>CM061528.1:69003687-70388687 GCA_030068015.2 Neoceratitis asiatica
GATTAGTATATCTACCGCTTGTAATTAAGACAAGAAAGAAGTGCCAAATGTGCGAAATTCGGTTTTGATGATTTTCAGTATCAATATTTATTTGAATTTACTTGAGTATCATATGAAATTCCACACCATTAGATGTTTTTTTGGCGGATATTTTACCCAACGCCTGATTTTCAGTACCAATATTTATTTCATTAAATGTGTATAGAGGTGCCGAATTACATATCTAAACAAATCGGTTGTATGGAGTTATATGATATAGTCTTCCGATCAGGTTGCGACATATCATCAATATATTAGAAAACTATATTGCTTTATGTAACCAATGCAATAAATGAAAACTTGATTTAGCTTTAAATCTGACATGAATTAAACTTTGTTTCCATGAATTAAAATAATGCATATTTTAATTTTACTACGCGGTTATATTCCTTGCATGCTTTTAAAAATATTAAATTTAGTTAGTAATTATAGCTAAATATATTATACAATGTTTTATAAAACATTCGAGTATGTTAATTTAGTTTCTAAACCACAAATTTACTGCCTTGGTTGACGTCAGTAGTTTTGAAGACCGATCAATATTCTCGTAATGAAAGTAAAATCGACGAGGATATTGAACAATTTTGCTATATTATGATGTTCATAATTCTTATTATATTAAATTCATTCTGCCCACACAAAGAATGCACACATCACAGCCATCTCATTTAAAATTATTCTGCTCACCTCAACTCAAACAGACGGACGGACGCAAACTTCTTTTCACAACTAGTCAGCCGTGCTTCCAGCAGATGATGCTCTAACAGGTTGTACTTATATATAGTAGTAGTATTTATAAGTAGTTAATGAGTACATGCGGCCACTTATTTTCAAGTACAGCAGTAATCAGAAATAACGAACACATTAATTGACGGGTCAGTTCCTTATTTCGAATTTTTCGTTAATCGGTTACTCAATTAACGAGGTGTATTCTTCAATTAAAATTAGTAAAGTATCCGATCATTGCAATTTAATAAATTGTTTTATCAATTGATATCAAAATATCTGTATCAGTAATATAAGTTATCATGACAATTCTTATAATCCAGTTTAACTAATCTACATTTTGGCCCATTGGCTGTAAAAGTGACATTTGGATACACCAACCGGGGAGTGAGACGGCGTATTGTCCAAAACAAGTAATAAAAGGACGAATTGTCTTTGGCAAAAAAATATTCTATCGGAAATAATAAAATAGAGTAAGAAGAAATTGTTACTTGAAGTTTTGTATAGGTCCGGAATTTGTCATCTATTCATTTTTTTTTGAATAAGTGTAATACACAGGTAAAATTCTGCTGCGAACTGTTCGAGAATTTACCCTCAATGCTGCAAAGAAAGACATTGACTTTCCCCTTGGATTTTTTTCTACCGGGTGCTTTTCTCTCTGCAGAGTGTACAGAGGTTTTATCAGGTTAATTCTTCCAAATAGATATCATATCTTGTTCAATTATTTAGGTAAAAACTTTTCGGATTGTTTTATTAAAAGGATCAACAAGCTTCACATTCGATGAAAGTCACTCGCCACTTTGAGAGGAAGAGAGCCCCGATTCCATACCTTTCTTTAAAACCTATCAGCCATCCATAGCTGTCATTAAAACTTCCTTATTTTATTTTCAACTCCAAGTGCTGACAAATTCCTGTACTCAATATATAAAAAAATTTTTTTGTTCGTTATAAGCAGTTTTTGTTAAAACGAATGTTTGTTATTTCGGAATACTTCTGTAAATATGTATATTTGAACTGAAAAATATTATATCATGCCGTGAATTGTGTTGCATGTGGGCAGATAATAAATACTTCGTTCATTGCCAGTGCATAAATACTCAGTGGAAGCATAACTCATGTAGTGCTTCACAAGCACTTAACACATAAATCTTTGGAAGCTAGTGCCCTCAGCAAGAATGATATACTAAATATAAAATATGAAATTGGCGTACAGTTATTTGCAAAACTTATAATTGAAGATGAGTTTAAGGGAACTCTATTTTCTGTTTTCTATTTGAAAATACTTCAGACTGCGATTTATGTTTAAGTTTTGCAAACATGTCTTAATTTGAATTATTTCTTCATTGTGAAAATCATTAAGAGAAAGAAATATAGGGTGTTTTTTATAGAGGTATAGAACTTTAAGTTGGCATTACTTTTCAAGATGGCGACCGATTTAACAGCCGTCAAGTGATTTATTCTCAATTTGGTTTGGCAATTGATCATGAATAGACTCACGCCTGAACAACGCTTGCAAATAGTGCAATTTTATTTCGAAAATAATGGTTCTGTGCGGAAAACGTATCGCGCACTACGTCCATTTTAGCGATGTTTAGCGATGAAGCACACTTCTGGTTGAATGGCTACGTCAACAAACAAAACAGCCGCATTTGGAGTGAAGGTAATCCTCAAGTGTATGTTGAAACACCGTTACATCAGAAAAACTGACTGTTTGGTGCGCTTTATGGGCTGGTGGAATCATTGGTCCGTATCATTGGACGTAGTGCGCGATACGTTTTCCGCATATAACCATTATTTTCGAAATAAAATTGCACTATTTGCAAGCGTTGTTCAGGCGTGAGTCTATTCATGATGAATTGCCAAACCAAATTGAGAATAAATCACTTGACAACTGTTAAATCGGTCGCCATCTTGAAAAGTAATGCCAACTTAAAGTTTTATACCTCTATAAAAAACACCCTGTAGAAGCTAGTATTAAAAGACATAAGATAACATAAGCTCTGTAGCTGCTTTCACCTGGGCGACTATCTGAAAAGCTGAGACAGGAGCCCATAGAGAAAAACTGTCTGTTTTCCACCTGCCAAATACGAACTCTTGATTAGCCATACTTTCTGCCATCGAAGTAAAAATTTAAAGCATCTCTTAAGGTTAAAAACAGTGTGCTACTGACTACGTCAATTTCAAATTTATCTTTGACTCTAACTTTAACTTATTATATTGACAGACACTGTAGACATATAAAAAAATTTTATTGTTTTTGAGTGCGCTCAGTTATTAATATACTTGTAGAGATCAGAAAAGAAATCAACTGCTACAAACCTAATTCCCCACTAAGTCACTGGGATAGCATGTAATAAGAAGCCCTCAATAAAAATGAACAACGAGTAAATGTGCACATACTTATGTACATATGAGTTTAATATTAAATGCGGTCACTTTCATTAACCAAATCAGAGAGAGTTGCACTAATGATTTTATTGTTCAACAATTTTGTAAATGAGATACTCGTATGCTGAGGGTACGCAATACATATGCATATACATAGAGACGTCTATCTTATTGTTTACAAAAGCTTACGCCTACATATAATAACGGTATTTATAATTAGGTCGTAAGCATAATTAGGGATAATTAAATTTAATTATTTAATGAAATAAGGAAGCAATTATTTATTTAATTATTTGTCAAAGAAATTTTAACTTTTCTCTCATGTATATTTATGATACACTCGTATATGTTGTCATGCAGCACGCACGCTCATTCATATTCAAGCTGAAGTGACTATATCCCAATTGAAAATCACATCTCTTTAAATACTCCCACACCTCGTTTGCATAATAACTTTCAGCACTTTGGTTACTTGCGTGGTTATGTGTATGGAAATTTAATATATTCCAATGTAATTAAACTAATATCAGAATTTGGCCAAAAAGTTGCGCCTACTGTTAGGTACCATATGATTATGTGCATAGACAAAAAACATGGTGCTGAATGTGTATGAACCAATTTCCCTTTTTCGGCATCCATATGTGTGAAACGAAAGTGATGGTAATTTGCTTCTAAATGTTTGTCGTCTTCAATGGTGAAAGAACACGGACACGCCTTGGCAAACTATATAGTGAAGACATTTAAATTTATCCACTATGCATGACACAAAATGGGTTGATTGGTTGTTAATACCTCCAGCAAACATTTGCTGAAAACTTTGCGCCAACTTTTCAACATTTCCGCTCGCTGCTTTCGCTTTTGCCTAGTCTTATATATGTATATTTATATATGTATTTTGCACATATATACATGTTTTCAGTAAATTTGCTTGCCATGATATGAGTTTTGCTTTGAACCAAGAACCATAAAAATCATAGACGGTTGTATAATTTCTGAATGTGTCTGATGGCGGAGGTGGAAGTATTACACTGCCAATAGAAGTTTGAATATGGCACTAATGTGTATAAGTACTTGGGTGAAAATGGGGTGAACAAAGAAAGTGAAATGGTGTGCTAAACATTTAAAGTGATACTTTAAGAATAGATTTTATTTACATCTATATATATGTAAGTGCATATGAGGAGTAAAAAATTCGAATATTGAGAGTTGATTTAAGATTAAATAATTTAAATAATTTGAAAATAAAATTTTTTATGGGTATTTACAACTGTGTAAATATTATTTTTTTTTTTTGCTAAAATAGGTTCACTGAACACTTTTCGTTTTTCCCATTTCATTAGTATCTTTTTTCTATCTCCTTAATATGCTGGTGAAAGTGTTCACCTCACTTTGAATTTTCTTACTTATTAAGGAATATAGAGACGATTCATTTTTAATTGGGTTCACTGTTAAGAGCTAAGAATGTTCCCTTGATCTCTTTAAAGGTGATTCACCCTTCTTTCTTGAGGATCCGGCCTGGTTATGACAATTTGTAGGTCAGCCATAAGCCTTTTAATATGTGAACTAACGAAACTACCTTCCACCAACTTTGCCTCGGAGCGTCCTGGAATCTTCTTCATTAACTTCATTATTTAAAGCAACTTCTAGGACACTCCAAATTGTTTCACCAATCCCAGCTTTATATGAACTGGTGGTACCAAAGCTTTCTATAGGATGTTTTATTCTCCAACTTTAAGCACCATCGACGGACAATAATTTTCGATCGAGTGAATTGCTCATTATATACTATCCCACACATACAAAAAGCAAGTGAATTCAGTAAACTCAGATTATTGTCCGAGAATGTTTGTTAATCGTAATTTTTGTATTGTCTTTTTCAAAGAATCTACAATTTGCACAGCCACACGCAAAAAGTGGTCTGACCTGGAGATCAGAAAACACTTTTCCGATGAGGGCATACAATGTTTTGTACAATTCAACATATTCACTGGAAAACAGATTTTAGCCGCTGATAACGATTTCGGAGTCAAATTTTCAAAATTCCAGATGGCGGATCCAATATGGCGATCGAAAATTTCAAAAATTGTTTCGGAGTCAATACTTAAGCATCTGTAGTCAGATTTTTAAATTTCAATATGATGGATAAAAATGTATTTTAATCATGTTTATAGAATGAGATGGAGTATATTGTATGCAACTTGTCAATCAAGTACAACCGCCAAAAACGGGGATTTTTCGCAGTCATACTTGTCTTGATACATCAATATATCACCTCAAAATCTGATGCAAAAACAGACATCAAATTCGTGTTCAGCGCATCAAAATACGTCAGAAAAGTGTATTCTGACCTCCAGGTCCCAGATCTTCTTTTTTTTTGTGTGGCTGCATTATTGACAGATATGTTGAAGGATTAAAGGATTCTTTTTGAAATATCTAGGAAAACCCGCCACTAAGCTTAAGCAGGGTATGGAGTGAATTGTTTCTTATGGTAGCTAAGAGGAAGACTCTCCTGGTAAAAGTTGTAAGCCTTGATTCAAGGCTCAGCAGTGATTTTTGTAAAAATTGACTCTTCCGTTTAGAAATATACCCATTCAAAAGCAAAAATAATTGCTTTAATTCTTTCCTGCGATCAATTTAATAAATTTTATCTGATAAGCGAATTTTCCCCATTCGTTTTCAAACTAAAGAAAATTATAACGGATTATTTGAATTAATTTTGCAAAGTATTGCCAAGCATTATTATATTCATTACAATGAAATTAGGGAATAAAAAATATTAATAACGAAAATATTTAACAAATTTATTAGTTTGAAAAACTAGAATATATTATTGTATTTCTATCCTAGACATAGATTTCTAGCTTGACATAGAAAACCATTGATATGCAAATATTTTTCTGAAGAATTGACCTCTGAACACGGTTGAGGCATACAACTTGTGCCCTGTATGAAATTTTTATATTATATTTCATTTATTATATCACAAGAGGACGCTATGACCCATGTTTATCCAAATCAGTTTCTATTCAACCTTATAATTTCAAACATCCGAGCCTTTTCCTATTTCTTGGAAAAATTATTTCTGATTTTTAGAATACTTAATTGTGCGTCGCATTGCTAACTTCAAGCGAAACAGTCAGCCAGAAGTATGAAAGCAGCAAGTAGAATAACATTGAGAAAACTACAACAATATATATAGAATAATGGTCCAAACAATAACAAAGGATATACGTTTGAGGCACTTACATATGTTTACAACAATAATATGCAACAGTCGATGCATTCATTGCATAAACGAATGTAAGAGCAAATAAAGCAGAATACAAATGACTGCTAAGTATAAGTATGAGAGAGGAAAAAGGAATTCCGTTCATGTGGCAATTTCAAACTTCAAAAGCTGCAACTTTAGCAACATCTTAAGTAAAGCAGCAGATCTTCATTTGGTTAGTTGTTGTTTTATTCCTTATACTGATGGTGTTGTACTATTGTTATTTTATTGTTGTTGTTGTCGTGAAACATGTTGCACATCGCATAAATATGAGCAATTTTGCATTTGGTGACTAACTGACGTTCATTTGCCTTTCAACAAACTCACACATACTCACAGGCGTATACACGGACACACACATAATCAACACACAGTTGACTGACTGCAAAACGAGCTCAAAACCAAATGCTTTCCTATACATATACATAAGTATCATATTTTATGTATTAGACCGGCTTGAAAACATATGAAAGAATTGGAATTTTTTCTTAAAATATGTACATAAGTAATTTTTTAGAAACATTTTATTTAAAAAAATCTACTAATTCCTTAAAATAATATATATATATAATTTCTATTTTTTCCAGAAACGTTTGTCTAGTTTTACTAAATTCAATTCAACTTAATCTAAATAAAAATATAAAAATATTTAAATGAAAAGTTCCCGTCTGGCCGAGCATTGCTCTGTTAGACAGCTGTAGTAAAAATAGCAATTAATTACCAACCCAATTGCGGTGCCAATAAAATATGTGCTTTTTTGCTAGAAGCAGAAGTGGATACAGATTTCAATGACAAAAGGGACAATCTTTGTCGAAAACTTTTCAAAAATACTCAACTTATTATAGAGATTGCTCATTAATTTTTTGATCTAACATACGTGGAGCCCCAAACGAATATCTCAAGAATTTAGTAATTATGACTTGCAATATTATAAAATAACTTTCTATGTAACAAATTGATTGAATTTATTCCTTTCATGAATGTATGTTCAAAAAGGTCGTTCAGGCTCCGATCTAACCTTACAACATAATAGCTGCTACAATAATAGCTTTTATTATTCTGTCGACTAAGCCAAAAAAAAAGTCTACCACCCTAATTTACGAGTATTTACGCAAATAATGCATGTACTTTAGGATGTCAGGGCGTATGCGTGACGAGCTATAACTGTCTCGTAAACATGCGTTCTTTGTTTGTGAATACACTTGTAAATCTATGTGTACATGGAAATGTATGACTGTGTAGGTATAGGTATGGGTGAAATTACCATATTAAGTGCTACAAGTCTGCTAAGACGCTCACGTGTCCATTAAAGTAGGTGCTGGATTCGTATGTTGTTGTTGTTGTTAAAAGCTAAAGCTCATCTGCATATCATATTACATGTGTGTGCACGTGTGTGTACAAGGGAATATGCATTTTCTCGGCATTAAAGCAACTTAATTGAGCATCTTATATGAAAGGAGCTACACGCAAGGGCTTACACATACGAGTACGTAAGTATTTGTACATATATAAGTGGCGAATAGCTCAAATTCCAGCGTGGTTGCATGCCATAGTATGTAAAACTTGTTATTACCAATAGTGCTCTTGCTTGCTTTTATTTATGTTCTTCTCTTTGGTTTGTTGTTACTGTTAATAGTATTTTAACAGTGGCTTTTAGTTGTCGTTCCGTTGTTGCGGATATGTCAAATTTGCGATAATGAACTTTTAATAAGCGGGTTTAAGCTATAAATAACACATGACAACAGCAACAACAAAAGCTACTGGGTTCATATTAATTTCATACGTACATATGCAACAGTAACACCTAACTACATAATTAGGAAATAGATTCAAATGTGGTAGGGGCTGGCTGACAAGGAAGGTACAGTGATTTAGTTAATTGAGCGGAGATTCGAATTCTCATAAAATAAAATAAATTAAATAATTTAAGACATCAGTTAAGTAGGCAATACTTGTAATTCTATGTATTTTTATAATTAAACCGATTATTAAGCTTATGTGTGGAACTAAATAAAATACGTTTTAAAGTGTTATGGGTTAACTTTATACGTCCTCAATAATTCTTCGTAACCCTAATTAGTCTAAAAGTTCTTATTATTCCGTATAAAAATTTTTATTCTCGTTATTATTGCGAATTACTAATATTCATTGAAATAATTTTGATTTTTTTAATCAACGTTTCAGATGCATTCTTTCATATTCTCGAAGACTGACAGAACAATATAATGTTAGTTTTCTGATTCTGGTATTTCGTTCAATACTACCCAGATATAAGTGTTCTAAGACAAGGAGAATATTTAAATTTCGCGGGCTAAGAGAAACGGATTTGCAAATATTTTTCTTATTATGTTAGTATTAGCTCTTGATGTATGGTAGAACTTTCAGCTGATTTCACCATTGGATGTGTTTGTGACAAACACCGAGGTTAAAAGTTAGGCGCTCGCGATTTCCCTTTACTAAAAAAATAGACCAAAGGCTCAAATTTTTGGTAAAAACAACCAAATGATGAACGTCTGAACGCCCGAGTACATGAACAATTGAAGAAGACGTGGAAAAAGTGAGAAAAATGGTTATGAACGATCGCCGAATCACAAATCAATATATTGATGAAATTTTCATCAATATTTTGGGTATGAAACGTCTGACAGCAAAATATGCTTCAAAATTGTTGGGTTTTGAACCAAAAAAAAGGCTAAGACGTCGATAGTAATACTCAGTCATCCCAGTGGAAACGTTCTGGTTCACCCAGCAAACATAAAGCTCGGTCGAATATGAAGGTAATGGGCAACATGTTTCTCGATTGCAGTGAATCATGAACTCCTGCCACCAGGTCAAATTTTCAATAAAGAGTAATACAAACAAGTTCGATGCTGTTTACGCGAAGGAATTTAAAAAAAAACCAATTTGTGCATAACAGTTCATGACTTTTGCATCAATGTAAAAATAATAATGCTTCATTGACAAAAGCAATACTGTAACAATGTACCAGCCTCCATATTCCTCAGATATGGCTCCATGTGCTATTTGTGCTTTTGAACACACCTCGTAAGCAGTATACATATTGTTTTTCTTATTACTTATATATCTGTGAATATTTGGTAGATTTCTTTTCAGAAAAGCAAAATATTCAGGATCAAAATAGGTTAAACCACGGACTTCTTATAATGAAAAAAATAGATTTAGTTGGAATTGATCGCTGGTCAAGATGAAGTATTTTTCAATCAATTTTTTTTTAATCCGGCCTTTGAAATGGTCTTATGAAAGGTTCGATTTCGCACAAGCTTTATATACTAATATTAAAAATAAATATATAACATCAAAATAAAAAATAGTAATTCTTGTAAAATTTCTAAATCGCAGATATAAAAATAAAAACAAACCACATACGGAAAGATTGGAACTATGAATCTCTTGCATGGCAGGGACAGTCTCTAACCACTCGGCCATCATGACAATATGAATGGCAACAACAAACTACGAAAAATAGCTTATTGTTTCAGAAATTGAAATTGGTGTTTTTTTCATTACTGCTGATTTACGAACAAAACACAACTGACATGATTTCATCTTTAAAATATTAGTATTTAAATAGAACTGTTGCATACTAGCTTAGATTTTCCCTACAGGGTAGCTTACTAAAATTAACTTAATAACTGCATTTTTAATATTGGTCTGTAATGCTTTTATTCTTCATTTAAAAAACCTTAAAAAAACAATCATTATTCATAATCGCAAAATCTCCTACATCCAATTATCATACTGAGCGATATTCTAAGCATCCGAGCATGATAATACGTATATTGATAGTAAGTACCAGCAGATGGATAGACCCTTCAAAATTTATATTGAAAAAAGCATTTATCTAGCCGTATCCGTCATCTATTTGAACGCAAATAGTATCTCAGTTTTTGAGATGTTTGATAAATCAATAAAAAGTATAAAGTCTTGGACATGACCCAATATATATATATTTTTTTTCAATAACTAAATTAATAAATTTCGTCCCAATGATGTTCCAACGATTAACCGATTAATTTCTAATCACAATTAGAGTCGGGTACCTAATGTTCGTTCTTGCCGAATTCAGTCGTTTTTAATTACTAAATTATCGAATACTTACAGGAGAAATCCTATAAACACAGTTTCTCTTTCGCTTAAGAAACAAAATTTCGTAAATGACAAATGCAGTGTAAAAGAATCACTTTGGAATTACAAATTTCCATACTGAAATTATTTTATATTTTACTATCAGAATTCTTTTCCCAGAACAATTTACCAACGTACTGTAGGAGAGCCTCGGTGGTTCGCATATTTATTTGTGGTATGTTTTATTGCAGGCATTATGGCAAATAAGTGATAAATTTGTTGTCGGTGTTTGTTGCTATTGTAATTGTTGTTTACCAGCGAAACCAGATTTTTATTCAACTTTTACTTTTGACGCTTGCACGAGTAGCCAGCCAGTCAGCCAGTCGGTCGGTGGTTTGTTTACGTTTGTCGTTTGCTGCTGCTGTTGTAATATTGTGTATCGCCCAGCCAAGGACCTCAGGTCGGTGTGTACGTAACTTTTCACAAAAGTGGGGAAAAGAGGACGAGGTGCGTTGAACGTTGTACTAGTGTTGTAAAGCGGCGGCAACAGGCTAATTAAATGACAGCAATAAATTTCATAAATAATCAACGTGCGTCGCGTTGCGCTATGTCGAGCAGTAACAGTAAATAAGTTGTAAAAGCACCAATACAACAACAAAAACGTAAAAATATATATCGTAAAAATGTGCGCCACTTTCCGCTCTCGTATATCAATTTCTCCTTTGGGAAATGCGAATTTGTTTTTGTATTCTCAAAATTTATTTATAGTTTCGCGTGTTCGCGTATATATTTGCGTCTGTTTGTATGATTTGTGTGTGAATTGTGTGTTTTGATATTTGTATTTGCATTGTAAGCTGTCAACAGGTTTGTTGCCTCTTCCGCATTACACCACAGTGCTCATGCCTAGCCATTTTTATTTTCAAATAATTAGTTGCAGATTTATTTATTATTACATGCCTTTATGCGACTTTCATAACATTCTTCTTCTCTCTATTGGATATATCATATTACCGTGGGTATTGCAATTGGCCAGCTATGATTTATTATTATTTTTGTCTTGTTCACTTACATTTGCATTGTATAATTAATTTTATTTATTTATATCATTAAATTTAACAACAACTAATTAATTTTTCGCATGTTAAAAAATTATATATTTTTTAAATATATATTTTTTCTGGCGGTAAAGACTAAATATTTAAAAAAATAAGTAGTAGTGAGCTGCATGAAAATATACAATTTTTTATCCTAAAATACAATAATACAAAATAAAATATAATAAAACCAAATAAAATAGAAGTAATATAAAAATATTAATAATATAATATATATATATATATCTATATATATATATATATAATAAATTAAAATAAAATAATAAAAAACAAAATAAAATAAATTAAAATAAAATAATAAAAAATAAAATAAAATAAATTTAAAAATAAAATAAAATAAAATAAATTTAAATTAAATTAAATTTAATTAAATTGATTTAAATTAAATTAATTTAATTTAAATAGAATGAGCTGAAGCAAAATAAAATAAAATAAGATAAAATAGAATAAAATTAATTCAACAAAAATTTAATAAAATAAAATAAAATATATTAAAATAGAAAAAAATAATATAAAATAAAATAAAATATATTAGAATATAAAAGAATAAAATAAAAAAAGTATAAAAAATAAAAAATTAAGAAAGAAAAACAAATAAAAAAATAAAAATATAATAAAAAATAAGTAAAAAAAAATAATTATAAAATAAAAAAATAAAAAACAAATAAAAGAAAATAAAATAGAATAACATAAAATAAATTTAACTTAAATGAATTTAAATTAAATAATTAAATAATATATAATAATATAAGATAAATTAAAATAAATTATATTTAAAAAAAATATTATAAAATAAAATAAAATAAAATAAAATAAAGTAAACTTAAATTAAATTATATAAATTAAGTTAAATTAAATTTAATAAAATTAAATGAATTAAAATAAAATAAACTAAACTAAACTAAACTAAAATAAAATAAAATAAAAGAAAATAAAATAAAATAAAATAATTTGAAATAAAATAAAGTAAAATTTAGTAAAATAAAATAAAGTAAAATAGTTAAAATGTAATAAAGAATAATAAAAATAAATTAAATTAAATTAAATAGAATAAAATAAAAAGGATGAAATAAAGATAACTTAAATTAAAATAAAAGAAAACCTTTTTTGAATATTGAAATAAATAAAATGTAGAATTTACCCAAAAAGGAGTGAAATAAAGATAAAATATAAAAACTATTATTAAATTAACTTAATAAAGCGATTTAATACACAGCCTTTTCAATTAGGTTGTTTAGTTGTGAGAACTTATGTATATGGTTTATTACAACTATGGTAATTATTATTATTGTGACTATGGTACTTTATAATTTTGGAAGTTAAATTACTCTTATTATAGGAAGGCAAGAAATCAGATGCATGTTCATCGTATCTTTAAAATTCTGTCTCAGATATTAGTGTCTGCAAGGTTTATAACTTCAAAGACATTTCTCGTTACATAAAATGTATGTATGTGTAAAAAGATAAAATTTACGCATGGTATACCCATTTTAATGGCGAAAGCAAATATTTTTAATAAACAAACATATGTATCCATGAGTTAATGTTTCTGCCAAATAAACGTGGGATATTTCTTACTTTAAATCATGTGCATCTGAGGATGAGTGTCAAAAATCACATATATTTTCTGTTCAATTCCAGCACTGAATTGTGAATTGTTGTATACACTTACACCATTTAAACATTTCTACTATTTACATACATACTTTCTTTGCCCGTCATACAATGTTTTATGATCTCTTTTGCATATTCATTGGCAAATGTGTATATTGGCTTAAAAGAACAAACGCGCTTATAGACACACATATGTATAGGCATTTATATGCAAATATATATATATATGCACGTGTGACGGCCGCGATAGCCGAGTGGTTAGCATTGCGTACTGTCATACGGAAGATCTGGGTTCGAGTCCAGGTTCGAGCAACAATCAAAAATTATAGAAAATTATTTTTTCTAATTGCGGTCGCCGCTCGGAAGAGAATGTGAAGCCCTCCGAGTGTATTTCTGACATGATATAAAAGGCTACTCATAAAACTCCATCGGTCGTTCGGAGGCGGCTAGAAAAAAACTGTAAGCCCTCCAAGAAGACGCAAAGCCACGAATTGGAAAAGGAGCTCGGCCTAAAATCGTTTCAGCGATTACAAAGCGCAATTACAAGCGCAATATATATATATATATATATATATATATATATATATATATATATATATGTGCGATAACATGTAACATCTCGTTTTATGTTCTTCTTCTTTTCACATTTAAAAACGTAAAATATCGCAAACCCACACGCACTAAGCTTTTTCAAATATGTATATGTATGCATGTTTTCATATTTACATAGTCATGTATATAAACGGATAATACAAGTATGAATAAAGGGAAATTCTGAATGTACATATCTATACTGCTTTTACCATATAGGAAATTGGACTATACCCAAACTTATATGAAAAATCGTCGATATTTTCAAAAATGAAGGGCATTTTATTACAGCAGTATTTTTACATACAAATAATATCCTAAATTGTTAATTTTTTTTTGTAGTAAGACAAATCAAAATCTTAAGATTTAAGTAAGCAACCCAATTTGAAATAAGAAGAGGTAAGTAACGAAAAGAAAAGTTGAAATCGCTATTACACTACAAAATGTGTTTTCGAAGAATTTTCTTTAAAAAAAAAATTAAATAAAAATATTACATATGGAAAAATTTTACACCAAGAAATTGATAATATGCATACTCTGTAAATTGAGCCACACTTACTTTTTACTCCAATGCAAAAGATATTTTCTTTTGTAACATACTGATACTTTTCCATCAGTGTTTCCGCTTTTCATTCATCTAGTCAATGTTGATATCTTTCACACTGCTCATATATTCGTGTAATACGTTGATAACTATAGATATATAATATTTTTACATATACGACTTAATTCGCTGTCAATCTACCAATCACTCAACCAAAAGTAATTTTTGTGTTTCATTCAGTGCAATGGCGGTAAACTTTTTACTTGGAAAATAAATAGACAGTTTTCTAATATTTTTTTTATTAAAAATTTTCCAGAATATTTTTACCCTGCCATAAAGCTAGAAATATATAAAGGGTGTTTTTTTTATAGAGGTATAGAACTTTAAGTTGGCATTACTTTTCAAGATGGTGACCGATTTAACAGCTGTCAAGTGATTTATTCTCAGTTTGGTTTGGCAATTCATCATGAATAGACTCACGCCTGAACAACGCTTGCAAATAGTGCAATTTTATTTCGAAAATAATGGTTCTGTGCGGAAAACGTATCGCGCACTACGTCCATTTTAGCGATGTTTAGCGATGAAGCGCACTTCTGGTTGAATGGCTACGTCAACAAACAAAACTGCCGCATTTGGAGTGAAGGTAATCCTCAAGTGTATGTTGAAACACCGTTACATCCAGAAAAACTGACTGTTTGGTGAGCTTTATGGGCTGGTGGAATCATTGGTCCGTATCATTGGACGTAGTCCGCGATACGTTTCCCGCACAGAACCATTATTTTCGAAATAAATCACTTAATCGGTCGCCATCTTGAAAAGTAATGCCAACTTAAAGTTCTATACCTCTATAAAAAACACCCTATATAATGCATGTAAATTATATTTATAAATGATTCTTGAAATTCATCCTTGAATTTTAGATAAAATAAAATTAGTCTTTCTAATCGGATAGATTCGCACATTATTAATTTGTCAATCTCGCTACCTGCAACTTATTTCAGTTGAATTTGTGATAAGTTAGTAACATTTTTATTTATTTATTCAATTTATACAATGTTGTCATTCTTCACACCCTTCTTTAGTATTTTTTTTTAACTAATCAGTATTTTAAATTATCATTCAGTTAGAATCAGCAGCTTTGCCAAAATCAACTACATTCACTCAAATCACACTGTCACTACTTCTCGCTATCAGGCGTGTATTATTTAGCCATTCATTCTCCATCCATTCACCTACTCAACTCATCTCCCCACAGCGATTCGCTCAGTCATACCGTCATCCAGCCAGTCATCCATTCATTGGGTGCAATTGCGTGGAAACGATTTTAGCGCTTATTGAAAGTGTTCCCACTCAACGGCACGCTACAATATGGTCGTGGCGACGGCGGGCCGGTATAAGGGGCAGTCGCACATTTGCGTTGGGGCGCGTTGCTACCTCCTCCATGCCTCCTTCGCAGTTTTAGTGTTGTTTCCAACGCGTTTGCTGCTTTTACGCCAGTCACTGTCAATGTCTCTTCGTCAGTGGTGCATTAGTCTCCCAAAGCAGTAAAGTATGTAGTCCACAACGTCCTAATTTGTTTCGAACGCGAATCGTTGAATAGAAAATTTAAATTTTTGAACTTTAAAGGCGCCAGATTTCACTGCCCCCAACTAGCCCAGCTTCCTTCCAATTGAATTCGTAGTGCAACCATCCCCTATTTGTGAGGGATTATGCTTTTGTGTTTTTCACTAAGTGTTATATTGTTATTTTTTATATTCGTTGCTTAGTTAAATTGGTGTTGGGTGTTGGGATTATATATTTGCTCGTCATGTCGACTTTTTTGTATGAATGTAAAATATGTATTGTATATTTGGTGTATTTTACCCTTTCCATAACTGTTTTTTTATTTTGGTTTTATTTATTTCGCGCTCCGTAAAAGGTTTGATTTTAATAGAGGTTTTTCCAATCCTCTCTTTTGTGCAAATTACCATAAGATTATCTGGGATTTAGTTTTGCATAGTCAGATTTTACTTTATACGCGCACACTGCCCTCTCGACAGAGTATGTTGCATTTTTTTCGATTAATTTACATATTTTTCCGTTTTACCTGAGAATTTCAGAAAGTACCGCACAAAGAAACTACATACATACATGTTTTGATTAATTTTGAGATTACGTCTTTTTTAAGAAATATGGCTAAAAGATATAGAAAGAGCTTCACTGCTTCGACATTTTTAGTTTAAGGGATCTCTAAGGTCGAACTGCGGCGCAAGCGGGTGTTGGGAATGAAGAGACAAATTTGCCCAACTCGGAAGCAATTTATAAAATTATACACAATAAACTATTCTAAAAGGACAAACGATCCATTGAGCTAAAATTTTTAAAGAAATAAACTATAGACATTTTTTGATCAGTATAGAAATCTCCTAAGATGAAATCTATGAATTTATCATAATGTACCTCGACTCATATCGTTTTTTCAATTGATGAAAAAAGCAACTGAAATTACATATTATGCATTCCTTCCATAATTTCTTTTCTCGCTAAGAAATTTATAAGTATTTTTCGTTCCACACTCAATCCATTAAAAAACAAACAAACATTCACATATTGATTTTTTCAGCAAATTAATTCCCAAATATTGGTTAATAAAAAAGCTACAACTAGAGGTTAAGTACTTTTGTCAACGCTTTTTCCAATATCCGAAAAAATTCTCAATCTCGATCTTTGAGATAACCTTAAGTTCTTTTACCGATGACATTAAAACTTCTACGGCTATAAGACGTGAATCTATTTTTGGAAATAGGAAAAAGTCACATGGAACCATGTATTTCGAATTTAGAGGCTAGGGCATCGTTACATTATTGCTTTTGGCCACAAATTCACAAACAAGCAATGAAACCTGAGCAGGTGCATTATTGCGAAGGAACAGCCATGAACTGTTTTTCCACAAATCCGTTTCTTTCTTTTCGAATTGCGTCACACAAACGGTATGGAATTTGTATGATTCACTGCAATCGAGAAACATTTTGACCATAACCTTCATTTTCGACTTTGCGTATATATATCGTAATTAGGATTCGGCTATCGTAACTACTTTTATTCTTTTTTCCACGTTTTCATCGGTTGTTGATGAGCTGAGGTGTCCAGGTCGTCCGTCATTTTCAATGTCTTCAAGGTTGTCTTCGAAACGTTTATAACACACGTAAACTCTTGATTTACTGACAGCAGCAGCAGCAGATTCGCCGTAGGCCATTGATAACATTTCACACTCTTTGTTATACTTTATTTGATCTTGTATGCATTTCTTCTAATAGATGAAAATCGCTGAGATAATAGCTGAAAGTTTTTTATAATTTAGGGGCTTGTATACCAAAATAATACCAAATGCGTGACGATCGGTCTCTCCAAGCTCGCGAAATTGTCTGGCGTGAGTCTTGATACTTTTTTCAAACAAATGGAGGGGCTTACAGGTTATTTTAAGCTGTCTTGGAACGGGTGATAGATTTTAATGAGGAGCTTAAATTTTCTGTCAGAAATACACTCGGAGGGATTGCCACTCCCTGCCGAAGGGCGACCGCAATTAGAAGAATTATTGATGTTGGTATGGGTTCTAACTCATGACCGTATGCATATGCTATACACTAGTAACTGCAATATTTTATAAACTATTTCTCAAAACACCTCTTCAAATATTCTTGAATGAACATGTCGAAATTGATATGGTGACATGCACGTTTTTCTATTAATATAAAAGTATAAAATGTTATAAGAATGAAGTGATATTTACGCAATAAATGGTAATATACTCGCATATATGAAAACAAGTTTTATATGTATGTGACAAAAACCCCTTCCATCAACCGTATAAACGCAAATTCGGCTATCTGCCCTATAACACACAGCCAACAACCGAATAGCAACAATAAACAACCATTTTCTCATCACAATGGACATTGTGTGGTAGTTGTTTCTTTTATCGATGTTGACGATATGAATGAGTTATGATATGACGTGGCCTGGCAGTCGTTAAACATGGAACGCATCAGAAGTGGCAGCAACAGCAACACAACTGTGGTCACTGACAGCATAATGAAAACAAAAAACAACACGAAAATGTTCAAAATGTTGCATATACTCACACACATGTATGTAATGTATTCTATTCTAGTAAAATACGTGGAAAAAGTTGCTCGAAACCACAGTCATGTGTGTTGTATGGACACCACGGCGACAACAATAATATGCCAACAGCAACAATGACGACAGAAAAACGCCTGGCTGCTTTTCTGTCTGAATGACAGACGAATGCTGAACGCTCTATCGTCATGTCACACAGTGCCGTGCAGTGCCACGCCATTCGAAGCGCTACTTGCGGTGCGCTTTTGTGGTATTGTTCATGCGGCATAATTTAAATAATTGAAAGTTTTACACTTTAACCCACCGACGCGTTTACCTACGCAATATATAGGGTGTTTTTTTTTTATAGAGGTATAGAACTTTAAGTTGGCATTACTTTTCAAGATGGCGACCGATTTAACAGCTGTCAAGTGATTTATTATCAGTTTGGTTTGGCAATTCATCATGAATAGACTCACGCCTGAACAACGCTTGCAAATAGTGCAATTTTATTTCGAAAATAATGGTTATGTGCGGAAAACGTATCGCGCACTACGTCCATTTTAGCGATGTTTAGCGATGAAGCGCACTTCTGGTTGAATGGCTACGTCAACAAACAAAACTGCCGCATTTGGAGTGAAGGTAATCCTCAAGTGTATGTTGAAACACCGTTACATCCAGAAAAACTGACTGTTTGGTGAGCTTTATGGGCTGGTGGAATCATTGGTCCGTATCATTGGACGTAGTCCGCGATACGTTTCCCGCACAGAACCATTATTTTCGAAATAAAATTGCACTATTTGCAAGCGTTGTTCAGGCGTGAGCCTATTCATGATGAATTGCCAAACCAAACTGAGAATAAATCACTTGACAGCTGTTAAATCGGTCGCCATCTTGAAAAGTAATGCCAACTTAAAGTTCTATTCCTCTATAAAAAACACCCTTTACATACATACCTCTCGGCTGCTACGGCTGGGAGTAATCTATATTATAAGTTACTTTGCAATGTAAAGTTTACATACCGATGAGCCAATTGTG
The DNA here is from genome assembly GCA_030068015.2 of Neoceratitis asiatica. Lineage (NCBI taxonomy): Eukaryota > Metazoa > Arthropoda > Insecta > Diptera > Tephritidae > Neoceratitis > Neoceratitis asiatica. The sequence goes on from CM061528.1 coordinate 69,023,195, forward strand.
GAAAATATGTATTTGTAGTTTTATATACGTACATAGATACATAAAGGTAGGCATTTTCAAATATCCGAAATTCTCTTCTATATAAAAATTCAAACAGCACGAACGTGTGTCAAACTCTTTTCTTAACATTTTTACAATTATTCATCCAGTTAAAATAAACTCTAGGCTGGTATTTAGATATAAGAATGTGTATTTTTCTATATTCTCAAGTTAATATTAAACAACCACCAGTGGTTCTCTAGCTTTGAGGTTGTTTTGAGATTTGTATCACTTTCAACTTGATATCACTATGTAATATTCGATATTTTTATGAAAATAATTCTTAAGATGTTTTAGAAATATGTATATAGTTTTCAAAATAATTTCCAAGTTGAAAGCGAATCTCACTTTCCAGAAGGTGAAGCAGAGCTTTCAATAGCCGACTGCGTTAGTTGTACTGAAAACAGGATGAAATATTAGCTTACGAACTTCGTCACTTTAGATCGGCTGCTGTATTAAATACCTAATTAATTAACAATTAATAATCAATTATAGAGAACTCTCTAAAATCACTCTCAAATTTCACAGAAAATAATTAAAAATTAAAATTGAAAATAATTTTTTTTAAATAAATAAATAAAATAATGCTAAAGCATTTTATATGATAGATGAATGAATTAGGCCAGTTGGCTTATGTTAGAATAATTTTATTATTGTTACAAATGCTTTGGAACAAGATATAATTTTATTAACCTGTTAGTTTCAATTCTTTATTTTTTATTAGACATATAACTATCAATAATAGCATTGCATTACCAGGCAATATAAGTTTAAAATACAATGGAACTCTAAAGAGTAAGAACGCAGGTGTGTCACTTAGTGCAGTGAAACATTCCTCGCATTTGATGGTATGGGGATGAATCACTTCGCCTGTTATTAGCAGTATTATAATCCTCAATATATCAGTAAATGCTAACAAGTAAACACAATTGAAGAGGGTTTCACTGAATATGAAAACGTAATAAATGGTTGCCCATTTAGTGGTTTCTAAAGTGCAGGGCTGTATTTTAACATTTGTCAAACTTAACTGTCAACTGCAAAACGCTATTGTTAAAATTTTATAGAAATTAGAACAGACTGGATGGGCTACAGATATTGTATTAGTTGAACCATAAATATCGCTGCTGTAAGTGAAAGTGTAGCCGGAGACCCGAATGTGTCTATTTCTAGACGTTCTTAAGAGCAAAGACTTTCTTACGGCACATTATAGAGTATATAAAGTAAAGCTAACACAACAACTGAAGTCAGCTGGCCATTCAGAACGGCGTAGTTAGGTCGATTGGGTGCTTGAAGAACAAGCATAAGTAAATATGCAAAAATGTCGCATTTAGTGCTCCGAGAATCCTAAAATAATTGAAGAGATGCCATTACACTAAAAAAAACTTACTGTCTGGTGGGCTCTTTGGTCCGGATGTGTGATTGGATTTTACTTCTTTGAAAACGATAGCGGAGAGATTGTCACTGTCAATTCGGAGCAATTGCAATTGAAAAACCCAACTTGGATAATATGTGGTTCCAAAAAGAAGGTCCCACTTGCCACACAGCACGAGCGAATATGTCTTTATTGTAGGGCTATGCAAAATACCGTGTTTATGCGGATAAACCTTTAACACTTGAGCACTTAAAAACCAACACTCGTCAAGTTATGGCTGAAATAGCAACTAATATGTGCCGCCAAAAAGTCATCAAAAATTATTTTAAACAGATTGAAATTTGCAAAAATTCACGAGGCGGTCATTTAAATGAAGTAATGTTTCACATAAATGCCAAGTTTCAAAATTTGTAAAAAAAAAGAAATAAAAATAAAAAAATATTTTAAATGCATTTTATTTACGTTTATTTTGGAAATCGCAAAATGGATAGCCTTGTATTTCAGGATGACTCTACTTTCTGTCATCGGGCAAAAGTGAGAGTGCTTTAACGTTTCTTTTAGAAGATTAGTTATTTTTACTTCTTTTATTTTTTTTTAATGTGAAACAATGAAAAATTTGGCATAAAGTATTTTTTCTTACCCGGAAACGTCCCGCTCTTTGCATGTATTCCCGAAAGTATTTTTATAAGTGGACCAAGTAATTTTGTCTTGGAAAAAGTACTCATAAATGTTTCAATTTTGACCTTAAAGAGCATATGTATGTTTTTTGTACATCTACCTTCACGTACGAGTATGTACATATTTCAACTGCTCTAGGCTACTTTATCTGTGAAGTGACAGACGGTCATTGGGCATATCCATCGTGCTTAATAGTGTCACCTTGGCTCATATAGTGTCACCTTGATACTTCCTTTTTGTTTGTACTGTTTTTGGGGACTAATATTTAATCACTATGATTTTATCAACTAAAGTGCGATATTAGGTGTAGCATCTTCGAAAATCGTGATTAGCAATAAACCTGTCGTCGAGTTATAGTTACTTACTCGGGAGCTATTCGGAATCCGTTAAACGTGGCAACACAAAGATTCAGTTCTATAATTGTCTGAGTGAAATCTGGTACTAGATTAGCCACCTAACCTAGTTTTATATAAGATTGTGTTAAAGTAGGCTTGAAGAACTAGCTCTGCTTTAGAGGGTAGGATTACATATTTTTGAAGGATAAGTAGATATTTTTTTAAATTCCTCACACACCGGTTAAGTGGTTACGTCATTTCTTTATTTTCCAATTGAGTTGTTGCTACTTTTGTAAATGCCACAGATGTTGCACTGGAAACGTAATATAAGTATGTGGCAAAGTGATGTCAGATTTTAATTTTACTTGTATGATTGCACATGTTGCAAATACGCAATAATTTATATATATACAAGTACATATACGCATATACTCGTACATACATATGTGTATAAATATAAATATATATATATATATATATATATGTATAACCTTATTATATCGTATTACATATAACTATGTAATGAGTGAAACGATGTTTTTTGTTGTTGTTCTTTTTGCTGCAAAAATGTCCTGCAGCAGGTTCTGGCACCATTCCAACGGTAAACATTTAAATGAAAAATTACCATTACAAATGAAATGCAATTGGGTGAAGGTAAATAGGACTGTAAAAAAATAACGAAATAAAATGGCAAAAGCGAAAAGACGAACACGGAGGGTGGGGATGTAGTATACTAAGGATGTGTGATAAATAACGCACAACCACATAGTCATATCCACATCCTCATCCACTCCTACATTTATGGGTAATGAATGACGAGGAAATGCGTTTTTCGAGTAGGAGGCGCTCGCGCACATAAGCTGCTGCGAGCAATGGCTCAGCTGTTGCGCTGTGGCTGTTGTGGCATATCCATCCGCATAGCTAACATTCTTGTTGCTGTTGTTGTTTCCACACACACTCAGCTAAAATTGCAATGAAATGTAATGCAATTGTGGCCATGTTTCTGGTATGTTGCAACAATTTAAAATTGGAACGTATTTATGTATGAGAATTACGCCACAAGGATATTGCCAACAACACACATTCATGCATATGACAAGTATGGAAGTAACAACAACAGCAACAGCAATTTTAAACTTGCCGGTGACATCGTCCGCCGGCGGCGACGCACATGTCAATACACGATAATTATATTTTACCGTTTATATATTAACATAAATATATGTAAGCAAATGTACATGCAATGTGTAGATATTTTGATGTATTTGCATTTGCAAATTTGCGCTGCAGATGTGTAAATATTTACGTATGCACATGTGAGATTAGTTTTCGCGTTCACGAGGGGAGTTTTTAAAAAGGAAACAGATAATTATTTTGGCAAAGGCCAGTGATAAGCTTAAGTGCAAAATTAGAACTGACTTTATTTTAATATTTCAACAATAAGCAAAATTATTACAATTATAAAAAGTGCTTAGCTTACTACTTTACATTTTACTTGGTTATTGCTTATTTGACATTTTTACTTAGTTAATACAAGAATGCTTACTTAACTTTTTATTTATTTTATGTTTATGCAGTAACTAATTATTGGTTCGTGGAAATTAATCAATTCTTTAATTTTATTTTGTATTATTTTTTTGACAATTTTAAAATAGGCCGGAAGTTGGTTACAGTTTACTTTTTACTTACAATATTATTAAGGAATTGGTCGATGTCGCCAATTGCTGAGTTGCTATAATTTTTATATGTAACTTCTGTTAACAATAGTGCTGACTTTAGGCCCATACATATACACACGTGCCGAAAATCGACTCCACCTCGTTTACATTGCAATTTCGCCGCAGAGCATAGACTTGCAAATTGTAAAAATATTTGAATAAGTATATTCTAAAGTTCTTTGCGAATTTTGACATGGAAATAAAATTTGCGGTACATAAACATCTCATTTATAATAGAACTTTGACGCTAATGCAAGTTAGCATTTTCCAAAATAGCCGCACTTCTATGGGGACCAACCTATAAATATGTTAAAATGCATTTACTTCTACGCTTTCGATTTTTGCTCACTGATAGAGGCCGAAAAGCTTGAGAAGAAGCAAGAAAAATAAAGGTTTCAATACCGGAATAATATTATGTAGGAACATTAGAACCGATTTAGTTTCTAACATTTAGAACATATGGAGCTATTAGAGAGAATTCTTCTTTGTATGCATGTTAGTCACATTAAGTTTGTCTTTAATGAAATGCTACTAGATAACTCGCCCTTTTAATCAATTGTGAATTGCATAAAATCAGCCATGTAGAATACGATCGAACGCGACGGTCCCTGAAAATTATTACCTGACTTTATTCTATAAAATTATTATGAAATAAATATTTTCCCTGTTTCGAGGAAAAGATTTAACCTAACGAACAAAGAAGAAAGTGCTAAAGAGACCTGCCAGTGTGGCCTTAGACTGCAATATATACGACCAGTTTAACTGTGCGAAATCCACCCAAAAAATATATCCCAAACACGCCAACAACACGCAGTATCTGTACATAAAATATCATTCTAGGTCTCCCAACAATACCTTTCCATCGCTCATCAAAACAATCCGCTTTCACGTTTTACAGTTTAGAAACACATAGCACATCAAGAAAGAGAACTGGTTAATATTGTTTATAGGAAGCTATTTACTTCATATAATTTCTGATTTGATTGTAACTGATACGCCTCGTAGATTATGGAATTCATAGTTATTTTTCGTTGGAAATATAAATAATTTGTTTTGATATTTTTTCCAAAAACAATTTTTATTGAGAAATTATTAGGTGTTTACCGATTCTTCAAATCTGATCTCTGTGTTCGTCTACCCATCACTTCACTCTTGAACAGTTGCGACTGTGCATCCTCAGATGCTTTCCGGACATCGAGTAGAGACTAGTGGGTTCCGCCTAAATATTCCTATGAGCCTAATCCTGAATACATTATGCATTCTGTCCCACATGCTTAGGCAAAGACTATGCGATGAAATAAAAGCTTGAGCGAGAGTAACGATATTTCTAACAAATATTAACTTTAAAAATTTTGATTTTCGTAAACTTCAACAAAGGAAATATATATATAAAATAAAACTTGTCATTATATATTATATTTTATTTTAAGAAAAAATTCTATACTTTGAGTTTTGGCATTTATAATGTACGGCAATTTTCGTAGAAAATTTCAATCAAAACAAAATTGGGAAGCAACTACAAGTGACTTCAAAGTGCACACCAAGATTCAAGAGCAACTGCTACCGCAATATATAATCTAAAAATTTCTTACATACATATATACATAATATTATCATATATACATATATATATATATCACAGCAACAGCCAAAGTATACTGTAGAACAACATCAAACATAGTATCAAAGAAAAAAAATTTTATACTATAATGTGGTCATTTGTCCAAGCAAGAGCAGCAGTAGCGACAGCAGTAGAAATTGCGATAACAGCTTCCGTACCAATATCGAAACTTTTCACAGCAACTGCAAAAGCACCGGCAATAACAGTAGCAATTCGAAACATACTTGTAAACGTACATGAAATACATACGAGTATTCGAATATATACTCGAAGGGTATATAACTTGTAAGGGTAATCTTACAAATAATGTTTAAATTCATTTATACTCATAAACATATATGTATTCCTACTTACAAACATACATTGATAATTAGATAAATGCTACATATAAATATTAAATAGTTTGTTCTAGCTCTACCGTAATACTAAAAGTCCAGAGAATCTCACTTAATACCAAATAGGCATTGGAATTAAAATAAAATTATCTTTTTCCGGTTCGTGTGGGAAGCCACATAACTGAGCAGGTTTTGGTGTTGATTTTGTAGCTTAAACTATGGTGTGTACTATGAATGCAAATAACTGGATACTTATGTTTGAATATTTATTTTAATTTGAAGCAAATGAAAATTTTGAAAATGTTAAAATCGAATGAAAATAATTGAAACATAAAAAATCTTTGCGATGAAGCATATAAGGGATGGGTTAATAAAACTTTATTTTATAAAATAATTTATGAGTAATTAAATGAATAATATAAAAATTAATGAAAATTAATTAAGTGAAATACAATAAATCACAAACATAACACAAGATATATATTTTTGGATGTTTTTTAAATATATTTTCGTAGGATTGATCATAATTTGAAACTTTCAGGATGTACTCTAACCATACATATATAAAATTTGATTTGTATATTTATGTTTAAAATACGTATTTTATAAATATATCATGAATAAAATGCCATACAAAAATTGTTTTCTTTAAAGTGCATTTTTCCACTATTTTAAATTCTCAATCGTTCTGTAAGTGCCAGTATTCATGGGAAAACTTATCAAACGATTTTTCTCTGTAAGCCTTTTTAATTTGCACTAAATTGAAACCACTATTTGTGTCTTTTATCAGTATAAATTTATTTAAATTTCCAAATGTCCTGGCAACCCTTCTCAAATAATAGTCTTTACTTTGATACCCGTTTTAAATAATTCACATTTAGATAAATTTTGTATTTCATACGTTCTGAGTATTTTCCGGACTTCACTATGAATCCCAGTGATTTCAAATCATTAAATTTGACACGAGATCAAAAATTAAAAAAGTACGTATAACTAAAAGAAAATTACTGATGGCAACCCTAATTACAAAAATGTTTATCAATAAGTTCTTCTTTATTTTCCAAACTTCTGCTCAGATATTATAACCAAATTTTGGAAACAGGCATTGACCAAACGAGTGGAAAGTTTCTATGGTAGTTATAGTAAATAAAAAAAATATAAAAAAATGAAACAAAACCCATTACTATAGCGGAAGGACAACGACCAGTAAACACTTTGCCAAATAAGGAAAAAGTTTTGGAAAAAGTGCAAAAAACCAACTAACAAATTAGATTGATGCCAAAAATACATTAGCTACTGCCCCTAATTAGGTTATCTCCGGCTAGCAGGAATAAATGAGAAAGAATAAAAAGGAATGAAGGGCCGTTTTCGGCCATGTGAAGTCTTTATACGTTTCAGGAATATAGCAAATTTATTGCAAATTACAAAATTTGATTTGGTGGATTTTCAGTGGCAATATTAACAGGAGTTCATGTCTGCAAAATACCGAATTTCACTCTCCTAGATACTTTTTTTACGGATTTATGGCAAAAAATTGAAATCTGAAAAATCGATTATTTATATGCTACAGTGGTCTAATCTGGCCGGTTCTGACATATGTACGTAAACTTGTACCAGTGCATCTGCCTAGCATAATTGGTTGAAATATCTTAAAAACTGAGGGACTAGTTTGCGGTCAAACGGATGTACAGTCGGACATGGCTGAAATCAATGTTAATATATATATATATATCTAAAAACTGCTTTGGATACCATAGATCGAAGGTTCTTGATTAAAAATTTGAACAGAATTTGTATAAAAACCGTTGAACTAAACGGGTTTGAAAGATTTTAACAATTGCTTATTGAGTATCGGTAATTATATTCATTAACATGGTACCTCCACAGGGATCAGTACTAGCCTCAATACCCTTCAGTATATACTTTTCCCTTAATTGATCTTTTTCCTGCCGGCCGCGATAGCCGAGTTGTTAGCATTGCGTACTGCCATTCGGAAGGCCTGAGTTCGAGCCCAGGTTCGAGCAACATCAAAGATTATAGAAAATAAATTTTTCTAATTGCGTACGCCCGTCGGCGAATGTCAAGCCCTCCGAGTGTATTTCGGACATGAAATAAAAGCTCCTCATAAAAATCCATCAGCCGTTCGGAGGCGGCTTAGAATAAACTGTAGGTCCCTTCATTTGTTGGTAAAAACATCAAGACGCAAAATCACAAATTGTAGGAGGAGCTCGGCCGAAAATCGCTTCAGCGGCTACAAAGCGCCAAATATATATATATATATATACATATGATCTTCTTCCTGTTCCTCGGGAGTCGTAAGTATGTTTTTTTTTCGATTAAAAAAAGTACTAAAAATCAAATGAGCAACTGTGAGTGATAGAAAGCTGTGGCTTGTTGCATCTATCCGATATCAATATTCTTCGCCACCACGATTTAAAAAAAATGCTAAATTTTACATTTTCTCGTTTTCCCTGCAACTGTTAAATTCTTTAATATCCAACTTTTTGCCAATGATGTTTTCTATTCATCAGTGAAGAAAACTTTAACATAACTTTCGAAAAAATGCACAATGACTTAGATTCACTTTACGTATGGTTATGTTTTCTATACAGTTCATCTCTCTATTTTTTTGAACAATGATAGAAATTCATTTTTCTTTATTTTCATTTATTGTTAAAAGTACCGTATGCTTTACGAATCGAGCTGTAACACCATATTAATTTCCTTTACAAAAACTTTAGTCGTATGCTTAAATAGCGCATAACCCAGCCGTGGATCAAGGTCATACATGAAATAAATTTAAAAATTACTATTCTTGAATCATAAAACAAATATGATTTTTAGTAATAATTAAAAAATGATAGTCGATGAATGAGAATAGAATTATTTAAAATCGCGCTTATTTAACATCTTTGATAAATGCCGGTGCACTGAAGAAAATATCAAATATACAAAACTTCGAAACATTTTTTACATGTAAAATAAAATAAATAAATTATATTTGAATTAGAATATACAAATTTTCGAATTCTAATATTTCTAATATTTGCAATTACAGAAACCAAGCAACAGATTTACTTTATTGCGATTTATCTCTTACTTTAAAATTATAAATTTTTAAATAATGCGTCTGTGCTTCAGGTTACACATCAGTGTTCAAAAAACCATTTATATTTAAAAACTCGTTTCCAAACTATATAGACGTATGAGCAAGGAAGCAGAAATTTGATACAGTCATGGATCTAATTATGAACTTTTTTTTAGCAAACTGTATGTCAGAAAATGTTCTATGTTTAGTCGTCTATATGGTTTTGTAAATTAACTTTAGGACTAGTGAATTATTCGGTCCAAGTTTAGAAGGTTTTAGTTAAACACTCTTCCCAACCACTAATAAAAAATAACTGGAATTTATTTACGAATTCATCATATAGTGTGAATAATTTGTAAGAAACGAGAGTATCTTTAACCATTGAACAATTAGACTACGATTAATGTATTGTAGTTTGATATGACATTGTTGTCATTTTGCATACAAGAAATCGTTCAAAGCTGTAAATTCTTTAATTTTGCAAACACAATTCTAATTTTTATCTAAAATTTAATGTTTGAAATAGATTTGTATTCTCTACAGATAATTTCCGCTCATTGAAACTAATATCAAAATAAAGATGAGTTAGTAGACATTATTGCAAACATTCACGTAGACTCATGTGTAATATAACCTTATAATATCCGTCTTAAAGCAATCGTTTCCGTACCTTCCACAAATCATTGCGACACCATAAATTCTAAATTCCCTTGCAACGTTTCGCATTTGCTGTTGTTGTTATTGTCATTGCTAGTTGTTGCTGAAAACCAGCATTGCAAATATTGCTGATACTTGCATTTCCAGTACACATAGTAAGCAGCGCATGGATAGTAGTGAAGGTTAGCAACAAGAAAGGGGAGGAGAGTTCGCGAAGTGTAGGAAGAACGGACATTGGTGCGCCATTACATAGCCGTTAGCGTAGAACTAAGTGGTAATTCGATGAGGACGATAGCGATTGAATGAATGAATGAATGGAATGATCCAGTGGCCGTGCTAATGTTACTGATAGTGCTGCAGAGATGATGATAGTTTGCTTCAGTAATGGTAGTGCTGGTGATGGTGATGGCGGCGACGGCCGCGAGGATCTATAGTGGCCACCGTCGTCCTAGTTGCGAGGGAGTTGCCGAGGGAGTTGCAACATAATGAAACATGACATGTTATTTGTACAACGTCGACGATGACGAAGGTTTTAACTTCATGTAATGGGAGTGTGTAGCAGTAGCTGTAGCAACACTAAATATATATGGTACATCTGCGTATTTGTATGTAAGTCAAGTGGCACAACATACACATATACATACATAAATGCACACATACATAATACATAGCAACCTAAGTTGACTGGGGATGAGCAATTGCTGCAGTCCATGAAGTTGTTGAGTGGAAAGTGGATGGAAATAAAGGCAAAAAAAGAAAATATGCCGGCGGTGTATAAACTGCAAATACAACAATCCAAAACAACAATAACAACAATAACGTTACAAATTCATAAAAATATATTAGTTAATAAAATTATGGCATCCACAGCAACAATAAACAAGAAATCACCAACAATTATTGAGTATAAACTTGTGTGTGCGCGAGAGTACCCTGTAAATAAGGCGAGTACTCCATGCACGCGTGAAATATATAATACACGCGAACAATAGAGTAATCCAAAACCTGCCACATCTCTGCATAACACCAAAGTAATCCATGGAGTACCTACAGGAAAGTAGTTTTGAAACTACTCCATAAAAATAATTCATGGAGTACTTACAGGGGATTATATTTTGGAGTATATGCGAAGCATCACATTCGCACATACTCTTTTAGCATTTTCTATGTTGAAAGTTAGTAAAATATAATATTTTTTATATAAATTTATATTAAAATTAATAGACTATTGTTAATAAATATATAATATATATTAGTTTGCGTATTTGTTATACGTATTTTCATTCAAATAATAATGAATTATGCACTCCTTTTGCGTACCAGCACAGCTCAACAACGAAACGAAACTGACTCAGTTTCATTTCCACACACTTTCTGTATACGAGTGTAGAACTTATTGCGCAATTGTAAATTCGTGTAGTGCCTGCGATCGGTATAATACGAAGAATGGTCGTGACGCACAAAGTTAGTGTAAACGCATAAGTTGGTCCAAAATTTGCCACAGTGGAGTATATTTATAGGTACTCCATAGGACCATATGGTCCATAAATATTTGCAGGGTAGACCGTCTCATAGCGGTCTTTAGTATTAATATTGATAGTGTCTGAGTGCACTAGTTGCTATATTTACAGAAGCAACAGCAACAACAATAAAAAAGTCGTTCTATATCAACAGAGTGCACTATAATGGTAATAATAATATTTGATATATACGTACATTCATACACAGTATATTAGATTGGGCAAAAAAGTTTCTGCGTCATTTTCAGTAGAGTACGGTTTACAGAAATAATTCTTAGAGCGTTTGTATGTACGTTAGAACATAGCTCTTAAGTCGCAAACGAGTAAATTGAGTCAGAAAAGTTATGAAATTAAAAGTAAAAAATTAAAAAAAAAATCCACTGGTCAACAGTGCTTTTGGTGTTAAGAAGCTTGGGATCCTATACTAATTACTTGTACATTAAAAGCCAAAATATTGATTTTCTACGTAATGTTTTCTAGAATTTTAATTGAACCGTAAATATTTTTAAACTAAAAGTATTTATTAAATTCTTGTTTTACGCGAAGATCGCCAATGATGTATAGCTCCCCTTGTTCTTCGTTATAGGAAAAAAGGTTGTTTGGTAAGTGGTCAACGCAACTGTGTAATGAATTTTGATTCATATTTACACCCCAACTTTTTGAAAATGTCCAACATGTTGTAAACATTTTCGGAGTAGTCAGTAAAGTTTTAATTTACAATTAAGATGCTATTTTTATTATATAACTATTAGAATTAAGCTGAAAATAGTAATAATAAATGTTTATATGCTTGAATAGAATAAAATAAATAAATAATTAAAAGTTGACTCAGCAGAAGTAACAGTCATTTTTTTCCATTACATTGGCATCCCGAATTTTATGTGGCTTCTTTTACGACTGACTCAATGCCCCAAGTTCATAGCATTTTTTTTTGAGGTATCTACGGCTTGCTTTCATCTACAAATTGCCATTCAGAGTACGAAAACCAAGCCTTTAATGAAATTTTTGCGGGGTTTCCTGAAAAATTTACTGTGTATTTCCTAAAAATGTAAGCAAACAGATTTGAATCATTGAGACTATGTCTTCGCGAAGAAGACACGTTATCAAAATCGATCTATTAATAGAAAGGTACTAATAACACGTGATCTCGAAAGTACTAATTACAGCAAATATTAAAAATAAATGGTACCCACAAATCCGGACGTAGAAAAAAAAATATTTTTAATGGATACTTAACACTAATGAGGTTTTACAAGATTGAAAGACGCCTTTTAGTTTTTGAAAGTTATCTACCAATCTAGAGGCCGAGCAAATTTATATAAAGTATTATCGCATCAAAGATTTTATATATACTTTATGTATATAAATTCCAAAATATTAAACTTGATAAAGATTTATTTCTCTTAATGCGGTTGCTCCTGTATACAATATGTATACTTATATATTTACCTCCGAGTGTGTTTTTGAAAAAACTTCTTATAAAAATTTATCAGTTGCCCGAAAGCAGTTTAAGATTTAAGGTCTCTTCATTGAGGGGTTATAAAGTCTTTCTTATTTATGTTAAAAAAATATTTTATTTTATTTAACCATCCTAATGTATAATTTCAGTCTGCAGTATACAACCTTTGAAGGTTGGCCCTATTGGTGAGTTTCGTTGACTGGAAACTTTACATTCAACATATTCGATACTAAACGCCAGAGTAAATAAATACTTTGAAAGCTCTTGGCGCGGAAATTGCGTGGCGATAAAGGATGAGTGAGTAGGATGATAAATAAACCATTTTTCTATCCCTAGCATATCCATGAGCATATGTATGTATATAAAATATATATGAAAATATACTTTTATATTTTTCTACGCTTCAAGTCCTAACAGAGTAACTGAAAACCGCATATTCCCATTTTTAACAAGCTTCTGGGCCTAAGGGCTGTTTGATATATACCCTTCGTGAGGATTAACTAAATTTAAAAAAATAAAAAATAAAGTTTCGGGTTGACTTGATATTTTCTCGAAGACAATCGAGGAGACCTTTCAACGTTGTGTGGTAGAGTTAAATTAATTTATTAATGGAGACAATTCTAGGGAATAAATAATTTAAAATAATTAACATGAATATTTTCAAAGAACACACAGAAAGCCAGAAATAAACGATCACTGCAATTAAAACATTTTGAAAATACTTAAATGAAATCCATTTTTAAGATAATAAGGTAATTATGCTCGGTCTTAAATCACAGTAATGGAAAATATAAATGTACTTAGTTTTTTTTCAAGCTTCATACATCTATCTGAATTTTCTACGATATCATTTACTATATGAAATTTTTTACCTTCGCTTTTAAGGTATGGCATGATCACAAAATGAAAAATTTATGAGTTCTTGGCCAAAAGAAGTCCATAAAAATATTCTCATAAATTCATGGTAAGAAGATAAGACGAAGAATCAGTGTTGAACATAAAAATATTTTAAATTTTTTAGGCTTTAGACTTTTTTTTAAGTTTTAGAGTCAAGTTATAAAGCTGATTATTAAAAAGTCCCAAAAACCGCGAGCAACAAACATTTTTCCATACAGCTAGCACGGAGTGCCAGTACCGAAATCTAAAAAAATATCAGAATGACCTTAAATACGCAAATTCTTCCTTAAGAGCTACAACTAAGACCACAATGTTCACAATTTGGTTAACTTAGGCTTGAACAAAATATCGTAGTAGTCATCGAAAACCTTTCATTCATTCCCCTTTTCAAAATTAAACAAAAATTAAGATATTTACTGTTCGAATTCACCTGAAATTAACTCTTCCTTATTAGTTTATATTTTACATTTTTTAACGTTTCAACCAACGTTTTCGCTGTTAGCTATCACTTCTTTCATTTTTGGCAATTTTTCATCTAGTTTTTTTTTTTGCAGATCTTTAAGGTTTCTTCATTCCCCTCATTTTCATTAATCATTTATATGTAACCGTATTTAAATATTCACATATATAAATTTGATTTTGCTCTTTCACTTTATTTATTTATACACCTATCTACATTTTATATTGTTGCTCAACACGCTGCATGCACCTCGCTTAAGCGGCTATCCACCCATTTTGTTGGTTTAAATTAAGCCGCAGGTTATTGGGTGATGGCAGCTCTGAATCTAACGCTCAAAATTGCCTCATGGTATGTATGTACTCCTGTAGTTGTTGTGGTTTTTATTTCTATTGTAAATAATTCTTCTTTGTTTTGTTTTTGTCGTTTACGCCCACAACGCTTACGGCGCGAGTCAACTGTACCCAGCGCACTCTGTGGCTGGATGGGTGGGTGTTGGTTTTGACGAGCAGCTTTTGTGGTGCGGTTCCGCATGGAAATTTGCTTTTCGAGCGTGAAATAGGTGTGTGTAAGCGTTTGTGTGCCCACGATTTAAATTTAATTGTGTTTGGCAAAAGAGACAAAAAACGTAAAAGTCGGTAGATACTGTATAAATAAATTTAATATATTTTTTGCTATTGAAATATTTGAAATAGCTTTTACCATTAGAAAATCTATAGCAGTATTCTCTTTGTCTAGAAAATGCATGCACAACAACAAAACATATGCAAAAAACATATGGTACGATAGGAAAAATGTCCTATACCAAATCCTATGTATATTTATTTCCCACAGCTAGCAAGAATGGAAATGCAACCCTGTGAAGGAAAAGTAACCCTGTGCCTGTGTGGTTGTTATTTTTTCACTTGAATAAGTCAAAATTTTGCAACGGGATGCTCTCGATCTCTAGCACAATTCCATAGGAAATATTTGCATAGCATGCATTTCCTAGACAAAGAAAAAACCCCTTATATGATTTGTTGTAGATGCTATACCAAGCCTGGCTAGAAATAGCTAGAAAATTTTTTTAGCGTTAATTCAACTCAGTTTCCTGCTAATTAAAATTGAATGTCTTTAATTTGACAAAAAAAAAATCATAAGTATTCTATTATTAAGGACAAAGATAAGTCCTCTCAGTGTTTGTTCCAAATATAAACACGTAAAAATACTTTACACCTTTCATAAACATATCAAATTTATTTTTTTGCATTTGGGAAATAAATATTAATTCTCATATCTTAAAAATAGCTTGTAGGGGCAATAAGGAATAATCTTCTTATTTCGATGATTTAATGTGTTTATGTTAGCTTTAATTTAAGTCTTCAGAAGCTGTTAGATGCTTTTTTGGCGGATTTTGACCAAACCCTCATATCTAAAAACATCGTTATAAGTGAGCTATACTTGTATATATAGTCGTCCGATTTTGATGATTTTCAGTATCAGTGTGCAATTTATTATCACCCCTATTATGAACAGCGACGGATGCTCGGCAGCCTTAGTTTTATTCACTACAGTTGTTATTATCAAAACCGATCGATAGCGCAGTATGCGAATCGGCAATGCAGTGTGCAATGCATCCGATCCGCTTTTCATATGCGGATGCTCAAACCAGAAAAATGGAAATCAAGAAAATGTAAGAAGAAAAAATTAAAAATAAATAAATTTAAGTTCTTTTAGGAAAATAAAACAAGTAGGGAGCAATTTAGATGTTTGATTTCCAAAATGAAAAAGCATCCCGACAGATGTAGTAAAAAATTTCACAAATAATTCACCCGTTGTTAAAATAACCAAGAGAAGCATTTTCAATTCATAAATCGGCAATTGGAGAGACTGACTCAAGCAGTAGAGCGGATAGGCGATCAAAAATAACAAAGCAAACAAACAACAAACGATCGTAGAAATGTAACAGTGAACCTGCTTACCAATTTTGATTTAAATATCTCAAAAAATGAGGGACTAGTTTGCGTTCAAACAGGCGGACAGACAGATATGGCCAAATGAGCTCAGCACGATATTTTGGTACGCTCGGTATGAATTTTTGTGGGTTTATCTCTACTCCTTCTTGTGCTTACATACTTCGGACGAAAGTAATATATAGTTTCACGTACATGAAAGGTATAAAAATAATCAAAATGAGGGTGACGGGTGAGCCACTAAAAATTTACGTTTTAAAATTATTATAAAAATGGATAAATATTTTTCAATGATTTGCCTTTATTGAAATACTTCAACATTCCGATTAATGTCGGACCAGCACTTCATTCATATGCTTGTTACGGTTAGCCTTGTAGCCCATTCAGCTGATCCTATTTTTCAACACATTTTTGATTGTGTTGCCCTCTATGAGTCCGAATTGACTTAAATTTCGGGCTTAAATTCATGAATTGCCTTTGGATGCACTTATATAAGGTCAGCTCCTCCCGCGGTCCGAATGTTCCTATAAACAGTCACTGGTTGAGGATGCATTTACTCTTCCATGGATGTGTGTGTGTGTTTTCTGAGCCGCAACTGCAGTTTTGTTTGTTAACGTAGTTATCGAGATGAAAATTTGCATAATCATAAAAGATGATTTTTCGGTAAAAATGTTAAAGTGATCTTCAGCCTATTGGGCGAAGTGATGGTCACGAGGCTTTAGTTCTTAGGCGCATCGGACTTTATAGGTCGAAAAGGGTACAAAATGTTTAATTCTTGCAACCGGTGTTGAGTTGATGTTGATGGCGTTCGTGCAGATTTTGAGCTACAGCAGCAATATTCGCTGCACAATCCAAATACTTCTTGTTAGTCGAGCTATTTCGTCCGAATTTCGTGCGTAATTTTATTGCTTCTCCATTGTAGATTCGCTATTTTGGAAGTAAGTTTTCAATATTCGATTTATATTGGAACAAATTTTCGTCATCCCTTGTCAATTTTGGTTTTGTAACAAACCGGTTTCGGCGAACCGCCATCTTCAGTGCTTGATTTCGTTCTGATCTGTGTCTATCCGTTGTAATGTATTTATAGTCTGGATGCTGTATCAGGTAGTGTTAGTATTCGTGTATATTAGTCGTGTCTTACGAATGTATCCGAACGGGCACCTGCAATGAGGGTTGTTTTTAACGCTGGTTTATTAGTTGTGGTGTTAGATCAGGTAATTAGTTTGAGGATGTTAGGTCAGGTAATGTTAAGTGTATATTTAAGGGTGGGTTTTGACGCTCGTTAGTCATGTAGAAGTCATTAGTTGTGGTGTTAGATCAGGTAATTAGTTTGAGGATGTTAGGTCAGGTAATGTTAAGTGTATATTTAAGGGTAGGTTTTGACGCTCGTTAGTCATGTAGAAGTCAGTGATTTTTGTTTTCTGATTTGTTTTATGTGTGTGCTCGTTTATTGTTACTCGTTTTATTATTGTACCTGCGGTGTTGTTTGGTCCTCTGTAAATTAGTTTTAGCGGTTCAAATATTGCGTCAGAAATGGTGTTTGTTTGTTCGTTTATTATTCTCCCGTCAAATGTCTTAAGTTTGTATATTTCCATGTTTTCTAGCACATTTAAGCGCCGCCCTTTTCTTTATACGTGAAGTATTCTGGCTGTGTTTTTTATGTTGGTCGGGGTGCATTTGTTTTTGAACATGTGATTTGCATAGTTTGACTCTATTGTGATAGTGGGTTTCCGTGTTTTTCTGTTGTAGTCCCTGATGTGCTCCCAGAATCGTGTACTTATTTTTCGTCCTGTTTGCCCTATATAGCTGTGCTGGCATTCGCAGGTAAGCTTTTATATTCCTTGTTTCCTGAATGGCTCTTCCGAGTTAGTGTTGGTTCTTAGTTTTTGTCCTAAGTTGTTCGATGTTCTCAACGCTGTGTTGATATCATGTTTCTTGAAGAAGTTTACCAATTTGTATGTCGTTTTTCCAGTGTATGTCATTGCAGTCCAGATCTTGGATTTTTCTTCTGCGTTGTGTCTTTTTTGTGATCCATGGTTCCTTCGGAGTTTGTCTATTAGGCATTTTTTGTAAACGTTACTCGTGGCTATGTTGTATATGGTGGTCAGTTCTTTCTTGTATGTTTCCTGAGTGAGGGGTGTTCTTTGAAGTCTGTCCACTAGATGCCTTAATGCCGCATTCTTGTGCTGTTGAGGATGGTTTGATGTAGAATGAATTATGGTGTCTGTAGTTGTTGGTTTCCTGTAGATGTCGTATTTAAACTTGTTTGTAATTCTGTCAATTCTTATTGTTAGGTCCAGGTAGTTCAGTTCTCCTTCTTTCTCGATCTCCATAGTAAATCTTATGTTTTCATGTTGTCTATTAAGGAATTCTAGTATTCGTCCTTCATTGTTATTTTTCAATATGCAGATGATGTCGTCGACGTACCTTGCGTAAAATGTCACTCCTAGTTCGTTTTTAAGTTCTTGCATATATTTTGTTTCCAAGTTCTGCATGAATGCCTCCATGAG
Source organism: Neoceratitis asiatica (assembly GCA_030068015.2). Lineage (NCBI taxonomy): Eukaryota > Metazoa > Arthropoda > Insecta > Diptera > Tephritidae > Neoceratitis > Neoceratitis asiatica. Next base: position 69,041,833 of record CM061528.1, read on the forward strand.
AATCGATGATGTTGGGTTTCCCATTCCTAGTCCGTTTGTTTGTCTTTATATTTTATTGTTGAACTTGAAGTAGTTTTGCCGTAAAGTTGTTCTTAGTGTGTTTGTCATTTGTGCTGTTCTGATCGTGTCTTTGGTTTTGTCACGTAGTGTTTTGCTTACTATGTCTAATGTCTCTGGAAGCGGTATGGAGGGATATAAGTCTTTTATGTCAAATGAGACGATTGTGCTGTTCACTGTGAGTTTGACGGTTTCAAGTCTTTCTATGAGTTCGTTTGTATTATTTATTGTATGTTCATGGTCGAGTTCAAGCGTGTCATTCAGTATCGTCTTTATATGTTTTGAAAGTTAATAACCCGGCGCTGATTTGAAATTTATTATTGGTCGCATTGGCGTGTTCTGCTTATGAATTTTTGGTAGCGCTATTAGTGGGGGAGCTGATGGGTTCATTTGTGTCAGAGTATGTCCCGTCCTATCGTCTATTATTTTTGTGGCATTCTTAATGGCCCTTTTGATTTCCATCTGGTATTTATTGGTGGGATCCTCGCTGATTACGCGGCATTTCATTTCTTTAATTAAGTTTTCGGTTTTTGTTATGTATGCGTCCTTGTCCATGAGTACTGTTGTGTTTCCTTTGTCGGCCTATGTTGTCACCACGTTGTTCCTTTTTAGTTTTTGTTGAAGCCCCTTCATTATAATCTCCTCTTTGTTCGTGTTTCGATGTTCCTGCTGTTTTATGTCCTTGTTGATGATCTCTCTACACATGTGTCTTGCGTGTTCTTGTTCTTCGTAGGGGAGGAGCGATATTGCAACCTCTGCATCCACTATCGCTTGCTCCGTTCTTCTAGCCTTGTTGTTGTCTATTATGTTGTGTTTTAATCCCTTCTCCAGAAGTTTCGTTTCTTCGCTGTTGATGTCCACTGTGGTCAGGTTCACGAACCTATCGTGAAATGTATGTGTTTGTTGGCCGTTATGCTCGTGTCTTCCTGATAGTTTGTCTAATTTCTTGTTCAATGTCTTGTATTTTTGTTGGTGCTCGTTCTTTACTTCAGCTTCTATCCGGTCCAAGCAGTCCATCAATATAGTTGTTGGTATTAATTCAGCTAGTTGTAAGTGGATTGCCAATATTTCCGCATTTATCTTGTCCTTCTTAGCATATAGGCTACGTATTTCATTCCGTAGAATAATATCAAATCAATATTCCCCAACTTCATGAACTCCAAACATTGTACTGAATCATCATTTCAGATGTCACTAAACGTGACAATTATTCAAGATTGATTCAGTATCATTTATTATGATGAAATTTTTATCTTTATTTTATAGGAATTAATAAATTTTATGAGAATTTTCTTACCATTTCTTTCCTGCAGGATCGGGATGCCCATTTTGTGATTATAATAACTTAATTTAAATTATTTTTATTTTTATTACCTGCAAAAAAGAAGAGGATAATTATTAATATTGCTAGGAAATGAAAATAAATAAATATTAAAACTTATGTTAGGAAAACCAATGTAAAATATAATATTTTAGTTTAGTATTAATAAATATTAATAAATATTCTACGACCTTCATTTTTATTATTTTTTTTCAACTTTTCATTGAGTTCCGGGTTCGTACCGATAAAATTCGAGGGATCACGATCATGATTCGGGTTTAAAAATTTTTATTACAATACAATTTTTATATTCATAGCAGACAAATTCTATCGGATTACTTTTATTCCAATATAAATATTTTGCTTTGAAATTAAAATGTTTCATTACCTAAATTAAATTTGAAAATTAGTTGCGTTTTAGCATTGAGTCACATTTAATATTCATCCGAATCTAATTTGCGTATTTTTATCGGCATTAAATAGCCGAATACACTTTTGATCCACATTTTGGCCACGAAAATTTTGTCAGGAATTGTACTTATATACCTGACGGATACCTATTAATCGAGTTGGCGGAGAATCAGGCGCGCAATGCATAATCACACAAACTCACTCGTGTATATATTTACTTGTTTTGCAGATTATCGAACAACCGCAATAAAAGCCTAAGTGAATGGAAACCCCAAAATAATAATAACAACAACAATGAAAACAGCAACAGCAATACAGTAAGATATAAGCTGTGCATATCAACACTTTGCTGCCACATTTCCCCATTTACTGTTTGGCAGCGCTGACTAGCCTCGACTGAGATTTATTATTTATTACGGCTATCAAATATGCTTTTGGCCCATCACACAAACTAATGCGCACAAATGTAAGAGTGTGTTTGCATGTTAGCTAAGCTTAGCATAAAAGCACAAAGCGCAGTTTACAAATGTATAAATATATATATATATATATATATATATATATATATATGTGTGTGTGCGTTGTTGTTGTTGTCGTTGGCTTGCAACATTGTGGCATGTTCGCGGGTGCTTGACTCGAGTATAACAGGGTCATTAAGCTGAAGTAGCAATTCATTAATTATGCACACAAGCAAACTTACGCCTACTTAGCCCATGCATACATACATACGTTTGGGTGGCAGCTATATGGCTTATATGTAACATTTTTATGGCCATATTAGGTACAGACTGGGATAGGGTTACACTTCCATAGCCATATTGCAATGTGCACTAGCAAGCCACATCCGTATCCGACGATACGCTATATATTGGTGCATGCAACATGTTTGTATGTATATTACTATTTCAAATGCGACACTAAGCTGAGTTTGTATTTCAATGCCTCCCATCCCAGTCACCCATTCACTGGTTTTTTGTTGTTATAGGAGTATTGTTCTGTATTAGTCAGCAAGTGTTTGGCTCATGGTGCCCTAATTAAAAATGTCAACTTGGCGAAAATGCGAGCACATTCATTGTGGTAGAGCAACAATTGTTAATTATACGCTTTGGTGCCACATTGTGCTGTACGTTGGTATCCTGTTGCAAGAATTCAAAAAATGATCGGTGAAACCCATTATGTATAATTCATATGTACTTAAATGTATTGGTTCTATAATTTAATTTATGCAGTTTTTCAAGAGATGACGTAATTTTATTATTATTTTATCGCTCCAATATTTCGAACATGCGTTGAAAAGCTACTGTTACTGTGCGTTAGTATAGCAGTATTTGTTATTCATTTGAAACGTAAACAACAATAATTTTTTTCACTCAAATATGTCATACTTTGTGGGTTAAAAAGTTTTTTTTTTCATTATTTCAATAAGAAGAAAACAGCTGTTGAAAGTCATCGGATTGTCACTGGTGATGAAAAATTTATCCAAATCAGCCAAATCAACGACATAGCCGAATAGCTATAGCGCCAACGTAATGCTCTGTGTTTAAGGGGACCAGAAGAGCGGGCTGTATTATGAGATTTTAAAACAGGGTGCAACTATTAACACTAGTTTCATTTAAAAATATCTACTAAGACCACACACCGTCAATGTGACCGCATATAAAGGCATGTTGAATTCTGAATAAGTTGCTAATGTTCACTTTGTTTACATTGCACTTAGTAGACATTGATTTCGTTTAGTGAGCAGTCGTATTTTGTTATAGAATATGAGTCGCCGTCTACGTATCAGTAGTTCTCACATATAACAAGAACTGTTGCGATATCGGAATATACAACTAGACGTGTCAGGTGATGACGATTTAACAGGCAATGTTTGTGAAGCCCGTGATGCAGAATCAGAAGACTCTGAAGTAAATTCTCCTGCTATAAATCGCAATCGTAGGCCAACAGCGCACGTTGGAAATTCAGCTGTGACATCAAAAATTGATATACTACAAGTAGCAAGTGACTGAACAGAATGGATTTGTATTCCTGCAGACACTGGTGGAGTAGGACGCCGAAGCCAGCAAAATATATATGACAAATATCACGGCTAATTCATGCTCCAAGCGATACATTGAAAATACCAATCCAATTTCTGCGTGTAGATTAATTGTTCATCAGTACAATTTGCAACGTATAAAAGAATGTACTGAAACGTACATGACAAATGTCAAGATGACACTTGGAACTCTCTTGATGAACTAGATGCATTTTTTGATTTGATTTATGCTCATAGAGCTACCTAGATTTAGATATTTTGTGGTTGAAGGATTGAGCACCACCCGTTTTCAAAAATACTATGAGAAAAATAGATTCAAGGAGATAATGAAAGACTTACGTTTTGATTTGAGAAGCACGCGTTCTGCTCACTTAGCTATTGACAAATTTGCGATAATTTCGGATATATGGAACAATTTTATAGACAATTGTCATATGTGTTACATTCCTGGAGGAAATTCGATAGTTGATGAGCAGTTGTTTCCATCAAAACGCGCTGCTCGTTTTTACAAAATATTGCAAACAAACCTGATAAAATTGGCATAAAGGTTTGACTGCTTGTCGATGTGGAGAGTAAGTATATATGGAGGATTTCCGTATCTAGGAAACGACGAGAACCATTCAAGCGATACTTCATTGAACGAATTTGTAGTTTTGAAACTGGAACCCTATTTCAAAAAAGGTCGAAACCTTACCACTGCCTTTCACGTCTTTGAGTTTGGTTATCATTGTGTACTGCCATTCGAAAGGCCTGTGTTCGAGGCTAGGTTCGACCAATAACCAAAATTAATTAAAATTAATATTTCTAATTTCGGTCGCCCCTCGGCAGAGAATGTCAAATCTGAGTGTTTTTCTGGCATGAAATAAAAGCTCCTCATAAAAATCCGTCGGCCCTTCGGAGGCGGCTTAGAATAAACTATAGGTCCCTCCATTTGTTGGTAAAAACAACAAGACGCAAAACCACAAATTGGAGGAGGTGATCGGTCAAAAATCGCTTCAGCGGCTACAAAGCGCAAAATATACATATGTATATATATAAGTTTGTCAAAAAAAAAAAAAAAAAAAACTAATGGTCGAAAGCACTAGTATTGTTGGAACATGCTGCGTGCTAGACGAGAAGTAACGCCGATTTATAGAGGTATTCGTACTATAAGGTATGAAACTTTTATAATGAAACCCGATACCGATACAACCGTTACTGTCTATCAAGGAAAACCGAGGAAAGATGTTATTATTTTGAGGTACTGATCAAAAAAGCTGAAAATTTTATAAGAAAATTTAGTGTAGAAACCTTCGATCAAACGGCACGCAAGGAAACCGTAGGAGCTGGAAGTTGGAGATGGTCTGTTTGCGTTTTTTATAATATACTTATTTTGACAGCTATAGACTCGTGGATTCTGTACTAAAAAGTCACAGGAATAAAAATTTCTCGGCATGATTTTATCCTTCAAGTAGTGAGAGATCTACCTGCCGAGTATATGAAAAAAAATCTACTTCAATTGCGAATCAAACACAAGAACGAATTCTGAAACGAGTGAACGATGTACCAGAAAGAAAATGAGGCGGTAATGTCAAGTCAATAATAATTTTAAGAAAATAAAACTTGTGAAATGCTGTTTGTGGAAAGTGTATAAAAGATTTCAAAAGTTATTATTATTTGAATGCTGTATATGCAATAATTTCATAATGATTCTGACTGAATCTCTAGTATCGTCAAATTGACCGCTGCCCGCTGTTACTGAAGTTATAGTCTGGAGCCCGGCCATTTTAGTGTTAATGGGGAAGTGAGTGATTGCCGAAAAACTCCTGGAGTAGACGACCACACACGACGCAATAATTTTCACCATGTCAACCCTCGGCGTCTTGCTGCAATACCGGTTCAAAAGTATTTGGATAACAGCGACCTTGTCCCTTCTGACAACCTATTGTGCCGGTCGACTCCCTCAGTAGAATACGGTTCAAAACAGGGAATCAAAGATTGGCTTGGTTCAATGTTTGCCACAAAGCCGTTCTTTTGAGATGAAATCCATAAATTGCCTGAATGATGGGAAAGTGTTATAGCTTCAGATGGGTAATACTTTGAATAGTTCTGATGTATATGTTTTAAGTAAACGTTAAAATTTTGAATAAAAATCGCATGAATTAAGTTATAACAATTTTGAACCTTATTAAAATTATGACTTCAAATGTTTAATACTTGTTAATTGAATTTTATTGAACTAAAAATTTGTACTTAAAATCATCGAAATCGGACTACTATATCACATAATCGATTCCTTCAGATATGATGTTCTCTGCCAAAAATTAGGCGAAAAAATTGAGTTTTGCAATAAATTCTATAGTTTCATGAAAAGTATGAAGATTTCTGCATGGCCGAAAACAACACTTCTTTTTTGCTTTTTATCAATCCATCTTCAGGCATTACATTACAACAAAATATTCTTAAATTTCCATGTCAAAATCATTTAACAAATTGCAATTTCCATACCCACTGTTGTCGTTGTCACTGTTCCTCGAACTTCTCAACCGGCAACTCCCTCGTAGTGCAATTTATTTACATACTACACTTTTGGTGTTTTATTTTTTTTAGTTGCCATTTTGTTACACTTATCGTTGCCATAGTATTTATTGGTGTTTGCCTTAAGTTTCTTGCTTTTAGATTATAGTTCCCCAAAGAATTGCGTCCAATCTGCACTACGTTGCTCTTCTCATCTTTTCACCCGCTAACAGCCATTTACCTAGTGCCTCTGTTGCTATTGCTTGCCACTGTTGCTCAAGTGGAACTTTTCTAGTCACGAAATTTAAATTTGCTGTGCTCAAAAGTCTTTGTTTAATTACAAGTAGTTGTATAGTTGTAACCTCTGTATCTTGTTGTTCAGTTTGGTGTTTCTTTGTCCCTTCGGACGTCTGCCATACCACTTAACTTATAAATTTCATATTTCATGCAGTCCTTCTCCAGGCTCCTTCTTGTTTTGTCTTTATTTCATCGCCTTAATTTTTTTCCGAGTATAAGGAGTAAGTTAATTACACTTTTAGTCACTGGAAATCGTCACTTTACTTTAACTAAGTAATTTCAATTTTCTTTAGTCGTCGCGACGGCTAGGCAACTGCTGCAAGTCATTGTCGAGACGAAATGAAGACAAAAAATTAATTCTTCAAATAAAAGTCCACATTTTAATCCTTGTTGTTGGTATAGGATGTTGTCGCTTTTATCTTTTTTCTTGGTAGCAATTTATTTGATTTGTCACGCTCATAATGCTTGCTTCATTGCATATTGCATTGTCATAAAATGTTATGGTTTCCTTTTTATTGTATATATTTGGCGCCGATTACTTTTCAAAAATAAGCCTTTGAAAATTTTAAAAATATATTTTTAAGAAAAATATTTCGAAATGCTAATTAAAGAGTCGAGTCGAGAATTTTCTCTAAGTGAGCTAAGCGGAAAGAAAGAAAATTTTTTTAATGAAATTTGCATAGATTTTGCAAACACTCAACTTCTGGATTATCACTCAGTTCGTATTTTATCGATCTCACACTTTTAGAAGTAGTTTTTGTGATTTGTTACATATTTATTAGGTCATAATAGTTATGGGAATTGCATATTACATGTAGTAGTGATTGAGTGTGAGCGATTATTCATTATTATTTAATATGAAAACTTAAAAGCAATTAAAAATAGCTTGTTTATTATAATGACGCCCGTAAATGATGTCGGACCATGCAAAACGAGACTCCAGTACACATCGAAAGCCAATACTTAACCAAAATCGACTTGATGCGAAACTTATTCAAATTCACTTATATTGGCATTGAGATTGGAGAACATTCGACTGATGAACAAAAGGTACGCCTATTATAATGTAAATAAAAAATTTGACTCCGAACAGATTATTAAAAATAATTTTTATATTTTGCCGGTATTTGCCTGTTTGTTTTCTTTTCTGCTCAAAAACGTGCATAAAATATATGCCTAGAATGTACGAAATTATTTATATTTTCATAGACAAAATTTAATGTGAACAATATACCTAAGAACGAAAACCAAAGAGAAATTGTTTAAAGATGAGGGAAGGAGAAAAAATACAAACATTGCCGTCTATTTCATTTTTGCTTTTGAGTAGTGATTGTCAAAATCATCGAAAACTTTTAAAACTGCGCAAACTCTCTAAACCACTGTTTTCTCGTGTAAATCACAAGATTCTTAAGATTTTCATGTTTACAAATATCAAATCAAGTGCAACGCTAGCAATCAAAACATATTAAAAAATTATTTTTGACAATATTTGCGAATAATGAATGAAAAAAGATGAATTTGCTGCAACAGTAACTCCACCTTGTTAAATTCCTTGTTTATAACAAAGAACATCCACAGAAGGTAGTTTCATGGCGAATTTAAAAAGCTCAGAGCAGGAGAACCAAAACAAAAGTTATTGTGTACTTTGCTATAGTATTTCGTAACGATTGTCAAAATTATGGAAAATTTATTAGTTTTTAAAAATGCACAAGTTATTTTACCCCCTATTTTTTCGCGTAATCCATAATCACATTTAAAGGTTATTTCTTTTATCAAATTTTTTTTTTCAATTTTTAAGGTTATCAAATAGAAAATCAAATGCAATTCAATCAAGCAGAGCTGACTAAAAATAGTTTTAGTATCTTTGCGAAGAATGAATGAAAAAGTTGAATTCGCTGCCATATCAACTCCACCTTTTTAAATTCGCCTAGGGTACTATGGCAACGAATTCAAGTTTTTTCTTTCATATAACTTGATATGATTTTATATTTATCAAAGGAATTTTTTTCATCAATATTAAAAGTTAAAGCTGGGAGATAATTTTGTTAAATTAAAAATGGTGATTATTCGTTTTCACATTTATGTTTTTCAACATTCAAGTCAAAACCATTAAAAATAAATAATAAAAAAAAACATGAACTAGTCAATTCCTCGACCGAACTCAATAACGATCCACAATGCAAATGAGAAAACCTAAAGCTCTAGCTTTTGTTCCTGCTGATGAAGTCCTAGAATATTATTAATTGATTATGGACTACATTGAAGATTTTATGCAAAGAGCAAAATTTTTGGTAAATAACTATATATAGGGTTTTCTAATAAGAGTGATATGATTTCTTTAAAACACTAATTGTTAAGGAAATTAAAATGATTTTTGGGTATTTTTAATGCGGCCTGTAATTGGTTTTGGTTACAAGTAATGAGCTGTATTCAAATGCCTATTTTTGTTAGAAACATTAATTTTTCCTTGAATATTTTGTTATACATTGAATATGTTGTATAACAGATATGTTGTAAAGGGTGTTTTTTATAGAGGTATAGAACTTTAAGTTGGCATTACTTTTCAAGATGGCGACCGATTTAACAGCTGTCAAGTGATTTATTCTCAGTTTGGTTTGGCAATTCATCATGAATAGACTCACGCCTGAACAACGCTTGCAAATAGTGCAATTTTATTTCGAAAATAATGGTTCTGTGCGGAAAACGTATCGCGCACTACGTCCATTAGCGATGAAGCGCACTTCTGGTTGAATGGCTAAGTGAAGGTAATCCTCAAGTGTATGTTGAAACACCGCTACAACCAGAAAAACTGACTGTTTGGTGCGCTTTATGGGCTGGTGGAATCATTGGTCCGTACTTTTTCAAAAACGATGGTGGCCAGAACGTTACAGTCAATTGTGATCGGTATAGAGCCATGATTACTAACTTTTTCTTTCCTGAATTGAATAACCATGATGTCTAGGAGATGTGGTTTCAACAAGACGGCGCAACATGTCGCACAGCTCGTGCCACAATAGATTTATTGAAAGACACGTTTGGTGACCGCCTAATTTCACGTTTTGGACCTGTGAATTGGACTCCAAGTTCTTGTGATATAACACCGCTAGACTACTTTCTGTTGGGCTATGTAAAGTCATTGGTCTATGCGGATAAGCCACAAACGCTTGACCATTTGGAAGACAACATTCGCCGTGTTATTGCCGATATATGGCCACAAATGTTAAAAAAAGTCATCGAAAATTGGATGTCCAGATTGGACTACATCCGCGCCAGCCGTGGCGGTCATATGCCAGAAATCATATTTAAAATGTAATGCCACAAGATTATCTTCGGATAAACAAAATTCATGTCAATCGAATAATCCATCGTTGTTTTATTGCAACTTAAAGTTCTATACCTCTATAAAAAAACACCCTTTATAACAAAATATTCAATGAAAAATTAATGTTTCTAACAAAAATAGGCCTTTGAATACAGCTCATTACTTATAACCAAAAACAATTACAGGCCGCATTAAAAATACCCATATATATAAGTCGAGCCCGACAAGCAATCCTACTTATATACATTTCTCAGACTATTAATGCCTGAATGTATGCAGGATTGCAAAATACTCGCTAACCCAACATTAAGTAAAAATAGCGGCTAAATATTAGCGCACTTAATAGTTGTTGGTTAGTAAAAAATTGAATAATACAACAACAGATTTCATGGCAGACGTTGGCTCAGTGGTAGAGCACTCGCCTGTGATGCCAGAATCCGTCAGTTCGATTCCTGGCCAAAGAAGTCTGATGAGGAGATGTGGTGATCTCCGAAACAGCTGCCACTTCTACCATTTTTTCTTTGTTGTATAACAAAATATTCAATGAAAAATTAATGTTTCCAACAAAAATAGGCCTTTGAATACAGCTCATTAAAATGATTTTTATTTAATGTGAATTACAATCGATACAATTATGTTCTGAATATAACATCATTCAACTGGCCCCCACGACTTCTTTTGCACTAACGAATTCGATGAATCCATCTTTTGAGCACTTCAAATAATAAATAACAACTTCTCGGAGGCCATTCAATGTCACAATTTCTTGAAATAATCCAATCTCCAAACCTTTCTTGCAATAATTCGGTTATTGCACATGCCGTGCTGTGTGACACGTAGCCCCATCTTGTAGGAACCAGATGTTGTTAAGATCAACTTCTTCCAATAGTGGCCATAAATAGTTGGGTATCATCGATCTATACCACTCTCCATTGACAGTAACGGTGCTACGAGTTTCATTTCGAAAGAAGTTCTCATCAGAGAAGCAAAAGCGCACGAAAAGTTGCAATTGCAGAACTATTATTTTGATAATAATATTGAATAATTTGTAAACGTTCTTCTTCCGTATATCTTGCCATGATGAAATTGTAAACATTACTTAATACTGTGAAAAAAATAATGACGATAAGGACATATTAAAAGAGACCAAAACGACACTTAGAAATCATATCACTCTTATTGGAAAACCCTATATATGAAAAAAATCAAACCCCAATCGCTCACATATTCACCTACATTCTGTTCATTGAATGATAATATTTTGATTAAACTTCCGCTCACACAAAACAAGCTAGAAGCATTGTATACAAAGCTAAATAGCCTAATAGGTCATAATAATTTGTAAAAAAAAATTTCAAAATCCAGTTAAGGAACAAAGGGAAGTGGTAACGAATGTGAAGAAAATGTCGGTCAAAAGCAACCAAAAACGCGATGCTATGAGAGGAAAGAAGATTGTATCAAAACTATATTGTTTGAAAAATATTATTATCCCAAAGAGGAATTTTTAAAATATATACCTGCGCACGAGGGCGTAAAATTTAAATTAATGCCAAATGTTGTTCTAATTATTTATCTTACATATATAATCCAGGTTTGGATGAATATTTGTATTATTTAGCAAAATATTTTACTTTTGAATATTAATTAAGTTAATTTTTGTTTATTTTTTATTTATCAAAAAAAAAATGCATAAAAAATACTAAATTATACTAATAAATACAGTCAATTATACCTATCTTTCTCTCTCAATTCTTCAAAACTAAAAAAGTTCTTTTCTTCTTTTTAAAGGAGACTTTTTAAAAAGTTCAGCTGTGGAGGCTAAAATAATTTTTTTTATATTCCATGAAGCACTAATATTTTTTACTGAATATAACATATTTTATGAAAACATATTTTTTTTTTTTTTGATTTTGTATAACTATTAGTATCTGGCCTATTTCACAAATTTTAATTTTGAGTAAAACAGTTTGTTATGAGCGAAGAGTAACGTATTCCCCCTTTTCTGGATAAAGTATTTTTGGAATTTTTTCTTGGATATTGAGTAATATATATTTTGTCAGATCGGGAAATAATTATGTCATATTTATTGTTTGTCTGGATTTTAAAAGTCGGGAATCTGAAGTGCTCCCTTCGTATAAATGTAAAAAAGAACTCATCTGCATACCATCTTTGGTTGAAAATTTCCAAAAACTGAGGGTCTGGTTTGTGTTTCATCAGACGGATAAGCGGATATGGCTACTTATATATCCACTTAGCTTTTCGTTCTGATCCGATCAGTTTAAAATTTAATGGGTCTCTCTCTTCCCCTTCGGGTACTTATGTACTTCGGGCCAAAGTTTATTTACCATTTCATGTTCATGAAAGGCATAATTATGATCGGCTTAGTTCCGTATGTGATAATGCTAATTAGCTTATATGTACGACTGAGCTAAAGAGTAATTATTTTTGAGCTATGTTATTCTGAAAATTAATAATTCAGAATCGGGTTAATGAAAATATGCTTTTAATAATCCGCCAGGAATTTATACTTGCTTATGAGTTCACTGTATTCTAGTATAACATAGCACTCGCTCACACTCAACGCCATCACAATGCACCACAACCACGCCACGCCAAACAAATGAAATACGCAATAAGGCGGCAAAAAACTCACTCAGTATCCACTACCACGCTTTTTCACGACTGCTTTGCCTCCAGCTGATGCGGAATTGCTATTTTGTAGGCGTTGGTGCGCAGCTCCGCTCAGATATACACGAAAATGCAAACACTGCCAAGACGGTAAAGACCGAGGCGATAAAAAAAGTCTACAACACTCAACAACAGCATGAATATATTTCAAAACTCACCAAAGTTGCCTACAAGCGCGGCCAAGCGGTTACCTGTTTTTTTCAATTTCTGCATGTTTAATTTTCTTATTTTTTTCGACACCAAATACGGTGTTGCATTTTTCAGCCATTTGTACACCACGACAGAGCTTGTCTGCACAGTTACGCATTTCATGTTCTTTACAATTTCACAGTTTCCTCTTTCTTTTGCTTCTTTCTTGATGTTTGGTTATTGTATAGTCGTTTGCGCCCACGTTTGGACAAACCATAGTGTGGTGGTAATACGGTCGCCATTTGTGGCCTTCTTTACAAGCATACATATATTTGGCGCTTTATTTTGACACGTCGAGAAACCACAAGTGCGGCTCATAGGACAATAGAATAGTGGTATGAAATTATAAAAAGATGAAGTTAAATTCTGTATATATAACATCCCCCTTTCAGTGTTTGTAACCAAACTCCTCCGAAACGACGACCGATATTTATGAAACTTTGTATATAGGTCTGTGAATAGGATGTGAACTATTTTTCATATCAGGCAATGGACCAGAGACTTATCTATTCGCAAAAATCGTATTAAGGGTTCGATTTACTTTAAATTTGATACATAGGTAGCTCTTTCCTTAGATTGGAAAGAACACTATTTTTCTCTTCGGGAGGTATACTAGGGACGTTGCGGGTTACACGCTGTTCTAATTCGTTTAACTTTATTGTGAATAGGCACACACTCGCATGGTAGGTTTGATATAAATGAATCAAGTTATATTGATATTTACGAGAAAGAGTTTGAGAAGCCAATAGCGACATACACGTACAAATTCGTAGCTAGATCAATGGTATAATAAATAAAAAATTAGTTTTGTATTAGATGATTTCTAATTAGAGACTTGTATTATCTTTGCTATACCAGATTGAATATGAATTGGACAGAATACATAAAGCTACAATAATGTAAAAGAACGCCATCTACTATATTAGCACCGAAGAAAAGAATTAGTAAGGAAATTGTACTAGTGGTAAATTTCAATCTTTCTCAACAGTCTTACAAAAAAAATTCGGACGAAAAAAAAATTGGGAAAAATAATGGTTTTCATGCTTGCAATTAAAAGTCTTAGGCAGTTCATTACTAATATTCTGAAAACTAAAACCGTCAAAGCTGCTTGTGAACGTTTCATAAACTTGTACGGACGTTTACCTATACCTACCTACTAATTACCTATACCAAATTCTCCCATAATAGCAGTCTTCTATTTCCCAACACTTGCAGTGACCAAACGAACAAGCTGTTGGTATAAATTTTGTATATTGGCAGCTCAGAAAGCTAACAGGCTGACTTTGAAAAATAATAATAATAATAAAATAATAATAAAAAATAAAAATAAAATACACGATTTTTTTGTAGCTAACTTTTATTACTCTAAATTTTTCTAAATTTTCTTTGATAGTTCACATTTCAATTATTCAAACTTATTTAATATCTATGAAACTACTTTTGGTAGCATAGTGCTGAACGGCTATACCACTTAAATTTGCTATCGACATAATAATTTTACAAGAGAGGGAATTGAAAACGGCTTATAATATGAGCTGTTTAAGGTCTTAAACCCATATTATTACTGATGTACTTAACTCTATTTTCATTTGAAAAAAAATGAAAAGTAATGATTAAATTTTATACTAAGGGTCTGTATGCAGCTCTAGCGAAAAAAAAATCATATATTTCGTGGTTGGTTTGTTGACTGATTTTCTATTGTGAACAGCTCTTTACATAGGAAGAAGATGTGCAAACGTAAATAAACCAAACGAAAAACTTGAGTAGAGCGCGGTAAATATTTGTCGCTGATTAATGGCTAAAAATTAGTAAAGGCTGTAAAATTGATGAAAAACTAAAAAAAAATTACATAAATTGCTTTACAAGCTTGCTTTAATACGTTTGAAAATTAGTCTTCTTCTTGTTTGTCGCAATATATATATATGTGAGACTATTTATTTCGCTCGGAAAATCTGTGTTGCCGTGCTCTCGTATTTGTTTAAAAACTTTAGAAATAGGCAGTAGAAAATGGAGTTTTTTTGCAGGTTTTTATATAGAGTTCTTGACTTTCGTTAGAGCTGCCGACCTTTAAGATGGAGTCCCACTCCATGAATGAACTTGGCGGCCGCATTAATCGAATAATTAACGGTGCGCATTACCATGCGGAAACTTAAGAATTCAAATCGAAATCCAAAATTATAGAAAATTAATTTAAAATTTTGTTTTCTGATTGCGGTCGCCACTAAGCGGGGAGCGTCAACCTCTCTGAGTGTATTTCTGACATGAAATAAAGGCTCCTCATAACGGCCGACAATTGCTTCAGCAGTTATAAATCCCAATCCAACAGTCGGTGCTACACTTATTATTTTGATTTCGTAATATTCTATATAGCGGTAAAAATTGCACTAAAAATTTAAAACAAATTCCGTCTTTGGTTCCTAATTCTTTTCCTTCTTCCTTTCTGAAAATATAATAATTTGAAATTTTCAAGAAAACAATAATTTTACAATTATCACTTCTCTTGATTATTTGCTAAATCTATTTTCCTACTAACTGTTCCCCAAATTACCAAAATATTTTTACGGCTTCTTCTTCATTTTTCGGCCCAGACCCACATAATAGGTAGGGTATTTTTCCCTTTATGCCATTAACAATTCTTGTAGGCTATTACCGGTCAGCCTGTTTAATAGAAGAACAGAAACTGCGGTTAGTGTTATTTTCACGTTATTGTTTAAAACTTTTGTAAGGGCAAAGTATTTTTGAGACTTTTTGGCCCATAATTCAGTTAATGGCTTGATGTCTGCTATTTTCTGCCATTTGTTGTATACACATACGTACATATTCAATACAAGGAGAATTACTTTCTACGACATCATTCTATACGTAATTGTTGTTGGTTGAAATTTTCAATTATGTTTAAATGTTTCTTAGTTGACTGCTAATCAAGTATGTGTTTATGTTTTTAAATATATTCGTTATAAAATCTTAGTTTTGTTTTCTCTTTTTACTTTATATCCGCGTGTGCATATACGTATAAGCATATTAGAATACTTATTTTTGTGCATATGTATAATATTACAACTTTTTTAATATTATTGTTGTTGTTGCTACTGTTGTCGACAGCTAAGAAATTCTTATATGTTTTTGTTGCGCTTAAATGCATTTAATTCGATTGCCCTTTTAATTTTAATTTCTCTAACAATAAACTCAAATGAATTTTTCCCTCTTAAATACAAACATACTTATGTATGTACATATATATATATAGGCAAGTATTTAATTCGTGAGCCTGTTGCTGCGATTAGTATTGCTGTTACCATCCTTGTTGTTGCTATTTCTATTTGCTTTCTTAGCGCGCAAGTTGCTCGCTTGTTGGCTGTGTGGCCACTGTCTGGCTGAGCTGAACTAACTGACCTGGCGCCTGTACAGCTTTACTTGCACACAAGTTCATAACATTCGTTGCTTCTCCAATGCCAATGTTATTTATTGTCGCTGCTGCCAGCCAACGTTCTGCAGTTGCTGTTGCTGCTGGTGCTATTATGGGTGCAATAATTATTTTTACTTCTATATTTTTATATACCTCTCATGAAGTAGAATTCCTATACAAAATGGTTTGAATTTTTTTTTTGCACCAGACAGTAAGGGGATAGACTCCTGAAAATAGATGTTGGCAAGATCATGATGACGACTGTCTTTCCTCTGTGGCATATACAAATTTGTCGTTAGGAATTCTTCTTCTCGAATTCTGTTGATTGTCGCAAAGCATAAGTTAAGGTGAATTAATTACAATCTAAAAGTATTTAATACAAAAAAAGGTTTCTTAATTTTTTTTATATTTCTAAATGGTAATTTTATAGAAAAACCCCAGGCTCCATCAGAATTGGGAAAATACTTTCCAAGAAGTAGCTTATTCAACTATACTAGGGTGAATACCGTAGACTGCAAAACAATTAGCTGAAGGAATTAAAATAACTCAGCGAATAAGGACACAGTGAATTCGCTGAGTAGGTCGTAAAGGCAAAACAAAAAACTAAGCGGTCAATACGTTAATTAAGACGAACAATTTTTTTACTCATCAATTTTCAAATATCTTTTTATACGTTCCCCTTGCCATTGGATGTTTATAAATTAAATATTTTATTTCCTTTTTATCATCTAAGCTTCGAATCTAATAGATCTCGATCGAATCAACATCATAAAAGGGTATAAAATTAATAAAAAAAATAATAATTAAGACACCAATTTGTTCTTTATTAATTCCATTTTAGTTTTCAATTTATTTTTTGTTGCTGCTGCAGCTGCTTGCTCATTTCCATTTGCAAGCAATATTTTTCTTACGTACGAGTATTCCTTGGTGCACAAGCGCACATTTTGTTGAATGTTTATTGCAGTTGCAAGTTTATGTTACTGTTGTTATTGGTGTTTATTTCATTGTAGTTGCAAACAGCAATTGCTATAAGCTGCTGTATTTATTCACAAATACACGTATATATTTTGAGATATATTTATTTTTTTATTTTTTGCACCTGCTGTTTCCACTATTACGTTTTTAATTATGTGCAACCGTGTTATGCCACCACTTGCAACACCCACCACCAACAAGTTAAGACAACCCAACTAAATATAATTGACTCCATCAGAAAATTGTTTGTGTAGTTTTGAGTTATAATATTTGTATATATATAAGTATGTATGAGTGTCTTGCACAACGACATGCCTATGATTATGTATGTACGTATAACGGCTTAATTCATTTATCTTTAAACTTATCCACTCAATTCACTATCTTCTCCTCAGTGTAACTTGCAACGCTCAACAACTTTATCAATTGCAATATTCCATGACGAATATTCTACCACCTTAAACTCCTCTTGTTCTTTTTAATTTAAGGCATACCTATAGAGTCTAGTTATTCGCGTAGTTTTATTTTTCTTTTGCTACTTCAATACTTCACTAAAGCGTCTTATGCCTACTTCTTCCCCGCACATATTTTATGACTAAACTCTTCGTTTTCTTCTGGTTTTCTTTTTGTCATCACAGCCGACCCTCACTTGTTCATCGTCAACAACGTCAACAATATCTTCATAGTCTTTACTACTCATACCGTTAAGTATGTTATAAGTAGATCAGCTCGAGCATTTCATCTAGCGCTTCTTCAGCAGTTTACAAGTGCACATCGTCGCCTCTAATGCTCTATTCGTTTTGTTTCTGTTGTTGATTGTTGTTGCTATTATGACTGCAATTGCTGCTTGGCTGGTTTCTAGCTTCTGACTGCACCCAACTGTATATATTAGTTTTGCTTTCTTGGCTCGTGTTTCACTTCTGTTTTCCTACTTTTTTATTTTCTTTCATCTTATTTTAATTTTATTCCCTTCCTTAAGTTAAATTTTTCCCTTTATTTTACTATTCCTCAGATACTTTTTGAATTCATCAGTCTCGCTACGTGAGTCGCGCGCAGTTTTTGTTTTTGTTTATTTATTTTTATATTTATGCATTTTATATTTTATTTTACCTCTCTCGGATCGTGCACGTGCTATAAACATCCTTTGGGTATTCAATTGAGTTGCAACTTACGAACTCATAAATTGAAAATCTTTTGCAAATAAAAGTTTAAATTTTCGCGTTGGAACAGATTAAAAACGGAAATAACTGCATTGCTACTCTTCATACTACAAAGGGATTAAGGTGCATATGTATGTAGGATTTTAATCGAAATGATTGCTAATAAATTCAACACACAGATATAAAAAAGATATTAGTGATCCAATTAGAAAAAATTCATCATGTAGTTTTATACCTGATAGATCCACCAATGAGTAGATCTCACCTCTTCCTACCAGGTTCTACTTTGGCCTAGTGGGCGAGTGAAAACCAAATTCCTTTCCCAACGAACAAAGAGCATGTAGGGTCGAGGGCGATTATATTATATAATGATGACATGATATTGGGAGTTTTCCAAAGAACGGTTTTACGGAAATAACTTTTAATTTTGAGTGTAACTTTATTAATTTGCATTTTTTGCAAAATATTTATGAGAACAATTAAACTTGTGGAAGATGCACCATGCACCTGCTATAACAACAACCGTATAATAAGGCCCCTTATTTTTTTGTCGTTATCTTTATTTTCTACCGCTGATCGATGCTGGTGGCGTTTTCAATATATGCTATTTATTACAATCAACGGAAAAATGGTTGCTTTCGTACAAATTGATTATACATTTCTCTGAACGCATTTTGCCATTTTATTTTTCTTTTGCTTTGGCGTTGCTTTGAAAATAGTTGCATTTATTGCGAAGTAAATCCAATACATACTTTGTATACCCCCACCACACCAGACAATAAGACATTTGACGTACAGGAGGGTGGGTTACATAACTCGCAACGAGCGTCGATTGTTTATTTGCCTTTTGCAGTGGGGCTTCAGTCTTGATGTTCCTACTGAAAAGTGAAATACGATACAGCGGTGCAACAACAAATCACGTGGCCAGCATTTTAGATCAATGTCGCCTTGTAGTTGAAACATCAAGTGCAAGCAAACAAATTGAAACGAGATGTGAAAAAGGTTGATAATCAAAAAAAAAAAATATATATATATGCATATATATATTTTATGCACACACAATGAGATCAAAGGATTTATTGTGGAGAGTTTAGTTCAATGAGAGGGTGAAAATATTTTAAACTTGATGTTGGCTGCACGTCTCAATATCAAAAAGAGCTACAATTGTTGATGTTTAGACCTTTCAAAATAGACATCCAATATTTTTAAAGTCAGGTTAACATTTAAACTTCCAGTGGAATAAATAGAGCCATACAAATTTAGTATTACGATTCTTCTCCAGCCTCATTGAATGAGAGATTTTATTTTTTCTTATTTTATTCAATTTGTTCCCTTTTATGTTATAAAGTTATTTTCAAATTTTTTATTTTTTCATATTAATTTATCTTATTTTATTTTCTTATAATTTATTTCACTTCGCCGAATATTTTTTCCTTCCTATATTATTTTATTCTACTCTATTTTATTTTATTTTATTTGATCTTTTTTTTAATATTTTTTAATTTTACTTTATTTTATTTTATTCTATTTTATTTTTTAGTTTAATTTGTTTTGTTTTATTTTATTTATATATATTTTATTTTATTTAATTTTATTTATTTTTACTTAATTTAATTTAACTAACTAATGCGCGATAAGTTTACAGAAAATGCAATTAAATTCCAAATCGCAAATAATTTCTAGTACAACTTGTTAAGCAGCGCTATGCAGGAACAACAACTAAATCGAAAAGCATAAGTGAAACCGATTGTCCGCTATCGCATTAGGAACAGCATCATCAGCTGCAACCTTAATAAGAAGCCAAGAATAAAATTGCGACGAACAGATAGCATTAAAATTGAAAACGTAAATAAACGAATAAATAATATCACAAACAAATATATACATACTATATATTTGTACATATTTTATACACAAAGATATGAATGTATGGGAAACCTGCGGGTGTATACCGCAGAGACCTCCAACGACGATAAGCTGGTTGTTGCTCGTTGTCCAACGTCCATAGTGCAGGCTGCTGATGGTGGACGTGCAACGGTCTGTGGGTCGAAATCAATTAAACTTGCACAGTACGGTAATTGCAGTCAAACACATTGGCCCCGAACGCAACGCAGACACGTTATTGCTACATTGTTGTTGCCGTTGTCCTTGTTTTTGCTGCTTGCTACTTTGCTTGGCTTGGCATGGCTATTGTGCTAATTGAGGCACGTAACCGTTGCAAGTGCCCACACGCATACATAACGAGCGAGGCTGTTGACGACAGTGGCTGTGTCAAAAGTGGGTGAAAAAGGTGAAAAGAACCATCGTAAAAGTATGTAGGTGTGTGATGTAGAACACTGTGCCGGTATTAAATACTCTTGTAAACAATAAAAACGGCAGCACTCTAAACAGTAGCAACCACAACAGTAACAACAAGAACAACAGTAGTTGTTGCTCGCTAATTCATAGTCGAATGCCGGCATTGATGGCAACAAATCAAACAAACAACATATGTGTATACATAATTTGCAACAAAATAAACAAAACGTGCCACACACAAATCTCGAAATAAATAAATGCTGTATTAAGTATGTATGTGCGTATATATATGTACATATTTGCGGTGCTGTCAATCTGCATTTGACGCAGTATCGCCTGATTCTCATAATAATTTTTGAACAACAATAACAACAACAATAATAAAGTATAAAGAGTTTGAATATTCAGCGAACTGATTGACAATTGGTTGTGGCACCAAAGCATCAAAACCAAAGCTGAGACGCACAGATGTTGCCAATACGAAATCAACTGATTGGAAACTAAAAGCATTGAAGCCAGAGCTATAACAGCAAAAAGAGCAACGAAGTAACATACCCTTTGAGGGTGTGCTACATACATACATATATACCACATATGTATTGCTTTATCTATGTCTACCCTGCAAACAATCTGAGTACTCCATGCAGACCTGAAATATATACTCCACACGGACGATAGAGCAATCCAAATCAAATAATAAACTGTTGTAAATTCAAAATAAATTTGCTTGAGCAGAAAATACTAAAGAAATTATTATAGTTTTAATGTTAAAACTTAATGGAATTAAATATTTGATTGTTTCTCAATAAAATATTGTAGTAAAACTGCAATTTACGGTGATTGTTGTACTTCTTGTTCGTAATAAAAAACCCAAAACTCATCTAAAAATCCCAAAAGGTTAATTTCTATCACAGTGACACTGTTCAGAAATATTAAAATAAATGCCAATTATTGTGCGCTCTCACGAAATTAAGAGTTTCGCATCTAGTCATCTTTGCCAGCAGAGCGCATCAATGAACGAAACCATCGTACAGTCCTACAAGAAAAAAACTCTCATATGGTCAGAAAACAGCAAACATCACCTAATCTAAATCTAAATACTCCACTTTTTCACTCAGGGTGTAATAAATAACAAATACAGTTTCCCACAAATTTTAAAAAAGTATAAAAACTCAATAAAAAACCAAACTTTTTTGAAATATAATTATATAATTCAGGTACATGCATTCTACACAAACTACTAAGTCGCATATAAAAATACCTAATACGTACACAAATATTTAATTTATTCCCGCCTTAATTATTAAAATTATATACATATTACGTTACCATCAATAAAATCTTCTTAAACTTAAAGTAAACTCTGTAAACAAATTTTAAACTTTTACCGAAGTCATATGTATAAAAAAGTGAGATTGTGTGTGGAAATTATGAATTTTGTTACCCTGCAAACAAGGCGAGTACTCCATGCACGCGTGAAGTATATAATGCACGCGGACAATAGAGTACTCCAAACATGCCAAAATCCATACATAAAATATGGTCCAATTAACATTGTGATGTCCAAGGGCTGGACCATATAATCCATCTCTGCATAACACCCTAGTACCCCATGGAGTACATACAGGGGATAATATTTTGGAGTATATGCGAAAAATTACATTTGCACATACACTTTAATTTCGAATACAATCTATAATAATAATTTCTGCATGTCTTTTGTGTACTAGCATAGCTCACCAGCGAAACGAAACTGACTCAGTTTCATTTTCTCACATTTTCGATATACGAGTATAAAACTTATTGCGCAATTGTAACTTCGCGTAGTGATTGGGATGGTAAAAACATGAAGAATGGTCTTAACGTAATAAGCTGGCATAGACACATAAGTTGGTCCAATAGTTCATACAGAGGAGTATATTTGGAGGTGCTCCAAGACGGTGCAGTTTTAAGCCCATTGTTTAGGAATGCACAATTGTCCTGCAAAATTATTCGCATAAAAAATCTATCTAACATTTTTCGGAGTATATAGCAGATATATTGTATTTAGTACTAGTTGAGTTTTGTCTAAAGAGATCTAAATATTTTTCGGACTTAATTATATTTAACTTCGAAACAGAAACTACTCGAATATTTAATTTTGTGATTTTGTGGTTTCTCGCTAGGCAAATAAACCCTTTACCGCTTTAGCAGTGAAGACATCTCCCCTTTTCGAAGGAATTGTTTTCATGACAATATCTATAGTAGAGGAGATAGAATTCCTACTGTTCACAAATTAAAACAATATCGATGTCAGTTCGGACCTTACACCCTCAAATTCGTATTTTAGTAACAGCCGAAGATGTAATTCATTCTTGAGCAATTCCTTCTTTAGGAGCAAAAGTTGATGGAACTCCTGGACTCCTCGATTAAATCAAACTAATTTTTTAATAAATGGACCAAGTCAATGTTCAGAAATTTGTGGAAGATATATATCAGTGTAATTATCGCGAAACCGATGCTCATATCATTACGCTAAATACTTGAATTATTTTGAATGACATCACTCCGAACCAGAAACATAATTCTTCTCCGTATAAGAAATACAATGTACATTGTGCTGCTCCATTTTTATTTAGATGACCTACTGAGGAGCAACCACAGAAAAAGCAGTTTTGATATTGATCTAAGCTAAGATTCTTGAAAAATATAAATATTTTAAACATGAATAAATACATCATCTCAAAAACTGTATTTAAAATGAATATCAAACTCGTAAATCATTTTTAGGTGCTGCTTACTAATCATTTGTTATTGAAATTAGAAGCTATTAAATTTGAATCGATCCAAACGAACAAAGTTCAATGTTCTCCTGCTTTATATTCTTTAGTTTATTTAGTAGATTAAACTTTTTTCCTGAAGTTTGTTTCCTATTTTATAAGTCGGTTAAGCCAAGTATTAAAATTAATTGAATTTAGAATATACATATACAGTGGCGGACAAAAGTCTTCAAACACCGCCTATATTCGTTGTGTAGAAAGTACTATCACTTTACTGATGTAGGTATACAGTTTTATTTTAAATCCATTTCTAACCACATGTATTAAAACAAATGAATTCTCTAACATAAAATAAAACAATTATGGTGAAAAAACGAAAAAATATCCTTGGCAAAAGTCTACATACACCACAGGTTTACTAGCAGTTATGTCGATATGCTGTGTTGTTTGGCGGTTAGTTACTATATTTTTTTAAATTATGTTTTCTAATTTGCTAGTATTGAATTTAGTTGTGGTTCAAACACATTAGCATCAACAATGGCTCCGCGAAAAGAAATATCCATTGATGTCAGAAACTTGGTAATTCAGCACTGAAAAGGGAAGAAATCGTATCGTAAAATTTTAAAAATTTTAAACTTAGGTTGATCAACAGTATACACCTTTGTAAAAACTTCGAAAAATGGATCCACCGAAAATAAGCCGCATGATGGCCGCCCGAAGAAACTAACTCGAAGAGACATCAGCTTTATTCTGACGGAACTGAATGATGATCCTACAGTTACTGCTCCAAAATTGGTCGAAAACATCGCAAACTCATCAAGAAAGTGTGTCCATTTAAGAACAGTTCGAAGAGCTCAGAACGATAACAGCTTCCACAGCAGAATGCCACGTAAAAAGCTTCTTTTTTCTAAAAAAAATCGTCAATTTCGCTTGTAGTTCGCTAACGCACATTTAGACAAGGCAATGGATTTTTGGCAAAAAGTCTTGTTTCCAGACGAATCGAAGTTCAATTTATTCGGCAGCGATGGATGAGTAAAAATTTGAAGAAAAGAAAATACTGGAGTTGGAAAGCTTATTTTTATTGAGGATAATTTGGATCGGTTGAAATATAAGTCATTATTGGAAGCTATTCTGAAGCCTTCGGTGGACACTTTGGAGCTTGGCGCAGGTTGAATCTGTGAGCAGGATAAGGATCCAAAGCCTACGGTCCATATTGTTAAGGATTGGTTGTTTTATCATGGTCCAAGACACATACACACCACCAGAAAGCCCAGATTTGAATGTTATTGAATATGTCTGGGAGATTTTAGAGCGAAAAATTAGAAAAAACCCGATTTCCAGTTCAGCATTACTCAAAGAACGTCTTATTGAAACTTGGGAATTGACAAATTTAGTAGCTTCGATGCCACAATGGCTTCAAGCTGTTATTGATGCGAACGGTGGACCAACTAAATACTAAAAAGTTCAAGTTACCTGATATTGACCAAAGTCTTAGCGCTAAGATAAGTTATGTATGTACTGTATGTAGAATTTTGTCAATGTTGGATATATGTTTTTTTGTCATATCTTTACTATTTTTTGTTAAAAAACGAATTTTTTATGTTTTTAATGATAAGGGAAAATAGTTGAAATAATCTGTGTCGTTAAATTTTCCAATAAACTTTTCGGACTTTCAATTCAACGAAAAGAGGCGGTGTTTGTAGACTTTTGTTCGCCACTGCATATATATCAGAAAAGTTTAAACTAATCGTTTGCTTTGGATATTCCTGCTGGATATACTCGTAAATTCAAAAAAATTTATGTATATGCATGTACATCAGCCTGTTCATTGAAGCATTGAGGTGAATAAAACGATTGATGTTGCAACATATGTTGAGCAAAGATAATATCAAATACAACAACCGGGAAAAAATGCCTGCAACAAATCAACAGCATTAATGAGTTTAAACAATGAATTTTGAATGTAAATATGTATGTACTACTTGTTAGAGCCAGTAAAAAAGAACCAAAAAAGTGATTTACCAGATTACTAAATATATTTACGTCAATTTAAATGTTAGGAAAAAGTTCTCATTTCTGCTGCACCTTTTACTGCATTTCAAGCGATAATCCAAGATAAATAGGTATAAATGTACCGTTAAATATATAACGAGTCGTAGATGTACTAGGTTACTGCTATATTTTCCTTAAGAAACTAATTAATAAAATAATCGGAAAAACCCAATTGGTTTTAATTACAGAATTATAATACAAAGTTTAAAATAATCGAAATATTTTCTTGTTATTATTATTTTTTGATTTGAAGATGAACTAGTTGGTGCAAAAATGCTAACAAGTAGGATTCTAGTTAACAACTGGTATTTTTCCCTGCAGGTATGCTGCACTTACTTTTCTAGCATTCATTCCTCTGTTGCTGGCTGTCGAAATTCTCAATTCATCAATTCATTCAATCCGTTTTGACCAACATTTTGGTCAGTTTTCAGTCATTCGTGTTCATTAATCAATATGCTACGTTTATATATGCAGAACAAACGTTGCTGCCTGCCAATTCATCGACTCATACTACACGCACATGCAACGCACACATATTATGAATTAATCAATGAATCGTTTGAAGTGACCTTTCAAAATCTTTGTTACATAGGTCTGTCTACAAGTGCTGCTGCTCATCCATCTTATGATTGCGGTTAGCCGGTTGATGTCCGACCGTTTGACCCAAGTTGGGCAACCGACAGTGTATGTTGTAAGTTGTTTGGTGTGCGAGGTGCGGTTTGTTTTGTTCTTTAATCATCAAAGTCTGTCTGTCTGCTTTTGTACTTGATGATAGTTTGATTCTGCCAGTGTAAGAATGTCGGGAAGTGATGTTCTTTACTCGCATTGATTTTCTTCGAACGACGCAATGTATAATATAATAATTTCAAGTGAGCTTAGTTTTAAAAGCTACTAGAGTTTTAACTATTTTACAAATTATTTTTCAATGACTCATGACACATTTATTTCTGGTGCAAATAATTTCGTCGTTCGTTGTAGGTTATAATAAATGATTTACATATTTTATCATTAATGGATGATTAAATTGAGAATTAAAGATCTTTATACTTGATGACGGTAAAAAGAAAATAGTTTCTGTTATATGTAGGCAAGTTAGTGAGCGATAGGCTTATTTTTTCAAATCATTTGAATATTCGTTATTACAAAAAGAAAAATGGTAGAAGTGGCAGCTGTTTTGAAGATCACCACATCTTCTCATCAAACTTCTTATGGCATGGATTTATTTCAGTTAAATAACCGATGATGTTTAATAGTTTAGATCGAGAAAAATGGCAAAACTTATGTAATACTTCGAGCCCTATTTGAGCACGGATTAAACAGACCGAATTCTTGGAGGAGATCGAAGGTCTTCTTCCCTGTGCTGCTTCGGTTTTTATATAACTATAACTCGTTACTCTTCGGTTCGTCGGCGATTGTAACAGATTAGGAAGCAGTGCATTCCAGATTGATTTGCTCCCTTATCAGACCAACATACGGAATTATAGTATAATCTTTATCTCATACCGGTTGTAACTCTATTAAAAATGTATCAACTGAACGAAAGCAGAGTGATATTAAAGATAAGTTCATCAAAACGGGGACGCGGGCTCAAAAGTTTTCAGTATACATGCGTACATTTGTAGTATTTACGAGGTGTGTTCACAAGAAAAGGGTGAATTTTGAATTTTTTCGAAAATTACTTATTTATTCATCAATATCTATTTTGCCCCTTGAAAGTAAACCCCTTCTGATATAATACACTGGTGCCAATCCTACAGCACAATAACTTGGTTGAATTAGTAAATCTTAAAGCCAATCATAGATAGAGTTTTGCTATGAGAGTTCATGATGGGTTCAGCCGTAAAAGTTCAGAGTGTACGAACCGATTTATCGTGGCCAATATATATTATGGCGAAAAGGCAAAGCGAATGTCAGATGAAAGAGAGAAGCCGGAACAGGCACGTTCTTGAGCGTAAAAAGAGAACATTCGTTATCGAGAACAATTCGATCATTCCAGGCTATAACTGCGAACAACCGATTCAGTATATAAGAGCGAAACAGAACTGCAGAGTCAATCAGTCGTAAAGTGAACGCGTTGGTGATTTCACTACTGTGAAATAGTGAAAATTTTAATATAAGTGATTGTGAATAGTGAAGTGAATTGTAAGTTATTGAATAATAAAAGGAAATTGAGTAAATTCTTTATAATCAAGAAACTGCAATCATAGTTGGAGACTTTTATTTAACAATCCAGTGATCAGACTCGAATGAGGGATTATTAAATAAATCACAAAGGATAATAATTGAAAAATGGTCAATATTCAGGATTTGACGATACCTTCTCTGAAGAAGGAATTGGCAAAGGGTGGGTTATCTACAACAGGACATAAGACGGAGCTGCAATCACGTCCGCGAGAAGCAATAGAACTCGAAGGCATCGACTTGAGCCAATACGAATTCCGTAGCGAGGACGAAGATATATCCCTGAAGGAGATAGACAAGGAAAAGGCTATTGTTTCTACGAAGGAATCGGAGCAGCCATCAAGTAAGATTCAAGGAAAGGCTCCTAGCTCATGTACGCGTATTTAATCCCGGTTCATACAGCTTCAAGGGAGTTTTGTCAAAGACATCGCAAAACTGAAAGTAAGCCAGGACAAAAACGAGGAACGGCAAGACGAGGAGCTTATTGAAACCAAAATCAACACATTGGAAGATCGTGTCCGGGATTTGCAGTAAAATCGTCCAACCACTTCAGTAAACGCTCCCAGGGTAAAAACACCACCCTTTGACGGTGAAATTCCTTTCCAAGTCCTTAAGCTCCAGTTTGAACAGACGGCTACAGTAAATAACTGTTCGCACGCGAATGCAGAACGGGTTCCAACAGACAGGTAGTGTAGCGAAAACGAAAGGCTGAGGAAGATGAACCATCAAATTCTCAGTCTAAAACGAGCCAGGGGCGTATGCTGGAAAAAATACTATTGGTAGATATGTGGATGGACGAGAGCGAATATTAACGGTGGATACGGGCGCATCACACACCATCATTCGAACTGACCTGATCGCTAAACAAGTGAGACCATTTCCTGGAGCAAAATTGCAAGCGGCGACTGGTGAGGACATCGAAGTGGTGGGGGAAGTAGCATGTGAGGTCACAATAAGGAATGTGACAGGGTTATACAGCTTTACAGTCGCGCAGATTATAAATGAGGATCAAGGTATCAAGATCGACTTGAATAACCAAATTATAGAGTATAAGGACATGGAAGTACCACTAAGTATTGGCTATAATTCCACACACAGCAGCAAGCAAGTAGTCCTAGAAGGAAACGAACTGATCCCACCAAAGTCGTAGCAGCACAAATTCTACACCAGACGTACTTATTGGTAAAACCCTGGCTAAGACGCAAAAGAATGGACGCATCCCAGTGAGAGTAATAAATGACTTAAGATTATCAGTAAAAACTCCTTGATGAACTGTATTAGGGCAATGTCAAGAGGTGGAAGTCATCATCAACTGTAACGATTCATCTGTAACTGGAATCGGCTCCATTGGCAGGAATGATATGGAGGAAGATATAAATGCATGGACGCAAGGATTGGAAGACAAGTACAAGCAAAAGGCCAGTCAACTTATCCGTAAGTACTCCAACATATTCGACAGTGATAGCAACAAGCCAGACAGGACCAACGCAGTGAAACATTGCATTGATACTGGTGACACTAGGCCAATTCGTCAATTCGAAGTGTTCCACTAGCCAAACCTGACTGTTGACCAAGGAAATGATTGTTGATTAAAGAAATGAGTGAAAGCGGTGTTATCGAACCATCGGCAAGGCCTTGGGGCTCCCGCTAGTGGAGCGTGGACTATCGTTGATTAAATGGTGTGACAAAGAAGGACAGTTATCCTTTGCCCGATAATACCCTAGACTGATTAACTGCACATAATGGTTCTCAACACTCGACCATAAGAGCGGTTATTGGCAAGTAGAAGTAGGTGAAAAAGATGAAGAGAAGACAGCCTTTAGTGTCCGCAACGGTGTTTGGCAATTCACGGTAATGCCATTTGGATTATGCTACATTGGAACACTTCTTTGGTGTATCTTGATGATATCATCGTATTGGGAAAAAGTTTTGAGGAACACCTAAATAATTTGAAAGAAGTTTTCCAGAGAATAACTAAGTCCTAAGACTAAGTGCTCTTTATTCAAGAAGGAAGTGAATTAGCTAGGTTAAGCAGTGAAGGATTGGCCTAGACTCAGAAATTTGCATGAATTAAGAAGTTTTCTTGGACTGTGTACTTACTATCGCCGATTTGTTCCGAATTTTGCCAGCGTAGCTTATAATCTCCATGAGCTCACTAGGAAAAATAGATATCTCGAGTGGAAAACTGAACAAGAGGAGGCTTTCCAAGCTTTGAAACAACGGCTATGCACTGCGCTTATGCCAGCGTACACGGATGCTATAGGCTATGGTATAGGATGTGTACTTTCTCAAGTGATTGATGGCCAGGAAAAGATAGTGGCCTACTATAGTCGGTCTATTGGGAAACCAGAGCGAAACTACTGCGTAGCTCGGAAAGAATTACTGTTGTTGATGGACTGCATCAAACACTTTCACAAATATCTATATGGTCAACATTTCTGAGTTAGAACGGATCATGCAGCGCTAAAGGGGCTACTACAGTTCAAGAATCCTGAACAGCTGCTAGCTCGATGGATTGAGAGACTGCAAAGTTATGACTTTACCTTCGAGCTCCGCAAGGGAAATACGCACGGCATATCCTGTCGACCACGTAATTTGGAATGTAAGCACTGCTCAAAAGCCGAGGAGCGGAAAGTCCCATTGCGAAAGCATACTGGGCACAAGGGAGCAGTTTAGAGTTGATACCTGGCTGTTTGCATAGAGTATGGGAAAGTGAATATGGCCAGTGCTCTCGAATGCTAATAGTAGTTTCGTGGTTAAGAATTCCGGATGTTCTAAAGGAATTCCATTATGGTCCTAGTGGAGGGCACCTACGCATTACGAAAACGCTGGTGAAGATCAAGCAGTGATTCTATTGGGTTGGTTGTCGTCAATCGATCGCTGAGTGGATTGCTAACTGCAAGGAGTGCATAACAGCTAAAGGGCCAAATTCACGAATTCATGGGCAGATGAAGCAGCATAACTCAGATGTACCATTTGAGCAGGTTGAAATGGTTATGAGAAAACGAAGAAACAAATACGTTCTTGTGGTTCTGGATTATTTTAGTAAATGGCCTGAGGTCTACTCAATTCCAAACCAGGAAGCCAAGGCAGTACGGTACGCCTATATAATTGCACTCAGACCAAGGAAGAAAGTTTGAATCGGCGGTGTTCCAGGAGATGCGCCTGATACTTGGTATTCGAAAAACACAAACGACAGCTCCGCATCCTCAATCAGATGGCATGGTAGAACAATTCAATCGGACCCTGGAAGAGCACTTGCGGAAAGTAGAGGACAAGCATCAGGATGATTGTGATACCCACATACCGCTGTTCCTGGTGGGATATCGGTCGGCAGTGCATGACACAACAGGTCAAACACCTGCGAAGATACTGTTTGCTAGTGAACTTCGTTTGTCAAAGGATTTGGAATAAATGGAAATGCGAGAAGAATTGGGAAGGAAGCATCTACTGTTCTCGAGGAAGAGTTAAGAGAGATACATGCTCTTGTGAGACAATGAATTCAAATTATGGGTGACAAAATGAAGGCCAGGTATGACAAGGCGATGAACTCCGAAGGCTTCCAAAATGGAGATTTAGTGTTGCTATACAATCCACAACGGAAAAGAAGTTTGTCCCCAAAACTTCAATGCGATTGGGAAGGTCAAGACAAGATAATCAAACGACTAAACTACATAGTGTATCGAATCCAGACCATTGGGAGGCCAAGAAGCAAGATGAAAGTGGTCCACATAGAGAGGCTTGTTGCTGTTGGAACAGCGAATGTGTCTGATCGGGACTTAGGTCAGATGAAAAAGAGAAACCGATAACTGGTATGTTCTAGAGCATAAAACGAGAACATTCGTTATCGAGAACAATTCGATTATTCCAGGCTGTAACTGCGAACAACCGATTCAGTATATAAGGACGAAACAGAACTGCAGAGTCAATCAGTCATAAAGGGAACGCGTAGGTGATTACACTACTCTGAAATAGTAAAAGTTGTAATATAAGTGATTGTGAATAGTGAAGTGAATTGTAAGTTATTGAATAATAAAAGGAAATTGAGTAAATTCTTTATAATCAAGAAACTGCAATCATAGTTGGAGGCTTTTATTTAATAATCCAGTGATCGGACTCGAACGATTTGGTAAACCATCGAGCTAACTTAGCAAAATCGTAACAATATATATAAAGGGTGTTTTTTATAGAGGTATAGAACTTTAAGTTGCAATAAAACAACGATAGATTTTTCGATTGACATGAATTTTATTTATCCGAAAGATAATCTTGTGGCATTACATTTTAAACATGATTTCTGGCATATGACCGCCACGGCTGGCGCGGATGTAGTCCAATCTGGACGTCCAATTTTCGATGACTTTTTCCAACATTTGTGGCCGTATATCGGCAATAACACGGCGAATGCTGTCTTCCAAATGGTCAAGCGTTTGTGGCTTATCCGCATAGACCAATGACTTTACATAGCCCAACAGAAAGTAGTCTAGCGGTGTTAAATCACAAGATCTTGGAGGCCAATTCACAGATCCAAAACGTGAAATTAGGCGGTCACCAAACGTGTCTTTCAATAAATCTATTGTGGCACGAGCTGTGTCACATGTTGCGCCGTCTTGTTGAAACCACATCTCCTGGACGTCATGGTTATTCAATTCAGGAATGAAAAAGTTAGTAATCATGGCTCTATACCGATCACCATTGACTGTAACGTTCTGGCCACCATCGTTTTTGAAAAAGTACGGACCAACGATTCCACCAGCCCATAAAGCGCACCACACAGTCAGTTTTTCTGGATGTAACGGTGTTTCAACATACACTTGAGGATTACCTTCACTCCAAATGCGGCAGTTTTGTTTGTTGACGTAGCCATTCAACCCGAAGTGCGCTTCATCGCTAATGGACGTAGTGCGCGATACGTTTTCCGCACAGAACCATTATTTTCGAAATAAAATTGCACTGTTTGCAAGCGTTGTTCAGGCGTGAGTCTATTCGTGATGAATTGCCAAACCAAACTGAGAATAAATCACTTGACAGCTGTTAAATCGGTCGCCATCTTGAAATGTAATGCCAACTTAAAGTTCTATACCTCTATAAAAAACACTCTTTATGTAATTCTTTGTACTGAATAACTGACGTATGAACACATACCACATATATACCCTGATCGTAGATACCTGAAACTTCAAGGGTGTGTTCTATGTTTATGTTATTGAACCGATACCGATTTTGATTGAGTTTCGTGGCCTTCAGAACCGTTCATACCTCCAAACATTACTAATATTCAGGATACACAATGGTTATGTTAGTATGGCATCTTAGCCTCAAAAATTAACAAGACTCTGTCGTAAGTGAAATCCTTCGAATGGATTGAATATCAATATAAATAAGTTGAATTGATGATAAGCACCGATGATGTCATTCATTATGTGATCGAGTTCCTGAATACGCTGAAGTTTCCCGGGTCCCCAACGCACATATCAAAATTGAGAGTTGGTGGTCTTAAAAGAAAACTGCTTATCTCACGACCACATGTACGCATGCTATATTTTGATTATTTCGTATCTTTCACCAGATCAAATATCAAGGTTCGTTTTCATAAAATTTACCAAAGTTGTATCTTATTTCCAAACTTATTTTATTCCAGCATTGTAGAAAATATTTTTATGCTTTATAAGTATTCAAATATTTTAACATATATAAGTAAATCTCTATGTCATAATAAAATAAGTAACGTAAAAAAAAAACGATTAAATATTTGAATAGAACCATTTTCAATTTCCATGCGGATGAAGTCCACATTTTCATTAACATTCGATAGGTATCCAACAAAAGTTTTTGAAATACATGCATATGTAGTAAATTTGATAATTTTTTGATTGTTCATGAACATACTTTAACTAGTTGAGAATACAAAAAGTTAAAATATTATATGTATATGTATGGGCGAGTTTATATCCAAGGAACATAAAATGCGAAAATGTAATTCGTAATTAAGCCAAGAACAACGAGATGCAACAGTAGGTACGCCATCGTGATCTCAACAACAATTGCCTCACATTCTTGAGGAAGTAATATTTTGTTCACAAAGTCTTGTTTTTGTTGTCCATTACATTCGCTTTATATGTACAGTAATGAACTGAAATCAAATGCTCTGAACTAATATCTAGGTGAATGTAATTCTTTTTACTCAAATGGTAATTAAACTTTTGAACTTCGATTGCTGGAGCAAGCCTGAACGGACGCAGACAAGATAGTAAAAATAACAAAAGCGTAAGAGAATGGGAAGTACATCTTGACAATTTTACAATTGAAAAATTAAAATAGAAATAATTGGAATGACTCGTGCGTTAGTCGTCACAATCACGGTACTTAAGCGGATACTTATGTAGTACTTAAAGTGAAATTGAACGGGCGAATAAATTGAATCGGCTGACTGAATGAACTCAGGTATAGATAATATACTTAAATAGGATTTATATTTCTTAGAAAAAATATTAGAGAGACAATAATAAGAAAATAGCTTAATGGGAAGATAAGTAGCAAATCTGAGGGAAAAGAAAAAATTGAAAGTATAATCGAATAGAAAAACAAACACTACACTTCATTATTATGATTTTTTTGTGAGAATTTCGTTCAAAAAATTTTTTTTTCTGTCGAAGAAAATCGTCAGATTGAACAGAGAAGTTAGAAAAACGTGTGGGCCCGACAAAAAAAGGTTTTTGAAATGCAATTGATGAGCCAGGCAATAAGTGTGCATGTAGGTATTTATGTGTGCGTGTGTGTTATGATGCAGGGTCAATTTGAAGGGCGTTGCCCCAAACACGAGATTATGCGAACAGCCTTTGCTGCTGGTGGCGTTAATTACTTTTTTATTAATTTTGTTTCACTTCATGTCAATTTATTTTACTTAAACTTTTTTACCATGTCTCTTTTATGCTATGGTTTTGTTAATATTTTTGTTTTATTTTTGTTTTCTTTGTTATTCCATTTACTGAATATAGATTTTTTTACTCAATAAAACTGATTTAACTGATGGCCTTCATGGGTGTTGGGTTAAGTGTTGAGAACGATGTTTTTTTTTTAAATTTTATTTTTAGCTATGAACTTGTTGTACACCTTTCCCCTGTAAACCCCATAATTATTTTTCTATTCATTTTCATTTGCATCACGACAGCATAGAAAAGGTCGCTGTGCTATTGTACCTTAATTTACGATTGATGCAGTAATTAAAACGAATCGCTCAAGCTTAGTGACAAATTCTATTCTACCCATTCCTTGTAGGTAAAACTTGGTAGGGGCGTCCTTCTTAAGAAGTTCTCTTTTAAATTATCCTACGATTTTTTTCATACTCCGAGCTTCGGTTGACTTCTGCAAATGAAATATACTCAAAAGTACTGTGGAATGTTTTGCAGCCGTCTTTTATACAATGTATTTTTTTAGAAATCATTTATGTTATTTAAGGATCATTTATCCACTCTAGTGTTATACCGAGAGCAAGGAACACAAAATATTCCTATCTTTACTTTTCCCAAATTTCAACAATACTGAATATCTTGAAGCTGGAAGTTGAAAGTTGTTCGGAATTAGTTGTGACTACACTTCTAAGCATCGGAATAGGTTTGGTCAGATATGATACCCAGTCGAAAAAATATAATAAAAATTATTTGTTTTCTAAAACAATAAACAATCTCACATTTATATACTCTTTATCGACTTAAATTGCTAACTCAGTTAACTTAGTAAGACCTTTGAGGAGGATTATAAATAGATCTAAAGTTTAGAGTGACACTTCAGCGTACGCTTGAGCTACCTATAGAAAAGTACAAAAAAATATTCTTGTATTTTAATTTCACGTTCTCGAAGCTCACGAGATTTCATATGTGTATATGGTTGAATGAGTATCCTTCACCGACATCATGTGGATCGAGCCAAAATCTACCTTTCCCGAGAAGACCAAAATTCACCATTTCAAATCAACTTCTCTAATGGTAAACCAGAACACTCTTCAACTTTACAAATATTTGAATGGTTTAGTCTGTACACTAAATTGGGGCTATACCATGTGGGTAAGCATTAGTCTATTTACCACCCATTATTTATTGTGGACAGAATTTCAAACACACTAAATAGTTACTTGGATAACTTATAGGTGTATAGTGGAATCGGTGGTATTACAGAAAACCACCTTTTGAAACATTTCTCACGATTCCCCTGGTTCCATCCTTTGTGAGAGTTAAACATATGATGGAAGGAAAAATTACATGAGCCTACTTAATGGCTTCAGTGCAATCAAGGAGCTTTCGGCTCCTTCATTCTTCTTGTTTACAGAAATTTTTCTTATATATAAAACTTTGCCAAACTGGACATTTTCTACAGGGTTTGCAATACGCGTTAACCTTTTAGAAATATATATATTTTATCTTAGTCAAGTATCCTGGACAGCTAGGATTAAAATATTAAGCAGAGTGTAAAAAAATCAACGAATAATGAATACTAATAAAAATAAAAAAAATAAAAAATTATTTTTGTACAACTTCACCTCGTGCAAGTTTACTGAGGCCTTACTACCGAATGTTTGCATACTCAAATGCCTAGATTAGACGGAATGTACTAAACTCATTATCAATATCAACGCCAAAAGTTGATAAGGCCAAATAAGCAAAGAGTACATCAAACGCGGATCACGTGGTGGTCATAAAGTTAGGTAATAGAAAATTTTGTAGCAATACAATGGAATTTAGCCGGCCCTGGCGCTCTTTTGTAATTGAATCTCGCTAACGCACTTGGTAGGAATGTGAGTGGGAATGTGAGTGGTAAAGTAAGTTAGTGAATTTTAATATGCCAGAGTGGCAGTCGAGTGGAAGGAGCTCAGTGAGGCAAGTTAGTGTTAATTGAGTTTTGGAATTCTTCAAAAACCAACTTTATTCATTTTGGTTTGGTATGAGAAGTGTATTTTTTTTTCTCTGTCGATTAGTTTGTTCAATTTCAAACAGCTTTTTTGGTGCTTTGCCTCACTTCGCTGATTCTGAATTAATGAAATAAATCGTTCAAGAAAAATGTAATTTCTTTAATTTGCATGTAATAAAATATTTGATTCTTATAGATTTTACAAAATTCCCTACAGATCTTGCTACCATCAAAAAATCATAAAAAATGTGTTTGCTAAAACACAAGTTCTCTAAATCATTTACGTTCACGATAATTACCGCATTTTCGATATTTGTGTAGAGTTGCGACGTATATTCGAATTTGTAGCATTAGGTTGCAAAAATGTAATATTAATCGATCGTCTTTAATTCAATAATTTTTTTTTGTATCTGGGCAAAATAAAAACAGCATGAATATGAAAATATTTTAATCTCATCTTTATTATTGTAGTTTACCGAATTTACGAAAAGCTGTCACATAAACCATCGCACATATGCACATCATCGTTAACGCCAACGAAGCAGCATCGTATAAATCGATCAACCAAACCTACGACAGACAAAGACCTTAAATGAATAAAAAAAAATAAAGCAACTGACCAGCCCCACATCACAACTTCATTCATAGCTAAAAAAATTGGCAACAACAATACCAACAATAACAAAAACTGCTAACTTGTCCCAGCTGTTAGTCTTTAACTTTATCTCTGTATTAAATTTTGCATGCAGCCGGACCGTATTAATTTATATGCTGGAAAAACAATAACAATACCAACAATGAAAATAAAAAATTGCCAAAAAACACAAAAACGGAAACACTAACAAATTGGGTCGACTTCAAGCGTTGTGAGGCGAGGTGGCCAGCCGGCACGACGTGCACAGTTGACCTCGAATGTCAAGCGAAGTTGTCAAAACATGTTGCCACAGTAAATGGGACTTCATCGTTCGCCTTCAGTATGGCGAGAGCGCTTGGAAAAGGAGGGACTAGTTGTGTGTGTGTTTCTCATTCGTTGCACGAGTAATTAAATTTCTTCTCTTTCAACAATAACAGTACACTACACAGTTGACACTATTGAATTGTGTTAGAACATTTCTAACTGAAATTTTTTGGCAGTTAATTAATGGAAAAAAGTGGTCACAAAAGTGTGTGTATGCAAGTTGGTGGAATCAATTAAAAGAGGGCTAAAGTTGATAAAGAGAAATGAAACAACTCACTTCCAACGAATTGAGAATTTATCAAATTTAATTTTTGTGAGTATACGAAAACTTTTATATTAAATTAAATTCTGTTAATAATTAACAATATAGATTTGATATATACGCATATATATATATATATATATATATATATATATATACATATATATAATATATAATATGCTGTTGAATAGTTCTAGTCAGTTGAAAGAATAAAAAATTTTATTTTTAAGGAACGGATCCTTAAATATTGCACACATACTTACGGTCTTCTGAGAAGATCCACCGAAAACTTTATACTCTGTTTACAGTAAGCTTTTCAACAAAGTTCACAATTCTGATTGTATTCCAAAAAAATTATTACAAGCCACTTCCAAGAAAAGAATTAACTTCCTTAGATACAGAGAGAGTCTGAGTGTTGGGATGCCAGAGAGGAAAGAATACCAACAGTATTGCTCTGAGTTTACAGCTCCGGGTCAGAAACTCTTCAACTAAATTCAACATAAAAACCATTACCTAAAAAAATATAAATATTAAGTCAACAAGTTTGCTTTATAAATAATTATCATTACGCTTCAATACCTCAGATGAAATATTGTACAATATTTATTTATATTTTTTACCACAAACATTTTTTCACATTACTTTTAAAATATTTCAATACGGTTGCTTAGAAGTGACTTTCAAAATCTAACGATCCAATTTACACAAGTTAAATATTGTTCATCGATTTTGAAATTATCAAATCAAAATTCCGAAACTTACAACAACAGTGTATTACCAAAACATTGATTTCATTACGTGAACATACAGTGGTGGACAAAAGTCTATATTCACCGCCTGTATTCGTTGTGTAGAAAGTACTATCACTTTGATTGGTTTTGTTCAGTTGATTCTCCGACAGGGTGAAAAGTTGATGAATATTGGAACGAGTTCCCGTCGTCCCTTGTCAAATTTGGTTTGGAGACAAACCGGTTTCAGCGTTCTGCCATCTGCCGAAACCGGTTTGTCTCCAAACCAAATTTGACAAGGGACGACGGGAACTCGTTCCAATATACTATCACTTTGCTGAAAATGCAGGTAAGAAGTTTTACTTAAATCCTTTACTTAAATCACATGTATTAAAACAAATCCATTCTCTAACATAAAATAAAACAATTATGGTAAAAAAACGCAAAAATGTCCTTGACAAAAGTCTACATACACCACAGCTTTACTAGCAGTTATATCGATATGCTGTGTTATTATGGCGGTTACGCACCTTTTTTTACTATTTCTTTTTAATTACGTTTTCTAATTTGCTAGTATTGAATTTAGTTGGGGTTTAAACTCATTAGCATAAAAATTGGCTCCGCAAAGAAAAATATCCATTGACGTACGAGTCTTGGTTATTCAGCACAGAAAATAGAAGAAATCGTATGGTGAAATTTAAAAAATTTTAGCCCTAAGTCCACCAAAGGTACAGACCATTGTAAAAAACTTAGAAAAAAATGGATCCACCAAAAAAAAAGTCGCGTGTTGGCCTCCCGAATAAGCTAACTTCGTAAATTCATCAAGAAAGTGTGTCCATTAAAGAACAAATCGAAAAGCCCTGAACAATAACGGCTTCCACAGAAGAATGCCACGTAAAAAGATTCTTATTTATAAGTATAAAAAATTCGTCAACTTCGCTTGGAGTTCGCTAACGCACATTTAGACAAGGGAATGGATTTTTGGAAAAAAGTCCTGTTTACAGACAAATCGAAGTTCAATATTTTCGGCAACGATGGAGAGCAAAAATTTGGAGAAAAGAAAACACTGCACTTAACTCCAAAAATATAGTACCAACAGTGAAGCATGGTGGCGGCAACGTAATAGTTTGGGGAGCGGTTGCGGCATCTGGAGTTGGAAAGCTTGTTGTTATTGAGAGTAATATGGATCGACTGAAATATAAGTCATTGTTAGAAGCTATTGTGAAGCCTTCGGTGGAGAGTTAGGAGCCTGGCGCAGGCTGGATCTTTGAACAAGTTAGCGATCCAAAGCACACGGTCCCTAACGGTAAGGATTGGTTGCTTTATCATGCTCCATGGTACGCACACGCCACCTGAAAGCCTAGATTTGAATGTTATTGAATATTTCTGGGAGAAATTTTTAGCGAAAAATTGAAAAATAAAACAGATTTCCAACCCAGCATTACTCAAAGAACGTCTTATTGAAGCTTGGGACAGTATTACTCCATCAGAATTGATAAATTTAGTAGCTTCAATGCCACGACGACTTCAAGCTGTTATTGATGCAAACGGTGAACCAACTAAATACTAAAAAAGATCATGTTAATTAATCCCAACGGTTTACCCATCTCCCGCCTATCCGCATGCGGGGCGCTGTCCGCATGACGTACGGAACTTGTTTTATTTTTCATCAATTCCGAGTCACGATGAGGAGAGGTTTGTTTAGTGTCGAGAACTATAAGAGTTCAGCTACAGAGCAAAATTTATCAGCTGATTTTTAAGAATTATGTAAAATATAAAATGTAATATAACGGTTAGTTGAGAGTTGACAAAATAGTTTTCTTAATATGAAAAAGCGAGTCAGATATGTCAAATGTGCTTGAATGAGAGTTGAAATCTAGACACAAACAATGCAAAGGCTCATGAAATTCAAAATTCGTTTTACAAGTTTTTAGAAACAAGGGGCAAAAATGTCTGGACATTCTGAAGGGAACATTAAATTTGATTTCAGAGAGAATAAGGGGGCTGCAAATTGAGTCTGTTATTATTTTAACCATGAAAATTACACCAAGCATTTCCCGACGATTGGCGAGATTAGGGAGATTTTTAAGTTTCAGACGACAAGTATAAGAGGGAAGATTGTATTGAGAGTCCCAATGCAAATTTCTCAAGGCAAATAGGAGAAATTGTTTTTGAATAGACTCTAACTTGTCAGAGTAGATTTGATACCTAGGGTTCCAAATCACCGAGCCGTATTCAAGAATGGGTCTCACTAGTGTTACATACAGAGCTTTTGTAACGTAAGGATCATTAAACTCCTTTGACCAACGTTTTACAAAAGCCAATATGCCTTTGGATTTGTTGATTGTTGATTTGTGAACCTGCTCCAAACTGTAATTATCTATAGTGTAAGTAATTGTCTGTGTGGATCTGCGGTAGAAACACATAACTTTACATTTTTTAAGATTTAGGGGCATCTGATTTATTTTACACCATTCAACCATGCTGTTTATGTCTCTTTGTAGTATATAAAGTTTTACATCATCCGCATACACTAAAAGTTTTGAAAATTTTATCGAAGAATATATATCGATTATAAATAGTGAAAACAGAATCGGGCCTAGATGGCTACCCTGAGGTACTCCTGAAGAAACATTAACGGTATCTGAAACGGAATTCTTAAACATTACTCTTTGGGCTCGATCATACAGATATGTGGAGATCCATTGTAAAAATTTTGGTTGGAAACCCAGTAAGTCAAGTTTCTTGATTAGTAACGAGTGACACACCTTATCGAAAGCTTTGCTAAAGTCAGTATATATTACGTCAACGCTGCTGTTCTTTCCGAACGCATCGATGATATAAGAAGTGAACTCAAGTAAATTGGTGGTTGTAGATTTTCCTTTAACAAATCCATGTTGGGAGTGTGATATAAATGAATAGATTGAATGAGTCAAACGATCAGTGGTAAGTAATTCAAATAATTTAGGAATCGCAGATAGTTCAGCCATACCTCGGTAATTTTCTATCAAAGATCTGTTTCCATTTTTATGAAGGGGTATATAAAAGATTATTTCCATATAGATGGAAAAATACTTTCTTTAAGAGATAAATTGAATAAATGAGTCAAAGGTTCGAAAATATACTCAGCAAAATTTACAAGAAAGCAATAAGGTATATATTTGGTCAGGACCATATGTGCATGACTTTCTTAAGGATTTCAGATGGATAAATACATCTTCAGACGATATTGTTGGTGTATGGACTAAGTTACCCGAATATAATTTATATGGGTAATATGAACTTACTTGAGTACTAGGAGAATAATTAGATTTGAAAAATTTAGCGAACAAATTGGAAATTGTCTGACTATCACTGGAAATGTGATTTTGAAACGTCATAGTAGAAGGAAATCCAGACATCTGACGCTTAGCGTTTACGAAACCATAAAATGATTTAGGATTTTTTATTAAACTACGTTTAATTTTGCACAAATAAGCATTATAACATTTTCGATTTAATTCAAAGAATTTGTGTCGCAAAATTGATTATTTTAAATAATGTGAGTGCATATCTGTATAAAGTTTGAAATGTCGGGTTTCTTTATTTTTTAGAACTCTAAGTTCTTTAGTGTACCACGGTTGAGCAGGTTCTTTATAAACACAAATGCGCTTAGGAACATATTTTTCAAAAAAGTTAAATACAGTTAAGTTGAAATGCGCGACGCTTTGATCAATATTCTGATTGTATCTAGGCCAAGATAATTTTGATAAAGCCTTATTAAGATGTTTAAAATTAGCTTTCGAGAAATCAAATTGAGTAGTCGATTCGCTTTTGTCAGTTATTAAAATCTGATCACATATGGTTTCATAGGTAATGGCAAGAGCAGGGTGGTCAACGTCCTCCGGTGTAACTAGATGTTAACTGATATTAACCAAAGTTTTTTTGCGCTAATATAAGTTATGTATGCACTGTATGTCAATGTTGGATTAACTTTTTGTTTTTTGGTCAATTTTATGTAAAAAATTATTTTTGTTGGCTTATTATAATAAAGAAAAATAGTTGAAATACACTGTATCGTTAAATTTTCCAATAAACTTTTTAGACTTTCAATTCAACGAAAACAGGGGGTGTATGTAGACTTTTGTTCGCCACTGTACATATCTATTTAAATATGAGAATATGTTTTTTGGAGGAAAGTGTAGCAGTCATATATACAAATCTATGTATATATTTTATTTACGTTACCTTCACAATTTAGTTTGCATATTTGTGTTAGACTTTGCGTATTTATTTTGTCACAACGTAAAATCAATAAAATGGTACATTTTCAATTCATTTGGATAAAAAATATGTGTTCACATTGTTATTTTTTCGGCATAACGCAATATTTATATATCTGAAGGCATGTGTCTACATAAACGAGTACATTACGTATGTATATACAAACATATTATACTTATATAAAAAGATTTTGCAGAATAGGTACGCAGTCGGACCTTCGATTGTATCATCATGCCTTCCCAAAATACATTCAGTGGCGTTAATTTTATATATACATATACTAGCAGACCCCAGCCTAATTTGCTACACCTATGTATAAAAAAGTCAAGAAAATCTAATGTAAACTTGTATGAAGAAATGTCAAAAAAAATTATTCTTAAAACATTAATTTTAAAATAAATTTTTATTTATATTTATTTTTTTAACTTCCTATCTCTCTTTCAACACCACCTACAACGTAATGTACGCGTATTTTAGAATTTTACATATATTTGTTGATGTTGCATGTATTTTGTATGGGGAGCGACCAATGTTCACTAAAATGGTCATATAATTCTGAAAACTACACATTAACTTTCTCCTAATATCCCTTTATAACTCCTAAAAATTTAATGCAATTTGATCTGGTGGTTCTCAAGTTATATGCGTTCATCAAAATTTGCATTGATTTATATATACATATATATATATATATACACACATATATATATATATATATATATATATGCACTTTTTCTAATTTTTAAAATTGTTAAAAATTAAATACCTACATTTCTAATAGTCAGTCAATGTAATTTTAGATTTGAAAAACAAAGCTTAGTTTGCAAAGAAAATGAAAATAAAATAATAATGGTGTAATTATTATCAAAATCATTTTATTA
The DNA here is from genome assembly GCA_030068015.2 of Neoceratitis asiatica. NCBI lineage: Eukaryota > Metazoa > Arthropoda > Insecta > Diptera > Tephritidae > Neoceratitis > Neoceratitis asiatica. Next base: position 69,085,479 of record CM061528.1, read on the forward strand.
CAGTATTTAAAAGAATAATACAATAAAGTAAAATGAAGAAAAGTAAAATAAAATGAAATAAAATAAATAAATAAATCTACATTTTTGCACCACTTGTAAAAGTAAGCTCGGATTATTCAACTAAAATATTGTTTAAGTAATTAAAAAAAAATACCATACCCTCACTCATGACCGCAAGTGTATGTGTAAGAATTCGTTAAATATATTCAGTTCATTTTTTTTGTTTACACAAAATTTGGGTTGCAACTGTGTTTGGTTATTGGAAGAAAGTGGAACTTTGCTCAAGCAGCAACAATAATCCACAACCAGAAATTACATTATGTTACATTAGCAGCATTTGCGAAGCTGGAAAATAAAGGATTGGTAGAAATAAGGAAGAAAATTGTTTGATAAAAAAAACGCAAAAAGTTCGGCCATGTTATTTTCTACCTCTCTTGAAACTTTGAAGTGTTTTTTGCTTATTATTGGCATCGTTAGTCTGTTCATTTGCCAACTTATTAGTAGCCTGGTATGTTGATGGTTCAAAATGCGAGGAAAATTCTTTCTTCAAAGGCATGTTATTGCGTACATCAAAAGGTCAGTGTTAACTCTGTTCTGAGCTATTTACAACTTTCCTTTTTCTATTTCTGTCAAGAGTTTTTCTTTTCGACACTTAAATGGCTTTTAAGTATTGCAAGTGTCATGTCACACTTTTTGCTGCGCAAATAATTTTTTAAATGCGCTTAAATATTTAATAGTTTAAAGTAAACGCGGTTTGGACAACAACTGGCTGGTTATGTGTATCAGCAGTTAGGGTAAAATGATATCGCAAAGCACTAAATGTGGGCGTAAAGACTACGAGTACTTAGCATTTAGGTTCAGTTGTCGCTAGTCAGTTTATAGAATAATTGAATCTGCTTCAAGATAAGATACATTAGAGTGCTATTTATCATTTTATTGAAAATTATGGAGCCTTGGAGGTGTACAGTAGAAAAGTACAAAGTCTGTGAAATCTATCATAACCACAGTCACTTTGATCTAAACGCACATATAAAGGGTGTTTTTTTATAGAGGTATAGAACTTTAAGTTGCAATAAAACAACGATGGATTATTCGATTGACATCAATTTTATTTATCCGAAAGATAATCTTGTGGCATTACATTTTAAATATGATTTCTGGCATATGACCGCCACGGCTGGCGCGAATGTCGTCCAATCTGGACGTCCAATTTTCGATGACTTTTTCCAACATTTGTGGCCGTATATCGGCAATAACACGGCGAATGTTGTCTTCCAAATGGTCAAGCGTTTGTGGCTTATCCGCATAGACCAATGACTTTACATAGCCCCACAGAAAGTAGTCTAGCGGTGTTAAATCACAAGATCTTGGAGGCCAATTCACAGGTCCAAAACGTGAAATTAGGCGGTCACCAAACGTGTCTTTCAATAAATCTGTTGTGGCACGAGCTGTGTGACATGTTGCGCCGTCTTGTTGAAGCCACATCTCCTGGACATCATGGTTATTCAATTCAGGAATGAAAAAGTTAGTAATGATGGCTCTATACCGATCACCATTGACTGTACGTTCTGGCCACCATCGTTTTTGAAAAAGTACGGACCAATGATTCCACCAGCCCATAAAGGGCACCAAACAGTCAGTTTTTCTTGATGTAACGGTGTTTCAACATACACTTGAGGATTACCTTCACTCCAAATGCGGCGGTTTTGTTTGTTGACGTAGCCATTCAACCAGAAGTGCGCTTCATCGCTAAACAAAATTCGCTTATGAAAATCGGGAACAACGGTAATCTCGTTTTGGGCCCATTGGACGAATCTACGCCTTACTTGATAGGATCGTTTGGCTACAATTCTTGCACGAGGTGTATTTTGTAAACACGCAAACCAAGATCCTTCCGCAAAATCTTCCATAAAGTGGATGGACGCAGATCCAATTCCTGTGCTCGATGGCGAATGGACTCATTCGGGTCTTCCGCAATGCTACGCTCTACAGCAGCAATATCTTCTTCTGTACGCACCTTACTGCGTCTCTGGGGATGCGAGTTATCAATAAGAGTAAACGTGGTGCGAAAACGTTCCATGGTTAATCGAATTAGAGTTATTTATAGTTATTAAATATTCGTTTTCTCAAAAACAAAAGGTAAACAAACAAAAAACAAAAAAATAATAAATTAAAAATATGTGTATTCCAATTATAACTTGTAAACAAATATTTCTCGTCATCAGCAAGGACAACATTTATTTTTGGAAATATTGCCCACTTGAGAAGCAATATGATAAAATAACTTTTTGAGGACTATATTTATTATTGAAAATAAGTGTCAGAGTAAAACGAAAACACAGCAATAATTTTTAGGCAAATATAAATCTTTTCGAACAAGTTTCTGTTATTTTAAAAAACATAATAATATAATTATTATTATATTCAGTTGCCTTGAACTTAAAATTCCAAATAATAACTTAAAATTTGTGAAATTTTATATTATTTTCTAAAATTTAAATATTTTCTAGTATTAAAAAAAATTATTTAGAGCTTAATTATTAGTCGCCGAGCCTATAGCTTATATAATTAAATACACTCATTAATTTTTCTATTAAATTTGAAATAAACGGAATAAAGATAAAAAATTAAAATAATTAGAACCTAGATAAAAATAATTTCGAAACATTCTTATATATAGTTATATTTGTGAAGTTTCATCTTATATCTATATATAGGGTTTTCCAATAAGAATGATGTGATTTCTTTAAAAAAAAACACACTGTTAAGGAAATTCAAATGTTTTTTTTTAATTAATGTGAAGTACAATCGATAGAATTAAATTCTGAATACAACATCATTCAATTGGTTTTCCAATAAGAATGATGGGATTTCTTAAAAAAAAAACACACTGTTAAGGAAATTCAAATGTTTTTTTAATTAATGTGAAGTACAATCGATAGAATTAAGTTCTGAAAACAACATCATTCAAATGACCTCCACGATTTCTTTTGCAGGAACCAATTCGATGAACTCAATTTTTGCACGTTCAATATTGACTTTCAAAGCTTGAGGAGTCTCGATTATTGCTAAAGACCAATGACTTCAAATAACCCCACAAGAAGTAGTCTAATGGTATTAAATCACAACTTCTTGGAGGCCATTCAATGTCACAATTTCTTGAAATAATCACAACTCCAAACCTTTCTCGCAAAAATTCGATTATTGCACGTGCTGTGTGACACATAGCCCCGTCTTGTTGAAACCAGATGTTGTTAAGATCAACTTCTTCCAATCTATACCGTTCTTCATTGAAAGTACCGGTGCTACCAGCTTCACTTTGAAAGAAGTACGGACCGATGATTCTACCAATTGAATTGAATATTGAATAATTTGTAAACGTTGTTCTTTCGTATAACTTGCCATTATGAAATTGTAAACATTACTGAATACAATGAAGAAAAATATCACAGATCATGGCATATTAAAAATGGCCTAAACGACACTTAGAAATTATATCATCCCTATTGGAAAACCCTTTATACCTAAGAGAATGATGTTAGTTCCTACGCCTATAACTCAAGAATGTTTGGACCGATTTCGATGATTGGCATTAATTGGCATTAATTCGGATTGATCTACGGTCAAACAAGAATAATACGAAATAAAAATCCGAGAAGTGGTTGGGGGAACGTATTTCCGGTTTGGTAGATAGATAAACGTTTGCCTAAGTTAACATAGGGAACACTATTTCTTCCGGGAAGTAGATCTGAGACCGTTCTATTCCAAAAAATCAAATTTATGTTTAATTTACCTGAAATACGGTATGTAAGTGGCATTTTGCTAAGTTTAATACGAACACTGCTTTTTATTCCGAAAAGTGGACCAGGGACGGACATATTCGATAAAAATCGCATTTGTTATTCGATCTTATTGAAGAAAACTTATTACTAAAAATATGTTTATAGTTCAATTTAGTTAAATTTTTCAACGAGGGTATTCTAAGTTTAGAATTCCCAGGATCGATAAACTTAAAATAAAGTACGTTTATGTTTTGCATAGATTAATATATAGATCAATAATTTGATGAAAATTGGTATGATGTTTAACGTTGTTTTGCGTAAGTATATGTTAGATCAGAGTAGTGGCGTTAGCCTTAATTCAAGGTATACATATTAAAACTTCCCTGGAGCGCTTTGAGAAGCAAAAAAGCAACTAATCTCTAACTATATATGAGTCGCAACTCCATAAGTGGGTAAAAATAACTCAGCCGTTGTAATATTTAAACGTCAAATTTTGAATGCACATACATATGTACCTGCAAGTACGCAACTAGATCAATGATATATGAGAAATTTAATTAGCATTAGTTAAATATTCTTATTCATACCGAATTTCAATATTCTTTACATATCACCAACTGTAAAATGTAAATTGAACGAAACACAGAAAGCCAAAAAAAACATGGGACCGGATCTTCTAGTTTATATATACAAATTAAATTCACGTTTTTGATGTTACCTCATAACTTGAGAACGGATTCACTAAATTCAACCAAAATTTAGCAGTATATTCGGGTTATTAGCATATGAAGATGGTTAATAAAAAGTTCACCAGAATCATGAAAAAGGGCCTGGAACTAAATTGTGAAAATTGGTGAAAGCTTAATTTGTTAATTTATAACATGAGAGCGACTATACAGAACTCAAGCAAATTTGTACAACATGCTTTAGGTATATATTATCTTATCTTATACATAAAAATAAGTATTTTAGCTTATAACTTGAGAACGGCCTCACTGAAATCAACCAAACTATGCATAGCATATTTGGGCTATTATATAGATAATTTATGTGAAGTTTGACATCTAGAAAAGAGGTGTGGCACTCCTCTTCTTATATAAAATGTTTACATTTTCATTGTTTTCTTATAACTAGAGACTTCATCGAAATCAACCAAAATTATAAAGAATGTTTCGGCTATCATGCAGACGATTTGTATTTTCCGAAATTTGGGAAAGTGGCATGAAACCTATAATTCTCATATATATACTAATATTCTGTATTTGTGTTTGTGAGTAAATTCCTCCTAAACGTCTAAACCGCTCTAGTTAAAATGTGTTGTGTATTCTAGAGAACTCGATAATATTGAAATTTATAATTCAGCAGAGTTGTCATTTGTCTACGACCGCACTCAAGCTAAATATCTGCACCGAAATTGAAGAAAGGTTTGTTTGTATTCAAGTGTGAACGAGAATGATTTAGATTTACAATTGCAGAAAAAAGTGATAAAATAAATGAAATATTACAATATGGATATAAAACCGCAGATTAAAGAAATGTCTAATGAAAAAATACCTGTTGGAAACTTTAAATGCAATTAAGTTGGCAAGTTAAATAAAATGTAATATTGAGGGTATTAAACTAAGGAGAATTTCGAGGTCTTAAATGTCAAAATGAGTTTGAGGGATGTCACCATTTTTAAATTTCAAATACAATCAAATTGCTAAGATAACTTAGGAACTAGGTTTTAGTTTTGATTGAGACCTTGCAGATTCAATTGTATTACATGGACTTTATTTTCCATCTATATCCTTTAAGATATTTATTATAATTTGCATATCTTTATGATATCCTTTTGGTTAAGTAACTAATTTTGTATGTTTCTTTACTAAAGCTTAATTACAAATATTTAAATTTTATTGTCAGTTCAGTGGTTTCGATTAGCTTGTATAATGTATAAGAATTATTTTAAGAATTTTCAAAGTATTATTCGTTTCTGGAAATAAAGATTCAATAAAATACTTTAAAAGTAATTAATAAATATAAAAATTAATATAACAATAGGTATCAAAAAAGAGTGATTTCAAAAAGCTTTTTGAAGAGGGTTGTAATCTGTTAATTTTAATGCAGATGGCTTTGAAGCTTCCGAGTTAAACTTGTTTTTTATTATACTTGCCACATGTTTGTACAATTTAATTTACGACCGTGCCGAAGTACTTCAAATACGGATATTTTCGTAGAAGTTTTCAACCATTCGAAAATGCGTTGGTATTGTAAAAAGAGATTTTAGACAAATAATAGTTGTTTTCTTTATTTTTATTTATCAATATAAAAAAAATATCTAGGATTTTTCACTTTTTCAATATTTTGTTTTGTGTAGCGAAGAACACCAGGGCGCTGCTTAAAATTCCCTATGCTTTTTTTCCTACATTTTTTCGTACTACCATTGGAAAGCAACAATAATTAATGATACGATCTACTTTGACAGACACAATTCTTGTATTCATAATTTTACCCAAACTGCAAACGAAATATTGAAATTATAGTTCAATACCTGCATTGACATTTTATGGAGATCCATTCATGTTTTTGCTTCATTTTATCAAGGAAATTTGATACTTTTTGCTCCTCGCGGTATCGAATACATAGAGAACAACAATGCGTAAACACATGAAGTCGGATATTGTTCATTCAGGCTAGGCTCTTATGAAAATAACAACAAATATGTGCGCAGGGATTGGTATGTGCAACCTTATTTGTCCAGCTGGCGATGCTAATCTGAAGCGTCATAAATTTAGGTAATTTTCCGGTGTTAATAATGGATTCTAAAACTTAATTAAATTGTAATCGAACACCAGCCAAAGAAAAAACTCAAAATTGATAAAACAAAGAACATAGGGTAGTATATAAGAGGTAAGGGGCATGTTTACTTGTGAAACATTTTAGTTGTATGGGAATAGAGAGTAGACAAATAGAGGAATGCTTTAGCAGCAACTGCAACTTACCTACTCTTTCTTATATATGTATATATATATATGTATATATATTTGTTATTGCTTTTTGTGGGAGATAATTTTTAATACTACCTTTGGTTAATTATTTAATGTTTTTATGTAAAGAATTTTTGAATAAATTTTACTGTTATTGAATCTGCCTTAGGCGTTTGATTTATGTACATCAAATTATTTATTTTACCTGCAAAAAAAAGAAAAGAACCTTTTTAAATATACTGATGTTATTTTATAGCAAATAAATTAAGATAATATTTTTATTTATATAATGTAAATGTTGTAATCTTAGTCCGTAAATTATCTTTGTAGAAGCAAATTTCTTAGTCATAGTAAATTTTCACTACACTATTTCAGACGAGTTCCTTTATACACACAAAGTTTCATTAATCATTCAAAAAAGCGACTTTAATATTTGATGGCATCCAACGCAAACATTTCTAATTTTTTTTAATAAATTCATACTCATAGAAAGTCTCAGTGGATTAAATGAGCGTCTCGTACATGACAAATATAATTAAATACTTAAAGCAACAACAATTTGAGTAAAAACGTAGTAGTAAGTTTTTGTGCTTAAGGGAATACGGTTAAACTTTTTAAAGGAGCTTGAGTATATGTAGTAGTCTGTTGAGCTTTAGAAGCGTTAGCGTGGAAAATAGATAAAATATATTGAGTTTTCAACATCATGAAAATTTCATGTTTTTGCTTTGAAGGTTGTTGAGGGCTAATTTTGCTCGCATTGCGAACTTGAATATATACGTACATAAGTATGTATACATATATACAGTTTGTTTTCAGTAAAAGTCAAAGCATGTTTGAGTTTTTAATTAACCTCTTTAGACTCCCACGAAAAGAAAATTTTCATATAAATTTGTGTCCGTATTTGTATTTGTACACAAATGTATTTTGATATAAATTTTAATAAACTCGTTAGAGTTTTAAATGATATTTCTCTAAGAACATTAAATTTATCAATACATACTTTATGTTCAATTGTCACATTTTTCTTACCTGGAACCGAAGCGAGAGAATTATTTTTTTTGAGCATCTACTACTTTTTAGACCTGTGACGTTCTAGCGCAAACTTAAAAAAATGATGAAACTTCCAAATACCTTATTGTTACGCGACTGATGCTAACATTCACCCAGATCAATGACCAGAGGTATGTAAAACCATATCTTGACAAAACAGATTTCCCTTTCTGTATTTAAAAAAATAAATAAAATATATCCAAAAAAAATTCAGTTACAAATCTTTTTTGTTGAGATCGGTATTTTTATTCATATATTTTCGAACTAGACGTATTAAAAAGAAGAAAAAAGTGTTCTTGTTTCATGAACCTTTCAAATTTATTGCAAAATGCAAAATTCGATTTCGAGCATTTCCAGCCTTCGGGTTGATAACGCGGCATCTCTATTTGGTTCTAGTTCTTGCTTTAATTTTGCAAAAGCTAACTTAAAAAAGTTAAATCAGGAACTATCCACATTAATTTGGCATGTCTATAAAGATAATATCGAGCAAAGTGTTCTTCATTTTAGTAATAGAATTGTAAGATTGTTTGACATTTTTTTACCAAAACGTGCTTGCGCCTGAACTAAGTGTACCAATTTATGGTTCACAAAGGATTTAAATTTGTTAAAAAACTGAAAATCTCCCGCTTTTAAACTGTATAAAAAAACTAGCTTGCCTACAGACTATATAAAATACTCAAAGCTACATCGTAAGTACTTTGAACTTAGCAAAAAATTTTACAACAATTACTTAACTAAGGTTAAAAGGAACATTGTACGTAATCCTAAGATGCTTTATGATTTTGTTAACTCCAAACGCAGAGTCTCTTTGTTTCTATCCACCATGACATATAAATTTAGTACATGAAGTGACTTTCATCATATCTCGAATATGTTTAAACAATTTTTCAGGTCTAATTACTCTATCAATTCATCTGGAAACAATTTTGTCTGTCAAGAGAATTTTTATCCTCTAAGCTCAACTAACACCCCAATTGTTACTCCCGAAGATGTGTTGTGTCAGTTAAAGGCTTTAAAGAGCTCTTTCAGTTGCGGCCCTGACATGATTCTAGCATGCTTTCTTAAATATTGTGCTGAAAATTTGTACCGGCCTTTGACAAACCTCTTTAATGCATCCCTAAAACAAGGCATATTCCCTTTGACATGGAAAAAATTTATAATACCCTTGCATAAGAATGGTAGTAGATCTTCGATTGAAAATTATAGAGGGATAGCAAATCTATCTGCTATACCTAAATTTTTGTAGCCCTAATTACTGCCCAACTAACTTTATCATATTTCCTTTAATTTCCAGTTCCCAGCATGGGTTTTGCAAAGGCAAATCTACTCTTACTAATTTGCAAGAGTTTGTTACTCACGTTTCAAATGGATTTAGGGAAAACAAGAATACTGGTGTTATATATACTGACTTCAGTAAAGCATTCGACAGAGTAAGTCATATAATACTTATTAAAAACCTAGATCTTCTTGGATTTCAACCAAGCCTTTTCCAATTTCTGTAACAGGACTCAAAGAGTATTATTCAATGATACCTTTTCTGACATAATTGATGTAACATCTGGTGTTCCGCAAGGTAGCCACTTGGGACCGATATGTTTCTTGTTATTTATTAACGATTTGTGTTCAGTTATAAAATATTCAAATATTTTATTATATGCCGATGATGTAAAGCTTTTCCAATCATTTACCTATATTAATGAAAGATGTTTTTTACAAACCTCGTAACTTGGTGTTATAACAATGATATGCCTCTTAACCTTAACCAATGTAAAACCATGTTATTTACACGAAAATATGTTTAATCGCCAGCTTACACAATAAACAACTATAGTCTAGAGCAAGTATGTAATTTTGTTGATTTGGGTGTAACAATGGGTGTAAATGCCGTAGAGAAATGTTAGGAATAATTTTTTTAGTCAAACTTCTAAATGGACTGATTTGCAGTTCACTTCTCTTAGGTGAAGTAAATTTTAATTTCCCCATCCGATTTTCAATACAATTTAAACCAATATTGATAAAATCCTGTAAAAAAAAATTTTGAACTATATGAACCGTTTCGACGTTTATGTTAAGATTTCAATTGTTATTCCAGCCTATTCGATATGACAGACTCACTTTCGTAACAAAAAATACTATACTAACTTCTCTTAACAAGTAACTCACTAATTTTCTATTACAGTATACATAATCCTATATTTCAGCTGAAGATTGATTCTGTATCTGAGCAGTTTTAAATCTCGACGCTTAACAAACTCTTGCTTTCATGACTCGGGGAGTTCCATACGTTATGCGGATGGCGCCCCTTGTGTTGGTTGGGCGGGAGGAGGGTAATCGTTTGACTTAATAAATATTTATTTTAATTTATTTTAGTTGGCTTTTCATGTCCTTAATTCTCTAAAGGCAAAAACCATTCCCTTTCTGGATCCATTCATTGCATTCGCTTTTAATTTTGTGAACTTTTCAACTTCGACTGTTTTTTCTATTATTGATTTTTAAAGCGACTAAGTTTCAACTGCGGTATTCTATGAGTGATGAAAATAATTAAAAAGTAAAGATGTATATCAAAATTTGAGTATGATTATAAAAATTTTAATGTGTTTTCCAATTTATTCCAATTAGTTTTTGAATAAAAACACTAGTTTGTTATATATGATGATATGACTAATGTTAACTTTTAAGTTGCACGTTTTTCATAATTAGAATGCAAGTTCTCACTATACGCGCGCCCGAAAATACCTTAATTCCTGGAAAAACCGAACAAGCAATATGCAGGCATGTTCTCCATTTGTTTACCAACATGAAATTGCCATGTTATGTAAACCGATTCCACATAAAAATATTTAGTTTTGAAGCAATTCAAATTTATTTGCGGATTTATACAGAGAGAGTATTCTATAATGTTGCCCATTTCATGCACGTCCATCAAAATTGGGCAAAGTGCTGCAGAAAAGCAAAAATAAAGCAAAGATGAAACATCTGTGGAAAAACAAATGAGCTTAACGATATTATCCTACTCCTAACTTGTCCAATGTATGTCTTAAATGCACTTCAAGTCTCCATTCGACACTAACCACCGCTTTGCATACAAATAACAATGATAATGCTAAATATACATACATATCATTAGATTTATATTGGAACGAATTTTCGTCATCCTTTGTCAATTTTGGTTTTGTAACGAACCGGTTTCGGCGAACCGCCATCTTCAGTGCAAGCACTGTTCCAATATAAATCTAGTATCCACCCTGTCGGAAAAACACAAAACCAAACCAACTCATATATATCATTATTTCTTGTCATTAAACTCCCATGGATTGGATGAACTGGAGTGAAATCTTTTTTTTTCAATCAAATTTTTGTATCGGTAGCTTTCATCAGCTGTTTCTTACAAAGCAGACTACAAATTGGAGGACGTGCTCGGCCGAAAATAACTTCAGCGGTTATAAAAGCACAAACTGAAGCTACCATTCAATTATTATTTTTCTATTTTTAAAATTTGGTAACAAAAAATTATTTTAAATTCTATGAAATTATATTATTAGTTTTAAAGGTATTTATGACTGCAAAAGTAATAACTTTCCGCAAAAGTGTTCCCCAATTTGACTTTTAGGTGTGGGTGTTACGGTGTTTGACAAGATAAAAATCTGGATTGTTCCAGCATTAAAACTATGGATTTTAGTTACCTTAATGTTTACTTACATCTTTTGGTAATATTTCCATAAAGTTGATTTTTTGTATAAATATATATTAATAATTATCATAGCCTGGCTGTCAATATCACTTACATTTATGTAAATAAAATCTCTATTTCACTTAAAAGTTAATATCAAATATCTACATATATACAAACGTATTGTGGCGAAAATGCGAAGCGAATGACAGATGAAAGAGAGGAGCCGACAACTGGCATCTTCTAGAGCGTACGAGACGATTATCGTAACCGAGAGGATGATCGTAAACGACGCGATTATTCCAGGGGTTTCGTTTTTCAAGCAGCAAACAAGTATATAAGGACGACGTACGGCTGCAAAAGCAATCAGTTGTGAATTAAACTCGTGGAGATTACATTACAGTAAAGTAATAAAAACAGTACATTGTGAAAGTTGTATACAAGTGATTGTAAATAGTAACGTAAATTGTAATTGAATTGTGAATTACCGAATAATTAAAAGCACATTAATTAAGTCTTTATAAATAAAGAGACTGCAAATTAAGTTGGCGATTTTATTTAACAATCCAGAGGTCGTACCCGAAAGATTAAGGAAATCATCGAGGTTAATCAGCAAGATCGTAACAATATGTACATGTAAACTATCTTTAGCATTATTGCCATAAAGTTAGTTTAGTTAATTTCTTGTCGCTTGTATATACGTACATACATGCATACATACATTCATATATACTTAATTACACTTAATAATACCAAACACCATGTCACAAATGCTCACCCATCTTTTGAAGTATTATAATCAAGTCGTTTTATCACTTCGTTTCCTGTGCATTAAAGTGTTACCATCAATGCTTATGACGTAATCGATGCCATGACTGTGACACCGAATAATACAATAACAACAAATGTTAAAAATTACAGCCTCAATTATTAAAAGCGATTTTTATGGCGCACATAAAGACACCAATGAGCAAACAAACACACATACATATACAGAAGTATGAATATACAAATAATATCGATAGCAGACATAAAAACATAAAAAAATGCATAACCACAACTGAAGATATAGCGAACTATTATGGCTTACTGCTCTTCTCTTCTTTATCAACATCTTACTTTTTCATCTTTCACATCAGCCCATACGCTTTTCAATTTCATCTTATACGGATAGTTGGCTAAAGTGCAACCAATATGGCTTAGCTCACACCTCAATGCACAGGCCATAAAATCACACCCGAAACACAAGCAAGCAAACATTTACATGGATTTATATATATACAAATATATTTATGTACATTTGAACGGGTCAATTTGTATAGATCAAAATTTTGCAGAAAATCGTTTAGCAAAAACATATTTTACGGATGATTCTAACCAACTTTGTTGATGAAACATTGGTCTAATATGATTTTAATAAAATGCTCATTACATTTAAAATAATTTAGGTAGAACTCACAGCTTAGGTATATTCACCGCCTTTCAGAATCAATATAAAAGTCGTTAATACTTAACATTTTTGATGTAGGCATCAGGTGTTAAACAAACACTCATCAGGCCGTCTTCGACCGCTAGTGGACACACCTAATGATTTTCTTAAGTAACAGCCTCAAAAAGGAGCGAAAAATTAATTTTGAAGCTAACTTGTCGAAAATTACTGTGGGTAAAGGAGTCCAGGAAAAGATATGGCAATTTCTACCCCCTTTACATTGATTTATTATTTATAAAAATTCGAAATAAATACAAGAGCTATTAAGAAAAAACGATTTTCAATGGTCCTAAATTTACTTGAGGCAAGCTTTCGTTCATGGAGTGAAAGTTTTTAACTTTTTTTGACCAAAGTCCAGATTTGTAGAATATTTTGAAACTGTAAGTATACGGTTAGCTATTACTCAAGTAGATCAATTAGTGCCAATAGCATTCGAAGATTTTAATTTACTTCTGAGCACTGATATTTATGTTTAAAATTGCGTCTGAGTTTTATTTTAATGTATAGCACCTGATACCCACATACAAATTTTGGAATATCAATTATTTTCATAATGATTCTGAAGCATTTTATTGAAGTCATATTACTGAGATTGAGGTAGAAGAATATTTTGAAAAAGTAGTGCTTCGAAATTCATTTTATACCTAAGAAATAAATTGACCCTGTCTAATGTACCTATATATGTATACAGAAATGTGAATAAATATGTATTTGTAATTCTCCTAGTTTTGCAGTTCCTTTGCCAAGTGGCAATTGCGGCAGACGCAAATACAATAAAAACAGCAAAGAGAAATATGAAGTCAAAGAGGCAAATTAAGCAAAGCAAGAAAGAAAATGATGAGGACGATGCGACACAACATAACATATTGCGTTGATCTGCTATAAACGAGAATTGCCTATGCGCTCTGCCGTCGCTGTCTTTGTCAAAGGGCGTGAGAAATCAAATACAACGAAGCAGGGTGATGCGGGGTTGCCACAATTCTTAACGTGACCCTCCGAGCAGCTTAACTTGCAACAATCGGACAATAATAGCGAATAGCAACAAAAGACGTTAACATGAAATATTGTGAAAATAGTAAAAAGGCCCAACAATAAACCTTAATAGTTGCACACAATAACTAATCAAAATAACAATAAAGCAAGCGGCATTTCAACATTCAACAACATCGTTGAGCGTTCAACATTTTACATGCACCATTCACATACCGACCTCACATACAAACACCCATAAACACGGATACACGAATGTGGAGAGGCAATGTAAAAGCAGGGCGGAGAAGATACACTGGCGTTACGGTTGTGTATGGAGTATTTGGGTGCATCAGAGATGCTTGTATAGGAATGCTTATAAAAGAGGAGTAATTTGAGACGACACTCGTTACGAATGGTGGAACAACAGGAGAAAAGGGAAAAAGAAACGGGTGTTTAAGTCGTTTAGTGACTGCACTACAATGACACAGTGTAGCGAAGACATAAATATAACGATGAAAATAAGCTAAAAAAATATAAGAGAGATGGGACTTCGAACAAATGAAACACACTCAGTATAATTGAAACATACAAAAAAAGGAAAAATTCGTTTTCATACAACTCTGAATATATTTAATAAAACTGATTAAAACTGATAAAATTCAAATATCTCCTTCAAACTTAAAATACGTTAAATAAATATTAGTAAAAATGAGAAAAAATTATTAAAACAGATAAAACAGAAAAGAGAAGGAATTTTAAACAGTTATGAGCCGAAAAAACCAAACGGGACACTAAGACGTGATTGTGACCCACGGTTATTACCGAATAACGGCAGGGGCTCAGCAAGGTAGTGTTCTTGGTCCATTATTATATATACTATACACAGCAGATATTCCTACAAGTGCAAAAGTAATTACATCAAGCTTTGAGGATGGCACTGATATGTTAAGTTGACACAAATGTCCATTACAGCCAACTAAAGAGCAACATTGAACTCATTCCTGTTAATGGTTTATTATGCTAAGCTTAGTTATAAGATTTTATTGCTTATTGCGATGCTTCCGAAGTGGGAGAAGTTTCAGTAAATAAATAAAATGTTAAAAAAACGGGTATAACACCCATCGTAGTGATGGATCTAGTGGCTGTTGATGTGGCATGTATATCATAACATTAATGCCCCTGTTATGACTCACAACTCAACTAAGTTGTGTTGCCAACATTACAACTCAACTCAACTATTTTCGTGAATATTGGTTCACAACCAATTTTCCTTGTCCTCAATGTATTAAGATCGGCTGAGTTGAGCTGTCAACTCTAATACAAAATAAACAACAAACAACTCAACTGACAACTTAGTTAAGAACCATAATAGGCGCATAAAAAACCTTCAAGCATATGTACTGTTCATAGCTGTAAGCTTACTTGTGCACGAGAAAATAAATTAAATGTAAAAAGCAAAAATAGATTACTTTTAATTTGTATGGAAAATTTATAGCCTTAAAGGCAAGGTATAAAATTAATGAAAGCATTAAGATTGAAAATGGGGGGGGGCTGCATAAACAGAAATCGACTTCGTAAATAGCTTCACGATTATGATTAACAACTCAACTCAACTACAATAAAAAAAAATTAAAGTTAAAAAATAAAAAATAGAGGCTTAAATCGTAGTATCGGAAGCAGATTTCAGGTACGTTCGAGTAGTCGCTGACTATATCGTAATGTAAATCTTTCATCAAACACTTCTGTTTTGAATAGTAAAATTTGTATTATTATATAATAACCTAATTAAAGTATAAAATATGGTAAAAAAATTATAAAAGTTTAAAAGCCCTAAGTCTTAAAAAAATTCACTTCTTACATTTTTATTCTAACTCAAAAACCCTTTGCGACTTTTACGCCGTTCTCATAGATAATCCAGCAGTTTGAAAAACATCATTTCAAATTATTATTCTCTATTATTTCAGAATTATGTACGAATACTTCAACTCCGCAAAAATCTCTCACAAAAATTTAAAAATTGATGTCAAAACCTCTTTAACACAATTTATTAGTACTGACATATTTTGAAATATTTTTTTAAGTACAATAACTTTTTTAAATTTACAAATCGAAATTGAAATTTCTCTTAACCTAACACACTGTACACACTATTTCAGGGGCAATTTGAAGAAATACAAAGACGACTCACTGAACTTCATAATACTAATGTATACGTTCTTAAAAAGTGCTGTGGTGCTGAAGAAAAAATGCGATCAACAGCAAAGTGAATAAATAAATGATCAAATACCAACAGAGGAAAAAAGAATTAATTTCAATATAAATAGAATTGTAGACATACATATGTAGGCATGCAAAGAAATGTACAACAGTAATAGGTATAAAGTGCAGAAAATCCTTTCGAAGAATTTCCTATTTAATAATAACCCTCAAACCTGAAAAAATACATATATAGATCAAAATACAAATACATTTGTAAGAGTTACTGAAAAATTATTTTTTGTAGTTATATATGAATATGTATGTATGCATATCTAATGCTGCCACAGTCAGATATGGCTAAGTAAGAAGTGCCCTGCAACCATATAATCCATCTCTGCATAACATCCGAGTACGTCATGGAGTACCTACAGGGGATTATATTTTGGAGTATATGCGAAAAATTACATTCGAACATACTCTTTAGTTTCGAATACCATCTGCTTTTGTGAAAAGTTAGTAAAAGATAATATGTATATAAATTCTTTTAATGTGAATTAATAATAATTTATTATTAATAAATATATAATATGAAATAATAAATTCTGCACGTCTTTTGTGTACCAACACCAGTGAATCGAAACTGACTGAAAATGAAAATTTTCACACATTTTCTGTTAATTACGTAATTGTAAATTCGTGTAGTGATGATGATCGATAAAACACGAAGAATGATCGTGCCGCACTAAGCTCGTATAAAAACATGAGTTGGTCCAATAGCTCCCATAGAGGAGTATATTTGTAAGTACTCCAATAGACCATATGGTCCACAAATGTTTGCAGGGTAGTCACTTCACCATTCGAATCGCAGGAATGTTACATACAAAAATTAATTTTATGACGAATGTAAGTTTAAAGCGACTAAATGAATAATAGTCATGAATATGATCAATTATTTGAAAAACAGGAAATATAAAAATCGAATGAGAGAAAACATAGAGTCTAAAATTAAAATGTGGTCAATTATAAAACAGATTATTGAGATAGAAAAAAATTAAGTGTGACTAAAGTCAGGCGAAGATTATGTAAACGGCTTGATTGGCAAGAGAAAGATCGGCTTAGAATGAAGAACCCAATTACTTACGGTAATGACTATAGTCATTTTGGCAATTCTGGTTTCCAAAATTCTAAATTAAAAAGTAGAAGGAGCTGAGGTGATTTTTGAAATATCTGTTTCTTCTATAATTTTTTAAATGATATGATTTAAATTTAAACAAATAAAATAAAAAAGGTTGGAATGTGAAAAGCTGCGTACGAGTATATGTAATAATAATTATATTTTTTATAGATAAGAAAATCAGTTAAAACAAGATAAAAGTGCTGACTTCGGCCGTGCTGAAGACTTCATACCTGTCATGAACATATCAAAATGTATTGTATTGAATTTTAGGATTAAATATTACTTCTCATACATGAAACTTCGAATGTTTGGGCAATATGATACAGTCTTCCGATTTCAATGATTTCCTGTGTCAATATTAACCTGGATTCATGTTTCTAGAAAATCAAATTTCATGCTTTTAGATGCTTTTGTGCCAGTGTTTTCTATATACATATCATTGGTACCGAAAATCATCGAAATCGGACGACTATATAGTATAGCTCCCATACAACTGATTTGTTCAGATATGTGATTTGGGTTATAAGTACTTTAATAAAGCATCAAAGGACATGAAAATCAGTATTCTAGCCATATTATATAGCCCCATACAACCTAGTTGTTCAGATATGAGGTTTTCAATGAAACTCTGTCAAAAAAAGCATGTAGTTTGGCCATGAACTGAAAATCAGCGAAATCGAATTTTGCAATGTACATTAAATTTTATATGTTTATGAAAGGTATAAAAAATTCGGCATGGACGAAGACAGCTCTTCTTTCGTGTATTCAACTTTCATACAATATTTAAGAAATTGTTATTTAAGTAGAATTTTTTGGGTTTACGCTAATTTCAGTAGCTGCAAAGGAATCTTAAGAGGCCATGGTAAACGGTAATTCTAGTTTTTCGATTTCGTGTTAGTTGTTGTGCGTTTTCATGATATCCAAAAGTCTTCTAGAGTTTTATTAAATACTTGGACTACTGCCTTTTTAAAACACTTCAAGTATCATAGTATACTTAATTTCACAAATTCTGGAAAATATTTTAAAAAATTTGTTAACTGCTCTAAAATATTGTGTCGAAAATCCCATACCAAGGACAAACAAAAGGGTAGACAGATTAAAGGAAATTCCACGTCATTAAGGATGAACGGAGTAGCGGCAGCTACCGCAGGCAAACGAACAATCAGCCTATCCTTAAGCGCGTGAACAGAATGGTTAGGTCATCTACGGGTATAAAAAGAGAGGCAGCCGCTATCACAAGAGAGACGAGTAGACAACTTAGTGGAGTTAACACTGCTGTGAGCTGTGTGTCTGAGAAACGGATAAGCTGAGTGAAGCAGATAATAATTGTGTATGATAAAGATTTGTTAAATAAGAAAATTGTAATTACCAATTACCATAGAAATAAATTCCTGACGCTTAAAAAGCCGAACAAATAAATAAAATAAAATATTGACAAATAAATCTTGGGAGTTTGTTTAGTAATCCAGTGATCGGACTCGAAGGATTAGGAAAATAATCGAGGTGAATTTAGCAAGTTCGTTACAATATTACCTTGTGGCTGATAAATAGCGTCAAGTTATTTTAACAGGGAATTTGGACAGAAAATACCGTTATATTTTCTACATATGTACTTGTTTAATTCCCGCAAGCCTTTAAAATAAGTGTGCAAGATACTTGCCTGTAGATTTGTCTACACAAACATATATATGTATATACTTAATTTTAAATGCTAAATTTTAATTCAACAAATTCTTTTACTTCTTCATAGGCACAGCAGCTACATGCCTACCACACATAATCCGAAAATAGCACAAAAGTCTCTCAAAGTCAACGTGAAGTATAAACTGGAATAAACATTCATGTCTAACTTTTCCAAAGAAAAAGAAGCACCTGCGACTGCAAATGATTTTTATCGCTTAGATTATGCATGAGCGCGACGAGTTGCAACAACTAAAAACAGACAATGAGCTACACGAATGCCAAACAACAAATGTTGCACCCATAAGTAGAAACATAATGATTTCAAAAAGGTACTGAGCGCCAAGAAAATGGTGGTAGAAGAGTAGCAGAGGAGGGTTAACTGTCGGCTCAACTCGAAGTATACGCTCACCAAAAAAATCAGGCCTTTTGGCAGCTTGCGGCCTGGTAACAATGCAATTTGACATAATAAAACAAAAACAGCATTGAATGAAAATAAAGCGTAAAAGAGCCAGAAATAACAAATTAAATAAAGAAATAATAAATGGTGTTAAAACATGATTTGTACAAAAAGATATTATATTTAAGTATAATAATTTGTATCAGAAGTAAAATGGGGTGTGCTTGATGCAAAGTTATCTGCTGCTTGGTCAATGGGTTGGGTTCGAAGGATAAGCAAAAGGCATATCATCTTAAACGACGGTACCAAAATCTCCAAGTAAGTTAACTTTTTTTACCAAACGTCGTAAATAGTCTTTCCAGCAATTCGCTGCATTTCATATTACTTAAATTAAGTAATTGATTGATGTGTATTCATAAGTTTTTCCAATTAAGTGTTTCTCCTTAATCTGAAGGTGTTCTGGAACAACTTAGATTTAAAAAACAGTACCAGAATAACCGAGCTTTTGATTCAGCTTGACTGGTATGGATAAAGGTGTCAAATATACAGTTTTTAAGTAACGGTACCTAACCGCCATAACAACACAGTATATCGACATATCTGCTAGCAAATCCGTGTGGTATGTAGACTTTTGTCAAGGATATTTTTGTTTTATTTTATGTTAAGGAATGGATTTGTTTTAATACATGTGATTAGAAAAGGATTTAAATTAAACTGTATACCTACATTTTTCAGCAAAGTGATTGTACTTTCTACACAACGAATACAGGCGGTGTTTGTAGACTCTTGTCCGCCACTGCAACTAAGATGAGGATATTTAAAATACTACTGTTTTATCAAAAAAACTTGTAATTATATTACTACTTAGAAACGCGAAGCAGCTTTTCTCAAAATGTTACTGTAGTCTACTCGAAACCAATCTCGTTAGATAAGTTACCATGAAAATTATTAAAGTGAAATGTTCACCAATTATTTTTTTTCTGCCGTCCTTATAAAATTTTTATCGGTGATAACTGAAGGTGAATGACAAGACAGTTGTACTCGAACTCAACAGTTTGCACCAACTTACTGACAAAAAGAATTCGGCAATCTTTTAAACGTGCTATTTAAATAATTAAAATATTTTGATCGTTTCTTTGAGGAAGTTAAGGATCGAATCGCAAGCGGCTATGTCGAGCCAAACTGGCTTCTTTTTCATTGCGTTCTACATTTTTGTGACCAGGGATCCAAGTGAATATAACTGTATTGTTGAATCTCTTCTTTACTGCCGCCGACCGTACTAGTGCTTTATATGTTAGCAAGGCCTTTCGACATTTTTGTAACATCCATTTTGAATGTACTCTGCCTGCTCTCAATATATTACCTCCAAATAAGCTTCTTGTTAATGTTTTCACAGAGATGCTAAACAAAGCTGATGGGCATTATTATGTGTTATTCCTTAGAAATGTTGGATTAATTTGGTGAATTTTTGTTCTTATCACAAAAAGTGGACTCTAATCAAGATATAATTGTATTATCTAGGATAGACGAATATAACGTTAGGTATGTAATAAACTATATCCAAGCTCTACCCTATAGCTGTAATGAGCGCTTTATTATCGCTAAAGCAATTTTCGATCGAGATCCTCCCCAATTTGTGTTGGAGGAGTCTACAATTGAAGGAGCTTTTATTTCATGTCAGAAATATACTCGCAGAGGTTGACATTCTATGCCGAGGGGCTGCCGCAATTAGGAAAAGTAATTTTTCGAATCTCTTTTGATAAGTTTCATTTAGTGGAGTTTGTAAAATTATTTCGAGATTACTATTAAAAAGTAATGGTGTTAATTTCTACAGTTTAACAATTAACCTAATCTTAAAACGGGTTCCTGACGGCAATGTTATCTGCGCACTTCATAATTTTTTTTTACCACTGGAAATAACAATGCATTCGTACAACCGTTTTTGTTAACTTTTTAGCTTTTCTACGAATTTGTTGCATAAAGATAGCTTTAATATTTTTTCCAAGAAAATTTAACAAAACCTGAATTCCATAGCAGACCAGGGCAAATACAGCACGTACTCACTTGCACTTGTCACATAAGCATACACGTGAGAATAAAATTTTCTTCTTTTAACATAAAATTAATATTCTTAGTGTGTATACATATGTATGTGTGCATGTGCCACATAAGTGAAATCACTGTTATACAGTTGTAAGCAAAAGCTGACAGGCGAGTAACTACTTATACATATTCATAGACTGGACGCAAAACTCAAATGGCTGGTTGATTCTTTTTGTGTCTACGTAAAGGCAAAATGATTTTGCTGCTTGCAACTGTCATTGTGCAACAGTAAATTAACTAAATGACAAGCCTGCTGAGACGTTGCTTGCATTTCTCGAACGAAGGAACGAACGCACGCACCCAGAGGCAGGCCGTCAAGCGGACAGATAGACAAACAGACAGCTTAACTGACAACTACAACATAACTAACTAATTTAATGGTTGTCGACACAACAAACAGCATATCCTTGGCAACATGTCTCCAGAAACAACCAACATAAGTACATACAAACAAGCTATTACTTCAACTTGATCCTCACACCGCAGACAACACTTTTACTCAAGCCTCACTTGCGTGCTCTACATCTGCGTTTATAGCGCCTACTTTTGTACATACATATCTACAAACATCAGTATATATATATATATATTTTTATATGACATTTCATTATTGCTGAGACGCTCTCTACAATATTTCAATTTCAGCCCATCTTGACGATAGAGGCGCACAGTTATTGATAGCTGCAACAACAGCCAAACAAAAAGAGCCAACAAACTTTTACCACCTGCCACCGGCACTCCCGCTTATTCTGCCGTACTTACCGCCAATCACCTCTCCATGTAATTCTTAGTCATGTAAATCGTTAAAAAGGTGTCAGTTTTGTCACCATTTTCATCGCTTAAACATAATAAATGTTGCCGCTGTCGCCTGCCACAAAGTCGCGACGTCGCCATCGTCACGCTAAGTGCCTTGTTGGCGCGCGCAGATTGCACCATTTTCTTGCATACAAACATATTGTATGAGTAAGTTAATATAAATGTACTGGAAGTTGCACAGCCAATGGAGCAGCTTGTCCCTGGCATAAAATTACTTACATAAATACCCAATAAACATAGAAGAAATGCTATTGCAGCCATCAAGAAAGAAAAAGAAAGAACATAATTTTCAAATACTTTTTTTATTTCTTTTGCTGCCTAGATAATATTTTGAGATACAATTCACAAATTAGATTTTGAGTTGTTTTGTAGTTCACCTTTTTAGATCTTTTGGACGTCATATATAAGTAGTTGTCAAATCGATGCAAAACACAATTCTCGAATATTTCTCAAATCTGTAAATGTTTTCAGATAATATGTATATAAATTTGAAAATTTTTTCGAACATTATACTCTAATGGTTCTCTAACTTCGTACAAGTCTTTAGAGAGTTATCAAATTCATATAGTTACCCCTCGAATAGATCTTCAAACGATATACATACGATATATACAGTTGTTCTCAATTTGATTTTTAGCATTATTAACTTATGATTCTGTAAACTTGTAGTTATTTTCTAATTACTTAAAAGCTCTTCGTATACTCCTTCGTATACTAAATAAATATTCCCGAGGCTGCCGATATTGTTGAACTATGTTTGTCTAAAGTAAAGTTGAAATCAAACCTTCACATATGCCTGCGAAGTGTGTGCACTGTTATTATACATTGCAGGACGTATTTATCTTGGCTGCATCCTTGCTTACTTGGTTATTTAGTTTGCTGGTAGATGTATAGGTTTTTGGAGTTAATAATGTTGTTTCTACATAGTTTTAAAATATTTCATATTTTATTCATTTTATTACTAGTGTGTTGTTTTTGCTTAAATTTTATTAAATGATATGGATTTAGTGCCCTGAAGTGGTTGATCAACTTTGCTTAACTTAACTTCTTGTCTAAACATACCCGTTGCGTTGCTATACATGGATTTCGCAATTATATGCATAGAAATGCATTTCTTAGTGGAAATAGATGAAGAACAAATAATCGTACACAAGCGGAAAGAGAAGGTAATGGAGAAAACATTCTTCAACATGCTTTCGAATTGAGGGTAAGAACCAAAATCTTTTTGAAGGAAACAAAACATTTAATTTTTAGTACAATTAAGTGGTAAGTAGTATGTAATATGTAGTATGTATTGAGAGTAAACAAAATTAAAATTAAATATTTGTTTGAGAAAAAAGTATATTTTTATGGTCTTAGGAAACAGAGTCAAGTAAGAAAGCAGTGTAAAAAAGTATCGAATATTGGATTTATATCGAGAGTGAATCCGATAAATTAAACTGTACAAGTTTTATTGTTCTCTGTAGGCACTACGGCAGTACTTCCACCAGCACAACTTTCAACAAGTATCTCCGATACTTTCAAATTTTTAAAAATATTACTTTACTGTGAACGAATACGACATTGCCGGCTTGGATTTGATTACGTAAACATAGCAAATCTTGGACGTGAGTGGTGATACAGACAGACCTACTATCTTTTGATCTATTCACACACAAAGCACTTTTTCCAAACCATCTCTATTTTCTTCTCCTATATCTATATCGTCATAAAAATAGATCATTCCCAAAGAATTTAAATCTATTCATCAGATAATGATTAGAGTTTTTTGGCAAGCAATTTTTAAGATAAAATTCCCACTTGATATACACTACAAACATCAGCTATTCCAAGATCGCTTCTAAGTGGGGAAACTTTTAATTCAGCTGAAAAGATCAGAAACAACTTTTTGTTTAAACAAAACTTTTTTTCTAAGTGAATAAGAGCAGCATTAAACAAATAATTATTAACTATACCTTTCATGCACATGAAATGGTATTTTAACTTTGGTCCAAAATATGTAATTACCCGAAGGAGAAGAAGCATAACCACCAAAATTTATATCGATCGTATCGGTATGACGAGCTGAGTTGATTTAGTCCCTCAATTTTTCAGATATTCCAACCAAAGTTGGTAGGCAGATGCACCTATATCTTTGAACGATTATTTGTCGAAACCGGACAGGTCAGATCACTATTGCATGTCATAAATCTGTCAAGAAAGTACCAAAGACCGACAAATTGAAATCGGTCTGAAAATCATCGAAATCGGACAACTATAACATATAGCTCCCATACACTGATTTCTTGAGATGCGAGGCTTTGGCCAAAACTCAGTGGAAAAAAGCATCTAGGAACTTAAAATTTGATATTATGAACACATATTTTGAGTTGCATGATGGTACTAAAAATCATCAAAACCGGAATATAGCCCCCGTACAACCGATTTGTTAGGATATGAGATTTTGTACCAAAATTCCGCCAAAAAAGCAACTAGTAGCGTGAAATTGGGACATACTCACATATTATGAATCGGATGTTGGTTGTAAAAATCATCGAAATCAGAATTTTATAGACGTAAATTCAAGTTTATATTGACACTGAAAATCACCGAAATCGAATTTTGCAATTTGCAATAAATTTCATATGTTTGTGAAAGGTATAAAAACTTCGGCATGACCGAAGACGGCCGTTCTAGTTTTTTGCTACGGTAGCGATTAATACTTTACTTCAATATTTTGCTTTTTCTACCCCCCTCAAAATAATTTTTTTCTTCACATTTTCCACCTATTCTAAAGGCGGTAGCAGCTACTGCTCGCACAACCGAAAAAAGTAATACACAATAAAAGGCAATGTAAGTATTTAACCCGTCTAGTGGGGATGAGAATATATGGCCGATTCAACAATTTCATACTAAAGAGGCTTATAAAAAGTTCTCTGAAGTCTAGTCAGGATGAACTGATACAGTGTAAATTTCGATTATTATATTTTTTAAAAAAGTAGAATTTTGGGTTTTGTTACTTTATTCCTCTTTATGTTTTTAGTTGCAATAACATTATCTGCATATGATATCAGTTATACTAAAATGAAAGATAGTTTAATCGAAAGTAAATTATTGCTAATATATTGTTTCTATTTTTTTGTTTTTTGTTCTTGACTGTATGTATTTCAAGCGATGTTTTAAATTTAATTGAAGTATTTAAATAATGAAAAACTTAAAACTTTGAACCAAGAGCTTTTGCTTTCCCACCTTTTGGAATATCCTTGTCAACTTCCAGACGAACATTTATCACGCCAACTCCAATTTCCATACATGAAATTGTATAAAAAATAAAAATGAAAACAAACAAAATGAAAAAAGCAAAAAAAATGTATCATGAAAGGATCTTTTTTAAACAAAACACCAGCTAAACTAATATGAATGCAATTTTGTGCACAAGAGAATGCCATAAACTAAACGAGGTGTCACAAAATGCGGCAGCGAACGACATACCGAATACCGAGATACACCATGCAATAAAGTAACAATGCTGTGAAATAAAGGCACTCCACCAATGGAGCCGCACTTACAGAGTAGACTGAGTTAAATATTCAGCAACTGCAGCAAGAGCAACCGCGTGTGTGGCATGAGACCAAGATATGCTCTTGTAAAAGTTTAGAGTAGCTGTGCTCTCAGTTGTTTCTAGACATGTGTGAGTATGTGCTAAGATGTTTATGTGGCTATTGGAGTTGTGGGCACAAGCGGCAGAATCTGCGCCAAAACCACAAAAGCGCGACACATTTGTGAGCTAAAATACATAAGATAGACGTTGATTATGAAGCTTTGGCGATTGCGTTGGTGACACAGCAAAGTTCTAGTCTCATACCAAGTGGTGATGCTAGTTGTGAGAGTTAGCCTTATGTTGGATAGGCAAGGATAAATATAAAAGTATTTGTGGATTTTGCTTATGCAGAAGACAAAAAACTTAGAATGTATGTGTGAGTGTATTAATAAATATGATGCTAATGCTAATGGCTTTTATTATTATTAAAAATATAAATCTGAAAATTTATGCAGAACGAACACCAACAACTATAATTTGACTTTACATTACGACTCAGACTTATTAAAAACCTCAATCAAGCAAATAGAAACCTTTTGACAGCTTATATTCAGATATATGGTAACATAGGTACATATGAAGTATATATTAGAAAATAAATAAGGAAGAGCTAAGTTTTGATGGAGCTGAAAACTCACTCGGCTGAATTGAATAAGTAGAATTAATTATGCAATTTCGTCAGGTTCCCTAATTTGTTACAGTAACTGCTCCTAAGTTTTTCCGTTCTTAAATATGTTTTTTGATATGTATGTTTTTGCCCTTATTGGTTGTTTAATAAGTTGCTTTCTTAAGAAATTCATTAGTCTTTCTTGTCGGTACTATGTGACTGACTGAATGCCGGTGTGAGAATTTTAGGTACTCAATCTCTTTCTAAGAATTGTCATGGTACAAATATAGAGTCCAGACTATCGATTGTTAGCCACCTGGAGTTGTGTATGTGAGGAATTTAATATTATAGACTTTGATGTCAAATTTTGGACAGTAGTTCATCATGCAACTTATAAAAAGATAAATAGTGGTAGAGTTTATTTAATTGGGGTTACCTGTATATTGGGAACCTTGGTGAAGTGATTGGGTCCTCCCTTCGTACACTATAAAACCGCTTAAGTAATTTTCGAACTCCAGATTTGATTCAATAAGTTCCTACAGTTTGAAACAATCACCGAAGGACCTATGAATTATTATTTTCATATATGAAAGGTGAAATATTAAAAAAAATAATAATTAAAAAAGTTCAATAGGATTGCAGGCTTTTATATATATGCAATCGCACTATATTATTATTGACTGACCAGCTTTGCGACATTCGTTTATACCTCTTCCTTAACCTCCAAGTTTATAATCCTTCTAGTAGTGTGACCTGCTCTGAGTTCTTTAGCTAGAAATAGGTTGTAATCTATGCTTGAGGTAAACAGTTACCTTTGCGAACAATTTCATTGTACCATCATAATGAAGTCGACTTTTGGATATAAAACTATACATGAAAACTATAGTGAATTGGTTTAAAATGGTATGGCAATTATAATAAATTTAACACTTGACTTGTGGTTGTCAATATGTCGCAACACAGTCCCTCAATTCCATTACAACAACGCCTGTATTGACGCAGCGATCATTGAATGAGTGACCGACCTCATTGAAGCTCTTCGTCGATTGCCTTAATTGAGTTTCGAAGCGTGAGTGAGGGCACTGCTTTTCAGCGTGTTGCAAGTGTGCATGTGTCGTATGGAGTATTATAAAAAGACGCTTTCGAAAGGCTGCAGAAACAAACAATAGGCGACGATAGATGGTCAATCAACTTTTTGTGACTGGGAGTGAAGCCGCCACGCCACGTCGGATGTAACGCATATTGGTTGTGAAATTCCCTTTGTAAAGTTATTAGAGAACAAACGAAAAATCAAGGCGTTACAATGAAGCGAGGAAAACACGACAAAGCTTTACAATGAATAATGAATTTTCAATATAAACCCAGCCAATCTGTTATCTATGAATATTCATGCCAGCATGTGTGGCATGCCACATAAATGAGTACATACCTAACTTGCATCATATATGCATATGTATACAGATGTAATATGGTGATTGAAGCTCTTCTATATTTAGCTGTATTGACGCTTAAATTGCCAAACCCGACTGGTCTGTCTGTGCGGACAAAAGTTTTGGCAACAGAAATGCCAAATTGAGCCATGTGAAAAGCTGAAACCATAGACATTCAATATACGCACTCTGAAACTTTCCAACGTACACACAAACAATACAGTAATATATGAATGAATGTGCATATTTTTGCTGCATATATATCAACATATGCAAATACCATATTCAGAATCATCGATTTGAACGCATTGGTCGCGTTTATTTGATGAGTTGTCTATCATCTGGTTCGTGGTGTAAAGACGTTTGCATTTATTTCATTTTTTCTTCATCTTCATCGGCCACTTTTACGCTTTTTGTCTTTACATTTAGCTTTTTGATAGCCAATTTCTGATTCCTTGCCGTGACTTCTATGCAAATGCGGCATTACTTTGACATTTATGCATGAGCTTGTAGGTACTTTCATTAAATCTTGCCACTTTTGAGTCAATCGAGAGGAAAAACGAGATTTTAGTTGCATACGAGGTCTGTATTTTTATTATTTTTATTCCAATGAATTGCAGAGCTTGTGAGTTAACTTGAACTTACATTATACGATATACCATGTAAAGGTACCAAACAGAGGCCCATCTACCCAAACATACTATCCGCTTATTTGAAAACCCGAACATTTTTAGCATTTTTAGACTAATTAATGCAATGAAAATGAATATGCTTCTGTGAACGAATGTAAAAAAATTAAGACAAATCTCAAAACAAAATCGGGTACGTTTTCAAATAGAAAGAGAGATCTTAATACAAAACAAGATGGAAGAGCTATCTTCCGCCATGCTGAAGTCTTTATACAGTTCAAGAAATATACAAATTTACATCCAAAATCGATTTGGATGATTTTCAGTGTCAATATTAATTTGAAATTTAATATAGTATTCAGGTTTTTAGGATATTCAGAACAATGTGCAGTTCGTTATAAATGTGTAGAATATCAAATTTCATTCCCTCATATGAATTTTTCACGGATTTATGACCCAAAATTTCAAATCGGTAAAATCAGTCGAATATATGATATAGTTGTCCGATCTGATCGATTCCGATAAATGTGCGTATAATTGTACCAATGTATTTGTGTCTACCAAGTTGTATTGAAATGTCTCAAAAACTCAGGGACAAGTTTGCGTTCAAGCAGGCGGGCAGACGGACATGGCTAAATCAACTCATGTCCTGATTCTGATACGATCGGTATAAATTTTGGTGCATCTACTCTTCTCCTTTTTGGTACGAACATACTACGGACCAAATTTAATTTACCATTTCATGTACATGAAAGGTATAAATATACTAAATATCTTAAAAAGGAAGCAGTGACTTACTACAAATATAATTGAAGCAGTCGGTACCTTGTCTAAGAGCAATAAGAGCCTGAAAGTATTTACCTTAAAATTACTTATTTATTTTGAACTGTTGTTTCAAGCTTCCATATACACCTTCAGATGTCCTTGCTGCTGGTGAATATTCACGACTCATCCTTGTCGGGAAGTGTCCCGTTAACCCAAGCCCCGTTTTGCCTTCATCCTTTGTGGAAGGCATAAAAGGCCGATGTTGCCATTTTAGCCTCCTCTTTTTTATCGTCAATCCCAGCAGCAGCAACATCAAGGTGAGTTTTTAGCTCTTATGTTTTTTCGTTTATATACACACTAGCAAGTACCCGGCTTACTTCGTTACGCCGCAAAAATTAAATATACCGATGTTTAGCTTTGAGTAGAGTGTAAAAATGGGTTACACATTCATATTTTGTGCCTGTTTTCTGCAAGGAATGTAATATACCACCCTTCTTTAGATGACATGCAAACACTTTAAAATTAAACAACGTTATAAACAATTCATTTATTAACAACAAAAAACTCAAAGTTATAATAATTCAAACAACGTTAGGACCTACATTAGTAAAATGGATTGTGAAACGCAAAAATTAGTTAAAAAAAATAAGGTACATCTTGTTCATTAATTAAAAACTTCCGTGAACACAACATTCTTTGTTTTGTTGCCATTTCCAGGTATAAGAAAACTTTGGTTTTGTGGTGAACCAGTTCGCGACAGAGCGACATATAGTTGACCGCAAGAAAACACCTCGTAGCGAAGGTCTACCCCAACATAGCTAAAAATTTGCCCTTGGGACTTGTTAATTGTAATTGCAAAACATATTCTCAAAGGAAACTGGACTCGCTTAAAACTAAAAGGTAGATCGCTGGGTATCATTGGTATCCGCGGAATCATTGTTGTTTCGCCTGCTGCAGGACCAGTTAAAATTATCGCTTGTATGACATTAGGCATTAATTGCGTGATTTGTAGTCTAGTACCATTACATAAATTGGGAGGCTTAAGATTTCGTAGAAGCATTATTGGCATACCAATTTTCAGACGTGGTTCAAACGGTGGTAGGCCGGAGGGGTTAAGAGAGTTAAGAAACTCCGCTGAATAGTGAACAACGTCTTCTTTATCTGTAACTTCGTCAAGGAAATTATAAATTGGTATTCTTTCAGAAACAGCTTTATTAATTTCGTCTGCGGCTGAGTTTGTTGAAGTGATGATAGCTCGTTCATATAACCACTTGGAGTGCTTGTTTTGCAAATTAGCAACATCTGAGTATACCTTATCAATAAGTTCATCAATTGTTCCGACGCATGTTCCTATGATTTCTGGCAATGTTACATAACCATCGCAGGTTATGGACTTGCAGCCATTGCATATTTTAAATACGAAATCTGCAAACTGATTAGAAGAGCCAGTTTCACAGAGATTCACTCGCATATTGGCAGACAATTTCAACGTTTGTACATTTGACCACATATCTGATACAAATGTAATTCCACCCATTGGCGCTTGAGAAAATCTTAAATCTCTAAGTGATAAATCTACAGCATCGATGTGATACTTATGAGACATTGTGTACTCGTCCCATATTATAAGAGATGCTTTCTGAAGAATATCAGCGGTGGAACTATTTTTCTTAATGGAGCAGGCACTCCTTTGTTCTGGTGAAAAATTAAGTGGTAGCTTAAAGGTGGAATGAGCAGTTCTTTCCCCACGCAGAGGAGTAGCAGCAATGCCAGAAGAAGCAACTGCAACAGCAAGTTTGCCTTCGATGCGAACTTTAGCTAAAATAAGTGAAGTCACAAAGGTTTTACCTGTGCCTCCGGGGGCATCTATGAAAAAAATATTTCCTGCATTGTCTTCTACACTGGAGCAGACCTTATCGTATATTACTCGTTGCTCTGTGGTTAGCTTTGGCTCATTTTCTAATAAAAATTGGTGGAGGTCATGGGTATTGTGCGTTGTTTCGGATATGCTTGAAATGGGGTGTAGGTCTGATATACTGCGGTTAGGTTCAGGTAAACCGAAATCCTTTATACGTTTCTCACCATACGAAAAAAACAAATTATTAAGAAGAATAAGCCCCGTATTAAATATATCTTCAGTAAAGTCCATTTCAGGGTCATTACTACTCTCGCACACGCTATATAATATATCTTCACATAAGTTTTTGCAGAACAAATTCCATAAATGTGCTGGATCAGAAATCTCGCAATATATAAGCATGATCGAAAAAAGCTCTCTCATTTTCTGCCCGCTCTCTGAGACAGTGGCATCAAACACTGTGTTCTTCCAATGACTATCATCCTGCAGCAAATGCCGTGATTGGCAAGCTGCTCGATATGTTGGATATATTTGGCGATCTATTTTGCGTAAATCACTGAAAGAAGTTGGTCCTCGAACATGATGCAGCAAAAGTCTGAGATAGAAACATTCTGTGTAATTTGGATGTATTGTATATACCCTTCCTAAAGCAGTTTCTCGCTTAATGCCGGGATGATTAGGGACATTCTCTCCTCGTTTTCTACGTTGCCACTTTTTATTAACCCAAGTGTAATAGGCGGGTACCTCGGAGTAAAGTAAAGTCTTTGCAAAATCATCAACTGAACAAAGGGAAAAAAATGATGTACAACCGCTGGGAATCGCTCAAGCATCGAAAATCCTAGTAATCTCCAAATACCTTCGGACGTGCTTAAATATCTTTCATCCAAACAATTTTGCACTTCGTCCATATTATTTTGCACTGAAAATGTCGCTGCGTCACTACCTTTATTCACATATTTGCAAACATATTTAATTGCTTTCACCGAATGGCAGTACTCTACATTTATGTGAGCGGAGAAACATCTGGATAGAACGGGGCAATATGGAACGATACATCGGTTGTCAACTTGGTACCCATTAGCAAGTAAATGCGTATGGCCACCGTCCGCTGAGGATCTTCGCCTATATTTTGGATATCCATCTTCCCCGGTCTGCGTATGTTGGAGGAGCTCGCGTGGATATCGTTTTGAGCATCGTCCATTCAACATACATGGCGATGATGAATTATTAGCACCACATGGGCCGTGGATCATATTTTTTGAACCTATATCATACAACAAAGGATCTTCGTCCTTATTTGGTATTTCTGCTGATATAATGCGATCCATGTCATCGGGAAGTATTTTATCTCTTAGCCAAATTAAAATATGTGCGTGAGGTAAACCTCGCTTTTGCCTGGCACCTAACTTTTCCAAAAATCTTTTTTCGTAATCAAGTTCATGAGTTGGTTTAGTTTGACATGGAATACTCTTGATACAATGTCATGACGCTCACTTGGTCTTTGATTTGGAAACAATTCGTTTTTGATTTCTATCCACTCAGGATTACACGTAAAAGTAATAAATAAATCGGGCCTTCCATAATGACGGACATATAATAGGGCGTCTTGTGTATGCTCATGCAAATATCGAGGCGATCCAGTAAATGAAGACGGCAAAATTACCAACTGGCCTATATTTTCGGGATTGCAATCCTCGTTAACAGCATCCCTTAGATGTATATAATTATCTGCACGCAATGTCTTTTGATGTGCTCTTATAAAATTTAACCTCTCGGTAATCATTTTAACAGCCATGTCCACGCAGTATTGGTTAAAGAGATATCCATATCTATGAAGGGCATTAAAGCTATTTTCTCTTATCATTATTTTATATGCATAAAATTGCATACATGAAACTGTTTTTTGTGGATTAGATTCCCCAGTGGTTGGAAAAGTTTGCGGTATATTTATGCTATAGCCATCCTCACCATTCAAAAATATAATAGGGTATTGCAAGGGATCATATGAACGATGAATTTCTGATACTCGATGGAGAGTATTATCGCGTGAATGTAAGATAATACCGCGGGGACCAGCATTCTCATCAACTATCAATACTGCGACCTCGCCTGTAGTGTGCTTGTCGGCATGGATTATAACCCTATAGTTATTGGAATTAGAAGGCATACGTTCCATAGAAGTCATAAAACTTTGAACGTACACATTATTGCCGAGAAGAATTTCTTGAATTAATTTTAAGATATCTCTTTGAAGAGTTGGTGCAGCATTTTGGCGCAACGAAAGCTGTTCCTCTTCGGAAGAAAAATAAATTTTCAAAAATTTTGGAACCATGTTAGACGGTGGAAGTAGGCTTCCAATAATGTGGTACACTTGTCCATGTATTTTAAAAGTGAGCATGAAATTTCCTTCTCTTATTTCATTACCACCAAACGACGTCATAGCGAAACAACCATTGTACTTTCTAATATTTTGTTTAAAATGGTTGGACAACATATGCTCGCCAGTAAGTAGCGCCTTAACTGTTGGAGGAGGCTCGCAGATATCATTTAATTTGACATGGCCCTTACTACAACACATACCTGGGGTTTCGTTCGGCCACTTTCGAGCTTTACAAAAAACGCAAATTTCACTCATACAACCCATGAAAAGGGAAGAATTTTCCATAAAGTTTAAATTCGGTCTGTAGTTAAATGCTGATTTCGTATGAATCGCCACATGTCTCCTCTGCATTCCACGCAACCGTGAGTTCCCTAAACGATTTGCATGCTCAGCGACTGTCTCGTTTCTTCTGAACCTAATTTGGCCCCTGTTTCCAGAAGATATAGATAACTGCGATTTTGCTTTTGGCATGTCTAAGAAATTGTTTAACAAAATCATAAACTTATAATTAACTTAATTGGGTAAGAGCTTAATTTAAAATTTTACATTTGAATTTAAGAAAATGTAATTTATGTACGCAGAACTTTTCACACCTTTGTGCAATACGATCATAAATACAATGAAGTTTGCATGCATGTAAGTGGGTGTGTTTTTTTCTACAGAATGCGCCGCTTCGATTTTCAATATTTGTCAACATAAAAATCAAAGCCAAACGCAATTTTGTTTGCCAAAAACAATAAAGAATGCGAGTTAATAGGAATTAAGAGGCATAAGGTAAAAGAGACTTTGATTTTGCCGTCCGTACTTCCATATGTATGTACCATTATTGTACGTGAGGTTATTGCGGAACAAAAAAATGGAAAGAGCGCGCTCATTGCATTCTTAAAATACATACATATATGTGTTTGTTATTATAATTTGGGGAATCACCAAAAAAAAAAAAAAATTAAAAACAAAATAAAACAATACAGCAAAGTGCCATGAAAAAAAGGTGCCCAGCTGTACCCAAAAGAAAAAAAAGCGGTGATGTGAAATAAGGTGCCCAGCTGTACCAAAAAGGAAAAGAAAAAAAACTTATAAGTGGAAAGTGTGTTGCGAGCGTCAAAAAAAAAATAAAAAATAAAAAAAATAAAATAAAAATAAAAATTTAATAAGAATACAAGACGCACTCCGCACAAAAGTGTTTGTACAAAAAACAAAAAAAAAAGTGAAAAGGTATTTGAAGTGCGGCACTGCGACATTGAAAAGTGTGTGTTGCGAGCGTCGGCGCAAAGTGCCTTAAGGCAAGACCCCACATTTAAGTGAGTAGGGCAGTGAAAAGTGTAGTGAAAAAAGTTTTAAGTGCTGCGCCGACAAAAGTGTCGTACAGTAAGGCGCTCAACTGCACCAAACAGCGAAAGTAAAAGTGTGTGATACGAGTTTCGGCAAAATTGCCAGAAAGCAATACGCCGAGCTGCGAGGAAAGTGAAAGTGCTGTAAAGGTGAAAAGTGTGTGCTGCGAGCTTTGGCAACATTGCCAGAAAGCAATACGCCGAGCTGCAAGGAAAGTGAAAGTGTTGCAATGTGAAAGGTGTGTGCTACGAGTGTCAACGAAATTGCCATTAAGCAAGGTGCCGAGCAACAACGAAGTGGAAGTGCAGCAAGGCCTATGAGGTTGGCCCAACATTCACCAGGACGACAACAGTCAGATAAAAAAAAAAATAAGCCGCATCTAGGTGAGTTCGTTCCGATTGACTTAAAATATAATCAGAAAATTTTTACTTTTCTTAAAAATTTTTAATTAAATATTAAACGAAGCTTTAAAAATATTTTACGCGTTTTTTGCTGGACTGTTTTCAGTCTTTAATATAATTAAAAAAAAAAATTATTAAACAATTGTGAAGTATTATTTCGTATTTAGCGATTTTTATGTAAGAAAATTTTTTTTTTGTAGTTTTTCACTTTAATAAGGTGAAACCCAACCCCCGTGTAAGCTTAAAAATTTCGAAATAATCTTTTGAGAAAAATTTATCAATAAAATTTTTCGGGATTTTTATATAAAAGTTTTGTTGTTGAAATTTATGGTGCGGCCTGTACTACGAGAGTACAGATGCAATGGCCATTACTATTTCACAACCCCAACCCCCGTGTAAGCAACAATTTTTCCAAATAATCGTTTGAGAAAATTTTTCGGGATTTTTATATAAAAGTTTTGTTGTTGAAATTTATGGTGCGGCCTGTACTAAGAGAGTGCAGCTGCAACGACCATTATTATTTCATAACCCCAACTCCCGTTTAGGCAAAAAAAAATATATATATAAAAAAAATTTGGAAAAATCTTTGAGAAAATTTATCAAGTAACATTTTGTCGGGATTTTTTATATAAAATTATTTCGTTGTTGAAATTTTTTTCGAATTTATATGCTGCGGCCTGTACTTAGAAAGTACAGCTGCAACGACCATTACTATTTCAAAAAGCCCTACGTTTAGCAAGGCCCGCACCAACGGCCCAACGTTCTGCAAGGCCCACACCAACGGCCCAGCGTTCAGCAAGGCCCACACCAACGGCCCAACGTTCAGCAAGGCCCACATCAACGGCCCAACGTTCAGCGAGGCCCACACCAACGACCCAACGTTCAGCAAGGCCCACACCAACGGCCCAACGTTCAACATAAAGGGAAAAAGTCTAAGCAAAGGTAACGGTGAGTACACCGTTTTCTAATTTGTAACTTTTAGTATTTTTTATCGTATGCGCAAATAGCCCCGCGAAGAATTTCGTTCATTTCAAGTATAATTTTAAACAAGAATATTTTCTTAGAATCTGAACAAAGAATATTTTATTGACTTAAGGCTTATACTCGGTGCACCGAATAGCCAAGTCATCCCGATATATAAAAAATAAAATAAAATAAAATAGATAAATTAAGTTTTAAATATTTTCAAAATATTTTTTCGGAAAGTTAAAGTGAGCTTATAAACTCTAACTTCTATATAAATAAAAACCTTTAAGGAATATTTAAAAAAAAAAGACTACAAAAAACGGGTGGCGAAGCGAAAGATATCGTCAAAAAATCACCTTTAACTAATGAGGGTTTTCTGTCGGCTTCGCAGAATTTATCGGAAAGATACGAAAATAAACGTATTATGGTAAACTGCCAGTTGAATACGTTTCAACTTGCCTTCAGTAACTGTTGAACGCGGTGTCGAGATCGAGAATTTACAACTCACAGTAAATAATTGCATTTCTGTACTTCGTATGTATGCAATAGATATTGGGAACTGGGACGCGATACTTGTTTTCTTGGTATCAAGCAAACTGCCTGATACCACGTTAGCGTTATGGGAACAGGGAATTGTGCACAAAGCAGAAATTCCGAGGTGGGAGGAACTGGATCAGTTGCTGATCAGTAGATTTCAGACACTGGAAACAGAAACTGGAAACGGAATTTGCCAATTCAAAAGACTTAATTAACATCCTTATTTATTTTCAGAATTTTTCTATCCAACAACCGAAAATGGTACGTGCAAAAAATAGCAGTAGCACCCCCGTCGGCAAGACTGGCCACAGTTGCCCTGTCTGCCACCACAACCACCGGTTGATATTTTGCCGAGATCTACGGAGAATGGAGCCCGCCGAGAGACTGCGTGCCGTCCTCGTGCATCGGCACTGCGCAAATTGCCTCTCCCCGCATCACACGGCAGCAAAGTGCACCACAGCAAAGAGCTGTGACCGACACGAACAGCGGCACCACAGTCTCCTACACCTGGATGAGCAGCGTGAGGAAGACGTCCTGCTTGTTCGGTCCGAAGACGAAGTACGACGACAACAACGACGACAACACAACCCGTACCGTGCTAGCCCCCTAGACGGCAGTGACGAAGATGAAGTGCTGATCATAGATGCAGTCAAGGATTCGGTCGGTGATTCAACGAGTTCAGACGTCGGACAGGAATGACAGTCGCAAACGTCAGCGCAGCCGTCAGCAGTCACGCCGAGGCATGAGAGGCGCCCGAGAGCGGATCTTCGGCATGAGCCGATCTGCACCAGGGCATTCTGTCTTCACGCCAACAATAACGGCAAAAGTGTTGGCCGCAGGAAAATGGCATACTGTGCGCGCTATTGTTGACCCCACACAAAAAATGTCGACCATTTCTCGGTCATTGGCGCGCCAACTTCAAGTTCTGCCACGCGGATGTAATGGGATCTGCAAGCTCGTACTTAAGGGCTGGCATGAACGCCTTGAAGTAGCCACTGAAGTTAAAGTAACCCTATCACGGGTAACACCGGAGAGGACCCTGGACGCAAGGATTAGGAGCGAATTCGATAACATTCGTCTTCCGGACCCAAATTTTTACCGCACGAGTAATATATCGCTCATTCTCGGCGCTGAGGTATACGCAGCGATCCTCCGCCCAGGACTGATGGCAGCCACCACCACACGACCAGCAGCACAAAACACCATCTTTGGTTGGATGCTCTCCGGCAGCACACCATTTTAAGAAAAGAGGGTTTTAGTTTGTAAACCACAATAAACAAATACGAAATTTAGCTTTAAAGAATGAAATTTAATGAATTTATGAATAGGAATTTTTCGTTTATATACACATATATATTATATATACTTTGTATATGCATACATGCATTTTGTTGCTGGAATAAATGCATATGTATAATTAATAACTTTCTTTTATTTAAATTTTTGGAGAAGGTAGTTTCTTCTTTCCAGAATTGATCGCCAGAAAGATCGGCCCCTAACTCGATCCCCGTTTCCAGAATTCAGGAGGAATTCTGGC
Organism: Neoceratitis asiatica; assembly: GCA_030068015.2. Classification (NCBI taxonomy): domain Eukaryota; kingdom Metazoa; phylum Arthropoda; class Insecta; order Diptera; family Tephritidae; genus Neoceratitis; species Neoceratitis asiatica. The sequence continues at coordinate 69,123,808 of CM061528.1, forward strand.
CCCCCAACATCCCCGGCGCGAATAGTCATTTTTTAAATATTTTGAAAACTCTAAAAAATGTATCACACTTTATGATAAAGTCTGTATGCTGCTATAAAACGTTTATCAAGACGCGAACCCTATTTTTTTACTAATAAATATGTGCTAAATTGAATACAACTTTTTTTTAACTGTTTCATGGTTTTTTAAAAAAAGAAGTACTACTTTATGTTGAAATATTTATATATACTTATACCTTATATGAAAGCTTGCCTACGCCTAGACATATCTATCTATCATATCTATCCATAACTCTTCAGATGCAGAACCGCTGCAATGGAAACTCATAACCAAATACAACAACTAAAACAACCCTATATAAGGTCAGAAAAATAATTTGCATTTTCTTCAACAAGTATGTGTATCAAAAGACACTTCTCAATACTTTTCTTCTAAGAGATGCTTTTTTAGTCCCATTTGTATGCCCAAAGAGTATGCGTTGAGTCTCACTTAAAAACGTATTCAAGATATTAACCTTAAGTTAAGCACCCAATATCTATATATGATTACATACACATCGCCACATTCATATGCATATTTATGTATCTAAGAACCTTCTTATCATTTATTCCACTTAACGACAACTGAAACCACAATTTTATCGCTTTATTATTCTTATTGTTTTATAGTGTGAATATGTACATAAATCACTATAATTTACCACAATCCACCAACCCGGCAGACTTCACAAACAAAAGTCAGTCAGCCAGCCGACAATAACCACAAAGTATGCATGTACAGTGAAGTCAAATTCATCAGCTGATTTTTAAGAATTATTTCAAATATAAAATGTTAATTATTTGCTGAGAGTCCACAAAATAGATTTTTTAATATGAAAAGGTGAGTCAGTATGTCAAATGTGCTTGAATAAGAGTTGAAATCAAGACGCAAACAATGCAAAAGCCTCTGAAATTCAAGTTTTTAGAAAAATGGACAAAAATGTATGAACATTCTGAACGGAATATTAAATTTAAATTTTATTTCAGGGATAATGAGGCGGCTAGAAATTGAGCCTGTTATTAATTTAACCATGAAAATTACATCAATCATTTCCCGGCAACTGGCAAGAGTAGGGAGATTGGTAAGTTTCAGATGACTAGTGTAAGGAGGGAGACGAGAGTCCCAATGCAAATTTCTTAAGGCAAATTGGTGGAATTGTTTTTGAATAGACTCTATCCTATCAGAGTAGTTTTGATACCTCGGGCTTTAAATTACCAAGCCGTATTACAGAATTGGTCTTACTTATGTTGTATACAATGTTTTAGTAACTTAAGGATCATTGAACTCTTTTGACCACCGTTTTACAAAGGCCAAGATGCTTTTGGCTTTGTTTATTATCACACCAATATGATGTGTGAAGTTCAATTCAGGGCCCATAGTGATCCAGAGGTAAATAAAACGGGAACCTGTTCCAAATTGTAGTTATCTATTGTGTAAGTAGTTGTCTGTATGGCTCTTCGGGAGAAACACAAACACTCTGAGGTACTCCTGAAGAAACTTTAACGGTATTTAACGGTACATTTTGGTTGGAAACCCAGTAAGTCTAGGTTCTTGACGTCAATTAAATTGGTGGTTGTAGATTTTCCGTTATTCACATTATATGTTGGGAATATGATATAAATAATGAGATTGAATGAGTCAAATGGTCAGCCATTTAATTTTATTTTATTTTATATTTTTATTTTGTTTACTCTATTTTATTTTTTTCATCATTCTTTTAGATTTAAGTTTTTTTTATTTTGTATAGATATATATATTTTAATGCATTTATTTAGTCGTATTAAAAAAAATCTTTCTTTGTTTATGTAAACTCAGAATTAAATATAAGAAATAAAAAATAAAAAAGTAACCAACTCATAAGATTTTTGGTTAAACACAAATATTTAATCAAATATTTTCGTTATATTTGAAGGAATCCAGATACATTCATTTTTGCTCTTCACTGTACGTTCTACACAGCTACGAGTATGAGGTCACACGTAACTGTGTGTGTGTCTGCATGAATGTTTTGGCCACAAACTTGATGTTGCAAGTGGAATTTCAATTTTCAAATCGGCTGACTAAATGCAATATGATAATCAAAATATTCAGAATGCAGTACAGCCATACCAACACATGCACATATATGTATAAGTAAGTATGAATATGTATACTCGTACATACATTGATGCAGCAATTTACATTATTATTATTGTTGCACGTACGCATCACGTTGACTTATGAGCGAGTCAAAAAGTGCATAAGGGTATACTGTTGATTGCGTTTCCATCGCTTTTATTGTAGTTTTCTTTGTTGTTTTTGTTATTGTTGAGTTGTATATTGATTGCAAAGCGTCTGAAAATGTATGCAGTTGACCAAAGTTGATTGGCGATCAAATTCAATCAACACAAATGAAGGGCTTGCTTGTTTGGTTGGGTGAGGCCGGTCTCGCCGGTCGTCGCAATTAATAATGTCAACAGTAGATATAAATAACAATAACAACAATGCATCGAATATATGCTCACATTAATGGCAATAATACTTATTGGTGAGGGAAATTGTTAAAGAAGAATTTTTACTTAATTACAATCAACCGCAACAACAACAATATACAATAAAAGATGAGCACCAAAAAGCACCCCCATCACATCAATTACATAAAGAAAGCTGGTTGACTGACCAACTAATTGAACCGGCTGCTATCGCTGAAGAATCGCCACCATCAAGCACTTTGCTGCGTTCGGTTCATTAATGTGATTGAAATATTTTATTTTTATTAATCGTTTTTACCAAATTCTCTCTCTTGCCGATACGCATACATATATGTGAAAGTGTTCTTTATCGCTTTTAGGCTATCAGCGTAGTACAAAAAGCTTTTTTTCTTGTTATTCCTCTTGTTTTTTCAGCAAATACAAACACTATAAAAATCCACTAAAAACGCAGCTCAAACCGAATATGTTATAAGGTGAGGTGTGGAGAAAGACAACCACCAATTTTGGTTGGCGAAAGAGCTTAAAAGGAGAAACAGGCGTTGGGAGAGAATACAGCTTGAGTTGAGACGAAACGAAATTGATATGGCAACGCAGCGTGAAGATTGATTTTTCGGATTTACTTTAGCTTGCAACATATTTTTGTACATAAATATACAGTCTGTACATATTGACTTATGTATTTAAAATCAACGCGCAGAGAGCTTAAACGAGTGTGTGTTTGTGTGAGACAGCGGGTTCTACAAACATTAGTGGGTCATATTTAAGTGGAAAATAAATTAATAAGAAATAAAGCAACAAAAAAAGGAAGAGGTTGCTCTGGGAGAGACCAAGTATTTTTCAAAATATAAATTGCGTATAAAACTAAATTAGAAAGTATATTATGTAACTTATGCCCATATTTATTGATGGGATGTTTATTTTAACCGAAGTGTAGGATAAAAACTCAACAAGTCCCTTAGTCTTTTTCTCTTGAAGCGCAACCGATTTTTTTTAGTCTTTGTGACTAGACCCCTTTAGGGCAGTGGTCTCCGTCTTCTGATTTCAATATTCGCAGCCTCAGACTTTTAACTCTATCAATGTCACCGCAGATCTTGTTAATCACATCATTTCACCATCTGCTGTGACAAACCAATATATGTATTGTATCATAACACGTAAAACCGGATGTTGTCCAAGTCGTACTTTATGTATTATAGTGTGGCCATTGCAAAGCTGACGAAAATAAGGTGATCAAAATTTTCCCACACATCTGTTTCAAAGCATGGTGATCGCCAAAAAGTTGAGGTTGCGATCTAATTTATATATATATATATATATATATATATATATATATATATATATATATATATATATATATATATATATATATATATTGGCGCATTGTAACCGCTGAAGCGATTGATTTCTAGAAAAATTTGTGGTTTTGCGTCCTGTTGTTTTCACCAACAAATGGAGGGACCTACAATTTATTCTAAGTCGCCTCCGAATGGCCGATGCATTTTTATGAGGAGCCTTATATTTCATGCCAGGAATACACTCGGAGGGCTTGACATTCCCTGCCGAGGAGCGACTGCATTAGAAAAATAAATTGTTTCTAATTTTTTTATGTTGCTCGAACGTGGACTCCAACCCAGGCCTTCCGAATTGTAGTATGCAATGTTAACCACTCGGCTATTGCGGCCATCACACTCAGATTCCAAAAGTTAAATTTAAATGGTTTCGTATTCAGAAGCTAACCCGTGCTCTTTTTAAATACCCAATTTTTCGTTTTTTCAGTTAGTAATTTTTTTCGCGGCAGCAAAAGCCGAGGGGTCAGCATTGCGTACTATCATTCGATAAGTGAGGGTTCGAGTTCAGTCCCGACCGTTATACAAACTTATTATAAAATTAATTTTTTAAATTGGGATCGCTCCTTTGCAGGGAACATCAAGCCCTCTGAGTGTAGTCTAACATGAAACAAAAGCCCCTCAAAAATTCACCGGCCATTCAATTATTGAAAATACAAAAAGACGCACACCAAAAATTGGAGAAGGAGCTTGGCCAATAATCATTCCAGCGGTTAGAAAGCGTTAAATATATATGTATGTATATTTCAAAATCTTTATTATTATGGATTCACGCTCGTTTGTACATATTTTTTAAATATCTAGTGGATGGAAAAAACTTGAAATACCCAAGCGGAACAATTACTAAAAGCGAAATACCTAAAATCAGGGCAATGAAGGAAAACCACTCTGAAATGCATATGGAGCGCATCGTTCCTTTATTTATGTGAGTTCGCGCGTTGCACACACAGCGTCAATTTGGCATGCCGATAATGGCGCGATAGGGGAGCGGTGAAAACATCATGCTTGTCAACCTAAACACTGGCACTGATTGGCGGTTTCAGCTTTCATTACCGTATATGTAATAAATAAACTTAAAAAAGAATAAAAAATAAAAAGAATATAATGGAATGAAAAACAAAAATTGTAAAAGAGACATATGTAATAATAAATTGAAATGCCATGGAAACTGTAGAATACATTACTGCACGCATATATTAATATATTTAGAGTTAGGAATGTTTTGAAATCAATGAAAAAATTTATCTACAAAATGCGTTTAGTTGAAATTTATAATAAATTTTCATGCACATTAAACAATATTTTACAATCATTGTTTTCACACTAAGTTTTAATTTGGTGTACATTTCAGTTGTTAGCAGTCAAAAAGTAAACACTTACATGCCCACATGTGTTTAATGCTTATTGAATGAGATGATTTGCTGCCCAAATTATGTTAATTCCATGGTAATTTGTATGTTAAATGCTTTCGTTGCTATTGTTGTGGTTTATCAGCGGTGTAGACCATGTCGGTCAAATTGATTGATGTGAGTGAAATTTCCGTGTCATTTCAACATGACATCTATCATTTATGACATTTGTGTCAACAATTTTTTTGGTGACATTTGATTATTTAAGATTTAGTGCTGAATTCAATTACTGATTAAATTTATGATGACCCCCCTAGCAAGTGGGGAAGATTTTTATTAAATTAAATAATTTCGAGTCTCATTTTTTATATTGGTGTTCTTTCTTTCTTCAAGCATTGCCTGAGCGATCTCGGCTTACTCTTTTAGATAAATAATAATAAGTATTTTCTTTACACTAACCTTAATTTAAATTAGATGAAAGATTTCTATAAATTTTTTCTAGTTTTATGTTACTTTTTTATGGGTATATATAGGGCGTTTTTATAGAGGTATAGAACTTTAAGTTGGCATTATTTTTCAAGATGGCGACCGATTTAACAGCTGTCAAGTGATTTATTCTCAGTTTTGTTTGGCAATTTATCATGAATAGACTCACGCCTGAACAGCGCTTGCAAATAGTGCAATTTTATTTCGAAAATAATGGTTCTGCGCGGAAAACGTATCGCGCACTACGTCCAATGATACGGACCAATGATTCCACTAGCCCATAAAGCGCACCAAACAGTCAGTTTTTCTGGCTGTAACGGTGTTTCAACATACACTTGAGGATTACCTTCACTCCAAATGCGGCAGTTTTGTTTGTTGACGTAGACATTCAACCAGAAGTGCGCTTCATCGCTAAACATCGCTAAAATGGACGTAGTGCGCGATACGTTTTCCGCACAGAACCATTATTTTCGAAATAAAATTGCACTATTTGCAAGCGTTGTTCAGGCGTGAGTCTATTCATGATGGATTGCCAAACCAAAACGAGAATAAATCACTTGACAGCTGTTAAATCGGTCACCATCTTGAAAAGTAATTCGAACTTAAAGTTCTATACCTCTATAAAAAAAAACACCCTCTAGATGTAGAGGATTATGATTATCGAAAATTTGGTTCATTAGATCGGAAGGAGCTGGGCAATTCAGTAGGTTGTGGTTAACTGTAAGACTCGAGTTTTGATGATGAGTTCATAGCAGAAGATATTAACTGAGGGTGACCTTGTCTAAAGTGTATGAAGTAAGCGAAGCGATCATTGAGCAATGAGCACTCGCACACCTGCTCATTACATTTAGAGTATTTTGACAAAAATTTTGACTTTTTTCTCAAAACTTTTTTTTTTTAATTTTAAACTTAGTTATACAAAGTGTAAAAATCATTGAAACGACAAAGAAACTTTGACAAACAAAATGAATTTTTTTTTATCTTCTGAGTAGTTGAGTACTGCGAGTATCGAGCAAGCATCGAGCTCAGAGTGCTCGATACCCGGGTATCTAGAGCTTTAGTATGAAGCATCTGCTAGCCCATGTTGATGTGTTGGGCTTGAGTTTTATTGTAGTTTTCTAAGGTTTTTTTCCTCTTTCAATTGGCACAAAGTAGTGGAAGTATGATTTTAAAGCAAACTTTGTTGCTGCGTTGGCGTATTCATTATCTGGTGTACCACATCGGTTTTATTTTTATTTACTTTTTATCATTATCTTAGAATTGTTCGAATCGTTTGTCCTTTGAACTGAAGATTGATTGGCTATCAGTGCACATTATGTATATTTTGCTCGCCTCTTTTGATAAAATTTGCACTACAGCTTCTTTTCATAATATGGCCGGACAAAGCTAGCCCGACGGTTGCAACCTCAGTGTCAAGGCCCTTGGCCCCTTGGCCAAATATTCACCATGCGCCATATCTTGGAAAAGTTATCCGAAAAAAGAATCGATACCCACCGTCTTCTAATTGATTTTAAAGCTGTCTTTGAATGCCCGATAAACAACTGCCTCTACGCCGCTATGTCTGAATTTGGTATATTTGCAAAACTTACATGGCTATGTAAACTGGCGCTTTTCGCTTTGCACCCACTAAATAATGGATGAGAGACCCCTCTTTTGATGACGACCCATGCAAACATTTTAAGGATGCACCCGGAATGTCTGGTCCCTCAATTGGGAAGTTGCCGGTGCCAAACTGGTTGATGTTCTCGTAAGACTAAAGGCTGGCATCACCGCTGTTCAAGGTGGCGGGTCCTTGGAGCCTTATAAGGAGCGCAAATTTGGAGTTGGGCTTGTGGTGGTAGAGAGACTCCGTTGCCGAATCGTGGCATTCACACCGGTGGATGAACATCTAGCCGCAATTCGTATGAAAGCGAAGTTCTTCAACATATTGTTGATTTGCGCCCACGCCTCGGCGGAAGAGAAGGACGAGGTGACGCAAGATGCTTTCTATGAGAGCCTAGAACACAAAGAAGCTTCGGCGTCGAAAAGCTGCAATCATCAACTCATCAACATCTTGATATAGGGGAACTGTGGAATGGTATTCTAAGCAACAATTGGGTTTCGGCAAGGCAAAATAAAGAGCTGGTAGGATGAGGATTGCCATGCTGCAGTGAAAAGAAGACAGAAAGCCTACCTCGCAGCTTTGCGATCGACCACAACACGTGCGGGGTGATAGAGTTGAATAGAAGGAACACTTCTCCAATCTGCTGAATGGCAGTGAAAGGAGATGGTGTACCCGAACCCTCAATTGAAGATTATAGAATAAAAATTTCAACTCACGACTGACAAGGTGCATGCATCAGCTTCTTTTCATAATATGGCCGGACAAAGCTAGCCCGACGGTTGCAACCTCAGTGTCAAGGCCCTTGGCCCCTTGGCCAAATATTCACCATGCGCCATATCTTGGAAAAGTTATCCGAAAAAAGAATCGATACCCACCGTCTTCTAATTGATTTTAAAGCTGTCTTTGAATGCCCGATAAACAACTGCCTCTACGCCGCTATGTCTGAATTTGGTATATTTGCAAAACTTACATGGCTATGTAAACTGGTGCTGGACAGTGCCACGAGCGCTGCCAGAATTGGGAAGAACCTCTCCGAGCCGTTCGATACCAAACGAGGTTACAGACCGGGTGACTCTTTATTGTGGAATTTTTTCAACCTGATTATCCTGTCATCAAATAAACAGTTATCGTATTCGCGACTTGGCTCTCACGTCACTGTTGACAGTCAAAACTTCGAAGTCATAGATAATTTCGATGTCCACATCCAACGAGAGGCCCTAGGAGTTTTCGAGAGCATTTCGTCTGCTGCTTTTTCGGATTAAGCAAAAACTAGTAAGTATTTACATAAATTCTTGCTTCCGCCAACGGATTTGATCACTATAAACATGAGATCTTTTTGAGTATTGGTTTTGGTTATGGTTGCAAGTGAAGAAAAAAACACATTTATCACTTTTGTTTCTTATTTACGTTTTGATTGGGGGGTATAGCATACATAGCATGAATGATTAGTATGAAATATTTGTAACTATGTAAAGCACGTGGAAAGCACACAATTGCGAGAGCGAAGTTATTATTGCAGCGAAGATAAATACGACTATGCGGTGCGAGGTTACTCAACCACCGTCGCTTAAATTTTAAATCGATCAATGAGTAATATTAATCACTCAGCTATTTAAGTGTAGACTTCGCTTATGCGATTATTCGTTTTTTCTTTACACAATTGGAAACACCAAGTTAAACAAGGTATTTATTTATAAACTTTATTTTCGAAAATGCAAGCTCCATGTACTGTTGTGTCTGTTGTATACAACTGTTGTGTCTTAATTTGTTGAACTATACCAATATCATCTTATCTCTCATATGACTCAACGGTCCAATTTCTACGTTGCTGGTACGCAGAGGTCCATACATCTTTCTTAAAATTTTCCTCTCGCAAACTGCTATAGCTGAGCTGTGTGACTAAATATATTTCGTATTGTCTTCAATTTCTCAATCTTTATTTGAATTTCAATCCAACGTTCAGAAATTCAATTTCAAATAAAAACTGTATTGAAACTCTTATTTATTATTCAAGATCCAAGCCCAGGAGATGAACACAGCAATCCGTACCAACAATTTTTTCGATTATTCGGGTTTAGTTTATGATTCATATGAAAGGCATAGATCTTTATGTCTCATTGATAATCCCAATTTTCCAGTCCGACCCATTTTTTCTATGGGTAGGGGAATATATTAAACATAACTAAACAAACTTCCTGAGCTCTACCACTAACAGGTAAATTTAGTAAAGAAAATTTCAAGTTAAAAAATAACATTTTTTTCATATAAAAGAAGAGGTGCCAATCAGCGTTTTTTTTTCGAATTTGAGCAAACTTTAACTAAACCATCATCCGCCAGTTTTACTGCTTTTCTTATAAATGAGAGGACATCCTAAGCATCTTCTTAAATTAAAATAAATTTAGGTATGAAGGCCACTACTTGCTATAATCCGAAATATTGTTCGTATCTCTAACTTAAAGTAAATTATTTTCATAAAATTATGCAAGCTTGCGTCTTACAACGAAATAATGAGATTATAGCCTAGCGGGATACAGGTCAACTCGGAAAATATGTGAACCTGACAAAAAAGTTAACCAGAAACTAGAATGAATTTATAAGATCTAGATGCATAGCCCTATTGGACCTTAAACCTTTTTATTGTAAAATATTATTTGGGACAAATTTTTTCGCTAATTTTGTCTCATATACCCTCAAAAAGCCTGTACAAAACCTTTAGTTATACTTTGGTCATTATAAACCGTAGGGTCCATCGTTGCCGAGTTCATATCACAACTTTTTCGCCTACCATTTTTATCTTTTTGTAATTTAATTAAAAACCTACAATATACCTACACAACTTAAATCTTATCCCACTCTAATAACACATAGGCAACCGAGAAACTAGTTCATCACTCGCACGCAGACGTCTCTCTTGTCACCTGACATCCATTGTCTTGCAGCCAATATGATTACACTTTTTTCCTTTTGTCATTTGCTACTATTTCTTTATCTCGCTAGTTTTTTATACATTAAGCATAATTTATTTCTGCTTTATACACGTAGAAAAAAAGAAAACACATTGAAATGATAAAATAAATATTGTAAAATGGGAAGAAATTGCCAACTAGCTGAGGGACAACTAAAAGGCGGACGAGCTTCAAGTAAACTGCAACGACTCTAAACTCTCTGGAGCTAGTGGTGTCATAAACAAAAAAACAAAAACAAAAAAAAGCAAACCAGACTATTTGTCACCGAGAATGAAGCCATTTATTATCCATCATAAAACTTATATTTATAGCTTAATATGCGGGCAATGGCGCGACGACATCGACCAAGAGACGGCAACAGGAGGAAAGAGTAATGAAACAAATGCTGGATAATAATACGCGTATTGGCTGGTAGGCAGATGTATAAGTGAACATGAGTGTTCAAACTTGGCGACGATGCCGTGATAGCTGTAAATCTCGCATTAAAGGCGTTGAAGGTTACAAATCCTGTTGTCACTAGACACGCGCACATTTTTTAGCAGTTATATATCCATGTATAATGTATCTACCCATGTAATATTGCCCATTGACTGGTCACAGTCGAAGGACACTGCGATTTTCCTATATAGAGGGAAGTCTGCCTTACTTTTTCATGCTTGATTCAAATGAAATTTCTGACCTTATTATAGTAAAATGTACCTCCAGCCTTTGACTATTGCTTTATTCAAGTTTCCTCTTAGTAGATTCCGCTGTAGCTTTTTGAAATAAGTATATTAGATACATAGCTCATTTGAAACCAAAAATTGCGAGATCATAAGACATGTAAGCTTCAGTTCTGTTAGGATGGTTCCAGAGAATGGTCATTATGTTTGATATACTTAATTTAGAGTTTATTCCAAACATGCCAAGTGATTTTATTACTCCCTAAATAATGAAGATATGTTATGAGCGAGGAATATAAACATAATACATAAATTTCAATCAATGACCTACACATCAAAGCATTTTAAAAAATTTATATAAAAAATTAATCATAATAATCATCTGAACCCTTTGACTGACACTTCGGATTCCGCCAGAAATCAAGCTCGTCTGAATAGGAACTACTAGCCTTCTAAAGATCAACGTTGTACCATCAGCACATTTCTAGCTAATGGGTCCATATATTTTGTTATAGTTTTTAAGATTTTTTTCTTATTGCGGAAGGCCCCATTAAATAAATAAATAATAAACATAGATATATAAAAAAACAGCATATCCGCAATCCGGTCGATAGAACCAAACAGTGCAGAACTTGCTTGTAAAGTTTGATAAAAGCATCAATCAAACATTCTAAGAGATTCCTCGCATAAGGCAATGAACTTTCCCTACAGGATACCTTATGCAGTTAATCCTAATAATCTTCCAGTCACATCCACATGCATATGCGAATATACATAGATAGAACCACCAAACAACCATATCTGAATCTATAGTTGTTGATAACTTTGGTAAATGCTTTGATGGAAGTTTTCATTTTTCTTCGGCTTCACCTTTGTCAATCACTGAGCGGCGATGCAGGCTGAACATTCTTTTTGCCATATATAACATAAATGTATAAATACAATATAAGGATGAAGTGTTTGCCAACACAATCATTACATATTTCAAGGAAAAAAATCTCCATAAATATACACGCGCTCCCATCAACACAAATCTCTTGGAATTTGCGTCGACAATAAATTACCGAAAACAAAATGAAAAACGACAGACAAGATATAAATACAAGTATATGGTAAATATGTAAGTAAATAAAAAGTGAGTAAAATGTTGTTGCAACAAAGACTGTGGCTGCCTATTGGCTACATAGTAGACGCATTGCCGCCATCAAGCCACGACTACAGCCGTCACAGATAAGCGTCTTAAATTGATAAGAAGAAAATGTATGACAACAAAGCGTTAAACAAATAACAAATAGCAAACAAAAGTAAAACGAGCGAACAAGTGTATCAGTGAGCAAGAGAACAGCTCGACATCACAACACGCATTATATTGAAAGGGAGAAAATGAACTGGAATGTCGCTGATAAAGTGGATAGAGAAAGAGAATGCCGTTTGGACGGAGTAACACCGATGCGCGCCACCGCCACCAACGAATCAACGCTGCCACCACAGGAGAAGGAATATACTCAGCTATACAACTCTTGTTGCTTTTGTTTTATGGCGGCTTTGCAAAGACAACAAAGTACAAATATTAGGCGCAAATAAAAGCACGACCACATATACATAAATGTACATACATTAATAAGTGGCACGTACTCGCTCTGGAAATTGTGGAGCGACGAGCAGAGTCGTCACTTTTTCGGCAAAAGCTTGAGTTATATTATTTAAATCATAAGCAAGTGAAAAAAATGAAAGGAGGCAGTGTGCTGTGTGCATATAACAACAAAAACACCAAATAAAGATAAAAAAAAAATAAGTTTTAAGCGATTTTGTGGCGCACACCGATTTTTTTTATTTTTTTTAATATTTTTTTTTATGGCAAAAGCAGCAATGCAGCGTCGTGACGTGCGTGTCACGCAGCGGCCAACGCAATAAAATGCGTTAAATCTGACAAAAATCTGCTGCAGAAATAAATTGCTTTGATTATTCCCCAGCAATTTTTATAGGTTTTGATATACGCGAGCCGCGACGACGACAGCAGCCACATATGTGGCTAGACGCACACGTTACATCATCTAAATTTAATTTAAAAAGAAGTTACTAACACGTAGAACGGATGTGAACACATGTAGTCGATTTAAGGCTGATGTTGCACGGCCATAAATCGGCGACCAGAAAAAATTCTTGTGGCAACGTGTGGCGTGAAAATAAGTTTTGTCGATCCCTTTGCCGCCTCTCTGTATATGTTTCTTGCACGTGGCTTAAACTAAAAAATCACACATTCACGACATAATTAATGAAATTCTTGTAATAATATTTCACAGCTACACTTTAGTTCAGCGTTTAATCCTCTGCAGGCTACCGAGCTCCTTGACGCGGTGACGCTTATTCTCCACGTTCTCTATTCCCAAAAATGCAGCAATACAGCGCTGGTGAAAATCGCTCAAGATAAATGTGTTTATGACCGGTCGGTTCCCTCTTATATTCTCTTACGTACGATTCACAACGCCACATCTCAGAGGTAACCAATTTGCCAGTTTTTGTGTTCTTCAGACATGTGCACATAAGTACTAACTGTCCGGCGTTGTCGACTTCTCCACTACTATTTGCACGACTTCAGCTTTGGCTTCTGTCAGCGGCAGCCGTCAAAACACTGCCAGAAATAAATAAAACTTAGTCTCCGTCATCGGAGTCGCTTCTCTTAGTGTTGTTGCTGCTCTTATTTTATTACTATCTGTACTTTTTAATTTTTTATTGTTACTGCTGCCAACATGTTGCCTCAACGCGGCCACATATAAATTTGTAAATAACAATGAGCGTTCGTCGTCTGCCGTGTTTACTAACATCAGTCGCAGTCCAACAATGAGTACGCAAAATGTGGTCCCACACAAAGAAAATAAAAGGGTGCGGTATTGATACAGACAATCGTTGTGCAAGACCTACTGCCATTGCTGCTACCATTTTCAGTGACAGCTAACAATGAAATACATGCTCTTATGTCTGAGGGTGCGGCTGTTAATCGCTGATTTGTAGCTGCTGAAGGAGCTTGTCATATACGAATATTTGGATCGAGGATGGTCAGGTAGATATGTATGTGTAATACAATATATCGAGGATTAGTTGGTAATAAAAATAATAAGAGGAATAGTTTGTTGTGAATTGGGTAACATCAAAGTCACAAACATTATTTTTTAAATATCAAACATTTCGGACTGCTGCAAGAGGGAATTGCTCTCAACGAACAAGGAAAAAGTTACTTATATCATCCATCCTGCTTGTCAAAGTCGTCCTGTGTGAGTACAGATGTCTAGATGGGCATACTCAAATCAAATTTAGAATTTTTCGATGCTATATTTGATAAAAAGGGAGTTCCACTCCTTTAAAGAAATAACGTGGACTGGAGAAACCTTGAAATCTTAAATAGAATAAATAACTGGAGTTGCTATTTTCAAAACAGGTGCTGTTTCGTAAGTCGTAAGTGCTTATAATTAGTCGTTGGTTCGCCAGGATATGACATCGTTATATTTGGACTATGTGTGTCGGTAGCTATGTGAAGATTATGGTAGACAGAAATATCTTACCTATATCTTTATGTGACTAAAACGAAGTCACTTTGTAAGCAGACTTTGTTGGAGCCTTACTTATATTTCCAGACGGAAAATGTGTCACAAAACGAATTTTGAAATATAAATTTTTTCTCTCTCAAATTTCCTTAGTTCATACAGATTTTATATTCAATGGAACTGACGCTATGCTTTTTTTTCTACACATATTTGCTATGAAACCTAAATTATCACAATCCAGCTCAACTCGTATTGCTTTAAACATTAACAGCAAGTTTTCAAATAGCTCTTCGCCGAAAACTCATCACAAATAACAAACACACCACCGAGCTCGAACGTTATTTCCCAAAAGAATGTCCTTATATTTATCAACGACCGCAATTGATGATGATAACCACACATTCCTTAATTTGAACTAATTAATAATTAAATTGTTGTTGCTAGAAACATTGCCAATATGTAGTAGACACGAAACTTTGAAGATGGATATGTTTAAATTTAGACGTATATATATATATATATATTTTTGTTTGTTTGTTTGTTTTCATTTACCCGATGATGAATACTTTATTGGCTATTAGTATACATTTAATACTATAGGGCGTTACCGACACGATAAGAAACACAAGCGGAGAAGTCAAGCGAAACCACAAAGAGACATACATAAAAGTTCTTGTGTTGGAGAGGTATATATACATGAGTACATATTTAAATACAATTCCAAGAAAAACTAAATTTCGCCGAACAATATAAACTACAAAAGGAACAACCTAGGGAGGAAGAAGATACAGTTATATATGGGTTGAGGGTGACGACAGTAAAGTGAATGCCGAAGATAGCTTTATTATTTATCATACCATTGAGACCATTGCAATATGATAAAATGTATGATAAAATTAACACCTATTATTTTGATACATACATATGTATGTTATATACACATATAGTTTTGATATGTATAAAGTTTGGTGTACTTTCTTTATATGAAAGCAAAGACTTACAATTAAAAGAAATTGAAGAATTAATAAATTTTACTTTACAAACATTTTTAGTCTGCACTTGTGCGTGCAAAAAATTAGTCACGGACAATTAATCTTCTATCAAACTCATTTTCGATTTTCCCCCTTAATAGCGTAGCAGTTCTTTCTTGCAAACATCAAGTTAAGCCAAGTTCTTCTCCACTGATCCTTCTAACGCTATATAGATCTTCATCTTCCACACAGCCTTTCTCTCGTAGACCCCTAAGGTCGACATTAACGGATGTTATCGTCTTTCACGCTTCTGCACCATAAAATATGACGGGAATAATGTGCGACTTGTAGAGTTTAATATTTGTAAAGGGTGTTTTTTATAGAGGTATAGAACTTTAAGTTGGCATTACTTTTCAAGATGGCGACAAATTTAACAGCTGTCAAGCGATTTATACTCAGTTTGGTTTGGCAATTCATCATGAATAGACTCACGCCTGAACAACGCTTGCAAATAGTGCAATTTTATTTCGAAAATAATGGTTCTGTGCGGAAAACGTATCGCGCACTACGTCCATTTTATCGTCGACGGCGATGAAGCGCACTTCTGGTTGAATGGCTACTTCAACAAACAAAACTGCCGCATTTGGAGTGAAGGTAATCCTCAAGTGTATGTTGAAACACCGTTACATCCAGAAAAACTGACTGTTTGGTGCGCTTTATGGGCTGGTGGAATCATTGGTCCGTACTTTTTCAAAAACGATGGTGGCCAGAACGTTACAGTCAATGGTGATCGGTATAGAGCCATGATTACTAACTTTTTCATTCCTGAATTGACTAACCATGATGTCCAGGAGATGTGGTTTCAACAAGACGGCGCAACATGTCACACAGCTCGTGCCACAATAGATTTATTGAAAGACACGTTTGGTGACCCCTAATTTCACGTTTTGGACCTGTGAATTGGCCCCCAAGATCTTGTGATTTAACACCGCTAGACTACTTTCTGTGGGGCTATGTAAAGTCATTGGTCTATGCGGATAAGCCACAAACGCTTGACCATTTGGAAGACAACATTCGCCGTGTTATTGCCGATATACGACCACAAATGTTGGAAAAAGTCGTCGAAAATTGGACGTCCAGATTGGACTACATCCGCGCCAGCCGTGGCGGTCATATGCCAGAAATCATATTTGTAATGTAATGCCACAAGATTATCTTTCGAATAAATAAAATTCATGTCAATCGAATAATCCATCCTTGTTTTATTGCAACTTAAAGTTCTATACCACTATAAAAAACACCCTCTATAAAAGGATAAAGAATAAACTGTAGGTCCTTCCATTTGTTGATAAAAGCATCAAGACGCAAAACCACAAATTGAAGCAAGACCTCGGTCAAAATTCGCTTCAGCGGTTACAAAGCGCCATAAATCTAAATCTATCTATTTTTATCTATCTATCTATATAAATATCTGCCATATATATACGTATATGCGTGAAACCAGCGTTTGCTGTATTATTCGAGTACTTCGTTCGGTTTACTGATTTCATCATGAGTTGATTTCATCATCGTACGTATTTGATTTCATCAACTCATGATGTAGCACTTGAACAAAACGTTTTAACTCAATTAATTTATTTTCGTCGTTTTAAAAAGTTATTGTTGTAAAAATAAGTTATACTTTCTTGAAATATAAAATATTACACATTTGAAATTATGTTCAAATAAATTCAGTGATAGTGTTTTGATGTTTTTTTATTTGAATGCGGAATATATATTTGAATACTTGAAGTTCACTAAATATCCAGTATTATTTTCCCTACCTTAAACTCCCTTACAGATTTCAATTTGCCTCTTTCAAAATATTCAATTCAAAAAATTCTAACTAAATAGGACTTTGAATAAAGCTCATTTACTTATAACAACAAAATTCAATAAAATTTAATAAAAGTCGCTGTATTTTTAAGAAGAGAGTTGGCCACATCGTATGTATTTTATGTATTTGCAAAATAACATCTATAAGTAAGTCTCTTCAAAAGGTTTTGTGTTGGTTTGTGTGTATCTTGGAGTTATTTTAAACATACTGGCCAGCTCGTAAATATTTTTGCAGAATTTATTTTAACTAGCTATTAATAAACATTTGTCACAGGTTCTCATCTGCTTGTTTCGCTTTCCGAGTGCTTTTTGTAGCCTGTTTGTGTGGTAGCTAAATATGACCTTTTGCTATGCAACACGAGAAGCAGTTAAAAATTCTCTCCAAAATGGACGAATATAGAAAGGAGTTGCATTACTTTTTTGCCTTTTCAGAAAGGTTTACTTATTCTTCCAAGCGGAATATATATCAGTACGTCAAGGAAGTATATGAATATATCCTGAAGACCGATTGAATCAACGACATAGTGGAAATTTTTTTGGTACTATGAGAGAGCGATGCAGTTCAAGTATAGGCTGCGAAGATACTTATTAGGTAGCATTTGGCAACATTGGTAATACGCGGAAACGTTGAAGAAGACGAAACTCAGTGACAGATTTTTGACCAAAACAATGAATTATTATTTTATAACGAGGTCACCGATGATTTCGATGCCACTTCTAATATTAATAAGTCATCACGAGTTGATAATATCAAAGCTTTGCACGAGTTGGAGTATGTAGAATATATAAGCAACGTGAAAACATATACGTTGGTGGACGAAATATCAAGAAGAGTTTTGTTAAAACTTTTCACCGCTTTTTTAAATAAAATAAAGGCACTTGAGGAATTGTTTTATCAATTTAATAACCAAATGATTGAGACCAAAAATAAATTTATTGAAACATTAATAAAAAAGCAAAGGTTGTGACTGCGAAATTGATGTAAAAAAAAACTTTTGAATGTATTTTCGCATCAAAAAGATTTTAAAAGTTATTGATACACTTTTTGCAATAAATTAATGGTAAAATCGTTTTTAAACCAAACAATATTAAAGAAAACTGTATTGAAACGTAAAAAATAAAGTATTAAAATAAAGTATTAAATTTTGATACCATTTTACATAGTGGCCTATTTTCTTCCCATTTCCCTCCCGTTTCGTTGCCTTTAAAATACAACCCTGAGCTAAGGGAACCGAAGGAATGAGCTGACACTACGTACAGCATCTTTAAATTATTGAATCATGGCTCGCAATATAGATTTTTTACATTTTTCTTAAGTCGGGTTTTCTTTAAACGTTTTTCTGTTGACTGCCTGAGAAGAGCCATATTAAACTAGCGTGTCTTTATTTTTAGTTTCCATGTGCTAGCTGGTTCAATATTGTTTTGCGGCTTGGTTGAATACAGCTATTATCATTTCCAGCATAGTTGGATCAGAAATTTCATACTGGATTCAGAAAAGCATCTCTAGGACATAGGAATTTATCGTATACTCGTATAGCTCCATTACATGGTTTGAAGTTAAAAAGGTGATTAAGTGAATAAAAATCCTTTGTGCCGTGCGGTATGAGCTGTAGGCCACATTCAGGCTTATCACAAGATGCGATGAAGATTAGTCAGATTGTTGAGTGCGTGTCTGTAATGGCTTTCAATGATGCAAAAACAAAAGCAAATTGATTTGGCAAAAGGGACAAGCGAAGATAAAACAACCCACAAACCGCAAGCCAGATGAAAACCAAAAGAGGCAAAACGAGAATGGCACAAATGCAAGAATTCGGAATACATATATGTACATATGTACATCATATGTGCGACATACGCATAGAAGAAGAAACGCTAGACAACAGGAAAATTCAAAGTTTACATACATATGTAAAATTTGTGTAAGTGCGTAGCTACGTATGCCGCAAGCCGAGCAAACATATCGATGTTGTTGACGCGTTGAAGTGAGGCTTGTGTGTATGGTAGCGTCTATGTGACTGCCTTTTTCACTATTTGAGTGCGCCAGACCTGCGCGTAAGTTGTGCACAAGTGTCTAGCAGAGAAACATCTCACGCAGTTGCAATCAAAGTGGTTTTGCTGGCAAAGCTATGTTGAGTTGAGATGAGCGGAGCAGGGTGCTGTTAGGCTGCGGGTGCTGCTGTCGGTAACGTGGCAAATCATCTTACACGTACAACAAGTGTATCAGCAGCAACTATAAGTGAGCATGTCAACAAGAGCAACAACCACAGTACAAATAACAACACATCGACAACATCATCGATATTCTATGGGGCAAACACTAGTGTAAAAAGGTACCCAAGGCTGATGCCAATGGAGATGGAGTTGATGCTTTACCATGGTTATCCCCATCAGTGCTTGTTGCTGGTTGCAAACAAGGAAACAGTTATACTTTCTATATGCATATATGTGTGTGTTTTTGTGGCAATGGGTACGGGTACGGAAATGCCCATTTGCCACTCGCTTCCGTTTACAATCAGCTTCGAGGATTTTTGCTTACGCCTTTTCTTACTTTAACTTCTTTGCTTTTTTTCTTTCTTTCTTTGCAGTTTCACTGCCATTAAAAGAACCTCAAAAAAAGTTTGATCTCAAAAGGGAAGTAAATATTTAAATAAAGTTTTTTATGAAACAAACTCCTGCTCCCAGAAAACTTTCAGTCTGCAAACCCAGTGTTCGACTTCAGAGCCAGCAAAGAATCGATCGCCTTACACCGAGACAACATCGAGACTTTGTAACCTAAACTGGCGCATTTATTCTATGAAATTATAGTTAAGGCCATCTTGGTATGTTATGTCAGCTTGAGAGACTGGAGTCGAAACAGGAGATGGGTGGGGTCGTCTGTGAATGTTTGTGGTCTTATAAAAATTATCGCATGATCTGGAATCATATAAATATTTTAAGTTTATTGTTCCGCAATCCAAACGGATCCAAACGCATTTTGAAATTACATCACAACGGAAAATTTATTTGATAATTCGAAAAAATGCTTTATTTAATTGTTTGAGTTGAAAACAATGTATATTGACAGCCTATATAAACAACTCAACTCTCCTGAAGAAATTATCCTCCTGATTTAAGTATTGCACATTTATTACAATATTTGGCTACTTAAACCTGCAAATCTACATATATTCTTGTCATAAAACCAGATTTTAAGCTTTAAATGTATTAGACATATACCCAAATATATTCAAATTATGATTTTATTGTATTCCACATAATTGAAATTTCATACGAGTATTGATTTGTAAAAATTTACAAGTTTCCAAAATAGAAAGGAAATTACCGACAATTGCAAGCGGAAAACAACCGGAAATTATGCAATTACTGTTCCGGCTTCATTTCTGCTTTTTAAATGTTATTACAGTAAGTTGTTATTTTTGTTGTTATCTAAACAAAAACTTATGGTACTCAGACTATGCAGCGTACAAGAACAGGCATTGCATTTCATTGCACAACGAATAACTGTAATAATCAAATAATTAAAGTTAAATGCAATAAGCGAGAGATAGAGAAGGACGGAGCGGGAATTTCTGCCAAAACTATTTTACACTCTAAAAAACAATTAAGGTTTGCTAAGTACGTTGTCAATATATATTGTATGTGTATATGTAAGTTCTTAATAGCTTCAAGAAAATTACTATTTTACTGTTTTCTCATATATACGAGTGTGTACATACGCATATCTTTATTTAATATTGCTTTTATGTAAAGTGATGTATGTGCATCATTACTGTAATATGTTTATTTAAATAATAAAATTATAGATTCAAATATTACTGACATATGGGGTTCGCATGTATATAAAGTTTTATTGGTAATATAGTAGTGTAATGCACAAAGAAGAGCTAAATATCATTATACTTATATAGATCAAATAAGTGGGAACTGGCTTCATTTCGTGTTTTTATTTGGAGGCATATTACAAAAATAAGAAACAACAAGTGTTAACTTCCATGTATAATAAAGCTTCTGACTGGATATTAACAGATTGTGAGAACTGTAAAACTGTGAAGTAAAAAAAAAACGGTGAAATGTGAAGCGGTTTCTTTGAGGATCAAAAAAACAAATAATTTATTTTTCTCGTTTTACAAACATTTTTTATAAAACGAAAGCAGAAATTATTTGCTTCCTTTCATAAGTTTTTCCAATAAAATGCATATTTTTTGTTTAATTTCATCATTTTATGCTTGCTATGAATTACTTTGTACCTATGATATTAAATGGAAAATTCATTGAGGTCTTAATGCGGATTTTAAATTACCTCAAAGTTAAACGTTTAAAATAGCAACAAAAAAAATGCAGAAAAATTAAAACAAAAAGTCAAAACGCACTATTTGCCTTATTCTTTTATATTTGTATGTAAACATTCGAGTACATACATACATGTAGTATTGTATATAGTATGTGTGATTATAAGGGTTCGAAATGTTTTGTATACGAAATAATTTCACAATTTAATTAAGCGAGAGGAGTTCAAAAATATTGAGAAGTGAAATGTGCTTCGACAAAGAACTTTAAATTTTCTTTTAAATTTATGTAGATAAAAACAGAGACTGTGGAAGATATTTTTCTTGCTTTAAATCGGCAATCAATTCAAAGAATATGAATACAATAAGTATATAGATAAAAGTTTAAGTTTCGCCATTAACTTTGCTCATCATCATTTCAATAGTTTTTGATCTCCCCAATGCATTTATAGTTTTGTTAAAAATTTCCCTTAATTAAAGTGCATACAAACTGATAATGAATGCGATTAATATGCAAGGTAACGATTTACTTACGTTTGTTTGTGCATTGGTATGATGAGCAAAACAAATACAGATAAATGCACAATAGTTATATAAAATATGTATATACATATGTATTTATGTAGGAGTGATATTTTGACTTTTCCGTTTACATAAATTACATAAAGTAAATGTGGTTTTTATACAAGTTTATACATACATGCATAAAATAATATGTATGTCATCGTATTTTTATCATTTTTGTATATATGCACTATATGTATGTGCATAATTAATAATTTGCAAAAAATAAACTGAAATTTCTTTATACTACACATAAATGAATATGTAGCGTTTTTATACCTTTCATGAACATGAAATGATATATTTACTTTGGTCCGAAATATGGAAGTACCCGAAGGGTAAGAGATGGACCCACCAAAATTTATACTGAACGTCTGAACGCAAACTGTCTGAACGCAAAGTAATATATCGGTTTTTGATATGATTTAATGAAACTTCGTATGTGAGTGAATGTTTGTGTATATTGACCATTTGTTGAAACAGACCAGGTTGGTAGACCATATTATTTAGCTTTCATATAACCGACTAGTGAAGATAAGAGACTATAAATACTTCAATAAAGCATGAAAATCAGCGAAATCGATATACTACTGCTCCCTACAAAAGATTTTTCAGATGTAAGAATTAATACTAGAATGCAACACAATAAATTTGATATGTTGATGAGGTATAAGGCTTCGGCATGGGAATGTTTTTTTTTTTGAGTTTGTGCCAGACTAGTTGACCATGAAGTAGGAATCATTCATTATCAAGGCAGTCACTACTATTGGAGGAAACAAAAACAAACGAAATATTACGTATCTAAAAATCGGAAGATAGAAAAAATAATTTACTTTCAGCTAATTTTGCATTGGCTCATGATTCTAATACATACCGGGATGTAACAAAAAGTTTATTTCTTGTCGACATTTTGTCTACGGTGGTATATATTGGTCTAAACGAAGATAATTATCAACTGAAGATGGAAAAACTTTAAAACTGCTTACAGAAGATAGGAAGATACAAGCCAAATGCTTCATTGAAATTTTCGAGTTTTTACACAATTCGAACAGCAAAGTAGAAAATTTTAATTTTATTTGTCAAATTCCTTCAACATTTCAACTATTTAGCATTTTTCGAAAATAAATTTGTATTTATAAGAAAAAGTTTCGAGAAAAAGGGCAAGAAATCCAGCAATTTTCGCTCCATATGAACACGAGCTCCATATAAGATAAAAAATTTCTTATAATTAATAAGCAGAATTTTTTTACTACCTCTATACATATGTATATGCATGTATATACAAAGTTTTACAAAATTCAATTGAATAGAGAATGATAAGCCACTTATTTACTCTTCGTTTACCATTAGGAATTATTTGTTTATTTTATTTATTTTGTTAAATAAGTATTTAAATCAATAGTGTGGCCTTTAAGAATCAATTAATATTGTAACGTTTTTCGTAGCTACCCTCGGTGATTTCCAAAATCCTTCGAGTCCGATCTCTATAATGCTAAATAAAACTCCCAAGACTTATTCGTATGTCCTCTTAATCGTCAGAAATTTATTCAACGTTTATTTAGACCTCAATAATTACAATTCTTATTTTACAATTCTTTATAACACACATATATTTTCTGCTTCACACAGTTTATCCGTTTCTAAAACACACAGCTCACAGTAATGTTAACGCCACTGCGTTTTCTACTCGTCTCTCCCTGTAATAGCTGGTGCCGCTCTTTTCATACCTGAGGGATGGTCAACACATTCTGTTCACGCGATCAAGAATATGCTGATTCGTTTGCCGGTGGTAGCTGCAGCCGCTCCGTTTATCCTTAACGACGGTCCAAACTTTCCGTCCCTGCGCTAACTCGTCTACCTGTAGTTGTTGCTACCGCTTTTTTGTTTGAATTTGCATCACACTGCCACTTCTTTTGTCTGTCCTTAGTACGGGGAATTTTCATCACACTGTCGCCCCTTTTGTCTTTCCTTTATATTTGGAATTGGAATTTAAGAATTATTTCGAACTTAGCCAGGATCACACATTGTCTTCTTTACTAATTCAACATAGGCTGTATATGCTACGCAAATTTCCATCTATTACTTATTGAGCCGACAATACCTTAAGTTGATTTTTAAATTTATTTAATTATTGTAAAACACTGATTGAATTGAAGGTTAGGTCAAGGTTAATTAGTTTACTCCAATAAGTCTCATTAATTCTTTGCGTGCTTAATCTCTCTGAACGGGACTGGTTGGTCCACGGCTGTGCCCTATTCTAACACCTATGTCCATATGACTTGGGACCCAGTAAATGTAAGCTCTTCTTCTCTTAGCCAGCCTTTTGATCGCCTCTTTGCGCAATGCAACCACGGCCGATTTCGTACTGCATCAAAGTGAAGCCTTAAAGGCCACATAACTGCCTACAGAATGAAAGATTGATTCTGATTTCAAAACTGATTCGCGAACGTACTTGAAAATATTAGAGTGTTAGAAAATGCAAGTTTTTGAACACAAAATTTAATTTTAAAGTAAGTGCTAGTTTTTTAGCGAATTTCTTTTATTGAAATCTTTTTCAAAAGTCTTACTTTACTCCCCCTCCCGTGTCTTTCAAATAATAATAGCAAAGTCTTGAAAACCAAGACATTAAAACTTAGTACTCAAACTGATACAAAGGCACTGAAAACTCCAATTATTAAACCCTTTTCATATCCCCACCATTTCACCCACAGTTTAGGTCTTTGTGTGTATTTCAGTTTTGAGTAATAATTATTCGATGCAAAACACTTACATAGATAACAACTAATTGCACTACACAAATCTCTCTGGCAAGCCAGGTCAAGTGTATACATATATTTATATTTATATAAGGGTGTTTTTTTTAGACTTAAGGCAATACTTGTTGCGAAGTTGGGTTTTTTGATAGCTGTTACTTGATTTATACTCAGTTTGATTTGTAAACGGACTGACTCATATTCGGCGTGCTATTGCTGACATATGACTCTAATTACTGCAAAAAGTGCTTTAAAAGGGGACCTATCGGCGGGAATTTATTTGAGCCATATACACAATAGCAAACCTTTATCTTTATAATAAAGCTAAATTCTGGGCCATAAGATTAAAGTAGATGCGTTTTATTTCTCCTTGCAAATCACTTGTCTAAAAAAAAACACCCTTTATATTTATATACGCATGCCGTTTAATAGCCCATCTTGGGGTGGAAGTCATCTATAATAAATCAATTTCAAATCGGAAGGCTGTTGGTGACATTGCCAATGCACTCCAGAATTCTAAAGGATATACCTTTGCCGAAAGCATGCAATATACTCCTGCCAGTATTGTATATATAATGTATGTGTGTTTAATTTCTGTCTCTATCTGATTGATATAACAAGCCGCGGGCTCTTGTTCGCTTGGTAGATAAAATACGTTTGCGGATAACCAAAAAATTTGTGAGGACCATTCATTCACCCAGTTAGAAATGACTAACAGACAACATATCAGACCCATCCACATCACAGGACTTTTCTCCCCTTGCAATACACTATTCGCAAATTAGTAATTCTGCTCAATGACATGTCAACGTGCTCATGGGCAATTGATGTGTGCTATTGGCATATGCCCAATTGTCTGTTTTTTTTTATCCACATGTGTGTTAGAGATTGAAGAAAAATATGTGAAAATTTAACTTTAACACAAATCGATAAAATGTCTAGAGAGATGGTCGTTGGTTTAAAGTGAGTCTCTATATAACCTTAATTTTGGATTAGACATTTTGGAACTTCAACTTTACTGCCGTTGGTCGGTCGATTGATTGGTTGGTTGGTTGGTTAAAGAAATTGAATGGTTAGTTGAGTTGACCAAAGGCTCAAGCATATTTTTCGCAGCATCACACTTGCCTGCAGTTGACAGTTTCTGTACGAGCGCCAGGCGTACAGAACGGCTGAGTATTGTTCAGCGCACACACAAACTATTGTGCATCGAATACCACCAACGATGTGGACTAACTCAACTTGTACAGCAATAACAACGATTCGAGTACATTTACTGCTGATTGTATTGACGGTTTGATGTACTCTGTGTCCTCTTAAGCATCACGGCTCTATTTGTAGAATCCTCCAACGGACAGTGCCCTCCCATCAGCTTCCCACACCTGCTTTCGTTGCTGGTTGTGTGACATGTACGTGTTATTCCGAGAATCTGTGTGTGTGTGTGGCAGTGAGTGCGCTTTGCTGCGTTCTAAACAGTTGATGGTTTGCAAATGATCACTACACAATGCCAGCAACAGCATAACAATAATAAATAGCACACAGGTAACGACGGTAACACTACAACAAAGCTTTCAAGATGTGAGGGACATAGTTGATTATACGTGAGGGGTTATGAGTTTGAGTTTTTTGTTGGAAAAACAGACGAGTAAAAGAAAGTGGAATAAGTATTTGTTTGCTCACGACAAAATACAGACGGAAGATTCATTTATCATCACCACTACTGTTGCTGCATGACCAAAGGTCAAGAGCCCTAAATCGAAAATCTACTTTTCTCTGACATTGCGTGTGTCTATTTTGGTGAATGCATTTATAATACCATTGAGGTGTTCTTTGATGAGCTGGAGGTATGTGAATACTAGTGTTGTCCTTAAGCAAGAGCATACTGCGCGTGCTTCTGTATGTATATTTTGGTGTGCGTTGTGGAATTATTTCCGGCATTGAGAATTTGCAAGTTCATTTGCATTCAAGTGAATTTATCGTGCGTGTATGTAATTACTTAGGACACTTTCCTTTTTGTTTCATACCGGTTTGATGATAAGTACGGAAATAAGGAGGAAACCCGAGCTGTTTGCAAGACAGCTGGCACAAAATTCTACAGCAGTGTACGGGAGCAGTTCAAATTCAAATTCAAAAAGTCTCTGACTTATCAAACAGACTTTAATTGTTTCAAAGACAGCTTAATATGTATGAAATGAAGAAAATTTTGTAATTATTTACCTAATAATCAATGAATGGGTCAATTAAACC
This sequence comes from Neoceratitis asiatica, assembly GCA_030068015.2. Classification (NCBI taxonomy): domain Eukaryota; kingdom Metazoa; phylum Arthropoda; class Insecta; order Diptera; family Tephritidae; genus Neoceratitis; species Neoceratitis asiatica. Next base: position 69,150,965 of record CM061528.1, read on the forward strand.
ATTTTATGTATAAAAAGAATTGTTTATTGATAATTAATTGATTCATCTTAGTATCCCGAACCGCTGATGTTGTTTACCATTATTTCGTAAAACATAAACATTTACCATCCCACAAAATCTGGAAAAATATTCATTCTAGGATATTTAAAAGCATCAATTCTTAACAATAAACTATTCAGATGCTTCTGTTTCTATCTCTAGCGCTCATCATAAGCTGTCCATTAACCCAAAAACTTTACTCCATAATCTAACTCACTAAGCGATTTTCAAAAGTAGCTCAATTTAGGAAATGGATTTTTCAACAGTTTCGAAATTTACATTTATTATTCCTATATACATATATTTCGCCTTTTGGGAGTTACAACCTTTCATGTTTTTTGGCCACATCTTTTACCAGTCACTTCCTTTTCTTTCTAATTTTTTCATAGCCTCCTTTGCACGTATCACCATATTTTGTTTTGGAATTCTTTGTAGTTACATTTGTATGTATTTGTGTAGCAGGCGTTGATGTTTATAGCTTTATGCCATCACTTAATTTAATGACCCTCGAAAAGTATGAAATATATATATATATATATATGTACATATGCATGAAATGTGTGCGGATAGCAGCTGTAAACCTTTTTGTCTGACGAAATATCACTTTTCCATTTTCACTTATTCTTTTCACTCCTGTAATGATAAACGCTGTAGTTATATTGGTTGTCTAGAGCTTGTCTCTTTGTTCTCTTAATAGTTTCCTTGTTGTTAGCTTAGTTTGTGGCTCGTCTGTGCTATTTGTTAAGTGACCGACTGTGCAACAAATGTTGTTACCACTTTAAGCCTTCGATAAACTTTTATGCAAACACAATTGTAAACACAAGAACTCAAACACCCTCACATACATACCTTCATACAAATGTATGGAAATAAGGGTATGAAATGTGTCGCTCAGTTGGTCTCACCGAACGCTGTACCTCCGCATTACACATAATCCAATACATACTTTTATTGCTGGCTACTTAATTGTGTGAATGTCAATACAAATTGTGTTAATATTCGGAGCCCAGCTAAGCTCACCTCCAGACCATCGCCGCCGTACCGCCTCACCGCCTCACCGCCTCATCGTCTCACCGCCGTCAGTCTATTTCATCGTCAGTCAAAAAAAGCGAAGAAAAAAGTTTTGATTGCATTTTTCTCTTTCATTTGGTTTGGTCGTGCTATTTCCATATTCTCAGGCGTTTCGTGCAAATTTATGCAAACCGGATAACAGTAGTGCCAAGAATAACAACAACAATAAAAATGTATTTGGCAAAGTAACAATGTGATAGTGGTGGTAGTTCTAACAGTTTTCAAATGTTTTTTGTATGAGTCGCTACGGTTGGACCGTCCAATCCGACAGTAATCCCTGAATAATCAAACTTTATCGACGCCAAACTACATAAATACGAGTACTTTTCCCAAGTGACACGAGCTTCGATCACGCTAAACACCAATAAATGTATACATTAGATGTTTGACAAGGAGAAGGCTGAATATGGTGCAGATGACCTGTGACCATGTGAGATGGTATTTTGACGCGTGAAAACGCCATATGTTTAAGTTTGAGGTGGCATACAAATTAAACTACGATAAACATAAAATAACAGCAAAACTGCACTAAATGGAAAGAGTGGCAGTAGTGGTTAGAGGTTTGGTTTAAAAAAAAAAATATTAATTTTTACTTAAAACTTTTCTCTTCTTTAAATATATAAAATTTAAATTTGGAAATATCTAAAGATGTCTTTACTTTCGCTATAAATGCTTTATTATCATTTTAACATAATTTAAGGTAAATTAATATTATCGACCGCACGAGCCGAGGAGTTAACCAAGAAAATTAATTTCTCTGATTGCGGTTGGCAGGGAATATCATCCCCTCCTAGTGTATTTCTGACGTGAAATAAAATCACCTCATAAAAATCAAGGTTTTTCAAATTCCCATCTAGAATCTGGTCGAAAGGATGCTCTAAAGTGTGCTCAGGTTTAGTTAAGTTGAACTGGTCGGTCATTGCGGAAGGTATGTCAGACAGAGCTGAAACTCATCGCAACATTTGTTTCCTTGCATGCAGAGCATCTGGTGGCTTCTTCAGCCATTTCGAAAATTGGTGCCTTTAAGGCGATTTGTTATTCAAGGCAATTCCCAGACGCTTATTACTTTACTTCAGTAAAAGGATAGCCTCTTCCAGCTTTATATTGCCGTAAGCTCTAAATTTTAGACTTGCTTATGAATAATACTCGTACAAGGTTTTTTAATTTCCAAACCCAGTCGCTTAGCCGTTCATTAAGGCTTGTTTTAAAGCGTTATTAAATATGCCAGAAAAATATGGAAAGACTTCCATGCTTCTGATCTGGATACTTCAGTGGAGTCAAATATGTTGGAGGAACACCGTGCTTCAATTTAAGTCTCGCAGAGGCAAGATGACTCCATCTCAGCATCCTCAAGACTGTTCTTGATAATGTCATTCCCAGAGTCTTAAGACTTTCTTGCACACTACTTGAATCGGGAGGCCGTGAAGAGCACATGGATATTTTTTTAATCGAAGTAATATTCATAATAAATTGTTTTTAAATAGTTTGTTATGAAATGTTATTCCAATAAAAATCTCGTTAACGAGATGGCTACAAAACATCATACATATTACATATTTTCAGGGTCGAAAAATTTAATTGCACCCAATTTATCACACTTTTGACTTAGTAAGCTAAATTTTCGAGTTTACTCATTATCCTATCTATTCATTTATTCTCTGACACAAATGAATATATGTATTTATACATATTAAGATCCCAATGTGGCCAATTACATTCCTACACTACGGCCAAAGCATACATTAACTTCTTTGGAAACACTTTTCCAATTAATGAAATCTCTAAGCTGCCATAAATTAGCCACCCTCCATTTAATTAAATATCAACAGGAGTCGTTTTCCCTGCAAGAAAGAATGTTTTGGTAGCTAAATTAACGCAGGAGGGCTGAAGCTGTTGCTAGAATAGAATAAATGACAGCCGGAGGTAGATAAAGCATCAAAAATGAAAATATAAGAGCTGTATTTATGCGAAACAATGGCTCCAAGGCGGAGAGCGAAAAGATAAAAACAAAAGAAAATCTTACAAGACATCAATGAAGAAATAAGCAATCGGCTATTACTTTGGAAAAGTTAGCAGGGATGCAAATATAAAAGTCGAAACAGTAAATACGTTGCATAACTTCGGACATGTCTTGATATACATATGTGTATGAGTGTTGTTATATGAGTTGCTTAGCTGCTAATTGTAACACGTAGTCATGGAGGTCCATAGCATTAACAAAGAGCTGAAATGCCACAAATCCGAAAAAATCTCCAAGCTGAAATGATACGAGTCCTCCGAATTCACATCGTATATGTACATATGTTTTTACGTTACCCTTATGTATATACGAAGAAAGAGTAATAACAGGATAAGCAAAAACTAAAAAATTTAGTTTTTCAACATATGAACTCCACTTAAATTAACATTTGCATCAGTTGCTGTCAGACTTTTTCTCATATTGACTGATTTAAAATTGTTGAAAAAGATATGTTAAGCTTGCTTCCAAATGTATAATTAACTAGCGAACGTTTTTGTGGCGTTCTTGTATTTTTTTTTCAATTTAGATATTATAATTGGTGTTAAAAAGAAGGTGATAGGTAACTAATGATTAAAAGTTCATCTTAATATTTGTCATTGATCCACTTGCCGTAAAAATTACTCTATTATACATTAATTTAGGGAAAAAGCTACATACCTATATTCTAAATTTTAAGCAAATCGAATCTTGTCCACGCCCAACTTCCACCTTATAATTACGAAAAGTCAGTGATTTTTTGAAAAAAAAAATTTTTTTTCGGCATATTAGCGTTTTATTTCTCAACATTGCCCCTTTTTAGCTATATATATTTAGTCTAGCGTTTTTTCCAATTTTTTTATTCCCGCCAAATATAAAGGTTTTTTCCAAGGCCTTCAAAATAGGCGTTTCTTTCTGTGATGATGATGACAGCTTCATTTGACCCGAATCTCTTACCGCCCAGCGATTTCTTCAGGTTTGGAAACAAGAAATAGACGCAGGGGGCTAAATCTGTAGAATATGCTAGAGAGGGTAGCAGTTCGTAGCCCAATTTATGAATTTGTGCAAAGGTGACTCCACACGTGTGCATTCAAATTAATATCGAATCTGTCCAAAAGCTCTGAATACTCGTAATCTTCACCGGTGATTATTTTACCCTTTTCAAGGTAATCGAATATCCATGGATTTTATCGACGATTTTTAGTGTGACGATCTCTTTTGGGCGACCTGAAAGTTCGGCGACACTTGTACTGGTACGACCACAACAGAACTCAGTAAACCACTTCTTAACCACGGAAATTTTTTCTGGGTTTCGGTGATGTTTTTCTTACGCAAAAAATAATGCTTAATCAACACATGAAATTGATTTTTTCCATTTTGGCTGTCAACACACAAGCTAAATAGCGCAGTTGAACTAAAATTTTACAGCTGTATATCAGCAGTTTCTTCAAAATTTCATTTGTCAGCTATTTGTAGCAGATCTAGCTACAGTGGCGGACGAAAGTCTACAAACGACGCTTGTATTCGTTGTGTAGAAAGTACTATCGCTTTGCTGAAAAATGTAGGTATACTGTTTTATTTTAAATCCTTTTCTAATCACAATTAATAAAATAAATCCATTCACTAACATAAAATAAAACAATTAAGGTGAAAAAAAACGCAAAAATTTCCTTGACAAAAGTTTACATACACCAAAGGTTTACTAGAAGTTATGTCAATATGCTGTGTTGTTATGGCGGTTAGGTACCCTTTTTTACTATTTTTTTAAATTATGTTTTCTACTTTCCTAGTATGGAATTTAGTTGTGGTTTACTCGCATTAGTATCAACAATGGCTCCGGGAAAAGAAATATCCATTGACGTAAGAATATTGGTTATTCCCTACGGAAAATAGAAGAAATCGTATCGTGAAAAATTTTAATCTTAAGTCCACCGAAGGTACAGACTATTGTAAAAAAACTTTGAAAAAATGGATCAATCGAAAAAAGCCGAATTTGTCCGCCCGAAGGAACTAATTCGAAGAGACATCAGCTTCATTCTGAAGGAAGTAAATGATGATCCTAAAGTTACTGCTCCAAAACTAAGTAATATCGCAAACTCATCAAGAACGTGTGTTCATTTAAGAACAATTCCAAGAGCTCTGAACGATAACGGCTTCCAGAGTAGAACGCCACTTAAAAAGCGTCTTATTTCTAATTTAAAAAAAAATCGTAAACTTCGCTTGGAGTTAAACAATGGAATGGATATTTGGTAAAAAGTCTTTTATACAGACGAATCGAAGTTCAATATATTCGGCAGCGACGGAAGAGCAAAAATTTGGAGAAAACACTGCACTTAACTCCAAAAATATAGTACCAACAAGGAAGGTGGCGGCAACGTAATAGTTTGAGGAGCGGTTGCGGCATTTGGAGTTGGAAGGCTTGTTTTTATTGAGGGTAATATGGATCGGTTGAAATATATGTCATTGTTGGAAGCTATTCTGAAGCCTTTGGTGGACAGCTAGGAGCTTGGCGTAGGCTGGATCTTTGAACAGGATAACGATCCAAAGCATACGGTCCATATTGTTAAAGATTGGTTACTTTATCATGCCCCAAGCAACTCAACACACCACCTCAAAGCCCAGATTTGAATGTTATTGAATATTTCTGGGAGATTTTTGAGCGTAAAATTTAGAAAAAATCAGATTTCCAGCCCAGCATTACTCAAAGAACGTCTTATTGAAGCTTGGGACAGTATTACTTCCTCAGAATTTATGAATTTAGTAGCTTCGATGCCACGACGGCTTCAAGTTGTTATTGATGCAAACGGTGAACCAACTAAATACTAAAAAGATCAGGTTACGTGATATTAATCAAAGTTTTTGCGCTAAGATAAGTTATATATGTACTGTTTGTAGACTTTTGTCATTGTTGGATTTACGCTTTTTGTGGTCATAGCTTTACTATTTTATGTTAAAAAATTATATTTGTTGTTTTTTATTATAAGGGAAAATAATAGAAATAAAATGCATCGTTAAATTTTCCAATAAGCTTTTTGAACTTTCAATTCAACGAAAACAGGGGGTGTATGTAGACTTTTGTCCGCCACTGTATATGTATGTAAATTTCCGAGCATTTCAAAGCAAATAAAAATATTCTGTGTTTTTAAACTTTAAATTATTTTGTGTATTTAAATTTTCATATTCATTTGCTCTAATACTTGCCGAGTCATTAGCTGTTTGTATACTTTTCAATTGTTTTTGCTCCTGTACACTTGTTTTATTTGCGCGCTTTCTTTTGTTTACAGTTGTTTGTCAAAGCTGCTGGCGTTGTGTTTGCTAAGTGTCTTAACACAGTGATACTAAAACCGTTCACTTGAGATACTATGAATTTATGATTTCAGTTAGCCTTAAATTGTATTAATACTTTGATTTTTCATTTTTGTATATACTTTACATACGTAATTTTAATCTTGTCGAAGTGTAGTTTTGATAATTGACAATTTAGAGGCGATTCTGTCTTGCTGACTTTGCAATAGCATTCCACACTTAAAATGTGATGAACTGACTGCACGAATTCTGCAAATGCCGATGGCAAGGGAGTTCATTGGTCTTAAAGCGGACACAATTGAATTAATTAATATTGCGTCTCCGTGTCCTCCTCCTAAACCCATTTCTGCTTCTACTATCACTACCATTGCCAAAGATTTACTTCACCAACTGTTGAGATATTGTCAAAATTTCATGTTGTTAATCCGTTTTCATTTCAAATGGAAAACCATGTCCTTTGAATTAAAGTTTAAACCGTGTTGTAAAACCCCAACAACCGGTTTCTGAGTAAAGTTCGAGGAAGCTAGTAGCAATATCTGTATAAATCAAAAAGAAAATGGAAGAGGTTTTAATACTAAGTTAACTAACTTATATCTCAAAGGTCTCAAAATAATTGTGATTTCTTTTACTGGAACCTGGCTTAAACCTTATGCAATTTTTATAAAAGACCGTGAAAACAGAGTCGGTAGAGTAAACAGAGTTTTGGCATTCCGTGCCGAGGGGCGACCGCAAATAAAAAAAATTATTTTCTATAATTTTAGATGTTGCTCAGGCCTGGACTCGAACCCAGGCCTTTTGAATTGTACTACGCAATGGTAACTACTTGGCTATCGCGGCCGCCATTTATATTTAACCATCTGTTTTATATCTTTTCAAATGGATCTTTCTGTATATTTACAACTCTCTCTTTTAAAATCTATTAACGTAATGATGAAAGATACTGATACAGTGCTCGTTTTGAACAATTTTGACGGTGACATATTTCCTCACTCCTCAAGAGCATCTTATAATTTTTAAAAGAGATGACTGACCTCAGCCTAAATCAAGTGAATCTACTATATAAAAATAAGTGTATCTATATTCTTGATCTCAGTTTTGATAATGTTAATAGAGCACTAGTATAAAAAGCTACTCCTCTAGTCCAGATGATGTTCATCACCCTGCTCTTGCTATTACTTACGAAACTATAGGTGATCAGGTTTGAATAACTGGAGCAGGTTCACCATTTTATTATCACTATGGACCGTACAACAACACACATCACATTGGTGTGATAGTCAACAAAGCCAAAGGCATCTTGGCTGTTGTAAAACCGTGCTCAAAGAAGTTTAATGATCCTTATGTTACTAAAGCTTTGTATACAATATTAGTAATATCTATTCTTAAATAAGGCTCAGTAATTTGGAACCCAATGTATCAGATCTATTCTAATAGATGAGGATCTTTTCAAACACAATTCCTTCTTTTTAGGTTAAGCAATTTGCATCGGGACTATCAATATAATTTTTTTCCTTATAGTAATTGTCTGAGACTCATTAACCTCCCCAGTCTTTCTAGTCGCCGGAAACTGCTTGGTGTAATTTTCATGGTTAAAATAATAACGCAATTTCTAGCCCCCTCATTTTCTATGAAATAAAATTTAATGTTCTGTTTGCATTGTTTGTGTCTTGATTTCAACTCTCATTCTTGCACATTTTGCACATCTGACTTGCTATTTCATATTAAGAAAACTATTTTGTCGACTCTCAACTAACCATTAATTAACATTTTATTTATGAATTAATTTATTTTTAAAAATCAGCTGATAAATTTTTGTTCTGTAGCTGAACTAGTTTTCGACACTAAAAAATAGAAATAATTAAAGATTCATAAATGATGTAGGCTATAACTCAGTTGAAAAATTAATAAGAAGTATAAAGAAGCAAATGAGTAGATTTCTCGTTCACATATGCCATATATATTTGCTTACAAACTTAGAGATTGAATCCCTTACGCCTTTACAACTGACCCAATGTTTTCCGTAATAATCATATTATTTCCAGAGACATCCTATTACAAACTCATAAACCATACTAGTATAGTTATATGAATGTAAGTGTATAAATACCGCAGCATGAGTAATTAAATGCTTATGAACTCAATTATCATTTAGATTTGATAAGCTTAGTTGTTGCAGCAGACGTAACGTTGCCATAGAAATTATCACATTGATTTTAAACAGATTTCCCAGGCTAATTAGAATAGGATAACAGGTTAGAGCTCGTGCGGGAACGAAATTAATGAACTAACGTTCCGCTCTTCTATCAAAATTTAAATTCGTGTCCACTAGCGTAATTAACAAATATATATGTATGTGCACGTATGTCCCCACAAATCTAATGTTAATTGAAATCACCTTACTTTTATTTATAATTGCAAACATATGTTAAAATATGCGAGAGTTAGGAAGCAAAGCAATTCTGAAATGGATTGCATCTATAAAAATAATACTCTAAACAAAAATTCTCATGCGACTGAGTCATCAAGATCATTTTGATTTAATTTTTATGAAATTAATTTACGGGATTAAAATAATTATTGGCATAATTATGCATTTAAATACATATATTAGATCCTTACACACTCACCTGACGTACAACCACATTCACCCGAATGCGTCGGCTGCTGCTGCGGTGTTTGCAAGAGTAATCCATCAACCGTGGTCACCGTCGCCAAACTCGCTTGCCGTCGCTGTTGTTGACGACGAGACAATTGCAAATGAGAGACATCACGACGTAAACGATGTAAATCGCTCACCTGACGTGACAATTTGTTCAATGTTTGTGTTAAATCCAGGGACAAAGAAGGCTTTGGTTGCACCACTTGCTGTTGCTGCTGCTGCTGCTCGCCGGGATTATGCAAATTACTGCTGTCCAGCGGCTCAATGCTATCACCTACACTACTTAGCGGCTGCTGTCGTTGCTCACATAATTGCAATCTCAACTCCAGTGCATTTATTCGTTCGTCCAGTTGCAAGAGTTTTCGCAAACGTACTTCGTTGCGCGAATGCTGGTCAATGCTGTAAAATGCTAAACCGCAAGCAATGAGGCAGAGCATAAAAAATATTACATTGAATATATGAAATACTCTATTAGCCTCGCGCTTATCGGGGCTGGTCCAGAGTGATGTGAAAAATGCGGATTTATGATTTTCCTCGTTATTTGCTTTCTCTGTGGTGCCCAACGTTGATTTTGTGACGACAGCAACTGTGCGTTCTTGTTGTTTTTGTTGCCTCCGCGGTGATTGCGGTTTCAGTTGCTGCTGCTGTGTCAACAGCCGGGAGCTGCAGCCTTTGTTCTTGCACTTATTATCATTTTCGTTATCAACTGACGGCAGGCGACCAGCAAACACTGCCGTTGATTGCGTTGAAGCTACATTTGCTGTTGTGCATCCTGCTGTTGGTAATGCACTTGTTTTGGAAGCATGTGCTGCAGTTGGCAACTGCACTGTTGTTTGTTGACCATGTAATTGATGCGTCGCTTTGCCTATTGTTGTTAACAACGCACTGCCGCTAAAGTTACTGCTCTTGGTAATATGCTCATGTTTCTCTAATGTTGCTTTGGCGTTCAAGGGCATATCGTGCTGGAAAATACTGTTTGGACGTCTCATGTCAACATTGGCCGCACCAAACGTTTTGCTTTCAGTTTCTTTTTCTAGTGTGACGATGGCACCGTCCGCGGACAACGTGGTTGCCGCTGCTGCGCCAATTGTTGTTGCTTTACTTGCTTGTATTGTGTGCACTTGCTGTGACAGCTGCTGCTGTTGTTGATGTTGCTGCGGCATTGCTGTGTACGACAATTCTGTTGTTGTTTCTGGCGTTTGGCTTTGTTCAAAGTTCACTGGAGCCGTCGTCACCGCTGAGTTGACAGGTTGTACTGTTTGTGGTGTCTTGTCTTTTGGCATTATTAGCTACTGTCACTCACTCTCACGCTTGGGCACGAGTGCGCTATGGTACAATATCTGTTGCTGAAGACTTGCAATATTCTGGTTGTGACGGACGTGCAATTACTACTCCGCTATTTGCAGCTCTCCATACTCATTATTGTTGTACCTGAGGTAATGTTTTGAATTTCTTACTTTTTCATATTTTACAATTTTCTTGTTTTGCTTTTATCAAAATATCCATGCACATTATGCACACCGTTAACAGCAGAATATTACATTCCAACTATCCAGCTGTCCTGCTGTGCGTTGAATTGCGTTGAAGTTTCGTTGTTGGCATAAAATTCCGTTGTCCTTCCGATGGGAATATGGGATTTATTTGTGCCTTTAGCTAAGGTATGTATGGGTAGGTGGAGCTGCTGCTGTCAAGGTTACATTTGCTAGATCTTTTATGATTTGAATAATTCGTAAGAATGTCAGGTTTTCTTTTGCCCACTTTATATATTTTCCTATTTTTACTCATATAATGTAATACCCTATTAGTTTTGTTGTTGAGCTTATTATATATCTTTTCCTTTGTTCACTTTATCTGCCTCACCATATTCATCTAACGCATTAAAATGTATAGTTTAATCAAATGCTTAGTTTTTTCTTTGGGTGTCGTCTCTTTTCGAAGCACACACAAAACTTGTATCTAACGGTTAATGGTTGTCACATCAACCCACCCTTTTCTGCTACACACAACCGTTCAACCTCTTTTATGGCTTTGTTGCGCTTTTTATTCCGCTCTTCAAGTCTTCAAAAGTATCCTCGGGTCAGGTTCATGCTCCTTTTTACCGTATTCACTGCTGGTATGTATAATTTTCTTGTTTTTTTCTCATACCAAAAAGGCTTGTACTACTTCTTTTGTTGGATTTATTAGTTGCGTTTGTCCTTCTTATCGCTCAAAAGACAAATAAAAAGACATTGTTTGAGAAAGGAAATAAAGCAAATTTTACATACAAATATGTAGTTTGTATAAGTATATATTTTTTACACAAAAACTAGTTCTGTTGTTGCTTCTTCGTTTTCGCCTTCTTCAATCTTATGTTTTACTGGTAATGCTGTCGTGCCACTTCCACTTCCTCAACAGCGGCTACAGACCGTTGGCACTTGTGTGTGCTGGTTTGACAAGTTTTTGACAGTCTGCTACACTACTTGCAACAACTGGCAATTGTCGCCTCAAACATTTTAACAAAGCGCCACACTCGCGTCTCTACCACTTTTGGACACACGCTGTCTAGCAAGTTTTCCGTTCTTTTGCTTTTCTCTTTTATTGCAGTTGTTGTCTTAGCGTACTTGTTTTAACTTGGTTGTGGCAACTTTAATAGTGTCACACATTAAATATTATTTCGTCTTTTTTCAAGTTGCTTGTCCTTATAGCAAAAATTGCCAAGTTGTCATTCTATTTATCTTTATTCATTTTTTTTGTTTTGCAAGAAAAAAGAGAAAACATTTAAATTAAATCGACATGTAAAATAAAAAAACAAAACAAATTTTAGTTTGTTGTAAATTTATGTATTGGAATTTTGCGCAGACAGCCGACGAAGTTTGAAAAACTCTTTTCACACACATGCACACTTACACATACTCTTAATATATCATATCAGCAGTTTTTAAGGCACAACATTACATATTTTATCAGTTTCGGTCAGTTTCCATTGATTGAAAGCTGTCGAGCGCTTGATTTGCACAACGTGCTGACCATGCAACCAAGATCAGCCGCATGACACGTGCCACAATGTATTGTAGTGCATATAAAAAAAAAATTGTGCAATTTTCAAGCACAATTTCCAAAATCATTGACATTCTGGTGGTGTACTGTGTGCTAAGAAGATAAAGCCAATAAGTTGTTGGCACCTGCTTAGCTATTATTGCGAATGGAAGTACCCTTTCCCTGTTTTTCTTTAAAATTTCTTTGAAGTGCAAATCAGTTTCTTTCTTCTCAGCTAAATGCATAGCCGATAGATTATTTGGATTAACTAATAATTTATAATTTTTAATATATTTGAATTATAACGATGGCTAATAACGAAATAAACATGAGGTCCGAGGATTGGCCTAAGTCAAAGTTCAATGCTTGTACTCGATATCCGCGTTGCTTTCTTGCTTACCTTGAAGTTTTTTCTTTCAACAGTTCTGAAAATACTATATGATATCAGAGTGTATTAACATTTCTATATATCAAGTTTTGTCGTGACAAATCAATTCAATTACCTCCGTCTAACTGCTCATCCATGTATACGTGATAGATATCGTGAGCAAGAGAGTTTAATGCATTTTGCCTACAACAACGATAAAGCCCAAAATAATAATTCCCTCAGTAGAAGTAGAATCTCACTTTTATTTCCAGATATAATTACGGCACCTATCAAATTTACCCCTAATTTATTCCTAAAATACCTCTAATTATCCCTATTTATTAGGTGTGACTTTACGTGAGCCGGGAAAAAGTGAATATCTTTAAGAATACATCAAAACCTAGTGAAAAGTCTGGTGATAGATTTTCAAAAAAAATGGAACTCTTCGGATATCGAGTAAGTATTTCTTCATTCGGTTTTATCTTTAGTTTTTTGATCATTTGTCACGAATCTTTTCCCTATCACATTTCTGGGCTTTCGACCATAGCAGAATCGCTGAAATTGCAATACAATGAGAATGAACAAAAATGAATAAAATATAAAAAATATGTAGGGACTTTCCAGGTCAAGTGCGTAATTTTCCAAGGAAAAGGCGTGAGTCGCTGTAAAATCAGAATCTGTTTATAAGTATTCATAAAGTCTAACAGAAATGTGTGCTTGTAAAATACTCCTAAATATAAAATAATTATATCTCAGGCCAATATAGTATTTATAATAATACTAGTGGATCCCAGCGTGCTTTGCTACACCTATCAAAAAAATCACGAAAATCTAACTGAAATTTTGAATTTTGGAAAACAAAACGAAAAAAATTGATTTGAAATTTTTTTTCAAACTTGTTTCTATTATTTTTTTTATTTCTACTTTTAAATTTATTTTCATTTTCATTTTTTCACACTCTTACTCTCTCTTTTTTTGTATTATTTATGTATGTATTTGTTCTTGTTCCGTGTATTTTGTATGGGGAGCGACCAATATTCACTAAAATGGTCATGGAAGGGCTGCGCCAATCTCATGTATACACATTAACCTTCTCCTAATATCCCTTTATGATTCCTAAAAATGCAATTTGGTGCAATTTGTTCCGGTGGTTCTCAAGTTATAGGCGTTCATCAAAATTTGCATAATGCATAATTCTGAGCATATTGTCATCATGCACGACTTTCTTTTCAAATTAGTTTTAATTGTAAATTCCCATTGGCTTTTAAAGGGTATTTAATTAGTGTATACGTGTAATTTTCACGGCGAGCCCCTGCATTTAATAAAGTTATGTATATGTATCGTATGTATGTATTAGATTTGTAATTTTCACCACATTGAATGATGATATGAAAACACAATCATATGCAAGTATTTAAAAATATTAATTTGTACATACGTATATGTACTTATACATATACATATATATTATTATTTGCAAACATTTGCAGCTCTGGGAATGCCACTTACCGATAAAGATTTTTTCTCAGTATTTGTCAGTATAAAATTAGAAGTCGGCTAGTGAGTATCGTGTTGTTATTAGCGATCAGAAAAGTGAGTTCACAATTCATGAGATAAGTTCATACATATATATATATAAACATCTATGTATGTATACATATACATATATAATTGGCTTTGAAAGTTTTGCCGACTAAATATATTGTGCAAAAAGGTAAATCATTAACTACGAGAGCGTCAAATAAAAAGGTGATCTATGAGATATGCTGTATTTTTATCTGATGTTCAATTATGCATGTACACAAGTTCATAATTTACATACAAGACTCGGCACTTAACGTTGAAATTGTGATTTACTCATAAAGAGTAAATTCTCTTGAAATGTGATTCATCATATATCATTAACATTGTGGCTTTTTTTTGGTGAATTACCGTTATTATCGTACCAACAAATAAAAGCTTCTACGCGCATATTATACTGATTTAGGTAATTTATATTCCATATATCTTTCCATTTATAAACGGCGATCCCTTTCCCGTAAAGAAATGTTTCAAGCAAATTGAACTTTTTCCTGAGTCATGGTCCATTGAGACATATCATCTAAAATTTTAACCAAATCGAAGTATAAATCAATTTTTTCTAATTTAAAATATAATAGATCGGTCCACGATCTACTTCCCGGAGAGAAAAGTAGTGTTCCTGCTAAATCAAAGCATAAATACGATTTTTTTCGAATAGGTCAGTCGCAGATCCACCTCCCGCGGATATGTGACTGACGAAATATATAGATTAAAAAACCAATCCTTGATGCGGATTATATATCATGCTAAAATTTCAGCTCAAACGTTGCAGAACTTTTTGAGTTTTTGATACGCACACAACAACAACGTAAAGTTTATATACATACATATATAGATCTACGAATAACATTGTAAAAGGTAATATTTTGATTTATGTATATACGAATAAACCTAATTTTTTGGACTAAAACATTTTTGATATAATAATTTCTTTTTATACCTTTCATGTGCATGAAATTGTATATTAACTTTGGTCCGAGGTATGTAAGTACCAGAAGGAGAAGAGATAGAACCACATAAATTTATATCGATCGTTTCAGAATGACCAGCTGAATTGATTTAACCATGTTTGTCTGTCCGTCTGTCCGTCTGTCTGACTGTCTGTATGTCTGTATGTTTGTATGTCTGTATGTCTGTTCGCCTGTTCGGCTGTCAGTATGTCTGTATGTCTGTCCGTCTGTCCGTCTGTCCGTCTGATTAGTCGGAACCAGATCGGACCATTAAAGCATATATACGACCGATTCTTCAGATTTAAATATTTAAATACCTAAGTGAAAATTTGATATACTACACATACATAATGAACTGCATATTGGTAGTGAAAATCATCGAAAGTGGAATATTATAAAATCATTTCAGATATGAGGATTTCAGTCAAATAAAAAAAGCATCAAGAAGCGTGAAATGTGGTATTCTACAGATGTAAATTCAAGTTGATATTGACATTGAAAATTATCAAAATCGAATTTTGCAATTTGCAAAAAAAATTTTATATAAGTATGTTCATTAAATGTATGTAGACTTCGGCACGGCCGAAGAGAGCCGTTCTTTCTTTTTTTGGATTGGTGTTATTTCCCTTGGTTACGTCGTCATGTTTGAGCGACTGATCCAATTTTGCTTACTCTCTTTTTCTGTGTGTTTGTTATTGTTTATATTCGTGACCCAACACTAGAAAACCCCAAAGAATATTGTATATCATAAAGAATTATGTTAGAAAAATAATCAATTTCCATTTTTGAAATGTTTTTTATTATTATACCAATTCGAAATCAATATTCATAGTTAAAACAGGACAGCGCCTGTCGGATCTACTAGTTAATCAGGAATAATATTTTTAAACGGTTTCTTAATAAATTATTTGTAGAAATGAACTGAAAAATATCTAATTGATTATACGGCAAAATAGTATATATTTGCGAACGCGCTGACTAATACCAATCCAAAAAAAAAGACTTTTACCTCCATTAAAAATAGGGTTTTCTTTAATTTAGTGAAATACGTTTAAACAATAAGCTAACATAGTAATACCTCGAAATAAACAATAAACATTTGAATTATTTAGTTAAGTTTTTCAATTTCTTAATTCATCACATTCGGAATATAAAAAAATTTGTAGTTGTTTGATCAAGAGATCAAATTTCAGTTCCTTTTACTCGACTAAAGTATGCTATTACTTTTGATCCGATTAATTAAACAGAGTTATGAAGAATGTGAAAAAACTGTGGGGAATATAAACAAGTTTAAGTGACATATTCTAGCTAAAAATATTCCTGGTCAAATACAGTTTCATTTTACAGAAATAATTTTATTCTTTTTTTTTTTTTTGTGTATTTTATTTCTGACTTCCAAATCAATATTTCAAATTTTGTGCATTTTAATAGGAGGCATTAACTGGAATTTATGTGGAAATTTTTTAAAGGTTTTTTTCACAAAGGCCTTTTAAATGCATTCTTATATTTTAAGGAGTTTGAAATCTTTCTACTTTTGTTAAGATCTCATCTTGATTATCTAAAACTCTAAAAAAATTAATTTAATTTCAATTTATAAAAAAAAACATATTGTAAAAACTTCAAAAACTGCAATAACCTTTAAAACAAACTGTGAGAATATCTTTAAGAAAATATATTATTTCATTAAAAATTATTGCGTTTTACAAAAAAAAAATATATTTTGTTGCTTTGAATATATTTGCAACTATTTATTTCAAGTGCCAAGATTACGAATATATTCGTGAAAGTACTGAACTTACTTTTTTTAACTCTTGTTTTTAAGATTTACTTATATATTTTATTTTTAAGAGTTTTCATCTTGTCAGTAATAAAAATTATTTTCCCAGTCATTATAAGGCACTTGTATAGTTTCTTCGCGCATACATACATCACGTGATCCCCACTCTTAGACCCCTTATTGCGTTATTTGTTTATACGTGAATCTAGCTTAGACATTTTTCTTCAATTACTGAATGCCCATTCCAATATATATTTTTAACATATTAGATCATGACGGATAAAGTGTTATTATAGTAAATATCTGCATTAAAATAAAAAGAGATATCACACATTTTACCAAGGAAAGTAATGCTCTAATCACAATCTCAGGAAGCATTGCGATAAACTTCCAGAAAACTTTGAAAAGTGCTTTCAGATTTTTTAAAATAAAGATTTAAAACAAATATTTATATATACGAGTATCTATTCGAAACAAATCATATATCTAGGGCAACATAACCATTGCAGATTAGGAATCTATGACTATAAACTGAAATGTACCATATAAAATATAGATAATGTAATTTGTAAATATAGTTCAGGAGAGCCATGTACTAATTTTAATTTTATTAGTCTGCGAAAACATACTAAAAATTTATCCAACGATATATCTGATTCGTCTTGCTTCTCTATAACACATATGTAAATATGTATATATATGTATATTATTTTTTAATATTTCAACGCATCTAGAAAAATGTATTATTTAATAATTTAATTAAATTTATTTGCCATTTGTTTGATCGAATAAAATACTTTAAATAATTCTCTATCAATGTTCAATAATCTTTTGGCATGATGCATTTTATGTATGTATTTGTCCGGTTATCCTACCCATGTATAAACTACTACCATATTTAACTCTATTCTGTCCTTTATTTCTTTCATTGCACTCACTCACTTCGATTACAACAATTTGAATGCTTTAATGAAACTAATTGAAAGGCCAAGACCAAGTCATCGAAAGTTGCAATAAATACGGCATATCAATAAAGGAGCCCTTAATTTAACCAGTACTGGCACCATACTTGTACATATTTACATACAATAAGTTGAGTCAGTTTCGTTTCGCTGTTGGGCTCTGCTTGTACGCAAAAGACGTGCAGATTTTATTATTATTTAAATGAAAATACGTGGAAAAAATACGCAAACTAATAGATATTATACATACATATATTTATTAACAATATATTATTAATATTAATATAAATTTATATATATATAATATCTTCTACTAACTTTTCACCAAAGCAGATTGTATTCGAAACTAAAGACTATGTTCGAATGTAATTTTTCGCGTATACTCCAAAATATAATCCCCTGTAGATAATCCATGTAGGTGTTATGCAGAGATGGATTATATGGTCCAGCCCTAGGACATCACAATGTTAATTGGACCATATTTGTTATGTGGATTGTGGAAAGTTTTGCATTACTCTATTGTCCGCGTGGAGTACATATTTCACGCGTGCATGGTGTACTCGCCTTGTTTGCGGGGTATATTCATGTACGTATTATACGGGGTATCAAAGAGTGCATACACTTATACTTGCGGGTATTCACACAGTACTATACATATTCGCATTAGGGTTAGCCAAAAACTGTTCTATCGAATTCATGGTATAAAATGAACCTTTTTACAGGGAATCCCATTTCCCTGCAAGACTGCACGAATATTTGACCAATTTTAAAAGGTGTTGGTGAGCATTTAAAGTTTGCCATATTAAAAACTCGTAAAAAGTCTTTTATCGTTAAAATTATTATAACTTTTGAACCTATTAGAGCAAATTTTGTAACATGACGGATTCTTGTAGAGCATATTTTTTCTTTTTTTTGTCAATAATTTATATAGATAGAAGTCTTGAAAAATGAAAAAGTCAAAAATACAGTTTTTGTGTGATTTTCTACTTTTAAAAAAAATCGTTACCCAGTTGACTTTTTAAGAAATTTTATACTTAACAAGAATCCGCCATGCAAAAATGTATACCTTAAACTGTTCAAAATTTATGACCATTAATAATAACATAAAAGTTAATATTATTCCATAAATGAGATAGATAAGTTTTTGGCTCACCCTAATGTCCATACATACATATATCATCAACTCTCTTGACTGGAGAGATTAAAAGCCTTTGGTATTGCAAGTGATATCAAGTTTCAATCGAAATTTTCTTATGGTGCGCTTACATGTACATGTAAACGACTAGTCATTTGTGCTGAGAGCGATTCACAGATAAATTTGCAATAAAAGCAAAAATCTTGTTTGTTTTCTAGCTGTAGCAGAAACTTGATATAAACAGTTTTCTCAAGGTTGATCTAAAACAAGAACTTAATAACTCAATTACATTCCTACATATTGCAGCTGACTTCTTCACCATAAAATTGTAATCTTAAACGATTTTATAAAAATTTATTTTGATCCTCTGTTCGGCCTCTGTAAAACAAAACACAACGATACTTTAAACACCGAAGCTTCTACCACTTTTGGGTCTTAAAAATAAAGGGTGTTTTTTATAGAGGTATAGAACTTTAAGTTGGCATTACTTTTCAATATGGCGACCGGTTTAACAGCTGTCAAGTGATTTATTCTCAGTTTGGTTTGGCAATTCATCATGAATAGACTCACGCCTGAACAACGCTTGCAAATAGTGCAATTTTATTTCGATGTTTAGCTATAAAGCGCACATCTGGTTGAATGGCTACGTCAACAAACAAAACTGCCGCATTTGGAGTGAAGGTAATCCTCAAGTGTATGTTGAAACACCGTTACATCCAGAAAAACTGACTGTTTGGTGCGCTTTATGGGCTGGTGGAAGCATTGGTCCGTATCATTGGACGTAGTGCGCGATACGTTTTCCGCACAGAACCATTATTTTCGAAACAAAATTGCACTATTTCTGCGTCTATTCATGATGAATTGCCAAACCAAACTGAGAATAAATCACTTGACAGCTGTTAAATCGGTCGCCATCTTGAAAAGTAATGCCAACTTAAAGTTCTATACCTATATAAAAAACACCGTATATATAATTTACAATTTTCGAAAAATTACCCTAACCAATGTTTAATTTCATGTCATTAATTCGATTCAAGCTGTTTATATTCCAAATTTGTATATATCATCAAGGTCATTTTAATTTGTTAATACGAAATATATTCTTGAGAGAATTTTTCCGAGTCCTAGTAAAAAAAAACAGAGCATACTCTTTATTCTTTCTAATTAAGGGGGGTAGGGTTTTAAAGGCGAGAAAAACGCATATTTTTATGATTTTTTTTCGGCGACATCAATAATATAATTTTATTAAATTTTATTACATATTATTGTACAACTTTTGAAGTATGTCACAAAGAATTTTCAAATAAATATATTAATAAATAAGCCGGTGATGGTGAATCTCCAGAGGTGCCTTGTAAAAAAGTGGTTTCGCGGTGTAAATTATAACTCGTTACCGGATTATCTGAAACAAAAAAATTGATATGCATTTTAAAGGTGATGTATTTCTCGAGGTAATCAGCAAGAGTTTTTTTTTCTATTTTAGAGCACTTCGAAGTGAAAAATGCGCTTTTAGCTGAAAAAAAAATCGCGGTTAATTTGTTATTAAAAAATAGAAACAGATGAATAAAAACCCCTTGCTGATTACCTGTTGATTTATGTGAAGAAGTAATGTTCAAATTTTCAAAAGGATCGGTTCAGTAGATTTTGAGTTCTGATGTTTACGAACTTCAATAAATACGTTTTCGGGAAAATCGATTTAAGGTGTTTCATACGTGAAAATCAGGTAGCACGGCCGGTCGTTTGAAACGCTGTATCTCCGTTAGTTTTACTCGGATTGACTTAAAATTTGTACATAATATTCTCGACATATTGTTCATTAAAAAATAATTAAAAAAAAAAAAAAATTTAAAACCCTACCCCCCCCCCCCCCTTAATGAGGCTGGCAGAAAATAGAAGTCTACTTTATTATCAGCCCCAAAATATCTCTACATTTCCTATCGGGGCGTGAGCAGGGCGACAAACGCGCATACATACAAACATGTGCTTTGTGGCATTTCGCTTCTGGAATTTCAATTTTGCACTTGAACTGCAGCACAAAATCATACATTCACACTTACAATTGGTATGTATGTAGATATGCATATTTTCGCGTTGCTGTTTATTTAGGGAAAAACCAACCAACAGTATCTAGCTTCATGATTCTTACAGAGAGTGTATGTCGTTCGCACAATTGTGTTCATGAAACGCTTCCGGAATTTCGGTGGCAGCTTTAATGTACCAACTTAGAAAGAAGAGTGCACACTTATGTATGTATGCATGTAGCTGTACCAGTGCTGCTCAAATCTTTTCTGCACTAAATTTTTTGTAAACTTATTTTTTTGCGAATTTCATTTTCATTATTTTTCGCAGAATTTGCACTTGTGGTCGTGGTCTTGCACGAAATTTTTACGACGCAACATTGCTTACGTACACACACACCCAATTCGTACTCCAAATGTACTGCTTTACCACGGAACCACCCATTATACAACTTCCAATAATCTGCTCGCTGCTTGCCTTACGTGCGATTTTTCTTTGCATATTTTCCCAGACTTTGTTTGTTTATATTTGTTTGTACACAATGTGTACATACATGCACATGTAGTTTTACTACCTTCTTTGTTTTGGTTTCGCCGTTCTGCCTCAACTCGTATGTTACATACACCAGTGTGTGAGTTTCCAAGCTGGAATTTTTGAAATGGAACAAAAAGGTGCTTAATAAAGTAAGCGGAATCACAATTAACTGCACACCATCGCAAATAAACAGACGAGTTGAGTTGCGTAAACAATGGAAAGATGTGAGTGAACGAAGCAGCAGGCAGACAGCCCGGCAGTCAGCATCAGATGAAATTCTTTTGGCTGCTTCAAATTCAGTAAATCCGTTGAAGAAGTTCTTCAACCACTCATTCAGTATTCAGTGGATGAAAGAGGTGAAGCTAAACTGATAGGAAACATTAGAAAAGAAATGGGTCTCATAAGTTTATACCTTTTCTACAGTTTAAGCTGCCTACAACGGACTAATAGAATTTTCAAAGCAAAAGGTGAATTTTGAATTTTCTTGAAATTTACTTATTTATTCCTCAATATCTATTTTGCCCCTTCAGAGTAATACCCCTCGGATATTATACAATTGTGCCTACGATTTTCCGATCTTCGAAGCACTTCTGAAATGCGTTGCATAACTTCCTTGTAGTATTCCATATTAACTGTACGACCTTTTGACAGGAACTCATGATGCACCACATGTAATCAAAGAAAACAATGAGCAAACCTTCAACTTTTCCTTTGAACACACCTCGTACAAGTATAAATTTGTATATATGTTGCACGTTTCCTCGTAAGCACATCTCTTCCATCAACAATGTCCTTGTCCTTTGAAATGTGCTAAGAAAAGTTATGTTAGTTATGTACATAGTAGTTATCTAAATATACAAGGTTATCCATTTTGCGGTTTCCAAAATAAACGCAAATAAAATGCATTTAAAATAATTTTTTTCATGAAATTCCCTTTTGTTTTTTATAAAGTTTGAAACTATCTCAGCCATACCTTTGACGAATATTGGTTTTCAAGTGCTCAAGAGTTAAAGGTTTATCTGCATTTATATGGTATATCGCTTAGCCCCACAAAAGAAGTCCAACGGTATCAAATCGCACAATCTCCGTGTCCAATTGACTCGCCAAGACGAGAGATTACGCGGTCGGGAAATTTCTCTCGCAATAAAGCCATATTCGCTCATATTGTGTTGCATGTGGAACCATCTTGCTGAAACTACATATTGTCCAAAACGTGGACCATAACACCCTAAATTGACAGTGAAAGACTCGCCGTTATCGTTTTCAAAGAAGTAAGGTCCAATCATACCTAAGGACCAAAGAGAGCACCAGACAGTAAGTTTTTAAGAATGAGAAATATGCTTATGCTTGGACTCTGAAAAAATTTTGTTGGTAAAATTGCGGTCCACTTCTCCTAATCGAGGTAACTACGGCGTGGTAATTGGTCAGCTGGCTTCAGTTGTTGAGCTGGACTTTATATGGAGTAGGTGTAAGTCCGAGTGCAGAATATGCAATAATTTGCCGTGAGAAGTTCCAGCTCTTGAGAACATCGAAAAATAGACGCGTTCGGGTCTTCGGCTACACTTTCTCTTACAGCAGCGATATTTGATGTGGAATGAGCAGAAGTATGATGCACAGTCCTTAGCAATTGCTTGAAAAGTTGGACGATTATGTACATCATAATCTGATCTTAAAGCACGAAACGTGGCCACGTTTGAATCACTATTTTATAGTAGATTTCAATAATTTTAACGCGTTGTGCAGGAGTTAAAAGATCGATTTTCATAAATGCCTGTCTTTTAACTAAAACAAAACATATTTGGTCCGACAGATGTCAAAATACAGTAATGCACTTTCGAAACCACTAAATTAATAACCCTTTATATGAGTTTAACATATGTATATGTGAGTGGAAGTCCACAAAAATGGTGCAGGTGAATAATAAATGCCTTGTGATATGATAAATTTTCCTTAATCTAACTTAAACGGAAAATATGGAGTAAACAATCGTATCTAAGGTCAATGTTTCAGTAAGGGAGAAAATGTTAAGATTATGGCAGGACATGAATTTTAGTTCGAAATTTTTGATTTGCGCTTTAGTTCCAACCCAACTATGGCGCTAATGAACTAAATGAAGTAAGTTTTTTTTATTATTTTTTTTTTTAAATTAGGATCATTTTCTGTCGATAAAATATGCATATTAACAAATTGCCTGTAATATTTTAGTCGATAAAATATGCATATTACCAAATTGCCTGTAATACTTTAGTCATATTTTAGTCAACATAAATTTGCGGCAAATCACCCTGTTATATCAAAGGATTTTACTCATGGTATTTTCGTTACTCGAAATTATCGATAATAATTAATATTAAAGTAGTTTATATTTGTAAGCACGAAACAATCCTTGATCTTGATCACTTCCCAATTGTTTACATTTTTTCTGATTACCGAAAGATTGAAGAAAAGACCACTTTCCAGTATATAATATAAATTTATTGTGATTATGATTATTATTATTAATCCCTACGGTTTACCCACCTCCCGCCCATCCACATAAGGGGCGCTGTACGCATGATGCCTTTCCTTGTTTAGTGCCAAGAACTAAAAAAGTTCAGCTACGGAAAAAAATTCATCAGCTGATATTTAAGAATTATTTCAAATATAAAATATTATGTAACGATGTTCAGAGTCGATAAAATAGTTTTCTTAATGTGAAAAAGCGAGTCAGATGTCAAATGTGCTTGAATGACAGTTGAAATCTAGACACTTCAATGCAAAGGCAATTCAAAATTCGTTTCACAAACTTTCAGAAACAAGGTACAAAAATGTATGAACATTCTAAACGGAACATTAAATTTTATTTCAGAGAGAATCAGGGATTAGAATTTGAGACTGTTATTATTTTAACAATTAAAATTATACCAAACATTTCCCGGTGACTGGCAAGAGTAGGGAGATTGATAAGTTTCAGTCGACTAGTATAAGAAAGAAGATTGTACTGAGAGTCCCAATGCAAATATCTTAAGGCAAATAAGAGGAATTGTTTTTGAATAGAGTCTATACTATCAGAGTAGATTTGATACCTCGTGATACCAAATTACCAAGCGGTATTCCAGAATTGGTCTTACTAATATTGTATACAAAGCTTTAGTAACTTAAGGATCATTAAACTCCTTTGACCACCGTTTTACAAAAGCCAAGATGCCTTTGGCTTTGTTGACTATCACACCAATGTGATGTGTGAAGCTCAATTTAGATCCATAGTGATCCCCATGTCAATAAAACTGTGAACCTGTTCCAAATTGTAATTATCTATAGTGTAAGTAATTGTCTGTGTGAATCTTCGGAAGAAACGCATAACTTTATATTTCTTTAGATCTAGGGGCATCCGATTTATATTACACCATTCAACCATGCTGTTTATGCCTGTTTGCAGTAAGACTTTCATTTTCCGAAGTGTAAGATTTATAAAGTTTTATATCATCCGCATACATTGAAAGTTTTGAAGATTTTATCGTTTATAAATAGTGAAAACAAAATCGGGCTACCTTGAGGTACTCCTGAAGAAACACTAACTGAAGTTGAAATGGAATTTTTAAACATTACTCTTTGAGTTCGATCATACAGATATGAGGAGATACATTGTAAAAATTTTGATTGAAAACCCAGTAAGTCAAGTTTCTTGATTAGCAACGAAGGACACACTATATCAAAAGCTTTGCTGAAGTCGGTATGTAAAGGGTGTTTTTTATAGAGGTATAGAACTTTAAGTTGGTATTACTTTTCAAGATGGATGGACCGATTTAACAGCTGTCAAGGGATTTATTCTCAGTTTGGTTTGGCAATTCATCATGAATAGACTCACGCCTGAACAACGCTTGCAAATAGTGCAATTACGAGATTACAGTTGTTCCCGATTTTCATAAGCGAATTTTGTTTAGCGATGAAGCGCACTTCTGGTTGAATGGCTACGTCAACAAACAAAACTTCCGCATTTGGACTGAAGGTAATCCCAAAGTGTATGTTGAAACACCGTTACATCCAGAAAAACTGACTGTTTGGTGCGCTTTAAGGGCTGGTGGAATCATTGGTCCGCACTTTTTCAAAAACGATGGTGGCCAGAACGTTACAGTTAATGGTGATCGGTATAGAGCCATGATTACTAACTTTTTCATTCCTGAATTGAATAATTATGATGTTCAGGAGATGTGGTTTCAACAAGACGGCGCAACATGTCGCACAGCTCGTGCCACAATAGATTTATTGAAAGACACGTTTGGTGACCGCCTAATTTCACGTTTTGGACCTGTGAATTGGCCTCCAAGATCTTGTGATTTAACACCGCCAGACTACTTTCTGTGGGGCTATGCGGATAAGCCAAAAACGCTTGACCATTTGGAAGACAACATTCGCCGTGTTATTGCCGATATACGGCCACAAATGTTGGAAAGTCATCGAAAATTGGACGTCCAGATTAGACTACATCCGCGCCAACCGTGACGGTCATATGCCAGAAATCATATTTAAAATGTAATGCCACAAGATTATCTTTCGGATAAATAAAATTCATGTCAATCGAATAATCCATCGTTGTTTTATTGCAACTTAAAGTTCTATACCTCTATAAAAACACCCTTTATTACGTCAACGCTGTTGTTCATTCTAAACGCATCAATGATATAGGAAGTGATTTTCCTTTAACAAATCCAAATGAAGAGATTGAATGAGTCAAATGATCAGTGATCATGATGATAAGTGAAGAAGATGAAAAAATACTCTCTTTAAGTGATAAATTGAATAAATGAGTGAAAGGTTCAAAAATATACTCAGCACAATTTACAAGAAAGCAAGAAGGTATTTGGTCAGGACCATATGTGGATGACATTTTTAAGGAATTCAGACGGAGAAATACATCTTCGGAAGATATTGTAGGTCTATGGACTAAGTTATTCGAATATAATTTATATGGGTAATATGAGTTTACTTGAATACAAGGAGAATAATTAGATTTGAAAAACAATTTGGAAATTGTCTGACTCTCACTGGAAAATGAAACATCATAGTAGAAGGAAAATCAAACATCATAGCAGAAGGAAATCCAGATACCTGGCGCCTAGTGTTTTCGAAACCATAAAATGATTTAGGATTTGTTATTAAACTACATTTAATTTTGCACAAATAAGCATTATAACATTTTCGATTTAATTCAAAGAGTTTGTGTCGCAAAATTGAGTATTTTAAATAATGTGAGTGCATACCTGTACTTTTATGAAGCTTGAAATATCGGGTTTTCTTATTTTTCAAAATTCTAAGTTCTTTAGGGTACTACGGTTGAGCAGGTTCTTTATAAACACAAATGCGTGTAGGAACATATTTTTCAAATAAGTTTAATACAATTAGGTTAAAATGCGCGACGCTTTGATCAATATTCTGATTGTATCTAGGCCATGATAATTTTGATAAAGCCTTATTAAGATCTTTAAAGTTAGCTTTCAAGAAATCAAACTGAGTAGTGGATTCGATTTAAAATCATCACATATGGTTTCGTAGGTAATAGCAATAGTAGGATGGTAAACGTCCTCTGGTGTTACTAGAAGAGTTCTTCTCTCTACTAGTGCTTTAGTTGCATTATCAACAAAAATTTGGTCAAGGACGTTGCCAGACTTATTTATATATACATTCACTTGGTTTAGGCTGAGGTCAGTCGTCTCTTCCAAAAATTCATTGTAAGATGCTCTTGAGGAGTGAGGTATGATGTAACCGTCAAATTTATCCACGATACACATGGAAGATAAAAATCGCCCAAAACAATCAGTGAATCAGTATCTTTCATCATTCCGTTAATTGATTTCAAAGGAGAGATGGGTTGTAAATATACTCTAAATCTTCATCATTTACACCAGACCATTAAGAAGCTTGAAGAATAAGAGATAATAATGGCAAAGGAACTAGGAATATGCACTGAACGGCATGGAAACGCCGTTAAAGATCGCTCCCGGAAGCTCATATACTTGGATCAAACAAGCAATCATTTGCAAGACTTTAAAGAATTTGTCCACATTTCCTTTCATTTTCTTTTCACATATTAGTTGAATAACATCATAAAAGCGTTAATAATAGCAGTATAAAGTTATAGTCCTTATGAAAATTATGTCAAAACATGGTATATATATGGTATTTAATATAAAGGGATCCATTAAATATATTTTTTATATGTGCAACAGAAACAAATCTCAAGCACATACTACACTCCATTTGTAATATTTTATGCCAAATTGGTGCCACCTAAAGTAAATATTTGAACTAAAATGGCAGAAATGCTTACTAACCAGCGTTAAAAACACCACAAGATGGACTTACAAATGAGAGACATAACTCAAGTATACCTACAGACATATATGTACATGTATTTACATATGGATATGTATCACATAAGTACATGTGTACAAATGATGGAGTATGTGGATGTGGATGCAAAGGTGACTTTGTTGAGTTACGCATGTTGGGTGTGACCAGAAAAAATTAATCTGTATACATATGTAAATGAATTCACACGAATATGTATGAATGTATGTGCACGTGTAACCGCAAATGGTGTGAAAGACAAGAAACGACAAAAGCAACAACAACAATAAGAATGCATAACAGAGAATAGCATAGCAGCAGCAATTACTGTCCGTAACAAAAGACAAAATGTAAACAGAAAAGACCTAAGGAATGTATATGAATGTATGTGCGCTACAAAGGTCTCGCGCTATGACATCTTACCCACCTTACTATCACCCGCTCAACCTACCAAGTGAATGCCTATATGGATCGCTGGCTGGCTGGCAGGCTGGCTGCCGCGCTGGATGTAATACAGAAATTTATTTTCAAGAAAATAAGGTGGAGCAGATTTCTTTTATCCTATGTGAGTCTCAACGCTAAATACGATGGTGCTGGTAAATTATTGAATCCGTGTTAAAGCCAATTATATATCCTGGTAGGAAGAGTTGACGTGATGTTTGCTCTTGAATAGGAGACCTCAGCATTTAAATCGATAAAAGATTAGCTGATACAAAGGTTAAGAGAATCGGAACCTAAATAGAATTTCTAGAAAAATCTCAACAACCCATATTATTCCAATGAAGAAAGTAGTTGCATACCTATTGAAGTATTTCATGGTAATATTCGATAAAAACAGGACCTGTATACAGGCTTGGGGCTCTAAATAGAACTTTTCCAAATTAAAATAACCATTAAAAACAATCCAGCATGCTACAAAATAAATACAAGTATATACATACGTACATGCATACATACATATGTAGGTTTGCCCTTTGTGCAGTCCCAGTTCAGAGGCTGAAAGCCGCAGAGTATCTGTTGGCGCTATTTGTTTGGCGAAGAAAGAACATCGCACACGATAAACAGACGCGCCGAACCAAGCCGGTCAGCAAACACACAATTCGTCGATGGAGAGGGATGTGAATGACGGAGTCGTCCAGTGTGGAGTCGAGCTCATTTCGCCTTACGATGACACAAGGTGAACACAGTAAGCATGAGTTTTGAGCATTTATGTTCCCTACCGCATACAACTAGCAATTTAGTGAGCCACTGAATCATACGCCGGTAGTATGAATGTATGTATGTATCTACATACAAGCAGGTAAATAACACTGACTTACATTATATGTGGCATGCGATAGGCCAGAAGTTAGGCGCACAGTTGGAGCTGATCATATTAGCTGCCGAAATGCTTGTGAACGCAGCTAATGAAGGTGCGGAAGAAGAGGTGAGAACGCTTTAGGCAAAGACGATTTACAGGTATATATGAATGTCGAAATTAGGGTGTGTCAGAAACTTTATGCAGCCGCAGATTATTATTTATTATCCCGGAAATAGCTCTATATAATTTCGACTTACAGTATCTATTTATGTGGCAGGCGGTAGGCCAGGAGTTGGGCGCACAGTTGAAGGTAGCTAATAAAGGTTCGGAAGAAAAGGTGAGAACACTTTAGGCACAAACCATTTCCAGGTATATTTTCCAAATATATAGGTAAGCGGGATTTAAGAAAGTTTGAAAAGATGATTTTCGTTATTTTTGGAGGCTATTTTGCAGAGAATATAAAAAAGTGGCTCACCCTAATGTAAAAACTTGTACTTGAATACAATACATAAAAGCTTCATTCACACATCCAAACACATTTTGTACTTCTGTACATATTCTGCGTACATACATAAATACATTCACGACTCATCGCACATTCCACCTTCTTCTTCTGGGAGCCTTTTGTCCGCACAAATGGGCATTTAAGTAATTTGCACAGCTCTCCGGTGGCATGCAATTTTTCAAATGTGTAATACGAGCTGCTTGTCACACTGTGGTTATGGTCATTCTTTTTTTTTATTTGCTTCTCAGTTGTTGCCCGATCATATTTTTTTGCACGTTTTGCTTCCGTCGGCACACGCTGCAGCAGCAATCTTTTGTTGTCAGCTTAACTTTAAGCTACCGATGCAGAGATTTAAGCCTTTATAAATGCGTGTGTTACACATAATTGCATTGTACGACGCAATGTCGGAATATCGCATACCCTTAGGGAAATTGAGCGAAGTGAAATGAGAGGAGAGTGGGTTATATCTGAGAGTGATAAGTTAAGGAAAAATTAAGCGGTACTGTAAAATAAAACATAAAAATTTGCTTAAATATTTTTTTAATGAAATTTTTTCACATCGCAAATAATCTTAAAACTTGAACTCAACGAACAGCTCCTAGGCTCTCTCTGTTTCACTATGTGCATGCTATGCTATATCCAGCATTTTATTTGTTCCATTGTGAAAGTATATTCCATAAAACTCGAGCTAAGCTCAAACTTATCTCTCTGCGTTCTAATTCTGGTTTTAGCAACAACAAAAAACTAGGATGAGACACTCTAACACACGACTAACTTTAAGAATGTGGAAAAACAAGTGATTTATATGAACCGCACTTTATATGAGTAAGTTTATCTCAACCTTTAGAAATGTAAGTAAAATAACACAAAATAAAATTGTCGATTACTCTATTTAAAGACTCTATGTATCTTCAGTAGTGCTAATGCACAAGAGAAACCGCATGCAAGAAATTCATTTTTAATAGAGCTCATTCCTAGTCTAAAAAAATTTTATTTCTTGCTCCAATTTTGTTATTTATTATTCCACAAGCTGTTGTTGTTTTTAATTAGCTTGGACCTTAATACATGTAAATGTATTTTGTTAGTTTAACTTATTCGGCATTCAAGTTTGAGGCTAAACATTTTTAACATTTTGTGGCGTTGCTATAAATAATATTCGACAATTTCGCAAGATTTAAAGAAATAATAATTTTTAACTGAATCCTTTCCTCCTGGGTCATCACCTTGAGTTTTGATTTAACCGACAAAAGGACACTTTTCACAGAACTTCTGTATTTTGCGACTGAAACAGCGCGTTAAGCCGACACTTTTAAATGATTTGTTGCATTTGTTGGCCTACTAAGTACTTAAAATGAATATGAATTGTATTGTTATTGCACTCTTTGCGCTTTAAATTAATTATAACTTACGCCTGCAGTGGTACTTAGTCACTTATTTTTTATTTTAATATTTTTTTTAAGTTTTTTATTTAATTGAGATTAAAGCAACCTTGAATTACCAAAAATAAAAACTAAAAGTTTTCAAATTTTGCTAACGTCATTGCAATTTTGGAGATATTTTGCCTTTACAAACAAATCAAAGATTCCATTTTCCATAGTCAAGCCAGTAGGTATGTATGCGAGCGTTTTGATGCTTATAAGTAGAAGCTTAAGTGGTCAGAAAAAATTACATGATGTCAAAAAACAACAACCATGTTTATATACAAACATACATACATACATATTTGGTATGGAACTTCATGTGTGACAAGTCAGCAAAAATACGCGTAATTAAGTTGCAAGTTGTGCAAACCAGCTGCAGCTGTCCCACTGGCAATGTGGCAGCATAAAAAACCATCCACAGCGAGTATAAAATGTAGACGGATTTTTTTTAGTATGAATGTACTGCATCGCATATTTACAGTCACTTAAACGCACAGCATGTGTATTTGGATATGCGAGTACATACACATGCTTACATATGCGGTCGTATGCCACTCGCCCCACCAACGCAACAGAATTTTTTGCTACGCTTATGAAAAGCTCTTTTTTGCAACGAGTTTGTCGGTCAGCAGCTACCACATGGCAACGCATTTATGCAGTGTCTGTAGTCGTTGCACGAGTACGGGCCTCTAAGCTATGTAACTACTAATGTAAATGTGTTTGACAAGTGTACGTTAAACAAGCACACATATCTATATCTATAGTTATGTTAGTGTAAATGAATTTTTATTCCATCATTCCACTATGCGGCAATAATTTCTTAATTTTCACCTTCCGTTCAAGCGTTGACAGCACTATTACATTGCCTCGCTGACGTGCCCTTTGCTGTTTTGCACTTATACTTCTACATGCATAAATATTCGTATGTTTGCACTTGTAATCAACAACTTGAGCTTTGCTATATTTACTTTCATAAAACGGCGCACATTTAATGAGTGAATGAATCTATGAGTACTGTGGGTGTCCACCAACGGATCATTTGCTATTCGTCGTTTCAGTTGAAAGGATGTCGTCCATTACTGCAATAATTTAAAATAACCTTTCCGCTTTTAGTGATGTATTAATGAATGGTTTATTTATATATACACACACATATCATTGCAATTAATGTGTAATTAATTTTGTTTGAGAAATTAATTTGAAAATGAAAACTATTAGGTGTAATGGAGTAAAACTCATTGAAATTGCGTTCATCAGTTATTGATTCTTTTGATTGAAAATTTCCTTTTCATTAACAATTTGAATAAGCATAGTGTTGTTCCAGTAAAAGAAAAAGCAAAGGCTATGCAAATTTCAAAAGTTATGATAGATTGAAGCGGCTATAGCTGTCGCCATCGGCATATTTAAGAGTTCGCTTAAACAGGCTAATTAATGAGATAATAAAGCCGAAAATTGCTTGATGGAGTTGGGTGTTCACACACATTCAATTAAATTGAAGAATTTAATGTTCGATGCTATGAAAAAATTGTTTGCAATAAATAGAAATACAATTTCTACCTTAAAAAATGCTGTTAATATAAAATAGAAATATTTAGCATTTCCCATCGCAATCTTTTTCAGTTTGGGCTCATTTTTTTTTTTACGAAAAAAAAAGATAACCAATGCGAAACACATTAATTTTCGTTCACAGCTACTAATCATTATTTTTCTCCTCCATTCAGTTCTTATTTTCTATATTTAGTTTTTATTTTAGCATTTTGTTTTAAGGTCGGTATGCAGCTTTAACGAAAGCCAAAAAATACCATACGTACCTCGAACGAAAAAAAATCTAGCAAATACGAAAGCACGGCATTATCTCAAATATATTTCACCATAAACAAGAAGAATACTAATTTTTAAACGCATTAAAGCAATCGTATTAAGCAAGTTATGTTATAATTTTTTTTTTTAATCAATTTCTACTAGGGATCGAAAATAATGATAATTTTAGATTTTTTTATGAAGAAAAAAACAAAGACTTCCACACATTGCATTAAAGTTTTCTGTATATGCGGATTCAAGTTTCCAGATGTCTTTTACGATTCTGTAGTGATTTTGAAATGTAATCAGTATCTATAAAAATCAAAATTATAAATAATTCAAATTTTTACTGATCGCTCAGATTATTACTAACAAATGAGTTATATTCTATCAATTAAATATAATTATTAATATTTAATTTTTATATTTTCACTTAAAAGTAGTGATTATTCCTGATTTTTTAATTTTTTTTGATCAAAAACAATCATCACATTGTTTATTGCGTTTTTGATCAAAAATAATGATTTTCTTTTGAGTTTTATTTTTTATCATCAAAAATATTCATTGTACTTTGAGTTTTAAAATTTTCTTTAGAAATAATAATTATTTTCTCAGTTTTTTTTTCAAAAAAAACCAATTAATGTTATTGAATAGTGAGATGAAAAAGCATATACGAATTACGAAAGACCTGCCGAACAAACGAAATTTTCGCTAACAATAAAAAAGACGTTGCCTCAGAATATTTGTTAGTAGATTTTCACAAAAACAACTACATTGCGACAAGTTTACAGTTACGCTAATTCTGACCAGTTGATCGTGAAGACACGGCGCACACGTAGCCTAATGGTTTAATAATTCGTTCATGCTGTGAATATCCCAAGCTCGTATCCAATTCGAACAAGCTCAGACTGTTGTAATTTTTTCACTTTTCCCAAAAGAAAAAAATATGTCTGATATGGTTCAAAACCCTAATTAATAAAATAATTTTACTTATTCGTTTTTGAGCGATACGATAAGTCTGAAGAATTAATAATTATTAGTGATCGAAAATTATTAAATCACTAAATAATTATTAAAAGAAATTTTATTGATAAAAATCATAATGATTACCATCTCTGATGTCTACACCTTTTGCTTATTTTTAGCCATTCAGAACGTTAGTATAAATAATCAGCGTTGCTCTACTCATGCTTCTCATTTTCTTTATTTACGTTTTCATCTTTTTATCAAAATAGCTCTTGACGATAGAAAAACAATCTCTCAAATTTCCGTGCCTACTACATTTTTGCATCCACGATTTTTTTTTTATTAGAACTGCATACCGATCTGTCCCAAAACACATTTCGCAGCCTCAACTAATTTACAGCATTCCTTGTGGACGTATTTCCTCGTACGTATTTGTTGGATTTTGGGGGTTATATGATATAGGATTGAAATCTCGATGATTTTCAGTACTAATTCATTACTTAGGTACTTATTGACTGATTTTTGACCCAAATTTTCAAATCTAAAAAATCGATCGTATATATACTATAGTAGTCCGATCTGACCGGTTGCGACAAATAATTATTTAAACGTATGTATAAGTACATCTTCCTACCAAGTTTGGTTGAAATATCTAAAAAAAACTGAGAGACTAATTTGCGTTCAAACAGACAGATGGATAGACGGACAGACGGGCATGGCTAAATCAATTCTACTGGTCATTCTGATACGATCGGTATGAATCGTAGGTCTATCTCTTCTCCTTCTGGTACTCACGTACATTTCATGTACATGTAAGGTATAAAGACACTTTCTTTTTGGTCAACATGACAGTGATTGGTCCTGTCAATACAAAATTTTATGGATCACCCGGTATAAATTTAATTGCATAACTTTTAACTTTTACCTAAGAAAACAAAAGAATTTAGGTTTAATATGTACATTTTGTAACCAATTAAAACGTTTAAAAATTTTAGTAAACACTAGAATTTATGTAGTTATATATGTATATAAATATTCAGATTATCATTATCGTTAAACTTTCTGAAAATTTTATCTGCAATGTAATCTCGGTGTACCAAGTAAGCATTAATAAATTGAAGACTTTCTTTTTGGAATCAAGTAAAGTTTTATATTTAAAAAACTATATAATCCCGTTCCCGAAGGAACAACACTATCCAGAGAGTGGCAATGTCTCCTAATAAAATTTTTCTAGTTTTGGCGGAGCGAAAGTAGAGCCAGTGTATTGTCTGCAATTAACATTTATTTATCATTTATACTTATATATATAGTTATACATTATTAAATATATTTATATTTATATAATACGAAAATAGCTTTTGGCGGTTCACAGACATTGCACACATTATTCAGTTATTTAATGGAATCCACAGTTCTCGTTTCCCACATTTCTATACTTCTACATGATTTGTCGTGATGCAAGTATGCAAACTTTATACATATACATAACATATGTATGTAAGTTCATAGCAACATTTTGCACTCTCACACAGTAAAGCTTCCAAATTGTTTCCGTATTTTCTATTATTATAATAAAGGTTTATTGTTATGACTATAAAATTACAACAGCGCAACCATCGTTGACAACAAGGCAGGAAGTATGAAGAAAAAGTAAAAGGAAGGAAGGAATGAATGAGATGTGTGGCTGAATGACTGAATGTGTGGAGTATGCTTAAATGGGGTGAACAGTTGATTGGGTGTTTTGTTGTTGTTGTTGCTGCTGCTAATATAACTAATGCTTTGACGTATGTCCGTATCTACAAGTGTTGCTATCGCAACAAGCTAATTTTTGTTATTATCAATAAATGCCATATGTCGAAGTTGTTTTTGTCATTAATATAAATTTTTATTTATGTATTTGTATATATATATATATATATATATATATATATATATATATATATATATATACAACATATTGTACGTATGTATTGTACATATGACAATGTATATAAATTGTTTTGAATATGACAAGTTAACTGAACGGTAAATCTGTGTGTACGTGAATCAATTATGTATATTATTCACTTTATCACTTGTTTTCAATTGAAAATATCAAAGAGGGAATTAATGTAAAGGAAATTTTTTAGGCTGATATTAATCGATTTTAAATGTATTGGACACATAAGATATAATACGAGATTTGAAATAAACAACAATCGATAATTATTCTAAAACCTTATAAACATTTTATATAAAATTCATACAATAAAATGAGTGGACATCCTGGATAATATGCTAATATGAATTTGAAAGGCCTAAAGCACAATAAACTATTTAAAATTATATTAAATGCAAAGCTCTAGTCACATCGAATTCTTAAGTTTTTAATCTTCAATTTGGTGTGTTGGTAGGATACATTTATTTATTATCGAAATTTGGAGCGTTATTCTATATTATTATTATTTTTATACAGAAGAATTACAAATGCATTAATATTCACACGATAAATGAAGCATTGAATTCACAAGCAAATACCTGCACATCTAAAAGTTATGTTAACGAATTCTCGTTATAAAATGTAAACAATGCAAAGAAATGACATGCCTGAAAATAATGGTACGGCGCAGTTCTAGTGCTAAAAAAGCAATTTTCGTACTTAAGCTTAATTCACTTTTAATGTGTCGCTCTCTGAAATGAGGTGCTTCGCCATCCAGATATTTTTTTCGACTATCGGACTATCAGATTTTCTAGTGTGCTTAAGCTCTATGTACAAGAAAACAAAATTATGATTTGTAACTGTTTGACTGAATGATAACATATCAGAAAAATAATTATTTGAAAGATAATCGATCCCTCTCTTTTAATTCAATATACAGAGTTTGGTCAAATGCTATATTTGAGACATGAAACGTATTTTTTTTTTTGGATTTAAGAAATAAAAAACGAAGGGGTGTAAGTTTTTAATTTTCGTAGAACCATTTTTGTTTAACTACCTCAGTCTGGCCTGACCGTCACTAAAATGCAAGATATATCAAAAACAGAGACTTGTTCTTCTCCGTCTCGCGCACCATTGTCCACGAAACCACTTTTATGGCTAAAAGTCAATTTTTTAAATATATTTTTGGCAGCCACCACACATGAACTGAACATCAGGTAACAATTTCACGGTTCAGAAATTTCAATGAGAGCCATCACCGCTACAATAAAAGCTGCTAAAAACAGTTGTTGCCATTCGCGAAATACGTTCTTTAAAAGTGTGAAAAATATTGAAAAAATAGCAATAATAGTCAAAAATCAAATGCGGGTAGTTTTAAGCATCTCTTTTTGTATAATATACATTTTTAGAATCTTAGTCTTACTCTTAAATTTGTGAACTCTTAATTGTATGTCTTATGGAATAAGATGATGGAAGAAAACTATTAAAAGGATGTTATTTTATATTATTTCATAAAGCTATGTATAGAAAATATATTACTATAAATTTTATTACATAATTATATTCCATGTACATGATCGGAAGTGTGTAAATATCAGAAGGAGAAGAGATCGACCAACCGAAATTTATACCGACCGTATCAGAGTGACAAGCTGAGTTGATTTCGCCATGTCCGTCTGCCCGTCTGTTTGAACGCAAACAAATCTCTCAGTTTTTGTTATATTTCAACGTAACTTAGTACGCGGGTGTATTTCTATAATGTATTGATCATTTGTCGGAACCGGTCGCAGCGGTCAGATATGAATTTTGGGTCATAAATAATTCAATAAAGAATCTAAGAACATGAAATTCAATATTCCGCACCCTTATAATGATCTTAGTATTGGTACTGAAAGTCTTCGAAATTGGAAGACTTTATCATACATTCCCCAACAATCGATTAGTTCAGATATGAGGTTTTCGGTTTAAAATTTCTCCAAAAAAGCATCTAAAAGATTGAAATTTGGTTATCTACTCACGTAAATTCAAATAAATATTGACACTAAAAACGTCAAAATCGAATTTTTCGTTTTGCAATAATTTGTTCTTGAATGGTATAAAGACTTCGAAGAAAGCACTTTTTTTTTGTTTTATTCAACTTAAATACCGAATCTACCGGAATTTTTATGTATTTTTTTTTTAACTAAAAGGCACTCTAAATATTTAAATACGTGCTAAGCCTATTTTTATTCGAAAATAAATTTTTTTTTTCAAACAATAACAACAATGAAATATATTTATTCCAAATATATCTCAAAATAAAATCTAAAGGTATGGGTATCCGATGAAGAAAGCCCCATCGAAAAATGTTGACTACTGTAAGACTTATTAATTTTGTCCATAGAAATGGGTATCTGTGCTGGATTTATGTCCAGAAAAAGTATAGAATTATTATTCGAAGAAGAGGTTGGATGTTTGAACAATTAGTCGTCTATCACTCATAACATTAAAAACAACACCAGAATATGTGTATAAACTAAAGAGCGTTAAAGCAAGCTTAAATCTACACATATTCTTTATGGAGGAAAAAATCTAGTTCGATCAAATTTATAAACCAATAGAAGAAATAATTGAATATATATGTAAGAAAAAAATGAAAAAAATAGGCAATCTAAGTGGTATGGTTTAAGAAGGTTTGCAATTGATGAAAATCCTAATGTCAAGGAAATGGTCAAATACTCGAATGAACCAATTGGAAAATATTTTTGGTTCAAATTTTTAATTACAACAAAATAAATATAGCATTTCAATACGATTCGACAAATATTTAGGTTATAGAGTGATTAGAGAACGATCTAAATTATATATATTTCTCCAAATTAGAATTTTAAGAAACTGCCAGCCAAACTATAGAGTACTACAGTTTTAGCTGACTTCATATTCCATATCGCGAAAAACTATAGTTATATAAATTTTGATATTCATATGGATTTTATTGCTAATTTTAAAGTCCATTACATATCGATGTAGATCATCTGTAATGCTGCTTAAATGATTTTATAAGTAAATTGATTCATTCAATTTCAAAAATGATTAGAAGAGGACATTAGAATTTACCACAAAGGCGGTAGACATTTTTTTTTACTTTGTTTTTACTTTTTTAAATGCTTTTTCTAAAAGTCGAATGTTAAATGAAATATTAATATTTTATTATACGAGTATAAATTAATTCCATAGTATAATTGGATTTCAAGACTTTTCCTAAATTTGGAACACAAATATATTTATATTGTGGATCAGTGCTTCAACGTGCATATATTTGATTTTTTCCGACCTTCCGAGTGTGGAAAATTTCCAACCAACACCAAACGGATTGAAATACTATTTAAATACAGCAGCTGCCGGTTCATTGACAGCATGAGCAAATAGTATTTATGTAGTTGAAGATATTAGTAGATACCCATACAAATTGATGCTCATGTTGTTAGTAAGCGTTGCAGCCAACAATCCCCACTATTCGCAAATGTTCAAACAACAGTAAAATCACAGAACAAATGTACCATGGCGCATTTACTGCTGCCGGGTGAGTTTCGTGCTCTAATGATACCATGAATATTGCTGTTGTTGTTATGGTTGTGGCTAGCCTGATTTGGTTGCTGCTGTTGCGCCCATTGCCCGTGGCTCTGCAGCAGTAACTACCTAGAAAGAACACTTCAACATTTATATACGTAAAAATTTAGTGAGTGAAGTGAGTGTATACTTGTATATATTTGGGTTTGAGGATATTTGTGAGGTTAAATTTACGTCGCGCCTCCGGTTACCCAATTTAGTCTCATAATTGTGTTGATAGCCACTGAGGCGTCACTCCATGTAAACCATAGGTATTTGTTTGTATGTCTGTTTGTGTAGCAACGTTTATTGCATTTGATTTCGCTCGACTTGACTTTCAGTTAAACTTCCGACCAATTCTAGTCTATTGTTGTCGCTAAGCCACGCTTTGACACGCCGTGCAGCAAATACATAATACCAAATGAGAGGGTTGATTTAAGTTCATAAAATTGTTGTCGTTTACGCTGCCGCTGATGCCGATGCTGATACTGCGTTTATTATCACCACCACCATCAGCAGCTGTAGCAACAGCGCCATCAGCGCGAATGGCATGACCAGCGAACATTAGCTTCTGTGATTGCTGGTGTCATTTATTTCAGCGACGGAGTTTACCATGCTGCATGCTCACTCTTCCTTCACCAGTTGCTTGCTTTTTATCATTCCTCTCATCTCAATTCAATGATACTCCTCTCCACTTCAGTTCTTCTCTGGTGCGTACTTCATGCCACTTCATTGTGCGTTTCATTTCATTCATTCGTACATTCATTGCGACCAGTTTTTTGACGTTTTATTTGAAAAATTATTGTATTTACATATGTATGTATGGTATGCGGTATGATTTGATTGGGAGTGATGTTACGCGGCGTTGTGGCAACGTCAAATAAGTTACGCTCCAACACGCCTTTTTCTCAATTACACACAATCAAATGGCTTGAATTGTGGTTGTTATTTTTTAATAATTGCCATTTCAGAATGATATTGAATAAACATTATTTATTCATAGTTTTGTTTCAGGCTTTTCAAAATTACCAAAGTTTGTTTAATAACCTCTTTTAAATATATATATTTTTAGAAACATCACCGTTAAAACCTTTTTTTAAAATGTGCTTGTTACAGCTTTTATTAAATATTGACTCTCTCCTCTCGCATTCAGCGGAATAACAGCGGATTCTGTAGAAGTTTATGAAATGTGCTGTGATAAATTACCGACGCTTTGACAATATTTTCTTTTATTCTATTTGTCCATTTCCTAAGTAACACAAAAATGATAGCGAAATCGTATCGAATTTCCCACGACGAGCTATATCTAATAAAAGAAAACCACAACGTTGAAATGATTTTTTTTCTATGTGTTGAAATACCAATTCACGATCTCTGTAAATATCTTTAGCATGAAAACTTTAGTTGAGAATTTAGGCGGATTTAGGTAAATGAAAAATATTTTGTGCATCAAATTACTTTTGTAGTGGAAGCTCTTACAATATTGAAACTTTCGTGGTCTAAAAACTAAAAATTCGCATATATCTTCCGATGGCTTTATGGCCCATTGTAAGACTACAGATATATAGACCATTTTTGCTTTGAATTTAGTGTTTTTCCTAAACTAAAAATATTTGTGTTGTTATACAAGTGTGTTATTACAACGGGCGCACTTCATTTTTATCCGGGTAAATACTGTCACTGACTTAACATTCTTTCAAACCAATTTTTGGCAATGTTTTGCATTTCGTAAATATGGCCACCCTCGGTAGGAAACGTCGATACTCACTCGCAATGTATTTCCGAAATAATGCAATAAAATCTAATAAATTCATTAAGAGGGGAATTAAAATTTTGTGTTCTTCAAGATAAGTTCAGAAGAAAATTTTTTCCATGTACAAAATATGGAAGAAATTTACCTCATGGAGTAAATTTTCCGACGTAATTAAGAGCTTAACGGAGGTTATCCATTTCCAGTTCGACCTGGATCTCGGTAGGCTTCGATACTGCTAAAGAGTGTATTTTGTTTTTTTCAGAAACTTCTCTTAAGTTTCATACTAAAAAAAACGGGAAAAACCATCTACGGTATTTTCTTGATTTTGTTTCTTATAGAAAAAAAACTTTAACTGAAGCATTGTAGCACTCTTTGGGTAAAGTAATCCTGAATAAGGCTACTATGATGCTAATAGCAGTTGTGAAAAGTTCAGAAAGTAAAACAATTTCGAGGAAATTAATCACGTATTTATATATAATATAGTGTACCATAAACGCAATGTGATAAAAAAATAGAAATAAGAATGAAATTTCAGCATTTCCAAGATTTCCTTCATTCATTCTCAGCAAATTTGTCGCTGTAAAAAGCTCTTCAAAACGTTACGCCAATTGCCAAAACGTGGTCAAGTTGAAAAGAAAAATTGCCGCGAAAATACTTATAGTAACAAAAATAATAATAAAAAATTCTATTTTTTTTCGTCTTAACTTAAATTATTTGATGGCAGACTCCTATTAAATACACATACATATATGCTCAACTTTTAATCAATCCAAATTTATACACTTGATCATTGGTGTACTCACTCAGCGGTTGATGGAATTCGAGTACTGATGTATTTACTAGTCGCAAGAGTTTGTTAAGATAATATTGAAGGGAAAGAAAAAGAAAAGTTACAAACAATTCCAGAGCAATTCAATTCTCATCGAATTTTAGAATTTTACTTTTATTTTATTTTTATTGTAAACTGCAAGAAATGTTTTGCAGCTTCCTATTGTTCGAATGGTGCGGTAAGTATGTCAATGGTTGCTACTGAAGAACCATACTCCAACTGTCAATTGGGCAAGCATCCCAGGCGACAATAACGCTACAGCGTCAATGCCTTCGTTACTCTATTCCAGGCCACTTGATGATACTCGAGCGACTGCCACTTTGATAGTGATTAAAGTGCCCTCAAGTACAACGTAGTCGTTTGCCGCCACGCTTGTCGCCGCTGTTAGTTTGCACACCCCAGTGAGGACTTGGCAAACAGGATAAGAGCCAGCAAATATGTGCTGGTAAGTTTTTGACTAGGGATGTGGGTGTGAGTATATGTATGTATACGTGAGGGCGGAAGTAGGGCAATGGTTTTTAGGCGGAAGTTTTGTGGTGTGCAAGTCAAATCTTGACGATTGACCGACCAACCAACCGACGTAGACTAACTGCATCGTTGAGTGACTGAGTCATTCAGTTAGTGAGTCAGTTGTATGCGTTTGTCGGTCATGCTGCTAAAAACCATGAATTGCATCGACCGAAAATTAAATGATTTTTTCGTACGCTTTTTTATGACTCCAAGGCTTGTATAGTCTAAGCATATCAACTCTCCACTATTTGTTTGCGCACATATAAAAGCTTTCGAAAGTATGTTTGCAGAAAATTGAAAATTTCATGAATGATAAAAGCAAATGTAATAAAATTGTAAAAATTGTTCACTTGGTCACACGCCAACAACTATGCACAAATGAAAAAGAATTGTAGTTTTTCTCGAAATTTTATATCATAATTATTTAGAACCACATAACGGATAGTATTTCGAATACTTTTAGATTTGGTTAAGTTGAAGTGCCATCGAAGAAAAAAGCAGCAACGGTTGTCTCTTACTGGTGTTTCTCTCCGAATGTATACGAATGTTCTAAGCCAATTTGATTATATTTATTAGATTATTAGTTCGCTTAGATAAACCTAAATGAGACTTCTATGATGCTAACTACAATTGTGAAATTCCAAATAGAACCTTAATTTCGAAGAAATCATTCATATATGTATATATTATATAGTGTTGAAAGCTCATTGTGACAAAAAAATTAGACCGAAACTTCAGCACTTCCAAGGGTGAGTAATTTAGGTTTCAGGCTCTAACTTATGTATAGATTATAGTAGAAGTCATTTGATGATACGCTCATTATTACTACTACTACATTGGCGTAAGCACCTCTTGCTCCTTCCTCTATGTCCGCAAAATCTTTCTCTCGAAAACTAATAGTGCCATCTCATTGGACGTCGACATCGTCAACGCCTCTGCACCATAAAGCAGGACGGGAGTAATTAGCGACTTTTAGAGTTTTAGTTTTGATTCGTCGAGAGGGGACTTTACTTTTCAATTGCCTACTCAATCCAAAATAGCACCCGTCGGCAAGAATAATTCTGCGTTGGATTGCGAAATTATCTACAACTTCAAAGTTATTACAGTTTAAATGTTTATTGGTTAATGAAGAAATTTACATAACATAATTGGCGTTTTTAACGCTGAACCAATTTTTGGCCGAGCTCCCCTTCCGAAGGGAGATCGGAATTAGAAAAATTAATTAAACACTCACATATAACGACCGCATAATGAATTGCTTTGGAAAAAATGCTGACAATTTCTTATTGTAACACTACGTTTTCCAAAAACTTTCGCGCGTAGCACTATGAAGCTTTGATTTTTCTAATATTTTTTAAATATTAGATTTAAGGTTTAGTGATGAGTTTTTACTTCAATCAAAAAATAGTAACCCTGATGAATTCAGCCGATGTAGAAAAAAAATTATATTGAGGAAACGATATTTTCCAAAAGGCAGAGTACTTCTGGCATGAAAACAACAGTTGTTTTAAAAAAGAAACATAAACAGTATATTATCTTTTTAGCTTCTCATCCCGATATCAAAAAAATATTCAACATTCGAATATAGATTATTTTCAATAAATCATTCCCATGATTAAGCTTTGAGCCGGCTTTCGTATTAAGACGCTCAATAAAAAATTATTCTCAATAATTGACTCAAGCAATCATTTCATGCGTGAAACAGTGATTCTGACACCAATTCCTGTGTATAGCAAATGTCCTAGACACACTATCAGACACCCACTTAAACAAGAACAACCACATATGCATCCAAAAAGAGCCGGGCGCTATTGTTGTTGTATAGCCTAGCAAGGCTCAAAAACTCAAAAGCAGGATTCACATTTATTATGCGATATACTGTTATTATATTTATATATACATATGTACATGAGTACGATGTGTACGTTTATACATATATAAGTATGTATGTACTTGCACACATATTCGCTTAATTTATACTCCTTGCGTCCCCCCCACACACACACATTCGTTCCTCATTCACTACACTGCAAATACGAGTATATTATTTACTTTATTCCTTTTCGGCAGCCATCTGCTCGAATTGTTTTTACTACTTGTTGTTATTTTTGTTTTTGTAGTTATCGTTGTTCTTACTTGACAATTCAGTTGTTTATTTTTTATTTTGGTTTCGCCCTTTCCGTTTTGGTTGTATTTTATTTAATTTGTAATCCACCCTACGTAGGACGATTTACGTTTTTTATGCTTGTGTGCTTTTGTT
Source organism: Neoceratitis asiatica (assembly GCA_030068015.2). Classification (NCBI taxonomy): domain Eukaryota; kingdom Metazoa; phylum Arthropoda; class Insecta; order Diptera; family Tephritidae; genus Neoceratitis; species Neoceratitis asiatica. The sequence goes on from CM061528.1 coordinate 69,195,553, forward strand.
TTCACTACCTTCTCTTTGTTATTGTTGTTGGCACGTCATTGCCTCCTTTTATGCACTTTATTCACTTAAATTTAAAAAAAATTAAATTTTAAAATTATTGTGGCACGTAATTTTTCTTACATTTTCACAAAGAGATTTGCCCTTACTCACGAAACATATTCACTCACTTCATACGTATGTAAACACTTAAATATTATTTATTACAATTTTTTCAATGAATGTTTTTCAAGCATATACATATGTACATATGCATATGAATTTGTATTTTTTATTGCAATTTATTTAATTTTTTAACAGCGTGCATACACTCTGATTTTTTGTATTTACTACATCTAAAGCGTCTGCTGCACTTTATTCGAATATCATAAACCTTCCTGTGTCGTGTCCGTAACCATCAATAAAAATATTCACTCAACGCCACTTTAATTTTTCAACTGAATGCCAATGTTGCTTTTTGCCTTGCCTTTGCCATCGAAACTGTCAGTGGCGGTTCTACTCGTATGTTTCCGATGGCCGCTCGTTTAGTGAGCATGAGAGCATGTCAGTGAAGACAACAATGTGGGAGCACCAATTGTTAGGCATCATGTAGTGCTGAATTTGGTTTAGCTGCATGTAAGTGGTCGGCTACAGTATACACTCGTTCAAATGAAGTTGCCTGTGGTCTTCTAATTAATGGGTTATTAAAATTAATTGATATTTTGGACAGTATCCTCACAATATTTGGGCAAAAAATTTTTTTTAGTGAGATAAACGACCGGAATGATATCCAGTGCTTCTTCTAGTACAAGGATGGTTATCGTTTTGAAATGAACAGCAAAGTAACATACCAATTTATGATTGCGTCAAGATAGAGAGACTGCCTCGATTTCTGCGGTTATTATTTCACCATCTTTATGTTTCGCAAGTTGAGTGTTCGATTTCTGATCCAACCAACATCCAAAAAATATATAGAAAAGTAATTTAAGTTAATTTTTATAATTGCGGTCGCCCTTTGGCAGGGAATGTCAAGGCCTCCGAGTGTATTACTGACATGAAATAAAAACCCTCATAAAACCTTTGGAGGCTGAGCTGGGGCGAAAATCGTTTCAGCGGTTATATAAAAAAAAATAATGTTTACCGTTCTACAAACCTGCAGCACAGATAGCTATATACAAAACTTACTCAAATTTACTAATATTGCAGCTGAGAGCGTTCCCTTTATCACATTCTACTCTTGGCAGGTATGTCAGATCAGGAAGCATTCAACAGTTGCAAAAAGTTATTTTTCTAGCTGTTCGGTAATATCATACAAAATGCGAATTTCTTTCTTATATGTGAAGCCTGGTCAACCAGCTAAATTAACGGCAAAAACCGAATATCCAAGGCGCCAAGGTAATGCTCTGTAGGCGATTTGAAGGGCGTGTTATATATATTATGAGCTTTATTGTACATGATTGTCTTCAACATGCGTTCAAATTTTGAAAATAAACCGCACAAATTAAGATATACTCGTAAACCCAATCAGTTAAAAATGACTACCAGTATTTTGTATATATTTCTTGAACAAGAAATGGCTTATATATATAATTTTGGTCCTCCTTTTGTTGCGCGTGCATTCGTATTCTGACGAGAGAGCTTTCACTTTTACCTTGCTTTTAACCGATGTCTGCCATTGCGCAATAATGCTGTCACTTTGATTTTCGCGCCGATATGTCATACCTTCATCCGCTTTGTCATTTCCTGCTTCCGTTGCGCGCGCACTGTTGTGCTCTTAGCATTCGTGCACACGCATACACACACTTAACGCCACCAGCCTTTGTTTGCCTTGTCTGTTACTTGTGGTTGTGATAATACTCAGTTATTACCATTTTAGAAGCTAATTAGATTTTTATTGGCAATATGTAATTTTTGCGCATTTCCTCAAAATGTCTGCAATGAATTTTTACAATTTCCGAATATTTCCACCCACTTCCGTACACATACACACGCAACACTCGTGCAAGCAACTACCACTTCAATGTTTGTATGTTTGTGGCCTTTTGGAAGCGCTGCAACCCTTGTATTTGGCACTTTATTATAGTGTTTCCGTTATTGGGCGGGACAAATGCTGATTTCATTTCAAAAAACGTTAAACAGCTAATAACTGTAGTAAAGCCAATATTTATTCGCCAAATTTTATAATGAATGTAAACAATTCAATTACAATATTTAAGGTTCGCAGCCAGTTGAATACGCCTACGTAAGTTTCAATTTGATTTAACTATTTAAAACATCATCGATGTACTTTTTCTTCTCCTCCTTAGACGTAAACTCCGATTACACGATTATAGCCGAATTAACAATAGCGCGTCACTCGTTCTTTCTATTCGCTGTTTAGTGCAAGCTTGAAATACCAAGTGAAACCATGTCGCTCTTCACCAGATCCTTCGAACAGAATGGTGATCCTTTTCTTCCTCTATTGCCACCAGCGGGTACTCCATCGCATACTTTCAAGGCTAAAGTACTTTGATCCATTGGGATGACATGAACTATGTCAACTCGTTGTTCCATCATCTGTGATATTTTTCTCCAGGTATAAATCTTCCGCAAAACTTTTCTCTGCATCACATAGTAAGACGGTAATTATGAGCAACATGTAGAGTTTTATTTTAGTTCGTCGAGAGAGGACTTTACTTTTCAATTACCCACTCAGTCCAAAGTAGTAACAGCTGCAAGAGTGATTCTGTGTTGAATTTCAAGGCTGACGATATACTTACAAAAATAAAATTAGACAGATAAGAGTTAATTTAAAGTTGGACTCAACATTAGAAGAGATTGTTTCGAGTTAGAGGGAAATATAGGTTATTGGCTTTTAATGGCTTGGAAGCTCAACGCATTTTTAAATTTCCTTTGCTGTTTTCACCCATCTGAAGCAGCCCATATTTCGTCTCAATCGGATGAAGTCAGAAAAATGGTTACGCTCCATTATTTCATATTTCTTAGACCGTGCTCCTCTCGAGACACGATCGTATCAGATTCTGTCCTTGGTATTTAGCGAACACACCCTGTTGACAGAAATATTGCACAGGTTAGGAGCATGAAGTCAGATGAGGTATTTGGGAGGTTAAAGATTCCCTCTCTTATATTACTAGAAATGTGTATTTGGTAACATTTAGTTGTCTAATTTATTCACCAAGAGAGTATACAAAAAATCTTTAGATTTTTTCGCGGAAATTTAAAGATAAAATAACAATAATAATAATAATAATATTGAAAGCGAAACAAAAAATTACGAAAGTGATGGCATGATACATGATACAACGGCCGTATGCATATTACGCTAAAATAAACAAATAATTAAATATTGAATAAGCTACCTTGGAAGATGGTACAGATTATATGTATGATTAAATATTAAAAAGTATTTATTTAGATATATATACATATATATCTGTGTTGTTTTGTCATGACATCCAAACAAAAAAATCCAAAAATTGTATCTGAAAAATTATTTTAAACATAAAAACTTAAGTAAGCATAATAAGATAATTAATAATACATATTATATTCGATAAAGAATAATGCAAAATTCGAATTCGATAATTTTCAGTAGTATACCATAATTTAGTATACCAAATTTCACGCCCCTAAATGCTATTTTGACGGCTTTTTTACGCAAAACCTCATATATGAACAAATCGATTATATGGGGGCTATATAATATAATCTTCTGATTTAAATGATTTTCACTACCAACATGCAATTCATAATATGTATTAAAAATTTCACGCCCTTGGATACTTTTTTGACAGATTTATGGGCCAAATTTCAAATCTAAAAAATTGGTCGTATATATGCCAAAGTGGTATGATATGGTCGGTTACAAGAAACGTTCGTATACATCTGTACTACACTACTGTACTGCCTACCAAATTTGGTTGCAATACCTCAAAAACTGAGGGTCTAGGATGCGTTAAAACAAACGGACAGTTGGACATGATTAAATCAATATAGCTCGCCGTTAAATTTCGAACATTTTCGCGCGATTATTTTTTACAACTTTCGACATGGGTTGATTTAGCAACAGTGCATCGATGAACTTGAACGATTTTTTGGCGATGAAGCCGCATCAAGGACCAGTGTTTATCGTTCAAAACCTGTTGTTGTTCCGGAAACTATTGATAATATGCGCAAAATGATATTGCAAGATCGTCGTGTGACCTAACGCGAGATTTGTCAATCGCTCAAAAAAATACTCGTGTCGATTGGTCGAAAGAAATGTTAAAAAAATACGATAGCCGTGCTTTGAAACACTTCTATGACATCGTGACTGGTGATGAGTCGTAGATTTACGCGAATGAGTCCGAAAATAAAGAACAGTCCTGTATGGGTGTTTCAAGATGTGCACGAAGCAATTTCAAGCAAATGGCTGCCGGTATTCTTGGAAAAACTGGAAGTATCACAACCGTGCAACTACAACAACGTAGAACAGTAAATTCTGAGTTGTACACAACGATCTTTTGCCAGTTGTTTTTCAAGGAATCTGGAAAACCAGCCGCCGAATATGAACCACTCACCACGACAATGCGAGCTCTCACACATCGACTGAAACAACTGCATTTTCTGCACCCAAAACATCGAATTGATGAGTCATCCACCGCTAGACCTGACTGTGCACCGAATGATTCCTTTTTATTGCCGTATGGAAAAAATAAATTAAGAGGCCAACGTTTTTCGACACCTGAAGAGACGATTGATACATTCCGAACGCATGTTTAGGAGTAACCTCAATCAGAGTGGCAAGAGTGCTTCCATAATTGCTTCAAAAGTATATGAAAGTGTATAGATCTTAATGGAGAATATTTTGAAAAACTATAAAGCGATTTTCGAATATATTCGTTTCGTTCCCTAATCCCGAATTATAAACGAAAACTTCCATGCTATGTATCAGAACTATTTAAACTTGTTTGATCGTTTCTTCATGTAGTCGAATATAATTCGGTTTTTTTAATCGTTCAGAAAAAAATGAATTCTTATTAAGTTTTACATCCTTTTTCTATCAAATATTTTCAATTATTTGATTCTATTGTGCATTTAAATTAAAATAAACGTTGTTTATTCTTTTATTAGAAATAATTCCAAATATTTTACTATAATTTATTACATTTGAATTTTTTTATTTTTGTATATATTTTATTTAACTTAATTTTATTTTATTATACTTTAGTTGGTTATATCTCTATTTTTTACTCTATCAAAAGTAGATATTAATTTTTAATTTTTTTTTGTGTTGTTTGGATTAAATTGCTTCCTTAACGTCCGCAATCCATTTACTCAAAACTGATGCAAAGTTATGGCTAAGGAACGAATCTTAAAATAGGTGATGGTTTGAAGTCAGCAAGCAGAGATTTTTTGAATTCGGCTACGGTTTCCTCATATTTATAATTTCTTTATTATTAACTTACACATAGTGTATCATTGTGTTGAAACTATGTTATGTAACAGCTTATTTGTGGTAAGGTCGAATGACGCATCGGCATGCTTGCGGTTCCTGAACTAGTTCAACGGTTGGGTTGTTGGTCACTCGCTTTGCCTACGCTACAGTAACGAAAAAAAATATCATGCCGAATATATTGGTGATAAAAAAAAAGCTCAAAAACTCAACAACAAAAAATTCCAGAATGAAAAGTTCGAAGAGAAGCAGTCTTGTCCGTTTGTTGGTGTCTTGTCAGGTGGAGTCTATCCGCCGTCTTCAACAAAGTTATTGTGAAGCCATGGTCGTTGTAATAACTCCTCTCATCTTACAACGACCCTATAAATGAAAAAGTCTGTCAGTCGATCGTTTAGTCTGTTTGTCTCAGTTTAACCCTGGTTCAGTCGTCACACTCATGTCCCCTTATGTACACAAACACAACACCCACACCAAATATTAAATTAGCAATACATATTATTATTATGTTCCCTTTCTTTTTATTTGAATACAAACCTTATAATTTTTTCTTCTTTTTTTTCGTTATTAAAATTTATAATCACTTTTTTCATATAAATTAATACTCTTCTCCTATCTTTAATTCTCTTATTCTCATAAAACTCCATTCACTCAAAAACATATTAGAAAAAATATATATATACATAAGCAAAAAAACTGTTTGCATTCCCCCCTTTTTTTAAATCTCTCTCTTTTTTGTTGTTATTGTTTGTACTCGCGCCCCTATAGCGTGTCCATTATCTGTATGTTTGGGTATATAAGAGTTATTAAAAAGAAATCAATCACCTGGTCTACTCCGTGATGATGGTACAAACATGCTAGAGAGGAACCTGTATGGGAGAAGAGTCTCTTACATATAACCAACATATATATACATATATATATATAGATATATAATTTTTCCTTTCTCTAATTGAGTGGCGGCCGCGATAGCCGAGTGATTAGCATTGCGTACTGCCATTCGGAAGGCCTGGGTTCGAGCCAAGGTTCGAGCAACATCCAAAAATTACAGAAAATAAATTTGTCTAATTGCGGTCCACCCTCGGAAGGGAATGTCAAGCCCTCCGAGTGTATTTCTGGCATGAAATAAAGCTCCTCATAAAAATCCATCAGCCTTTCGGAGGCGGCCTAGACTAAACTGTAGGTCCCTCCATTTGTTCGTCAAAACATCAAGACGCAAAACCAGAAATTGGAGGAGGAGCTTGGCCGAAAATCGCTTCAGCGGTTACAAAGCGCCAAATATATATATTGTGGCGAAAATGCGAAGCGAATGACAGATGAAAGAGAGGAGCCGACAACTGGCATGTTCTAGAGCGTAAACGAGACGATTATCGTAACGAGACGATTATTGTAACGACGCGATTATCGTAACAACGCGATTATTCCGGGGGTTTCGTTTACAAGCAGCAAACACGTATATAAGGGCGACCAATGACTGCAAAAGTAATCAGTCGTGAATTAAACTCGTTGGAGATTACATTACAGTAAAATAATAAAAACAGTACATTGTGAAAGTTGTATACAAGTGATTGTAAATAGTAAAGTAAATTAAACTGCAAATTAAGTTGGCGATTTTATTTAACAATCCAGAGATCGTACCCGAAGGATTTGGGAAATCATCGAGGTTAATCAGCAAGATCGTAACAACTGGTGTCAGAAATGGATTGTTAAATAAATTCCAGAGGCTAATAATTAAAAAATGGTGAAGATTCAGGATTTGACGATACCTCTTCTCAAGAAGGAGTTGGCCTAGCGAGGATTGTCTACAACCGGAAATAAAGCAGAGCTGCAATCGAGACTGCGAGAAGCAATGGAAGTCGAAGGCATCGACTTGAACCAGTACGAATTCCGTCGCGAGGATGAAGATGTATCCTTTAAGGACATTGACAAAGAAGAGGCTATTGATTCTGCGAAGGGGTTGGAGCAGCCATCAAGTAGGATTCAAGGAAATGCCCCTGGCTCATCTACCTGTATAGACATGAACATGTTGTTGAATGCCATTTCACAAATCAATGACAACATGTCACAAAAGCTGGATGCACAGGATGCCAGGATATCACAAAAGATGGATGCACAGGAAGCCCGTTATTCACAAAATATGTCAGTAATGAACGCGAACATGTCACAAATCGATGCCAGCATATCACAAAAGTTGGATGCACAGAATGCCAGCATTACATCACAAATGGTTGAACAGAGGGAGCAGATATCATCCTTAGAAGGAACAATCACGCAAATACAGCAAAGTCTGGTGAGAGAAAATGCGGAACTTAAGGAAAGGCAGGATCAAATCGAGGGGCGACAAGACAAAATAGAGGAGCTAATTGAAACAAAAGTGGTCAAATTGGAAGTCGGCAAGAAAAAATAGAAGAGTTAATTGAAGCCAAAGTCAACACATTGGAAGGTCGTTTCCGGGATTTGCAGTTTAATCATCCAACCACTTCAGTGAACGCGCCCAAGGCACAAACACCATCCTTTGACGGTAAAATTCCATTCCAAGTCTTTAAGCTCCAGTTTGAGAAGACGGCTGAAACCAATAACTGGAGCATGGAGGAAAAATTTGCTGCACTATTCGTTGCGTTGGAAGGACCTGTGGCAGAACTTTTGCAAACTATACCTGATTATGAGAGAAATGATTACGACGGATTGATGCGAGCCCTGGAAAGACGCTATGGTAGCGAACACAGAAGGCAAATTTACCAAATGGAGTTAGAAAAGCGCGACCAAAAACCCAATGAATCTCTACAGGAATATGCTTCGGAAATTAAGAGATTGGCTCATTTAGCCATCGGAGACGCATCGGGTGAGCATATCGAAAGGGTGAAAATACAAAAATTCATCAGCGGCATAAAAGACGCTTACACTAAGCGAGAGACATATGCGAATCCAAAGTTAACATTCGCTGAAACAGTGGCGTATGCTCAAACACGTGAAACGGCGGCACTCATAAGCAGACCAGCATACAAAGTCAATAAAGTGGAAGTTGAAACAGCAGATGTGATGACCGAAATATTGAGAACTCTGAAGTCCTTAGAAGGAATGAATCGTTCTAGTGTCAAGGATCAAGCTGGGAAATGCTTTAAATGTGGAAAGCCTGGTCACTTCTCACGAGAATGCAAAACGGGTTCCAGCATGCAGGAAGGACAGCGCAAACGGTAGGCTGAGAAGGATAAACCATCAACTTCTCAGTCGTTAAACTAAAACGAGCCAGTCTAAAGGGGCGTATGCTGGTTCCTGCAATTGAATGCCCCATAATCTCCGTCTCGCAAATTGGCAGAAAAACGAGCAACATTACTATTGGTGGATATGTGGATGGACGAGCGCGAATATTAACAGTGGATACGGGCGCATCACACTCCATCATTCGAACTGACCTGATCGCTAAACAAGTGAGACCATTACCTGGAGCAATTTTGAAAACGGCGACTGGTGAGGATACCCAAGTAGTGGGAGAAGTAACATGTGGGGTAACAATTGGGAATGTGACGGTGTTACACAGTTTTATAGTCGCGCAGATTGTGGATGAGGTAATCATAGGAGTGGACTTCTTGATGAATGAAGGTATCAAGATCGACTTGAATAACAAAATTATGGAGTACAAGAACATGGAGGTACTACTAAGCATTGGCTATAATTCCACATACATCAGCAAACGAGTGGTCTTAGAAGGTAGTGAACTAATTCCACAAAAGTCAGAAGCAGTTGTGTGGGCGAAAATTAATGGAGATTGTGGGACAAACAAATTGTGGGTTGTCGAAGCAGCACAAAATTCTACACCGGACGTACTTATTGGGAAAACCCTGGCTAAGACACGAAAGAATGGACGCATCCCAGTGAGAGTATTAAATGACTTCAGATCACCAGTAAAAATTCCTGGAGGAACTGTATTAGGGCAATCTCAAGAGGTGGAAGCCATCATCAACTGCAATAATTCATCTAAAAGCGGCTCCATTGGTAGGAAGGACATGGAGGAAGATATCAATGCATGGACGCAAGGGTTGGAAGACAAGTACAAGCACAAGGCCAGCCAACTTATCCGCAAATTCTCCAACATATTTGACAAGGATGGCAACAAACCAGGCAGGACCAACGTAGTGAAACATTGCATTGATACTGGTGACGCAAGAAAAATTCGTCGAGCTCCTCGAAGCGTTCCACTAGTCAAACGTGACGCTGTTGGCCAAATAATTAGGGAAAATGAGCGAAAGTGATGTTATCGAACCATCGGCAAGTCCATGGAGCTCTCCGGTAGTACTCGTGAAGAAGAAAGATGGCCAGTTGCGATTCTGCGTGGACTATCGGAGATTAAACGATGTCACAAAGAAAGACAGCTATCCTTCGCATAAGATCGATGATACAATAGACTCGTTAACTGGCACAGAATGGTTCTCAACACTTGACTTTAAGAGCGGGTATTGGCAAGTAGAAGTGAGTGAAGAAGATAAAGAGAAGACAGCCTTTAGTGTTGGCAACGGTCTATGGCAATTTACGGTAATGCCATTTGGGTTATGCAACGCTCCTGCCACTTTTGAAAAATTAATGGACCATGTGCTCAAAGGACTACACTGGAAGACTTGTTTGGTGTATCTGGACGACATCGTCGTATTGGAAAAGAGCTTCGACGAACATCTGAGTAATTTGGAAGAAGTTTTCCAGAGAATGGCTAGCGCTGGTCTTAAACTAAGTCCTAAGAAGTGCTCTTTATTCAAGAAGGAGGTGAATTACTTAGGTCATCAAGTAACCACGAAGGGCGTTTGTACTGCGAAGGAAAAAATAGAAGCAGTGAAGGATTGGCCGAGACCCAGAAATCTGCATGAATTAAGAAGTTTCCTTGGGCTGTGTACTTACTATCGCCGATTTGTTCCTAATTCTGCCAGCGTAGCTCGTAGTCTCCATGAACTCACAAGGAAATATAGATCTTTTGAGTGGAAAACTGAACAAGAGGAGGCTTTTCAAGCTTTAAAAGAACGACTATGCACTGCACCTATGCTAGCATACCCGGTTCCAGGTGCAACATTTATCCTGGACACAGAGGCTAGCGGTTATGGCATAGGAGGTGTACTTTCGCAAGTGATTGATGGGCAGGAGAAGATAGTTGCCTACTATAGCCGGTCTATTGGGAAACCAGAGCGTAACTCGAAGAGAACTATTAGCGTTGGTGGATTGCATTAAACACTTCCACAAATATTTGTATGGTCAACATTTCCGAGTTAGAACGGATCACGCAGCGCTGAAGTGGCTACTACAGTTCAAGAATCCCGAAGGGCAGCTTGCACGGTGGATTGAGAGGCTGCAAAGTTACGACTTCACCATCGAGCACCGCAAGGGTAATACACACGGAAATGCTGACGCTATGTCCCGTCGACCATGTAGTTTGGAATGTAAGCATTGCTCAAAAGCCGAGGGTAAGGAGGACATAATAGACGTCCAGCTAATGACAGTTACATCAGCAGAAGAGTGGAAGGCAAGTCACTTGAGGAAATGTCAGCAAGAAGATCCGGACTTGGAATTATTAATGCACGGATGGGAGATAAATTGACGACCAAGTAAGGAACAAATGGCAGCGGAAAGCCCCATCGCGAAGGCATACTGTGCACAATGGAACAGTTTAGAGTTGATATCTGGCTGTTTGCATAGAGTATGGGAAAGTGAAGATGGCCAGTGCTCTCGAAAGCTTATAGTAGTTCCGAGATTATAAATTCCTGATGTTCTTAAGGAATTCCATAATGGTCCTAGTGGAGGGCACCTAGGCATTACAAAAACGCTGGAGAAGATCAAGCAGCGGTTCTATTGGGTTGGCTGTCGTCAATCGGTCGCTGAGTGGATTGCTAATTGCACGGAGTGCATAGCAGCTAAAGGGCCAAAGTCACGAAGTCATGGGCAGATGAAGCAGTATAACTCAGGTGCACCATTTGAGCGGGTTGCCATGGATGTAGCTGGTCCATTCCCTATGAGCAGACAATGAAACAAATACGTTCTTGTGGTTATGGACTACTTTAGTAAATGGCCTGAGGTCTACCCAATTCCAAACCAGGAAGCGAAAACAGTTGCGGATGCATTCACTCACAATTGTGTTACCGGATACGGTGCGCCTATAGAATTGCACTCAGACCAAGGAAGAAACTTTGAATCGGCGGTGTTCGACAGCCCTGCATCCTCAATCAGATGGCATGGTAGAGCGATTCAACCGGACCCTGGAAGAGCACTGGCGGAAAGTAGTGGACAAGCATCAAGATGATTGGGATGTACACATACCTCTTTTCCTGATGGGATATCGGTCCGCAGTGCATGAAACAACAGGTCAAACACCTGCCAGTATACTGTTTGGTAGAGAACTTCGGTTGCCCAGCGATTTAAAATTTGGAATAACTGGTGATGCGAGATAAATTGGGAAAGAAGCGTCTACGATTCACGAGGAAGAGTTAAGAGATATATGTACATGTTCTTGTGAGGCAGCGAACTCAAATTATGAGTGACAAAATGAAGGCTAGGTATGACAAGGCGATGAACTGCGAAGGCTTCCAAAATGGAGATTTGGTGTTGCTGTACAATCCACAACGAAAGAGAGGTTTGTCTCTAAAACTTCAATGCAATTGGGAAGTTCCATACAAGATAATCAAACGACTAAACGACGTTGTGTATCGAATCCAAACTGTAGGGAGGCCGAGAAACAAGATGAAAGTGGTCCACGTAGAGAGGCTTGCTGCGTTTGGAACAGCGAATGTGTCTGATCGGGACGATCAGACTTAGGTGGAGGGCAGTGTGGCGAAAATGCGAAGCGAATGACAGATGAAAGAGAGGAGCCGACAACTGGCATGTTCTAGAGCGTAAACGAGACGATTATCGTAAACGAGACGATTATCGTAACGAGACGATTATCGTAACGACGCGATTATCGTAACAAAACGATTATTCCGGGGGTTTCGTTTTCAAGCAGCAAACAAGTATATAAGGGCGACCCATGACTGCAAAAGTAATCAGTCGTGAAGTAAAAGCGTTGGAGATTACATTACATTGCAGTAATAAAAACAGTACATTGTGAAAGTTGTATACAAGTGATTGTAAATAGTAAAGTAAATTAAACTGCAAGTTAAGTTGGCGATTTTATTTAACAATCCAGAGATCGTACCCGAAGGATTTGGGAAATCATCGAGGTTAATCAGCAAAATCGTAACAATATATATATAATTGACATAAGGATCACTCATTAGTGATCTTGCTCGAGTCGAGAGATATGGCTCCAAGTGCCAAGTGAGTGTGTAAAAAAAATTAAGTTGGCGAGTGTTTTTAAGAAAAAAATATAAATTAATTCGTAAAACAAATACAAAAGAAATAAAAAAGGTTTTTAAAAAAAATTGAATTAATATCGCAAAAAAAAATAGTTTTATAAACGCCTCATGTTCTTCAGAAACAAAAGAAAAGGGAAGTACCATAGAATATATAATGTGATAGTAGAATGAGTCGAAAAGAATAAGATGATTAAAGTGAAAGAAGTTTAAAAAAAATGTTAAAAAATACTAAAAACAAAAAAAATGGCTTGAATAAGAGCGTTAACAATAATTTGGAATAAAGTAAATTTAACAAATAATAAACAACCTAAAAGAAATTATTAATATAATATAATAGTAATGCGCTTAAAAATTCGACTTGGTTAATTTAAAATTCTAATTAAAATATTCATATATCCATATTAAAATTATTCCTAATACTTATGCGGTGACCAATATTAGATGTATAAATACAAAAAAAAAAATAATGATCAATACAAAAAAAAACTGAGATGATGCAAATTGAAAACTCCGATTAATTGGAGGAAATTTATGATATTGGCAAGTTTGTAAGAAAATTATTTTTAATAATAAAAAATAAAAAAATTTGTTATATGTTGCTGGTTGTGTGCCTCCGTTCTTCCTTCGCTCCAGATATTTGGGTGGCTGGTATTAAGAGGTGACACTGGTAGATGTTATCCTCCTCTTCAGATGCTGGTGTGACTCGGAGTCACTGTAGATTCAATTAAAAATTCGCGGAGGTCTCTTTTATATTTCTTTACTGGCGACCTCCAACTCCAGGTAGTGCCAAGCTATTTTATTTTGATTGCACTTGAATTTATTTATTTTTCACACTTAACAAATCTTAATCTTAATCCTTATTATATATATATATATATATATATATATATATATATATATATATATTATTTTAATTTTATTTTTATTTTTTATAGAGTTTGAGGAAAACTTATTTTTCTTTTCAATCGCGCCACAATATTCTGTCCCGTTTGTGGTTGCTGGGCCTTATATAAATTTATTTTGGACTCATGAAACAACCGAAAGGTCCGTAGTTCAGCAAAAAAAAAATACCAATACATGAACTACACGTATAATCTTCACACATACTCGTACTTTCACCGAGGTTAATGTTGCTAGCACTACAAGATGCCCACTCGTTATTTCCGCCAACTTGTCGATAGGGTTACTTGCTATAATTTGTTAACAGCATTTATGTTGTTTATACAGCTACATACACTCACACACTCATACTTGAAATACACATATTTATATTTATATATTGGAGTAAAGGCTGTCGTTAAAACTAGGTATAAACAAATTTTAATTATGCTTGTTATAATAAACACACATCGTATTTTTTTAATTAGAATCAATTTAAAATAACAATTTTTAATATTAAAAGTATTATAGAATTACAGATATACATTCGTGAAGATAACACAATTATATAATGGATGAAAGGGATATTTCGTTCTTTGGAAGTAAAAAAACAGAAAAGAAGAAGTCATTATCAGACTCCAAGGAGAAACAGAATCAACCCAATAAGCCTAAAGACTCAATAATTTGACGACCAACAACAGAAGTCGATTACAAAAGCGATAATCCACATATTGGACTTGCCATCGTACTCAATCACAAGAAAGTCAAGGGCCAACTGATACGAAAAGGCACAGAAAAAGATAGAGATGATATAGCGGCATCGTTGGAAAATTTTGGTTTCGATGTGCGCGTTTATAATGAATTGACGAGAAGAAAAATTACAACACTGCTGGATTCAGGTATGAGATCATCATTACTAATAACGTATCCAAATTAATTCATCAATTGAATTTGAATTTTAGTTGCCGCTGAAGATCACAGCCAGTATGATTGTTTCGTCATGATTGTTATGACTCATGGGGACAAGGGTCGAATAGCGCAGCTGATGAATTCTATACCACCGAAAATCTATGGGAGCCATTGCTTGGGAATAATTGCCAAACCTTATTAGGGAAACCCAAAATATTTTTCATACAAGTCAAAACATGCTTTCTGTATTTTCTTAATTATTATTTTACATTGTACCTTATGTTTTTATTTAATTCAGGCATGTCGAGGTAAACGTATAGATCAACCCGTTATGATAACATCACGTGTGGCTTTTACAAACATCATGATGCCAGCCAATTTCATAGATCCTGTTACAACGTCTTATGCCATACCATCTACAGCTGATATTTTAGTTATGTATTCAACATTTGAAGGTAATTATTTTTTTTTTTTGGAAACGGAAACGGGAAGAGAGAAAGTTTCAGAATAAGGCCTTAAATAATTTAATTAGAGAACATCTCCCTGACTAAAAAAACTTAGGGATTGATTTATTGAAATATGGAGCAAGGAGCTAGGAACTTGTAGGATATTTGAAAACACCTGAATCAGTTTATATTTAGATATAATAACTTGTTGTTGCACAAAATAAGACCCAACGACGCGGTCGTTTCCAGTTTTCTAGGAATCTGTATTTTCTAATTTTTGGACGCAGAAATTTCCAATTTCCAGCTCTATAGCACCACTTTCAATATTACAAAGTTTTTTATAAAAAAGTTAAAAGGAAACGCCCTATAAAAGTCTATCTTGCTATAGAAATTGGACATTAATTTGCACCGAAATTAATCAAGTTTATATTAAACTTATTCAAATATTTTATATATCTGCTCACAGATCATTACTCATTTCGGAATACCTCAACGGGTTCATGGTTCATACAAGGCCTTTGCAGCGTTTTAAATGAGATCGTCGACAACGTTGAGGCACAAACCACAGGTGCTGAGTTATTGCGTCTACTCACGGCTGTTAATCGCAAAGTAGCTTGTGAATATCAGTCTTATAGTGACAATGAATTGATTAACGCAAAGAAGGAGATGCCAAACTTTATGTCAACACTTACAAAAACGTTCTTTTTAAAGGTGAAACCCAAAGGTGCAAAAGTTGAAATTAAAGATTTACTCGTATTGGAGACGAATGAAGATGAAGAGGAAAAATTAGACCAAATTTTCCAAACAAATTCATCCTACCGCAGATTCTTTGATGGTCCAGTTCAATATATTTAAGAGCGTGCCTATATTTGTTATATAGCATAGTAATATAAGTAATATGTCATTTTATAAATTCTTTTATTATTTATAATAAAGTATTAAAGAATAGATAAAGTCTATTTTTGAAAAAATGCAGGTGGAAAGTCTGATTCTCAGGTATGGAGATTGCAGGATTAGCATCGTACCTTCACGGCTATATTTCTTTTAAGAAGGCACATAATAGAGAATTTGCTTCTTTTTGTGCTGTGGGGGGAAAACTTCTCGTTAATGGGAGACTATAGCTTGACGAATGTGTTTGAATCTGATGATACAGCTGAACATATTTTGCGCTACTGCAAAAGGGCTGTGGCTGATACCCATCTACCAAAGTGTCCTTCTGGAGACAAGCTTTTCTACTGCTGCGATGAAGATGACTCATTTATTAATTGGCAATCGAGATAATACTTGATCAGGAGCCGACCGGAAGCGGTGAGTTCTTTAACGCATATGCCGCAAACCTCATTTTGAATAAATTGACTATAGCGCCACCTAAAAAAAAATAAAATAATATGATGACGTGTAATTAAGTCTTGTAATAATCAATTTTTTTAACCAAAAACCGGCAAAGACGAAGAATATGTAGTGTTTGCCTAAACAGCTGCAAAATCTACCGCTTTACATTTGTTAAAGTCACAACTTAATGCTTTATTTCAAGTATTTAATCCAAGCTAATCCTCAATCTTGATTTAAAATTTTTAATCATTAGTCTAAAAGTATTTACTTTTGCAGACTGAATTAAAAAAATATGTAAATATAGTCGCTTTAATTATGCTTAAATAAATTTAAAAAAAATTTTTGTTTGTTTATTTTATTATTGGCCTTGGTCCAAATTCTGTATTGCATTTTAGGATTAAATTTTAATTCTAATATGTAAACAACTCGGTTATAAGAGGAAATAAGATATGGTCTTCCGATTTCGATGATTTTCAATTCGAACATTGACTTGAATACTCACCATTATATATATTTTTCCTGACGGATTTTTTTATCAAAACAACTCGGTTATGTGATATAGTTTTCCGATTTTAATGATTTTCAGTACCAATGTGCAATTGATTGTTTGTGTTTGTACGTGAATACCAAATTGCACTAATGATCTTACCGCTTCCGATAAATGATCGTTAAACTGTAAAAATATATTTCAAAAACTGAGGGACTAGCTTTAGATCAAACAAACAGACATACGGATATGCCTAAATCAACTTAGCACGACGATCTGATCCGATCAGTATAGATCTTGGTGGGTCTATCTCTTCTCTTTCTGGTACTTACGTACTCGGACCAAAGTTAATATACCATTTCATGTACATGACTTCTTAAGATTGCTATCCAAGAGTATCTGTAAATTATGGAAGTCAAGACAACAATGTAATATTTAAATTTGCAATTATTTTCTTTAGAAAATTTCATATATTGATATAATGTATATTTAGTTCTTTTCAGAGGCCTGGTTGCAACCAAAGAGTTTAGTAAACTCAGACGTACAATCAATGTGATAATTAAATTTTGTTATATGAGCATAATAATAGTTGAATGTTTGATGCATTAACATCATTATATATATATAAGTATATGTAAATAGACATGATGCTTTCTCTTATTTGTGTTAAAGAGAACAAATGTTTTTCAAATTTATACTCAGTCTTATTCCACCATTGATAAGCCTGGGCCTGATAAGATAAAAGCGCATTCATTCCCCTAAATATTTATTAGGTGATATTTCAACCAAATATGAGAAATCAGTTCGCGAATACAGTTGGTGGTTGCCACTTATACAAGAGTGTGTGTAGTCAGTGATTTAAATTAAAAAAAAGAAACCAATTGTAACTATCTTTTATAACGAGAACAACATGTCTGATGAAACTGATTTTCATCTTTTCAAAAAAACCAAACCCAAACATGACAAAGCAGACGCTGCGCAAGTTGTTGCACAACCGGGTCGAGATGTCACTGCACCAAAAAGTCAAATAGTTCAGTCACGCTCAACCGATGAGGAATTCTATCCAAATAATAATCCTTTTGTGGGTGTGGCTGCCATACTCAACCATAAGTATGTTAAAGGTCAGAAAGATCGCATGGGTACAGAGAAAGATCGTGATACGATCGCCGAGACACTATCGTTATATGGTTTTGATGTGCGTGTCTTCAATGATCTGACTTTTGAAAAAGTGGATGCACAATTGAAATCAAGTAAGCTTATACAATGGTAAATTAAAATTTGAGTAGCTGTAATATTAAAATTTAGTTTTGTAAATGTTTATATGTTTTCTTTTTCATTTCCTGATGTATTTTATTGAAAAAATTTAATTCTAAAACATATGTTCCTTTTCTTTATATATTGATATATAAAGTGTAAATTTTTTCAATGATAAGTAATTTCATATCAATTAATTAATGATTAAGATTGATAAACTACAAACAAACATAACAATAAAATATAATGTAGATGTTTCGCTTGCTAACCACTCGACTATTGCGGCCGATATAATATAATAAAATGCATTTATGTATGTAACAATGTACATAAAGATATATGTTCAGGAAAATTTCTAATTTTTTTTATTGCAATTTCCTCGTATACCTACGAATTCAACATTTTCTTAAAAAAGTGTAGTAAATTTTTACTAGCAATAAGTAATAAAAGTCAATGATTATATTGCTGATTTTATTTATTTAACCACAACTAAACAAAATTTAGCATTTTCGTAATTTTTCTTTTTGTAATTCCACTTTTAAAAGATCAGGATTCACAAAATTCAACGTTTAGTGTAGAGAAAATCAGACAAAACTTAAAAATATGTTTGTTCGGCAAAACAAGGTTATAATCCCCGATTTGAATATTCCACTGGCGATATGATGCTCCGCCACGGATTTTTTACAGAACTCGATTTTTTTCTATTGCTTTCATATTTTGTCAAAAAACGATAGGGGGTATTTGTGGTAATAATAATTTCAAGTAACGAATTTTTTGCTAAACCAAATTAAATAGTGAGTGAGGAGATCTAAATAAATTTTCAATATAATTCGAAGTTAGTTTAAGCTATAGAAAAGTGATATCCTCGGATATGCCAAGGTCTTCAAATCGTTTAATAATTAATATGTTCCTTATTAAAATTTTTTAGAGTACACAACATGTTATGTATTCACTCATTCAATACCTTAATTATGATAGTTTCTGTATGAAATCTAAGCTTTGAACTATCAGTTATATGTGATCTATATGATATAAACTTCCAATTTTGTTTATTTTCAGTAATTTTTTTTTATCTGTAATATGAAATTTGAAATGTATCTAACCTTATATATGAACAATGAGTTTTATGACCTATGTGATATAGTCGTCGGATCTCATTGATTTCGACAATTTATTCGCACACGCTTCGTCCACATAGAATCAAAAATGGTTCTAATAAGATTTTAAATTGTTCTTCTACGATATTTAATTTATTATAACATATAAATTATTATGGTAAAATGCTTAACTATTTATAAAACTTGTATAACAATTTTTTCCAGTATGATGCAAATCGAATCGAAATAACAATTTTTTCGGAATGGATCGGTCACTGGTCCACTAGTCGTAAAGAAAAGTTTTCCAAGTGTTAATAATAAGTATTTTTCAAATTACAAGCAAATTATACTAAATCCCTGATTTTTTCGAAGAGATCGGTCTCAGATTTAGATCCCGGAATATTCTTTCTTATACGTTATACGTTTGGGCTGTGAATTCATTCGTCAGTCAAACCTCGTTTAACTATTTCAAAAACTAAGAGACTAGTTGACGTTTAAAGAGACATATGGATAGAGAGACAACTAGATAACTTATCCTTCTAAACAATCACTAAGAATGCATTCCTACCCTTGATTTGGAAGGTTCTTTTAATGTAAAAAAAACATCTAACTGAGTCTTCTGCGATCACTCTTGAAGACAAAAAACTGTATAACTGCTTCATTGCTAATAAAAAAAATTTGAATAGAAGAAAGTCATTTATTGAAATTATAATCGCCCATGATATAGTCAGGACATCAAGATTTCTAAAAAGTGATTGAAAAGTTGAATAAACGAACGTAGAGGCATTATTACTACCGATAAAATCATCACATATGATCAGATCGTACTGGGCAAAGCACTTGAAATCAATCGAAAGTTATCAGCTGGGTGGGTTAGTTGATATATGCCTAGATACATATATAAGTATAGCAGAAGATTTTATTTTATAGTACGTCTCGGTTAAATATAAAATTGTCTTAGCATCAGATGGTGCAAGATGGTGCACCTATGTTTTAACCTACTTTGGAGCTACTTGGCTGTTGAGATAAAAAATTAGATGCAAATAAATATTATTGAAAAAGACGTTTGGTAAACTTTCGAAACACTTTGCCTACTTAGTATTTTCGAAATATGTGATTTGAAAATAAAATATTTTTCACGTTATTTCTTTGTTTATTATAAATTTGTGAAAAAGTTTATCACATGCAGAATTAGAAATACCGTGGTTCTGCATTGCAATTATTGGACGATACTGTAAAGCAAGAGATGTACAAAATTTTCCGTTGAAAACAAAAATTAAAAATAAAAAACACATCAATTTCTTTGTATTTTGCACTTTTTATTAAATGAAGTACTAAGTTTTGGTAACTTGTAACTTGTAGTGATAAATATTATCTACACATTGTCACTCGTCATTTTGGAAAGAGTTTAAAGTTAGCGACAGTAACCGATTACAGTTCTGTCGTCTAGGTATAGCGTCGTCTTGTAAATAATTGTTTTAAAGCTTAACTAATTTAGATCTCTCTACAATATATTCGTTCAACTCTGGTCCGCCATATTTCTCCCTTTGTATACATCCATTAATTCTCAAATATACTAAACGTACCTCAACAAAAGTAACGAACCATTTCGTTTCCTTAAAAAGAAAATTTAACTTGACATTTCCAGTAAACTTAAAATTAACATGCTAACGTTATGCTAACGCTTTAGCAGTAGCTACAGCAATTCGAAGAAGAAGCAGATTCTAGCCAGTGGGGAAGATATTTCAGAAAGGCACGCACTGGGATCCACGTCTTACTACCCTAAAGACAAAAATCGTACGCTGCAATTATGACTCTGAACTTGTCTTTATTTTCTTCTGGAACACCAAATTGCTGGCCAGGGATCAAAAGAAAACACCTGAATTGATCGACAAAGACAAGTGAAATAAATTGCAGTCCATGTTTGTTGACTTACTTCAACAAAGCAGACTTCGCATATAATCGGAAGACGAACTGGGAATTTTGCCGTTGTCTAATGACTTCTCTTATCCATGAAAAATACCTGTTTAAGGGAGTACACACTTAAAATGAGAATAGTTCATGCTCAAGGGAAAGTGTCTCAAGTGAATTTGATCCCTAAACCTGGTACAACTGCCGATAAAGTAGGATCACACCGACCTATTACCCATTACACCCTAAATCATGGAATCATGGAAGCGCTTAATATATGCCTCAAAAGAAGGAAACTAAATATCAGAAATTTGTACTAGCTCATAAATCGTCGCCCTACAAGAACGCTCCATCAAATGAGAGAAAAGGCTGTCGTCAATGCACTTCAACTCGTAAAACAACTTTCTCATCAGTTCGTTAAGGCCGAAATTACAAAACTGATGTTGTTTGTAATTGCACGATATTCTCTCTTGGTTCTCTTGTGCGTTTTCTTCATTCATGTCGTACAAAGAAACACAGCTGAGCGACAACAAAATTTATTAAAATACCCTACATATACATACATTATTTCATTTTAAGATCCAGTCTTTATTTCAATATTATTACATAGATCAAGACATAGACTAGAAACAAAAATACAACAATAAATTAATTTTCCTAAATGGAGCAAAATATTTTAACCATAAATAAATTAATATTAAAAACAAGAAAGAAGTGTTGTCTTCGCCCATGCTGAAACCTTCATACCTTTCATGTACATATGAAATGTATTGCAAATTGCATAATTCGATTTCGATAATTTTCAGTGTCAATATTAACTTAAACAAATCGGTTGTATGGGGGATATGATGTAGTCTTCTGATTTCTATAATTTCATGTTCATAGTTTCATGCTCTTAGATATTTTTTGGCAGATTTATGGCACACAGTTAATGTGTATGCAATAATGGTTCGATCTGGCCGGTTCTGGCAAATGTGGCTACCAAATTTGGTTGAAATATATACGAGAGACTATTTACGTTCAAACAGACGGTCAGACAGACGTGGCTATATAAACTCAGCTCGTCATTCTGATACGATCATACTTACATACTTCGGACCAAAGTTAATGTACCATTTCATGTAAATGAATGGTATAATAAGTAAAATATATAAAACATGAAATTAATACTTGAAAAATATGTTTGTATTAAATAAAATAAGGTTTGAAATCAGCCTATGTACATAGATATTTTCAAACATTTATTGTATTTTCTTTATGTCATCCGGTGGTGAGTCAGCACCTTGGCTCTACAAAGGCCTCTCTCATATTTGCGGCTCCCTTGAAATTGAAAGACGTCTAAGTAAAGTAATTAATGGATGTACGAATTAGATTTGCTAGTGTATGCTTCTCATAACGCCTATCCCGGATAAATTGCTACATTGCTCTTACAAATAGGTTGTATTTGAAAAAAATTTGAATTAACAATTAAAAATTAAGTAGTAAATTAATCGGAAACTTATTATTACCACAGTATAGGTGTCATCGGTACGTTATTCATATGTACTCGTATATGCAATATAAATATTTTTTTTAAATCGAGCAATTACTTATTTTATCTATTGGTTATTGTTGATCAAAATCGTGGGAGGGTATTGGGTAATCGATCAGGACTTTCTTGCAGGGAAGTTGATCAAGTCTAACATAGAATATATCCAAAGTTTTCAATCGAAACCCCTCAGAGTGATTGCTAACTCACCCTACTACATTACAAAGACTCCGATTTCAATATCTTAACTATTTCAGAGGCATAGAAAAACACTCCCTGCCATATAAGCTAAGATTATTAAATCATTCTAGTCCACTCATAATATCGGAACAAACATTCCACCCAAACACCTTTAGATGTTTGCTTAAGAGAAAGTCGATAGCAGAACTGCAGTAATTATGTAAATACGAAAAATTATTTATTTAAAACGATTGTGTCAATGGGCTCACTCTATAAGCGTTATTAAATAATTTAGAATAAAGTAAAAAAGCTTGCTAAAAAAAAATATGTATATACATATATATTGTTTTTACATTTTTTTCGCATTCAATATCTACAACTTTGCTGAATACACCAAAACAATATTTCTTACTGTTTCACGAGCCGTGTGAAAGTATCGAAAAAGTGCTGAAAATCGACTTTGAGTCAACAAATGTATTAGGCCATAAATCGAAACGGTTGCTAAACTGGCAAAAGTAATGACGCAGAAACTCTAGTTTTGGTAAGTATTTACAGCAACAATTGCCCAAAACGATGACCTGAAAAATGCTGCCCTGTGCTATTGATCTATCTACATATGTATTTAGATATATGTATTTTTGGTATTTATGTGCATAAAATGTTTGGCGTTTACATAATTCAGTGGCTGCGTTATTGTTTACCAACCTAAGGAGAAGTAGTCAGATATTAATCGTTATTCAGTGCCTTCAACGGAAATATGAACATGTGTAAATAACTCCATGAAAGCCGACTGCAGCCGTATTTTAATAATAACATGGTTAACTAAACCAATCTACTCGCAATCGCAATAAACTGGTCCTTGGTCCATCTGATTCTTCCGAATAGGTCGTTTCCATTTACTTGAAATAGTTTTATATATACAGATCTTAAAAAAAAAAAAAAAAAAAAAACATTTTTTTTGCTCGAGTTTGGTGAAATTTCTTACGAAAGTATCTTTCTGACTAGACTAATTTATGGAGCACTTTTCTTTACCGAAAATTGGCCAAAGACCAATCTAAGTTCAAAACTATCTACGAGGGTGTTCAAAGGAAAAGGTAAATTTTGATTTTTTTTTTAAGTAGTTATTTATTCATCAATATCTATTTTGTCCCCTTCAAAGTAATCCCCCTCGGCTTTTCGTTATGGTCATCAGGTCTTTCTTCAGACTCGATCTCATCAATTGTGGCAAAACGATTTCCTTTCATTGGTCATTTTTTAGTTTTGGGATTAGGAAGGAAGCCAAATCTGGTGAATACGATGGTTGAGTCATTATTACGGTTTTGTTTTTGGCCAAAAAAAAAAACAGGAATGTGTTAGCTGGTGCATTGTCGTGATGCAGAATCTACGATTTCCACAATTCCGATCGTTTGAGCCGTATTGCTTCACGCAAACGTTGCATAACTTCCTTGTAGTATTCCATATTAACTGTACGACCTTTTGGCAGAAACTCATGATGCACCACATCATTGTAATCAAAGAAAACAGTGAACTAAACCTTCACCTTTTCCTTTAAACATACCTCGTATATACCAAATATCAGTAAATCGAATAGATCAATCCCTGTTCGCCTTTCGTAAAAATTTTCCACAAACCTTTGCGGGAACCATAAAAACAAACTGAAAATTTTTTGGTATAATCTGCTGGATATTTTCGGAAATCCTATAAAATAAATATATTTTATATTTATAAATATAATATACATGTATATATAAAAATAATTGCTAAAGCGAGTATCGGTCGAGATCGTCCTCCGAGTAGTGGTGTGCACCCTAATGTCAGAAAATCTGCTTTGAGGGGAATATTGGTTTCAAATTATCTATCTTGTAAATCTTTCTTTCGGAATGTTTGCGAGATTGAGCATGAAATATCCTTGCAACAACTTTTTGAAATTATTTTTTTTATTAACATAAATTTTCAAAACCTTTCACATTCACTTTTCATTTTCAGTTGCCAAAGAAGATCATAGCAATCATGATTGTTTTGTTTTGGTAATTATGTCACATGGCGCCGAGGGACGAGTGTTCGCTAGTGATATGAGCTACCCTGTAGAACGTTTATGGCAGCCATTTTTTGGTGATAATTGTAGAAGTTTAATAAACAAACCAAAAATATTCTTTATACAGGTAAAATTCACTTCTTCAGTAGTTCATTTTTGTTAATTATTTCCATATTTCTACATATGTACGGGAATACGAATATAAATTTTGCTTTAAGGCTTGTCGTGGCGAACGTTTAGACAAACCTGTTGTATTTAATGAGTTCTCTGTGATGACACGACAAATAGGACCAACCGAACTGGATGAGAACCCGCCTACAATAACCTATGCGATACCTAACACAGCCGATTTACTGGTGATGTATTCGACATTTGAGAGTAAATTTATTAAATAAAACTTGTAGATATGGTTTTTAACAACTTTAACTATCAATTGCCGCAATTTCAGAGTATTATTCATTTCGTAATGTTGAAAATGGTTCCTGGTTTATTCAAAGCCTTTGTGATGTATTCATTGAAGCCGCCAAAAAGCCAATTGCCTATAGTGAGGGCTATGATCTGTTGCGTCTACTGACCACCGTTAATCGCAAGGTGGCTTATGAATATCAATCTTCTGCCAAAGTTGAAGTACTCAACCAAATGAAGGAGATGCCAAATTTTCTATCAACACTCACCAAAATTTTCTATCTCAAAGTTAAAAGCCGTCCCGGCAAATGAGTCATCGCAAACAAAGCGCGAAATAATTACGCTTGTATATATGTTTGTATATATAAATAAAAACTAACATTTTTGTACAAATATATAAATGACAACAAAATAATATTCTAAATACACATAAAAAATCGTTATTTTATCATATCACTTCATTGATATGCAAGTAGGTTGGTACATTCATATATATATAAGAGTGTATTGTAAATATATACTTACCCATATAAATGTATGAGTTTTTAGCGGTAATCGCCTGGCTTGTCTTATCAGCGAAACAATTAAGGTGTTCAAACATTGGCAAAAGCCTGATATGGGGGTTTTCAATAAGAGTTATATGATTTCTTTAAAACAAATATACTAATTGATACAATTAAGTTCTGAATATACCAACATTAAAATGCTCAAAAATTTGGTTTATCGAATTCGTTCCTGCATTGTGGATTTCTTCGCACCAGAATCGACAGTTTTGTTTATTTACCGCACCACTCAGATGAAAGTAAGCCTCATCGGAGATGATTTTCTTAAAAGAAAATTGGTTTCATCTAATTCGTTCCTACAAAAGAAGTCGTGGAGGCCATTTTAATGATGTTATATTCAAAACTTAATTGTATCGATTGTACTTCACATTAAATAAAAACATTTAAATTTCCTTAACAATTAGTGCGTTTTTTTAAGAAATCATATCACTCTTATTGGAAAACCCTATATTTAGTGAACATATATATTTTTGTGGCAATTTGTAAAGTTAATAAATGGAATAACAGTAGATTGTGTATGGCGTTTACATGAAATTTGTTTAATTATTAAATAATTTTAATTTGACCTGCGATTGTTTATTTGCGTACAATAAAATTTTCTTTCTTTCGCAAATTCCTCCAATACTCAAAATAAAGTATGAAACGCTGTTTTCTCACTGGTAACCTAAAATTTCTTTAGATACATACGACTATTATATTGTTAGGAATCGAATTTGTAGGTGGATTAGTCGTATTGCAAATAATATATTATATATCCATTAAAATAATAATTATTATTGGGTAGATGACTAACATTGGCATTTGTACTTTGATTTTAATAATTAATAATCTGATACCTGCTTTCTTCGTCGGCATATAACTCAATAAAAATTTATTTCAATTCTTTTATTTAAGAACTATATAAAATAATAAAATAAAGAAATTTTAAATTAAATTTTAATTTTAAATTTTAATTTTTATAAGTAAACAAAGTTGAAGATATTGATAAGAAAATTGACGGTATGAAAGAATAGGTAATACTGTAAAATTTACTTAATAGAAATTTGAAATAAGCGATCTTCGGCTCGTCTTTTCCTACGATTTGTGGAAATCGGTTGTTAGGCTTACGTTTCTCTTTGTATAATGGCAAACATTCGAAAAGAAATCACCGCTTGACAGCACTATTATTGGAGCATTGCGAAATGTCGTCTTAAACCTACTTCCCATTGATATTATGGTATCTTCTACTGCATAACCCTCATCTAACAAGGTCGGTGATGGAATCCACTCAACGGAGCTTGGAGTTCTTAAGGAATTTCATCGGTAGCATTTTTCAGGCGGAACTGGCGGTCACACATTAGGCTGTCTATTAACTAGGGTAATGATATTGGTAAATTGTAACTAATTCTTCTCGGATAGACAGACAACACTATGAGTTCTATAATCTAAAACAATAAAATCAGAAATGGTAGAGTGGTAGATCACTTAACGGTCGCATTGTTAACAAAATAATGTGACCGATTATAAGAACGTCGCGAGAGCTTGTCTTATCAAAGAGGAATACATTATATTTTCTATTAGGTAGGCACGCAGAAATGCTGGGCATACCATCAAACGACATGTTGAAGAGTTGTAGAAAGGAGGAAGAATCTGAAACCTCAAGGCACTTTCTCCACGCAGTTTGCAGCAGTAGGTTGAAGTCTCTAGCGGACTTAAGCGAATTGGTTTGGTTTGAGTAACGGCTAGGATCCCCCTCATTGTTATCAAAATAAGCCCATGTCGTGCCTAAGTGAGTTGAAGCCCTTCAACCTAACTTAACTGTAAAAGTATTTTTATGTGCTCGTGTAAGTTATATTAACCTTCTCCAAAAACTTAATATGAAAACAAAAAGATTTTCTATAAAAGTAATTTCTCAATTTTCAAATTAAAATACGACAAATATAAAACAATTTACCTAATATTAATTTAAAATTAGTTTTTTCCCCACAAATACAGTTTCCAACCATTGAACCGTTTCTTAACGGCGAATGAAGGAACGGCATTACCTGCCGAGTATTATTTAATATGGTAAATTCGAAAAACCAATTTTCACTCGTCTCACTAAATTTCTATAGTTTATCTGAGTTTTCTACATTTGTTATTTTTACATTGTAGCGGTTGGAAAAAGTTAAAAATCATGTTTATTTTTTTTTTAGCAGCATGTGGTTGTATGTAGATATAATCAAACCTCAATGGGATTATTGCTTTTCAATGTGTAACATATTTACCGTCGTTAATAATACGGTGGAATGTGAAAATTGTATCATATTAACGCAGAAAAAATTATTGTACGGGAATGTACTGTACTTATGGTATAATAATTTAAATAATAAAATTGATCTGCAAGAATTTTACTGTTAGAAACGCGTTTGATTAGCTGCGCAACAAGCAAAAGCATTGTGGAAAGTCAACACATCCAATAAAAAAACGTCAAAGGATTTTTAAAAGTTTGCTTGATTCTTTTATATAATCTCTTAAGGTGTTCGTGTTCTGGTATAAGTTAATTTCTGAAAATTGCAAAAAAATTAAAATACATAACTGAGGCAAGTAAAAAGTTGATAAACATTTGACAAAAACGCATTTTAGATTATTTTAACCCTTAAGCCTCCACCTGAAAGAGAAAATGTATTTTCTACCGGCAACCTTATTTCTAGCTGCAACGGAATCATTTGGGAGTCTCAAAGAGGGAGCTAAGGGCTGTAAAAGTTTTAAGCTCGATTTTCATATGTATAATGAACATATTAGAAAATCTAACTTCAATACCGGTTGTGACTGAACATTCCTTCACTGGGATGAACAATAGTCTTTGATGGTCGAATATATATATATTTGTCATTTTGTAACCGCTGAAGCGATTTTTGGCCGAGCTCCTCCTAGAATTTGTTGATTTGCGTCTTGATGTTTTTACCAACAAATTAGAGGGACAGTTTATTCTAAGCCGCCTCCGAACGACCTATGGATTTTTATAAGGAACTTTTATTTCATGTCGGAGGGCTTGACATTCCCTACCGAGGGGTGACCGCAATTAGAAAAAAAAATTTCTATAATTTGGGATGTTGGTCGAACCTGGGCTCGAACCCAGGCCTTCCGAATGGCCGTACGCATTGCTAACCAATCGGCTTCTACTGATAAATCCAACAACTTTTTCCACACGTCCTTACCTAGTTCATAGTATCTCTTGGACGGCGTGGATATCAGCCTAACCAAAACTAACTCACCCATTCTCTCCCACGACTTTATTTTGTTAAAAAAAAAAAAATTGTTAAACCTCTTTGCTGTTAACCTGACCACATCTCATAGTTGGTGAATCCAACCACAATTAAATTTTCACAATTGCATACACAATTTCATAATTTTTTGATAATATTTTCCTGTTTTTTCCTCCATATAAGTTGATTTATTTTCAATTATAAAATTTATGTGAACTGCTTAATCGTCCAGCTCCTTGAAAACAAAATAATAACTCTAATTCAATCATTTCCCAGTGATCAAAATTGAATCTTCTTCGACTTGTCAGCCCTTACTATTAAACTTCCAGCGCGACTGGATACCTTAGAGATTTGTGAGGCCAATTAAACAACTACAAATTATGACTAATTTTTGCCTAGAAAATTCACTATAATTCTATATCAGCGCCATGAATTATTAACAATGTCCTATACGAACATGCAACAGCAGAGGAGGATACGCAGTTCTATAATTATATATAAGCGTACAAAAATGTAAGTAACATTGAACAGCACAACAGAATGTTTCAGTTTCATTTCAACAGTCACCAGTGTAAGCATTTGAACTTGTCGTTGCAGATTTTCTCAAAAATCCATTACAATGACACCATGGGCACATTGTCATCGTCGCTTCTGCAGTGTGGCTTTCTTTATCAGCATCCGTTTGATTCTACTCACCTCACAAGTGATGTTGTTGGCGCCCATATTACGCTCCAAACAACGCGGCACATATCGTACACATAGAGCTTTGAGTTACTTTTCATTCCTCTTACTACTCACTCTATGCACCACCGCGCCTTTCCTGTTGCGCATCATCGCTTCGACATACGCCCGTGTGGGTGTGCAATATGACGCACTCTTTGTATTAATTGCCATGATATCGCAAGTTAACGACATCAGTATTGTTTTAATCACCATGCTATCACAGATAAGGCAACGTCAGCGCTTGTGTGAGTTTCTAAATCATATGCAAGACACTGTGCAGCGTGTACGCTCCATTTATGGCAGAAACTTCGTGAGTGTGCGTGAACTGCTGCTGCTTTGCTTGCAATTGGGGCTGACTTTGTACGATGTGTTGATGCAGCTGGTATTTTTGGTGAAGCTGGCATTCAAAATCGACCCTTGGCAATTTCTCGCCAACTTGGCATCACTATATTTGCAACAGTGTCGCGCCACACTGCAGCTACTGATTATGGGTTCAGTATTGTTGCTAACCGCATGCTATGCTCAGCTGGCGCTGCGTTTGGAGGTTCACGCGCAGAATACAATTGCGGAGCTTACTCACTATGAGGAACTGGTCTCGTTGCAGAATGAATTGGATGAACTTCTTGAGCGGTTGCAGAGCATATTTCAACTGCCACTCTTTCTGCTTGTTGGCGGTGAATTCATCAATGTGTTAGCGAATTTGTATGCACAACTTTATTATTATGTCATAACAAAAGCTTGGTGGTTTGCCTTTGTATTTTATTGTGCTAAAATAAGCATTGAGTTGTATCTACTCATACACACAGTTCATTTCTGTTGCGAGCTACGCACAAAGGTAACACATCTTTTCCTCAACCGCGAGGTGGACTTGGAAGACCAGACAGAGGTAATATGTTTGGTTGAAATATGCAGATAGACCATGACATCAACTTAATTTTGCTTTTTAGCCTTCCCATTTAGAACTGACCCACTCGGATGCACTGTGGCCGCAGCCAATTCGATTTTTCATCCTGGGTCTTTTTGAGCTCAACAATGTGTTTTGGCTGTTTCTTGTCACTTACTCAGTGAATTTCATTGTCATCATTTTGCAATTTGGATTTTTCACGTAAACAAGCTATTTAAGGTGTAAAATGATGTCACTCATTGTTTTGACAACAAAAATGGCAAATCAAAATAAAAACTACAGAAAATGGAATAACCAAACTTTACTTGATTCAGCCTGATCGGCATCATCCTAGCCAGATAAAAGGGTTTGAGACAATGTCGCTTCTCAGCAACCTTCAGCTCCTTAGTATCCAGTACTACGTTCACTTCTCTCATCTCAGAATGTCTATATTTTGTTTGATGAATTTTTATTTATTTTTTTATTTATTGGTGAGGGCTGTTTGAACATTCATAACCGATGATATGTGATTTTCGTCCGACTTTCAAAAGATTTTTACGCACAATCATGCGCAAAACCTTAGAAAAACGGTTTGCTAGCTAATCAAATATTGCATTTTTTTTTGGTTGCAAAGCGTGTCCTCAACCAATATAACCACGTCGTTTATGGAAGCGAAAACAGAAACAAAATATTCGCAAACTTTAAAATTATCTTTGAATCTGAAATTGAAGTGAAAAATTGCAACAAAATTCAGTCAAACTGCTGCTTTCAGCGGTTCATTAAACTTTTATAATTCATACAATTTGGTTTCGAATTTAATCTTTGCACACATTTTTGAAAGTCTATTTCGGTAGCGAAAACTAAATTACATATAAACTACCATAATATTAACAAGCAGATGGCGCTGTGATGCAATGACAGTATACACAGTGGCTCCCAAATCTGACAAGACCGCACCGGATACGCATGCCAAAGTGTTCAAACTGTTATTATCATTTCATTTAGGAGGTTTATACATATGCTGCATGGATTTAAACCATTTTATTATTTGTTAAAATAAGAAATATTATTATAGTAATATTAACCAAATAAATATTCGTATACGGCAGGAATTCAAACAAATATGTATCTATATTAGCACCCAAAAAGTTATTGTTTACTTGAATTAAAACAAAATATTGAGTCATTAGTATAACGGAGGAGTAATTTAAAATCGAAAATCAATTATTTGCTCTGACAAGTGAAAAGTGTTAATATATTCCCGTATATTATTTTTGTTATTTTTAAGAATATGAAAAGTTTGTCTGAGTTTCTAAGTTGGTTCCTTTTTTTCTATTGATGTAAACATGGTCGCTACAACATATAGAAGTTTTTATTTAAACGCTGGGTTTTTTCATTATTCTGGATGTAAGTTTATATATATTACTGGTTTCAAAAATCGATATTTGCCAACGCGCCATGTAGTATACAGGAAGAACGTATATATACGTATACGGATTTTAACGATGAATATAAATGATGGTAATGAATATCATCATGAGCTCCTCGAATTCAGTTAAAGAATTAGAATTTTAATTAATGAATAGTTTATTCTTCCAGTTGCTTAGCTTATGAGCAAAATATAATTGTATCAAATTTTATGCCAATTTTATGATTCATAACTATGTTATTAGTTAGTTGTCTGTTATGTGCTCTGTATTATGGCTGACAACTATCAACTATCGATCAGCTGATTTTAGTTGAGCAAATTAAGTGTTTGCCTCTACTATAGCTCACAAATAGGCACAACTAATGTGATATCATTTGTCAAATTTAGACTACTACTTATTAGCAGTTACGTTCTTGCCACGAGACTATGAAATGGAGTGAGTAAGTATTTCATATTGTTACGATTTTGCTGATTCAACCTCGATGATTTCCCAAATCCTTCGGGTACGATCTCTGGATTGTTAAATAAAAGTCACCAACTTTATTTGCAGTTTCTTTATTTATAAAGAATTTATTAAATGTCCTTTTATTACTCAGTAATTCACAATTCAATTACAATTCACTTCACTATTACAATTACTTCAATTAAAACTTTCACAATGTACTCTTTCTTATAACTTCACTGTAATGTAATCACCAACGCGTTTACTTTATGACTGATTGCTTTTGCAGTCGTGTGTCCCCCTTATATACTTGTCGGCTACTTGAACACGAAATCCTGGAATTACGAATCGTTCTCGATAACGAAAATTCTAATTTTACGCTCTAGAACATGCCAGTTGTCGGCGTCTCTCTTTCATCTGGCCTTCGCTTCGCATTTTCGCCACACTGCCCTCCACCTAAGTCTGATCGTCCCGATCAGACACATTTGCTGTTCCAAACGCAACAAGCCTCTCTATGTGGACCACTTTCATCTTGCTTCTTGGCCTCCCAATGGTCTGGATTCGATACACTACGTAGTTTAGTCGTTTGATTATCTTGTATGGACCTTCGCAATTGGATTGAAGTTTTGGGGACGAACCTCTCTTCCGTTGTGGATTGTACAGCAACACCAAATCTCCATTTTAGAAACCTTTGGAGTTCATCGCCTTGTCATACCTAGCCTTCATTTTGTCACTCATAATTTGAGTTCGCTGTCTCCCAATTTATCTCGCATCACCAGTTATTCCAAATATTAAATCGCTGGGCAACCGAAGTTCACTACCAAACAGTATCCTCGCAGGTGTTTTACCTGCTGTTTCATGCACTGCAGACCGATATCCCATCAGGAAAAGCGGTATGTGTACATCCCAATCATCTTGATGCTTGCCCACTACTTTCCGCAAGTGCTCTTCCAGGGTCTGGTTGAATCGCTCTACCATGCCATCTGATTGAGGATGCAGGGCTGTTGTTCGGGTTTTGCGAATACCAAGTATCTGGCACATCTCCTGGAACACCGCCGATTCAAAGTTTCTTTCTTGGTCTGAGTGCAATTCTATAGGCGCACCGTACCTGGTAACCCAATTGTGAGTGAATGCATCCGCAACCTTTTTCGCTTCTTGGTTTGAAATTGGGTAGACCTCAGGCTATTCACTAAATTAGTCCATAACCACAAAAATGTATTTGTTTCCTTGTTTGCTCATAGGGAATGGACCGGCTACATCCATGGTAACCCGCTCAAATGGTGCACCTGAGTTATACTGCTTCATCTGCCCATGACTTCGTGACTTTGGCCCTTTAGCTGCTATGCACTCCGTGCAATTAGCAATCCACTCAGCGACCGATTGACGACAGCCAACCCAATAAAACCGCTGCTTGATCTTCTCCAGCGTTTTTGTAATGCCTAGGTGCCCTCCACTAGGACCATTATGGAATTCCTTAAGAACATCAGGAATTTATAATCTCGGAACTACTATAAGCTTTCGAGAGCACTGGCCATCTTCACTTTCCCATACTCTATGCAAACAGCCAGATATCAACTCTAAACTGTTCCATTGTGCCCAGTATGCCTTCGCGATGGGGCTTTTCGCAGTCATTTGTTCCTTACTTGGTCGTCTATTTATCTCCAATCCATGCATTAATAATTCCAAGTCCGGATATTCTTGCTGACATTTCCTTAAGTGACTTGCCTCCCACTCTTCTGCTGGCGTAACTGTCATTAGCCGGACGTCTATTATGTCCTCCTTACCCTCGGCTTTTGAGCAGTGCTTACATTCCAAACTACATGGTCGACGGGACAGCGTCAGCATTTCCGTGCTTATTCCCCTTGCGGTGCTCGATGGTGAAGTCATAACTTTGCAGCCTCTCAATCCACCGTGCAAGCTGCCCTTCGGGATTCTTGAACTGTAGTAGCCACTTCAGCGCTGCGTGATCCGTTCTAACTCGGAAATGTTGACCATACAAATATTTGTGGAAGTGTTTAATGCAATCCACCAACGCTAATAGTTCTCTTCGAGTTACGCAGTAGTTCCGCTCTGGTTTCCCAATAGACCGGCTATAGTAGGCAACTATCTTCTCCTGCCCATCAATCACTTGCGAAAGTACACCTCCTATGCCATAACCGCTAGCATCTGTGTCCAGAATAAATGTTGCACCTGGAACCGGGTACGCTAGCATAGCTGCAGTGCATAGCCGTTCTCTTAAAGCTTGGAAAGCCTCCTCTTGTTCGGTTTTCCACTCGAAAGATTTATTTTTCCTTGTGAGCTCATGGAGACTATGATCTACGCTGGCGAAATTCGCAACAATTCGGCGATAATAAGGTCACAGCCCAAGGAAACTTCTTAATTCATGCAAATTCCTGGGTCTCGGCAATCCTTCACTGCTTCTATTTTTTCCTTCGCTGTACAAACGCCCTTCGTGGTTACTCGATGACCTAAGTAATTCACCTCCTTCTTGAATAAAGAGCACTTCTTAGGACTTAGTTTAAGACCAGCGCTAGCCATTCTCTGGAAAACTTCTTCCAAATTACTCAGATGTTCGTCGAAGCTCTTTTCCAATACGACGATGTCGTCCAAATACAGCAAACAAGTCTTCCAGTGTAGTCCTTTGAGCACATGGTCCATTTATCTTTCAAAAGTGGCAGGAGCGTTGCATAACCCAAATGGCATTACCGTAAAGTGCCATAGACCGTTGCCAACACTAAAGGCTGTCTTCTCTTTATCTTCTTCACTCACTTCTACTTGCCAATACCCGCTCTTAAAGTCAAGTGTTGAGAACCATTCTGTGCCAGTTAACGAGTCTATTGTATCATCGATCTTATGCGAAGGATAGCTGTCTTTCTTTGTGACATCGTTTAATCTCCGATAGTCCACGCAGAATCGCAACTGGCCATCTTTCTTCTTCACGAGTACTACCGGAGAGCTCCATGGACTTGCCGATGGTTCGATAACACCGCTTTCGCTCATTTCCTTAATTATTTGGCCAACAGCGTCACGTTTAGCTAGTGGAACGCTTCGAGGAGCTCGACGAATTGGCCTTGCGTCACCAGTATCAATGCAATGTTTCACTACGTTGGTCCTGCCTGGTTTGTTGCCATCCTTGTCGAATATGTTGGAGTATTTGCGGATAAGCTGACTGGCCTTGTGCTTGTACTCGCCTTCCAACCCTTGTGTCCATGCGTTGATATCTTCCTCCATGTCCTTCCTACCAATGGAGCCGCTTTTAGATGAATTATTGCAGTTGATGATGGCTTCCACCTCTTGAGATTGCCCTAATACAGTTCCTCCAGGAATTTTTACTGGTGATCTGAAGTCATTTAACACACTCACTGGGATGCGTCCATTCTTTTGTGTCTTAGCCAGGGTTTTACCAATAACCCACAATTTGTTTGTCCCACAATCTCCATTAACTTTCGCCAAAACAACTGTTTCTGCCTTTGATGGAATCAGTTCACTACCTTCTAAGACCACTTGTTTGCTGATGTATGTGGAATTATAGCCAATGCTTAGTGGTACCTCCATGTTCTTATACTCCATAATTTTGTTATTCAAGTCGATCTTGATACCTTCGTTCATCAAGAAGTCCACTCCTATGATGATTACCTCATCCACAATCTGCTCGACTATAAAACTGTGTAACACCGTCACATTCCCAATTGTTACCTCACATGTTACTTCTCCCACTACTTGGGTATCCTCACCAGTCGCCGTTTTCAAAATTGCTCCAGGTAATGGTCTCACTGGTTTAGCGATCAGGTCAGTTCGAATGATGGAGTGTGATGCGCCCGTATCCACTGTTAATATTCGCGCTCGTCCATCCACATATCAACCAATAGTATAATGTTGCTCGTTTTTCTGCCAATTTGCGAGACGGAGATTATGGGGCATTCAATTGCCGGAACCAGCATACGCCCCTTTAGACTGGCTCGTTTTAGTTTAACGACTGAGAAGTTGATGGTTTATCCTCCTTAGCCTACCGTTTGCGCTGTCCTTCCTGTATGCTGGAACCCGTTTTGCATTCGCGTGCGAAGTGACCAGGCTTTCCACATTTAAAGCATTTCCCAGCTTGATTCTTGACACCAGAACGATTCATTCCTTCTAACGACTTCAGAGTTCTCAATATTTCGGTCATCACATCTGCTGTTTCAACCTCCACTTTATTGACTTTGTATGCTGGTCTGCTTATGAGTGCCGCCGTTACACGTGTTTGAGCATACGCCACTGTTTCAGCGAATGTTAACTTTGGATTCGCATATGTCTCTCGCTTGGTGTAAACGTCTTTTATGCCGCTGATGAATTTTTGTATTTTCACCCTTTCGAGATGCTTACCCGATGCGTCTCCGATGGCTAAATGAGCCAATCTTTCAATATCCGAAGCATATTCCTGTAGAGATTCATTGGGTTTTTGGTCGCGCTTTTCTAACTCCATCTGGTAAATTTGTCTTCTGTGACATTGCAGCCAATAACATATTCATGCCCATATCCGTTGATGAGACAGAAGCCTTTTCTTGAATCTTACTTGAGGGCTGCTCCAACTCCTTCGCAGAATTACTAGCCTCTTCCTTGCCTATATCCTTCAAGGATATATCTTCATCCTCGCGTCGGAATTCGTACTGGCTTCGACTTCCATTGCTTCTCGCAGTCTGGATTGCAGTTCTGCCTTATTTCCAGTTGTTGATAATCCTTGCTTTGTCAATTCCCTCTTGAGAGGAGGTATCGTCAAATCCTGAATCTTGACCATTTTCCAATTATTATCTTTTGGGATTTATTTCAAATCCCACCAATTGTTACGATTTTGCTGATTCAACCTCGATGATTTCCCAAATCCTTCGGGTATGGCCACTGAATTGTTAAATAAAAGTCACCAACTTTATTTGCAGTTTCTTTATTTATAAAGAATTTATTAAATGTCCTTTTATTACTCAGTAATTCACAATTCAATTACAATTCACTTCACTATTTACAATTACTTCAATTACAATTTTCACTATGTACTATTTCTGTACTGTAATGTAATCACCAACGCGTTTACTTTACGACTGATTGCTTTAGCAGTCGTGAATCGCCCTTATATACTTGTCGGCTGCTTGAAAACGAAAGCCTGGAATAATTGAATCGTTCTCGATAACGAATGTTCTCGTTTTACGCTCTAGAACATGCCAGTTATCGGCTTCTCTCTTTCATCTGACATTCGCTTCGCATTTTCACCACAATATAATATACGTAAAATATAAGTATGCAATAAAAAAGTTTAAAAAGTAGGCAAATCATTTCAGTGAAATATTAAACAAACAACAAATTGAGCCCAATACGAATCTATTCGGCTAGAAATCAAACCCTCTTGAGCAATGTTTGCGATAGAACTGACATTTATTGGGTCGCCATCAATAATAGGAACATAATGGCAACAAGTAAACTACCTAAAACAAAACCAAAACCCAATTCCACTATTATTTTTTTTTTCATTTTCCCTGTATAGGTGTAGATTAAAATAAAACCAACATAAAGCCAAAAGTATAGCATAAATGCAATGTGAGTCAATTAACCTTTCCGAGCGTGCATTTGGAGTTTATCCTCCGACGACAGTCGATAAATGAAAGCAGACACCGCGACCTAATAAAATAAAGTCAGGCAGATCGAAAATGGAGTTGCTCGAAGGGCAGGCAGTAACCCGGAAATGAAATTCTACATATATTAAAAAAATAGAATGTACGAAGTATATCTAATGAAGAAAATAAAGTTATGGTGTTTGTATAAGTAATAG
Source organism: Neoceratitis asiatica (assembly GCA_030068015.2). Taxonomy (NCBI): domain Eukaryota; kingdom Metazoa; phylum Arthropoda; class Insecta; order Diptera; family Tephritidae; genus Neoceratitis; species Neoceratitis asiatica. The sequence continues at coordinate 69,233,815 of CM061528.1, forward strand.
TTAATATCTATACTTAATATCTCCCGATAATGCCTTTCAACAGAGTTGAGTTGTGATTTCGACAACACAATTTATTCGATTTGTGAATCCATATTATGGGCTCCGAGCTCCTCCTCAATTGTGGTCTTGTGGTCAGGACCAACAAATTGGAGGGACCTACAGTTTATTCCAAGCCTCCTCCGAATGGCGGATCGATTTTTATGAGGAGATTTTATTTCATGTCAGAAATACACTCAGAGGGCTTGACATTCCCTGCCGAGGAGCGACAGCAATTAGAGAAATTAATTTTCTATAATTTTGGATGTTGATCAAAGGGACCGTGAATAATGATTATTTATATTTTCTTTAATGAAAAAAATCATCCACTAAAAAAAGAAACACATAAATAAAAGAATTTCAGCAGAATACTACCACCTGCGTTCTCTTTTCAAATCTGAAGTGATTTATAATTTCATGATTTTTATAATTTTAATCAGTTAATAATAATTATTTTTCGAGTTTTACTTAACAGTCAAACAATAATCATTATTAAATTAGTTTTTCGAGCTGATCAAATCATAATTGCTTTGACCATATTGGGCAAAGTGAAAAAGTTACAAAAACAGTGTGAGCGGTAGAAGTTATAGCTATTTCGGAAACCACCACGTTTCCTCACCAGACTTCTTTCTTTTTGTTCATTATTTTTTTTTATATGGTCATATCTGAATTTTCCTGAAAATTTCCGTGAAAAAAGATAATTCAATCATCAATTGAGCAATATTTTGAGGAAAAAGCAAAAAGCGATGAAAGAATAATCATTATTTTCGAAGCGATACATTTTTCGCACACAATAATAATGATTGTTGTTTGAGTGTTTAAGTAAAACACCAAAAATAATTATTATTAACTGAACAAAATTATAAAACTCAGCAAATAATCATTAATTTGTGATTTTTATTTTATTAATTCAAATGATTACGTTCTTGCCTTTCACTGTTTACTTCGATAAATATTACACACACCTAGCTTTTCATGCAGACACATCGTAGAAAACCGCAACTACTTAGCCCAGTGAATGAATGAAAGTGCCTTACCATCCTTAGCATTGGTGTTCAGGTGTTTGCGGTCAATGTGAATATACATGTTAAGTATGGCTTTTGGGTTTTGTATTTATTGACCGCAAATTGCAGCCGCATCGTCACCGCGTCCAGCAACCAAATACTTGAACTTGCCGAACCAAAACGGGATACACGTATCAGCATGCTGAGTAAAGAAAAGCCTAATATGGACAAAAAAAAAGATAGAACCAACCAAAATTACCTGTAGATGTGGTAATGTATGTAGATATATACATATACATATGCACGTATGTAATACTTAAAGTAGTGACTTTTTGTAGCCTCTTGCTATGGAAAGTAGATAAACAAACAAATAATGATAAATTTTTTTATTTAACAAAAAAAATCGCAGTGTGCACTTTGTACACAAGCGCATAGACACATATACACATTTATTGGCGTTATCAAAGCGTCGTACATTAGTTCGACAAACATCTTATGCTATGTTGCAGTTTGATCACCTCTTTCGCCATGGTTGACCGCATTTTCTGGCGATTTTCCTGTTTTACTTCTTTCAACACATAAAGTTAAAAAACCGCCACAGAAAATGGAAAATGTGGGTTTTGCACGCCATACAAAAAGATTAAATTAAATAAAGGTAAACACTGATTCATGTTAGTATTGGCGATTGGGGGATTGGATTATGTAAAATCTCGCCGCTAGCATGAAAATAACAAGGTGTGCATATTACCTATATGTATATACTTGCATAAATGTCCAGAGTTGCTTTAAATAATTTAAACAAAAAAATTAAAATTAAAAATATTATTAATTAATAAAATATTATATTTTTCAGCACAGTTTATTAGCTTATGGCCAATTTTAATAAAAGGGTTTAACGAAAACTTTCCCACCATTTTTCTATTGTACAAATTCAATTTAAAAATTTTCTTTAAATACTTTAATTTTAATTGGCCTTAATTAAACTCAAATACGAAAAAAGCTTGTAAACACAATTTATTTATTGATTTAAAAAATATGGTAAAAATCATCAATATATTGGCATTTCTCTAATGCCGAATGCGACAATTTACGTATTCAAGGTGAATGAAGCACATGGCAAGACATTATTTTATTTTGACAAAAAGCGAAACTTACAGATTTTGGCCAATACTCCCTTTTGAAAGATAATTACAAAAAACCGATCCGATCGCATGCGGCAAAAACATATTGTCGCCATTAAAGCAAACAGATCAGCACTGATTTCAGCGAAACTTGAAACCCTACTTTAATGAGACTAGTTTTGAATTATTTATTTATAAGTCTAATTTTTTAGGTTCATTAAGCAGTTTGGTTTTTATTACATTTTAATCACTGCCGCACGCAACATGTCTAATGCATAATATGATTATAAATGATTTTTGATATATTCAATAAATAAATAATATTCATATTATATTTGTAAAAGCCAAAAACAGAAACTAACTTAACTGAGAATAGGATCGTAACAAAACGAATGCAACTGCGATATATCTGGAAAGATATTTTTCCCTCCACTTGTCTTCCAACTTATAATGTAGAGACATACCTTAAACTTTATCATATATGTTACATATGTATTTTAATTATATCTGTGTTATTGTACATTTTATAAAAGGATGGTCATTCGGCTAAAGCGACGTTGTTAGATTTATTTTCTATTAATGACGGTTTAAAATCCATCCACAGCTCTCTTTCCATAGAACTAGCAACAAATTTCCATATACTCATCTGAAGTAAAGAGAGCGATGTTATAACTATTTTTCATAATTTTTTTTTTTTTGTTATTAAATTTATTACAGACTATTATTATTATCTGATTATCTGTCTATCAGTAATATTTCATGAGGATTGTTCAAATAACTTCGACTGTGTTATAAATAAATTTAATCAGCTTTGTTTAAATTAGTTAAATTTGATAGACTCTATCCATAAATATATTAAAATAACACATTTTTTAGAGACTTTTATCTTTTTTTTAGCTGTTGTGGACACTTCTGTGGAAATACCCGTATGTATTAATTTTCTTAGACTCAATTGAAGCAAAACTCATAGGTATATATATATATATATACATAAAGGTTTTCCAATAGGGATGATATGATTTGTGTCGTGTTGGCCATTTTGACCGTTTTTAATATATCTATCTTTTTTTTCATTGTATTCAGTAATGTTTACAACTTCATCATGGTAATATATACGCAAAAAAACGTGATTAAATTATTCTATATTATTGTCAGAATAATCGTTCTGCATTTTAGATTTTTTTTAGAATATCATCTTCCCCGATGAGGCTCACTTTCATCTGAGTGGTGCGGTAACAAAATTGTTGATTCTAGTGCGGAGAAAATCCACAAATTATTCATGAACAACCATTACGTTCACCTAAATTGACAATTTGGTGTGGTCATGTGGTATTTGGATCATCACTCCGTACTTGTTTTGAAATGAAGCTGGCAGCACCGTTACTGTCAACGAAGAGCGGTATACCAACTTTTTATGGCCACAATTGGAAGAAGTTGATCTTAACAACATCTGGTTCCATTATACTGCTTCTTGTGGGCTTATTTGAAGTCACAACTTGATTTAGTGGAAAAAGTGCTCAAAAATTGGGTTCATCAAATTCGTTCCTGCAAAAGAAGTCGTGGAGGTCAATTGAATGATATTATATTCATATATATATATATATATATATATATATATACTAGCGGACCCCAGCGTGGTTTATTTTCAAAATTTTTTTTTATTAATTTTTTTAATAATTTTTTTTTATTAAATTTATTTTCATTTTCATTTTTTCACTCTTTCTCTCTCTCTTTCAACACCACATACAACGTAATTAACACGTATTTTGGAATTTTACATGTACTTGTTGTTGTTGCACGAATTTTGTATGAGTAGCGGCCAATGTTCACTAAAATGGTCACATCTCTGGAATGGCTGCACCAATCTCCTGAAAACTTACATTGATCTTGTTGTTCTCAAGTTATAGGCGTTCATCGAATTTTTCATTGATATGTATATATATATATAAATATATATATGTATATATATATATATATATATATATATATATATAATAATTGGTACTTTGTAACCGCTGAAGGGATTTTCGCCGAGGTTCTGATGTGTGTATTAATGTTTTCCCAAAAGCGGAGGGGTCCTACCGTTAATTCTAAGCTGCCACCTATGGATATTTATGAGGAGGTTTCATTTCATGTTAGAAATACGCTCGGACGGATTGACATTCTCTGTCGACGGGCGAACGAAATTAGAAAAATTAATTTTCTATAACCAGGACCTTCTAAATGACAGTATGTACACAATGCCAACCATTCTATTATTACGGCCAATGTTCAAATAGTGTTTAAAAATGTATTCTTTTCGGCCCCAAGAATTTGACGTTGCCTGTGTAAATTATATAATTTTGACTTACTCTAAATCAACCACCTTGCTTAGCCCTCTCTAACAGTCATCGCTATTTAATTTCAGTTTAATTGTAATCAAATTACAATTAAATAACATATAGCTAATCCAATTTTAACATAGACACCCTTTTAATCACTGCTTGTACATCTTCTAAGTTACAAAAAAGCATAGACTCAAAAAGTGTAATAGAATATAAGTGAATTCCTTAATTGTAATAATTGAATAATAAAGAAATTTTTTAATATTTAGATGAATTTATTTAATAATTTAAATGTTAATGATGAGTTGCCCTGACAGAGAGTATAAAAAAGAAAAACCACTAAATTGTTTGTTATTTTTCTAAAAAAAAAACCTCAACTTCGAGTATACCTACAGTACCTGCTGATATATTAACTAATATATTACTAATCTGAACCACCCTAATGTACGTGAAAATATAACATATAAATGTAAATGGCATAGGCGCCTAGTATTAATAACAACTTGTTTGCCCCGATTTGTTTCATTTTAAATGCTTTGTTTTACTTCAGGATTTTCTTAATGCTATGACGCAGTCCCGGCCATAATTTACACCAATGAAATGCATTTCATGTCGTTATACAAGTATTGCCAAACAAACGTTTGCAAAATTGAAGATATGTAGGATTTATGTGGTTTTTGGCATATGTAATAAAACTATAAATTTATACTCGAAATATTTCTGTTTTAGTGCTAGGTAGGCAAAAAGATATAGAAAAAGTGTTAGTAATGCGTAGCGACTGAACATACATATACGGTTTTAGTTTTTTCAATTTATCGTGGTATTTTTTTCAGAAGGATGTTTCAATTGTTTAACTCTATCTGAGTTCTGGTGTATTCTCCCGTCAGAAACCATTATTTTTTAATTTTTTCTTGAACGTTTAACTCCTTAAGCCTCTTCGAAAAGTCAGTACCGATAATTATATTTTATTATTCGTATAATGGAATTTCAAGAGCTTTACTAGGACTTTCTCATGTAAAATTAGCACAATCGGTGAAGTGAAGATCTTTTGGTCATTGAGTACCATCTAATTTTCTTACACTTAAAAAGTAACGCTAAAACCACTGGGAAATCCAAAACTAAGAATTTTCTTATTCTCACAGATGACAGAGTGTATAATTAGTACATGTCATTCTGAGAACAACTCTGGATCATAATCTGGATTCTTTATTCTTCTCTTTAGCTTTTTTTTCAATTTAGAAATATTTTTTTGTTCCTTTTGAAACATTTAGAGTTACAGGGTCAAATTTGTGAGTTCGTTCAAACGAAAAATTTCCTTAGAATCAGAATCTATTGAGAGTGGTGGAATAAGAGGGCGTTCAAGGGAGATTAAGCAGTAAATGCTGGTAGACTAACAGATTTGTAGATCTTAATAAACTTCTGTCTGATATGGATTAGATTTTAATTTTTACCATTTTCTCTGTTAACGATTTTGTACTAACGACAACTTTTCGTTCCGGGTAAAAAAGAAATAAAATTTATTTTGATAACTGCTTGAACGATAATATTTCCAAAATATTTCCGCCGAAACGACTGAAATTTTTTGATTAACTTGAAATTAATCGTTACGATGCAGCCTTGGTTAAATACGAATACTCAAAAAGTGTTGACATTCAATTTGATAACTAAAAATGTACAGTGACGGACAAAAGTCTACAACACCCCCTGGTTTCGTTGAATTGAAAGTCCAAAAGGTTTATTTTAAAATTTAACGATACAATTTATTTCAACTATTTTCCCTCATCATAAAAAAAATAATAATAGTTTTTTAATATGAAATAGTAAAGCTATTACAAAGAAAAACGTAAATCCAACATTGACAAAAGCCGACATACATAACTTATCTTAGCGCAAAAACTTTGGTAAATATCAGATAACATGCTCTTTTTAGTATTTAGTTGGTCCACCGTTCGCATCAATAATAATTTGAAGCCATCGTGGCATCGAAGCTACAAAATTTGTCCATTCTATAAGATGTTCTTTGAGTAATGCTGAGCTGGAAATCTGATTTTTTTCTAATTTTTCGCTCAAAAATCTCCCAGACATGTTCAATAACATTCAAATCTAGGCTTTGAGGTAGTGTGTGTGTGCCTTGGAGCATGATAAAGCAACCAATCCTTAACGAGATAGGCCGTGTGCTTTGGATCGCTATCATGTTCAAAGATCTAGCCTGCACCAAGCTCCTAACTGTCCACCGAAGGCTTCAGATTAGCTTCCAACAATGACTTATATTTGAACTGACTCCCCAAATCATTACGTTGCCGCCACCATGCTTCACTGTTGGTACTATATTTTTGGAGTTAAGTGCAGTGTTTTATTTTCTGCAAACTTTTGCTGTTCCATCGCTACCAAATATATTGAACTTCGATTCGTCTGTAAACAAGCCCTTGCCAAAAATCCTTTCCCTTGTCTGAACGTGCTTTAGCGCACTCCAAGCGAAGTTTACGATTTTTTCAGAAAGAGGCTTTTTACGGGGGGTTCTACTGTGGAAGCCGTCATCGATCAGAACTCCTCGAATTGTTCTTGGATGAACACACTTTCTTGATGAGTTTGCGATGTTTTCGACTAATTTTGGAGCAGTAACTTTAGAATCATCATTCACTTCCTTCAGAATAAAGCTGATGTCCCTTCGAGTTAGTTTCTTCGGGAGGCCAACACTCGGTTTTTTTTTTTCAAATTTTTTTGCAATGGTCTGTACCTTTGGTGGACTTAAGAAGGGTACCTAATCGCCATAACAACACAGCATATCGACATAAATGCTAGAAAAACCCGTGGTGTATGTAAACTTTTGTCAAGGATATTTTGGCGCTTTTCACCATAATTGCTTTATTTTATGTTAAAGAACGGAAAACTGTATACCCTTTTTCAGCAAAGCGATAGTACTTTCTACACAAAGAATACAGGCGGTGTATGTAGACTTTTGTACGCCACTATATAAAGGGTGTTATTTATAGAGGTATAGAACTTTAAGTTGCAATAAAACAACGCTGGATTATTCGATTGATATGAATTTTATTTATCCGAAAGATAATATTGTAGCATTTCGTTTTAAATATGATTTCTGGCATATGACCGCCACGGCTGGCGCGGATGTAGTCCAATCTGGACGTCCAATTTTCGATGACTTTTTCTAACATTTGTGGCCGTATATCGGCAATAACACGGCGAATGTTGTCTTCCAAATGGTCAAGCGTTTGTGGCTTATCCGCATAGACCAATGCCTTTACATAGCTCCACAGAAAGTAGTCTAGCGGTGTTAAATCACAAGATCTTGGAGGCCAATTCACAGGTCCAAAACGTGAAATTAGGCGGTCATCAAACGTGTCTTTCAATAAATCTATTGTGGCACGAGCTGTGTGACATGTTGCGCCGTCTTGTTGAAACCACATCTCCTGGACATCATGGTTATTCAATTCAGGAATGAAAAAAGTTAGTAAACATGGTTCTATACCGATCACCATTGACTGTAACGTTCTGGCCACCATCGTTTTTGAAAAAGTACGGTCCAATGATTCCACCAGCCCATAAAGCGCACCAAACAGTCAGTTTTTCTGGATGTAACGGTGTTTCAACATACACTTGAGGATTACCTTCACTCCAAATGCGGCAGTTTTGTTTGTTGACGTAGCCATTCAACCAGAAGTGCGCTTCATCGCTAATGGACGTAGTGCGGGATACGTTTTCCGCACAGAACCATTATTTTCGACATAAAATTGCACTATTTGCAAGCGTTGTTCAGGCGTGAGTCTATTCATGATGAATTGCCAAACCAAACTGAGAATAAATCACTTGACAGCTGTTAAATCGATCGCCATCTTGAAAAGTAATGCCAACTTAAAGTTCTATACCTCTATAAAAAACACCCTTTATATGTAGATACATATATTACAAATCCGAGTATGTCTATTTATCTACAGATAAAAGTTTTATCTGCATGATAAAATACAGACTGTTTTACATACAATACATTCATGTACATTTGTATATACAATACGCATTGGAGACTACATATGGTTAAGTTAATGATAATCAATATCATATCTATCTCTGGTATTAAGTGAACGCTCACTGTACCGTTATGCGCAGCTGCTGATACTTGCTTCATTTAATATCTCATCAAGTCTCTCAACTTCGCTGTAAGCCTTCGCCACAATCTCTTACACTTAACATCTCTGCTTTCAACGCATTTTGCTTTCCATTCTGTTGTTTACTACCTCTCAATCGCGTGCTGTTTCTCACACTGCATTGCTGTTGCATTTCATCTACATTTGGGGTTCTTTGTATTTTCAGCGCCTTACTTCCTATTCTCCATCACTTCGACAGTCGTTCTTTAGCAATGTTATTATTCTTTATTATTACCACACAATAGCCGGTAACAGCTTTGTTATTAATATTGCACAAAAGTAACAGTGGCAAGGCTTTATTAATGACAGAGGAGCAATAACAATAACAACAACACTTGTGGTTGCAACAAGTTGAATACTATAAGCTTGGTTCTGGTCAGCGATAAAAGCGGTTGAAGTGAGCAGGCAGTTGTTGGTCAGTTAAACTACCCATTCTTTTCTCATCAACCATAACACTTACATACATACATACTTACTTACTTACACATTATGGACTCATAGTTGGAAAAATGTTTTACCGGTTGTGTGTGATGTTACAGTTATACGTTTTGGTGTTGTTATTTTATGCTAAAAATTTTTCTCTTTATTATTATGAGATAAAACTATTTAAATATTATGAAAAAGTAGCTCCATCCACTTACATGTTCATCTAAATGCCATCGTGTTGGTTTTGTTATTGTTGTTTAACTCTATTTTTATTGTTTGGTTTCATTGCTATAATGATGGCGAAAAGTATATAAAGGCTTTTGCTTATACGTATTTACATAAGTACATAATACGAAATACAAAAAAATGTCTCCTCGAATGTATTTTATGTGATATTTTTGTGGTGAATGGTTGAATGTATCTAGCACACATTAATAACTTCAGTCATTCAACATAATCTTATGCAAATGAAAGTTTTCGTTTGGCGCTTTAATTTGTTTTTGTTTTTTCAAATTTCTTACTTGCATTTATTTCATATGTATATACATATGTATGTATGCATAGAAATAGGTATTGCAGTTTAAAAGTGCAATGACCCTTTTTCTAGTTTAAATGTTAAAATTTAATCCAGATTTAATTAACATTTACAACAGATCCGATATTGATATTTTGTTGCCCAAAATTTTTATTTTGTTGAAAAGAAGGTGCATTTTCGACAATAGTTTCAAAGTAATTAATTTTATCAATTGTTTTGTGGAGTATACAAAGTAGTATAGTTCCCATTTGGGAATGCAACAAATTTTAGTGTCTCATAACCATAAAACTTCCTCTTTACTTACTGTTGTCCTGAAAAATAATAACAGTTTCAGAGTTAATATCGACATAGGATTAGTCTGAAATATTTTATAGAAAAAAAAATTTGAACAATATTCATAATTCTGACCAAGAGCAAGCATATATCATAGTCATCTTAGCGCCACACTCTTCCAAGAGCCTACTTTATTTGTACTGCAATTACGATACTTCATAAATAATATGTTATATATACTGTTACTGGCTCGTTTTATCATTTACAAAGAGTTATTTGTAATTACTTACTCCCCCCTAGGTCAAATTTCGATCACATTTTTATTTTAAAGAAAAAAGTATTTTATTTTAACATTACTTACAAACGTATTAAAATATATAAAAATTCTTTTGCAAATTGCAAAAGTCGATTCCGATTTAGTATCAATATTTACTTGAATTTACCTTTGAAAAAAACCAAATATCACTTTTCTTTGGTAAAAAAAAGGCAACATCTCATAGCTGAACTAATCGGTTGTACGGTGGTCTATATAATATAGCCTTTCGATTTCGATGATTTCAGTACCAATTTTTTTTTTTCTTTTTCTTTTTGAAATCGGGTGTCGAATACCAAATTTCAGGCTCTCTCAACAACTTCAAATCTGAAAATTCGATAAATGTATGCATAAATGGATCAGTGCATCCGCCTACCAAGTTACCAGTTGAAATATCTCAAAAACTGAGGGACTAGTTTGGGTTCGAACCAACGAACAGACGGGCATGGCCAAATAAACCTAGCTCGTCAAATTACTTACATAATTCGGAACAATATACCATTTTATGTAAATTTTTTAATACTGATTTATTTAAAACTCGATATCTTTAATTACCGTGGAAAACTGGTAAACTAAAACAATTAATTCTGTTCATATTAGAGCTCTAAATACCCGGATATCGAGCAGCGAAAGAAAAAAGTGATGATAAAGCAGTCAAAGTTTTTATTCAAAATGCTCGAAAAGACGCGACATGTTCGAATAACGAATAAAGTGAGAAAGGAGCGAAACGATTATTTTAAAAGAAACTTTAGTTTAAAATTAATTATAATAAATCATGTAGATCCCTTGCGAAATAGTCATTTTAAATGCTCTAAGTGCTAATTTTTTTACCTCTCCTGCATATTTCAGCAATATTAATTTGGAGGATCTACATATGTTACTTACCAGGAAATCGCAGAGAGCAATGTAATTGTAGATTTGTTGTCACTGGAAGACACTTATTACTTTTTAAGTTCTTCTCTATGTAGAATTTCACTTAAAAACTGTGTCTAATTTATAGTGGCTAAAGAAGTATTCTTCCTCTAAATCGAATTATTTTTCGATTAAAAAAATGCCAATGCTTTTCGCGCCTCTAGCTGGACTATGAATGAGATAAAGTACACTCTAAATTATCGCATGCTTTAACCTACTTAGAATCTATATTAATTTGGAATTGAATTTCCATATATTATTTGTAGCAAAAAAGAGAACTCCGTTCCGGTGATATACAGAATAACTGTCATTTCTAGCACTTATACGTTTATATGAATTTTATATCAAAATTTTTCTTTTAACGTCTCATTTAAATCTGCCTGAGCTCATTAATTTATAACAATAAATCTTTTAATACAATCCAAGAATACTACTTGTGATTAAGTTAAGTTAAAGAGGGTGACCGAGATTAACAAGTGAAAACCGCTAATGAACATAACGATAACAAGTTGTTCACAAACTCCTAAAAATTGGTAGTTGGCAAGAAAGGGGGATATTCTACTATATGAGCAATAAGCGGAAAGAGGCCGCCACCCTATTATAAACGTTTGGTGCTGTGGTCGGAGTCCTAGGCGAGCAGTTAATTGTAGCGGTTTCCGATAAAAAAAATTTAAAAATTTCAATTTCCTTGTGGCAATGTAATGATCAACTGCTGAAGTAAGTTGATTTTAAATATACTTTGCACTCTGTTATTTTTCACTATTACAATTCTTAACATGAATGAATGTATGTATGGAAGTTAAAAAGTAAACTAATAAATGAAATAAATAGGTATTTAAGGAAAGGAGGTTACTCAATGTTTATGTTTTCACTTACCTTTTTACCATTCGCTAAAGTTAGTTCATAACCGGACGCTTTTAGGGTCCTTCTTAAAAATAATGTTAGTGTTGTATTTATTCAATTATTGCTGCTGTCGAGCCACTGATGCATCAAGCTTCTAGATAAGACTATGGGACCGGTTCTTCTATTTGCCTTTGCTTAGCGTTATCCTCCCAAGCTGAACCTTTAAATAGAACTAGAAAATAATAATAAACAGATAGATGCCTTGGAAAATTTATAGAAATTATTCGTTCGGATATAATAGAAGTTGCACATAACTTAAGGTCCAGACGAAATGTCTTCGTCTAAATAGATAGCACAAAATCATTTAGAGCTTTAAGACTCACCTCTTGGAAGAGGAAAAGTGCAAAGCCAAAAATTAATCATGAAATCACAAAAATATAATTAATAGTAATATTAAAAGTCTAAGAGCTCGCTTCAGCCAGACGCACGTCAATAACTTAGGTAAGATTGCTGACGCGACTGAAAGTTGTTATTATATTAAAATTTTGGGTAGTGGTAACTTTTGCGTTAAAGTTATAAAGGTCAGATTTCTGATGTTTTCTTAAGAATAATATTTAAGATGACCTCACTTATTTCCGGACACTTGCTGTGGTTGCAACCCCCTTAATGGGGTACCAGGGTACCAACTCTGCCAAAATAAGCACTACCTAAAATTTTTAGTCGCGTCATCGCTCGTCCCTATGCTGGTAACATGCGCAAACAAACTTTGAGGTTTTATGAAATGATGATAAAAAATGTATTGTTGAGTTGGCCTGAGCAAAAGAAAAAGAAAGCGTTCAGAAATATTTGCAATGAAAATACTCTGAGTACATATATATTTGTGCTAATCCAATGAAAGCGTGGAAAAATTGCACGCCCATCTGTATGAACGAATCTTCCAACTCGACTAGGCCTTTGCATAATCACCAAGGTGACGACGGCTTAGTATACTCAAAGAGAATTCTTCATCGTTGTTTTTGCAGTTATTTTCATATGTCAAGTTCTTGGGAGCCGCCAATCTTTACACCAAACTCTGGGTAGACTCACATATTGTGCAAATATTTTAGGTAGAGCTCTAGAGCTCACAATACTTCCTTATGTGCACAAATACAATTCGTCAGCTTCGCTGACTGGTTGGCTGAGTGACTGATAAGCGCAACAGCTACACCATGCAAGGCAAACTCGTAATCCCCAACAGAAATGGCAGCTAGTCATACGATGCAACATGCGGCAGTGCTTCCTCTCTTGCATTTTTACCGACAACAACAACTACAACAAGTGGATAATCACCCACTGCCGTATTAATGCGTAGAAAATGACGAACTGCTGAATGAGCAGCTAGCAAACAGCAAGTATGGCTAGACAAAATCAAAAAAGCAGCAATCGCAACTATTGCACCACCATCAGCTGCGTACAAACTCTGCAAACCATCTAATACGGCCAGTTGATTCAACCAGTTACTCGTAGTTAGCCTAGCGCTGGCTGCTTTCTTTCTCTTAGCCAACTTCAACACTTGATTGTTGTTTCTTCTTGGCTGCATTGGTAATTTGTGGAGTGCAGTCGCTAGTTGTCCGGAGTTGCTTAGGCCAACTCTAATTTCAGTTTAGTCAGTTCGAGTTGGAGCGCGGTCGTTGTTGCAAGTATACGCGTACGTTGAAAGTCAGTTCAGTCGGTCTTCTTGTATACTGCATACAAGCTTGTGTGAATGTTTTGTAAAAAAAAAAAATATAATAATAATAATAATTGAAATTGAAAAAAAGAAAGGAAAATTCAGATCTGTATTTTTCCGTTGTGTCCAAATCACGAAACTATTATTACCATAATAATTACGTGAGTGTGACACTGAGTAACTGATGGCATCGCAATTGAACCGGAAAAATTCATAAGTACCGTAAAGTGTAACCACTAAACACTTAAATGCGAGAAAATATTAGCCTAATGATCAACGAGGTTTCGCCGCTCAGCTTGACCTTAAACTTGTGAGTCTTGCAATTGCACTGAGGTTCAATGTGATCAAAAGAAGAAGTTCAAACAAAAAGTAAATAAAAATAAATGAAATAGATAAATTAGTTGAATCAAGTCTACAAAACGTTGGCAGTTAATTAGCGAGAAATTAAGCGAGTCCTAAATAACAACAGCAACAGTAGTAACTACGAATAAATCAATCAAATAATAAGTGCCAAAGCATTGCACGAATTTGTGTAGAAAAATGCAAATGCAATTAAGCGTAAAGGATACATTGAACTTGTGGATTATATTCATCTGTAATTGCATCGTTTTCAATGCTTCAAATTTGGGATTTGTGCGAGGCAAGTTTTAATTGACGGCACGCCGACTTACGCATTTTTTGTGTTTATTTTTTTATACCACTTATGTTATGACGATAATATTACTATTTTCCCATTAGTTATTAGTGGTAAAAGCATAATGAATAAAGCCGGTAAATATACACTGAAATTAGTCGATCTGTATGTGCGTCTGTGTATTCGAACGCTTTTCAGTTATAAAGATATTAAAAATAAAAATTGATAAGCGCCTGAATTTTATATCAAATTTCTAACTGAATTTGAGTGGTTCCCACTTTAGTGGGCAAATAAAGAAATTTTTATGTAAATATTTCAGACCGTAAAGACATTTAAGTAAAATTTATAATTCTTATAGTTACTTGAAGTGAAGTGAATTAATAGTCAAAAGTGCTTTATCCTGTGAGACCTTTTTGTTTTTATAGACTGTAAAATCCAATTTTTTCTTTCTGTGGAAATCAACCCCATCGACTTTAAGAGGTTTATTTCTTAAAGAAAACAAAATTTTTAGGAAGATTAACAAGATATAAAATTACATCGAATCTGCGTCAATCTATTATATACCAAACTTCCGAGAGAGTTAATTATGAAAATGTGAAATTTTTAAGTCAATACAATCAAAATAAAAAAATTAAAGTTGTTTTCTTAAGATACCGATAGATGAATATAATTATTTGACGATCTATGAGCTGATCCATGTAAGATACATTTTAAAAAAACTCCAACAAATAGAGGGGCCCAACATTTTATTCCAAATCGCCTCCGAAGAGCAAATGTATTTTTATGTTTTTTTTTTGTTTCATATTAAATATGAAGGTAAATTTTTTTTTAATAATATTTTTTGTGTGCTGGCCAGGATCCGAACCCAAGATGCTCTGCATGGTGGTAAGCACTGTTGACCACTTGGCTGAGCGCCTATTCGCACTTAAATATTCAATGTTAAATCAATTACTTCCTGCTTTCTTCCTTATATAATCCACGTACATTTTGACTGCGACAAACTCGTGTGATAAAACAAATCCTTCAAAATCAGTTGGGCCATTAAAAAATTAAATGTTTTTTATCTAAACTCGAAGTAATCACAGTTTTTTCTTTACTGATGAATCAACGTCATAAAGAGGTTTGTGTTTCAAGTTCAAGAAAACGGGCAGGCAGACAATCCAACGCTTGGTAATTTGGTATTCCTGAGCGAACATTAATCGTTAATGAATCCTCATAATGGTTTTTAATGATTTTCGTTGTAAATTAAAATAAGAGTCAACTTAAATATTCAAAATTGTATTAAAATTGGTGTCAAAAACTGGTCGATATATGATTTTAGATTTATATGAAGAATAATATATGATTTTTGGAAGAAGCCCGGTGGAAAGTAAAAATAATATTTTGATTGACTTACTTTAAAAGTAAATCCGTTGAGTCCGTTTTATAGAAAAAACCAAATTGCTTCTGGTTTTTCTCTTTAGCCTCAGGAACGGCAACGTCAAGCGATGATCATAAGATATTCCACATCAGCTGAGTTGGTATATTTTTCATTCGTTAAGCTATAAGAAAATCGGAATAACAAAGAAATCTTATATAGAAATACTTTCTTAGATCAACATTTTTCGAATAGGTTCTCAGTTGATGTACCCTATAAATAATTTTATAATGCCTGAAACTAATGAAAAATAATTCTGTAAGTCTTTCAAAATGTCTTCAGCAAAAGTTTTTGTTGCAAAAAAAATTTTTTAATGGTCTAATGCTTCGGAATGGACTACTACTAGATTTTCATTACAGTTACGTACATATGTACATATGTGCACATATGTTACTTAGTTATAAACACACATATCTGTGTTCCAAAAGAATCTCTAAGTCTTAATATAAATTTGTATTATTTGGAAATATCCTTGCTGCATTCATGAAAGGTATACTACTATTGTTATAATCGAAAAAGATTTTATCTTGTTTTGCTATTCATTTATATTTTTGCAATTAAAAGCGATTTGTTTTTTAATATGAATTGATTTGTGCAATGTGTGTGAGTTTCTTGAAGTATAAAAGTGCAACTTACATAAATACAAACATATATGAGTACATATGAGCAGGCGCATGCGTCCGCATTAATTTATTGCTCACGCACTCTTATGGTCAATACCGCAGCCAACGAGTCCGCACCATTATGATACAGCACCCGCACCGCCCTTCTCTCCCAATCAGCTTTTGGGTATTTATTGTGCATCTTGTTCAGTACTGTCGTTGTCGCGGCCATGGCATTGGCCACCAGCCACCAACCAACAACACAAATATTGTGGCCACTTTTGTTTGGCTTGTACATAAATGCTCTGTTGGATGATCCGTTAAATAACCTCATTTTGTATCAAATCGCCAAAGCTGCGCACATATTGTTTGACTTTTTGCTCCTCTTTTTACGCCTTATGTGAAAATTTTCTGCTTTTTTTGTATTTTCTTAATGTTTATCACATTTTTTAATGTGCTGTGTTTAGTTTTTGACTCTGACGCCACCTTTACAAAGTTAGTACAGTAATTTTTAACACATTTAATAACTACTTTTTTTTATTACCCACCCAATTTGTGGTTTATTCGGTTATGAACCCGTTTCCCATACACATACACACATTTCGGAATAAGCCGGTTACAAAGCGGGAAAAGCGCTGAAACTCACGTAAATTTGTAATAATTTGCCATCGGCGTGTGGGCTGATCAGCCTAATCTTAAAAGTGAGTGCACATTTTCCTGCTCCTGCAATCTTAAAATACGATAATTATTAAAAATGGTGAATTTTTTAACAGAAAGGTGTGAATTCAGGAAAAGGCCAATTTGAGTGATTTTCTAAATATATTGGATGTGATTAAATGACGGAAAATGAAAGTAAGTGCATACAGAGTACTAGGTCACCTTTTAAAAACAAGTGAACATTTAATTATCTACACATATGGATCTTTGGTACATCACAGTTTCTCTCATTATAAATTCTCATTCTAATTCATAATATATAATAACTTTTTATTGAGTTTTTAGTGCATTAATAGAGTGTTTTCTAAATGTTTTATGAAACATTTTTTTTTTTAATTCTGGACCATCCATTTATTGGAAAACCACTAAAACGCATTCCATAAGTTGGAGGATAAAATCGGCAATTACCAACTCTAATTGACGCTTTATAACCGCCGAAGCGATTTCCGGCCGAGCTGCTCCCAAAAATTGCAAAATGCGTCTTGATATTTTTTTCAACAAATAGAGGAACCTACAGTTTATTCTAAGCTGCCTCTCAACGGCAGGCATGAAGAGCTTTTTATTTCCTGCCAGGGGTTGACATTTCTTGTCGAAAGGCGACGTATAAATATGTTTTATTAATCAAATTTGGCGAAAGCCAACTGATCAGTCTACAACGCGAACATACGTTATATGTATGTGCGGCAATTTGATTTTAACGTGCTCGGTTAAAAAAAAACTGATTTTCTGTGCGATGGTCATCGATTTGGACAAAATTCAGCACATGGTTTAATTCACACTAAAATTAACTGAAATCGAGCCGAAATAATTTTAAAAGGATTTAAGGCCGTCATGGCAAAAACAAGGAAAATCCAGATGACAGACATATAAAGTGTATTATAAGTTGGCTAATAATTAACCGACTTGGAAAAAGTTGGTACCACTTGAAAGCTTTGACATTGGTCTATACTGAAATTTAAGAACTTTATACAAAATACTTTTTGAAAGAATTTGTTTTCTTTATTCCACTCCATTGGAAAGGCCAACTTCAGAAGGACCAAGCTTCGCGAGAAGCTATTTGTCAAGTGTAGTAATGACTTAGCGACAATAATTTGATGTACTGATATCATTTGAATACTTACTTCTACTGTGTTAAACTCAAATTGAGCGAGAAAGAAGGATTAATGAAACTCCGCTATGTAATCCAAACATTCCCAAATTCTTGACCTTTTGAGACTCCATTTCGGATAACATAAATTTTAAAGATAATTAATTTCTTATTTTTGTTGAATATTGTGTGGTACAAAAATTTGGCAATATGAAAGCTAACTTTTGAATTAAGGAAACATATTTTTTTTTAAATATTTAGTATGATATTTTTAAATCAGATGAATTAGCTTTTCTGCGATACTAAATTTTCTTAAGTCAGTTAACTAGTAATTAATTTATTGCTTATTTTATGTACGCCTTGCATGATATTCTCAGTTCTTGCCTCGCTCTTAACTCTTATGGTTTTGTTTAACTATTTCAGATCAATTTCTGTTAGTTTTGACATTTTATTAATTCAAAACGTAAGCCAAAGTTAAACCAAATCGAAGACCATCGTAATATGGAATGGCCGTATGTTTAAAAAAAAATATAAAACATAAAATATTAAAAAATAAACTTTGACCTGCGAAAGAACTTAACCTTAATAATTAAATTCTGAAACTAATATAAGTTTACCTCAGTAAATTTGAGTGGTGCCAACTCCAGCAATAAAAACGCTACTGAATCCACGCATTACGCTTAACTTCGGCCGCTATAGCCGAGTGGTTAGCATTACGTACTACGATGTGCAAGGAGGCCTGGGTTCGAGTCCAGGTTCGAGCAACATCCAAAATTATAGAAAAGTATTTTTTCCAATTGCGGTCGCACCGCGGCAGGGAATGTCAAGCCCTCCGAGTGAATTTCTGCCATTATGAAAAAGGTTCCTTATTAAAATCCATCGACCGTTCGGAGTCGGCTTAGAATAAACTGTAGGTCCCTTCATTTGATGGTAAAAACATCAAGATACAAAAAGACAAATTGGAGGAGGATCTCGGCTCGCAATTATTATTAATGAACTTATTTTCTGCAATGCCGACTCAAAATTACTCAGGTATATACATATACGTTAGTTGCAGAATTTAGTTATTAAGGTTAATCTGATTATTAACTTTTATTTTTAAGTTCATTTGGAGGATAAATTTTTTAAAAAGGTTTAATTTTTCATTTTTTATTTTTTTGTGTGGTTGTAATCTACAACAAACTACATGCTTCATTTCTTACTGCAATTTATCATTAAAATGTGTAAGTGAACAATAAATAACACTTATTTGTTATCTTTAGAGTAAAATTTTTTTTAAATATTATTTGTTATTCAATTTCGAAGCATACCATCCTTTCTAATAAAAGACATCGTAATCGTAATCGGACTTCATGGTTAAATTAATTAATTAAACACTTTGCTCCACTTAGTGTAAGAATTTTTTTTTCAAATTTCTGTGGGATCAACTTCGAAGTATTCCCCTTTCAATAAAACAAAAAAAAATCTAAATCATTCATTGAAGTCAAATGATTGAACGTTGATTAAAATCAATGAATTATCCTCTTTTTCTTAGCCCGCTGGAATAATTTATTTTCCAACTTTGGATGATACCAATTTGAAGCTATAAACTTTCTAATAAAAAAAAGAACTATCGAAATCGAACAACTCTGTAAAATGTTATGCATGGTCATGCATAAAAAAATATACGTGATGAATTGAGAACCTTTTTTTGTTCGGTTAAAAAGTACAAGGTATATTATAAATATAAGATGAATATTTCTATTTCTATTTCTATTTCTTCTTTAAAGTTGTCCACAAAATTGTCTACAAACATATTTGGGATGTTCTCAAGATCTTTCAGCGAATCAGTTTTACAAATCAATCATCACAAAACACTATCCCTTCAGGGATCTCTTCAATATTGGAAAGAAAAAAATCCGTTTAACACTGTGACTGGGGGTTGATTACGGCTAACAGCCATGAATAGTTTTTCTACATTTCTGGGCGATTTTCTTTATGGTAAATAGAAAGAGCGAATAATAACAATTATATATATTAACGAAGATTTAGGAGGCCAACATTCAAGTCAATACAATTTACTAACTGTACAACTTGTCGGTAAAAACTCCGCTCTCAAATACTTCATACGCAAACATCCTACATCTCAGCACCTTATTTTTAGTTCACCTTCTCAATATTTTCAACGGTTGTTGACATACAGGACACATCTTATTGATTATAAAAATCTTATGTCGCTGGTAAAGAATTTTTGCGCAAAGTAAACTTACCATATGCGATTTCGTATCCTTATTTTGTAATTTCGAAAAGGCAGCAAACTTGTACGATTATTCCCCGTGATAATGGTTATATGGTTTTCTTAAAAAACCGAACACTTAATATCACAAATGAGACATATTCTTAATTTCTGTCTCATAGTCCAGGTTTATAGGTTGTAATGAAAGTTGTGCCAATTCAATTATAATTTCTTTTCTGAAAATAATTGCACATTTTCTATAGATATGTACGTACAATTAAATATTCGTATTTATGTATTTGCAATAGTCAGGAACATCTGAGCAAATACGGAAAGACAAGAAATTTTTTTTTGATTTCACAAAAAATTCCACGATAAAGTTGCCGGAAAATGAAAAATGTCAGATCAACTTATCAGGCGTAGCGTGTCAATAGACGAACATTGCATTACAAACGTTTTTACACGAGATATGTGCAACACTTCTTCAATTCTGCAAATGTAAGAAACAGAATGCTTTGAATAGATTAACTTAAATCAAAACCACAGATGAGAAAAAATTATAAACAATAACAATAACAGTTGTAAAAAAAAATGAATGCGAAAAAAGCTATGGCAGTAAAAACTTCATCAGCAACATAATTTTTTTTTATGCCAGCAACAGGTGCTTGAATGTGTGTTCTCGTGGAGATGTTGCATTCATACATATGTACATACAGATTTTTTTTGCCACCCATGCCGTGCAGAAAAATTAGTTAATTATGTCATGAGGGTGGGAAAAATATTAAAAATTCTGAACATACGTTTTGTGGGCTGTTGCTGCATTCGCAATTGCATTGAGCTTAGTGGTATTGTTTCGAAAGGAGTAAAGTAGACACGTACGAACGCATATGCATACATATTTAACGGCTAAAAACAACAATACTTATAATACCAAATATCCCAGCCAAGTAAGAGTGAAAACCTGTCGAGTAGGAAAATTTGCAATCAAACAACAATAATAAGACATAAAATCTGTGGATAAAAAATGAAAATTGCTTTGTGCAAACTCACGCTAGCTAATATAGTGCATATGCATATATGTATGTATGTATGTAAGGAGATATGTGTGAGCGCATTTTACAATTCCAAACGCCCTTACAATTCAACTGAACGCTTGCGTCCACTTTTTCCCACCCAAGTGTATGTGCATATGCACCTTATGTGGGCTACCACAAATTGCAACTCAAAGAAAAAAAGAATAGAAATATAAAATACAATTTGAAACAAAGAAAGTTTTTGTCGTTTGTTATTTTTGTTGCAACATCTGTTGCGATTGTTAGCAAGTTGTTTCTCATTACAAGGAAAAGTTGTTGCTTTGAGTGTTGCAAATTTTTCGCACGGACCAATATGTATATATTAAAATTCTTTGTCGTGTTTAGTACATATTTGGGTTTAGAAACCCTACCGGCATTAATAAGCAATAACTTACGCGAAAAATGCTAATAATTTTGGTTTCAAAAGAAGAAAATGCCGTTTTGTTTTTAATATTTCAAACTCCTTTTTAAGCCCGTGTGGAGCGTCTGTTGCATAAAAAGGTAGGTAGGTAATAATGTCATCTGAAGTTTTCTCTTTGAGACGTCTACGATCTTTTTATCTAAATGCGGGATTACATTCTGCGCTTTATTTAATGGTCCATGTAAAACCTGCATAAGCTACACTGTTTCTCCAACGACAATGAGCTAAAATGATGCGTATCAAAAAATTACGGTTCTGATAGGAAACGGCTTGAAATATTTTTCCCAAATTTTGCCACGTACATGGCAAAAAAAAAAAATCTTGAAGATGAGTGAGTACGATATTTTATAAGTTGGTCCGGAAAAAGCTATCTAACAATCGACCTATGAAAAAATCCGACTTAAGATGGTAGAAAGTTAAAAATAACATTGGTGTATGAGAAGAAAGAAATTTGACAATATTATAACGTCTTTGTCTCCGAAGGGCATTCATTGAAAATCGCTTTAGAAAGCAAACAAATACCTTAAAGCACCAGTAAATATTAAAGCACCGTTGAGACTGCAAAATTATATCTGTACCAAAACGGTAAAAGAAAAGAACAGAACAAAACACCTCAGTACGTTACTCTAGCCAAATACCGCTTTGAATAATACGCCCTTGTCACTAAATCATAATATTGCAAGATACACTATTACTTGCGGAACATCTGTGTCTGAACTAAATATATACATATATATCAGAATGTAAAAATCATAGCTGGGGAACTTCGATTAGAATTAGAAATCATTACGATTAGAAAAATAAAATAATCTAATCATTAGATTTTTTTGATTCTTTAATATTTTAGATTACTAATTGATTAGATTAGAACTAATCAAAAATCTAATGGCGATTAGCGACGATTAGCATATCTAATCAAAACTAATCAAAACTAATCAAAAAAAAAATCGATTAGATTTCTCGATTAGTTTTGATTAGATCAACTATTTTGAAATATTTTTGTTGTTTTTTTCGTTTAATTCATAAAGTAACAAACTTAAAAGAACTTTTATTCAAAATTTCACTGTAAACATAAATCTTATTAAACAAGTAAGGACGGGATTGTCTTCGGCTCATAGCCCTGGTCATTTCGGTACACTTATTGGTGGGTCTATCTCCACTTTTTCTCATACTAGTTGGAGTATAAAAATTAAAGGCACGTTCTGAAAAAAAACATGAGATTCTCGACGCTTTAAATGTATGCTGATTTATATTACATATGTATCACAAAAAGTTTATATTCGACTTCATTACTACCAACTTTTCAAAAGAAAATTCAGACAATGAATTCCGTCTTGAGTTATTGACTATTCCAGCAAATGAAAACAGCCTTTCGACGGGCGCTGATGACGTCAGCGGGGTATTGAACGCTAGACACACTTCTTTGAAACCTTTTGACTCGTTTGGTGAAATTGGTGTTCTGGGAATTAACGCCTCCTCATCATGTTCTGGAACCAAAATAATATTTAGTTTGAAAAATCATATAATATTGATAAAATTACCTAAAAATTACTAAAAATATACACAAATAGCAGAAAGCAAGAAGCCAGTTACTAAAGTTACACACGGATTTGCGTTCTTCGCGAAATTACAAATGTTGGCTTCCACTTGGACAGACGTTTGTCTTGGAGGGAATATGTTTACAATGATTTTTAAACAAGAAATCTAACCTCAGCCTTAAAAATTGGTTTGATATGCCAGCAAACAATGAACCAGTGACTCATTCCCCAGTTAATATATATATTCGAGTATAAAACTGGTGATTTTATTACTTATTGTTAGTCTACCTTAAATTGCCTCAATAAGCACATAATAAATCTTATTTCAAAACGTAAAGAAATTGTGAAAATTTGACCATACATTCTATAATTAAAAAGAATCTATAACTCTTGATCTTTCGATACTTCATCTCACGAAAATATTAATTTTGAAGGTAATTTATTCCCCTTGGTTATCTTTAGTTCCTGCCATAAGCCATGTAGGCGAAAATCAGATAGAATTATTTCCTCGAATTCTCTTGTTTTGTTTACCCAAGGGTCTTTCTTAAGCCTTTTGAAATGAAAACTCTAGCGTTTCGATTCATGTATACAAACTTAGGTTTATATTTTTATATACAATATATATATAAAATTTACAAATACTTTATTTTGCATATTATAGTGTATCATATGTATCTTGCCAGCGTTAAGTTGGCATATATGACTACCACTAGGAAGCCACGTCAAAGAAATATTGTTCCTGTCTACAAGATTCCATCTATGTATTATGTATTATGGTTATGAGTGCCGACAGTCACGAAGGCAATAATTTTAAAGTCCCTTGGAGATGATGAAATTAACTTTTGTCGCCTACACGTACGCTATACCCACTTGTTATCGGCATTAATTTTTAAAAATCGAACGTTTTTTGTTATTTCAATTTCATGGCCGATAATTTTGATCATTTTACTTAGTCTTGACACGCGGAAAAATGAAAGACGTATTTCAAATTTTATCTACCTGTACCAATGCTTACTGGCTGGCTTTTTAAGCTTTCTTTCTTTAGCCTGGAAAATGTGCACGATCACCTTGCACACTTTCCTGTTCCCTCCCTAACTTAATCGAAAACACCCGCAAATGAACATTGACCGTTAACTCGATAAAATTATCTAGGACAAAGACTATAAAAACGTGGCCTTTGGTCGCATTCACAATGAGCTCAAGCATTCCTTAATCCTTCTTTCTTTCCAAATATTTAAAATGGAAAGCTTCAAAACTAGTTCAATAACTACTTAATATAAAATAGTTTTAGTTTTTTTTTATAGAAAAATAGTTAAATAGGAAATTGTTCATTGTATTATAGCTTGGAAATGTCACCCAACACAAAAAAGGTTTATCTGCGATCGAGTAAATCTTCTTCCGATGACGACATGATGGGATAACGTGTTATTTTGGACGTTTGCGGGCAAGACACGAGCGAGTCTCCAAATACCTTAAAACCTCTCCATTTAGTTCCTGTTCAAAACCAAATAGTTTATAGGAAGTTCTTGTATTTACATATCTTATTAGGCGAAACAGTTCAATAATCAGTCGCTGTTCTGAATTGAAGCAATTTAGCTTCCTACCCGAGAACAGTTCAAAAACTCAAACAAACCGAAATGTTTATTATTATTTATCTAATTTGTTAATCTTTTTTCTCATCAACAGCTACACCAGGATGTGCCTTTCACATGTATGACGGCGTTTCCGCCGAAAGTGAAGGTGTGCGTTTTATACGCTTACGAGAAGATGCCGAGATCGGCAAGGAAATAATTTTAATTCGTGCTTATCCACGTTCAACCATTGCTCTAAAGAGTATAGACAATTCCGGAGACCACAAATATTTTGGGCTCACTGAGTTGAATACAACAACTGTACGCTTAACATTAACACGTTCCGTTGAGGATTTAGTAGATCGTGATGTGCCGAGAAATCTACTGAAATTTAGAGTACTTTGTGCAGGTAAAAATGAAAAACTCGAAGAGGTAAGTCATTGAAAAACTCAAAAAATGTTGGTAGAGCGCATTCAGTGAAAACTTTTCTATATTTTAGGGCAGTTACATGTCAATTACTGTATACATCGAAGATGTCAACGACAACGCCCCGGAATTTCTCAACACACCCTACATTGTCGATGTGGACGAGAACACAGTACCAGGTACCATAGTATTTGAGGGCATACAGGCATTCGATCGTGACAAACCGAATACACCCAACTCGGAGGTACATTTTAGTATGTCCACAGTACCGGAACAACTATCCGCCGATGGCAGTCCATACTTCTCGTTGAAAAGTCCCCACCGTCCATTGCTAATACTAAAGAAAGAGTTGGACTTCGATAATGGCATACGACTTTTTAAGCTACCGCTCTTCGCTTGGGACCGCGGCACACCAGCCAATCAAGTGAATACCACAATTACCATCAATGTGCGAGATGTGGATGATTTACCACCAAAATTCACTGAAGGGGTTTATCGCACCAAAATCAATGAATTCTCTCCCATGACGGTATTTTTTTTTTTTTTTTTTGGAATTTTTAATTTTCCTCACTTTTAATATCATATTTCGCATTGCAGGGTATACCAATACGCATACCGCTTTACTTCTCGCCTCCGATCATGGCCTTCGATCAAGACTCGCTGAATGCCACGCTTATATATGAAATCATTTCGGGTAACGAGCGCAAACTTTTTCGGGTCAATCCGAACAATGGCATTTTATACTTGCAAAAAGAAGTGGATTTGGAGGAGGAAAGTTTGCCGGGAAATACATTCGTGATGCAAGTGGAGGCACGCCAACGTGAAAATCCGCTGAAGAAAGCTGTCGCCAGGTATAATAAGAAATATTTTCTTTTGTTGATTGTTTTAACCTAAAATTCATATATTTTGCCAGAATTGAGGTGGAGGTGCTGGATTTAAATGATAACATGCCCGAATTCGAAGCAGATTTTTATAATATTTCGATTGTCGAAAATCTACCCACCGGTTTTAGTGTGTTACAAGTGAATGCAGTCGACCGAGATCAAGGTGAGAATGCCGAATTTTTATATCAACTCACCGAGGAACCCGAAGCCACGGATGCTTTCCGCATTGATGCACGGACCGGTTGGATTACGGTGAACGATGATCGTCTGCTCGATCGAGAGCAACGTAAATCATTGCATTTAATGGTAGAAGCAATCGAACGTAATCCACCTTACTTGCCCGATGTTAATTTACGTAAACCAGGACCGAATAGAGTGAAAGTGGATATAACTTTACTCGATACAAATGATAACACACCTAAATTCGAACATGGCAATTTGTATGAGTTCAAAGTACCTATAACGGCAGCGGTGGGCTATAAGGTGGGACAAGTTGTGGCGTTAGATCCAGATGAAGGCCCTAACGGTCTACTTTTGTATGAGCTGCAACGACCCAAAGGCAGTGGCTATATACCATTTCAATTGAATACTAAAAACGGTACGATTTACGTTAATGGACCGCTGCGACGTGGTCGTATGGCGGTGTTTGTGGAGGCGAGCGACCAGGTGTGTGGAATGTAACTTATAATAAATGCATATATATCTATTGATCGAATTTTATTGGATTTTTAGCCCATAAATCCATCGGAACGCCGTTTTTCGCTTGCCGTTATTACAATTGAGGTGTATGCAACGATCGATGATCAAGTGATTGATTTTGTTGGCGCTCCATATGAATTTTGGGTCGGCTCCAATGCAGTTCTGGGCACTTCTGTGGGTCAAGTACGCACCACACTGATCTATGAAGGCGAAGATGAAATCATGTATGATCTTCTACATACCTATTCTGAGGGCGTGCCTTTTGCGATCGAAGAGCGTTCAGGCATCATAACTGTAATACGCGAGCTGTCCGAATTCACCCGAAATTTTTATCTATTCGAAGCGGTGGCTAATTATGTGAGTTCTTAAGAATGAAAATGTGACTTTTGATAATTTTCAAATATATGTAGCTCTTTGCAAACTCTTCACAAACACTGGTAATATCACGGAGCTCACAGTCTGTCACCACTACACCAACACCGGCAGAGCTCGGAGATGAAGGTGTACTGATCACTAATGTCACAATACATGTGGTCATGAAACCTGAGAGTAAGGTGCCCATAAGACCAGTAATAGAGTACGTATTTAAAATCATAGTATATTTAAAATTTTGAGATTTTTATATTAAATATATTTTTTTAGAGAAATAAATCTGAATGTCATTCGCTTTCACATCGAGGAGAATCTTGTGGGCGGCATTATTGGTCAGCTACTCTATAAGAATGGCATTAATGTGCTGAATAATGAGTTGGGCACATACCGACAACTGCAATCTACTAGTACCAACGTAACGATAGGCACTCGATTTCGTAGTCGGAGCCGAACTCGCAACACAGGTGCGATGTCACGTATGCGCTCACCTCGCCGTTTAGTCAGTGATTCGAATATCAAATTGCGCTACATTATCGCAAATCAACAGGAAGTGGTTAATAAAATCAGCATTACGGAAGACGGTACACTACTTACACTAACCGGACTGGATCGTGAGGATAAGGATCAGTACGATCTCACTGTAATTGTTGAGTACACAACGGGGTTGGTTAGTGGCGCAGGCATATATCAAGTAACCATTGAGGTGGACGACGTCAATGACAATGCGCCAAAATTCAATAGCTTATCTTATGTGGGTCTTATCAATGAGAACAGCGCCAGTGGCACAGAAATTTCGGTTAATCAACAAATACAAATCACCGATGTCGATTTAGGTAAGAACGCTGAGTTTCGCGTCATACTCCAAGGGGACTATAGTGATCAATTTTCGATTGACTACTATAATATCAGCAACGAAATACAAAACAAATCGCGTCATGCGCTGGAAACTCCAACCACTTTCAGTGTATTTAATTTAACCGATCAGTGGAATGAGGAGTTTAAATTTGTGGAAATGCAAAATATGCTCATGCAGTCCAATATAAAGTTGGCGAGTGGTCCACATTTCCGTGTTACCTACAGTGGTAAGCGTTCTTTGGATAGGGAGAAAGATCAAATTTATAAACTTAAGCTAATTGCCATCGACACAGGCGGCTTATCAACTTACTCGCACCTGAATATACTTGTAGCCGACGTCAACGATAATGCGCCTATTTTCGAGCGCATATCGGTGTTCAAGGAATCGAAAGTTGAGATACGTGAATACACGACAGATATGGAAATTTATTTTGTAGACAACTCAGCCATGCAAATGATGGATATGATACCTTCAGCAATGGTGGCGCCGCCATATCACATACCGGGCTCGCCGCGGCTTAGCTCGGATTTTAGTTACAACAATACATTCACAAATATGCGCGAACAGCGCGGCCGCCGAACACGTAAGCACTTAGGACGTGGCGCCGGCCAGAAACCCATTTTGAAATGTCCCTTATTTGCTATATACGAAAACACACCCATTACAACTAAAGTGTT
Organism: Neoceratitis asiatica; assembly: GCA_030068015.2. NCBI lineage: Eukaryota > Metazoa > Arthropoda > Insecta > Diptera > Tephritidae > Neoceratitis > Neoceratitis asiatica. The sequence continues at coordinate 69,262,662 of CM061528.1, forward strand.
GCAAGTTATGGCAAGTGATGAGGATTATGGCAGTAATGCGGTTGTACATTATGAACTGACCGCCGAGCAAGTGGAGCGTCCCATTTTGGGCACACAGTTTCCACCAAGGGTGAATGGTGCCAAGCACTTTGCAATCGACAAACTGAGTGGCGAGTTAATAGTCAACTATCCGTTGGCGGCAAATTTAGATATGCTACTTAACCTCACAGCGACCGACATTGATGGACTTAAGGACATAACTTGTCTGCGTTTTACAGTGGTAGATGTGAATAATCACGCACCGGTTTTCAAGAAGTCCTGGTATAGTTTCGACACTGAGGAAGGCGAGTATCAGGACAGCGTGCTGGGTCAGGTGTTGGCTGTGGATTTGGATTATGGTGAAAATGCAAATATTTCATACAGCCTGAGCAAAGCGGATTTGCCATTCAAGATTAAAATGCTTTCTGGTGTAATTAAAATCACGGGTCTGTTGGATCGCGAAGTGCATCCTAAGTATAATTTCCAAGTTATCGCCTCAGATAATGCCGAACCGTTGTACCGCATGTCCAGTACCGTCGATGTTGAGGTCAATGTTATAGACATCAACGACAATAAGCCAGAGTTTATTGGCTACGATGATATGGTGAGTGCGACTAAGTATATTGCTGACTTACCAGATCGCACACTCACACTGCCGATCTACAAAGCTTATTTAGACCGGAGCACTAAGGCAGGCATGTTTGTGAAACAGGTTAACGCCATCGACAAGGATTATGTGGGTAACGGCAATGGTTTAGTGCTCTATTCCATACTGTATCAGGATATACACAATCCCATCTTCCAGATAGACTCACGTGATGGCACAATTACTACTGTTGCAAGTTTCCGTAGTTATAACGAATATGAACACTTGAATGTGACTGTGGTGGCCTCGGATTTAGGAAGTCCCACACATTCATCCACCGCTATTGTACTCATCAATCTACAAGGTCAAGCTGTAACGGAGCCCACTATAGAATTGCAGGATCTGCAAATTGAACAACGTAATTTGACAATATTTCAACATCAGTACCACGAAGTTCAAGTTCTGGAAAATAACAACGCACCATTAGAGTTAATTAAAATCAATACCACTAATGGCTTGAATCCGGAGGTCTTCCGCTGGAGCTTAGTTATGGAAGAGAATGACGATGAGGAATTCAATGCTCAGCCACTTTTTGAGTTAGATCCAAAAACTACTACACTCTTTGCACTTAAATCTTTCGATCGCGAGCTGAAACGCCGTTACCAGTTACGCGTGCGTGCCGATCGTCTTAATCGTGAGCCTCGGAACTACGCACGAATTTCATATCCCGTCACCGACGAGCGCGTCGACGGTTTGGATCCCAACGAGTGTCGCATTGTTGTAAATATTCAAGACGAAAACGATAATGAGCCGCGTTTTACATCTGCGGGGCAGGCCATAATAGCCGTGGTGCCACGCTCGGCCACCTTCGGTTACCCGGTGACAATTGTTAAGGCATACGATGCTGACGAAGGTTTGAATGCCGAAATCCGCTATCGTTTGCTGAACGAGCCGTCTCGTCTGTTTGGCATTGATGAATTGACGGGTAAAATACGCCTCATCGGCACAATACCGATGGATGAGCGGGTCTATGGCTTTGATGTGAAAGCAGTGGATCGTGGTGGCGCTGACGACGGGCGCAGCAATATTGTAAATGTGTTTGTTTATATTATCGATGAGGCACGTCAAGTGCGCATTGTAGTGGCGGGTAAACCAGTTGAAGTGGAGCGACGCATTGATACTCTAATGCAGGTCCTCAGCGATGCCATACAAATGGATTTACGTGTGCGCTTATTGGAGCCGCATGTAGGCGGCCTGGAGCCAGCGTAAGTTAGATAAATAATTTTACTGAAATAATTACTATTAACATTTGTGCCTTGTTTTTCAAATATTTTTAGTACTGATGCGTATATTTATGCAGTGGATTATCGCACAAATGCCATATTGGAAATGGAGCAATTGCAGGAGTAAGTATAATTTTTAAATTAAAATGATTGCTTTTCAAAATGCTATTTATCTCATTTGATAACCTTTACATATAACTTATTATAAAAACAAAGCCATATGCACATGTACATACATATATACAAAGTTTGCTCACAAATCATCATACGGGCGTTATGATGGGGTATTTTTTGGAATAAGATAAAATTAAAGTAAATCAAAAATTAATTAAATATACAAAATTGCCAACCTTGTCAGTATAAATTAGGGATATGAATATCAATATAGCAAAATGAAAAAATTGAAAATCAAATACTCGTAGCCCGATAAAATTCTAAAAATGGCGATATTTTTTTTTAACAAATCACGTATGTGCAGTTCATCGGGTGGCAAAGGGTCATCAAATTAAGCGATTAGAGAGCATACGCGAATATATTTTCTTTGGACTCTTTTAATGTCACTAAGAGATAATTCTAAAAATGGCGGTATGCATGGCAGTCGCAATTGCCGAGTGCGTACTACAATTCTGAAGGCCTGGGTTCGAGTGTAGGTTCGGGCTGCATTCAAAATTATAGAAAATTAATTTTTCCAATTGCGGTCGTTCATCGGCAGAGAATGTCAAACCCTCCGAATGTATTTCTGGCATGAAATAAAAGCTAAGGTATTTTAAGGCATAAATGCACTAGGAAATTTAAGAGCTTATCTTTCTAAAGCAAAAAATTTGTGTGTAACCTTTGGAGAGCACAATCTCTTCTAAATTGCTAGTGGTTAGTGTTGGGTACTACCATTCGGGAGACCTCGGTTCAGTCCTGGTTCGACCAACATCCAAAATTATAGAAAATTAATTTTTCTAATTGCGGTCGCCACTCGACATAAATGTCAAGCTCTCCAAATGTATTTCTGACATGAAATTAAAGGTTCCTCATAAAAATCATCGGCCGTTCAGAAGCGGCTTAGAATAAACTGTAGGTCCCTCCATTTGTTGGAAAAGCAATCAAGACACACAACACAAATTGGAGAAGAAACCCGGCCGAAAACCGCTTCAGCGTTACAAAGCGCTTTCGTTTTGCATAATTTAGCCGTGAGTACAAAACTACTAAAAAGATGCCCGTTTCATTAAACAACTTAAATATTAGTTTGCAAAAGAAATCTGTTCTAAGCTTCAGGTAAAAAAAAAATCCATAAGAGTGTATTGGGAAGCTGGAAGCATGTTTCGATCATTTAATGTTCTTGCCAGTTTCATCAAGACTTCATATTGAAGTGAATGTCAAACTACAACTTCGATACACTTCTTGTAAGTTCTTTTCTTTTCGTTTCTCTCTCTCTTCTCGTGTGTTATAAGTGTTTTTCCCATACGTCGACTTTACAAGTTGCACTTTCGAAGGCATGGCCGAGGGACCGCTAAATAGAGGAGGCTATTATGGGATTCTGGATTAACAAAAACACTGAACGGTATTATTAGTGAGAGTATAGAAAATTAACAAAATTTACGCGTGACGGCAATATACTCGTGCTTGTCAACAACAACAAAAAAACGGAGAGTTTAATAAAAATAAAAAATCTCTCCCAACATATGCAACGTAATATATGACAAAACAGCAACATACAAAACTTAATACGATAAAAGGTGTGATACTTTCTCCTGCGCTAACAAATCTCTTAGAAAAAGAATTAATAACTGTTCTCAAGGGCCAAAACGTAATCGAAGTTAATAAAATCAAAAAAATAACAAACAATGGAAATTTAAACACTCCGTTGCGTATCCTATCATTTGACGTATACCAGGACCAAAAATATCTAAAAATCGGTTTTTAAACTATCCCTTATAGTATAGATTATGTTACGTCATCGGTCGTACTAAAAGCAGATGTGCGAATACTCCCATTTGCGCTACATGTGTGTTACCTCTTGACTGAAAACAATTATGATTCACGAAATACGATGGACACAGACACAGACTACTATAAAAACCAAGAACGTCGAATAACAAATACTGATCTTAAATAACAGAACTCTTTATCTCCATGTCACAAATTGTAATGAAAATTCTTCAGTGGAACACTATAGTAATCTGGAGATATTAATAGCGGAATTCAAACCTGACAGCATAGCACTAGAGAAAACCCATATCAACGAGACTATAACAACAACCAAGAGCCGAAAAGAGTATAATATTTACCTTCACATGACAAACGAACAAGGTATTGCATTTCTCATCTGTAAAAATATTCTACATATCTACAGTCCAAATAGCATGAATAGCAATTATCAAATAGCTTCAATTTAAACAAAAAAAAATTTCTAGAATTTAAAGTAAAAATATGATATATATAAAAGTATCATATTGGGCAAAAGAAACGGCTAGCACCCACTTTTGGCTCTGACAATACCAACTCCAGAAAAGTAATGCTTGAAAATTTTATATTACAAAATACTCTGTGTATTATCAATAACTGCAAATACACTCACTTGCCCACTCCCCATACTCTAACTCTATTACGATTGGCATTTCAGCACGTAGCTCTAACTTATCGAGAGAAATGAATTCGGACGGTGTCGTCGATGTGTCCGTAAACATAATCCAATAATACTCAACTATAATACTCAACTATAAGGAAAATATAGCGAGTACTATCCACAACCCAAGGATCAAAACAGCAAACGCAAACTGGCATTTCTTTTTTAAGAGATTAGAAATAGAAACATATCAACGTCCACTTAAACAAAAAACAAAAATGTTTGCAATTTTTGAAATACTTACCAAATATTTTGCATTGGTTTCTTCAGATGAACAATTCTCATATGAATACCTCGCCGCAAGAAAGCGTGTCCTCTAATTGGTATACATGTCGAATAAAATATCAATAATATCGAGAAAGACATTTCACTATTTGAACTATAAAATAATCTTCAAACTACTAGAGAGAATTGCCCGGCCCGGACAGAATAGCATATGCAATAATTAAAACCTCAAACCAAACGCTGCAAGCCTCTCTAGGTAGACCACTTTCATCTTGTTTCTTGGTTTCCCAACGGTCTGGATTCAATTCAATTCAAATAGCTGCTTTGCATTCCTTGCAGTTAACAATCCACTCAGCGACCGATTGACGACAACCAACTTAATAGAACCGACTATTATGGAATTCCTTAAGGACATCCGGAATCCTTAACCTCGGAACTATTATTAGCCTTCGAGAGCAATGGCCATCTTCACTTTACCATACTCTATACAAACAGCCAGATATTAATTCTAAACTGGCCTATTGTGCACAAATATGCCTACGCGAAGGGACTTGCCGCTACCATTTGTTACTTACTTGGCCAACTATTCACCTCCAATCCGTGCATTAACAGCTCCAAGTCCGGATCTTCCTGCTGTAGTTTTCTTAAGTGTCTTGCCTCCCACTTTTCTGCTATTTCAATTGTCATTCGCCGGACGTCTATTATGCCTTCAGTTTTGAGTATCGTTTTCGCCGTCTTTCCTGTCTGTTGAAGTCCGTCTTACATTCGCGTGCGAAGTGACCTGCTTTTCTACAACTGAAGCACTACTCGGTACTGATCTTTTTACCTGCTGCACACTACAAATATTCTTCTTGATGAATTTCAACGTTTCCATCATCTTATTCCTTACATCTGGACTTTCCACCTCCAACTGATTCACTTTGTAGGCTGCGTTACTCATGAGTGCTACCGTTTCACGTGTTTGGGCATACGCAATAGTTTCTGCGAATGTTGACTTTGGATTCGCATATGCCTCTCACTTGGTGTATATGTTTTTATTCCGCTAATGAACCTCTGGATTTTTATTCTTTTGAGATGCTCACCCGATGCATCCCCAATGGCTAAATGAGCCAATCTCTCAAGCATTTTCCTGCAGAGATTAGTTGTGTTTTTGGTCACGCTGTCCCAGCTCTCCATCTGGTAAATTAGCCTTTTATTCTCGCTACCATAGCGTCTCCAAGACTTGCATTACTGCGCCATAGCTATATCATATAAATGTATTATATTATATATTTTTACTTCACAGTAGTGTAATAACAACGCATTCACTTTACGGCTGATTCACTCCGCAGTTGTGTTTCGCTCGTATATACTCAATCGACTATTCGCAACTGCCGTATGGAATAATATAATTGCTTTCGATAACGACTGCTCTCGATTTACGCTCTAGAAGACGCCAGTTATCGGCTTCTTTCATCTGACATTCACTTCGCATTTTCGCCACAATATGTATACCAAAAGATATGAATAACTACAGGACTACAAAAATGACCGTCCTATCTCTCTCTTGTCATGCTTAAACAAACTGCTGGAAAAAATAATATCAAAACGAATACAATATTTTTTAATTTTAAACAAAATAATAGGTAAAAACAAACTGCATTTAAATTTATCAACTCGAAACCACTGCTCTGTTATAAGTATAGATTTACGAAGGTCTTCGACCGTGCAGTTGTCCACTCTATACTAAATCAACTCGCTCAATGGAAAGTTGGACCCAAAATTTATAACTATACAAAATAAGTTTTATCAAATAGATGATTTGTATTGAACGTAAATGAGTTCCCCCCTATCGCTAACATTATTTCTAATCACATTTGAAAAAATAAATGCTTTAATGGAAAAAGTTAAAAACTTATCGCACTATCTATATGCAAGTGATTCCTATTTTATAGCGAATATAAATGAACTTAGCCCTTACCATAATGCAAGCATCTACATGTATGCAAGAAGCGGAACTCCAACATTTCACCAATAGTATTTCAGAATCATACTATTGAAAGAGTGACTTACTTTAAAATTAAAAGAAATAATCTTTGACCAAAAGATTAATCTATTTAAGACCATAAACTGCATGAAATGTGGCGCATATACAAAATCATTATTAAACGTTATGAAAGCCATAATACTGAGGAAGATCTACTATGGTCTTATTACTTATATACATGGCAAAACATCCGTTATGAAAGCCAAATACTGAGGAAGATCTACTATGGTCTTATTATATATGGCAAAACATCCATACGATGTCTGCAGAAAATTAAAAAATATTATAACATGGCGGCACGCATAGTAAGTCTCACGTTTGGAGCAACTCAACAAAACTCCGAAAACATCCTACACACCGACTTCAAGGCTCTAAGCCATTCGAAAAGATACCTAAAAATGAATTTTACAGTCGCAGAAATCTTCAAAATAGCTAAGAAGATAGATATAGATATATTTAAAATAAAAACCTATAACGTATTCAGCACACCCTGGAAATCCACAGAAACCATATTCATATCCAGCGGTTTTCCTAAACATAACACAAATTTACACGTTCCAATGAAACTACACGCCGAGGAAGTGCAGAAGTGGAAGAAAAAAAATTGGGTGATATGATACTGTGTTGGCTTTAAGAAAATCGAAAACACCTCTGCTATTACCACAGATTCTGAAGAACTAATCAAAAGCAATAAGTGAAATTTCAAAACAAACACCAGCAACGTGACATTAACTCTGAAATGAATCTCCAGAAGATCGTATTTTTTCATAATACCCTCCATTAATTATTAATGCTAGTCTAGAGTGTAGAGGTACTTTTTTCTATAGCCTTTTTTGTCATGTTATTTTTGTTCAGTGTTGTTTGGCATTTAATCATGGAAAGACTTACAGCTGAAAAACGATTACAAATCATTCAACCTTATTAAGAAAACTCGCGTTCTGTAAAGAATGTGTTTCGCGCGCTTCGCTCAACTTATGGTCAACATAATCGGCCTACTGAGCGTACTATTCGCAACACCATCACCCATCTTGAGACTCAGCATTCATAATTGGATAATATTCGACCGAATAGACCACGTCCAACACGCAGTGAAGAAAATATAGCTGAGAGTGTACACGAAGACCGTGGAGAGTCGATTCGGCGCCGTTCGCTGCAACTCGGACTGACGTATGGAACTACTGGGCGCATTTTACGTCGCGATGTTAAATTACAAACGTACAAAATGCAAATTGTGCAGGAACTGAAGCCGCTTGATCTTCCCAAGCGACGAAGATCCGACGTTTTCGAGCCAAATTTTGTTCAGCAATGAGTCCCATTTCTGGCTCGAAGAGCAACCTTGAAAGATTCAAGAGGTTTGTGGGCCGGTGGAATCATCGGTCCATATTTCTTCAAAAATGATGCCGGTGAGAACGCAACCGTCAATGGCGACCGTTATCGTGCCATGATAACCGAATATTTGATACCTGAAATAATAATACATTTCATTATCCTTATTATTCATACTTTGGAACAAAGATGTTTCATATTTTCTCACAGATGCTTTAACGTATTTATTGCATTGTTTTATTACTTATTCCCAATGGATGTGTAGCTTAGACCTTTTAAATTCAATATTAATTTATTCCACAATTATTTGCCTTTTGCAGATTACTCGCTGGCCTGCAGTTGGACACCTTACAGCTGCAACAACAACAGCAACAGCAACAAGACGAAGAAAATGGTATATACGAAAGCAACAGCATAATGCCACGTATCATAGAATTGGCTGAATTTGGTCAATTAGCACGGAACACACCACATTCTGCTAATTTTATTAGCGGCTTAGAGATTGTCAGCATTGTATTAATTGTATTGTGTGGCATTGGAGTAGCAATGACTGCATTGTGTTTCCTGTGTCTGCGTCAAAAACGGTAAAGAAATTTCAATACACAATTAGTATTTAAATTTATTTTGAGAGCCTTTCCAAATGTACGCTCGCAGTCACCTTCTCTTAAAGAAATTAATGTGGAAATTGACAATATGTTAAGACTGACACGTACAAGTGTATGTGGGAAAAAAGGGTGGAAAGAATGTTTTTAATATTTAATAATTATACCTAGTGTAGTCGCCATTTAAGGATATATAAAATTTAGGTTAGCCATAGTTTAACTTAGCACAAGCATTTACTACAAGATAAGGAACAACAAACACTTTGAACGCATTAAATAATAAATGTGAAGTAATGGAAACGAGTTGGTTGTTTGTTTTTAATGCTCTTATTGAATAGACGACATTCATCATTTAAGTAACCCAGAAATGGAGACTATGTTGCCGATTGTCATCAGTGGATGGAATTTCATTATTTATTGGCTTAAGCTGGAAAGCCTTTTTCCTTTTTTTCGCTCTATGATGGTTTGCCGTCAGGCAACATTTTTCCACAAAGTGAGCTTGAGCAAAAAAATTATAACTGTAAAAAAAATACAACAACAAAATAACAACAACAAGCACAACTCTTCTATTACCACTGTTCAATGTTTGTTGCAAGTTTAGTTTAACATTGCCACTGAACAGTTCATTGGCATATTAAACCCATATTTGTGGGTTTTCTTTTAGCCACAACATTTATTACGCCAACCTGTTTTACGCGAATTGTGTAAGACTGACCAAAGTCATAATAGTGTTGAAGGCCAAGTGTAATAGAACAAAGATAAATTCAAAAGAATTACTTAGAGTGGAGCATAGATGGCATTAAATTAGGTTGGTTAGAAAATTACATATTTTTATTTTCTGCAAAATAACAAAAATTATTTAGTGATATCTTTATGGATCAGATTTTTGGTTCGAATTTCGCCTGCTTCAGAAAGAAATTTGTTTTTCCTCAGTGGGTGTTATATTTTATATTTATTTTATTCAATAATAAATGATTACATTACAAAATTAAGGTGACTGGCAACAGAGGCTATCGGACTGTGGGTGATTTATATTTTTGAAGTGCGCATTACTTGTGAAAAGGTCATTGATTGAAATCCTAGCCAACATCTTAAATTAAAGAAAAGGCAATTTTCTATCTCATCGAGTGTATTTCTGATATGAAATTAAAAACTCGTCCTAAAAATCTTCCGAATCGGTTTGAAACTTCATGACTCCCCATTTGTTGAAAAATCATATCGAGACGTAGGAGGAGGAAGAGGAAGAAAACATTGAAAAGCTTGCAAAAAGTCTTTGTTAAAATTTAACACCTTTTTAACAACCTTCTATTTTTTGGATTAAAATAAATTTTCAAAAATATTCAAATGTTTTCTAATTCAAAATTAATTTAGTTCATTAAGAAGAGCTTGAACCTTAGTGACTCTAATGATCTTGAAAGGGTAAAAAAGGTGAATAAATAAATTTATGCCTATAGTTACGCAAAGACATTCATTGTTCACCAATATCGTTAAGAAATATATTTGAAAAAAGCTAACATTTTATTGAAGTTTTGCTACACCCCGAAAAATAAGTTAGCCGATTTTCGGGTAAAGCTAAGCAAATTCTTTCTTAATATTTTTTTCCAATCTGTAGCTAAATAAAAAAATTAATAAAAAAAACTGAACCAACCTAATACATATATAAGTATGTTGGTATATATATTTATATACAATCTCATATAAAACAGATAGTTTAATTAATTTCTTGGTCGTGTTAGATCCTTAGCAAAATTACTAAAGCATACATATATGCACATTTTACTAAACCAACTTATTTATGCTTTTTTTATACTCATTAAATTGTACAACGGCATTTATCTCGCTACCGACTTTGATCGCTGTTGTTGTCCGTCGTTCGCTGTTTGCTGTTCGTTGTTCGCCGTTTACCTTATTAGCAACACCATTTGGTCGCAGCCGGAATTCCCATCATCGGAAACCGGTCTCACATACAGTGTTGCACGCACTGGCCTTATTGGTTCGGCCGGCACTTGTCGCCAACATCGTAGTCACCAACGCCAATTGCAACATAAGCAACAGCAATTTCAACAACAAAGCCAATTACAGTTACAACAACAACAGCAACAAGCACAACTTTGTGGTAAGTCAGTCAAGACCACAAGTTCTTTCATTCCAGAATCGGTGTGTTCATCCTCGTCCCAGACACCGTCAACAGCTGTTGCGGCCTCGTCGCCAAACAGTGATCATCAGCATAAGCAACAACAACAGCAACAACACCAAACACATCAACATCATCATCCACATAATCATGCACTTCATTCGCATCTCAATCATTATGCGCATGGTGGGCATGTGCAACAACAGCAACTACTAGGTGCACATCAACACAACGCAGAGTAAGTCTAAGCAAAAAAAAAAATTAGGACAAATTCCTGACTGCATTTTGGTTTACTCTTTGGCTTAAATATGGGTCACACTTAAACATTTAGAAGTGTATGTTCGCTATAGCGCTAGTTCGATACAATCTCTGAGTAACAGTTTTGTTTTACTTATAATGTCTGAATTTATAGGTCATTTACTTTTAAATGGTAGCCACCAAGTGAACTTTAACGGTACAGAGGTGCTGTTGTCGGCCTTTATACCTTGGATAAAGACATTATTTTAAGCCTAATTTTTAACAGATACGGCCGCGATAGCCGTACTACCATTCGGAAGGCTTAGGTTCGAGCAACATCCAAAATTATAAAAAATTAAGTTTTCTAATTGCGGTCGCCAAGCAAGGAAGGTCAAGTGACCCGAGTGTATTTCTAACATGAAGTAAAAGCTCTTCATAAAAATTCATCGGCCGTTCGGAAGCGGCTTAAAACTATAAGTAACTCCATTTGTTGGTAATTTTTTTTAAATTTAACTTTAAATATACTCATTTCATTGCTTAATTGTGAGATCTATATAACGAAATCACTTATATTAACGATCAGTTGTATGCGATTAGATGATGCTGTCGTCCGATAATGAAATACATACGATATTTTATGACTAAGAATTATTGTCTAGGTTAGGTTTCAATAAAGAAAGTGAAAGTGTGCTATATGGAATTGAAAATTTCGACCTGAAGAGTGTTTTACTGTCATACTTCCAAATTATGGGTAATTTGACTATGGCATCGAAACTAATACCCAATGTCCATTAGAATTGTCAAGACAGAAAATAACATGCCAAGTTTGATTATCATTAAACTATGCAACGGGATCTCTTTCTACAACATCATAAATTAAAAAAGGAGGTCATGCGCAATCTTCATGAAGTAATACGAAAAAATAACGTCTTCATGACATCTTGCGAATTGCTCACAAAATTTAATAGATCTATGAATGATGTCGCCTTGCCACTATGGAGGAGATAAAAACCGATTCGTTGAAATTCTCAAGCACATAGCACAAAGTGCATATCTGGATTAAAAAAACCCTGGCGAAAGTGTAATTTACCTGACAGGGATTAAATAGAAATAAAACTAATATTTATAACGCCATGAAACTTACACATGCATCATAAGTTCATAATCTGTATTCTTTTTGTTGTTGTTAAAGGTGGATTAGACGTTGAGCATTAATAACTTTTCCCCTAAATAGCTTTTAGATAATGAGCCCCCATTGGCAAAGGCTATATGGTAACTTCCTTATAGTTTGAAGTTATTTTCTAAAGAAGAGTGAATTCCTGTAGTCAGAGTATCCTCCTTCCTACCTCCCCTGACTATAGCCTCAAAGATATTCGAACTTACATAACCTTTGTATAAAATACTTCAAATATTTATGTAGGTTAAACTTAACAAGCCTTTCGCACAAACGTCAAGTTTTAAAATAACTGACCGAACTATTTTAAGTCTGTGAATGGAGAAGTAAGCCTCCCGCGAATTCTCTTCCAAATAGGATAAACTAACTGATGTGTAAAGGGTGTTTTGTTTTAGACATGGGGTTTTTAAGAAGAAATAAACCGCATATAATTTAATGTTATGCCCAAGAATTTACCTCTATTATAAGGATACGTTTTAAAAAGTGATATCAGGCACTTTACTTCCGCGACTGGCTCGAATAAATTCCCGCCGAGATACCCAATTTTCGATCACTTTTTGCAGCAATGAAATGGCAAACCAAACTGAGTATAAATCAAGTAACAGCTGCTCAAAGGCGAACTCCGAAAAAAGTATTGCCTCATTGAAAACCACTCCTCTAAAAATATCCAAAGGTGATCAAAGGAATGTTTTTTAGATGAAGGAAAATTTGGATCATAAAGGCACCATCTTAAAACTGGCATATCTGATTTCCTGACATATATATATGTATGTGTGTATTCGCAAGTTAAATATTTACAAAAATCATCTAACAACCGAACTGGATGCTCTAATTAATTTCAAAAGACAGTATTTCCCAAAAATGCTCTGTTTTGAAAAAACTATGCAACGTTGCCTGTCTGACACCCTTTTTGCGAAATTCTACCGGAAAACAAAACGTAAGTGAATTAAGCTATCCCACATGAGTTCATTGCAGAATTGACTTTGACACTTATGATTTTGATGCAAACAACTGAGGCAACTTAATGTTGTTGAAGGTTAACCTTAATAATGTAATTTTATTATGAAATATTTGAATAGCTTTCTCGTAATGTGTTGGGATAAGTACTCCCATGCAAAATTTTACACGAAGTCTCCAAACTCGCTCTCCTAACTCCAGAATTTTTTTCCGACCTTCATTCATTTTTTTAATTTTGTTTTGCATTTTAGACATTATAAGTCGATCCGTCGATCATGGTGCGTAAAAATTTCCGCCTCACGAACAAGTACAATTGTACTGAATTTCAAAAATATAGAACAATTTTCTTAAACAATTTGAAAATCTAAAAGAGAAAATTTAACTAACAAAAAATCCTTTTTCTCTTTCGGCTATATTTAGTTAGTTAAAACGTGAACATTTATTTGATAAACATATACATGTTTGTATTTATATATGTATGTGATTTAAAACACTTATTTGTCCGTATAAATATGTTTAAAATGGTTCTCTACATACAAATGTTATCTACAATTGTTCACTGTAAACTTAAAATATTTTTATTTCATATTTTTGCTTATTTCAAAGTCAACGACAACGCGAATATATCGATGTGCCACTACCTAAATCCATTGCCAAGTCAGCGGCTGCTAATCGTTGTGCAACCTTGGAGAACGAGCCCACTTCGCTGCCATTTGTACTCAAATACAATTCATGCCAACCGGTGAATAATCTGTAAGTTCAAATGCAACTCGCTAACGAATGAGAAAAAAAAATTAAAAGGAAAAACCAAAATAAAAAAATTAATTCAAATTACAAAAACTTAGGAATTTCAAACCAAGATAATATCGCTATCATTTATGGTTACTATTCGATACAATGAACTTATGTATATTAGATTTTTACTACAGCAAAAATTAGAAATTTTCTACAGCAAAATCATTTGGGAAGTCAGTTTCTTTATAATTCCACATTAACTAAATTAAATTTAACACTTTCTTTTTATTTTTTAATTATTACTATGCAGTTTTGATTTTACCAAATCATTTAGATATTATTTGACCTCTTAAATCTTTAGAATCTTTTCGTGCTCAACCAGTATTATTTTCTCTATTTTTTTCTATAAACGCTTATTCATTAAACATTTGCGAGTGCCTGTGGCCACAATAAGCGCCGATATTTCTTGGGAATTCTAAATTTTGTGATTTGCTTGATATAAGAATGTGATTTTCTGATTTAGAAAAATATAAACAATGGTAATTAAAGTAACGTAACCTCTCTTCTCCTCCTTATCAAATACTAGAATTCCGACATATATCTCCGTTGTTACGATGATTATAATTATATACTTGTTCTTTGTAATACCACGTTTAACAGTTCCTCAATGGCCGAGTACGAACCTATACTTTGGCAAAAAGCTTAGATCCATCACCTTCCGATAGAGCGCTAAGATAATTTCACGTCATCATTTTCTAGGTATGTTTTAGTGAACGCAGGACCTCCATTGAAGGAATGAAGGCTAGGCGCTGTAGAATTATCACGTGCTGAGGCAGCTTTCTCAGCAGGAAAAGTAATAAGCTCTAATTTAAGAAAACATAAGCCATCTGAATGATAGCCGAAATATCCTTTATAAATTTGGTTGATTTCGGTGAAGTGGTTCTCGTGTTTTAAGGTAACAACGAAAACGTGAACTTATTTTTATATATAAGGGAAGATAAAGATATAGGTCGATAAAGGTATTAGAGATACTTAAAAAAAATCAAGTTCTATCCACCGAAACACTTTCTTACCGTGACTTGAGTCTAAAAAGTTTCCAGAAAAATAGATATATATTTAATATAAACACAAGATTATAATGCTGTCCTCAATATTGAGTTATAGATACATATATTTCATGTTTTCTTTTTTTAGTTCACCCAGCGCCTATGAGACCTCCATGTTTTCGCTACATTCTAATGGTCAAGATTCTGGTGTCGATTTTCTCAGTAGTCGCGAATTGTATGAAACTTCGCCGGACTCCTTCAAAACCAGTTCTCACCATTCGCAGAGTTTGAACACACTAGAGCTGCTTTGTCCCAGACATGCCAAACACAAGCAGCATAATGGCAACAGCAACAAAAACACAAGTGGTAGCGGCGGAACTGCGATAGGAAACGAGAGCAGGTAATATAAAGCATTAGTATTTGTTTAACAACTCTTTATATGCGAATTAATTTATTATCTCCTTTCAAGTGATAACTACGAAGATTCGCTTAAAAACGACGAGCCTTTGGTGGCTTTAAATTGTCGAAATCCGCACGCTTTGCACAATTCCCTATGTGAACACCACCAACACCACCGGCACGATTATCAAAATACACAATTTGAGAAACGATCATGTGTGCGACACTCCTTCTCTGGCGTGAAGGATGATTTAGTGCAGAATTCGCCACAAATTTCGTTGCGTCCACGTGGTCACGTCTTGCGTAACTCTATGAACGATCTGGAGGAACGACTTCAAAATTTGGAACAATCGTTTCGACGGCCGTTGGATTACGCAAAGTCCAGTTCGATATTTTAGTTTATAATTAAGAGTGTTTAAAGTTTAATGAGTGATTCTAAATGGTATTTAGATATATAATAATTAGTTTAATACATTGAAATTTTTTTTTTAATTAGTAGCCAAGTACCTGTTCCAAGAGTATTTGTTAGAGCAGTGAGATGCGCAATAAATAAATAAATTAAATTCAATAAAATAAAAAATATTCGTAAAAAAGAAATATCATTTTATTCAAATATTAATGCATTTACTTCGAATGGTTTGTTTTTAGCACACAGTTATAAATAACAAACCAGATTTGAGAATGATTAGTGAAAAAATTTCGCTTTGAACTCCAAGCAGCCCTCCCAGTTCTCATCGAAGCCTGGCATCACCTTCTTTGCATTCGCGTACCATTTAGCCACATTAGCAAATTTGCTAAAATCAAAACCAACCACATCGAAGGTGGAGACTGTAGCGGCGATAGCAATATCAGCCAAACTTAGTGAGTCGCCGGCGACGTAGTCATGCCCCTCCAAGAATGTGTTCAACAGCTCGAAGGCCTCTTCGATTTTCTTGTACAATTTTGGATCAGCTGGTGTTTTGGCAAAGATTTGCGGGTAATAATAGTCGGCGAAGCTCTGATACAGTGTGCCCATATCGAAGTATAGGCGTTGGTTGATCACCGCCTTCTTCTTAGGACACTTGGGCAGGAGTGCGTCGTTCTTTCCATATTTCTCAGCAAGATAGGCCATTATGGCACGCGATTCCCACAGGGCGAAACCATTATCAACCAAAGTTGGTATGGTATGTTGTGGATTAATTTTAATATACTCTGGTTTTAGATGTTCGCCAGCCATAAGATTCATATTCTTTTTATTCAATTTAACATCGAGGGCCTTAGCCGCCATGAGGACAGAACGACAGGGTGCGGAGCCAGCGGTGTAGTAGAAATCCATTTTTTTTTGTATTTATTTTTTTTTGCTGAAAGAATAGAAAAAAATGGAGATTATTATCTGCTTATTTGGAATATTTTAATTTATTAAGTAAATATTTCAGCAAGTATAACTGAAATAAATTAGACATTAAAAGTTAAAAGTTCTTGGTACATTTCTGGTAGCGTCCTTTGAACATTTTAACCTTCTTCTATTAAAAATGTTAATTAACGGTGTTTTTAAAAATAGTTATTATTCAGCGATCTTAAAAAATGTAAAATAAGGCTGCGTTTTTAAAAAGCAAAAAAAATCGATCTCTTATTTTTATATATTCCAAAAAAAGCGATATAATTCCTATTTTTTAATATTTATCAACGATTATAAAAATAATCGATTTAAATAATAATTCTAATAAATATCTACAATTAAAATAAAAAAAATTATCCTACGATTTTGAATAAATGTCAAAGGTGTATCGATTTCAAATCTTTAAGACATTACAATAAAATATATAAATAATTCATGCATATGTTTTATTCTCAAACGGAAATCAAGCTGATAAATCATCATGTTGATATATAATAACAAGTGTTTGTAAATATCATACTTGTATGTACATTTCAATTATTTAACGAAACTATTGTATTTTTCAGTGTTTAATATTTACACATTAGAAAGTAGCTTTTGTTGCCCAATTTATACACTAACAAATTTCAAGCCCACTCAGTCTTTTGTCTATAGCCTTCAAAAATAAATTTACCTTTCAATCATACACTGTTAATATACCATCAAGTCGCTTTGCTTTGATTTCTTACACAATAAAATTTTTGAATTGTATGCTTGAAAAATAGCATAAACACATAAGCGTATATATGCATGCATACTAGTACATATTACATTATTAAGCCATATAATTGTATAATAGCATAAATGTATGTAAGAAAATCACCACACAGAAATGAATTACAAACATAGAAAAATAAGTATATTTCAAATTGAGGTACACTTTTACACTAACTTTTCATGTTTTTCACTTTCAAAAACGACACATACTTTTTTCCGCTTTTACACCTACCTTAATGCTATAACTTCAACGATATGTTAAAAACTCATGCCAAAGCTGTGTGATTTTGCCTTTTATAGTAAAGTTTGAGCTTGACCTTATCCCACAAACGACTGCCGGTCTAAGCTAATAGCATGAATCATATGGCTTGGTAATTGAGCAAAGCTTTAAAGTTTATTTGAGTCATAATAGTGAGCTGGAGTCATGCTGGAGTAACTCTTCTCTTTACATCTGCACTCTTAGTGTAAGTATTAGCAGAAGTTTGTAATCAAGTTATTTGTATATATGTATAGTTGTAAAAAAAAATTTTTTTTTTAATGTTTTAACATATGAGTACATATAATATTAGAACCATCATGAAGGTACTAATTTCAGAATGTGCAAAGAAAATTTTCCTCGAAATTTTTTTTTCTTCACAGTAGTGAGTTGCCAGCATATAAAACATTTGGCCAAAAACACTAAATGCTAGTAAAACAAAACAGAATTGATATATTGACTTTGTTCGAAGTATGTAAATACCAGCAAAAGAAGAGATATACTCACTGGCCGAATCGGTCGACCTTTATCATGTATCATCTATGCAACCGATTTGTTCATATATGTGATTTCGGGTCATTAATACTTCAATAAAGCATCTAAGAACGAGAAATTCAGTATTCTACTCACATATAATAAACTATATATTGGTACTGTAGAAACAACATTTAGTACTGTGAAATATGACACCGAAACTCTTCGATTAGCACCCATAAAAACCATTTAGCTCAGATATGAGTTTTTAGGGTAAAAATCAGAAAAAAAGGATTTAATGGTGTGAGATTTCGTATGATACTTACGTAAATTGAAAAAAAAAAATAATTGTAATTCACTACAATAAATTTGATATAGTCATGAAAGGCATAAACTTTAATCCAGCATGGCCGAAGATTGCACTTTTTTCTCATCTTTAAGTTCGATTTATCAGATCTCGACATATTTAGCGGTTAAGCTAAATTTAAAATTGTTTACAAAAATTCGTATAAAATATATTTATAACTGATGGACTAGTTTTCCTTCAAATAGAAAATTCTTCATCTTGATGAATCGAATTCAAATTTTGGTAGGTAAATCTCTTCTCCTTCTCTATTTTCATACAATAAACTAAAGTAAACAAGCCCTTGCAGAGTTCGCGTCTGATGCCAACCCCTACAAAGGTATTTCCGACATAAAATAAAGCATCCTCATAAAAATTCATCAGCCGACGGATAAGATTACACTAGTGGCCCAAAATTGCATCATTGGTTAAAATCCCAATTAAATACTATCATGCATTTCAGGCATCTGCTCTGGTTGTTTTATTTTGAGGAATTTGAACCACAAATGGCAAATTACTTCCCAGATTGCTATGCTTTCCTTCTTTTCGCACTTGTCTTGCACATAATTTTTTGAAATTCAAGTGATAACTAAAATTTTCCAAATTTATATTTGTCTTAATCATATTAATCAATATTTTTTACATGAACAAATTTCACTATGTTTTCATATTTTTAAATACATTAAATTTCGATTATTTTAAGTGCTGCAAATACATAGAAATATGAAATTATGACTCTTCGGTTATGCGAGTGTTTTGTGAATAGATACATGAGTATTTAACATACTATTTTTACTTCTTCTTCCAATGTCTATTTTCGAAAAAATATGTACATATATCGAATAAAAGTAATACCGAACGTAATCATGCGCTACGTTCGATCTTCGACTGTAGTCGAAAATGACAATCTATTGCTGAATTATATTATAGGACTGAGAAATTAAACCAAATATAGTTTGCTACAAATTTATACAAATTACTATCTCTGACCCTATTAAAAATAAAAGGACTTAAAAAAGCATTATTGGGATTAAAAGATCTCAGATTTTCGAAGTTGTTAAATTAAACTCAGTGTTGTCAGTTTGATGTTTATATTTTCGTAAATATGTAGAAATATAAAATCTGTTAATTCTATCCAGTTAAAAATTCGCTCCATGATAACTAAGTGATTACTAATTTTAATTCAAACGCAAAAAAAATTTACACTTTGTTTAGGCCAACAGCCTAAATATAAACGACCACCGTATGGCGTGGTGACTGCATGCGTGCTCTCACCAACAAACTAATGTTTTATTTCCCCTCCAAAAATAACTAGTATTGAAAACGGTTATACGTGACCGTATGATATAAGTAAAAAACTTCACTTGCGAAAAATTGTCAAGACGAGAACATCAGCCACTGCGCCACTCCTGGTAAGCATCACTAATTATCCTCATTAATTGTAAAATATTTTCATATAAAATAAATGCACTGATAATATATCCACACTAAATATCATTTTTAATTTCTTTCTTTTGTTTACGTGTAAGTCAACATATTCTTCTAACCCACACGTAAAGATTTACAATTACAAAATATTAAAAAAAAACAAGTATAAGGACTGCAATAATTTCCATCATATATTTGGCCTTATGTGAAGCTGTGAGTAAAAATTTTACAACAGTTTGATTTTAGTGAGTAAAACAATTTGTACTTTTTATAAATAAAGTGCTTCATAATTTCAAAAACTATTCATTATCAGCGGTAGATTGGCATAAATATGTTTATTTTTATTTATGATTATTTATATTTTAAAATTTTTCTAATATTACTCTATCAATATTTTATGGTACTTCAGCTGAAAAATGTTTTGCAAGAAATCCTAAACCTGGACAACATATTAAAATAGATATTTACTTGACATCAGCAATACTATCAACGCATTGAATTTACGAATGCTTCTCAGTATATATATACATACTTACCTGTTATAAGTCAATGGGGGTATTCGCTATGTCTAGGAATGCTACAGTGCACGGAGTTTTCCTACAAAAACATATGCTACGATAGGAGAAATATCCTATATCAAGACCTATGTATATTTATTTCCCACAGATAGCAAGAAGGAAAAAACAACCCTGTGAAGGAAAAAGCAGCCCTGTGCCTGTGTGGTTGTTATTGTTTCCATTGAATATGTCAGAATTTTGCAACGGGGCTGCTCTCGATTTCTAGCACAATTCCATAGGAAATATTTGCATAGTATGCATTTCCTAGATACAGAGAATCCCCCTAATGACTTTTTGCAAGCTAATAATATATGTGCTTATAATTATGCATGTTAATATTGGAACTCAAATGTTTGTGATTTTGAATTTATTACAAACTAGCAATTTTTCCTCTAATACTTGGTAGGGACATAAATACTGTTACATCATTAAACACACGCATTTCAATAGAATAATTGAGCATACCACATAATTCCCATATGATTTATAAAATATAACCTGTTAAGCGTTAGTCTGTATCGGGAATTCTAAATTGTGTGAGTTTTCAACACGGAATGGTCAGATAATGAAAACCGTATCGCTGTTATAGTGCTTTTTAAGTGAGAAATGAAAAAAGGTGATATTTTTAAAACACTCCGTCCGCTCGGTATTAGTCGCATGTTCGTCTAACGGTGCATAAAACTGTTTGAGGAGACTGGGAATGTTAAAGACCGCCACCGGTCGGGCCGTCCACGCACAGTTCGAACGCCGCAAGTCATCAAAGCTGTCGAATCAAGAATTCTGTGAAATCCGCTCCGAAAACAAAAAATCATGGCCCGGGAGATGAATGTTTCGCAAAGGTCCATGAGTAGAATTATTAAAAAAGACTTGGGACTTGAGACTTTCAAACGTCGTACCGGACATTTGTTGACTGCAGCTTTGAAAAAAAATAGGGTGGTAAAATGCAAACGTCTTTTGGTGAAGCACGCTGATAACTTGCACAGAAAAATACTGTTTACCGATGAAAAAATTTTTACAGGAAAAATTTAATAAACAAAATGATAGGGTGTATGCACGGTCATCTAAGGAAGCATATGAACTGATTCCACGGGTCGAAAAAAGTGATCACCCAGCTTCAGTCATGGTTTGGTGGGGTGTCTCTTATGATGGGGTAACTGATTTGCATTTTTGCGAACAAGGGGCAAAACATCGGCCAAAATTTACCAAAAAACTGTTTTGGAAGCTATCGTAAGACTACTTAACCATTCCATGTTAAGCTAAAACGACCCAAATCTGGCTCCAAAACAATTTACCAGCATTCATTTCCTCTGAAGAGTGGCCCTCTGGCAGTCCTGATTTGAACCGCTGGATTACAAATTGTGGACAGTTTTAGAGGACATGGTTTGCCACAAAAGATATCCCAACATTGATTCTCTTAAGACAGCTTTGATTCGTGCTGTGGCCCATTTCCCAATGGAGGAGGTGCGTGCGTGAAGGCCAAAGGCGGGCATTTCGAATGAATACTGCTTTTTGGTATACAAAATATATCAAGAAATATGTAAAAAAAAATTGGTCCAAAAACATTCATTATTTTTTATTTTATAGCATAAAATGTGGGTAACAGTATTTATGTCCCTACTAAGTACTCTTCATCTTACTCACTAATGGTAAAGTAACTTATTTTATAGTTTCTCATTTGGGAATTCCCAAACCCTTTGTATTGTCATTCAGTGAAATTATTCAGAGCACACTCGCATTGATATTTCTCTATTAATACGTCACACATACGAATATTAATTATAAAATATATTAAGACTCCCTCTCTGTCTCTCAATTTTTGTTTATGTTCTTTACGATAAGGCGAAAAAACTCTGGTGTCGTTGAAATAAATAATACATACGTATGCACATACTCGTATGTAAGTGTTTTCTTTCAATTTATGTGCGAAATCAATTTTTATTTTTCTTAAGTTAATTTGTTATTATATTTTCTTTTTTATCGTAATAAATAAAATAATGTATTTATGTTTTCGAACGTTCTTTGAAGCTAGAAGCTACATTTTTGATTAACATACATACAGGGTTGGGAAAATTATTTGTAAATTAATAACAATGCTTAGGGTACGTACATATAATTTGACTGACAGCCTTTTTTTTTAAAGCCGGCGACATTTCCAAAATATTCAAAATATATTTTGTTTTTTATTGCTAAATAATAAATTAATGCTAGGCCGCAACAACCAGGTTAGCAGGGCGTACTACCATCCCAGGAATCGAGCCCTGGCCGACCATGATCCAAAATTATAGAAAATTAATTTAAATCACAAGGTCACATAAAAAAATTAAAAAGTAATGCAGCAATTGTCAAATGGTAAAATCTTCAAATGGGTTTATAAACTTTATGGAAAATATCGAAAATATCTTCACAGAATACTTCCATTCTACTTACTACAGAATAGGTTTTTCTAAAAATATTATTTAAAAAGATGTCGATGACAGATTACAGATTAAGTAGTTGAAGCTTTTTCGTCGTATAGTATTAAAGTAAATTTTAGTACCAGTAATTTCGGTATAAATTTATTTGCATAACATCCAGAGTACTCCATGGAGTACCTACAGGGGAATATATTATGGAGTATCTACTTTATCTTTGGTGATATATATTTGTTATGTAAATTTATTTTGATAATAATAAATGTGGGATGTAATGAAGTGTAGCCATTTAAACCTACTCACCTAGCGGGGTTGTGCGCTAGGCTTGAGACCTGCCACATTGAACCCAGCTCCAAGAAAAAGTTCAACAATGCCACTAATGAGAGATCCCACTTTTGATGACAACCACTGCAAATGTATTAAGGACTGGTTGATGCCCTGCTTAGAGTAAACGAGGAAATCCTTGTGAGATTTACTACAGGGACCTTATAAAGGAGCGTAAATTTGTCGTCAGATTCGTGGTGACAGAGATATAAAGTTTACTCGTCCTTGCAATCCCCCTGTGGATGAGAGTCTAGCCATATTCCGCATAAAAGTAAAATTCTTCATCATACCGCTGATTTATGCAAACGACATGTTTGAAGAAAAGGACGATTTGGGCAAGGATTCTTTTAATGAGTGCCTGGAGCGTATTTAGAGCTGCAAACGAAACTATTGATTTTCGGAAAGGTCAAAAGCTGGTGCGATGAGAATTTCCGCATCGCTATGGAGAGAAGGCAGACTACCTATTTCACAAGTTGATGAAATAACATACCTCAAAATTCACTTAAATAGTCGTTTAACTCCGATCGCAGCTTGCGCGACGAATATTGATATAATACTAAGATTCCAATCTAAATCTCTGAAAATAATAATGGGCGCACCATGGCACATGCGTAATGAAAATATCCATGGAGATTTGAACATATGCACCATCAAAGAAGAGACTTAAATCATAACAAAAAAATTCTAACAAACTACACAATCAGCCGAACTCTTTGGCAAGAAATCAAGCCAGTCAAACCATTCATCCGAAGAGCAACACCGAGCCAGCAGCCCTTTAATAGCAATTATATAAGTATTTTATAATTTAGTTTATGATGTGATTACTTATTGTGAGGCTTCCGATGTCGAAGCAGACTCAATAGATAACTACAAATGTAAATAAAAAGATTGACATAGTTCCGAAAATTAAGGAAAGCGGCTACTCAGGCTAGGACATGAATTTCGTAAGCATAGGAACAATCCAGCTTTGAGATGCCGGTGAAAGCAGAGGAAGAGGAAACCCTTCCTTCCGCAGCACGATCTGCACAAATCCTAAATTCTTTTATTATTTCGTAAGCTCTAAGCCCAAAGTCTCTGAGTTTCTTTCTGCTATAACATTGCAAAATAACATAACTTAGTCCATATCCCTACAATATCGGCCTTAAAAAATCATCAAATAAATTGGGCTGACTATATGTATGAACTCTTGTAATATATACCGACTTCAGCAAAGCTTTTGACAAGTGTTCCACTCGATGCTTATCAAGAAACTTGACTTACTCGGTTTCCAACCCAAACTTTTACAATGGATCTGTTTATTCATACCTTTATGTTCGAACTCAGAGTATTGTTTGAAATTATATTTCAGATCCCATTACAGATTCTTCAGGAGTATCTCATCGTAGTCATCTAGGACTGATTCTGTTGTCACTATTTATAAATATTTCACCTGGTATAAAATTTTCTGTTATTTTAATGTATACGGATGATGTAAAACTTTATAAATCATACACTTCGGCAAATTAAGGCATCTTGCTGCAAACAGAATTAAACAGCATGGTGTAAAATAAATCAGATGGCACTTAATCTTAAAAAATTAAAGCTATCAACTTCTCCCGACGGTCTATACAGACGCTATTTACAGGATAAATAACTCTAATTTGAAACGGGTTCGCCGTTTTGTTGACCTGGGCATCCCTATGGACTCTAAACTCAACTTCAAACTTCATATTGGTGTGACAGTCAACCAAGCCAAAGGTATTTGGGCATTTGTAAAACGGTAGTCAAAAGAATTCAAGGAACGTTACGCTACTAAAACTGTATTCATAACATAGTAAGACTTATTTTTAAAATAAGGGCTCTTAATATAATCTTCCTCTCTGTACTAGCTTATCAATCTTCCTACTCTTGCCAATCTCAGGTAAATGCTTGGTGTAAATTTCGTGGTGAAAATAATAACGAGCTGAATTTCTCGTCCCCTCCTTCTTTCCGAAATCAAATTTAATGTTCCTTTTAGAAACAGACATTTTTGCCCCTTGTTTCTGAAAACTTGTAAAACGAATTTTGAATTTCACGAGCTTTTACATTGTTTGTATCTTGGTTTCAACCCTCATTCCATCACATTTGACATATTTGACTCTCTTTTTCATATTAAATAATAAATTTTGTCCACTCTGAACATTTATATTTGAATGTATTGAATTAAGTAACTTATTTAAAATCATAAAACATTCTATTCTCGCCGTTGAAATTGTTTTACTAAAAGATTTCTCACTGCGCCTGGTGAGTTGCTTGGACGGATGATGTCATTGGCCAGCAAGCCCTTCAAGTCTTTGATAACATAGTCTGCTATGAAAACGGAACTTTATAACAAGAATAATCGCTGGTGCCGTAATTTATATCGGTGTTTATGCAGTTTGGCATTCAGTCTAGGTCCTGTTCAGAAGTATCACTACATTTCCTATCACCATGTGAGAGTAATAATCATCATGGACTAAGGACAATGCCACTTTATGTTCAACATTGTCGATCATTGCAACCACGCTGACCTATTAAGTCAACTTCACTATGGACCCGCTAAGTCCTTTTGTTAGTTGTCGATGTCCTACGATAAATAAATGCTTCGAATTTGTTTTGATTAAGTTCCATTGCTTTATAAATTGTGGTAAATTTAATTATTTATTACATGACTGAATTTCATTTACCCTTCTTCTTATTTTTTATTTACTTTTTGTTGAAAATTCGGAAAGACTCGAGCAACATTGTTCACGCGATTGTTTACCGAATTTCTTTAATGTAAAACGCACACTTCAGTACCAAAGTCCAGGTAACTATCGCATACTTTTATAACATATTTACATACGTAGTGTGATTGTGACTATGAAGTCCCAAATTCATTTTCAGACTTAATTTTTCACACTCGCTCATAGCTTACTGGAACAGTTCGCTGGAAATAATTATGCATTATCTTCATTATCTCATAAAGTTCGTAAGTCCAATTTGGGGTTTTTTGTGAGGCATTGAACTTTATTTCAACACTCTTGGTTTAGAAGAATTGTCGTCGCCGTATCCATGGTCTTCCACGGTTCGAGTCGAGTTTCGAGCAACATCCAAAATTTTAGAAAATTAATTTTTCTACCTGTGGTCACCCCTCGGCAGGGAATGCCAAGCCCTTCGAGTATATTTCTGACTTGAAATAAAAGCTCCTCATAAAAACCCAGCTCCCACTAATTCGTCGGCGGCTTAGAGTAAACTGTTGGTCCCTCCATATAAAAACATCCAGACGCAAAACCACAAAATCGGAGGAGGAGCTCGACCAAAACTCTAGATATATATATACATATTTATATATATTATATATATCCATGGTTTTTTACGTATACCTGCGTTTGCGGGGTATTCTGAAATATTAAATAAATACAAACTGTAAAATCAAGTGAGAGTGAACAATAACTTCACAAATTTTACAAGTTCTAGGTGACCGAAAAATAAGAAATGAAAATAGATATTCTTCAATTAATGTATAAAATTGGTTAGTTGTTCTGCGTAGAACATTAATAAAAACATTAGTCGAGAGTATTTATTAAACATTTTTTAGGGATTTATTTTATGTACAAAAGAAGAAGAAAATGAATACATAAACAAAGTTACTATTATCATATGACTTTATAATTGAAATGTTCAATTCGAAGCCATTTTTCTACCACGATCTTAATTTACTCCACAATCTAGTTGAACGCTGAAAATAAGCTCATAAACAAAAAAAAGTCCGGATTTGTTATTGCTTTTAGTAATACAAATTGATATAATTAAATAACAAATTCGCACGCGACATATGATAATAGCCTTAGTATAATAAAGCATTATAAATATATAGAATTATATAAAACCACATTTGTATGTTATACATCTCGGCAACCTCATGTCAATGTTATCTGAACTCAGAAGAAAACATTCCACAAAGTAAGCAATATAAGAAATTATATATTTTTTAAAAGTTAATTAACACGCTATATTAACTCCAAATGTATGATTATTTATGTATATAAAATGATATATTAAGTTTGGTCCGAAGTATGCAAGTACCAGAAGGAAAAGAGATAGACCCACCGATTGTATATCAATAGTATCAGAAGGACGAGCTAAGTTGATTTAACCATGCCCGTATTTCTATCTCTCCTGTTACGGTGTTAATTCCACGATCGTTGTGATTTGCAAAGTCTTTTACATACCAAGGAGCCTTTCTTTTCCAATATTTGTAAATGTTGTTGTAATTTATAAGTGGCCGTACCGGAGCTCGAATGTATAATGCGTATTGCTGTAGTAGTATTGCAAAAGTTGATGTGACTAAGTTTCTGCTTGTCGATGAAAGATCGATTGCATAAAAATGGGCTCCAAAATACTTCCTTGTGAAACACCAGCTAATATTTCATATGACTCGGTAACTTTTTTGCCTAACCCAAAATTTTCTGCTAATAAGGAAGCTTTTTACGACGGCATAAATATTTGTAGGAAGCGTACTTCTCAGCTTATATAATAGTCCATCTAGCCAAACTTTATCAAATACCTGAGCAACATCGTGGAGCACTGCGGTAAAATATTGTGACGGAAATCCCAAATACGAAGGACAGATAAAGGAGTAGCAATGTGACGGAAATTCCAAATAAAATGGGTAGACAATAGACAAAAGGAATAGTATGTTGGAAATTCCCCGCACAAAGGACAGACGGAAAGAGCGGCAACAACTACTGGAGGCAAACGAGTTAGCTCATGGACGGAATGTCGACCATCGTTAAGCATAAACAGCTCAGCTATCGCAGATATAAAAGGATCGGCAGCAGCTGTCACAGGTAGAGACGAGTGGCGTTAGCATTGCAGTGAGCTGTGTGTTATAGCATATTGTATACAGTAAAGAATTATAATTATTGAGGACTAATAAACATTGAGTAAATTCCTGACGATTGAAAGGCCAAACGAACAAATCTTGGGAGTTTTTTTTAGCAATTCTGTGATCGGGTTCGAAGGATTTGGGAAATCATCAAGGGTTGCTGCGAAAAACATTACAATATTGTTTTCTTTCAAAAGCTGATCTTATGTTTGTAGCGAATCTAGGAACCTGCTATACTTTACTATGTTTTTCTCTAAAGCCGCATTGGTGGCATGCTATGTTCGTTTCGATTCTAAAATCGGTTGTATTTCTTTTTTAAGTTTTTCGAATATTTGTTGAAAAAAGGTTTAAGATATTAGCACTGTATCTATTTCTTGATTTTCTAGGAAGACTTGAAGCTCGTTTTTGTATTGTCGCAAACCGTTTACGTTCCGAAACAATTTTTTTAAATATTAATCATTATATTAATGATGTTCATAGCTAAGATAAAATCGCAAAGCAGCAGAGTTTGATTTATAAAGTTATTTTCAAGTGAGTTCGCTGACGGGACGGATGTTTCTTGCATTTGTGGCGAATTGATAATTATTTTCTGTGGTAGATTCAATTGCCCGATGTTGTGGAGCAAATTGTGAAGAGGTCTTTTGATTTCCCTTATCATTGGAGGAAATATATATTAGGCCACCTATTTTCATACCCTGCATTACCTTATTTTTTAATGTATATATATATATATATACTTATATATAACCCAGACTAGTAGTGCCTAAAGATATGCAAATATTTAATAAGCCTTCTGTTCTAGATGACTTTACCAGCCTCTTCATGGGCTCTCCCAGCCTCCTCTAGGACTTCTTTTGCAACACCGAGGATTAACAAGGATATGCTGAAATGTAAGGTAATAATACAAACAATTCTCTAAAAAAAACCAACAGTTCAAATGGGAGTCGATCGCTACATCCTTCAAATAGCTGCGTTCCAAAATCTCTCGTTTTTGAGGTATATATAATATATATCAATAACATATATAAATATTTATATCTATATATATACTAACGGGCTCCAGCGTACTTTGCTACACCTACAAAAAAAATCAAACTCAAATTTTGAATTTTCGATTTTTTTTGGAAAAGGAAACTTAAAAAATTGATTTAAAATTTTTTTACAAACTTTTTGTTTTTTACTTTAATTTTTTTCAATTTATATTCATTTTCATTTTTTTACTTTTCCTTTCTCTCTTTCAACACCACATACAACGTAATGTACGCGTATTTTTTAATTTTGCATGTATTTGTTGTTGTTCCATGTATTTTGTGGGTAGCGACCAGTGTTCACTAAATGACCATATCTCTGGAGCGGCTGATTCAATCTCATGAAAACTTCACATTAACCTTCTCTTAATATCCCATTATAACTAAAAATTTGATGCAATTTCATCTGATGGTTCTCAAGCTATGGGCGTTCATCAAAATTTTCGTTGATTTTTATATATAGATATATAATATATAATATATATATAATACATATATAATATATATATATAACTTTTTTGGTCTTTTTCACTATAACAAACTGTTTGTTTGTAGTTTTTGTTTGCTTTATATTTCATTAGTTTTTGTGGAGCGCCAATTAATTTTTTTTTAAATAATCACCACAAATTTGTGAGAATGACACTTAACTCTTTGTTCACTTTTGTTAATAGTCGCGCTTCACTGCCACAGATTACCTCTTTGTTCCTAATTGAATATGCTCCCGACCTTCTCATAGAATTTTTGAGCAATACTCATGTCTGTCAGCTTATCCAAGTACTTCATACTCACGCTCACTCATCCTCCAGGATGAATGCCAGGACTCAGCGACAGAATCTTTCTCACACAACAAATCCAACACTCAACTTCTGGCCGCTGTATTAGCTGTAAGCTTTTTCATCCTTGTCCCGTCTGCCGCACTATTTGGACGGCGGTGATGTCAGTCTTTAGCCTTACGAGGGCACCAATTACAGATACAATTTCACAAGAAAGTGACCCGACATTGTAGGTATATTCCCTTATATCACGATGCTTGAAGCACTTGCAGTGGTCGTCATTAAAAAGGGCTATCTCATGCAAGGCTTTTTTGTATGATTTTTCATTGGATTACACTTTCACCACCACTACATAAGGATTTCAAATCGTATGCACAATCCCCTTTTTCATCTTGGAACAGATGTTTTTTTGGCTACCGACAGGATACTTGATCTAACACCGGAAGTCGTGAGCTCGTTAATCCATAACAGTCTTTGGCTACTCCCAGGAGACTAGTCCCAGGAGAAGTCAAAAACTTGTCTCGCTTGTGTAAAATAAATATAAAAATAACTTTAAAAACATATGTCTTTGTCCAAATGTTTTGTTTTCACTGGCCTATGAACTGAGCAAGAATGTTTCTACAGAAGAACTTGATTTATTTAGTTGGGTTTAGAAATTTTTGAATCATACCGTTTTAATTAATGTGATTTTATCAGGACTTCCTTCTTTGGTCAATAAATAATATGAATATATGCATTTGAACTCGATTTATATTATGGAACAAACAGAAAAGGACGAATTGCAGACACAATTTTTTCTAATCGCATTTTTTGCTTAGACGCTCCATTTATATATAAGTATATATGTATATGTGTCATGTATGTATTCTACACATATACAGTAACAACTACAGGAATGATAAAATACTCAGCTTTATTTTCAATATATCAAAGTTTATTTAAAAAATATAAACTGATTAGTTATAATTATGAATACACAAAATATTTTTCCAAATATACTTTGTAAATTCATGAAATTAGAACATTCCATTCACAATAATTACCAATATTTTTTTAACAACTCATTACCCTTTTTATTTTCATCTGCACCGGGCAGTGTTTTATTACAATGCTCGAGCCATCTGACAATATTTGGAAATTTGCTCATATCAACTCCGCCTATTTCAAAGGTAGAGACAGAGGCGAACAATGTAAAATCAGCCACGGACAAACTATCATTAGCCACATAAGTTTGTCCCTCTAAAAAAGTATTCAAAAATTCCAATTGTCCCTCGAGTTTGGTCAAGCGCTCTGGAACAGCTGGTTTCTTATCTTTAGCGATGGGATAGTAGTAATCAGCAAAGAATCCATATAAACTCAAATCGAAGAAAATACGCTGATTGACAAGAGCTCTCTTTTGTGGACACTTTGGGTATAGCGAGTCATCTTTGCCATACTTTTCGGCCAAGTAAATGAGTATAGCACGTGATTCCCATATCGAGAAACCATTGTCGACCAAAGTGGGAATGGTGTGTTGTGGATTGATTTTCAAGAATTCTGGTGTCAGTTGCTCGTTATTCTTCAAGCTCAAAACCTTTCGATTGAGTTCAACGCCCAATGCTTTGGCAAGCATTAAAACGGAACGGCAGGGTGCTGATTCGATAAGATAATAAAAATCCATTGCGACTAGAATTAAGATAATTTACCACTTAATTAGCCAAACGAACTATGTTTGCATATTTTCTGTGTTCATCTACAAAAAATTCTATCACTTACCACTTAATTCTTTAGAACTAATTTCTGTTTAGCTGCTTCCACTCACCTAAGCGCTACAAAACTGAATATGCTTTCCACAACTGTGATCTATTTAAAGCCCAAACTTGTCAAACGATAAAGAGATTTTTTTACTTACATATGTATGCTTATAACGTACACAAGTGCCTACCGCGAGTAGGTGACTGTACCCAACAAGCAAAAGCTTTGATATTTATTTATATGTAGAAAGCCATAGGTGTTGTCTACAAAATTTTATATTTAATTTTGTTTGAAATTTATATATTTTTAATACGAGAGGCAGCCGCAATAGTCGCTAACCATCAATGTGTACTAAAATCGAAAGTCCAGGGTCCGGGTCCTGGTCCGATCAACATCCAAAATAGTAGGAAATTAACTTTTCTAATTGCGGCCGTCCCTATGCAGGGAATGTCAAGGAGCTCATATGTACATATGTAACATATATGTGATAACAGTTTTTTAAAAATTGTTTGAATACAAACATTTTTGTTCGTTGAGTTATACGCATATGTACATACATATATATTTATGTCATAGTTCTTTAGTTACTTTATTAAATATTTATATATGTGTATACATATTGACTAAAATGTGTATAAGTATATATGCAGGCATAAGTATGTATACGTATACCTTATCACGTAAAGCTAAATTGGTGCTCAGCATATAACCAGCTGTGAAATTTAATAAAAAAGACGACTTCAATAAAAAGATTAAATAAAACTATCATATATAAAGATGAGTGCAATGACAGTGCATTTTCAGAGTGGGTGCCTCATCAGTTCAAGGCCCGATCAAAGCGAGATGAAAAAAATTTCAAATTTATTTAATAAATTTAAGAATTTACATAAGAGTTGCCTCATAAGAATGCAATAGCCATTTGGAGGTGTCCTAAAACGTTCACTTGCAAGGAGAAATAAATACGCTTACCACAGTCCGAGAAAAAGTTTGGCCAAAGCAATTCTTTAACTGTTATATAGCTCAAATTATATGTGTATATATATGTATAAATGCTATACTCTCCAAATAAATAATTATAATCATAAAGTTTATAATTTAATTAAATGTATGTGGAGAATGCCCATCTGTTTTAATGCAATACATGCATATAAAGCTAATTTAATTGTTTATTAACGCGCTGGAAAAGTTGCTGAGAGAGAGATGAGAGATAGATATTTTTCAGACATGGGCGCCGGTGCCTGTTTTCAGTACTATTCGCGGTATTGCCAGAACAACAACAAAAAATCGAAAAAAGCTAAAATGAATGTTAGAGTTTATAAAGAGTTAACTATTCAATTGTTTTATTATTTTTAAAAAAATTTACTATAAAAATTATATAAATATGATTTCATTTGACGTAATACTTTGTATTTGAAGCAAAAAAAGGAAAATGGATAAACAGTATAAAGTATTTCGATATTAAAACTTTTCCATCAACCGATTAATACGAATCATAACTAGACTTGTTAATAAAGCAATGGATTTTATTTTATTATAAAATCATGACAGCACCTTTCTTCCTTTTTTAACCCGTACCTTATAGCATAAAATTTAATATAACATTTTCAATTGAATTCGATTTCGTTGCTTAATTTTTACAATATTTATTCATATATGTACTAAAAATACGTTCAATATCTGCGTTACCTATTGTCAAGAATAAAAAATCAAAAACAAAATTAGAAAGGCAAGGAAATTAATTTTCTACAAGCTTGTTTTTGCAATCCCGCCACTATGTTCAAAATATTTAAACTAAAGTATCTAGTAAAATATGTAACTTTCATATACAAACGTTATTTGGTCTTTCTTGGTGGAGACTCCTCTTTCCTAAAAGTGCTCGAGTTAAATTTTTCTCCTTCACCAATTTTCTTTTCAGGTAGTGCGCGAGACGTTTTCCGCACAGAACCATTATTTTCGAAATAAAATTGCACTATTTTCAAGCGTTGTTAAGGCGTGAGTCTATTCATGATGAATTGCCAAACCAAACTGAGAATAAATCACTTGAAAGCTGTTAAATCAGTCCATCTTGAAAAGTAATACCAACTTAAAGTTCTATACCTCTATAAAACACACCCTATATATGTTGAATTCGATGGAACATCCCTCTTTTCCTGCCCCTCTGATAATTTTATTTTAATCAATTTTAAGCTATACCCTTTCTAATAAGAAAATAATTATCATTATTGAGTAAAGCAAGAAACCACTTTCTCTACTATCGAAATTGAAGGAGTGCATGCTAATAATTTCCTTTCCCGAATTACTTTCAATCTTTAGGCAATTGACGTGCTCCTATAAAAAATAGAATCCTTTTGTAGTTCAATATGATTCGTTTTTTATTTCAAACAAATTATGTAATCAACTTTGCTCTAAGAAAAAACTTGTCTTTTCGGCTGGCATTGTTACTCACTCCCACACAACAACTTATACGAGTTTAGTTCACGTAGGATTTGAAGGAGTTACATATACGTATAAAACTTAATAACGGAATAACATTTATCAATATTCTTTCACTATAGGTAACTCAAACATTTAAAACTCTTAAAGAAACGAGTAGAAATTATTATTTGAGATGGTAATCCGGCGTGATGTAACTTCAATATCACAGCGCCTGAGAAATCGAAAAGAAAGTAAGGACCTAATTGAAAGATTCCAATTTGAAAGATTCCATAATACTGGAAAATTTTCAGTACATATTCCTCTTAATTGTCGTACGCACCGCTTAAGCGATGATTGAGTTGAAATTTTTTATAGTAATTAGTATTGTAAACTGCTT
Source organism: Neoceratitis asiatica (assembly GCA_030068015.2). Taxonomy (NCBI): domain Eukaryota; kingdom Metazoa; phylum Arthropoda; class Insecta; order Diptera; family Tephritidae; genus Neoceratitis; species Neoceratitis asiatica. The sequence continues at coordinate 69,297,168 of CM061528.1, forward strand.
AAAAATGAAAGACAAGTTAATGCTTGAAATATATTTTTTAATTAAGTTGAATCCAATGTTGAAAAGGAAAATTTCGCTTTACCTCGCACAATAGCCACAAAAAAATTTTGCATTTATTGAGTTATTTAATATATTAGTTAAAACTGATGCGCCAGACATTCCTTTCTTTTCGTGTGTTATTCTTCCATCACCTGGCAATGTGATGAAATCTTTGAAATCTAGAGTACTTCGTAATTCTGATTTCGATTACGTGGCAATGGTATTGTTGATAGTGCTCATGCTAATTCCTAGATAAAATAAATTATCAGCACCTTTTAAGTTATTGCCATCAACGTGGACGTATGGACTACCAGATCGATTCGTTTCTAAGAGTGTGCGAATATCATCGGCATACTCAACCATCCGTAGCCTATTATAAAATATTGTACCTTCTCGATTTATTATTTAGTTATTTTATATTTACTTCAGGCTTAAGCCAAAAAGGACTTCCGACAGAGAACCATCTTGTCTTAAACTCTGTTTAGCACTGCACAACTTGTCGAATTTCTTCCTAATTCTGATAAAACTGTCAGTTCTTTTAATAGAAATATACACAGCTTATTATAAGTTTTACGTCGAACTTATTATCGAGGTATCGCAGGTTGCTTTAAAATCGACGATTTGTTTTCAAATGTAGTTCATCAGAATTGGCACTTGATGAAAGTCTGGTCTGTGGTGGATCTATTAAATGTAAATCCATACTGAAAAATTCTGATCAGCTCGATGACAGAACGCTTTTAATTGGCGCAGACTAAGGGGTCCTTTTTTATGGTTTGCTCTCTTCGAACCACTGTATTTAATTTTTACAACAATTAAAAACGCTTTAGAAATGCTCCCAACATAAATTCATATGCTTTACCATATCACGTTTGTCGTTTATGCTGGAAAAATATCCGATATCGACATGCTAGTGAACGTAAGATTAGAAATTGGCTCTTGCTATTAGATTGCAACATTCACCACATTGCTCCCCGAGTTGAAATTATGTAGCTATGTATTGCCACATTGTGCGCTTAAGTAATGTAATTAATGCTAAATCAGAAATCGTTGGTAAGCTTCTGTCAGAAATCTCCCCCACCAAAATCTCATTTTATCTTCAAGTCAGCCTTCAACCTTAACATTCACTGCTTTCAGACACACCATTTCAACTTGTCCTCGCCTAGCTCTTGCCATCGTTCGAAAAAATACTAATTCCATTAAAATAAACACAATAATTCTTCAGTGCTTTTCTAGGTTCTATCTGTAATATCCATCACTATAAGACTTATAATAACAAGACTATTTGTTTGATTGTTGTAGTCCTCGTAAAACTAAAGTCTGACGTCACCGCCGTCCAAGAAGCGCGATGGACGGGACAAGTAGGGAAGAAGGTGGGTCCTTCTCAATCTTCGAAATCCGCATCAAAGCGATGTTCTTCAACATATCGCTAACCATTTCCCGACGAAGAGAAGGACGATATATCATCCAAGTGTTATTGTAATTTTTAAACAATCTTCTGTAACTGACTTCGTTACAAGCCATTTCGAGGTACCGCAATCTTTTAAGAAGTGAGTAAAAGCAAGAATCCAATGTAATAAAATTTTTGTGTTTAGTTATTTAGCAACTACTGAGTATAATAAAAAATAGCGTACATGTTTTATTTATAAAATTAATTATTAATTCGAAAATTTTGTAAAAACAAATTAACAAAAAAACTTTTATGAATTATCTATCTTTAACATTTTCGGCCATTTCTAATTGCTGGTAACTGCTGAGCGAAAGCATTTACTCCAAGAGTAAAACTGCCGTGTAGTTTCTGTTAAAGTAAACAAAAATTATCATCAAACTTCACCAAATTCAAAAAAATCTAATGAGTAAATAAGATGTTGAGCGTCGCATTCTTTTGGATCTGATAACAAAAAGTGCAAATTACATTTCAAATTCATAAGAATTTCGTGAATTTTGACCAAATAAACCTGTGTGTTGAGACTGTACGGAACAGCTTTAGTTCTGCTGGACGCTGATGTATGGCCAATTTCGAAAAACCGCTCTTCACTAAAGCTGCGCCTGCATATTTCGTCTTATGTATACAAGTAGGATGGCATTGAATCGAATTGACATTTTAAAGTTTGAATAAGGCAGTATCGTGATTTGGGGCTACTGTATGATGGTAGGGGCGTAAGAACAGCTCAGCAGACTGTTGAAAAAATGAATGCTAAATATTATGGGGGCATTCCGTTTACTAAAATGCATTTATTTATTTATATATTTATATATTTATTTTTTATTTTTTTATTTTTTTATTAATTATTTAATTTATTTGTATATTTTTTATTTATTAATTTTTTTTATTTTTTTATTTATTTACTTTTTATATTTTTTTTTTATTGATTTATTTATTTATTTATTTATTTATTTTTAATTTTTTATTTATTAAGTTTTTTTATTTACTTATTTATTTATTTATTTATTTATTTATTTATTTATTTATTTACTTATTTATTTATTTATTTATTCATTATACAAAATATGAAACTAGTGGAAATAAAATAAAATAAAATAAAATTAGATTAAAGCTATATACAAATTCGACTAAACACCTATGTAACGTTTTTACATAGCTTATTATTCAAAATAGTTCAATCGCCGCCACATGCCATAAATGCAACATACACTTTAAATAGTCCGCGGATTTTACATTTCAATATTTAAGCGGGCCGTCAAATTCACCGAAAAAAAGCAAGCGTCAGTGCAATTTTTACAGTGTGCCCTTGGCCTTCTTATTAATTGGCTGTTCGATCTAATAAATATTCTATATTTAATATAACACCAAAAATTTAAGAAATGGGATTTTTGCGTTGACTTACTTCTTAAAAGATAGGGGTGCCTTGAAATGGGTTGTAACAAATATCTTTTATTGAGTATTGTACAACAAGCTCAAAAACACTTGAATTAGTTCTGCTATTATAAGCTTTGCAGCCTGATAAAAAGTTTGAGTGACAGGAATATGTACATAATTTTATCTCTAATTGAGAAAGATTGCACAAATGGAAATGCATATGTATAAGTATGTATAAAACTTGCGCGATACATTGTTTACTCGTTTGTTTTGAATGTCGCTTGAATTTAACTTTCACTTTTAAATTATTCTTATACCAATAATAACTATCCATGTACAAGCATCAGTGAATGCATCTATGAAAATAATTTATACTTTAGGTCAATAACTGATTGTATTATAATTTTCAAAACTGGTTTCAGTTTCCACACAGAAAATATATGAACTAATGAGAGTATAAATAGAAAAATGCTATTCATTGATTCAATCACTCGCATAATTTATTTACACGTATACTTTATTCACTGAGGAAATTCTAGGAAACTTTACAAAAGTTATACCATTAAAACAATTTCATGCCATTCTTATTCACCATCGAAGTATTTTTTAAACCTCAAACAACCTTCGGAGTTCTCTTCATAGCCCGGCGCAACCGCCTTCATGTTGTCATACCATTTTTTTATATTCCCATACTTTTGTATATTGATATTGGCACCTTTTGCAAATTGAGCAATATCTAAAGTGCTGATTGTAGCCAAAAGTGACAAGTCGGCCAGTGTGAGCGTGCTGCCAATAGCAAAATTATTTCCTGCTAATAAAGTATTCAAAATATCCAATTGCGTCTCCAATTTCTTAAGTTCTGCTGGATCGAATGGTGTCTTCGTCTTCATAGGCACATAAAAATATTTTCCAAAAAGCATACTAAGATTTAAATCAAAGTACAAACGTTGGTTGATCAGCGCACGGGTTTCGGGGCATTTGGGGTAAAGTGAATCGGTTTTGGCATGTTGTTCCACCAAATAGATCATAATAGCGCGGGACTCCCACAGCGTAAAGTCATTGTCCACCAGTGTTGGAATTGTGTGTTGTGGGTTGATCTTCAGAAAGTCGGTCTTTAAGTGTTCACCGGAGGGCAGATCCAGAATTATTTTATTCAATTCGAGGCCAATGCAATGAGCTGTCAAAAGAACGGCACGACATGGCGCAGAACCAGGTAAGTAATATAAATCCATGCTAAATTAGAATGGAAGCAATGAATAGAAGTTACAATTAGAAACAAATATTCAAACCGTTTCATATGTTTTTAAGCATATTCGTAATTATATATTTACTATGAGTTGGCCAGCTGCTTACATTTAATTTCTATAATCATTACAATTTTTGTTGTTATTAGCATTAACTATTGTTATTTCACTATGAGCATACCTGTTTTCAAAATTTAAGTTATATATTTATGTATGTAAGTTTGCTGTTTCGCCACACAAAAAAAACCTTATATGTACGTGTAGCCGCAGAGTTGTTCAACGCTCGACTGAATTTCGTTTCATGACTGTGTATCTATTTGAGTTATTTTCGGTGGAAATGTTTACACAATATCTTTTATTTTTTTATTTAGAGAAAACTTACCGTACTTACTCATATAAATATCTACCAATAATATGTACACTAGTAAGGTCATTATAAGAGCATAGCACCGTGAGAGTCACTAAAAATGTCTTGGAAAGTTAAATATAAATTGTTAAACGCGTGGAGTGTAATTTGTTTTCGAATGTAATTTGATTAAAAAACTTGTCACTTGTGTACATTTGGAAAGGATCCATAATGTTTATAGGTAGTTAAGTCTTTCGCCAGATTGTGATGCGTTTGATTATACAATATGAAAATAACTAAAACTCTAACTGATGTTTGCCTCATTTTACATCGGCCGGAACTGACTTGCCTGGAAAACATAGCTGGAGGAACACATTGAAGTAAAGCGCTTTGCATTTTGAATGTCTTCAAAAAAGCTATTACGTCAAAATCGAGGTCCGACCTCAAACCATGTATTTACTTTACACAAGTGTTTTAAGACCTATACTATGTAACTAATGGATAGCGGGATTAAAGAAGATATGCGTAATAAACCTCTGAAACGGGAGCAACATATCTATCAACATCATATAACAGATGATGAGAACTACTTTCTCAATAAACGTCCTGGAAGTCATCCACGATATTAGGCCAATCCACTTGCAAGCGACGCTTAAAACAGCGCTTACAGCTAGCCGCTTAAATGGCCTAGACAATTGAGTTTAGTCTCCTAACTGTGCAAAACATGGAAGCCGATAGAAAGTTAAATCAGAACTCTGGCTAAAACGTAACGTAAAATGTTACTGAAAAATGGAAATATTTTACAGAGTGGATTCCACCTACTCTTTCCTTAACCGGGAAGAATGCATGGCAGGCAAACTTATTGTTAACAGTGGAGATATATATACTGGAAGGGTCTAAAAGCGAAGAAGTCACAAAAGCAGGGTTCTTCTGTGATTATCCCAATAACCAAGCTAGCTTCAAATTCAATAACTAAAAGGCTGTCTTCCAAGCAGATCTTGTTAAACTGAAGGTCACAAAGGGCAGCCGCCTTAAAGAGAAAATATAATAGGAAAGCACAGCAAATAGCACTTGGGTCTCAAGTCACACGGCTGTTGAAGTAATGAAATCGGTTACCTCAGACCTTTTAACGTCTTCAAATGTATTCTAAAGTAGTCGACCATCGTGGAAAACTTAGTTGGAACATTTCCAACTAAATTTTGTTTTGTATTAAGCAAAAGAGAACGTAATATTCTCAAGTTAGAGGAATTGGCCCTGCATTAATAAAAAAATTGTGACGTAAGATTTTACGTCTGGTATATGTATTTCTAATGAGCCCGCGAAAACGTTAAAGCTACAAACGCCCTCCAGCATATAATAATAACGATGAACGATCACCGAATCACAACTAGATAAGTCTCTGATGATGTTGGCATATCGAATGGATCATGCCATGAAATTGTTTTCATGGATTTGGGTAAGAAACGCAAAATGTGTTCAAATATTTATGAAGTTTTAACGAAACATCGGCAAATGGAATGAGAAGTCACTAAATTAGGTCAAATTAGGCCTAAAGGTATAATAACAGAGTTGCAATGCTAGCCAGGCTTAGCTCGTCGTCATCGGGAGGTGTTTTGCCAATGAAATAATCGTGTTATATCAATATAACGTTATATCTAGCAAATTTATGATTACGAGGATTACACATATCGTGGACTTTTATATTGGAGTAACTTTTCAATAATAACCGACAAAAAATATATTTACAATGCCATTGTTATGGTGATGGACCCAACAGCAACACAGCCCTGACCACGACATAGAGAACATTTTAGCTCTCGAGGTATTCAAATTTTTATTAACCACCGAAAATGAAAATTTCTTGTATATAAGAGCCATAAGCAGTTACTCGTTGTTGTTCTATTTATCACCTCTTTTTGATTTTGGAAATAACAAAAAAAACTTCCAGAAACCAAGCATTTATCATTTGTCAGGTCCAACGAAAGTGAACCCTTTAATCTTCGCATCGTTTATTCTACGAAATTTTTATTTAAACACAAAAATCAGTTTTCATTGCGATCCATTGGGCTAACGAAATATTCAAAGGCCTAATTTAATATGTAATGATAGAAGAAGTCGTTAAGACGCTATACAAATAAAAATTTCACTCTTTTTTATCCAGGGGTTAAATACGATAATTTCGACTATCCCATTCACAAACGAAGCAAAATTTTATACAGCAAAAATTAAGTCCAATTTTTGAATGCAATGCAACGAAATTACTTTTTTATTAACATATTTTTTTCTTAATTTAAATACCTAATTTACATATATGTTATAAATACATATTTTAAAACTTCTTAAATAAAATTATCCAATATATAAAATTGTTCGTTACCAAACTCCTCCGCAACGGACATCTAATTTTTATACCAGGAAGTGCATCAGGGACTGACCTTTTCTTAAAAAAGGTATTTATGGTTCGGTTTACTTTAAAGTTTGTACATAGGTATCTTTTTGCTTAGACTAGCAGGAATAATACCTTTCTCTCCGAGAAGTGGACCATGGACTGACCTATTTAAAAAAAATGTATTTATAGTTATTCTTACTTGAAATGCTTTTCTTCTTTGTGTTTCGGTTTGGTTGAATTTTTTAATGATGTGCATAAATGGAATACTTTTTTTCCCGAAAATGGACCAGGGACTGGGAAAGGGATCACCGATAAGATTATCAATATAAGCATAAATCGTATGTAGGTTCGCTGCTCATTGTCATTGTTCTTCGGCTGTGGGTTACAGTGTATTCTTATACGTACGTTAAATTTTATTGTGAATGGTGCTTTGTGATTGTCATATTCATATTTACGTAAAAGATTTTGAGTAGCAAATAAGTGACCTTCACATGCAAATACGTAGCTCGATCTATTATATTAAAAAAAATTTAATTTTGCATTAGATGATTTTTAATTATGAATTTTCATCATTCTTTGGATGCGTATTAGAATAAAAATTGGAGAAAATATAGAAAGCCACAACAACGTGTGCCGGGTCTGCCAGTTATAATTATATAAATTTAAATACCCAACAATTTCTTATATTCTAGGCAACCAGCCCAGTTCTCTTCCCAACCAGGTACAATTTTCTTCAAGTTATTATACCATCTGGAGATATTTTCATATTTGCTAAAATCGTAGTTCACAACGTCATATGACGATACCGTTGCTAGCAATGAAATATCAGCCAAAGTCAACGAATCTCCAGCAGCATAAGTGTGACCCTCTAAAAATTTATTCAACAACTCAAAGGCAGTGTCGACACTCTTGTACTTCTCAGCAGTGATTGGTTTTTTGAAGAGATATTGTGTAACATATGTGTCGATGAATGCTTGGTAAACTGTGCCGATATCAAAGAATAAACGTTGATTTATGACAGCGCGCTTCTTCGGACACTTGGGATACAATGAGTCATTTTTACCATATTTCTCCACCAAATAAATATTTATGGCACGAGATTCCCATATGGCGAAACCATTGTCCACCAAAGTGGGAATAATATGTTGTGGATTAATCTTAAGGAATTCAGATTTCAAATGTTCGCCAGCAAATAAATTAAAAACTTCTTATTCAGTTCAATACCCAATGCTTTAGCGGTCATAAGAACACCTCGGCAGGGGGAAGAAGGAGGCACGTAGTATAAATCCATTTTGTACCTTAAAATACAAGTAAATTAAATAAATATTAGTTCTTTATATAAAATAAAAATTTGAAAAAAAAGTTTAATTTAATATGAGTTAAGAATTATAAAAGCAAGTTTGGGCTTATGGGAATTAAAATATTTGAAAGTCTTTTTTCATAAAGTTTTTAACACAATTATAAATCAGAATGATTAACTGTTTATTAACTGATATTTGGAGTTTTCACATCTATAAAACCGGATTGTTATGCCCTAACATTCTAAGGTAGTATCCTTGAGGTCGATGTCGCGTCCATAAGACAAGTCTGCACGATGTTGTATAGAATGAACGCCAAGCCAGCCCCATGGTTTGGCTCGCGGTCCATTCTTATAATAGCCTGTTCGGCTCAGAAGCCGAAAAAGCCTGTGCAAGAATGGCATTTGACTGCTGTCACGTTTCGACGTACTATGGGCTGACATACTGGGAAGCCCCCGTATTGGAGGTGGGCTGGATGATGGGGAAAAGAAGGTTGGGAATCATGCTTCGTGAGGTTCCTTGGTCCGTGGAGGTTTGAGTGGAGTTACTCAGAGTGGGTAATTGTGCTGAAGGCACAGCCGTGAAGGCTTGAGGCATAGCTGGGCGCTGGAGAATTAGTAATAAGAAATCGCACTAACTAGGTAAGTAAATCCTGGGCTAAGTATATCACATTTTACTCCAGCTTAATTTTTGATCTAATTTATTAGTCACGAATTAGCTTCTTAAAGAAGCTACGTTTTAAAAACAACAGTAAATTTGTAAAAAAAATCTAACGAAACGAAAATCAACGATAATTTTCAGTGCGAAATTTCTTAGAATTACGAAAATCACTATTTTGTAAAATCGAGTTTAGAAAAAGTGGTTCATCCGCACTCACGACAATTTAAGTTAGATAGTCACAATCATAGTAATATACAAGACACTTTTATATAAGTATGAGTTTTTAAAAACTCACTTGTTTGCTAAAAATTTGTTATTATATCTTTAATTTGGATATCACTTGGTCTGGTCTGCAGAAACTAAGTTCACTATGGATGAGCATTTCTTTTTATATACTTTTATACTTCAAGTTCTGTATGGAATGAATTGAAATTTTCTATTCCAAACAAATATTGGAGAACACCACTTTTTTGGTACTCTCTTTTAAAATAAACGTATATCTGTTGAAAAGGAAGAAAAAAAATCAATAGAAATTGGTAACAAACACTCATTCTTACAAACATATGTACATATACATACATATGTAATAATGTCGTAATGATAGCCTGAATAAAAAGTAAAATTCAAAGAGAGAAAATTTGGTAGACGTCAGAAAATAATATATATGTACATAGGTATGTACATAAGTATAAGTTATCGATAATAACAAACGCCAATAAATATATATGTTACTTACAAACAACATAAATTTTTATAATAAAACGTGAAACATACATAACTTAACGCATTTATATACATATGGATAAAAACATATTGAAAAGTAATTATGGTTAAACCATGCAAATTTTTGTGGACTATGTGGTCCATTGGAATACTTAAAAATATACTCCTGTTGTTGTTGTTATAGTTGTAGCGGTTCGCTAACCCCGCCTGGGATCAGATAGGTTCAGTCTTAGTCATCGGGGAGGCCAACGGAACGTGCTGTTTCGACGGGTTCGGACCAGAGGGAGAATGGATTGGATTAGATGAGTCGGGTTCAGTGAGCATGCAAATAAGTGGTTAGTGTCGTGCGGGGATTCGTTGAATGTGGGACATATGTTGGGTTGTCAGGGTCCAGTCTGGATAGGTAGGAGTTGAGCCTACTACAATATTCAGACCTTAATTGTGCCAGTGTTACACGGATCTCTCGAGGCAGCTCGAGCTCTTGTTTTGCAATGGATGGTGATTGGATTCCTAAAACACCATTCACGAGAAGAGAGTTCACAAAGTTGTTAACGGACTCTCGGTGAATGGTGTTTAAAGCTTGTCGGAAACGTCCTGTTTAGCGATTCTTAAATGGCATTGCAGTAAGGAGTCTGCAGAGCGGTAGTCCAGCAATTTCTTCCTGATGTGTCTAAGTGGAGGTTCGGCTTCTTATAGGCGTTTATTGAGGTGATCCATACGGTAGCATCCCAACAGATATTGCTTAAACTGCATAACATTATGCTCCTTTACTGGGAGCATAGATGTTTCACTGTGTAAGTGGTGCGCCGTCGCCACCTGAAGGTTTCCTAGTACTGCCCGAAGGGCGATATTTTGACAGGATTGTAACTTCTTCAACAGCGACTCGCTAGTCCCCGGCGTGCAAATCGGAGCAGCATAGTTTACGACCGGCATACCAGTATGTATGTATGTTACCAACTGCATTTGTTGGTCTTTACCTTAAGTGCTGCCGAATAGCAATTTGTGGATTTTGTTGCGCCTATGTACTTTAGTGGCAATTGCAGTCGTATTCAGATTGCACGCTCCACTTTTTCAACCCCGGCGGTAACGAGAAATCTTCAATTTCCGATAGAAGTATTGCGTGATTGGCCGTGTCGAAGGTTTTGGACAGGTGCAGTGGCGTCAAGTGCTGTTTTGGTGCTGTATAAGTACACTTTACGGAAGCCATTCTGATGCATAGCTGGGCTCAGATGGGGTGTGAGAGGTGGGAGCAGCAAGGCCCCAATTGTCTTCGTTACTAGGGAAAGGAGAGATATCGGACTATAAGACTCTCCTTTATTTGCGGGTTTCCCCGGCTTTAGTAGCGGGACCACTCTATCTATTTTCCACATGTTGGGCACAATTAGAGTGATCAAAGACAAATTGAAAACCTTGGTAAGGTAGTCTGCTTCCGCTGGACCCCAATGTTTTAGCATCAGCCGTACTTGGAGGCTTTTGCCTTCCCGATAACCTCCCGAAGATTTTCTCTGTAGAAATAAAGCGTCGCGCTAGTGTGTGTCAGTTTGCACAGGCGGTGGGTCACTTGCCTTTTCATTTAGTCCACCGTAGGGTGCAGTATAAATTTCCGATGAGGCGTGAGTATCAATAGAAATTTCACCCGATTATCACGACAATGATTTGGCCACAGAATTGGTTGCCCCATAGGTGAAATTACAGGACCTTTAGTGCCCACTTGTTCCGCTTGGGATGGATTGCCTTTTGCCGAATTTCCGACCTGAGTTTCCTAATGCTGGGATCTCTGGGATGGATTGGGCGTAGTGCGTCCAGCCTTGTTGCTAAAACTACCACTTAGGTAGGAAAATAATTTCGAACTTCCGCAATTCGGCCGGCCGGGTAGAAGCGGGCGATAGCGGGCATGACAATGCGGCAGAAAAATTTTTACCATGGGTGACATTGCTTGGAGTGGGTAAATTTTGCGAAGCCGGCCCAGTTAAAGTTAATAAAAGTCCGGTGGTCAGCATAGATCGCCAATCTATGCAGTTTATCAGACCAGTGCTAGCTATTGTGATATCTGGTGAGCTATGGCAATTGCTCATAATTCTGGTGGGGGCTTTGTCTTTCATGGTGCAGAATATCGAATCGTTTATCCGTTCCGCTAGATCGATTCCACGGCGATAATTTGGCATGCAGAAATGCCAAAGATCGTGATGCGCGTTAAAGTCGCCCATAACCAAACGGTTTTCACCTTTGAATAACGCACCTATATCAGGACAATAGGGAAACAAATAACCAGAGGAATGTATATGTTATATTAAATATTTCGAGCTCGTCACCGGCTGACCGGATAGCTAGGATAGTATCCTTGCGGTCGATGTCGCGTCGGTAATACGCGACTCTATTCAACCTTTTTTAGAAGAATGTTGGAGTCGTCTTTGGCATACGCAGCAGAAATCCGTCGGATCATGGATGGTTTATACACCAGCCCTGATAAGAAGGACTTAAAGCCACCCGTTCTATATACAATATGATTTAGAGTCTGACACAAGAGCGTGAAATGTGATTATTTGGAGTATAACTGTTTAAGGCGTGACCATCTAAGGATTTAATTGTAGAACTTTCCGAAAAAATACTTTACTTCTGATAGAATTTAATTATGTATACTCTAAGCTCTATATGTATACTTGTATAAATGTAAAGCCAATATTTCGTCTTTATGTTTACATAGGGTTTTCCAATAAGAGTGATATGATTTTTAAGTGTCGTTTGGACCATTTTTAATATGTCATGATCTGGCATTTTTTTTATATTGTATTCAGTAAAGTTTACAATTTCATCATCGCAAGATATACGCAAGAACAACGTTTACAAATTATTCAATATATCAAAATAATCGTTCTGCAATTGCAACTTTTCATGCGCTTTTCTTCTCCGATGAGCCTCACTTCTGAGTGTTGCGGTAAATAATCAAATAATCAAATTATTCATGAACAACCATTTTATTCACCTAAATTGACAGTTTGGTGTGGTTTTTGGTCTGGTGGTCTATACTTCTTTCGAAATGAAGCTCGTAGCAACGTTATAGTCAAGGAAGAGCGGTATAGATCGATGATAACCAACTTTTTATGGCCACAATTGGAATAAGTTGAACTTAACAACATCTGGTTCCAACAAGACGAGTTTACGTGTCACACAGCACGTGCAACAACCGATATATTGCGAGAATGGTTTGGAGTTGCGATTATTTAAAGAATTTGTGACATTGAGTTATTTGAAGTCATTGGTCTTTAGCAATAAACCAGACCCTCTTCAAGCTTTAATTAATTAATTAAAAGTCAATATTGAACGTGCTATTCGTGACATACGACTAGATTTAGTGGAAAAAGTGCTCAAAAATTGGGTTCATCGAATTCGTTCCTGCAAACGATGAGGTGGAGGTCATTTGTTATACATTTAGAACTTAATTGTATCAATTGTACTTCACATTAAATAAAAAACATTTGAATTTCCTTAACAATTAGTGTGTTTTTTTTTTCCATAAATCATATCACTCTTATTGGAAAATTCTATATAAGCACTTATCTATCTATACAAACTGTAAAATACTTGCGTTGTTTGAGTACTCCATGAAAGCGTGAAATATATACTCCACGCGGACAACAGAGTAATCCAAAACCAACCATAATCCATACTAAAAATATTGTCCAATTAACTTCGTGATATCCTAGGGATGGACCATGTACTCCTCCTCTGCATAACATCCTAGTACCTCCAGGATGTTAGCTTTGAAACTTCTCCACAAAATTACACCATGGAGTACCTACAGGGGTTTACATTATTGAGTATCTATGAAAAAGCATAATATTTATTATAGAAATTTATACTAATAGTAATGTTGTATTACTAATAAATATGTAATATATTTCAATTTGCGCATTTCTTCAATTTCTTTACATATATGTAAAGGGTGTTTATTATAGAGGTATAGAACTATAAGTTGGCATTACTTTTCAAGATGGCGACCGATTTAACAGCTGTCAAGTGATTTATTCTCAGTTTGGTTTGGCAATTCATCATGAATAGACTCACGCCTGAACAACGCTTGCAAATAGTGCAATTTTATTTCGAAAATAATGGTTCTGTGCGGAAAACGCACTGCGATGAAGCGTACTTCTGGTTGAATGGCTACGTCAACAAACAAAACTGCCACATTTGGAGTGAAGGTAATTCTCAAGTGTATGTTGAAACACCGTTACATCCAGAAAAACTGACTGTTTGGTGCGTTTTATGGGCTGGTGGAATCATTGGTCTGTACTTTTTCAAAAACGATGGTGGCCAGAAAGTTACAGTCAATGGTGATCGGTATAGAGCCATGATTACTAACTTTTTCATTCCTGAATTGAATAACCATGATGTCCAGGAGATGTGGTTTCAACAAGACGGCGCAGCACAACATGTCACACAGCTCGTGCCATAATAAATTTATTGAAATTTAGTGATTTAACACCGCTAGACTACTCTCTGTGGGGCTATGTAAAGTCATTGGTCTATGCGGATAAGCCACAAACGCTTGACCATTTGGAAGACAACATTCGCCGTGTTATTGCCGATATACGGCCACAAACGTTGGAAAAAGTCATCGAAAATTGGACGTCCAGATTGGACTACATCCGCGCCAGCCGTGGCGGTCATATGCCAGAAATCATATTTAAAATATAATGCTACAAGATTATCTTTCGGATAAATAAAATTCATGTCAATCGAATAATCCGTCGTTGTTTATTGCAACTTAAAGTTCTATACCTCCATAAGAAAACACCCTTTACGTACATATCTATTAGTTCCAAATTCTGACGTACCAAAAGTGCTCACCATTGTACAGTTCTACAAGTAACAAAACTCATCCCTGCCAACCACGACTAACCACTTTTACCCACACATTCACACATTTTTATCTTCTCACGAACACATTTACAAATTTTGTGATCGAATAGAGAAATAAATTTCCTTAACTTAGTCCTGCTAGAACAGCGAATCTAATAATAATTTGTATTCTATTAGGAACTGCGTGTGTTAGAGAAAGCAAGGAATAAACATAGGATTTTTCAAAGTTCTCACATGAAGCGAATTCATTCTCACAGTCATGGTTGCCGTTCAAACTATCATGTACCAATTTAAATGTTAATATGGTGTATTTAGTAAACATCTGTTAATATAAAATTTTAAAGACTTATCACTGTTTCTTAATTACTCTAGCAAAAAACTGAAGAATTTTTCTACGAATAATTGCAGTATTTTAAAATCGAATTTCCATATAATTTTGTATATAATATTATATTAACCTCACAAATCCAAATAAACTTACTATTTTAAATGCAGAATTGCATATTGTGGCGGATATGCGAAGCGAATGTGAGATAAAAGACAAAAGCCGATAACTGAAATTAGAGCGTGAATCGAGAACATAGTGACTGCCGCTGTTTTTATACCTGAGGATGACCAAAACATTCTGTTCACGTGCTTCAGAATAAGCTGATTATTCGTTTGCCTGCCGTTGCTGCAGCTACTCCGTTTATCCTTAACGACGTGGAATTTTCTTTACACTGTGTACCCTTTTGTTTGTTCTTGGTAAGGGTAATTTGCATCTTACTGCCACTTCTTATACCTGTCCTTCGTATTTGGGATTTTCGTCACAGTATGTATATTTTTAGAAGCAAATATGTAATAATTTTGGTGCATTTTCGATGCGTGAGTGGCAACAGTGATGACAACCATCTTGAAAATTCACATGAAATTGTATTACTTCAAACGAATACATACCATTGTGCTGTGCAGAAATAAGCGGTAAGAAATTCAACGAAATTATTTAAATTATTAATATCATTTTCATTTCAGATTTCCCGGGCGTTCCAAATCCATAGAGAAGCCAACAAAAGTAAGTATTATTATAAAAACTGTGATCTTAATGGCAATAATTTATGCTCATATACAATTTTCTTTCCTTACAGATTTGTTTACCGCAGAATTCGAGGATTTTCAATTACGCATATACAGTGAGTAGTTGTTTTTAAAAATTATCATTATGTGACGATGATAATGAGAACAGTGGCTTTTGTTTAAATAATATGATGTACATTTTTTTCAAAATAGTTAAATAGTTGAAAAGTTATTAGTATTTAAAGTTGTACTTTTTCATATATATGTACAGGGAATCCTCCTGTATATTGCTAACAAACAAACTACAAATGCTTGGCTTTATCGTGCTTCGTGAAATAATCTATAAAATAACAATAAATATGCAAGCAAATTATAAAAATAAAAAGTGTTGCGTGAATATACTATGCAATTCAAAATCGGTGTTGGTATGGCCCAGAGCTATTTTTTTAAAGCACAGCTACTATCAATGAAATACACATCAATTACACTTATTTTGGAAAGGAACTTCAAATATTTTGAGTAATTTTAAACAAAAGCCGCTGCTATTCATAATTACTAAATTTATTTCCAGGTAAATAAATGCACTGTGTAAGCAAATTTAAAGTAAAAAGTGCAAGTTTCTTGGTATAATACACTCCTTTTTTCAGTGTTGAAATAAATTTTAATATATATCAAAATAAAGATAATACGATTATCTTTCTTTTGGTTATGAAATTGTAAAATTGTAAAAACTTTTTCTTAAAATTTTTTTCAGTTTTCAAATTCCTACCACCAAATTTTACGCTGTAACTAAATTTTTAATTTCTATTATTATTACTTTATGATTTTTTAATGTTACATTATTTTCTAATATCTCATTTTTTATATTTCCAGATCATGTTTGCGGAATTTAGAATTTAAGTTAATTTAAAATTTCGATATTGTAATTTTTTAATACAAATAATTAGTTATAATAATAATTATAATAAAATTTTAGATATAAATCGATTAAAATATATAATTGTTAATTAGATATTTAAATATATGTATCATATTTTTAAAATAAATAAATTTATAAATAATTTTTTTTAAATAGCAAACAACTGTTTTTAATTTTAAATATGGAAGCGAATTACATGCAAGTATGAATTCGCCTTTTAAGAAAAAATGCAACCCTGTGTCCATCTGACGAGAGAAATTATAAAAGGACAGTTATATGTTTTCTTTATGGGCTAAACTGAATGGGTGAAACAGGACAGCAAGATCACATGTACACGGAGAAAGTGGGTAAAATCTGCACTCTCTTTAATAAAATGCCTATGCTGTTTACCAGTTTTTTAACCACTATTCAGCAAATGCTTGTTCAAATTATCTAGTTTTTTACCCAGTGCTGGTTGGCAGGGATAATTTTCACAAACGCGTTCTCAGTTTTTTACCCACACATGTTTAACAGTACGCTGTGTGAAGAACAGAAATTATAATAAGAATAGAATGGAATGAAAAAGCGAGTTTGGGAATAGGCACCAACCGCAGGCACGAGCCGCGAATTGCCTATCAACTATTTTGATATGTTTCTGAATTTTGAGCAAAACTGCTAGTTTTTAGTCAAGTGTGTTGCCGTGCTAAATATGTCTTGGATAAAAGTTTTAAATTTGTTTACATCCCTGAGCGAAAAAGTGGTCTGTTTCGATCAGGTGATCTCAGCTATTTTTGACTCAATAATCATATAATAATTTAAAACACAATTCTTTTTCGGGCTTTATGAGTACATTTTTAGAAAGAAGGAACTGAAAAATTATATGTTACTTCAGTTTTTAACATACATATCCTTATTCAAACTAAAATAAATTTTATTGAGTTGATTTGGTTTTGTGTTTTTCCGACAGGGTGGATACTAGATTTATATCGGAACGAATTTCCGAATTTCTGAAGAACGAAACCAAACACTGAAGATGGCGGTTTACCGAAACCGGTGTGTTACTAAACCAAAATTGACAAGGGATGACGGAAATTCGTTCCGATATAAATAAATTTTATTCGTTGTCGCACTTTTTACAGATGGAGGGTCATTCCCGTAAACATTTTCCAGAAACATGTTTTTTACAAGTAGAACAAATGTTTATGGTTTTTTGTTTGCAATATCCAATTCGACACGTTATTCTTCTTTCAGTAATTGTAGTAGAATCTGCTGAAGTTTTCGCCATACTTTCCAGTTTTTCTTATTCATATATATCACTGTATTCGGTGGCAAGTTCTCCAGTTGTTTGCTTATATAAAATTTAGTATTTATTATTACTTTGAAAAATACCTGAACAGACCATCTATTAGAATTAGATTTTGTGCTGTACTTTCTAGAGATTTGACTCCGCGCCAAATTTTGGTTTATTATAAAAGGCAATAGTTTCAGATATACATTTACCTTTTTCTTAAATTTTTACATATTTACGCTTCGAACTTAGTAAGAGAACTTTTTTGTTCGGTTTTCTTTTCTAAATTGTTAGAGTACAATTATTTCATTTGTAAAGCTGCATTGAAAAACGTGCCATTTTGTCTTTCTTTTTCGCAGGTTCCTTTTGATTAAAGTTTTGTTGCTTTTCCCAAATACGGAAATCTATTCACAATATATTTAGTTTCAACGTCCAATGCCAACCAGAACTTGATTCCGAACTTATCGGGTTTATTGGTCGTAGATTGTGTAAATCGGCATCTTCATCTTGTTGCAAATAGCATTTCATCAACAGTAATATTTGCACCTGGTTTGTAGCAGTTTTGGCTATTTTCTATAAATGCATTCCACACCTTGGAGATGAGAGCAAATTTATCAGTCGCTTCATCTATCAAAGCGAATAAGTTGCATAATTTCTGTGAAACGATTTCTGGTCATTCAAGTTCCATCAACTGAAGTTTCAATATTCTGATCGTTTTCTTCACATTCATCTTCGGAACTGAAGAACAATCTCATTCTGTTTCGTCCCCTACGTGTGTTCACAATGTTCTTTTCCTCATTATCCATGTCGAATAGCTCAGAGTCAGTGTCTAATGGATTATATATACTACCCTTACACCCAGAATTCTCTTCTTTTCTACTTTAGAGCTTATATTATTTATTAATTTTCCGACTGTTGCGCCAAAAATATCTTCTCTATCACAACCTGGTGTTGAAATCGGCTAGCACAATTTTGCCATCGTGGCGGGGGCGTTCTAGACTCTTATAGAAAGCATCTTTGGTCACTTTTTTCCTTCTCTTCTGTCGGGGCGCGGACGCTAATCAACGATATGTTTGCTTTGATGCGAATATCGGCAAGACGTACATTCACCGGGGTGAATGCCAGGACTCAGCGACGGAGTCTGATGTCAGCCTTTGGTCTCACGCGGCACTTTCCCAATTAGGTAAGGGACATTCCAGGTGCATGCTCTCAAATCGTGATTATTTAAATGTTTGCAGGGGTCGTCATCAAAAGGGGAATCTCTCATCCGGGGCATTTGTGAATTTTTCATTGGAGTATAGCTTTTATGTGGTAGGTCTCAGACTCGACACACAACAACAGGGGGGATTTGCCTTCTCATTTTAGCTCGCCTCCAAACGGATGTTTGTTGGCTACCCAGAGGATTCTTGGTCTAAGACCGGGGGTCGTGAGCTGGTTGAATCATTGTAAAAGAATAGTTTCTGGCCACTCCTAGGTGAATGGCAATCAAAAACTTTCCTTACTTGCGTGAACTTCTACACAAGGCCCCATCCAACATCGTCCCATCTATGTTACCCTTTTAAGCAGCACAATATGGAAATTGTTGGTACCTATTAGTTTTTCTAAATTTGATACAAGCAAGTTAGAGCTGCGCTCCCGCAAGTAGATTGGTGGAAGCTTGACATTGGCTATTGCGGACGCACCCTTCCACTAAGTTTCAGATCTTTATTGCTTAGCGAGGCAAATATTTTAGCTTTAAGTGAAGTGTCATCAGCATCCACATTGGAGCCTTTTTATCCGTTTTGCATTGCTAATTTTTTTTTTTTTTTTTTTTTGCTTGACTTGATTTCCTCCTTACGTTTGTGATATTTATGTATCGATCAATACTACTCTGTACCGTTGACCCTGTTATCCTTTTGGTCTCCATTTTTTGTTCGCCTTTTCCATAATTCGTCGCCCGCACTGAAGTTGCTGCTTCTGCTACATTGCTTTTTTGTATGGCTGCTTGGGTTTCTGCTGTTGTTGGTGTGCAAAGAGTGGTTACACTATTTATTTTTTCTGTTACCGTTTCGCTTTGCACTGCTTTTGGGTGGAGATTTACGGGCAACGGACACGTTAAATAGGCAATTCTCTCCGCTGCTGCGACTTGAATGCCGTCGCTCTTTTTGGTTGGAGCGATCGCTCATCACAACACTGTTTGAACATTTATTTATGTTTTTTTTTATAGCTTTTATTTCTGTATCAATTTTTGTTTGCTTGTTTAGTTACATATATAATTTAGTTATTGCGCCAAATCAATCACTTGCGATTGTTTAAATTAATATATAAAGGTAAATTAAAAACCACGGAGCCGATCAAAAATACATCCATTCAGTTTTTAACTCTGATATTAAGTACAATGTAAATACAAAAATTTTTTATACATTCGTGTAGGCAACTATGTATGTATATATGTATGTATACCACAGTTGGTATTTGAGTACAATTAATTCTCCAGCTGTTCTCAACTACTTCTGTCATGCTGTGAGATACAAACATTTTTCGCAATCAAAATATTAATGCTTAAAAACCTTTTTTGTGAGACTAAAAAATAAAATATTTTGCTGATATTCATTCACACATACACAATTCCATTTAGACAACAATAATGTTTAATTAGCAGAGTTGCTGAATAATCTGAGTTGAACAACGAGGAGAGAAATTTGGGCAAATGAGTATTTTAGTTACTCAGTTTTGTGAAGGTGTTTAAATTCTGTCAGAAAAGTACCGGAAATATGTCAATAAAGCACAAAATATTTATTATTCATTCAAATTTATTTTATTACTTTCCAAATAATACACTTATGCAAACGAATAATCCAATCATCAAAACATATTTCAAACGCATTTTCTGAAGAAGCCAACTGCAGTTTTTTCAAATATATCTATAATCATTTAATAAAAATAGTCATATATCTCTATGTACTAGTGTAGTACCATCAAATGCTAAATCAAATTCATTATGACTTTATATAGTAACATACATGTACATATGTACATATGTATGCATAAACATCAGGGAATCGCAAACAGTTTTACTCGTGCGTCATTCTATGGCCCTATTCAAAGTGTTCACGTATTAATCATTGAAAGTCATAGTGATTCAGCAAAACCCACTTTTGGTAAAAAATATTGTACATACATATGCATAGAAATACATTTTCACACACACACAAGGAAATTTCGTCATATCCCAGCAGTTAAATGTACAAGTTATTAAATACTTCAAAACTGGTATACAACGCACTGTCGACTAGAAACGAGCAACTGTGGTTTTACAACGGTAATATACCTTCAGATCACAAATTTAAGATCTTGATTAGAAATACAGTAGTTTCATGCCAATTCAAAACGTATACAAAATGTCAAGTTCAATTTAGAATTACTACCAACTTTGTTTGAAAAAGAGATTAATAATAGAAAAAGGAGAATGAATATGCGTGATATTTCGCAGATCTAGAATATATGGTACTCTTTAAACTTGGAATATTAAAACTTCTTATCAGGCGATTAAGAAATATTTTCCAATATAAAAGCATTTCTGTGCCTTATTAAAAATCATGTCATTAATAATAAATTATTATACAACTGCTGCTATTATTATAACTGTATTATTTTTTTTTTTTTTTAATATTTATAGATCACACATTTACGAAATGTTCACGGTGTCTATGAGAGACAGTCTTCGTCTGATTCGTCCTCTTCCTCAATATTGTCATCTGCATTATCAATCTAAATATCTTCGTTTCAAAATATTATATAACCAAAAGATTGATTTACAGCTGGATGTTTCTGCAGTGCAGCTTCTTGATTTTTATTGCATTCTGATCCATCGGTTGATTGATGGGAGTAACGTTTGGTGTCATAAACATTGCATTATACTTGGGGCTCTCTTTTCCAAACTAGAAACGTACATTTTTACTGGCAGAAATTTCCAGAATAAGCCGGACTCATCAGCATTCTATAGGAGGAGTTTTCAATATTTAATACTGAACTTCGTTTAAATCGAACTAGTCCTAGTTTTTTTTTTTTTTTGGGAAAGAAAACGAAAAAATTGATTTCAAATTTCTGTTCCAAACATTTATTTTACATTTTTTTTAATTTTATAAGTATATTCATTTTCATTTTTTTCAACGTTTCTCTCTCTTTTTCAACACAACATACAACGTAATGTACGCGTATTTTTTTAATTTTACATGTATTTGTTGTTGTTGCGAGTATTTTGTATGGGTAGCGACCAATGTTCACTAAAATAGACAAATGTATCTTTGGAATGGCTGCACAAATCTCATCAAAACTTCGCATTAACCTTCTCTTAATATATCTTTATAACTCCTAAAAATTTGGTGCAATTTGATCTGGTGATTTTCAAGTTATAGGTGTTCATCAAAATTTGCATTGCTTTTTATATATATAGATTATATTATCAATTAAAATAATAATTATAAAATCTATACTGTGTATTTGGTACTGGTTATGGTAATGTTTTTCGGACTGTTGATATTTCCAGCAAGTAATTATAATTATAAGATAGATATTTCTTCTGACCACTTTGAAATTTTACAAAGTTAGCTTAAGCATGCATATTTTAGTACAATGGGTATATAAGAATAAGCTTTTGATGAGAAGTACCTTTCTCTTAAAGCTTAAAAAGTTGGTCAATGAAAAGCGCCACAAACTCAATTGAGAACTGTTAAATCAAAATAAAGAGTGAAGCAAATAGTTTATTTCGCTCTTTACCACAAACACTGAATGAAGATGCGTGTTTAATAAGTATTAACGAATATCTTATTTCTTTAAACAAGTATATCTATTGTATATTATATAAATACAAACATAGGTCTGTAACATATATATTCATATTTCGGAAATGAGACAAAATGTTTTTGGCATAGTAGATATAATCTCAACTCAATTTTAATTAGTTTATGGTAAATTGAAATTGGAATTAAACGAAAAGTTTCCTAACTGTTCCAAAATCATAATATTAAAATAAAATTTAAAACAATTTTTTTTTTCGATATACATAAGTAAAGATTATGTAGCTCTTAATTTTTCCCTAGAGGCAACCATCCTCTAAATCATATCCATCATTTAGACCAATCATTGTTCAGAAATAGTAAAAGATAATTATCTAAACCTTGTATCATCGAAATATATTTTTGGTAGAACATTCCTCAGAATGATGATCCCGATACACCTTTGAGGCCGATTCAATATTCAAACATATTGCCCTATGGCTTTTGACAGAAAATCATATTACTTAATCAAAGTACATTTCGATTGAGGAGCACAGTTGCATCGTACCCATCCCGTTGAATTGTAGTGTGAGATAGCGCAATGTCATCCCTGAAGTACAACAAAACGTCTGTAGCTGATGGTCTGAAAGAATTGATCAAACCTTATCATGTATAATATATATATATATAATTTCCAATGAATTATAAATAAATAATTTATAAAAATAATAGTTCAATAATTCTATTGGATATCAATTCAATATAAATCTTAGTGCGGTTTTGCCTGGGAACATAATGAAGATATACCAACATATGTATCTTAAAACAGCACAAACTGTCAACGAATCGCCACCAATATTGGCCAAAATCGTAATCGTCGTAACTCATCTCTGAATACCTCATTTTTTATTAACTTGTGTTCTGGTTTTGGATGTCCCGAATATATGTTTTAGCCATGGCGAGGTTAAGGACTAAGCTTTTTCCAGAAACTTTCACCTTTCTGCATGCACATGTACTTGGAAGACAAACGAAGCGAAAATATTTCGTCGAATGAAACTTGAAATACGAATAACGTACAAAATTGTATATTATATATGGTATAATTTTTATTATTACAAAACGATATGTGACATTTAATTTTCTAACAGTTTCTTATATTCTATGCAACCAGCCCAGTTCTCTTCCCAGGCGGGTGCGACTTTCTTTAAATTCTCATACCATCTAGACACGTTACTATATTTTCTAAAATCATATTTGGCAACGTCGTATGAAGATACCGTTGCCAACAATGAGATATCGGCCAAAGTAATTGAGCAACCAGCAACGTAAGTCTGACCTTCCAAAAATGTATTCAAAAACTCAAAGGCAGTCGCTATTTTCTTATTCTTTTCTTCGGTAATTGGTTTTTTACGACTGTATTTTTGCACATAAGCATCATAGAAAGTTTGGTACAAGGTGCCAGCATCAAAGAATAATCGTTGGTTTACAACAGCGCGCTTCTTCGGGCATCTTGGATATAGGTTGTCATCTTTACCATATTTCTCAGCCAAATAGATGATGATTGCGTGGGAATCCCAGATAACGAAACCATCGTCCACTAAGGTGGGAACGCAGTGTTGCGGATTGAGTTTAAGGAACTCCGGTTTCAAGTGTTCGCCAGCGAACAAATCTAGGAACTTTTTATTTAAGTCAACGCCAACCGCCTTTGCGGTCATAATAACGGCACGGCAAGGGGCTGAAACTGGAAGGTAGTAAAAATCCATATTACGCCTGTAAAAATAAAATGGAAAGTTTTTTCGCCAATTAATTTTTTCTTTGTAATTTGAAATAAAAATAAAATAAAAATAAAAATATTTATATTTGATAATTAGAGATAAATGTTGAAATTTGTTTGGACATTTATCCCTCGTGCAGTTGCATTTGAAACATTTTCGCTTTTGGTGCTTATATTTTTGACTATCCAATGAAATTTTTGATTTTCACGGCCTTTTCTAAATAAGTGTATGAAATATTTGAGTAATATAATTAGTGAGATTAATCATTTTAATGAATATGAATTTCTTATATTTTACGTACAGAAAATAAATTTTTTCACTATATGTATGAGCTGCCGGCTATATTGTTACTAAAATAAAATTTACTAGACTATAACTTTTATACACAGATTATCATACACATATATGTACGTATACGTATAGAAACCATTATCAAAGCACTAGTATGTACATACATATGTATGTAAATATTGAAGAGTAAAATAATCTATCTTATAACATATGTACACATACCACTTATCAAATACCATAAACTCGCTAGAGCGCCTGTGAAAGATAATATGATCAATGTTGTCGTTTTTAGTCATTCTTATCCGAAAATTTGGTGGGTACTTTTTTGCGCTCAGTAAAAATTTGAATACCTTTCGCGGCGTTGATTGCACCAATCTTTTCAGATCATAAACTAAAGGCATTCTTCTTTAATGGCTTTAATTAAAGCACTTCTGTTAGTTGGGCTCCGTTTGCCCACCATTTTCTTTAAAAATGCCCACAAATTTTTGATGGGGTTCAAATCTGGACTCTGGGCAGGGGTATCTAAAGCTTTGTTGCAATTATATAGCACCTAGGTCCGACATAACAGCGATTTATGTTTTGGATCGTTGTCCTGATATAGCTTATACATCAACTTATTGCTATTTTGGGGGTCAACAAATCCAAAATTGTTTGTGCTGTTCGTCAATTCGTTCTTGAGTATGTCCAAATAAAACTCTTTGGTCATTATATCATTGAAAATGCGCAGTTCTCCAACACCCTTGGTTGAAAAACAACCCCATATCATGACAGCGAGCTTACCAAATTTTACGGTTTGGACTATATTCTTTTGTTGCAAAGCTGTTTTCGGTTTTCGCCAAACTTTTCCAGGTCCATCATGGTAATACATCATTATTTTTGACTCGTCACAAAAGATTACGTCATCCCAGAACTCCGGCAGAGAACTTATAACAACGAGAAGGTGCAAATTCGTTGCAACCTTGATCCACATCATACATGTCCTGAAAAACTTTGGGAAAGGGATTCACCACATCCAAATTTAACAGCCGTCGGAAAAAAATAAATGTTATCAGCAGTATGGTCAATTGAATTTCTGCTAAACGCAAAGAAATCGTATGCAATTATTTTCTTTATGTTAATATTTAATAATTAATATTTTTCGGGGTTCTGGATTCCTATGTTACAATCTGCACCAACTCTATGTTGGTATGATTGCCTTCTGTAAAAAATCGCAAATCTGCTACTATTCCAGAGAACTTATAAGTTGTTATAAGTTCTCTGGGTATGTGTGTCCATATATACATATTGTGGCGAAAATGCGAAGCGAATGACAGATGAAAGAGAGGAGCCGACAACTGGCACGTTCTAGAGCGTAAACGAGGCGATTACCGTAAACGACGATTATCGTAAACGAGGCGATTATCGTAAGCGACGCGATTATTCCAGGGGTTTCGTTTTTCAAGCAGCAAACAAGTATATAAGGACGACATTCGACTGCAAGAGCAATCAGTTGTGAATTAAACTCGTGGAGATTACATTACAGTAAAGTAATAAAACAATACATTGTGAAAGTTGCATACAAGTGATTGTAAATAGTAACGTAAATTGTAATTGAATTGTGAATTACCGAATAATTAAAAGGACATTAATTAAGTCTTTATAAATAGAGAGACTGCAAATTAAGTTAGCGATTTTATTTAACAATCCAGAGGTCGCACCCGAAAGATTAAGGAAATCATCGAGGTTAATCAGCAAGATCGTAACAATATGAACAAGTCTTTTTGCAATCTCACCCCTTTGTAGATAACTCAAAGAATATTCTAGTAATATCTTCGCGCTTACGCTTATTTATTAAAAGCTGTTTTGTTTGTTTGAATGTAGACAAATACATATTCACGATTGCTTACCGGTAAAAAAGCACAATAAAAAGAGAGATTAAAGAAAAAGATAACAAGAGTCAGATGTGTATAAGAGAGTGAAGCAAATTTAAGATGTGTGTGTATTTATGTATGTACGTACATATTTATGTTCATATACTATATATGTACGTATGTAATTATGTACTATACAAATATGTACATCTACTCGCAGTAAAGTCATGCAAACGTAGCACTTAGTAACAGTGTTATGATTTTGATCCAAATGGATCAAAAGTAATACATTTATAGTTATTTTTTTGTCCAGTACAAATATTTTGAAATGAAGGCAATATCAAAACAGCAAGAGATATAAAGTTATGTGTTTCTCCCGAAGATCCGAAGACAACTAATTACCCTACAGATAACTACAATTTGGAACAGATTCACAGTTTTATTGACCTGGGGATCACTATGGATCCTAATTTCAACTTTACACATCACATTGGTGTGATAATCAACAAAGCCAAAAGCACCATGGCTTAATACTCCTTTTGCTACTAAAGCTTTGTATACAACATTAGTAAGATCTATTCTGGAATATGGCTCGGTAATTTGGAATCCGAGGTATCAAATCTACTCTGATAGGATATAGTCTATTCAAAAACAGTTCCTCTTATTTGCCCTAAGAAGTTTACATTGGGACTCTCAGTAGAATCTTCCTCCTTATACTACTCGTCTGAAAAACTAAACAACTTCCGTATATCATGCGGACTGCGCCCCTCGTGTGGATGGGCGGGAGGTGGGTAAACCGTTGGGAATAATAATGATAATAATAATAAATTTACGTTGCTCTTCACAATTATCTTTGCAGCCAGCACTAAACAATTAATAAGTAAGTAATCGATATCTCGGGACTGCTTACATAAGATAAACAGAAAATCTTTAATATCTCACGATCTATTCAAGACCATTTTTTCCGTCAACTGAATCAACAAAGAAGTTTCATATTTTGATTACTAATCAATATCAAATCCATAGTTGAAAATAGTTAAGTAAGTATAAGCAATTTACGATTATAAATCTTTATAAGAATTTCTATTATATTTTTTATTAAAAAACAAACTAATTACGAATGACCGCGTAATTAATAAGGAACTATTGTCAAATGCAGAATTTCTTTTAATTTATAATTTATGCTTTGAATGAATTTATATATTTCGAGCAAATTTTTTTATTTTTAATTGTTATCTTTACCACGCAGCTCTTCCGCTGCAGAGCGAATCTTATCAGATCTAAATTTGATCGATACGTATAGGATTAACTGTTTCGATTTGTGAGTTTTGAAGTTAATTAAGTGTTCTAAGCTACTTAAAAATGGCTAAAATTCTTTAATTTTAATTTTAATGTGAAAGCAGTATTTAAACTAAAAAAAGTATTATGTATATAAAATATTTTTCGTATCTTAATCACTCTAGTAGTATAAGATATTTTTGATATATTTTTTAATAGAAAAGTAATTAGTTATTATAGAAGTATTTATGTAACTCAACAGATACGTGTTTTTTTTGGATTTACATAATAAATTTTAGAAAAGTTTTTTTCTATAAAATATATTCGTTTTATTTATAGTTAATACTGTGATACTTAGAAAAGATAAAATTATACATATTGATATGTTTTAGGTATATTTTATGCTACATTTCTTCACGAGGATGTGGTCTCACCGCTTAACAAATAAGGAAATAACTGAGTATATAGTTAAATATCCCTGCAAGCCTTTGTGGACCATTTGATTCTTTGTAGTACCTACAAATATACTCCTCTGTGTGAACTATTGCACCAACTCATGTTTTTATATCAACTTAGTGCAGTATGACCATACTTAGTGTTTTACCGATCGCAATCACTACACGAAGTGAAAATTGCGCAATCAGTTTTATACTCGCATACAGAAAATGTGTGGAAATTAAACTGAGTCAGTTTCGTAAAGTCGCGCGGAATTTGAAATATTATATTTAAATGCAAATACATAGACCAAATACGCAACCTAAATTTTATATATTTTTATTAACAATAAACTATTAATAATATAAATTTACACGGTAATTGTATTCGAAACTAGAGTATATTCGAATGTAATTTTTCGCATATATTCCAAAATATAACCCCATATAGTTACTCCATGGAGTACTCGGCTGTTATGCAGAGGTGGATTATATTGTCCAGAGTACCAACGTTGTTTGCAAGGTATGCATGTGTGCAAGCAAATGTATAAGTATGCATGTAGGGGCTTATCTGTGATTCAAATGAAAGTAGAATATACATACATACATACCCTGCAAATAAGGCGAGTACTCCATGCACGCGTGAAATATATAATCCACGTGGACAATAGAGTAATCCAAAACCTGCCACAATCCATACAAAAAATATTGCCCAATTAACATTGCGATGTCCTAGGGCTGGACCATGTAATCCATCTCTGCATGACACCCGAGTAATCCATGGAGTACCTACAGGAAAGTAGTTTTGTAACTTCTCCATAAAATTGATCCATGGAGTACTTCTTCTCTTCTTCTTTGGCGTAGGCACCGCTTACGCGATTATAGCCTCGTCAACAATAGCGCGCCACTCGTTTCTTCTTTTTGCTGTTTGGCGCCAGTTAGAAATACCAAGTGACACCAGGTCGCTCTCCACCTGATCTTTCCAACGGAGTGGAGGTCTCCCTCTTCCTCTGCTTCCACCAGCGGGTACTCCATCGAATACTTTCAAAGCTGGAGCGCTTTCATCCATTCGGACGACATGACCTAGCCAGCGTAGCCGCTGTCTCTTTATTCGCTGAGCTATGTTAATGTCGTCGTATAGCTCGTACAGCTCATCGTTCCATCGTCTGCGGTATTCGCCGTTGCCAACTCGCAAAGGACCATAAATCTTCCGCAAAACTTTTCTCTCGAAAACTCCTAAAGCCGACTCATCGGATGTAGACATCGTCCAGGCTTCTGCACCATATGTCAGGACGGGGATGATGAGCGACTTGTAGAGTTTGGTTTTAGTTCGTCGACAGAGGACTTTACTTTGCAATTGCCTACTCAGTCCAAAGTAGCACCTGTTAGCAAGAGTGAATCTGCGTTGGATTTCAAGGCTGACATTGTTGGTGTTGTTAATGTTAGTTCCCAGATACACGAAATTATCTACGACTTCGAAGTTGTGACTGTCAACAGTGACGTGGGAGCCAAGTCGCGAATGCGATGACTGTTTATTTGATGACAGGAGATATTTCGTCTTGCCCTCATTCACTACCAGACCCATTCGCTTCGCTTCTTTGTCTAATCTAATAATGGAGAACGCAGAACTTACATTGCGGGTGTTATGACCAATTATATCAATATCATCGGCATACGCCAACAATTGCACACTCTTGTAGAATATTGTGCCTGGTCTGTTTAGCTCGTATTATTTTCTCCAGCATCAAATTAAAGAAATCACACGATAAAGAGTCTCCTTGTCTGAAACCTCGTTTGGTATCGATTGGCTCGGAGAGGTCCTTCCCAATTCTGACCGCACTTCTGGTATTATCCAGGGTCAGTTTACAAAGTCGTATGAGTTTCGTGGGAATATCAAATTCAGACATAGCGGCGGAGAGGCATTTCCTTATCGTGCTGTCGAAGGCAGCTTTAAAATCGATAAAAAGGTGGTGTGTATCGATTCTTTTCTCTCGGGTCTTTTCCAAGATTTGGCGCATGGTAAATATCTGGTCAATGGTGGATTTGCCAGGTCTAAAGCCGCACTGATAAGGTCCAATCAGTTTGTTGACGGTGGGCTTTAGTCTTTCACACAATACGCTAGATAAGACCTTATATGCGATATTAAGGAGACTTATCCCACGATAATTGGCGCAGACCGTGGGGTCTCCCTTTTTTTGGATTGGGCAGAGCACACTTAGGTTCCATTCGTCAGGCATGCTTTCTTCCGACCATATTTTGCAAAGAAGCTGATGCATGCTCCTTGTCAGCTCTTCGCCGCCATATTTGAAAAGTTCTGCCGGTAAGCCATCGGCTCCCGCCGCTTTGTTATTTTTTAAGCGGGCAATCGCTATCCGAACTTCTTCATAGTCGGGTGATGGCACCTCTATACCATCGTCATCGATTGGGGTTTCGGGTTCGCCATCTCCGGGGCTTTCATTTTCACTGCCATTGAGCAGGTTAGAGAAGTGTTCCCTCCATACACTAAGTATACTCTGGACATCTGTCACCAGATTACCTCTATTGTCCCTACATGAGTTTGCTCCGGTCTTGAAACCTTCTGTAAGTCGCCGCATCTTCTCATAGAATTTTCGAGCATTACCCTTGTCGGCCAGCTTCTCAAGCTCTTCATACTCACGCATTTCGGCCTCGCTTCCTCTCCCTCTTCAGCTCTCGGTATCTATCCCACCCCGCACGTGTTGTAGTCGATCGCAAAGTTGCGAGGAAGGCAGTCTGCTTTCTCTCCACTGCAGTTCGACATTCCTCATCGTACCAGCTGTTTTTCTGGTATTGCCGAAAACCAATTGTTTCCGAAGCAGCGGTACGTAAGGAATTTAATATTTCGTTCCACAGCTCCCTTATACCAAGTCGCTGATGAGTGCCCCCAGAGAGCAGGTGTGCAAGTCGAGTAGAAAACTTGCTGGCTGTCTGATGTGATTGCAGCTTTTCGACGGCAAACCTTCCTCGTGTTTGTTGACGGGCGTTCTTTGCCACACAGAGGCGAGTGCGTATTTTTGCTGCTACAAGATAATGATC
This sequence comes from Neoceratitis asiatica, assembly GCA_030068015.2. NCBI lineage: Eukaryota > Metazoa > Arthropoda > Insecta > Diptera > Tephritidae > Neoceratitis > Neoceratitis asiatica. The sequence continues at coordinate 69,328,223 of CM061528.1, forward strand.
CGAGTCGATATTTGGCCCTCGGAACGTACGCACGTCTAGAACACTGGATACATGTCTTCCGTCTATCACAACGTGATCGATTTGGTTGCGTGTTTTACGATCTGGCGACAGCCATGTAGCTTGATGAATTTTCGTATGCTGGAATCTGGTACTACAGACAACCATATTTCGGGCCCCGGCAAAGTCAATCAGCCTCAGCCCGTTTGAGGATGTTTCGTCGTGGAGGCTGAATTTTCCGATTGTTGCGCCAAAAATGCTTCTTTGCCCACCCTGGCGTTGAAATCGCCTAGCACAATTTTGACATCGTGGCGGGGGCAGCGCTCATAAGCACGTTCTAGGCTCTCATAGAAAGCATTTTTGGTCACATCATCCTTCTCTTCTGTCGGGGCGTGGGCGCAAATCAACGATATGTTAAAGAATTTCGCTTTGATGCGAATTGCGGCTAGACGTTCATCCACCGGGGTGAATGCCAGGACTCGGCGACGGAGCCTCTCTCCCACCACAAAACCAACACCAAATTTGCGCTCCTTTAAATGGCCGCTGTAGTAGATTTCACAAGGACCCACCTTTTTCCGTCCTTGTCCCGTCCATCGCATTTCTTGGACGGCGGTGATGTCAGCCTTTAGTCTTACGAGGACATCAACCAGCTGGGCAGCGGCACCTTCCCAATTAAGGGACCGGACATTCCAGTTGCATGCCCTCAAATCATGATCCTTAAAACGTTTGCGGGGGTCGTCATCAAAATGGGGGTCTCTCGTCCGAGGCAATTGCTGATTTTTCATTGGAGTATAGTTTTTATGTGGTGGGTTCCAAACCCTACGCACAACCGCAAGGGATTCGCCTTCTCACTTTAGCTCGCCTCCAAACGGATGTTTGTTGGCTACCCAGAGGATACTTGGTCTAGAACCGGAAGTCGTGAGCTGCTTGAGCCATATGTAAAAGAATCGTTTCTGGCCACTCCCAGGTGAATGGCAGTCAGAAACTTTTCTCACTTGCGTGAACTTCTACACATGGCCCCATCCTCCATGGAGTACTTACAGGGGATTATATTTTGGAGTATATGCGAAAAATCACATTCGAACATACTCTCTAGTATCGAATAGCATTTTCTATGTTGGAAGTTAGTAAAATATAATATTTTTATATAAATTTATATTAATATTAATAGACTATTGTTAATAAATATATAATATATATTAGTTTGCGTATTTGTTATACGTATTTTCATTCAAATAATAATGAATTATGCACTCCATTTGCGTACCAGCACAGCTCAACAACGATACGACACTGACTCAGTTTCATTTCCACACATTTTCTGTATACCTTCGTGTAGTGCTTGCGATCGGTATAACACGAAGAATGGTCGTGACGCACAAAGTTAGTGTAAACACATAAGTTGGTCCAAAATTTGCCACAGTGGAATATATTTATAGGTACTCCAATGGACCATAAGGTCCATAAATATTTGCAGGGATATATTTCATACATACGAATAAATAAGGTACAGGTATAGAAGGTAGACTAATTAAATACTGGTTTATAAAGATGAAATCATATCAGTTCATTATTTTTATAACAGTTCACCAGTAATGGTAATAATAATTATTTTAACTACTACGCCATTGAAGAATATACATATGTATTGTTATTATTTTTAGCATGCCGCTAAATGAACTACTATCACTACCAGTAACTAATATGGGATATTAATGAAGGCTGAACTTGTCAGTGCAAAAATGCAAGCTAAATGTATTCTAGTTAAAGGCTCGTATATTTTTGTGCAAGGTATATAAAAAAATAGATAAGCTTGTATTATTAGTTTATTATGTATGTGTATGTATAATGTGATTTTGATATGGTAAGCGGAATAACTTTTCGTGAAAGTCTTTCATACATACGATTAATCATTTGTATATTAACTAGCCAAGATGGTTCACTGCAATGGCGACACAAAATCTGCTTCCTTCTGCGCTTTTGTTTACAAATTTTAAGCTAAAGAATTTCCACACTTTCCTAGAGAACAAAGCTTATTTTTAAAAAATTTTATGAAATATTAAGAAACTAATTTTTTCCTGTTAAATTCAAATTCGAATATCACAAGAATTCAGTTTTAAAAACGAGTAGGTGCATCCCTTCTACTTTAATCTGCTCCGAAATTAGAATTAATTACTTTGAACATTATTTCAATAGCATTCATTACAATAAATATGATTGTTATCAAATGATAAATACTGTATACAAACATACGTTTCTTCTAAGTTGCTTACATTGTTTATTGAGTATGGTATAAATATATACTTACACTCACACCTATATATGTAATTGGTATATAACATTTAAAATGCTTCGTCATGCTTTAGTTTTTAATTTCACAACGAAGAGAAATTTGTAAAGAATACATATGTATGTACATATGTTATATCATATTTACACATCATTTCCAAAGCTAAAATATTATTTTATGACTTCTATGGCATTTATTTGGAAATAAATATACACACATACCTACATTCCATATACGTACATATATACATGTACAAGCCAAGCTTTCCATCCCATCATAAAACCTTTTAAGGAAATGCGTAGATCCTTCGATCACCATATACATATGTATATATTTACATTGGTTCATATATATATACATGTAGGTTGTAAGAGAGATTCTCTTGTTTTCAACTCTGTGGTACTTCAACCGCCTGAAGCAAGGTAGCAATATGTAAGGTTTTCATAAATTTTAGTATAGTAATATTAACATTTAATAACTCTCAAGTCGAAATAAGATACATAAGTAAACTTACGCTGGACCAATACGTTTAATCACAAATATTCCTTATTATTTGTTAGATCTCGGTGTATTTAAAACGGAAGATAAATCATAAAAACTTCCGTTTAATGTCTTTTGCAGTGGGTTAAATTAACTTTCAGATTTTTTCTGACCACCCTATTGTATATCAACACGTAAATACATATGTACATATATACATATATGTATGTTATCGATTACAAGAAAATTTTTAACTCCTTTTATTCGTATCATAAATATGTAGTGTATATTATTTATTTATTGTCATGAATTCATGCCAAAGTTGCTGACAATAATAACTGCATGGTTTGTGTAAGGAGGAATTCGAGTCGAACGCTAAGTCGCTGACCACCCACAAGTTCTTTTATTTATATCATAACTTTTATTGTTAGCTACTTGTATGTAATTAAAATATATATAAAAATATTTAAACTGCTGCTTTGCTTAGTAATATACATAAGTGCATACATAAATACGAAGACAGATAAGATATAAGGAATTTCCTTACCATTTCCATTAAATTCAAAATAAAATTATTTTCTGTGCCAAAGCGAAGACACATTAAATAAATCAACCCCTTAAGCCTTTTGCATTTTCTAAAAGCTTTAGGGTTAAATGAGATGCCGTGAATAATTTCAGAGGCCACAATAGACCATTGGTCGCGGTACATATTTTCTTCCCTATGTATGTACCTGTCTATCTATTTGATTTGATTCTAATGTATGTATGTATAAACTAATAAAGTATATAAATTCAGTTCAGGTCACCTATTGATTTGACATAGTTTTCGAGAATTACTGGGCATGTTTCTGAATTTTTTATTTTCATTTGTTGGCTGATTACTCGAATATTTTAACGAAGTAGAAAAATACTTGGAAACTATTTGTTTATCTGCGGAGTCTACAAAATACATTTCTAAAAAGACATCGGAAACTTAAATAATATTTGAACTCGTCCTAACTTCGTTAATTTTTATAAATAATATACTAACGTTTAGCCTTAAAACTTTGTGCCTACACTATAAAGTGCTTTTCTATAGTACTATCTAAAATTCTCTTTGTATACCAATATTTCACTAGCTATCTGATAGATAGATAGAAAAATATAATAAGTTATATGTTGACAAACACCTTGCTTTCACTGTGTTTCTATTTGCACCAAAATAGACTCTGTTTTGTTCTCTAGCAAATTTTACAGAATACCCCTAATAAAAATTACTTAGATCAAACAAGCAAATTACAACTTAATTTTCTGTAGTACTTAATCTTTTGAACATAATCGAACTGAATTAGCAACTGCCAACGCGTTATGTGTGTATATTTTCTAGATGAAAATATGTGATTGAGATTCGCTCTAAAGCCGATATATCAGATATATTTATTTCTGACATATATATGTGGCTTAGAACTCAAAAAATTACACTATTTTATGAACAATCAATGCTTAAACAAAGGTATTTAATTTATTGCTACGAAGATGACTCGCCGTTAATGTTATCAATTTCGAGGCTTCCAAAATAAACGTAAATAAAATGCATTTCAAATAATTATTTCATGAAATTTGTTATTTGTTATTTCGATCCGTTTGAGGTAATTTTCGGATACATATTGGACGGTACCTCAGCGGTCTTTCACGCAGCCAAACAAAACAAAACATGGTTGGTTTCATACTTAAGGTAATCCTCGACCGAAAACTATGTTGGGCATCGGACATTGAGGTGAGAGCCTCAGAGAAACCTCAGTCGTCTCATGATGTAATAGCGGCGATATCGGCGCTTATCACCTGAAGTCGTGCAAGTTAAGCCTATTACATTCGGTGAAAAATGTTCGGGTGAAAAAACGCTGGAGAAAGCAACTGTCATTAGTATCAGTTGCCAATCAGCCGCTGCGATAACTTCGGTAAGACTTAGAAGATTGGTTGGTGCTCGTTTGGAGACCTGGATATGCGGATTCTTCAGGGCCTTGAACCTGAGTGTACAGATTACATACAACTAATTCAACTAATATATTGCATTCAGAGATATTAGGACTAGTATTGGTGCCCAGAAATAAGATGCGAGGATATTTTGTAAGGATGGAGAAATTTTCTGACGGAATCCGCTAAACTTAAAAGGGATGTTTTTGTTCTTATTTGCTACATATAAATGTAGGTTTAATATTTTTTTCACCTCAGCTTAGATGGAGCAGATAGCGTTGTCTATGCTGCGTTGTGTATGCCACACAGTGAATATTTCATTTCCAAGGCGATACCTCAATTGTAATACACTTGTAAGTGTGGTTTTGATTAGGCTTACGCTAGTTGTAAATTAATTTAGGCACTTACATTAATGAATAACAGCCTTTACGTGGATTTACCCATAACTACTTTATTTGATGCAATTTATCGATTTTTGAAAGCACTTATTTTTTTTGTAAGAATTAATTCTTATTTTTATTATTTACTATCTCACTTGTCGAATAGCATAGTTGTAAAATGTATGTACAAACTTTTTTTCATATAAAAATTATACTTATTGTAACATAAATGCGATTTTAAATGAAATATTTGCACAAAAAATATTCTTTATGATAATGATAACACAATAAACACGAGTTTTCTAACATAATCATTAGTCTTAGTCATCCCTCTCCTCACTCCTTACCAACTTTTGCAACTCCTGATACTTCATTATAGCATTTTGCACAAAAGCAGTAGCACGTCGTACGCGTTCCGGTGTCATACCTTCGGCTATCATGCGTCCTACACGATCTGCGTTGCCCTCACTCTTCAAATACTCCACAGCAGTGTTAGTGACATTACAGACCGGTGTGAAGCTACAAATAAATCTAGTTAAAGCGCCACCAAAAAATATCATACCAATAGCTCCTAGCACAGTGGCCACAACGCGGAACAGTGTAGACATCATCATCACCGCGAAAAGATTTGCCAAATATGTGAAAGGACTGAGCAGCGAGTTGCCGTTATGCTGTGGAGTTGTGCTGCCCTCGGCTACAGCACTTGTTCCAGGCACCAAATATCCTTCATAACCAGTCTGTATAACATATGGACCTGGGTAGATGGGGCCAGCACCTGGTGGTGGTGGAGGTGGTGCTGCTGCGGCATAACCAATCGGCCCCGGATAAGCCGCGAAGCCGGGATATGCGGCACCGAACTGACTCATATATTGTTGGATAGCTTCTGGTGTGAGGAAACTGGCGTAGAGAGATGTAGCGGCACTAGATGTATCAATATTGCCCGAGATTGATGGATTCGGGGAAACCTAAAAATAAATTTTAAAAACTCACTTAATCTATTTTTTTAAATAGCTGCCAAGTAAGTAGTTCATACTGTATCAACATTTTGGACGTTTTGTTCACTTCCAGCTGCCTGCAGCTCGGTTTGATTTACTGGTGTTGAATTCTGATTGCCATCGCCAGCATCGCTTCCCGCTGCTGCCGTATTTACTGCAGTGATCTCCGCCGTTGGCTGCTGCGTGTCTGTAGTTGCATCTACTGGAACCGCATGAAGTCTTCCTAATGTTAGCATTAGGACAAGCCCAATACTTCGTAGAGTAAAATTGTACATTTTTCTTCTCTCAGCAAAAAAAAAACAAACAAATTTCCTGAAGATGTATTGCTTTTGTAGTTGGAAATAGACGACTGCTTGTCAGTGTCCAACGCTAACTATTTATAAACTCGCATATCCTGACGGTTAATGCTTTCTGCAATAGACATTTTTCTATGAGTATATACCATATTTACAGCATATGTGACTGGAATATTTTAAATTTGCTTCCAAGAATTACACTTTATATCTTTTTCCAAGGTTTAACCATACCTAAGATATACTCTTCTTTCTGTAATGTTTGCACGGTTGTGTGCTAACATAGGCTTTTTTCAATTTGTTAGATGAGCATGTATTTAAATTTACAAATTTCCGTGGTCTATTTACTAATTTTGCCCGTGTCCATTGAACTGTGAGCAGGTATCGCTATGGACGTCTCACTTAAATTTTGAATATCCTTTCTTATCGCTAAAAAGGTAAAGTCTGGCTATAAGAGTAGACATCTGCCGTCGCAAACGTAAACAATGCAAATGTTTTGTGAAATGGTGTAAAGACTTGATCGTTAAAATAGTATAATAGTGGTGGCGCATGTTATTGAGACAATTTAAAAATTGAATTAAAATATGATCGGATGTAATCGACTGTAGAAGATTTTGAAAGAAAAATGCTAAAAATTATAGTATCTCATACAAAAATATATAATTTTTTTTTTAATTAAACTGTTATTAAAAAATTATTTTAAACTTCATTTTTATTTTATTTTTTATTATTTATTTTTACAAAATAAAATTATAGATGTGAGACTAAAATTTTATTAACTTTTTTGACATAATATTGCTTCAGCTCAAGGTAAAGTTAATATTCCCATATATCAGTATATTAAGCTCTTGATTAAATTTTAAATTCCTTGAAATTATTTATTAACCGATTAAATGGGTTTTGCAGTATCAAAATATTATACTCTCTATTGGAGTAACCAGTTTAATTATGCCATGTTAGGTAAATAGAAGAGCCCGTTAATTCCGTTCAAAAATAAATTTTTATGGGCTAATCTTTTCTTTTTCTTGTACCTTCTGTAAAACTGATAAAGATATCTAAGCTTATCGTGGATTAATAACAACTAACTTACAACGAATCAAACGAGAATCAAGATATTGTTTACATGCCAAATAACATTTAAAGAATATTAAAATACTTTATGTAATACTTTTATTTATTAAAAATTTGTAGGATTTAAAAAATGCGAAGAATGTATCCAAATTGACGAAATTGTTTTCAAATTTTAAGATCATGAACAAACCACAATCAATTCATAGCGTTCGTGTATGATACTTAACTTTTTCTGTGAATTTACTGTAGTATTCTGTATTATGTCACAAGGCTCAATTTTGCAACTCTATAATCAAAATTATCAAAAAATTCTCCAACTGGTCTAAAAATTTTTTTGAAACAAAAGTATTTACTGATTTCAGGAACTTAAAAAAATATAATCAAGGAAACAAATTTCTATCACTCTTGCAATTAATTGTAAACTGGCAAGAAATTTTTTGAGTTCGAATACTGATATTCTTTGTTAGAATATTATCTACGAAGCCACTGTGTCATTAGCGAAAATTGCAATGTAATCAAAGTAATTGATTGCGAAATTTTGCTTAATAATCTCATTCATATTAAACCGAAACACTGCAAATAGCTTCCTGTTAAAACAACATCAAAACTTCATTATTTAGTTTTTACTTTGAATTTGCATAATTCATATAGGGTGTTGGAGTTTGTAAAATGATGTAAATAAGTATTGGAATTTCTTTTTTCAGATAAATAAGAATTAACGCTTACTTTGTCGTTGTCCCTAAAGAGAAAAAAGTCCACCAAATATATGTGTATGTATACATATATACATATTTGCATATTGCTCTAGCCCTTATTTAAGACCCGTTTTATCAAATCGGTTGTCATTCTCATTTAAAATGAACTGTTAAATGTTGCCTTTGAGTTTGAAGAAAATTACATAATTCTCAATGAAGTAACAAATTTACTCATGTATACAGTCACTCAAACTTTGACCACGTGTTTGAATATAAATAATGGTGCTTTGATCTGAAAAATGATTGTTGAGCGGATTCAAAAGCATTTATAGGAAGCGTAAAGCTGTAGTCGGTCGAAGAAAAATCTTAAATTGTTGTAAGTCGTGATAACAAAAAGTGGAAAATGCAGATAAAATTCATAAGAACTTGGCTGAAATTGAAATTCGACCAAAAAAATACCACGCTGTGAATATTGAATGCCTTGTGTTATGCTGGAGATTGAAGTATTGAACGAAGGTCACTTTGTCGAATTAGACCGAAATCAAATTCTTTATGTCAGTTAGCATTAAATGGGTTTGTCACTACTTTACTGTTTGGAGGAAGCAGTGTTATGATTAGATACTGTATGATAGTAGGGGGCGTGCTCCTACGTTCAGCGAAAAATAATTCCAAGTCATTACTTCCAGTATTATAACCGTTAAATGATAGAATGTCAATGTACAAGCCGCGGATACTACATTTCAATATTTTATGCATCCCAAACATGCCGCCAAACTAACCGAAAAGTGGCCAAGCCACAGTGTTTTATAGTGTTACCCTAGCCTCCTCAGTCATGGAGCATAGAGGGAATACCAACAAGTTTCAAGGTGCTGTTGGATACATTCACCATCCAATCCATAAGAGAAACTACGTTCCAATGTATGCCACGTAGGATACGAGCTACCCTGTCGCCCGGCGGTGCTTTAAGAAAATGTTAATTGACTGTTTCTTCTAATAAATATTAACCGAGTGGTTGGTAAATGCGCACTACCATTCGGAAGGCATGGGCCCAGGTCCGACCAACATCCAAAATTATAGAAAATTAATTTTCGTAATTGCGGTCGCCCCTCGGTAGGAAATGTCAAGCCCTCCGAGTGTATGACATTAAATAAAAGCTTCTCATAAATCTCTTTAGCGGTTACAAAGCGCTAAATATATATACATATATACAATAACACAAAAAATTTACCAATTTTGCACTTACCTACTTCTTAAAACATGGCGGTACCTCAAAACGGATTGCAACAAATATCAGCTATAGAGGATTGTATAACTATCACAATACTTGAATGTTTTGTATTGAACATGTAGTTTTGCTACTACAAGCCTTACAGTGATGGCTTTTCAAACATGTAGTCAAAATTTGAGTGACTGTATGTGAAATAAGTGCAGTTTGCTCATTAAATTTCTTCAGACGTTATTACATGGAATATTGTACAGAAAAATTGTAGGTTTTATAACTGAATTTTAAGTAAAATTAAGTGGTACAAATGTCTATTATTTTATTTCATTATTTATGTGTATGTATGTATATGTAGGTATCTAATATTTAATTTCTATAAATATGTTCAAAGTTGTGTGTTATTTCCCACTCTTTATATTTATTACCTATATGTATATATTCTTGCATGTATTTCTGACATGGATTAAAAGCACCGTCTCTTCCGCCTCTATCAGCCTTTCGGAGGCGGCTTAGAATAAACTGTAGGTCCCCATAATTGTGGGGAAAAACATGAAGACGGACATCACAAATCGGAGAAGGAGCGTCGTCGAAAATCGCTTTAGCGAGAATGATAGATATTCATATATATGTATAAATTATTGCGTGTCAAGTTTCGTTTTACATTTTGACCTGGATGACCTTGACGTTCTCCTTTTCCCTATTATAGGTTTTATTGACGTTAAAAGTTTTATTTACATTATTTTTGATTTTCCTATTTTTACTACTTCATTGCATACTGCTTTACTGCTTCATTGCATGTACATAGTTAAATACATATACAATACTCATATATACCCATATAAGTGTGTATGTTTACATGCAATTAATTGGAGCTAATTAAATAGAATTATGAACACGCCTATTATACATATTTACATACATAAGTAATTGAAAATTTGGTGAACACCGAAACCACTGGTGATTAGGCTAAAAATTTCTTTGTGAAATCAAATTGAAATAATATTTCTTTGTTTTGTTTTTGATTCGATTTTTTATATATATTTTTTATGTTATTGAACAATTACCTGAAAAAGCATATAGTCCGATCAATTTAGATATTCGAAGCCACATAAATTCACACCAAGCTGAAAATTGGTAGGATTGTTTAAAATACAACAAAAAATAATATTTGAAAATTCCCCATCTTTCTCCTGAAAGGAAATTTTTGTTATTAAAGGTCAAAGTTCACAAAATGAGTTTTTCGCGATTTTCAGAAAAATGGTAAGTTTTATCATAAAATACCTCAGAAAAAAATTGTAGATCATAAAATTATCTACAAAAAATGTATCTATGAGCCACCGTTTTTTGAGATATAGCGATTAAAAAAGTTGTAAAAGTTGTAATCGTCATAAAATGCACACGTGTCCACGTCACCTATGAGGTGGTTTACTAAACACGTTTTTTAACGTGGTTTCTCCAGTAGGTCTATTTATTCCACGGGTCACTTGGAATCATGTTTAATTTTAACCTATTGCAAAATAATGGATATTAGCAGAGATTGAAAAGGTAAAAGCAATTTAAGTTAAAAAAAGTAGTGAAATCTAATCGTCCGAGTAGTAACTTTCGGATTCTTCTTCTTGTTCTTCTTCTTATTCGTCTTGTTTTTCTTTATCTTCATCCTGATTGCATGTAAACTGCGTTAATAGTGATGTATCGCATATCGCCTCGTTGGAATCAAACGGATCCTCTACTGTTGGTGATTCAATATTAAAGGACGACCGGTCTTGACAATGTGTAAATGCCAGAGAACAAAACAGTCCGACTGTTACCACTGCATCCCTTTTTGCAGTTACAAAAAATCGTGTTTAGCAGTTTTCCGGCGCAGGTGGAAGTAAAGTTTGCACTGGTTCAAATGAATTGTTGACCAACTTCCAATCGCGGTCTGTAGGGTCTAGCTGATAATCAAGCCACACTTGAACTTGGTAATATACCCGAAAAAGATGTTGATGAGTTCTAGAAAGACAAGCTAATTGTACTTGTTTTTTACTTTTGGTGTTTTTAACGAAAGATGCATATATATACTTATCTAAGCAGGTATATTTTTTAAGAGCTCCATACATAGAAAGAAAAAAAATGCCGTTAGTGATTATTTCTTGTCGAATAGAATTACTATTTTTAAAAACTTCAGCACATTGAACTAAATTTGATTTTTCAAACATTTTGAAAACTGTTATTTTACCCCTTCTGTAAAATGCAGATGACATATCACACACAGTTATTCGTGTAAAAATAGTATATGATTTTGACACTTTGCAAAAGTAGATAAACTTTTTGATAAATATATTTCCAATTGATGTTCAGCTTTTCCTGGTTTTAAGAATAAAATAGTTTGTTCAGTTGGAGTTCGAGCAGAGAGTAATAAAAGTAAGTCTACATCATCACCAATAACAATAGTACAACTATTGTCAAATTCAATTGCTCTATTGCTGTTTCAATTATCAATACTTCAGCATCATTATTAGCTTATTTTACCAATATATTTTCAGCAGGCCTACTGGGGAAGCCACGTTAAAAAACGCGCCAAGTACACTACCTTATAGGTGGCGTGGAAACATGTGCATATTATAACAATTACAGCTTTTACAACTTTTTTAATCGTTATATCTCAAAAACGGTGTCTTGTAGGAAAATAAGTATTGATACATTTTTTGTACATAATTTTATGAAAAACTCATTTATTTGACCTTGACCTTGAATACATTTTTTTCCTTACAGGGGAAAGATAGGGAAATTTCAAATTTTATTTTTAGTTGTATTTTAAACAATCCTACCGATTTTCAGCTTGGTGGGAATTTATATAGCTTTACTCTTATTTTTTTGGTTTAATTTGACACTAATAATATTTTTTTAGTTTTATTGATCGAAGATTTTCCCTCCCATTTCAATTTTAAAATGTTATTCAATTATAATCGATTTTTTTTATTTTTTATTCCAATATAATAACTGATTTGTTTACAAAAAACCGTTTAAAAACCACGTTTAGAGACCACTTTTAGTCAAATATTTAAAATACGGAAATTATAGTTTATTTTAATTATTTATTTCAATATATTTTTAGGAAAAGAAAAATTTTTAGAAGCCAAATATTCAAAGTTATTTTTGATCAAAAAAATAAAAATAAAAATAAAATGAAAGTATAAGACTCAAAGATAACCTCTATAGCAGATGGGGGGAAAAATTCGAAAAGTATTATTTATATTTGCAAATCGGTTCCTTGTTTTTTTTTTCAATTTATTTATAAAGCGTACTAAAAATAATACAAATAAATATGAATACACCTGGCTAAAAATTAACAAAGTTCAATTTTGTATATTTTATCTTGAGATATTGCGTTGTAGCTTCATAAATCCGTTTTCAAGAAAAATAACGTTAAAAAAGAAGGTGGTTATCACTAGGATATCTATTACAAATAATAAAAAAAACTGAAGGAAACAAAAACATATTTTTAATGATTTGAATTTCGAATAGCAGTCTCAGTGTATAATATTCGTACTTAGTATTTTTAGTTGCTTTATTTTTACATATTATTTATTCACTTATTAGCTTTTAATTTCCTTTCATGTAGTTAGAAAATTGTAATTAAAACTATATTTATAACCACAGATATATTAGAAAATAATTAATAGTGACAGTGACACACATTTAACATATATAAAAAAACATGCAGTTAAATAAAAAAACAACTAATAATGTTTATCATTGTAGTCAAAAAAAGTTTAAACGAAATAAGTTCATCATGATTACAAGTACAAGTTGATTTAAACCTTTAATTATAATTATTTATGAATTTTCATTCATATATATGTATATTTAATGATATCATATTGATAATTAAATAAAAATGTCTTAAACTCTAACGCACCAATCCAGTTTTTTCCCCAACCTGATAGTTTTTTGGCATTTTATTACATGTTGGCATACTTTGCAATATCGAATCCACAAACATCAAAAATAGATACCGAAGCAATAATTGCAAAATCAGCAACAGTCAATTCATCACCGGCCTCATGTCTAGTTGTTGCCATCTAAGAAAGTATTCAGCAAATCAAATGCATTTTCCATTTTCTTATACAGCTAAGGATTAGGAAGTATAGGCGGTGATTGACAACAGCACGCTTCTTAGGGCAATTAGGGTATAACATCTCATTCTTGCCATATTTCTTGACCGAATAGCGCGAGATTCCCATAATGTCAAATCTTGATCAACCAAAGTGGGTACAGTTCGCTGCGGATTAATTTTAGGTATCAAATTTTCTCTGGTAATCAATTTTCTATTTAAATTGATGCATAAGGTTTTCGCTGTGAGTATCAACATGATGATGTTGAACACTAAAATGGAGATTTAAAAGTTATTTTGAGAAGCAACAGTCAATAAAAATCATCATTAAAGTAAAATTTTGTCTTCTCTTATTATAGATAAATTAGGGACATATTTTAGTTACGTTGTAGCAAAGCATTAAAACAAATATAAGAAAATAATCCATTAAAATATATAAGCGTTAACTGGCGCAGAAAAAATCTTAGAAAATAAGGTTGCAGAAATTAACTAAATGTTAATTTTTTTTTAATTATTTGTTAACGTAAATAAGACAATTTTATTATAATTTTTTTTATATATAATTACTTGAAAGCAGTCAGTGAACTGTAAAACTATTCCCATCGCTTAAAAAACTTTCTCATCGAAGCGGTGCCCACAGTCCAGAACAAGGAAAAGCTCCATATTAATAGAATCTTGGCGTTTCTTATTTATATATTTGCGGCTATGAGTGTACTGTCGAAATTTGTTTCGATGTTTGTTTCATTAAAAATTAATAAAAATGTTCACTTTTTTGCAGCTTAACAGAAAAGAACTTAAAATGCTATTATGAAACTTTAAAATTATTAAAATACTTTTTCAAAGTTAAATATGCTTTCAAAGAACTATATCAGAGTGAAAAGAAAGTTTATCTCTTTAGATATAAAATCCTACCTTTAATTTAGGAATAACTGTCACTGCATCCTCGTAATAGTGTCGACACTGATAATTTATATCAAAAACAAAGAATAATTTTGATGTTAAAATGTGTATACATTGAGTACAAACACTGAATTGTATGCATTGATACAACTTATTCTATTTACATCCTACCCATTTTAGTGTCAATCACGGGACTTTCAGTCATATTGACTTAACTTTTTGTTCACCAAGATTGGCAATTGATTCCCAATGGGAAGTAGCACAATCAACGCACTCTAGTGATTATTATCCTATATTAATAGATTTATTCGTATCTTTAAATATATTTAATGATAAAAAGATTCCTAGATTTAAACTCAAACTTGCTAACTGGCCTAAATTCAATACACTGGCAGAAACCCTACATTTTGAAAAGCCGGTAAGTTCTAATATTAATAAGGAATGCGCTAATATACATAGGATAATTTTGTCAGCTGCTAACCAAGCGATTCCACAAACGAATTCCAAAAATAAACGATATATTCCTTGGTGGAATGAAAATTTAAGTAAACTTAAAATGGAACGAAACAAATTTTTTAATACTTTGAAATGCAACATTTCTCAAGAAAATTTACTAGCTTATAAAAGGTCAAATTCACTGTATAAAAGAGAAATAAAATTAGCAAGAAGAAGTCCTTAGAAGAGTTTACTGATCAAATAACTCCATCAAATTCAACAACGCAAATTTGGTCCAACATTAGAACGTTTTGTGGTCTACATAAATTTAAAGGTATTTATTGTTTAAAGCCAGTTAATCCTCAGCATTCAAATATTTTAGATGTTTCTCATTGCACAAGAATTCGAAAATTTTGGTCTGATGAAGCGTTGGACGAAAAGTTTTCCGATTCCTTTAGTAGGGGAAAAAGATATTCATTTCAACTAGATTGTATAAGCTCTAGTAACGAAGAAAATTTTATAGAAAGAAAAATTACATTTATTGAATTTGAAATTGCACTGAAGAAGCTAAAAGGAACCACTCCTGGACAAGACCGAATTTCATATCCAATGATAACCAATCTTTCAAATAAAGTTAAAAACCGAATCATAAACTTATTTAATAACATTTTTGATAACCCCCACATACATATATTCAGAAGAAGTACAGTAATACCAATTTTAAAATCCAATTCCAATAATACAGACATAAACTCATATAGACCTATATCTTTAAATTCATGTATTTCTAAAGTAATGGATAAAATCATTGCATTGGTATTTAAACAAAAATAAATTTTTAAATAAATATCAAACAGGGTTCAAAAGAGGACAGTTTCACATTATCTTTTATACATTGACTACCTAGTTACCAAATCTCTTTCTACACACAGTCATATTTCCATTTTATCTTTGGATTTTAGAAAAGCTTTTTACAGAATTGGTGTTCATGCTATAATTGATCAATTAATAGAATGGAAAGTAGGAACTAAAATTATAAATAATATTAAACATTTTATGACAAAAAGAAAAATTAGAGTTTGCGTTGATTCTACATATTCTCAATTGTTTGATATTAATAACGGTATTCCACAAGGATCACCCTATCTGTTGTTCTCTTTTTAATAGCCTATAATAAACTCTGTGTCATAATTAGCGTCTATAAACATATTAACTTCTGCGCATATGCTAATGATTTTCAAATCATCATTAAACCCAACAAAAATAAAAATCAGTCAATACATATGAATACACTATTCAATTAAATAAATATTGGAGTGATTACTCTGGCGCTCAATTATCCACACAAAAATGTAAACAGATTCATATCTGTAGAGAGAAAAATTCTAATGTAAAGATCACGGTTGATAATTCCGAAATTCCGGATGTTAATGAATTAAAAATATTGAGCTTATACTTTAACAAGAAGTATAACTGGAGAAATCATATAACTAAATTAAGAGCATCTCTTAGCAATCGTTTAAATATAATAAAATATTTTTCAAGTATAATTATAACTGCAATCCTTTAATTCTTTTAAAAGTAATTAAGGCCATAATAATGTCAAAAATTTATTATGGGCTCTTTTTGTACGGACAGGAATCATATTCATTATCGAAATGTTTGAAATCGATATATAATTCAGCCATCATAGTACTACAAATATAAACAAATTATTATTCGAATCAAAAATACTGCCATTAGAAAAGCGAAATGTGTGGTCTATCGTAAAAATATTTAAATATATAATTCAAGTAAATAATATAATATCAAATATCATAAATAAAATCATTTTATCGAAAAGAATACCTAAATATAAATCTACAATACAAAAATGTATCGAATTATGCAAGATAAAAGATATACCTTACAAACCTTTCAAAACTTCTCCTGAAAAATTTCCACCTTGGTTCCTGAAAAGTTATTGTATTGATATAAGCCTTAGCCAACTGAAAAAACTCGTACCTCCACAGACGGTTCCAAATTAAATGAAAATACATCATTCAGTGTAGCAACACAAAATTCTATTTTAAAAGTTGGAATACTTCCTAACTCTGTTTTTACAGCGGAATTAATAGCTCTTTTGGAGGCATTATTGCTAATTAAGGATAGAGCTGGAATGTTTGTTATTTGCACTGATTCTCTTGCTGCAATTAATTCGATAAAAAATTTAAATAACTATAGCATTTACCCTAAACAAATAAGAAATTTAATAGTCAATTTCTTCCCAAAGATTAAGTTACTTTGGGTACCTAGTCATGTGAATATAACAGGTAATGAGTATGCTGACAAAGCGGCAAAAGAAGCCGCTTTGCAGTTTTTGTAATTATTCTCAGATAGCCTCATTTACTCTTCAATTGTCATAAATTTTCTCATATTAGAAAAAATATTTTCAACAATAAAAATCTTTTAAATTTACTATCTGAACCTAGTAACGAAAATATCAAATGTATAATTAAATTTCTTAAGCTAAGTAAACTTTACTATAAAATTTAAATGATTCGAGTTAATCTTATTTATTGAAGTTTAGTATATTTAGTATTAAGAAAAATTGAAATTTGCATAAATTATTTTATAAACAATGAAGTATTTTAAGAAAAATATTTGTTTATTTTAAGATTTTATAAAAAAATTTATTTTTATTGCACTCAGCCTAAGGCCTATTGTTGCTATGGCTACTTAGCTAAATTATAATTTTATATTGTAATATTAGCTTTTAAATAAATAAAGAATAAATAATTATATTTACATGCCTCGATGCTAGTTATAATACTCGTTTACTCTTACAATTTATAAATATACTGCTCTCTACGCTACTCTCTCCCCGTTTTCTCATAATTAGTGACAGCTCTTTTAAACAAAGCGTTGTTAGTAGTTTGAAACCTGAATATAATAGAGGATAATTTATTTTTAGTATTGAGTGCGTGTATATATGAATTGATATATATCTTTTAAAAAACAGTTTGCCTTCATTCCGATCTGTTCCACTCCTAGTATTTAAATACTTCTAATAAAAAGCCTAAACAAATATTATTATGAGGCGTATAAAAATATGCATTTGTTGTAGAACTCTCTTTTATTGTCAAATATGAAATTAGAACAAGAAAGAAATGGTGTCTTCAGTCATGCCGAAATCTTTATACCATTTATAAACATATCAAATTTATTACAAAATGACGATACGATTTTCAAGATGGTCAGTGTTCCTTGTTTATTTGAATTTCCGTGGTTAGCATACCAAATTTCACACTATTAGATCTTTTTTTTCGAATTTTTTACCCACAGTTTATCAGTTCTATTCGGTTATTTGATAGAGTCTTCCCATTTCTATGATTTTCAGTACCAATGCTTACTTCATTATATGTGTGTAGAATACCTATTTTCATATTCTTGAAAGATTTATTGAAATAGCTATGATCCAAAAACACATATCTGAATAAATCGGTTGTGATATAGTCAACCGATTTGACAGGTGCTGACAAATGATCAATACGTTACAAAAATACACCACACACAAATATCTAAATAACTGGGAGACTAGTTTGCGTTCAAACAAAAGGACAGATAGACAGACAGAGCTAAATCAACTCAGCTCGTCATTCGATATGATACGATACGATCGGTATAAATTTCCGCGGATCTGAATTTCGCGCCTTAGCTGCTTTTTTGATGGAATTTTGACACAAAATCTGATATTTTAACAAAAAGAAAGGACCTACAGTTTATTCTAAGCTGCCTCCGAGCAGCCGATGGATGTTTATGAGGATGCTTTATTTGATGCCAGAAATGCACCCGCCGAGCGGCGACTGTAATTTGAAGAATTGATAAATATTTGTGAGTATATTATAAAGGAATATAAAGCACAAACGTCTACCTTGATGTTTTTTACTACAAATAGAGGAACTACACCTTTCAGTCTTTTTCAAATGGCTTTTACATTTCTTTAAGAAGCTTTTATTATAGTGATATACATATATTATAATATATAAATAAAAAAATAGTTGTACGGTCGAATGGCCTCGTAAAAAAAACCACTTTGTACCACCTTACACAGGAGTTCCGATGTCTCTTTTTGATTTTTACTAATAATAATAATTATATCTAAACTTTCTAGTTATTTTTACACAAAAAAATTTCACAAATCACAGATAAAATCATAATTTCTCCAACAACTTGTAATTCAAGGGCTTGGTATTGTCCAACACAAATGAATAACTAACTCAATACGTCTACAAAATGTTATTAAGAATCCCACACTTGTTCGAGCATAAATGATTAAAAGGAGAAAGGTGAATGTAAAGCGCCAACTAATCTGATATATGTAATTTAAAGTAATTAAAATTTGAAATCAAAGTAAAATAGTCATTGCTTTTATTACTCACCCAAAATATAATACCATAAAAAGACAGTCTCATATTGATTGTTTTTGTTTTTATTTTCAATTTATTAAAAATAAAGCATGTGATCGCATTACAGAAATTATTTACACAAAACATAAATGCAACTCAAAATAAATTAAAGAATTTAATAAGTTTTAAAAATAAGAGTCCTCTTAGTTAAAGAACTTTTTGAATTCGGCGCAACCTGCCCAGTTCTCTTCCCAACCTGGCAATTTCTTGGCACTTTCGTACCATCTAGCTACATTAGCATATCTGCTGATGTCAAAGCCAGCAACATCAAACGTTGAAACTGAAGCTAAAATAGCATGATCAGCCACAGTCACTTGATCGCCGGCCACGTATTTATTACCTTCTAAAAATGTATTCAAGAAATCGAAAGCAGTTTCAATCTTTTTGTACAATTCTGGATCAGCTGGTGCTTTGGCGAATATTTGTGGGTAGTAGTAATTGGAGAATGACTGATACAAGGTACCCATGTCGAAGTATAGACGTTGGTTTACAATAGCCTGCTTCTTAGGACACTTTGGAAATAATGAGTCGTCTTTGCCGTATTTCTCAACCAAGTAAACAAGAATAGCACGTGATTCCCACAACGCAAAACCGTTGTCTACCAATGTGGGAATGGTGTGTTGTGGGTTGATTTTTAAGAATTCGGGTGTAAGTTGCTCTCCAGCTTGTAAATTCAATAATTTCTTATTCAATTCAATACCAAGGCTCCTGGCGGTCAAAAGTACTGAACGGCATGGTGCAGAACCGGGTAAGTAATAGAAATCCATTTTGTTTATTTTCTATTTTTATCTGTTTGTGAAGAAAATACACATTATTAATATTTATTATTTTTATAGGTAATTATAATGTACATATGTATGTATTAGTCTTCTTCTCGTTTGTTGGTAGCTTTATATAAGTAAAAAAAAAAAATCGAAAGTAATAAAAGTTACAAAGACCGATTTTTTTTCGAGTAATAAACGTTAATACTGGTTTTCGAAAGGATATACATAGGTATACAATTTTTTTGTTATTACATACAAAGATATACTTATGTTGATACAAAAGCTCAAAATTTTGTTCGAACATTTTCGAGCAGTTTGAACATTTGAGCAAAGAGCACTTGCACTCTTGCTCATTGCTGATTACTCGAAAATATTTGAGCACGAACATGAGGCAAAAACTTTGACTGTATTCTCAGAATTTTTTTTTATAATTTTAAATTTATTTATTTAAAGTCATTTAAAAGCCAAAGAAATTTTGACAAACAAAATTTAAATTTTTTTGTACAGCAGCTGTAGTATTTACCATGTGCATATATAGAAAAATTACACCGGCTTAGATTCATATACATTTTTGTACCCGTGCAACATCCGGCCTTTTAAATTTAAAAATCTCTTTATTTGTGGTTCTCTTACGAGAAATATCTATGTATATCAGCATTTATACATATGTATGTACGTATGCAACCTATGCATATATCACTACGAATGCATGTGCGGACATATTTATCATACATAATATATGTATCTGGACGCGAAATATTTGCATTAAAATCAAATTCTTTTATTATACATATGTATGTACAAATTTATATGTGTCTATTGTATAATTCTAAAGCAAAAATAAAACGCTGAAGGTACACAAGGTATATATGTATGCACACATATATATACATATGTATATACACATAAAAAATGTGGCAAATATATTCCAAACTACATCTCGCGAAAAAACTCTGGTACTAAGATGTTGATTCGCAGATTGTGAATTAGTTATGTATATTAGTTTCAACAAAAATAAAATAAAATAAAAATACTGTAGTTTGAAAATGTTCACAAACTAAAGAAAACAGTAAATCTAAGCTTAAAATATACATACATATGTATGTTTTTTCTTATAAGCACTTTTATATACAGATATATATGCATGTATACATACATATATTTCTACACTCACTTTTTCTTGCAAGAATATATTCCACTATAACTACTCGGCAGTCCGACAAAATACCAACTAATATTGCTTTGGCAGTTAGTCACTTTATAAAGCTTTCGCATTGCCGGCAAAATAAAATATTTAATACATAAGTGAATATACGTACATATGTAGGTGCATTGTATACTCCATGCACGCCTTAAATATATAATCTACGCGAACAATAGACTAACCCAAAACTAACCACAATCCATACAAAAAATATAGTCGCACTCTGCATAACATCCGAGTAGTCTATTGGGTAACTACAGGGCATTACACGAAAAATTACGTAACATATATCTTACTTTCAAATCCTATCCGTTTGGAGGAAAAGTTATTAAAACATGATGTATATTATATAAATTTATATTAATGGTAATAATTTACTAATAAATACATATATAACATATTTCATAACTTTTCAAGATGGCGACCGATTTAACAACTGTCAAGTGATTTATTTTCAGTTTGGTTTGGCAATTCATCACGAATAGACTCACGCCTGAACAACGCTTGCAAATAGTGCAATTTTATTTCGAAAATAATGGTTCTGTGCGGGAAACGTATCGCGCACTACGTCCAATGATACGGACCAATGATTCCACCAGCCTATAAAGCGCACCAAACAGTCAGTTTTTCTGGATGTAACGGTGTTTCAACATACACTTGAGGATTACTTTCACTACAAATGCGGCAGTTTTGTTTGTTGACGTAGCCATTCAACCAGAAATGCGCTTCATCGCTAAACAACGATAAAATGGACGTAGTGCGCGATACGTTTTCCGCACAGAACCATTATTTTCTAAATAAAATTCCACTATTTGCAAGCGTTTTTCAGGCATGAGTCTATTCATGATGAATTGCCAAACCAAACTGAGAATAAATCACTTGACAGCTGTTAAATCGGGCGCCACCTTGAAAAGTAATGCCAACCTAAAGTTCTATACCTCTATAAAAAACACCCTTTACATATATATTGTATGAATGCCAACCATCAATTCAACAATCCCACTATTCGTATGTTTTAACGAATAGGCGGCATATCGGTCTACACCCAGCAGTAGGTATAAGGAAATAAGAGTAAACATGACATATATCCTGTAAATAATTGTGGACCATATGGTCACTTGGATTACTGCATTGCTGCCAGCGTTGAACCAATTTACGTGTCGCCAACAGTTTTTTGTTAGTCGCCCACTGCTCTTTTAACTATACAAAGTTGCAATTGCTCATAAGTTTGAGATTTAAGAGCACTTATGGCTTAGCAATCTGCCGTCCAGTAGTGTAACATAACTTTTGTCACAAAATAATCAATGGTTATATCCACATGTCCAAAATTTAGGGAAAAAATTGGTTTTACGTATGTACATATATAGATACGATGAGCAGAGAAAAACTCTAAAATGCGATAATTCAGCTTCAACGGCTCTAACAGAAGTTTTGATTTCATTTAGCCCTCGGAATAGTGCGAAATGAATTATTCATTAAAAATATAAAATAATTTAATAAATACCTTAAAAATGATAGTTTATACTAGGCGCATAGCTCAAAATCCCAGTCGCAATTACCAATCCAGTTATCTGTTGGGTAGCAGAACAATTGTAAGATCAGAGCCAAAATGATTATATGGCTTTTTTCCCCACTTAAACGTACTTATGTATGTATGTATGTAAATAGTTGTACACAATTTTTTTTAGATACAAATACTCGCTCGCAAACACATTTAATATAAGAGAAGTATAAGAGAGAGTATGAAACAGGGAGAAAAATAAATGTAAATGTAGACAAACAAACAACAATGACAAAGCAAGAATATTTCAACATTTGTAGTACTTGTGAAGCCATACATATATATGTACATATGTATATTAAAAATGTACAAACAGTAAAAAAATAGCAAATGGATTAACATCAACTCAGCCCCTATTCTATTACTAACAAATAAAATATTTTATTATGAATACTACTACTTACTAATGTCTAAAAATATATTTTCTTATGCTTGTATACATATAAATTCAAGTTACTGGATACACTGATCGCACATTGAAAATTGGTTTCATTTTTATTCCAATATCAAGAATTTTTTGAACAAAACTTGTAAATATTCTGAATTACTTATACGTTATCTAGAGACAAAACACACCCTCTGAGAATGTATACCAACATTCCCTTTATCGTTTAATTTCTCTTTGATCAATTTATATAGAAATATTGATAAATAAGCAACGTAGGAGGTACACAAAATAAAACAGGGGAGCTCCCAATGTACAACATGAGAACAAAATGAGGGTTTTCATTAATATTTTTGGCACAATTAATTACCGTGATGTTAAGAAATTATAATTAAATAAAATGCAAAAAAAAATCGATTTCTTCTGACTTACACACACATACAAACACACACACATATATATATATATATATATATATTTATATATATATATAAGGATGTTTTTTATAGAGGTGTAGAACTTTAAGTTGCAATAAAGCAACGATGGATTATTCGATTGACATGAATTTTATTTATCCGAAAGATAATCCTGTGGCATTACATTTTAAATATGATTTCTGGCATATGACCACCACGGCTGACGCTGATGTAGTCCAATTTGGACGTCAAATTTTCGATGACTTTTTCCAACATTTGTGGCCGTATATCCGCAATAACACGGCGAATGTTGTCTTCAAAATGGTCAAGCGTTTGTGGCTTATCCGCATAGACCAATAACTTTACATAGGCCCACAGAAAGTAGTCTAGCAGTGTTAAATCACAAGATCTTGGAGGCCAATTCACAGGTCCAAAACGTGAAATTAGGCGGTCACCAAACGTGCCTTTTAATAAATCTATTGTGGCACGAGCTGTGTGACATGTTGCGCCGTCTTGTTGAAACCACATCTCCTGGACGTCATGGTTATTCAATTCAGGAATGAAAAAGTTAGTAATCATGGCTCTATACCGATCACCATTGACTGTAACGTTCTGGCCACCATCGTTTTTGAAAAAGTACGGACCAATGATTCCATCAGCCCATAAAGCGCACGAAACAGTCAGTTTTTCTGGATGTTTCGGTGTTTCAACATACACTTGAGGATTACCTTCACTCTAAATGAGGCAGTTTTGTTTGTTGACGTAGCCATTCAACCAGAAGTGCGAAGACGATAAAATGGACGTAGTGCGCGATACGTTTTCCGCACAGAACCATTATTTTCTAAATAAAATTGCACTATTTACAAGCGTTGTTCAGGCGTGAGTCTATTCATGATGAATTGCCAAACCAAACTGAGAAAGAATCACTTGACAGCTGTTAAATCGGTCGCCATCTTGAAAAGTAATGCCAACTTAAAGTTCTATACCTCTATGAAAAAAACACCCTTTATATATATTGTTACGATCTTGCTGATTAACCTCGATGATTTCCTTAATCTTTCGGGTACGGCCTCTGGATTGTTAAATAAAATTGCCAACTTAATTTGCAGTTTCTTTATTTATAAAGAATTTAATTAATGTCCTTTTGATTACTCAGTAATTCACAATTCAATTACAATTTACTTTACTATTTACAATCACTTGTATACAACTTTCACAATGTACTGCTTATTACTTTACTGCAACGCTTTTAATTCACAACTGATTACTCTTGTAGTCGAATGTCGTCCTTATATACTTGTTTGCTGCTTGAAAAACGAAACCCCTGGAATAATCGCGTCGTTTACGATAATCGCCTCGTTTACGATAATCGTCGTTTACGATAATCGCCTCGTTTATGCTCTAGAACGTGCCAGTTGTCGGATCGGTCGGTTGGACCTTCCCAATTGCATTGAAGTTTTGGGGACAAACCTCTCTTTCGTTGTGGATTGTACAGCAACACCAAATCTCCATTTTGGAAGCCTTCGGAGTTCATCGCCTTGTCATACCTAGCCTTCATTTTGTCACTCATAATTTGAGTTCGCTGCCTCACAAGAGCATGTATCTCTCTTAACTCTTCCTCGAGAACAGTAGACGCTTCCTTTCCAATTCTTCTCGCATCACCAGTTATTCCAAATTTTAAATCGCTGGGCAACCGAAGTTCACTACCAAACAGTATCCTGGCAGGTGTTTGACCTGTTGTTTCATGCACTGCGGACCGATATCCCATAAGGAAAAGCGGTATGTGTACATCCCAATCATCTTGATTCTTGTCCACTACTTTCCGCAAGTGCTCTTCCAGAGTCCGGTTGAATCGCTCTACCATGCCATCTGATTGAGGATGCAGGGCTGTCGTTCGGGTTTTGCGAATACCAAGTATCTGGCACATCTCTTGGAACACCGCCGCTTCAAAGTTTCTTCCTTGGTCTGAGTGCAATTCTATAGGCGCACCGTATCTGGTAACCCAATTGTGAGTGAATGCATCCGCAACTGTTTTCGCTTCCTGGTTTGGAATTGGGTAGACCTCAGGCCATTTACTAAAGTAGTCCATAACCACAAGAACGTATTTGTTTCCTTGTCTGCTCATAGGGAATGGACCGGCTACATCCATGGCAACCCGCTCAAATGGTGCACCTGAGTTAGCTGCAATGCACTCCGTGCAATTAGCTATCCACTCAGCGACCGATTGACGACAGCCAACCCAATAGAACCGCTGCTTGATCTTCTCCAGCGTTTTTGTAATGCCTAGGTGCCCTCCACTAGGACCATTATGGAATTCCTTAAGAACATCCGGAATTCTTAACCTCGGAACTACTATAAGCTTCCGAGAGCACTGGCCATCTTCACTTTCCCATACTCTATGCAAACAGCCAGATATCAATTCTAAACTGTTCCATTGTGCCCAGTATGCTTTCGCGATGGGACTTTCCGCTGCCATTTGTTCTTTATTTGGCCGTCTGTTTACCTCCAATCCGTGCATTACCAATTCCAAGTCCGGATCTTCTTGCTGATATTTCCTTAAGTGACTTGCCTCCCACTCTTCTGCTGATGTAACTGTCATTAGCCGGACGTCTATTATGTCTTCCTTACCCTCGGCTTTTGCACATTCTTACTCTTGCGGTGCTCGATGGTCAAGTCATAACTTTGCAGCCTCTCAATCTACCGTGCAAGCTGCCCTTCGGGATTCTTGAACTGTAGTAGCCACTTCAGCGCTACATGATCCGTTCTAACACGGAAATGTCGACCATACAGATATTTGTGGAAGTGTTTAATGCAATCCACCAACGCTAATAGTTCTCTCCGCGTTACGCAGTAGTTCCGCTCTGGTTTCCCAATAGACCAGCTATAGTAGGCAACTATCTTCTCCTGCCCATCAATCACTTGCGAAAGTACCCCTCCTATGCCATAACCACTAGCATCTGTGTCCAGAATAAATGTTGCACCTCGAACCGGGTACGCTAGCATAGGTGCAGTGCATAGTCGTTCTTTTAAAGCTTGGAAAGCCTCCTCTTGTTCAGTTTTCCACTCGAAAGATCTATTTTTCCTTGTGAATTCATGGAGGCTGTGAGCTACGCTGGCGAAATTCGGAACAAAGCGGCGATAGTAAGTACACAGCCCAAGAAAACTTCTTAATTCATGCAAATTCCTGGGTCTCGGCCAATCCTTTACTGCTTCTATTTTTTCCTTCGCAGTACAAACGCCCTTCGTGGTTACTTGATGACCTAAGTAATTCACCTCCTTCTTGAATAAAGAGCACTTCTTAGGACTTAGTTTAAAACCAGCGCCAGCTATTCTCTGAAAAACTTCTTCCAAATTAGCCAGATGTTCATCGAACCTTTTTCCCAATCCGATGATGTCATCCAGATACACCAAACAAGTCTTCCAATGTAGTCCTTTGAGCACATGGTCCATTAATCTTTCAAAAGTGGCAGGAGCGTTGCATAACCCAAATGGCAGTACCGTAAATTGCCATAGACCGTTGCCGGCACTAAAGGCTGTCTTCTCTTTATCTGCTTCCAATACCCGCTCTTAAGGTCAAGTGTTGAGAACCATTCTGTGCCAGTTAACGAGTCGAGTGTATCATCGATCCTGGGCAAAGGATAGCTGTCTTTCTTTGTAACATCATTTAATCTCCGATAGTCCACGCAGAACCGCAACTGGCCATCTTTTTTCTTCACGAGTACCACCGGAGAGCTACATGGACTTGCCGATGTTTCGATAGAATCGCTTTCGCTCATTTCCCTAATTATTTGGCCAACAGCGTCACGTTTGGCTAGTGGAACGCTTCGAGGAGCTTGACGAATTGGTCTTACGTCACCAGCATCAATGCTATGCTTCACTACGTTGGTCCTGCCTGGTTTGTTGCCATCCTTGTCGAATATTTTGGAGTATTTACGGATCATCTGGCTGGCCTTGTGCTTGTACTTGTCGCTCAACCCTTGCGTCCATGCATTGATATCTTCCTTCATCTCCTTGCTGCCAATAGAGTCGATTCCAGATGAATCATTGCATTTGATGATGGCTTCCACCTCTTGACATTGCCCTAATACAGTTCCACTAGGAATTTTTATTGGTGATCTGAAGTCATTTAATACTCTCACTGGGATGTGTCCATTCTTTTGCGTCTTAGCCAGGTTTTTACCAATAAGTACGTGCGGTATAGAATTTTGTGCTGCTTCGACAACCCACAATTTGTTTGTCCCACAATCTCCATTAATTTTCGCCCAAACAACTGCTTCTGACTTTGGTGGGATCGCTTCGGTTCCTTCTAGGACCACTTGCTTGCTGCTGTATGTGGAATTATAGCCAATGCTTAGTGGAACTTCTGTGTTCTTATACTCCATAATTTTGTTATTCAAGTCGATCTTGATACCTTGATCCATCAAGAAGTCCACTCCTACGATTACGTCATCCACAATCTGCGCGACTATAAAGCTTTGTAACACCGTCACATTCCCTATTGAGACCTCACATGTTACTTCTCCCACCACTTGTGTGTCCTCACCAGTCGCCGTTTTCAATATTGCTCCAGGTAATGGTCTCACTTCTTTAGCGATCAGGTCAGTTCGAATGATGGAGTGTGATGCGCCCGTATCCACTGTTAATTTTCGCGCTCGTTCATCCACATATCAACCAATAGTAATGTTGCTGGTTTTTCTACCAATTTGCGAGACGGAGATTATGGGGCATTCAATTACTGGAGCCAGCATACGCCCTTTTAGACTGGCTCGTTTTAGTTTAACGACTGAGAAGTTGATGGTTTATCCTCCTCAGCCTTCCGTTTGCGCTGTCCTTCCTGTATGCTGGAACCCGTTTTGCATTCGCGTACGAAGTGACCAGGCTTTCCACATTTAAAGCATTTCCCAGCCTGATTCTTGCCACCAGAACGATTCATTCCTTCTAACGACTTCAGAGTTCTCAATATTTCGGTCATCACATCTGCTGTTTCAACCACCACTTTATTGACTTTGTATGCTGGTCTGCTTATGAGTGCCGCCGTTTCACGTGTTTGAGCATACGCCACTGTTTCAGCGAATGTTAACTTTGGATTCGCATATGTCTCCCGCTTGGTGTAAACGTCTTTTATGCCGCTGATGAATTTTTGTATTTTCACCCTTTCGAGATGCTCACCCGATGCGTCTCCGATGGCTAAATGAGCCAATCTCTCAATTTCCGAAGCATATTCCTGTAGAGATTCGTTGGGTTTTTGGTCACGCTTTTCTAACTCTATCTGGTAAATTTGTCTTCTGTGTTCGCTACCATAGCGTCTTTCCAGGGCTCGCATCAATCCGTCGTAATCATTTCTCTCATAATCAGGTACAGTTTGCCAAAGTTCTGCCGCAGGTCCTTCCAACGCCACGAATAGTGCAGCAGATTTTTCCTCCATGCTCCATTTATTTGTTTCAGCCGTCTTTTCAAACTGGAGCTTGAAGACTTGGAAGGGAATTCTTCCGTCAAAAGATGGTGTTTTTACCTTGGGAGCGTTCACTGAAGTGGTTGGACGATTTAACTGCAAATCCCGCACACGACCTTCCAATGCGTTGTTCACTTTGGTCTCAATTAGCTCCTGTCTTTCCTTAAGTTCTGCATTGTCTTTCTCCAGATTTTGCTGTATTTGCGTGATGGTTCCTCCTAAGGATGATATTTGCTCGCTCTTTTCAACCATTTGTGATGTAATGCTGTCATTCATTGCAGACATTTGGGCATCCAGCTTTTGTGATATGCTGGCATTGATTTGTGACATGTTTTGTGAATTACGGGCATCCTGTGCATCCATCTTTTGTGACATGTTGGCACTGATTTGTGAAATTGCATTCAACAACATGTTCATGTCCATACCGGTAGATGAGCCAGGGGCATTTTCTTGAATCTTACTTGATGGCTGCTTCAACCCCTTCGCAGAATCAATAGCTTCTTCTTTGTCAATGTCCTTCAAGGATACATCTTCATCCTCGCGACGGAATTCGTACTGGTTCAAGTCGATGCCTTCGACTTCCATTGGTTCTCGCAGTCTTGATTGCAGCTCTGCCTTATTTCCAGTTGTATACAATCCTCGCTTTGCCAACTCCTTCTTGAGAGGAGGTATCGTTAAATCCTAAATTTTCACCATTTTCTAATAATTATCATTTGGAATTTATTTAACAATCCCACTTCTGACACCAATTGTTACGATCTTGCTGATTAACCTCGATGATTTCCTTAATCTTTCGGGTACGGCCTCTGGATTGTTAAATAAAATCGCCAACTTAATTTGCAGTTTCTTTATTTATAAAGAATTTAATTAATGTCCTTTTGATTACTCAGTAATTCACAATTCAATTACAATTTACTTTACTATTTACAATCACTTGTATACAACTTTCACAATGTACTGCTTATTACTTTACTGCAACGCTGTTAATTCACAACTGATTACTCTTGCAGTCGAATGTCGTCCTTATATACTTGTTTGCTGCTTGAAAAACGAAACCCGTGGAATAATCGCGTCGTTTACGATAATCGCCTCGTTTACGATAATCGTCGTTTACGATAATCGCCTCGTTTACGCTCTAGAACGTGCCAGTTGTCGGCTCCTCTCTTTCATCTGTCATTCGCTTCGCATTTTCGCCACAATATATAATTTATTTAAAAGAAATATAAAAGGAATAATATACCACAGGTTAAAATTATGCTGCATAAATAAGTTGTTGGAGTAAAATAATCTTTAAAAAAATTTGAGCTGTGTCGTGATTAACTTGTTGCTTTATTATATTGTGATATTATCCATTATCTTTTTTTTTTTTTAATATCAATAATTTTTTATAGGAAATTTTTGTTTGTTAAGTAAAAGTCGCTAACTATTTTAAAGAACTCAAACGAATGTTCTCGATTTACGCTCTAGAACATGCCAGTTATCGACTTCACTCTTTCATCTGACATTCCACAGTATGAATCGGTTGATTAATAGTTGGTATACTATAACAACAAAACTATAACGTTTGAATAATTGAAAAGCAGAAATGCATGAGCTAACTGACATCGTGAACATATCAAAATAACGTGTTGGCTTTAATTTGCATAATCATTTGACCATGTATGAGAAACCTCTGTTCAAAGTGGGTAATGCGCCCTGCAAGCCACGCGAGTACTCTACGCACGCGTGAAATATATGTATACTCCCCGCCTAAAATATAGTAATCCAAAACATACCATAGATTGTGGTCAAATATATTGTCCAATTAACATTGTGATGTCCTAGGGCTGGATTATGTAATCCACCTCTGCATAACATCGGGTACTCCTTGGAGTACCTACAGGAAATTATATTATGGAGTATATGCGAAGAAGTATATTCGAACATACTTTTCAATTTCGAGTGTCATCTGCTAAGGTGAAAAGTTAGTAAAACATAATATTTTTTTCAATAAATCTTTATTAATATTAATAGTTCATTGTTAATAAATATATAATATATTTTAGTTTGGGTATTTGTTCTACTTATTTGCATTCAAATATAATAGTCCAAATTCTGCACGTCTTTGGTGTACCAGCAGAGCCCATCCGTGAAACGAAACTGACTCAGTTCCATTTCCACACATTTTCTGTATACTAGTATAAAACTTATTGCGCAATTATAAATTCGTGTAGTGAAGACGATCGACAAAACACGAAGAATGGTCGTA
This sequence comes from Neoceratitis asiatica, assembly GCA_030068015.2. Classification (NCBI taxonomy): domain Eukaryota; kingdom Metazoa; phylum Arthropoda; class Insecta; order Diptera; family Tephritidae; genus Neoceratitis; species Neoceratitis asiatica. The sequence continues at coordinate 69,359,508 of CM061528.1, forward strand.
CCGCAATAAGCTTGTATAAAAACATGAGTTGGTCTAATAGTTACTACAGAAGGGTATATTTGTAGATACTCCAATGGACCATATTGTCCACAAATGTTTGCAGGGCGTTTGCTCACTATTGCTACTACATTGGCGTTGGTATCATTTTAATATTGTCGTATGGCTCGTACAGCCAATCGGTTCATCGTCTGCGGTTTTCGCCGTTTCCAACGCGCAAAGGGTAAATTTGTAGAATTTGGTTTTGAATCGTCGGGAGGACTTTAGGAAAAAGTGATTTTGCGTTGGATTTCAAGTCGGACAATGTTGGTGTTGTTAATCCTGGTTTCCAGATAGACGAAATTATCTACAACTTCAAATTCAACAGTGACGTGTTAGCTAACACGCGACTGAGCTGAGCCATTCTCTTCGCTTCTTTGTCTAACCTGGAGAAAGTAGGACTAATGGTGCGGTTGTTAGGGTCAATGGCATCAATATTATCTGTTATTTCTATTTAGCTCGGAGGCTGTTTTTTTCCAGAATCGGGTTGAAGAAATCCCTATGGCTCGGAGAGGATCTTCCCACTTCTGACTACACTAGTGGTATTTTTCATCGTCAGCTTACTTAGACATATGAGTTTTGTAGGGATACTAAATTCCGACAGCGCCTTAGAAGCAGCTCCTTTTTGGGTTACCGAAAGCAGCCTTAAATCAATGAAAAAATGGCGTGTGTCGGTTCTTTTCTCAGATATCTTCTCCAAGATTTGACTCATAGTGAATATCTGGGCATTGGTGGACTTACCGGTCGAAAGTCAAACTAATATGGTCCAATTAGTTCGTTGACGGTTAATCACTTACACAATGCGCCCGATAGGATCTTGTATGCGATATTGAGGAGGCTTATTTCACGATAATTGACGCAGACCATGGAGTCCTCCTTTGTGGGGATTGGGCAGGGCACACTGAGGCTTCAATCGTCGGGCATGCGTTCCTCCGACCATATTCTACAAAGAAGCCTATAGATGATTGTCAGTTCTTCGCCGCCGTATTTGAATAGCTCGGCCGATAGTTCATCGACTCCGGCCGCTTTGTTATTTTTTAAACGGGCAATCCTTATTCGTACTTCGTCATGGTCAGGTATCTTCAATTGGGCATTTGGGCTCGTTATCTTCGGGTGTCGCACTTTCACTGCCATTCAACATGTTGGAAAAGTGTCCCCTCCACATGCTCGCCCTGGACGTTAGTGTTTAAATTATCTCCTTGGTATGCTTCGGTCCAGAAACCTTATATAAGTCGCTGCATCTTAGAATTACCTATGTCGGCCAGCTTCTCAAGCACTTCGTCCTCACGTATTTCATCCTCTATTTTTCGTCTGCAAATGTGTCTCGCGCGTTGTGGTCGATCGCAAAGTCGCAGCATGACAATCCTAATCGTAACAGCTCTTTTTTTGGCTTTGATAAAATACAATTGTTTCTACCGCTGCGGTACGTAGGAGGCCGAGTAGAAAACTGCATGCTGGCTGTTGTGATTGCAATTTTTCAACGTCGAATCTTCCTTGTGTTTGTTGATGGGCGTTCTTTGCTGCACAGAGTAGGATGTGTATCTTCGCTGATATAAGAAACATGATCGGGTTGGTTTCGCTTTGTCCGTCTGGAGATAACTATATCGCTTGATGGATTTTCTTGTGCTCGAATCTTGGAGATGTCTCGTTGTATAGGCTGAATGTTCCAATTGTTGTGCCAAAAATATCTTCCTTGTCCACCCTGCCTTTAAATTCGCCTATTTGACAAGTGCGTTTGCATCATTGCTCCGTCCATCGTATTTATTAAACATCCGAGGTATTTTTTTGATTTTTCATTGAGGCAGGGTTTTCATGTGGTGGGTTCACCTTTTCAATTTAGATCACCACCAAACGGATGTTTGTTGGCTACATACAGGATGCCTGTGCTAAGGCCGGGAGTCGTGAGCTGCTTGAACCATAAGTAAAAGAATGATTTCTGCCCACTCCTAAGTGAAAGGCAATCAAAAACTTTACTCACTTACGTGAACTTCTATGCATCCATCCTCCTCACTCACTGCTGGCCAAAAAAAAAAAAGGAACGTGTTGCAAATTTTGAGCTGTGTCTTGTCATGTTTAAGCATAACAAATTGAAAATTTGGGTCGTTATTTGACAATGGATTAAATATGAATCCATCATTTCACTCCGCAATTAAAAGGATCGTCATCTGAGTGGACAGTAAGTAGCGAACCTCTACTGGAAAGGGCCTTGGTATTCTGTGGTCTTGGTATTTTATTTATTTTTATTTATGTATGGATCTTGGTATTTTGTGATCTTCGTGGTGTCCTAGGATTCGACTACCTTTAAAAGCAAAATACTATCAACGCCGAAAATTATATAGGGTTCAATATTGAAAAAAATATACGTACGTTTTTGGGTTACAGTTTTAATGTATATGTTTATATATAGGGACAGGAATCATCTCGTATCTCTAAAACGTGAACTAATATGGCAATTTTAAATCAGTTTTATAGGTATTGCACCAAAATAGTGAAAAAAGTAATTTCTTTTCTTTTGAATAATTGAAATATATATTTAGAAATACAATAATATTCCATTAATAATGCAATACTAGAATTATATTAGTGATAGAGTTATTGTAAATAAATTTTACTTTACGTAGAGTAATTAGCGCTCCATTTTTTTGCAGATACATCCACAATGGCGACAAGCAGCGCTCTTCAGTGTCTCCCCAACTTGAATTTTTGTGAGAAAGAGTACTACATCCAGAATTTAATTCAAATTAATTCTCAATACTATAAGAACAACAGTTAACAGATGTGTCATTTAAAGTATCCCCTGCCAACCAAGACTGGATAAAAAAACTACATAATTCGAGCAAGCGTTTGCTTTGCTCAAAACTATCTATTCAAACACGTCATTAGAAAATATAAATGTAGTTGTGCTCTTCAAATTTCAAATTTTTTGATTTTAAGGGGTCAGTGGGTAGGCTTGGTTGGCAGGGTCTAATCCGATTGCTTTGTAAGGTGCATACATATCTATATACATACATAGATACATACACAGTCTAAGGGTTTTAAAAATATACATTTTTTAGAGTACCAGCCACATCGTACAGTCCTAGATAAGCTATCATATGGTTAAAAAACAGCTGGGATCACCTGATCGAAATAGTCCACTTTTTCACTCAGGGATGTAATAAATATGACTGAAGAATGATAAATTTACAACTCAAACTAAATTGCATGATTCCAAAAATAGCAAAATGAAAACATTTTGGGAATTAAACAGGCCTTAAATAGGCATAAAAATTCAATAAAACCAAACTATCTTGAAATATATCATATAATTCAGGTATATGCATTCTACACAATCTCTTAAGTCCTATATAAATATCTAAAACGTTCACAAATATTTAATTAATACCCGCCTTAATAATAAAGTTAATATATACATTACATTTCCATCAATAAATTCGTTTGTTTATTTTAATCTTCTAAAACTTAAGATCAACTTTGTAAACAAATTTAAAACTTTTATCGTAGTCATATTTAGCACGGCAACACACTCAACTTAAAACTAGCGGTTTTGCTCAAAATACAGGAGAATGTAGCAAAATAGTTGATAGGCAACCCGCGGCTGGTGCCTGCGGTTGGTGCCTATCCCCAAATTCGCTTCTTCATTCCATTCTATTCTTATTGCAATTTCTGTTCTTCACACAGCGTTCTGTTAAACATGTATGGGTAAAAAGCTGAGAATGTGTGTGTGAAAATTATGAGTTTTATTACTTGTAGACCTGTACAATGACCAACCCCACTGCCTCATACTAGCAGCAGCGAGTCCCTATTTTAAAGAACTCTTCTGCAGTGCAGAGGGCTTAAGTCCAACCATCGAAATAAATAATATCGATAGTGATATTTTCGAACGTTTAATTGCATTGCAGTTATATGGTTCAAACATTGGTGACGATCGATAATGTGGGCCAAATACTAAAGGTGGCAATAGGTTTACGTTTAGAGAATGATGTCACTAGATGTGTTGACTTTTTTATGGAGCATACATACATATATAGTATTTCACTATATTACGCGCATACCCTTTAGAACTACATCACTTTCAATGTAGACTTCTTCAAGAAAAAATTGCTCAATATGAAATAAAGAATTTCTATAAGGTAAGTAATTATTGTGATTTAAGCAGCTTCGTACATAAATATGATATGTATATTGTTAAAATTTTTTTTATAAAATCGCTTAAATGAGCAACACATTTACAGCTAAGCCTGAAGGATGCATTTTGGGAGATTAGCGTCAAAAGGTTGAGGACACTCGTAGAAAACGAAACCTTAAAAGTGAATTCGGAAGAAGACGTATTTTTTGATATTAGGCAATGGTTTAAATATGACGCGACAAATACACCTAACAGAGATAATTGGTTGCTTACGACTGGTCGCGTTTGATCCAAACTTTCTATTGACAGATATCCGAATTTTGCCTGGATGCGATATATTGGCCTATAAGATTTAACAAAGAATAAAAAAATTTACAATGATCGCCTTGTACTTAGGGGTAAGAAGTTATATTTCATATTATTTTCTTGTATAGAAGATATTTTCAGACCTTCAAGATTCTTTCTCAGAAAACGTAATACACGAATTACTAAGAATTCGAAATTATTACATAAAATTGAATATTGAGGGTAATGTTAAATTATTTTAAATGCTTTTTTCTTGTTTTGAGATATTTCATTGTTTAATGTTGATATAACATAAACACAATAGAAAATATTTACTTTCCGAGTGGTGTTTCTTTTTTTTCCAAATATTTTTGTTAATATTAATTTTTTAATTATTATAACTAACTGCTTATCTTATTAATACTAGTTTTATGTACGCGCTACGTTTGGGGTTTAGCAAAACTGTATACAAGTAACAAAAGAGAACAATCAACGTTTTTGACCAATATTTAAAGATCAAACGGAAATTAATATTTTAGCTTTGTGATACATCAAAACATAATGTTAAAAAATCTGTGCTAATATCGTTTGCTAAAATATTAAACTTTATTGAGAAACAATCAAACATAAAGTTGATAATTGAATAAAAAAAATATATCCATGCTTTTTATTATTATTTATAGGTAGAAAGGTAGGTGAGAGTGCAGCCCCCCATGATACAATTAGCGCTAATTACAACATTTTGAAGCATTATCGTAAGACCTTTAAGATCATTGCTATCTCGTTTCACCTTTGCGTTCAAACCATTTGAGGCTACAATGAAACTATTTATATACGTTATGCTTCTTGTAGACAAGATTTGGTATAAGGTGGATTTAAAATATTCTATGTCAAGTTCGTGATAAAGGTGGTTATTCCCAGATAAAGTGGAAAACTGTTTCCTTTTTCCCTGCCAGTTTTCAACTGCGGCAAATATTTTTATAGGCAGACCCATTTTTAGCACATGGCTAATGCCCCGTTGTATATACTTTACCTGGACCTATTTAATAAGTCTTAGTTGTTGTCTCGTCATATTTACTCCATATCTGCTTCGTTATCTTGAATTTGGTTATATAATTCCATCTGTTCTGAGCTATTTGTTTAAATTGTGTATAAAACTCTCTCTTAATCATTACTGCGGGCATGTTATAATTATGGTAATTAATAATTATGAAATAATTAAAGTAAAAATAATTGAAAAGTGAAATTGTAGATGAGTCAAGCCGTAGCAATCATACTTCCAGCAATGTGGGTGAAGCTAGCTAAGGAGTTAGTTTACAAAATTGAAAATCATGGAATATATATATAACAGATATTGGTGCCGTTTTGGTAACGCCGATTGAATATAATAAGAAATTCGAGCTTTTCACGAAACCGTGAATAGCAGATGAAGCTTTTAATTGATTCGAACAGGCAAACGGAATCGTAATTTTCAATTATTATGGTTAAGGAGGTACTGATGCACGTTATTTATCCAGTTGACTTTATATTTGGTCAAGTTGACTTATGGTTTGGTCAAAAATTAAATATTATATGTAAATGAATCTCAATCGAAGGAAATTTGTACGTCTGTAAAATGTAATTGCCTTTCAGAAAGGATGTTTATTTAGAAATTTTTATATTTTACTTTGGTATAGAATATGAAAAATAACTATATGAGCTTTGTTAATAGTGTGGCGAAAATTCGAAACGAATGTCAGATGAAAGAGAGAAGCCGATAATATTCGTTATTGAGAACATCTCGACCATTCCAGATTTAATTTATTAGTATATAAGGATTAATTGATTAGTATATAAGGCGAAGCACAACGGCTAGAGCAATCAGTCGTAAAGCGACCTCATTGGTGATAACAACACTGTGAAGTAAAAAATGGTACATTGTGGAAGTTGTAATATAAGTGGTTGTAAATGAATATTGAGTAAATTTTTTATAATTAAGAAACTGCAAGCATAGTTGGCGACTTTTATTTAACCAGTGATAGGATTCGATAGAATTGGGAAAATAATCGAGGTTAACTTAGCGAAATCGTAACAATAGTATGAATTGAATAATCGAAAATAAATCATTTGTATAGATATGAATCGCATGCATACACACAAGTTAAATAGCGGGAGCTCTTTGTAAATATTGTACAGTTTTTTCCGGAATATAATAGAAAAATCAACAGAAGATATAAAGAGAGAGTTATCATTATGCGGAACTGACGATTATGGAGATATCAGTAAAAACACTGACAGTAATCATTGTAAGTCCCGCGCAATATAAAAATTCAATCTATTTGATCCAATACAATCCAATCGTGACAATGTAGCACGCCTACCTGCTTCCTCAGAGCCAAAAAAATGTTAATGAATGATAACAGGTAAATTGGAAAGTCCCCAGCCTGGCACATAGATCGAATTCGGAAGAATTAAATCCGTATAATTTTTAGTTAGCCCTAACCTCCAAAAGACGCTTGTATTTATAAATTTGATAGATGTTGGATCATTAGTTTGTGAATTATAGCATTTTGAGTGAAGCAACTTTTGTTATTGTGAAAAAAATGGATACAAAGAAATTTCGCATGCTGATAAACGAGTTTTCGCACTGCCCTAGGAAAATCAACCATCAAGGATTGGTAGAAGTATTATCAACGAAAACATCAAAAAATTCACAAAATGATTTTTAATGACCGTAAATTGAAATTCAATGAAATAGCAGGCTTTCTAGTGATATCAACTGAACGTTTATATCATATCATTCACGAATATTTAAGTATGAGAGGGCTCTATGCAAAGTGGATGCCGCGCTAGCCACTTTTTTACGAAAAATAAAAACGAGTTCATGATTCGGAGCAGTGTTTGGAGCTGTTCAAGCGTAATAAACTCCAGTTTTTGCATCATTTCACTCTGAGGCTCAATTGACAGTTATACGCTCCAAAGCGTGGAAAAACGCAAAAGTCTTCTGGAAAGGTTATGGCGTCTGTATTTTGGGATGCGCATGGAATAATTTTCATTGGCTGGCAAAAATCCATTAATTGGGCTTCGCATTGCCTCCGCATCCATCGTATTTTCCAGATCTGATCCCCGGCGACTATTTTCTGTTCTCAGATCTCAAAGGAATGCGCGCTGAGAAGAAATTTTTGTCGAATGAAGGTGATGGCCGAAACTGACGCCTATTTTGAAGCAAAGAACAAATCGTACTAAATACAAAAATGGTATCGAAAAGTTGGAAGGTCGTTATAATCAGTATCACCCCCGAAGGGAACTATGTTGAATAAAAAAAAGGAATTTTGCTAAAAATATGTGTTTTACTACGGTAGACCAGTGACCGGGGGGTATATTACCAAAATGTAATAGGTTTGAACACTAAGCTCAAAAATGTATATATAGTTATACAAACACACTTGTGTTCGGGTTGCTTGTTTCACAAGAACTGACTTTATTGAATCTTTAAGCTTTACATTTGAGTCTTATTATAATTGAGTAAATAAATGGCATACATAATAGGGATACATAGCTTATTGTTAAAAATGTAGATGCAGCTTAGGAGTGTAGATGCAGCTGCATTTGAAACTGGAGCCGTTCGTGACTATAATGTCAAAAACGTTTGGATTTTGCTGTGGGAATGTGTGGGAGTATGTGGAGTGTCTAACGTTTGGATTTGGATGTGGGAATGTGTGAAAGTATGTGGAATGCCTAAAGTGGGGCGAAGTGTTCATGCGAGGGGACCGCATGTGACTATATACGCATTTTAAACTGCGAATATAAAATCTTAGTCTTCTCTGAAACTTGGCTAAATCCGAATGTATTCAACTCTAAAATCTTAGGTAGAAACTTTGAAATCTTTAGATATGACTGTTTAAATAAAATTGGTGGTAAAATATTTATTGGTGTTAAAACTGATCTGGCTGCTGAAGAAATTCATTTTGTGAAATCTGAATCGATGGAATTTGTCTGTGTTCGAATACGCCAAATAAACAAGAGTATTTAATTGTCACCAGCTACATCTCGCATAATTTTGAAAAGTCATTATTCTCTTTATTCGTCACAGTTAAAATCATTTGGCTCTGATGTTACGACATCTGACAGTATTGTTTCAATTTGTGACTTAAATTTATCCTTGTACTTGTACCTAGCTAAACGCTAGATAATGTTCATGATGAGCTTTTCTAAATGAGCTTTCTGACCACCGCCTTTTTAAAATAAACAACTTGGAAAGATGTTGGATTTATATCGTCATTTTCTCTTGAATTATCTTTAGAATATCCTCATAATTTAAAATGTCCGATAAATGTTTTAAAACCACAAAATACTCGTTATTTATTTCAAAAAGCAAATTATATCAATCTTAGAATTGCGTTATCTACGATATCGTGGCCAATGTACAACGGCGTTGTAGAAGAAAATGTTCTTACCTTCACAAGTGTTTTAGATTCAATCTATAGACAGTGTGTACCGAGAGTAAATAAGCCAGATCGAATCACATCCACATTATGGTTCAATGCGAAATTGAAGCGACTAGACTATTCAAGCTCTACAAAAAGTTCAGTAAAGCTTCTTGTACTTATTCTAGACAGAAGTATACAATTTTGACTAACTCGTGTTACAAAAAGTATATAACAGGAATCCATAATATTACCGCAAAACCCGAGGTCATTCTATAATTTTGTTAATTCCAAACGAAAGACTTACGGATTTCCATCATCTATGAAAATTAATGTTGGAGTTTCTTGTAATTTTTATAGAATCGCAGAAGGAGTCATATATTTTACCTCTGCATAAATCTGGTAGTAGGTATTGTATCATAAACTGCAGTGCCATCAATAATTGACACATCAAAACACGGGTTTTGTAAAAGTAAGTCCACTTAATCGAAACTACTTGAATTCACTACCCATGTCAATAATGGTTTTAAAAACAGAGCATAGTGTTAAATTGAAATCTGTACAAAAACCATTCATATTATTCGCGTTAAGGAAGTTACATTGGAATGCGAATAAAAATCTCCATCCTTATTGAAGCCCATTAATGCTTATTGATCTTCCTTCGTTCCAAAGTCGACGAGAGATGCTTGGAATTTTATTCTTACCTATAGCAATAGTCCATTCTTACTTAGCGAGCTTACTTTAGTATCCCTTTAAGATCATGTAGATACTTTAGGCCTCTTTCCTTGTGTTTATGAAAAACAAACTATGAAATGCACGACACAGATGTTTGCCTGACGATTTTAATTCTCAATCCGCCAGCTTTAATTCTTCTGGCTCAATGGACTCTGGAAAAAGAGGTCCAAATCCATCCGTCTACCTATTTATAAGCAGTATTGGTGTGTTCTTTGGACCGTATCTTACTCAGCCTGGCATATTCTTTGAAACTTCCAATCGATGTACAGAAAGACTGCAATGAGTCTGCCTTTGCTTTCCAGATTACTTTTTTGTATTTCTTCATGATATTTTTATAAGATTGTCAAAGTTTGGTCTATTAACGTTCATTGAAGGCTTTCCTTAGTTGAGTTCTTAGGTTCTTAATATCACTGTTACACCAATGAGGAGACTCTCTTTTTAAGAATAGTTATTATTAGTTAAGAATTTTAACCACCTCCCCCAATCAACCCACAGAGCTTCCGCTGCTTTGTTTGCTGGTTTCTTATTTTTCATGAAGCTTTTCATTATTATCTGCTTTTGGCCTTTGATTTGCTTTTCTTCAACTGAGATTCCATCAGGCTGATCTTTGGCTACCTTAACTAATACGAAGGTTTATATGCTTTTTCCTTTTCTTGCGCTGATTCTCTCTTATATATACATATATAGGGTGTATTTTTATAGAGGTATAGAACTTTAAGTCGGCATTACTTTTCAAGATGGCGATCGATTTAACAGCTGTCAAGTGATTTATTCTCAGTTTGGTTTGGCAATTCATCATGAATGGACTCACGCCTGAACAGCGCTTGCAAATAGTGCAATTTTATTTCGAAAATAATGGTTATGTGCGGAAAACGTATCGCGCACTACGTACATTTTAGCGATGTTTAGCGATGGAGCGCACTTCTGGTTGAATGGCTACGTCAACAAACAAAACTGCCGCATTTGGAGTGAAGGTAATCCTCAAGTGTATGTTGAAACACCGTTACATCCAGAAAAATTGACTATTTGGTGCACTTTATGGGCTGGTGGAATCATTGGTCCGTATCATTGGACGTAGTGCGTGATACGTTTCCCGCACAGAACCATTATTTTCGAAATAAAATTGCACTATTTGCAAGCGTTGTTCAGGCGTGAGTCTATTCATGATGAATTGCCAAACCAAACTGAGAATAAATCACTTGACAGCTGTTAAATCGGTTCCCATCTTGAAAAGTAATGCCAACTTAAAGTTCTATACCTCTATAAAAAACACCCTTTATATTGCCAGTGTACTTTGGTCGTTACTCATGGTAGTTCTGATGGTGGAGGCTCCATATTTAAGCGGCGTACTATGGCTGGTAGGAACTATTGCGTTGTTCATCAAAGTGTTCGTTGTTGTTGTTTTTGTTTTGGGTCACGTTTTGGTCCCACGCGTCAGCCGGTAAGGGTTGGTCACTCGCAGGAAAAGCCGGTATGCGTAGAGAATGCATTAATACTTACGATCCCGTCCGGGCTCCGGAGGGGAGGGTTCAATAAGCCGTCTGAAGCCATATTACTCACTTTGGAAGCAATCAAATCAGATTACCATGTTGCAGAGCTGTTCAAAAATATATGAATGCCAAAAGCTCTTGAAACCTTAGTGGATCCTGGTCTTGTTCCTGTAGAGAAATAGATGAAACTTTAATAAGGAATTTAAGTATTATTCATAGCAATAGACAAATGTAAATATAACAATTTTAATAAAGTAATTATAACTAATCATGACCAAGAACGTTACAAAAGGTTAACTCTTTGGGAATGTACATAGTTTAACCATTGAACTTAGTATCGGGTTCTGAATGGAAACGTACGAAATCATATTGGATGCTAAAACTTTCTTGAAGTTCTGCGCTCTTTAAAGCATCGTCGACAGAGTTACAGAAGTTTTTCAAAATTGAACATCATCTGCTGCGTGCTATAAATCAATATGATTTCTATTACCAATTCGTTAACATTAGTATTCGAGACACTATGATGCAAATCTTGAAAAAATGCTTATAATATTTTAAACTTATTAGAATGAATAGAACAAGAATTTTCAAGTATTTTTTAACGAAGTTTTTTGAAGTGCTCTCGTTTGACAGAAAGCACAAGTTTTCACGTGAAAACCAATTTTTGCCACGAAAATATGAAAACAATGTCGGTCCGAACAAGATATAACCCATTTTGTAGGTTGCACTAACCAATGTGATTCGGTAACTCTTTTTAACGATACTTAAATACATTTCCTTCTTATTAAAATGGAGGAGTCGCCGCACAGCTCAACGAAACGTCAGAATACGAGCGCGAGCATTTCGAGTATTTTAACAAAAACATAAATATTTTCAGAACGTATTTTAAAATTATTTTAAATTTATTTTTGCAAATTGTAAAAATCTTTAAACGCCAATGAAAATTTTGACAAATTAAATATAATTTTTTTTTTCTACTGAGCACTGAGTTTTAAGCACTGTACAGTATACAAGTATGAAAAGCACCATTTTTTGTTTACATTTGAAAACTGCTGAGATTACCTGATGCCCAAAAGTTTTATATTCTCTCGTTACACACCCATTCTCAAAAGTAATAAAATTTCATTGTAAATAATTCCAAAAAATTATAATTAAAATGTATTTATATTTTTCAAATTAACGTGTATATTAACGCGAAAATCTAAACTTTCAGGTTAAACCATTGGCTATGTGTATGCCAGTTTAACCTATTGTTATTTATTCTCGAGCAAGTGCTCAGAATTTCTGTAGCTTTGAACCTTTAGCAATGTAGTTGCTTTTGTGAAAATCTACTAACAAATATTCTAAGTCAACGCCTGTTAAAGAAAATCCTCATCATTGAAAGTAAACTTATTTTATTTAACAACATATCAACCAAACAAAAGTGCACAGCTTTGAATTCACTTCCTCCCCATTAAGAGACTCAACCTAGCAGTTACACTTATCCTCTGGTCGAAATACTTGGTTTATGGGCACTCTTCCAACTTTCTTTGTTGAAAAAATCATCCACTTAGAAAAACTGCATAAAGAACGGGATCTCGCTAGGACTTTCCTTCCTTGAAAACTCCTAACGCCGACTCATCAAATCGCCCATTGCCCCGCACGATAAAGCAGAACGGTAATGATGAACGACTTTACTTTACAATTGCCTACTTAGTCCAAACTAGCACGTAATAGCAAGAATGATCCCGCTTTAGATTTTTAGGCTGACATTGTTGTGGGTGTTATTGATTGTTCCCAGATAGACGAAATTATCTACGACTTCAATTTATGACTCTCAACAGTGACGTGGGAGCCGAGCTGAGAATGCGATGACTGATTGTTTGATGACAGGAGGTATTTCGCCTTACTTAAGTTCACTATCAGACTCATATGTTTTAGTAATGTGTGTCGAGGGTTATTTCTCATATTTGACGCATGGTGTATATCCGGTCAACTGTAGATTTTTTTTGGTCCAAAGGCACACTGATAAGGTCTAAATAGTTTGTTGATTATGGGGCTTATTCTTCCACACAATACGCTCGATAGAACCTTGCATGCGATATTGGCTTATCCCACGGTAATTGACGCAGACTGTGGAGTTCCGTTTTTGTGGATTGGACAGCGCACACTTAGGTTTCAAAGGTCTGGTATGCCTTCCTCTGACCATATTCTACAAAGAAGCGGAAACATGCACCTTTTTTGCTTCCGTATTTGAATAGCTCTGCCGGCAATCCTTCGGCCCCCGGCACTTTATTCTTTTTCAGGCGTGGAAATTGCTGTGCGAACTTCTTCATAGTCGTACAACGGAACATCCGTTCCATCATCATCGATTGGGGATTCGAGTTTCGGATTCGCCATCTTCTGGTGTTTCATTTTCACTACCATTCAGCTGTCTGGGGAGAAGTGTTCCCTCCATAAATTCAGTTCATTCTATTCAGCAGCTCTTTGGATCATACAATAGTATGGTCCTTCTGTGAGTCGCTGCTTCTTTGCGAGCATTAGCCCCATTCGCGAGCTTCTGAAGATCTTCACGCATCTCGGCCTCTTTGTTTCTTTCATACGCAATCCGCTTCCCTTTTCAATTCTCGGTATCTATCGAAGCCCGCACGTATTATGGTCTATCGCAACGTAGCGAAGTAGGCAGTCTGCTTTCTCTCAACTACTACCCAGCAGTCCTTATCGTACTAGTTCACATTTTGTCCTTTCCGAAAACCAATAGTTTAGTTTGCAGCTGTACATGGACAGCTTGAAGTCCCGTCCCACAGCTTCCTTATACCGAGTCGAGTAGAAAATCGTTCAACAATCTGCAGCTTTCCTTTTGAATGCTGACGGGCGTTCTTTGCTGCTACAAGATAGTAGCCTGAGTCGGTGTTAGGTCCTTGAAGCGTACGCACGTAAAAAGCACTGTAGACATTTCGTCCGTCTATCAAAACATGAAGGAGCTTGATAAATTCTTTTGTGCTGGAATCAATTTGTACATTTCGAGTCGATCAGCTTCAACCTACTTAAGGATGCTTCATCACGTTGAGTAAATTGTCCGATAGTTGTGCTTTGTCTCCCCTAGAGTTTAAGTCGCCAACACAATTTCGACTTCGTGGAGAGGGCAGCGCTCATAAGTGCATTCCAAGCGTTCATAAAATGCATCCTTGGTCACATTGTTATCCTCTTCTGCCGGGGTGTAGCAAATCAGTGATATGCTGAAGAATGCCAGGACTCGACGTCTGAGTTCATCACGAATCCGATACCAAATACGCGCTCTATGTTAGACCGCAGCGATGACAGCCTTTAATTTTGCGAGGACATCAACCGGGTGGGCAGCGGCAACTTTCCATGCGCCCCATAAAAGAAGATATTGAAATCGTAGCGCAAATATACGTAATAAAACTGCTCAATCATGCAAACCCTTTGGCTTACACCTTGACCTATGCAACGAGTCAATCACTCCTGAAGAGGAGAGATTTATTAGCCTTGGAAAGAATAACACTGAGCCAGCACCAACTCCTTGCTAATTGACTATTCTATTTTTATTATAGACTTCTAAGATTGGATTACTTATTGTGAGGCTTCGGATGTCGAAGCAATCTCAAAAAAATACATGTTTATGTAAAACAAAAACAATAAATGATGAAACTGCCTTTAAATCTGCTAATCGATAAAGAATGAATATTGACAACAGGAGGTCGGCTTAGTGCATCCTTCGATCTTCCATATATATGCAGGCTATACCGTTTCATCGTTCAATTCGTCCATGATCTTTCACTCCACAATGAAAATAAACTGATGTTGCGGCTCAACTGAATGCAATATTGGATTCTAAAAGGTAAAACAATAAAGGTCCATTATTTTCAACTTCAAGATTTGTAAAATCTTCAAGAAACACGCAAATTTTGTCAATGGGGTTTCTTCCATTACAACAATCCAGCTGTTCGCGTGCGTTTGCTAACACGGGTGTAAGTTTCATTGCTCCTTTTGACATTTCTAAAGATTACGTCTGTCTGATTAGTTGTTTTGCTACTAGAGTCATTCACTAGTAAGCCACTTATATACAGAAGCTGACAATGCGACTGATTTTGTTGAAGCGTTCAAAATAGAACTTAAGGCCTTCGTAGTAAATGCTCGCAGCAACACTCTTTCGAAACACTCTCCCCATAGGATGGTGGTGAAAATACACTAGTAGTGACTGGGGAAGGTGCTATTTTTTCTCCGGCGGATACAATCATAACTTTCCAATATTCAATACTATATTTCTTCTATTTATTATAGCAAAGCCCTAACAATGCTTTTATTAAAAGGAAATACCTTCGTAGAAAAACATAGAAAATAGATCGTTCAACAATAATACAATACAAGTTTTCCTATCCGTGCAATGTCACAACAACATAACACATGCAAAAAAATATGCTATGATAGGAAAAATATCCTATACCAAGCCCTATGCATATTTATTTCCCACAGATAGCAAGAATGAAAAAGCAACCCTGTGAAGGAAAAAGCAACCCTGTGCCGTTTTGTTTGTTTGTTTCTCTTGCATGTGTCACAATTTTGCTCCCGATCTCTAGAACAATTCCATAGCAAATATTTGCATAGTATGCATTTCCAAGACATAGAGAATCCCCCTAATATAAGCATCAGAAATTCTTTGTAACAAAATTTCCAACGTAAAGTTATCGTAAAGGAAGACATTTGATTTTCTCTACTTTTCGTCAAACAAGCCTAGCCTGAAAGACGCTCATATTTATATTGTATTTAATAAAATTTAGTTTTATGTCTAAGTTTCTCTCATATGGCATCGAGTTCGCTGACCACTAACTTGAAAAACAATTATAAATACTATTATCTAAACCTCTTTGTAAGGAAATTCATTTTAGATATTCAAACGGTGTATGGAAAAAATCGCGTAGTATAAATACCCCACGTTACAATCCCTGTGTTGCGACCTTAGATGGCAATATTTATGTTATCGCATGCTGCGGCCGAAATTTGTTTCTGTTGAAATCAGAAGTAATCGATGTAAGTGATATTAATGAGTTAATTTACTCATATCTCTAATAAAAAAAAATTAAGGTGGCAGTACATAATAAAATGTATATATGTCTTGAGCGGCTTCGCTGGTTATAATCTCCAGATAAACAAATGGCCAAGGTTAATTGAAAATTACTTTTTTTTTAATTTCATTTTGTACACTTCTAAATATACCAAACTACCTTATTTTCTATCTAGCCTTTAAAAACTTGTATATGTATCTACGGGCATGTATCTGTGCTTTCTTGTCATAACATCTTAAATCCAAAAGTCGCAGTTGGAGATATTAATGATTTTATAAATATGTCTAACCCAATAAAAAGTTACACTAAGGACAAAATAGGCAAATTTTTAAAAATTTCTTCTTTGAGAACATTCTGTTGTTTTGTACTGAAGATGCTAGAAGAAGAACAACATATTTCCACAACCAGATAATTTAAAAAAGAATTTCCCCATACGTTTTTACTTCTATTTGGTTGGATTAGAGCAACTACACTGTGGTTTTTAGCATATATAGAATGATTTAAATAAAAGAAAAGTTTCTACAAAAAAAGGCCTATATCTTTATATAGAGTATTCCATCTAACTTCTCTGTATAAATTCTTTTCAGCAATTAAATCATTTTCGACATTGACAAACGTTGTTTTTTGCGGCACCTCCTCCTATTGAATTTCTTCTATTAAGTGAAAAGTTTCTCATAAATATTCAATATGACCGGAAGCGGCTTAGTATAAACTGCAGTTCCTCCATTTGTTGGGTCAAGACACCAAGGCACACACCACAATGCAATAATAATATAATTAACCAGCTAAGCTCTACAAACTTTCAAATTAAGTGGACAAGGCTCATGCCATTAAATAAAAATTCTTAGTTTTGCGTGTTCTACACCAATGTACAATCTTCCTTCACCAAGGAGCTTAAAATTGGGGCGCTTTGTTCAATAGTAATGCGATCTCTTGCGAACGAACGCTGTGATAAACGTCAGTGCTCATGCAAGAACATAAGAAACTAGACACACACACATACATACAGTCCACTTGAAGAAAAGATAACAACAGATGATTTCTTATCTTTTCGCACAGTTCAAACAATATACAGTTTACATACATATACCTTAACAGGCTAGACAACCGATCATTAAATCAGTGATTTATGGCATAACAACAAACAACACAATTTACTTAGGCTGATATTGAAATCAGACCTCTTTTTATTTACATATGTATGATAAGTTTTAGGAACGTATATTCAAGATTTTGTATATAAGAACATGTAAAATAATTTAGAAATTTAGAAATAAAAATATTCTCAACCGAACACAACCACCGTTGTTAATTTACTTATTTGTCACCCCCCACCCGAGGTAAGGGACAAGAGTAACAGTCAGAGATCCCTTAAACCAAATATATCCGAATAGCTTCATCAAATTATTCTCCCTTCTAGCAAATCTTAAATTACTAATTTCCTACTCTGCGCCACCTACGATGAGTTCGTGTAAGAACGAGTTGATAGAATTACCAGCTAAATCCATAAACATCCGAACGGTTTATGGCTTTTTTAGAGATGATTTTTATTTAATGTCAGAATTACAATCAGAGTAAAATCGCCTAAATTGCCACCAAAAATATCTCTGAGAAGAGAGCTCTAACAACTTGGTCAACAAATTAATAGATCCAATTGGCAAAAATTACTTCTATGTAGTTCCAATTAAATAGAGTAATATATAGAAGTAAACATACGAAGAAATTGGTATCGCAAGAGGCAAGTAATTTCGAAAAGAACAAGAAAACATTATATACCTTCCGCTTAGCCATTGTACTTAAAGGCATGGAACACATTGTAAGTCCTTCAGACATAGAAACCGCCCTGAAAGAATGTGGTTTCAGGGTAAGAATTGCATTTAGCATTAAAAACAAAGCCAACATACCTAAACCAATATTTATGGCTGATATTGACCCAGGTTTTCAGCTGTGAAAAGAGGGAGAAGTTCATCCTATTTATAAATAGGATACCTTCTTCACCGCCGAATTTCCGCAGAGAAACCCCATAAGCGCGTAGGTCATGTCCAGTGTCATAATTACCAAGAATTGGACCATACTAGTTGTTATTGCACCTTACCAAGTGTATGTGTGATTTACACAGATCAAAAGATTGCACGAAACCAAAAACTACTTATGAGTCTAAAAAATAAAGCAAAAGCGGTGAGAATCACAATGCTAATTATAGAGGTAGCCCAATATATATTTCTTTTAAAGTTAATGGAAATAAAAATACCTCTTCAAAATCCTTGCTCCACAACCTCGGGCAATTGAATCTACCACAGAAAGTAATCCTTCTCAAGCCAATTTTGTATCCTACGCCAAAGCCTTAAAAAGGGTACCTCAGCCCCCAATGCAAGAAACGTCCGTCCCGTCCGTAAACTCACTTGAAAATAAGTTAAATAACTTTATACGTATGATGTGAGACCATATGAGATCCATGTAAATTATGATACTACACTCAATTAGAAATCAAAATCTGCTGCTTCAATCAATTTTATCTTAACCATGAATATCATCAATATATGTTTTTGGCCCACTAACGGATTGCGCCAACATAAGAGCGAGCTATAAGTATTTCTAGAAAGTCAAGCAATAGATATAATGCTCATAAACTCATTTAACCAAATTTAACAACTTCAACTTCAACTTTCTATCTGGGGATCTAGGCTTATATCTCCAAAGGATAGAAATTTATACATGGCCATTCAAAATAATGGATTTGACGTTATATTTACCGAACAGCTAGCATACCAACTACCGATCTAAGTCAAACTACTGATTGAGTTTTGGTATAAACTTGTGGTATCAAATGCGCACAAGTCACTTTTCGACTTATCGTCTGATCACTCGCCTTGGTTATGTTCTATTAACGCAATCCCAGTTTCTCGGATATTATTATGATCCTTAGGCCAGGCAAAGATCCAATTTTAGTAGGCTCATATAGGCCTATTAGCTTAATAAATATATTGTCCAAAATCTTCGAAAAACTTTTATTAAAAAAAACCAACTGATTTTAGAACCTACCATGCTACCAATTCGGCTTTAGTGAAAAGCATAGCACAATAGAGCATGTTCCTGATCTCACTACCTCTTACGCTACCTCAGCTTTTGAAAGAAAACTGCAGTGTTCCTCGATGTTGCTCAGGCATATACGAATATTCGGAATTAACATCGAAACAGAAGAGTTAGGAAAACTGGGCAAAAATTACTCGTCAAGGTTATCTAACAAACCAAACTTTCTAACTAAAAGTTTATTTCAACTAAACGATTAAAGAGAAAAGACTCAAGTTTAAGCTGTAATTAAAGCTTTGCCGCATTCAACTGTACTACATGGGCGGTATTACCGTTTATAACCTTCAAGATATTTTTTATAATTTACTATGAGTCCTTGTTTATGATATCTCTTTTGTTTGTTAATTATTAATTTTGTTTTTTGTTTTATTGCTCTTTACTTATTTTGATAATCGATACAGTGGTAATGATTAACCTGCATTATGATATTGTTTTTAATTACTGTTAGTTTCTGGAAAGAAAGATACAGTAACGAAGAAAATAGTTTTTGTTTGGCAAAACATTTAAGTAATTTGTTATAGACAAATGATGCAACTACTAATTTTACGTTGCCGAAATGAATCGAAAACGGCTTTGGCGATTACAAATTCAACTCTTGCAGTTGCAAATGCGACTTGCTACGACCTTATTTCACCAAAAATGCTAAATGAGATGCCAAGAGTTGCACTAATATTGCTCTCTGAACTCTTTAAAGTCATTCTGAAACAGCTATCTACTATCCGGTGTTTCCAAAATAACGGGTTATCCATTTCAAGGTTCCCTGCATTTCTAAGGAAAAAAAAACATAGTAAATTAAAATTTATTTTTTGAAAATTATCTTTCAAATGTTGGTCGCGACTACGTCTCCGATATTCCATCCGTTGAGTCCAAATTTCGATGACTCGTCCGAGCAATTCCACTGGTAACTGGCGAATGACACGCGTGATATTTTGCTTCAAGGCCTGAATCGAAGCGGGATTGTCCGCATAGACTTCAGACTTTACATATCCCCACAGGAAAGAGTCTAACGGTATGATATCACACGATGGTGGTCAATGGACCGTCCCAAAACGTGAAATTATCTGCCCACTGAAGTGTTCTCTCTATAAATACATTGATTGATGCGATGTGTGGGAAGTGGCGCTATCTTGTTGAAATCAAATGTCCCGGAGATCACGAGCTTCAATTTCAGGTATCAAATAGACGGTTATTATGGCGCGATAACGGTCGCCATTGACGGTTACGTTCTCACCAATGATTCCACCACACCGAACCGTGATTCTGGATGAAAAGACAGCTCTTGAATCTCTTCAGGTTGCTCTTCGTCCCTAGAGCGAAGCGATGTCGCTTGGGAAGGTCAGTTCTTGCACAAGATGTATTTTGTACGCTTTCAATTTAAGATCTCCATACGTCAGTCCGAGTTGCTGCGAGCGACGCCGAATCGACTCTCCACGGTCTTTTTGTACACTCTGTGGTGGGTGGTGGTGTTGCGAATAGTACGCTCAGTAGGCCGATTATGCTGACCATAAGTTGTGTGAAGCGCACGAAACACATTATTTACGGAGCGTAAATTTTCTTAATAAAGTTGAATGATTTGTAAATGACAAACAATACTGAACAAAAATAACATGACAACTTCACACGACTCACGCGTGATCTGTCAAAAAGGCTATTGAAAAAAGTACCTCTATTTGGATCAGCCTTTAATTCAAAATAATTCTGTTGACAAAAATATATTCTTTCCTCCATCGTAGCAAAGTGATACCGTAAACCAATACGGTTTTCGTGAAAAACATTCTACTATCGAACAAGTTCACCGAATTACTTATAAAATTAGGAAGGTTTACCAGTTCCAGGAGTATTGCTATGCAATATTTCTTAACGTAGCACAAGCGTTCAACAAAGTTTGACACACAAATTCATTATACACAATTTATAAAACTTTGTCTGTGCAATTCTACAATATATTTCAGTCATATCTCTCTAAACGGCGGTTAACCGTAAAACAATCGTAAATAATCACTGAGAAGTTTCAAATAAAGCCATCATAATAATTCCCGACCCCAGCAAAGAGAGAGCGCAATAGTTCGAAAAGAGCTCAGGGTTAACTCCAGCTAACACGTTTTCAATTTAATTTTAAAATTTATACACTTACAGTTAGGTTTAAGTAAAGTAAAGTAAATAAAGACTCAGTAATAAATGAATTGATAAATAATAAAAAACTTAGCATATTGGATCCGGCCAGTTCAGTCGACAATATCATATGGCTCAAATAAAACCGATTTGTTCATATATGTGATTTTGCTTTTAATTCTGCAAAACATAATGAATTGAACTTTGGTACTTAAAATCATCGAAATTGGAAGACTATATATATGTATGATTCAGCAATTTGTTCAGATATGTAATTTTGGGTAATAAATACTTGAACGAAGCCTTTAAAAACATTAAAAGAGGTAGTCTAAACGCATATGATGAAGTAAACATTGGTACTGAATCAAATAAATCACAGGAATTCAAAAAAATATTAACACCGAAAATCATAGAAATTTTAAGACTTTATAATAATAGCCCCACATAAGCGATTTGTTCAGATATGAGAATATACACTCTTAACCAAATAAATATTAACACTGAAAATCATAGAAATCAAATTTTGCTTTTTAAAATAAATTTGATATGTCCATGAAAGCCCTTCTTTCTAGTTTTAGGTTAGCATGGCTACAATGTGTGCTTAGACACGTATATACATGCGCACATATATACTATTTAGATATTTGTAACTAACTAGTGCAAGTTTAATGAGTCCCGCCTTTAAAGATTAATACTTCAAAATTTTTACTAAATATACAACAACTGGGCAAGATATCGATTTGATTTTAGTGTGCGTATAACAACATATATATACTCGTATGTATACCCTTGACAGCTATACTATAATTGGGTTATTCACATTGTTGCCTGGCAACATTTGTCCAAAGCGAAACAAAAACTGCCAATAATTTTATTTAACCCTAGGTTAAAACGTAACTTGAATAAATTTTTCCAGCAACTGTCTATTATTTACGATTGAGAAAAAACACAGACGTCGGCAATTATGTCATTATTTAGTGTCCAAGAAATTTCTAGTAATATACGGTATATCGTGACCATTATAGCCTATCTGACAAAAAATTCAATTATCAACATAATATAAAGTTAACAGAACCGATAATTCAACGTACAAACACCTCAATCAAACGCAAAGGACTATCACAATCAAAAGACGTGTTGATTAACCGCGTCACCGTTAAAAACTTCACGCTGGGTAACTGCATCGATACAATTGCTGTTGTGCCACACAAAATTGTGCATCAATTGAAGTGAGTAGTGCACAAACTGTCTAAGAATTAAAAAAAAGTAAAAATGAAATAAATAATAATAATAATAATGATTAACTGAAATTGCATAAGTGAATTATAAACGACTGAAGTGAACCCGGAGCGGGCAGCTGAATTGAGTTGTAATTGAAATTTTATTGAAGGGAACTGCCAATAGTATTGACTATCCTTTTATTTGTTTTGATTATATTCGTGTACTTAAACGCCTATAGTTTTCTTTGCATTCATGCCCACATTTGCAAATGTGTATTTACTCTAGTAAAGTCTTTGTGAATGTTATTTGAAATCTCGTTTAATTATGAATTACATTAAAATCGATTTCCGTCACAGAAGTCGTTATTGACGATGAATATTTTACTATTGTGCTTCTTTATGCTTATTTTCAATTTTATTTTACGTACACGTTGACCACAATATATCTACATATACATAGGAGTATGTATATAAAGACGAATAACCCTTAACATTTGAATAGTTACTTGGAATAGCAACAGCAGGCGACATCAGCAATGAAAATTTGTGTTTTATTTTTGTTTATTTGATTGAAATTTTTGTTGTTGAAATTCTTAATATGATTTGATAATGCTCGATGATACAGCGCATATTGTTAAAGAATTTGTTTATTGTGTATTAAGTAGAGGTGGCGCTAAAATGTCTCCGACGCTCTATTATCTACCACCTAGTCCACCATGTCGCAGCGTTTTGTTGTTGGGTAAAATGCTTGGCATTGACTTCGATTTGAAGATCATCAATGTCATGGCTGGTGATCAGTTAAAACCAGATTTTCTTGAATTGAATCCTCAGCACTGTATACCCACAATTAATGACGAAGGCCTCGTATTGTGGGAGAGGTAAGTGAAAAATTATTCTTTGTATATAATTTATGTTTTTGGAAAGAAATAATTATAAATTAATTATAAATGTAATAATAAAGCTCTGAATGCCGGATTATTGAACAGTACGAGTGCTCGTTGCTCTGATACTAAAGGTGCTCGCATATGTTCAAATAAAATCTTAAAATCTGTTTCATATATAAATACATATTAATTTTGTGCTTTAAAAATTTCAGTCGTGCTATTTTGCAATACTTGGCCGCTGCCTATGGAAAAGATGATTCACTTTATCCAAAGGACGTCCGAACTCGTGCGTTGGTTGATCAGCGTATTCATTTTGATTTGAGCACCTTGTATGCCCGACTGTTTGACTATTATGTGAGTAAAAAATTTTGTGTAGTGCTATATGCTACTTTTGCTTATAACTATTAAAAATGCTTATGACCATTAAAAAAAATATTTTTGTATCGGTTGCCGGTTTTTTTTCAATGAGAATTTTTAATTTATTTAAAGAATTAAACTAAAGATATATTCGTATAAAAGAAGCTTGGTAAAAAATGAATATTTGCATGTATGTATATATAAGGTTTTCCAATAAGAGTGATATGGTTTCTTAAAAAAACCCACTAATTGTTGAGGATATTCAAATATTTTTTTTATTTAATGTGAAGTACAATCGATTCAAATGGCATCCACGACTTCTTCTGCAGGAACCAATTCGATTAACACAATTTTTGAGCACTTTTCCCACTAAATCAAGTCGTATGTCATGAATAGCACGTTAAATATTGACTTTTAAAGCTTGAAGAGAGTCTGGTTTATTGCTTAAGACCAATGACTTCAAATAACCCCACAAGAAGTAATCTAATGGAGTTAAATCACAACTTCTTGGAGGACATTCAAGGTCACAATTTCTTGAAATAATCGAATCTCCAAACTTTTCTCGCAATAATTCGGGTTTTTCACGTGCCAGATGTTGTCGAGATCAACTTCTTCCAATTGTGGCCATAAAAAGTTGGTTATCGCCGATCTATACCGCTTTCCATTGACAGTAGCGATGCTACCAGCTTCATTTCGAAAGAAGTACGGACCGATGATTCCACCAGACCAAAAACCACACCAAACTGTCAATTTAAGTAAATGTAATGGTTGTTCATGAATAATTTGTGGATTTTCTTCGCACCAGAATCGACAACTCTGATGAAAGTGAGCCTCATCGGAGAAGATGATTTTCTTAAAAAAATCGTTATCGTTTTCAAGTTGTTCTAAGAGTGGTCCAATGTCTTCAGTTCTTGAACGAGAACAATTTTTTACCGATGCAAGCCCAAATCCTTTCTCAAAATCTGCCAGGTTGTGGTTTGAGTCATTCCCAATTCTTGAGAACGTCTTGGATCGACAAATTGCGGTCTTCAGCAACACTTGCCTGAACGGCAGCAATATTTTCATTACTTCGACCGGTCCTTTGTCTTATTGGCACTTTAACATTATGAAAAGGAAATGTATGCTCGAAATTTTCAACAATTCGACGAATAGCGAGCACAGTTGGAATATTATTACGACCAAAAAATGGCAAAAGCGCACGAAAAGTTGCAATTGCAGAACGATTATTTTGATACTAATATTGAATAATGTGTAAACGGTGTTCTTGTGTATATCTTGACATGATGAAATTGTAAATATTACTGAATGCAATGAAAGAAATCCCTTTACAATTGGCGCTTTCTAACTGCTGAAGCGGTTTTCGGTCGAGCTTTAAGCCACCTGATTGGTTTTTATTGGAAGCTTTCACTTCGTGTTATAAAAACACTCGGAGGGATAGACTTTCTATTTTTTTTATAGTTGTGAATATTAGCTTGACAAGGAGACGAAACCATGGTTCTCCGCATAATAGGACCGCTCGGTTACAGTGAGCACTAATAAACTAACTAACACTAAATATTTTTTAAAAGAGTTTTGCTTCAAATATTTTGCTCGGAGAAGTATCCCTCTCCATACGCCACTAATGTTTACATTTTTGTTTTCACCTCATTAAGCTTCTTTCATGTGTGATGATGGTAGTAGCGGCAGCATCCGCGAAGTCAGCTTAGCACGTATCGCCGGTCATACAGAGAAATGATTTCTGTACAGCTCTTGGCATAGGCTTTAAATGACGTGGTCATTAAGCAGTTTGGAATAGTCGGTTTTATATTTCAGTTTGTTTTGAATCATTAGGCTGCCAAACGTGTAAATATTTCTTCTATTGTTGAAGACATTTCGTTTTCCCAGTAGAAATTCTGGTCTAAATTTATCTCGTGCTCGATCCACACTCTTTATAATGTTCCTAATTTGCAGCCAGTGAGTATGAGAAGGTATGTGGGAGGGTTGCATGGACCTTTTCTTTGTTAATGAAATGATTTTTTTCTTCCAAAATTCTTCGGGAGTTGTTTGCGGGTATTCTTCTTGTGGTTTGCGGGTATTATCTTTTCTATATATTACATATTCTTAATTTCTTATTGGATCAGAAGGTGGGGTTCTATTGTCGGGTTTTCTACTTTAATTGTTTTTTGTTATAATCGAATCCTTAACTTTTAGTTACCAACTATATTTTGGAATGCACCTTTGGATGAATCGAAAAAGGATAGATTGGCTGAAGCATTCGATTGGTTCAATTCCACTCTAAAGGGTCACGAATTTGCTGCAACGGATTCATTCACAATTGCTGATCTCACTCTCTTAGTAACGGTTTCACAATGTGAGGCATTCGGATTCGATGTTGATTCATACAATCGTGTGAAACACTGGTTGCAACGTTGTAAAGACTACATGCAACCATACGGTTACGAGGTACGAATTTTATGTAATAGCTTTATACAAATCTAGTACTTCAAGTAAATATATTTTTTCTTAAAAAAGGAAATAAATGGAAGTAAAGCAGTATATTTGGCTGATATGCTTCGCGCAAAAACGGAAACCCTATAATTTCGCTGACGGATCATGGAATTTTATTTGACTTAAGAAAATATTTAAAATATTCTATATAAAAAAAAAACAAAAAAAAATAATTTGGGCCAGTTTCACGTAGTATTGTTTAGAGTTTATAGGCAAATAAATCACTTACGTAATATACATACATACAAACACAAAATCGATATTTTTCTTTATAAAAGCTTATGATACTTATGTACATATTTGTTCAACAGGGGTATGGAAGACATCATTACATTCATCTTAAGCAATCAATAGCGAAATTATATCTAATAATATCATCAAATATTTGGTGGCCTTAAGCATTTAAATTGTATTTCACCAATCGGCTATTTATATATATATATACATTGCCTATAGGCATTGTTAAAAATAATGACAACAAAATGAAAGTAGTTTCACCCCGTGCGTTCGGGTGAGGGGCATAGAATAACCACCCTCAGTTTCGAAAATAATAAGTAATATGTGTAAACGCCTATTCCATATTAAACGTAACAACCTTCCGCGCGACGGTATTCGATTTTGCTGATATTCGGCATACGATTTAATATCACGTTAAAATGGCCAAAAAGACCTGAAATATTTTGAAAGAATTTTACATAGAAGTTGTACACGTTGCAATAACTGACAAAATCATCAAGGTATTCTTCCAAAGTATGCCATAAAATGGTTAATAGTTAATCAATT
The DNA here is from genome assembly GCA_030068015.2 of Neoceratitis asiatica. Classification (NCBI taxonomy): domain Eukaryota; kingdom Metazoa; phylum Arthropoda; class Insecta; order Diptera; family Tephritidae; genus Neoceratitis; species Neoceratitis asiatica. The sequence continues at coordinate 69,386,588 of CM061528.1, forward strand.
TCGTTGAATATGGTTTCCTCAAAACAATGTTAGGAATATGGGACGTATCTCTGGAATAAGGAGAACAAAAATATATTTTGAAGGAAAAATTTTATATTTAACTAGCAAACCCCAGCGTGCTTTGCTATACCTATAAAAAATGAAAAAAATTTGACTGAAATTTTGAATTGATTTAAATTTTTTTCCAAACTTTTTTTCAATAATTTTTTGAAATTTTTGTTTTAATTTTTTTTTCTCATTTTAACTTCTTTCACTTCTTTTCTCTCTCTTTCAACACCACATACAACGTAATGTACGCGTGTTTTGGAATTTTACATGTATTGTTGTTGTTGCATGTATTTTGTATGTGTAGCGACCAATGTTCACTAAAAAGGCCATATCTCTGGAACGGTTTCTCCTAATATCCCTTTATAACTCCTAAAACTTTGGTGCAATTTGATCTGATGGTTCTCCAGTTATAGGCATTCATAAAAAATTACCAATACATTGGTTTTCCAGTGATACCAAATTTTCTGAAATCGATTAAATATTATTGAATTTATAACATACTAACTTCATGATTTTGTCAGTTCGATTTCTATCAGTTTCAGCTTGAAATTAAACCATGTGCCGAATTTCAGCCAAATCCGAGACCATCAAGAAGTGAATCACCATTTTTGTTACGCTTAATATTGTCCTCTAAGTTTGTTATAATTTAATTTTAATAATATTCAATTTTAATAATTAATATAAAAAATTTTTTTTAAAATATAATAAGATTTTTTCTTCCGCGTCTCGACGGTCAACCCTGTAACGGACTTCGGCTGTAACGCATGACGCTCAGTTGATTTTCATATGGTTGCTAGATTGCTGACAATATGGAATGGTCGTATTGTAAAATACAGGAAAAAGTGTTTTAGGATTGTGCAAATCTTTCAAAAATTAAATACTGAAATCGAATTTCCTATAGCATCTAGGGAACAAACAAATAAAAAAATGTTAAAACATCAATAGAAATTTTTTAACAATGACAAACATGGAGCTTAAAAATTGTCCACTAGTATTTTATTTTAATTTAGTTTTGTCAAATATTTGGATACACTTTATGGTTATCGAAAAGTAAACAAAAATTTATCCAATCTTCTAAAATTTTGTAAATGTTTTGAAAATATTATCCTCTCCAGATGTCGAGGTCTAGTGTCTTTAGCAGTGTCAATGTGATCAAAAATCGTTGAAAACTTTAATCTATAACTATTTTATACTTTGCTCTTAGAACATTTGGACTCTGCTCAAAAAAATCAACGTTTTAAAAAAATTGGAGTGCATTGGATAAATATTTTTTACTTTACGTATTATACTATTTAAAAAAAAAAAAATTAAAAAAAAAATAGTACTGGACAATTTTTAAACACCATGGTTTTTATTGGTCCAGTTGTTCTTATTATTTCGAACATGCTTAAAAGTAACTAAATGTTAGAACTTAAAATTTTTTTCTTATTACATTGGTCAACAGTGTTAAAAATTTCTTTAATTTAAGGCCCTATACTAATTACATTAATAGCAAAAATATTGATGTTCTACGTAAAGTTATCTAGAATTTTAATTGAAGAAAAGCTTTACACAAAACACAACATTTATTAAATTCTTATGCACAAACTTTATTTTATACGATTTTCGAGAATGGCTTGGCAGGCAATGGCTTTGCCTCCCCGGCAGTAGCCAGCCTTCTTATACTGATCCAATCGGCCTTGGAACCTCTCTTTCATAGTTTTTAGGTCTTGTAGAAACTGCTCCGCTTTCTCTCGCTATAAGAACCAAGATTCTCAAGAAACTTGTCAAGGTGACTATGGAGGTAATGCAATTTCAGAGTAGTTACTTGATGTATGTTTTCTCAGAATGTAATTGAACTTGAGAAATCAGTGTCCATATGCTTATATTTGGGTGGCCAAAAGTTCTCCGATGTTATGATATGTTGATTAAAACATTTGAAAACTTGCTTTAAAATAGCATAGTGTTCAATTTCCTTTAAGTGTAGGTGTTGTTCTTACCAGCCTGATGTCCTTACAAAGAGCTGGAAAATTCCAAACTTCTAATCAAAGAGGAAACAACCGAATCTATTGCCCTGCCACCGTCTTTATACATTTGATGAAAATATTATTTTCATGATATCCATTATCACAATTCCATTTGTAATATGTAAGCAGAATACAAAATTTCACTTTCTACGATGCTTAAATGTAATAATTATAATTAGAAATCACATATGTCTCTGCATTGTAAAGTCGTCAGATCCCTTTGATTCCGACACATTATTAATAAAATATAAAAATTAAACTCCAAATTTTTAAGACTGTCTGTTTTTCCATCTAGTATCTACATTGGTTGATGATATAATAGATTTAAAGTTTAGTGATGTAAAAAATAAGTTTTTTTAACCACAAAAAAGCGCGAAACATCTGTTTTGTATACTAGTCACTATTTTACGATTATTTTATAAATATTCGAGTATTATTTCAATTAATCGAAAGGGAATTCACGATATCTAGGCCTATCCATTTTGTTTTAGTCGAGTGTACATGACATGGCGATATGTGTGTATATATCCATTTTAATAGAGCCATCACTATGAAAAAGGCTATGTAGCTCTTTTTAACATGAAAATTAAATTCTGTCCTTTAAACTAACTCGTTCATCTTGTCCTTTCAGTATTAAAAACATAAAAAACCGATTTTAAAGCAGCGAAAATATGTACATATATTCACACATGTGTTCAAATGAATGTGTCTTATCAGTGTTTTTTTTCTCAAACGTGTTGCTTATTATGCTTATTTGATTGTTTTTATAGTTGATGTTCTTTCATATTATCCGAACATAACAAACTAAATTAGGTTAAAAGCAACATCAACACTAATACATGAAGTGAAGCTATTTTTAAAATTCCTCCACTCCTGCCATAAATATATTTCCACCGTACTGACATGGTGACACACTGTACAGTTACTCCCGCATACCTATTTATGTACATACATTTTCTCACGTTGCCACATTCGTTAGATAAACGGGTATGTGTATGCGCATATATATCTTTAGTCATATAAGCCACAAAACTGTTTGTCTGGTCAATGGATAGCGGCTGTGGGTAAGTAGCAGAGTTGACGTTTTGGGCAGGCGCCTGCCCATTGTGGGTAATATTAGCGTATGTATGTACTACAATCACTAACTTGAAACTGTCTCCCTTCTGTTGTAGTCGCTGAAGCTGAAGCTAAAGCTAAAGTTGCGATGAAGGCTGTCAAGAGGACAAGAATAGCATAGAAATGGGCCACAGAGAATGCTCTGTTCATTGTCCGCGCCTCTACGCCAATGGCTGTACACTGCAGTATCGACACTTGGCTCCAGCTAATCACACTCGCAGTCTCCTTTCGGCTATTACCACGTGTGGTTCAGACTTTCGCGCGCTTTTTAAGCTCTTTGAAAACAAAAGTTAGCAAGTCGGTACGATACCACACACACAGCAACGTGTGTTAATTTTTCGTGTCGCATAGTTGTATTTTAGTACGCGTTCCAGTGTCGAGAGAGTGTGTGCGTGTTACGCGTGAACTCCTTCTGCAATATTTTACTCTTAACAACTTAGTGCATTGCGTAGCGTTCATGACCTTCCGCAATCTGCGCCTGATGTCGCCGCTTGCAACGACCAGAAGATTTGTGTGCAACACATTGCTGTTGACCCTTTTCTATGCGAATATTTGTCATGAGGTTACGGCACTGATGCAGAAAGATTTATGGCTAGGTTGGTGTTGAAAGCCTAATGCGTATAGCTTACACTACCAACAATAACAACAAGTACATCAAATACTCTCTGAGCAATGATTTCTCTATTTTTCTTTCTTTACCAAATGTTCCACCTTCATCTTGCATTCATTCATGCATACATACTCGTACTTCAAGCAGAGTGTTCTTGTATGTATGCCAGCGAGCGCAATACAACCAATTGGGGCAACATTGCTATTAACGGCAGTACTTTGCGTGGCGCCAAAAATGATTGTTACTTGATTTTTATTGCTGGTGGTAATGATGAACTGGTCGCCTTTCGCTTTCACATGCTGCAGCTGGCGGCTGGGTAAGTTAATTGGTACACCATATATCAGAAATCAAGAGAAGGTGAAATTTTAAGGTTAAGTGAAGCGTAACTGCTGTGCAATTTTCTTTTTATTTTTATATATTTTAAACAACCAATTTTCCTATGTGTGAACTTAAATATGAATTACGCATGAATATCGCCCATTGTCAACTAGCAAGAATAATGATATTCATCTACATATAGATATATGTGATTTTCAATTTAAATTTTTGGATCCCTACAGGAAATAAAGGGTAAATACTCTCTACAAGGCTCGAGCATATTTTTATAAAAATAAGACTCAGGTCATTATTTGTGTTGTAACACTATTCAATCTACCAAACCAATAAATTTTTACAAAGTGAAAGTTTTATATAAAATATTAGATTACCGAAAATCATGTTTGTTTGTTTTATTAACATATAAAGTGTGTTTTTAGGCAATACTTGTTTTAGAGTTGGTCTTTTTGACAGCTGTTACTTGATTTATACTCAGCTTGACTTGCTATTTCATGATGGACAGACTTCTTATATTCGGCGCGTTATTGCTGATAAAGTGGCGAAGTTGGGCCTCCCCGCCAGAATTTATTTGAGGCAGCCGCGGCGGCCACTTGCCCGAAATCATTTTTAAAAGATAATGGCAAATTCTTATCTTCATAATAAAGCAAAATTCTTGACCATAACATGCAGCACATGTCAAAAAAAAATTACCCTTTATTAATAATAATTATTTAACCTTAATTTGGAAAAAAAATAGTTTCCTGCATTAATATATTTGTTCTTTACATTCCAATATAGCAAAATATTTAATTATTTTTCTACGTTCATATTAGAATTATTTTTAATGAAATTAATTGTTTTATAATACAGACCTGAATAATTTTATACCTTTATTCTTTTTATACCTTTCATGAACATGAAATGGTATATTCACCTTCGTTGGAAGTACGTAAGTACCAAAAGGAGAAAAGATCAAACATTATAACGATATGGTCAGAACGATGAGCTGAATTGATTTAGCCATGTCCGTTTGTCTGTATGTCTGTCTATCCGGCCATCTGTATGAATGCTGACTATTCTCTAGAAATATTCAGTTTAAGTTTCCTTAACAAAGTCTTTTTTCTCTTTTTTACATAACACCGCAAATATAACAAAACAGATCACTACGATATTTACATTTTCTCCGCGACGAACTCATATTTTAAAATATAAGTCAAATAAATTAGAAATTCAGGAAATTCAGTAATAATTGAAACAATATATTAACACATGACGACTTATCTAGATTCACGTACAAGTATGTATATACTTCAATATTGTCAAATAACTGAGATATCAGCTGTTCTGCGTAGCAAAGCGTCTAAAGGCGGGAATTATGTGATGTTTGTATGCGCGCAAAGCAAAATCCATTCATGCTTGGGATAACAAATTTATTAAAACAAGCAACACAACAACAAATCATAAAAACAAGAATATATTTATGAATATATTCGTAATCTGGATACTTTAGACATAAAAATTTGCCCAGGAAACCAAAATTTTGATATTGTATTTTGAGGCAATTTGGGCGGGAGTACAGGAAGCATGAAATTCTTGCCCTTTAAAAAAATTAAATTTAATAAAGACAGTTTTTTAATTGGAAATTTTCATATAAGTTCGATATAAGTTAAGAAAAAATATCTACTTTTGTTTGAAATTCGAGAGTCTAATCAGAAGAATATCACTAAATAACAGTACCTAATTTATATCGACGCAGAGGTAAAACTTATTGAAAATGAGTGAAAAATCAACTTTTCAAAATGTTTCCACAAATTTTCCACCGACCACATCGGACGCAAAATTTCATTATTATCTTCGTTTTCAGTGTACCTTTTAGTAAAAAATTAGTATCAAAATTGTTTTTGTATATTTATTAATTTTTTAGCTTCGCTTAATATAACTATAAATCATTTGATCATTTCTTAGTTTATAAAATACCACATGAAATATTAATCTAGAGGGGCGATACCGATAAATGTTTATGGCCAATTTTCGTTCCAGTTCAATTAAAAAAGCACAATAAATACCAAAAGCGCTAGTGGTCAACAAGGCACCAACTTGTTTTCTTTTCTAAAATGTTACATTTTTCCATTACCATTATGAGAATCCATCTTCCAATTTGAATGCATCGTAGAATATACCATCTGCTAAATAAATAAATTAAATACGCACATAAGTATGTTATAAATGTGCATTTCTGCAAGTACAGAAATACGGAAAAGATCTATTAAGAAATACCTAAGAAAATTCCACACTCAAAATAATAATAATAATAATAATAATAAAACGAAAAAACCGAACCGAAAATGTGAATGCAAATGTGCATGTTTAGGTAAATATGGAGTTGGAAAGTTGACTTTTTTTAAGGGTAATATGGATCAGTTCAAATATAAGTCATTGTCGGAAGCTATTCTGAAGCCTTTGGTGGACACTTTGGAGCTTGGCGCAGGCTGGATCTTTTCTACAGGATAACAATCCGAAGCACACGGTCCGTATTGTTAAGAATTTGTTGCTTTATCATGCTCCAAGGCACATACACACCACCTCAAAGTCCAGGTTTGAATGTTATTGAATATGTCTGGGAGATTTTTGAGCAAAGAATTAAAAAAAAAATCAGTTTTCCAGCTCAGCATTACTCATTGAAGCTTGGGACAGTATTACTCCCTCAGAATTGACACATTTTGTAGCTTCGATGCCACGACGGTTTCAAGCTGTTATTGATGCGAACGGTGGACCAACTAAATACTAAGAAGATCATGTTACCTGATATTAACCAAGGTTTTTGTACTAAGATAAGTTATCTATGTACTGTATGAAGACTTTTGTCAATGTTGGATTTACGCTTTTTTGTCATATCTCTTCTATTTTATGTTAAAAAATTATTTTTGTTGGTTTTTTATGATAAGGAAAGATAGTTGAAATAAACTGTGTCGTTAAATTTTCCAATAAAGTCCTTGGACTTTCAATTCAACGAAATCAGGGGGTGTATGTAGACTTTCGTCCACCACTGTATAACGGAAAAAAATAATACATTGGAAAAAAGTAAGAGAGCTCAATGAAAATACAAAAGCATTTATTATGTTCATCTCATTACGGAATACATAGATGTATATGTATGTATGTGTTTGCGCTTACATATTTACAAATAGAAAATTGTGAAATCTATTTCAAAGAATAGCAATATCACTTCTTTCGCTATTTTCCTGCCTTCAAGTTGTCACCCACCACCCATTGCATTAGAAAGTTACATTGACAAGTTGCAACATTGCGTTAATTTAAATGTCGCATGTAGCATTATACTATGTAGATATGTTGTGCGGCGATTTTTGACAACCTTGTTGCAACGATTTCCATTGGCCGAAACCGCATGCATCTAAATACATATACATATATGTACATACGTACATATTTATTTGTATTTGCAGGGCAAGTTTTCGCTGTCACATTTGCTTGTCGTTTTGTGACTTCGTTCGGTGCAACTGCCCAAAATTCTGTTTACGTTATTCATTTCGAAAAATGCTGCACTATTAAGCATCCATATTTACCTAAACATGCACATTTGCATTCACATTTTAGTTCGGTTTTTTCGTTTTATTATTATTATTATTATTATTATTTTGAGTGTGGAACTTTCTTAGGTATTTCTTAATAGATCTTTTCCGTATTTCTGTACTTGCAGAAATGCACATTTATAACATACTTATGTGTGTATTTAATTTATTTATTTAGCAGATGGTATATTCTACGATGCATTCAAATTGGAAGATGGATTCTCAGATGGCACAACCACTCCCCAAACCACTTCACAGTTGGTACTATATTTTTGGCGTTAAGTGCAGTGTCTTCTTTTCTCCAAACATTTGCTCTTCTATCGCTGCCGAATATATTGAACTTGGACTTGTCAGTTAACAAGATATTTTCAGAAATAAGAGGCTTTTTACGTGGCGTTCTGCTGTGTATGCCGATATCGTTCAGATTTCTTCGAGTTCTCAAATGGACACACTTTCTTGATGAGTTTGTAACGTTTTCGGCTAATTTTGGAGCAATAACTTTAGGATCATCATCACTTCGTTCAGAATAAAGCTGATGTCTCTTCGAGTTAGTTTCTTCGGGCGGCCAACACGCGGCTTATTGTCCCTTTTTTCAAAGTAGTTTGCAATGGTCTGTACCTTTTTCGGACCTGAGTTTAAAATTTTTGAAATTTCACCATACGATTTCTTTTCTTTTCTGTGCTGAATAACCAAGACTGGTACGTGAATGGATACTTTTTTTCGCGGAACCATTGTTGATACTCATGTATTTAAATCACAACTAAATTCAATACTAGCAAATTAGGAAACATAATTTAAAAAAATAGTAAAATAAAAGGGCACCTAACCGCCGTAATAACACAGCATATCGACATAACTGCTAGTAAACCCGTGGTGTATGTAGACTTTGGTCAATGGTATTTTTGCGTTTTTTCACCATAATTGTTTTAGTTTATGTTGGAGAATGGATTTATTTTAACACATGTGAGTATAAAAGGATTTAAATAAAACTGTATACGTATATTTTTCAGTAAAGTGATAGTACTTTCAGTTCAACGAATACAGGTGGTGTATGTAGACTTTTGTCCGCCACTGTATGTAGATCCAAACCTAAAGAGCAATATTTTTGTCACACATCATTGACACACATCAATCTGTTAATGTCAATATATAGGATATTTTTATGGATATCAATTTATTGCAGAAGTGTGTGCCAAAGTCAAACTTCTATTGACGTAGTGGCTCGATGCTACGATGAATAATTTCAAAAGGCACTTGAAACGATTAGGTGACAGTATCACATACTTTAGGTCGCAATTAAAGGTAAAGGATATATAATTCGTATAATTAATAAATTTTAAGACCCTAATTTGTTGCACTTGAAACGATTAGGTGACAGTATCACATACTTTAGGTCGCAATTAAAGGTAAAGGATATATAATTCGTGTAATTAATAAGTTGTAAGACCCTAATTTGTTGCATGGGTTCAAACTAAGATAAAACATTATGAATTATTCAAGTTTTTTTTAATAGAGTATAGTTTATGACACTGAAAACAAAATTCGAAAGCACCTGTAAATCATTAGAATCAAGAGAATTTCCTTCACAAATGATATTTACTGTTACTAATCATTAGAGCCCTTATTTACTTCTTTTATTTTTATGTTATTATATATCATTTTGAACATTCAGCTAATTTGTAACAGTTATTTTATTGCTGCTTCGTTTAGTCTTTGATTTTTGCTTATTGGAGTATAATACCCCCACCCTCATCTAGCAGTCTATTTAGGATCCGTCGGTGTAGATTGAGATGGTATCTTTCTACCCTATTATAACTCCACTCAATTCATAGTGCAGCCTCACGAGGAAACAACTATCTAAACCTAACTTCGGGAGGCTAGCTACGGCCGTATACATCCACATGACTATACTCGATCGAAGTTTCCAGTTCCTACTGCCAGTATCAAAGTTATTGTTGTATCATTGAGTGACGAAAAATTAAATTGGGGTGTTTTGCTTTTATAGTGATCGGGGATGGTAACAGCACTGATGTCGTCTACATACGATACTTAATTCACCTTTAGGGTCGGGAATAAGACTGTGTCATAAAATCAATGATTGTGCTTATTTCTATATTGTTGTCTAATAAGGCCGATGTAATGTTTTTTCACGGCCGCAATAGCCGAGTGGTATTGCGTACTACCACTCGTAGAGACAGGGTTCGAATCCTAGTTCGACCAACATGCAAAATAATAAAAAATTATTTTTCCTAATTAAGGTTGCCCCTCGTCTGAAAATTTCAAAACCTCCGAATGAAGTTCAGTCATGGAATAAAGCTCCTCATAAAACTCTGTCATCCGTTTGGAGGCGATTTTGAATAAACTGTAAGCCCCTTCATTTTTTGGAGATCAAGATCAAGACGTACACAACAATTTTGAGGTGGAGCTCTGTCGAAGATCGTTTCAGCGGTTACAAAACGCCAATTATATATTAGGGATATTATATGTGGATTGCAAGGTTTTACTATCCATGCACAAGGACAACAACAAAACGCATGCAAAAAAATATGCTACAATAGGGAAAATACCCTGTACCCAAATTTATGTATATTTATAGCAAGAAGAAAAAAACAACCCTGTGTGGAGTTGCAGTTATTGTTTGACTTGAATTTGTCACAATTCTCTCGTTCTCTAGCAAAATTACATGGGAAATATTTACGTAGCAGGCATTTTCTAGACAGAGAATTCCGCTATCAAATACGTATTGTGTGTGATGTAATGACATTTATCACTTCAAGTATTGGATGTTGGGCCGTCATTAAAGTTTTTGCCATTAACGTGTGTTCTTGTACTAAGATTTGGTAAGGACGTGACTTGACTCTCATCCAATTTCTTGGAACGTAAGAGAGTTGGATATTGGCCTTACATATTTTTCTCAAGCTTTAAAATATTCGGTTCTTTTAGTTTCTGCAGCAGTATGGGGCCAATCCCACATAGTTAATATATTTTCATGCTTACGATAAGGCCGGTTCTGTTTAAACATCGCTTAAATAAATACCTTAGAAGTGCATTTGTATGTATTAGTATTATTGGAATTTATCAGCAACAATCATCATCTCAACGGTCATAACGGGTTACGAATTATGGTTTATAATTAGCACGTTGAAATTAAACTATATGTAAATAAAAAAAACATTGGTCGAATATAAAGCTTTTGCTTCAGTTTTTTTTTTTTTTGAGGTTAGCGGGACATAATGAGTTCGTAATACTGTGCGGAATGGAAATATTTAATTTTTTGACTGCTTTAAGTCCCGAAAAAGTTGAAGATTCAATTGAACAAATATATCTCTCCCATTTTTTTTTAGAAGCTGCTATTTTCACCTAAAATATATCCAGCATGTAAATCAATCACTTCACAAAGTGTCAAGAAATTATTTGATAAGACTGATTTATTTGAAAACGGTGATAAACAGAGATTTCAAACTTGAAAAGCGACAATAAAATGGGATTCATATGGGACATTTCAATCTTAAAAAAAAATAGAAATATATTGTATTAATTTATTATTGTCCTGCTAAAGCTTTTAATATTTATAATTATTATTTTTTGTAACAACTTCTCCCACAATTTAAAATGTTTTGACAATCATGCCCTAATACTGGAAATACATCTTGTGCGCTCAATAATTATATTCAGTTTTAAACTCGTGCAGTCAAAATGTTTTTATTAATACATACATAACATATGCATATAATTTTAAAATTTTCTACTGCATAGGAAAAACGCCACCCTCACACAATATTTTCTTCAGCCAATTCATCCATTATAGGTAATAATAAAACTAAAGAAATATTTTTTTACATGCCTATGTTATACCTCTGAATGTATGTGTAAAGGGAAGGCAAATATCTTCAAAATAATATTTAAAAAAAATTGTGCATATATATATATATATACATATATATATGCAAGATGATTTTTAATAAAAAAAATGTGCAAATTTGTACAGGCGGACGTTGCAATGATATTTTCACATTTTCAATTCTGTCGACGCGACAAAATCAAGCGAGCAGGTAGTAGCTGATCATTAGCTATTAGAAATCACCCATTAGTAGCGGGTAATGCTGATTATTTTGCTGTGGAGAATAAACATAGTGTATAGCTTAGTGGGAATCAAGCTAAAAATACCAAAACGAGTATAAAAAAACGATTGAATTTGTGCCGAATCAAGTACGTTCGCCAAAAAAAAAAAAAAAATCTGCGCCAATACCTCCAACATCTGAAGGAGGAAAAATATTTTCTTATAAATAATTAATTCTCTTTCAATTTGTCAATAAACTCGAGCCATAGCGGCAAACGAATTTTCAGTTAACGATTAGCAAAGCGGTTGCACAAACGTTCGCCGGAACGTACAGTCTACCGTTGTTTAAAAGTCGTGAGTGATTTTTTAATCATAAATCCTGGTTTGAGGATAATTGCGTGTTAATATATAAATAGAAATTAAATTCCAATTTTTTGAGGGGTATCATATACATACATACCCATACGCATAAAACAATACGAAAATGACTGATCCTGTCAGTTTTTCCGTCGAAGAAATGGAACAGGTACTAAGTGAAAAACTGTGCCACAAAATCGCAGCAAAAGCATAATTTCACATAAAATTTTCTATCTAAATAGCGACGTCGTCGCACCAGCTCTGCCCGCAAGGCTTCCATTGTACGTCCACCATCCCCACCAAAGATGGAATCGGAGGCTATGGCAGTCATCAATGAAATATTTAACCCAACATATAAGAAACCTGTAACAAAAGGAAATTATCGCGCGCCTGATGAAATATCTGCTGATGATGCGGAAGCGGTGAAGGATTTAGACATTAGAAAATTAGCTGAATTGAAAGAAGTACAAATAAAATGAAAATTCTCAAAGAAGAAATAAAATAAATGGAGAAAATTCAATTTAATTGACTGCCTGTAGGTATTTTTGCTGCTCGACTTGGATAGCGATGGTTTGATATCGAAGGATGATTTACGGTTCACCTTTACTGCGCTCGGTACAGATTCACCTGACGAGCTGATCGAAGAAATGTTAAAAGAGGTGATACAGTGATTTATGCATGTTCCTTTAAATGAAAAAAAAAATAATAATAATAATTTAACCATGGCATTCGAAAGTGAAAGATTGAAAATGGATAAATAAATTTTACTTATATTTTCTTACTTTAAATTCTAAAAGATTAGAGTGGTTTAAAAATATTACACCCTTGCAAATAAATATATATGAATTTTCGCATAGGCAAAGGATCCTTTGGATTACGAGGCTTTTATTGAATTAATGAGCCATCGTACTGTTGAATTGGATCCAGAAGATGTGCTATTAGAGGCGTGGAGTAAGTGGGATGATTATGGTACTGGCAAAATTGAAGAAAAAAGGTAGGTAAAACCTTTATAAAACTTATAGTATAATGTTAAATATTAAAATTTGATAACTATTTACTAGACAAAACTAATATATTTTGTGTACATGGCATTTAAAGTGTAGAATAGCTTGTTTTCCCGCATTGAAAGATATATCTGACGTAATTTTGGAAGCAATCCTTTGCGTACTACGTATTGTCAAGTAAATGTATGAAATTATTTTTAAATTTACTTTTTTACTTTATATAAAAATTTTTATTTATTTTGTTTTTCAATATATGGTGAAATTAATTTCAAATTGGATTGGACTAAAATAAACTTTTCTTAAATATAACTTAATATTACTACTATTATACTACAAAGTCAAATTTTACTGAGTTATCCAAGCTAAGCAAATACACTTATACTGTTCAGTTGATTTAATTGAGTTGTGGTAGCAGAGAAAAAGGAAAAAAGTTAAAAAAAATTATTCGTGTATTTATAATAAAGCTGAAAGGTGCAAGTCGTTCATAATTTAAAGCACTATTGAATTTTTACTCCACTGTCTTCATCTTGGCGAATTATTTGATGTTAATCTAGCGATAAGCAGGTTTATATGAATATCTTCAGCCGTTTGTGAGATGTATTTTAAGAGGGTATTCTGGTCTAAATGCTTGAATTTAAGGCAAATTTTGAAGTGTTGTAAAAAAAGCAATCCCGAATTTTACTATTCAGTTTTTAATAATATATTTCAAAGATACAGAAAAAATGCAAAGCAATTAAAAATTTAAAAGTTAGCAGCTGATGGATTGGGGATCGAAAAAAGTTGGCACGTCACCATAACTACGATATGAAAACAAAAAACTTATTAATCTAGAGGAATGCTACTATCGTATGAACTAAAGAATAGTTAAAAAAAAATTCACAAAATGCAAGCTATTTGAAAAAAAAATTTACCTCTTTTTTGAGATATCCGCATTTTTAAAAATAGTAAATTTTAAAATTAGAAATATGCGTAGGTCATGCGATAGAGAAGTCTAGAAAGAAGACTTACACCAAATTTCAAGTAATTCGATGCAGTAGAAATTGGGAAATCATGAGTATCGCTTTAAAAAGACAGTTTCGAGAAAAACGCATTTAATATTTCACCTAAAGGCCGAGCCGGCTCGGATGCCGCATCAGAAAAACAGCTATATCTCCGAAAATAATTTAAAGACCAGAATACCTCCTTAAATTTGCTTATTCTGCTCCAAAAAAAATTATCTGGATTCAAAGCCAGCTCTTTCTTCTGGATAAGAAATACCTCGCTGTCGATAGTATTCTCGCTGGCTGTTGGCAAAACTTAAAAAAATTGAATGCGTCTGTTAGATCAGTAGTTTGTTCAATGTGTAAATATATTTGTCAAGTGGATATTTCATCGAATGTGGAGTAGCAGCCAACTCTTGGGTTGTATGGAGTAATTTGTACATACATATATATTTAACTAGTTTTTCTAACCAAATAACATTTGATATCTACTAATACAGATTTGCCCACTTTTGTTAATCTTTCTATTTTTCGGAATTACAGAATGTTGGAAGAGCTTACCAATTACGGTGATGTCATGACAACTGCTGAGGCCAATGAAGCACTGAAGTATGCACCCATCGCCAAAGCAAAGACACTCGAGGAACCACCTATGATTGACTATCCAGCCTTCTGTCGTATCCTGTGTGGCTTGCGAAAGGGAAAACCAAGGACAGTGGACGAATGAAGGAAGAAAAATGGACACAAATATCTATAACATTATTTATCGCAGCTGCTGAACGACCCAATTATACATATGTACATATGTATGTACATATTCATATCATTAAGAAAACTTAGCTGTGAGCTTACATACATATGCAAATATATATGTGTGTGCAGTCTTTAGATATTTTATTGTGAATACCATGTAAAGTGACATTTTTATTGCAAACATTTTTTATTTCAATTTTGTTCCAATTTTTTCTGTTTGAAAATATAATAAATCAAAAGTGGTTGGTACGAAGACACGCAGACTCAAATGCGCTGTGAGCGTTTAAACGGTTGGCATTTTTATTTTTAACCGCTCTGCATGCCTCGCACGCTTCAGACGACGCATATGTACAAACGTACATATGTACGTCTCTACCAATGACTAATAAATTTCAAACTCAATTTCGTTTCATACATTTGCACGTTCGCCACCACCAATGTCATCAATGTTGGCTACATTCGCCGTTTGTTACGCTACAATTGTTGCTGCTAACACCAACAACACGTGTGTACATACATATGTACATATCCATATTCACCCATTACTGAATATGCTTTCGCTTCTCTTATCTACTGCTGCTGTGGCTATTGCATTTCTATGCTTCTGTTGGCTATTTGGCGCATTTCCGTTGCGATGCATCCCATCAGCTGTTCGGAGTACATTGAAATATTTCCGTTCCTACGGGAGCCCGTCATTGAGAACTCGACTAATCCGGATTATGTTATTTGCAACCGTACCGCTGTCACATCGACTAGTGTGCCGGCATTAGCAGCAACAAATATTCCTACACCGTCAGCAACTTCGTTAGCTACTGATAGTTTTACAACAACAAAACCAAAGAAAACAACTTCACTTACGAATTACGCAGTGGTCAATGAGGAATCGAATTTCTTTAAAGTTAGCACTTCGGCGTCTATGGCAAAAGCAGCTACTAGTACCAAGAGATCAACGACGACAAATAGTAGCGTTGCCAACCATTCTCATTTAACATTTATTGCTGCCAATAATTCGGTTGCTGCCGCTGCTGTCGGTGATTTACGTAGTAGCAATGAGTTTATTTATAGTGCAGGCAAAATTTTCGGCATTCGCGTACGTTTTAAACAGCAGCAACAACAACAACAAAAGGATAAAATGGCGCGAAGTGGGGTTGATGTCCTCAAAAATTGGCTGCTCAATATAACCGGAGAATATCGATTCCTGAAGAAAGGTAATGTTCGGAGCACATCTACATGCATGCATTGAAATATTAATTGACTGAAAATATACATACATATGTATGTTTATATTCTATAATTATTTATATATATTTTATTGATTCATTATTGATTAATGCTGCACTGCTGAAACCAATTATAACTAAATGTTTCTTAATTTCAATTTTAAATTTGATCATGTATAGAATATAAAAATATGTACATATGTATGTACATAAATAAATATTTAATACTTGTGCAAGGTAAACATACGCAATATGTTAGTCAATACATTTTATGAGTCGCGGAGTGCTTAGAATTGTGTAGCTTAGATGTGCTTTAAGAAATTGTCTATCTCTACATGTTGTATTAAATTTATAAATCAAACTGATAAATCGAAAAAGATAACATTAAATAGGTGAACCACTTAAAATTAATTTCAAGTCTTAGATTTCGATGCTAATTTCTCCATTTTAAATATCTATCGTCCTTTACGAATAACTAATTTTCCGGTTCTTTTTCAAATTGTGTACATTTTTAAAATTGTATTTTCTTCGAAACTAATAAATATATACGAAAAGTCTTCATTGCAAACGCTTTGTTTCTAGAAAAGTTTTTGAGTAAAGGAGCATTTGAGAAATAAAAATTTCTAAGTTTTTCCTTCATTCCGAAAATTTATTTAAATTTAAAAATTCAAAATTCTTAATATTTTTTCGAATATGAGACGTATCATTCTCAGTATAAAGTTTGGAAAAGTTGCTTATAATTGTTTGAAGTATTCATTTGATAATATACAAATAGTAAATGAAAAAAATTTAATAGTGTAAACCTGTCGTTACACTATTACTTCAGTGAGCCTTTAACCGACAGATTTGGTGCCCTTTATAATTTTACGAAGGAATGTACATATATCAATAAATATAGGCAATAACACATAGCGGATACTACTTTTTTCTGCTCGAGTCAAATCGAAACGTAAATATGACTTTTACATGTAACATAATTTTTGTAGCTCGGTATAGCCACTTTTCAATGCCAATATGCACTCAGAATACTAAAAGCAATACGTAAACATAGATTTTTTAATATCATGATTCCAGCACTGCTTATTAATCCATAAATAGTTAGTCTAGTTAGAAGTAATAATCAGTCCAACATAAATTACAGCTGTTTCGGAGATTATCACATATCCACATGCGACCTTTTATGGCAAGAATCGAATCACAGAACCAGATACAACCAACGAGTGCCCTAACCACTGCGCCAAATTTACTTTTTTGATGTCTTACATCTTATTTCCTTCTGAATATTTGTGGCGTATATTTACTACGGATATTCGGATAATTAACTATGTGTTTTCATTTAAACTCTAAAAATGATACTAACCTATAATGGCTGACACAAGCCTCAAATTTAATTTTTTGATTTCCTAAATTTAAATTTACTACCGATTTATCAATAATGTAAATGTGGATGGCTTAAATTAATTTAATATTTAAAAAAATAATATGTATTAGTAAATATTTTATTAAAAATTTATTTTTAGAATATTTTCAAAACGATGGACGCCTAATACCTGGATCTTATTGTGACTATTACTTCTTTGCTGATGCCAAAGCAAAACCACGAACTTTCGAAATCTGGCAGTATTTCCATTCACCTCGCTTTCCAGCTAAGTATCCAGCACACATTAAATGTTCTTACAAGTTTATTGGCAGGTAAGGTAAAAATATACTATTATTACAAAATATTAACGCATTTGCGACAGTTTCAGGAAGAAAGAAAAAAGTAATAAGTCTAATAATAAATTAAAGTTTATTTATATTATTTTAACTATGTTTCAACCCTTACAGACCAGAAAGTCGAGTGGAAATAGTTTTTGAGGAGCTACAGTTACCAAAAAAGGGCAACAGGTACTTGAACATATGGCTTACTAGACCATACATACAGTGGCGGACAAAAGTCTACAACACCCCGTGTTTTCGTTGAATTGAAAGTCCAAAAAGTTTATTGGAAAATTTAATGACACCGTTTATTTCAACTATTTTCCCTTACCATAAAAACCAACAAAAATATTTTTTAACAT
Organism: Neoceratitis asiatica; assembly: GCA_030068015.2. NCBI lineage: Eukaryota > Metazoa > Arthropoda > Insecta > Diptera > Tephritidae > Neoceratitis > Neoceratitis asiatica. Next base: position 69,404,707 of record CM061528.1, read on the forward strand.
TAAAATAGCAAAGCTATGACATAAAAAGCGTAAATCCAACATTGACAAAAATCTACATGCATACATCTTTGAGTAATGCTGAGATGGAAATCCTATTTTCTCTAATTTTTCTCTCAAAAATCTCCCAGAAATGTTCAATAACATTCAAATCTGGGCTTTGAGGTGGTGCTTGGAGCATGATAAAGCAACCAATCCTTAACAATATGGGCCGTGTGCTTTGGATCGTTATTCTGTTGAAAGATCTAGCCTGCGCTAAGCTCCAAACTGTCCACCGAAGGCTTCACATTAGCTTCCAACAATGATTATATATTATTATATTTGAACTGATCTATATTACCCTCAATAAAAACCAACTTTCCAACTGCAGACGCAACCACTCCCCAAACCATTGCGTTGCCGCCTCCCTGCGTCACTGTTGGTACTATATTTTTGGAGCTAAGTGCAGTGTTTTCTTTTCTCCAAATTTTTGCTCTTCCATCGCTGCCGAATATATTGAACTTCGATTCGTTTGTAAACAAAACTTTTTGCCAAAAATCCATTCCCTTGTCTAAATGTGCTTTAGCGAACTCCAAGCGAACTTGACGATTTTTTTTTTTTTCAGAAATAAGAGGCTATTTACGTGGCGTTCTACTGTGGAAGTCGTTTTCGTTCAAAACTCTTCGAATTGTTTTTGGATGAACACACTTTCTTGATGAGCTTGCGATGTTTTCGGCTAATTTTGGAACAGTAAATTTAGGATTATAATTACTTCCTTCAGAATAAAGCTGATGTCTCTTCGAGTTAGTCTCTTCGGGTTGCCAACACGCGGCTTTTTTCCGGTCGATTCGGTGGTGGAGCCTTTATTGATTGACTTTTGTCAATGATATTTTTGCGTTTTTCCACCATAATTGTTTTATTTTATGTTAGAGAATGGATTTGTTTTAATACATGTGATTAGAAAAGTATTTAAAATAAAACTGTGTAACTACATTTTTCGGCAAAGTAATAGTACCTTCTACACAACGAATTCAGGTGGTGTATGTAGACATTTGTCGCCACTGTATATACTTATCTACATACCTACTTGCCTAAATCAACACAGGAAAATAGACCTGGGGCCGGCCTATCCGCGAAAATTTTATTTATTGAAAATTTTATTTTAGAAAATTTTACCTAAATTAACATAGGGAAGTGGTTCTAAAATCGAATTGTACAAAAAATCTATCTTATGGTTCAATTTACTTCCATTTCATTTTTTTTCCAGGAAGTGGACAGATACTGATCTCATTAAACGAAAATTGTTATGGGTCGGTTTTGTTAACTTTTTGTACGAATATATGTTTTTGTCTAAATGAATATATACAATACTTTTTTGGGAAAGGGATAACTGGTCAACATATACAATACAAATAGATGTGATTTGGATACAAAATGTAGATCTTTCGTAGCTCGCTGTGTCATGTTAGTATATAATCTGTTTTGAGTTTTACAATTCAATTACATCTATATAGTTGCGAACTATTTTTAGTCATCCAATCTTATTGTACACAAGCGTCGACCAAAGCAGTGGTGATTAAACCCTGGCCATCTCTGGTAATAACTCAGCCTCTGAAATATTCAAATACCATAATTACGCATATTCATATAGGTCCATAATATAAAAAGAACTTTAATATTTTGGATTAATTAAATCATTCTTTTCAATGCCAGTTATGATATCTAAATCCAACAAAAAAGAAAGGGCCACCACAACGTGTAGGCATTGCTAGTATATACACTCACATATTGTATATATTATTTAAAAGTAACCCGAAAGAAACCTTTGTTTGAAATATTTGAAATTACTTGGGTGTTTTGGCTAAGATTAGCATGAACGCTACTTTTCTTTCGAAGAAATGGATCATGGACCAAGCTATTTAAAAAATGATTTTCATGGTTCGATTTACTTGAAATTATGTTCATAGTATGTATGACCACTACTTTTCCTTCCGGAAAGTGGGATTGTCTTTTAGTCTATTGTTTGTCAAGACAAAAGGACACATTCGTACGAAATTTCACCCAAATCAAACCAATAAAAAAAAATATTTTTTTTAAAGATCGGTATTTGGTTCACTTTCTGTAATGAAAAATATTTCAAGTAAATAGAACCAGTCCATTCGGAAGAATCGGATGAGCAAATGAGTTCATTCATTGCTTGTTGTATAGATTAGCATATACATAGATAATACACTACATAAATATATTGTGCTTATGTTTGTTTAGTGCACCATGTAATTATTATAATGCGGGTGCAGGCGGTCAAAATAGTGACTTTCGGCTTCCTTGGAGCCGTTTATATTCATATTTCCGTGGAATAACGACTAATATCTGAATATCTCAGATATGTACTTCTTAAGTTGATAAATATTAACGCAGCCGCTGAAATATGTAAACGCATAATATTTTATGCACATAAACGCGGCGGTCGCGATAGCCGAGTGGTTAGCATTGCGTACTGTCCCTCGGAAGGCATGGGTTCGAGCCCAGATTCGACCAACATCCAAAATTATAGATAATAAATTTTTCTGATTGCGGTCACCCCTCGGAGGGCTTGCTCCGAGTGTATTTCTGCATTTAAAAAAACCTCATAAAAATTCATCGGCCGTTCGGAGGTGGCTTAGAATAAACTTTAGGACCCTCCATTTGTTTGTAAAAACATCAAGACGCAAAACCGTGAATTGGAGGAGGAGTTCGGCAAAAAATCGCTTCAACGGTTACAAAGCGCCAAATACATATATATATATACATATATATATATATATATATATATATAAATATATATATATATATATATATATATATATATATATATATATATATAAATGCAAATAATGTGCATATGTACTAGTATGTAGATTAATCAATAAATTAATAAAAAAAATCTTACCTTTCTCCTCACTTTCAAACTAATTATGAATGATATCTTAATTGAAAAAAATAAATGAAAGCCACAACAGTTTGTGGTCGGGTCTGCTAGTAGGTATGTACATATACATATATGAAAATAATAATCTGATACTCGAAAGCACAGCACAAATCATTTTCAACGAATATCTTGAAACTAAAAATAATATTTTTTTCATTATTAAATTCAACTGAAACTGAAAAGTAATTTATTTCCTATCATAACATCGCATATTTTTATTAACCGACTTACCTTTTCCTTCAGTTGCAGCATGGATAAGTTAACAATTTTCGATTCGGAATCGGCCAATATGAATGCAGTGATTGATGTAATTTGTGATGTGCTGCCTACACGACGCTTAATTAGTTCGGGTCCTGACTTGCTAATCGAATTTAATGCCAGTTCTAATATTACAGATAAAGGATTTCGCGGCAAATTCAAATTTATACACAATGAAATTCAAATTCCATTAGTGCCAGCAATACCGAATGATATGACAACAGGTAAATCAAAAACCGCAATAAATAAATTTAAAATAATACAGCCAACATAAATGAACAAATCCCTACACATATATATATTTACATACATACATACGTGTATATATCTATATATATATATATATATTTCTTTTTGGTTTATTAAAGAAAAAATAGTCGCCTTAGAAAAAATTGGGATTAGCAAAGAGACGCAACGTGCTGTACTTACTGTTAATGAATGGGGTAAATTTTTCCAAGATAATGGTGAGTAATAGAGCTTACTATTTATCTGTATAGAACTTTATTTTTACGTGAAGATTCTTTCCTTAATCCTATTCGAAATAAGAACCACTATCGTTCCAAAATAAAAAAATATATATAATTATTGTTTTTTTATTCAGTTTAATACAACAATCGCGCTTGACAATTGTTGTATGTACATAAAATATCATAGACTTTCTTCTTTCTGCGTCTTATATGTAACATACTTATGTACTATATGTAAAGCTGTTTTTTATAGAGGTATAGAACTTTAAGTTGGCATTACTCAGACCTGAACAACGCTTGCAAATAGTGCAATTTTATTTCGAAAATAATGGTTCTGTGCGGAAAACGTATCGCGCACTACGTCTTGAAAAACTGACTGTTTGGTGCGCTTTATGGGCTAGTGGAATCATTGATCCGTACTTTTTCAAAAACGATGGTGGCCAGAACGTTACAGTCAATGGTGATCGGTATAGAGCCATTTAAGTTCAATTCATTCCTGAATTGAATAACCATGATGTCCAGGAGATGTGATTTCAACAAGACGGCGCAACATGTCACACAGCTCGTGCCACAATAGATTTATTGAAAGACACGTTTGGTGACCGCGTAATTTCACGTTTTGGACCTGTGAATTGGCCTCCAAGATCTTGTGATTTAATACCGCTAGACTACTTTCTGTGGAGCTATGTAAAGTCATTGGTCTATGCAGATAAGCCACAAACGCTTGACCATTTGGAAGACAACATTCGCCGTGTTATTGCCGATATACGGCCACAAATGTTGGAAAAAGTCATCGAAAATTGGACGTCCAGATTGGACTACATCCGCGCCAGCCGTGGCGGTCATATGCCAGAAATCATATTTAAAATGTAATGCCACAAGATTATCTTTCGGATAAATAAAATTCATGTCAATCGATATTAGGACGCGGCCATAATACTCGTATTGGAAATTTTCGACGTTAGGATGGTGGTGATTAAATAATTAAGTACATGATTTTACAAGTAAATAGTATCTGTGACCTGTGAAAAGCGATTTCAATTTTAAATAGACCATTATCATCTAAAAATAATAATGTTTGTGTTCTATTAACACATTTTTTTGTAAAAAGCTCTCTCCCACTTATCAATTGGGATAAATTTTAGAATAACCCATTCGAAATCTGAACGCTCAAATAATCAATACATGGAATTTCGAAAAGAAAAATTTCCTAAGGGAATTTCTAAATCGATATCAATGATAATGAATAAATATATACATATATATGTATGAAATATATTGATTTTGTCTTGGAACGCTACAACATTTAGAGGGTTTAATTAGTAATGACGGCGCCATTAAGGCCCAAAGCTAACAAACTTTCTGATGAAGCATGAAACTCAAATAAATAACAGTTTTTGATAGCCAAATTTTGCCCAGTTACGTACCGTCTGTTTCAATTATACAGCAAACTTAATTATATTGCTGTTACTATTATATTGGCGTAGGCAGCATTTACGCGATTATAGTCGAATCAACAATAACGCGCCATTTATTTCCTCTTCTATCTCATACACAAGGACAAAGATGGTGCTTTATGAACAAAATAATTCAATACCTAAACTAAGTTGGATATAGGCGAATTGTCCATACCCCATTTACATTCCGATCGTCAGGGGTAAATTCATAACGTTAGGAATAGTTAATCTCAGACGCAAAGGAATTTGGAACTTATATCGAAATTCATTAAAACTTGCTAATAGTTTTCGTGGAGATTTTGAGGAGCTAGGTCTGAATCGGTATGCACAATATTGTAATAAAAATAGTAATTTTTCTCTTTATTCAAAAACAATATTTTAGAAATCATGAAAAGTTTACGCGTTTCCTCATAAATATATAATATATATTTAATAAAAAATCTGCGTTCACTCTTGATGTAAGTTAAGGAATAAATAAATCAAAAACAATTATTGCTGTTTTTCATTCAAACTAATTTTTTATAAAACACCTCATTGTCAATATATAAAAATCCCGAAAACCTTGACTTCGTTTTTTTAATGAAAAGTTTAGTTCAGTACAAGACGAATTTATAAAGATCAGAGAGATCAGAATAACAAATACAATAATTACCGAGCATTTTATTTTTGCTTTTGCGTAGCGATTGTCAAAATCGAGGAAAATTCCGTTCTTCTCTTTTTTCGCAAAATATGAACTAAACAAGAAAGAATAACTCGGTTATATGAGGCTATATAATATAGTCTCCCGATTACGATGATTTTCAGTACCAAGATTTATTTGAATTTGCATGCTTTTAATACCAAATTTTACGAAATTTGGATTCGATTTTGGCGGTCGTGTATATGTTACGTTCGGCCAAATGATCGTATAAATATAAAAATACATCTTTGGTTAGTTGAAATATCTCTAAACCGGAGGCACTAGTTTGTGTTAAATAACCATAGCTCGTCGATTTGATCCGATCGGTCTATTTCTTCTCCGTACTTTATGTTCATGAAAGATATTGTATAAAATAAAATAAATTCAATTAATGAAAAAATTAACTTCACCTTGGTTCAGAAAAGGGTTTTCACTTCTAAAGATCCTAGCGATCAATTTAATTAAAATATAGTTTTTATAATAATTTATTTAATTATAAAGGAATTAATTATTTAATTGGAAAAAAATTCACATATTATTAACTTATACAATATCAAAAAATTAAATAATATAATTAACAAGGTTTTAACACTTCTCTGCCTCCGTGTTCATTTTTATCATTTGTTAGCTATAATGAGGTTAAGACACAGAAAAAAACTGAATAGTGTCTCAGTTCCGTAACAACCGCGAACCGGAAATAGTTTTTATCGCACATAAATTCTCATCAGCACAATTTTCTTTATACTTGCTAAATCTCCAGTCGATATGCCATCCCACTCAGCGGTGGAGACTCACACCAGCCAGCCAACTACTTAGTCAGCCACATAGCCACAAATCAAATTATGGTGCAACCAAAGGCAGTTTGCCCCGAACCGAAGAAAGTGATTTTAGAAACTTTCAAAAGGCACCACCACTTACATCTCATGCATACATGCACACATACTTTCAAGTGTATGTATGTGTGTATTTTTTATGTCAGTACGAATATTTTCATAATGCGAATATTTACCAATCTTGCTGTTTTGCTTTGCTGATAGCATTTGTTGGCCTTAATTTTTAACGGAAGTGGAAATGAACCACAACGCATATACGAGTAAACGAACGTAATATTCCCCTAGTTAAGTCGTCTACGCGCCGCAATTCTGCGTGTAAAACCAAAAGTCGTAGACGGTTTTATCCATTCAGCTAACGGCACAATGACAATTGGTGTGAATGTGTGCAAGGATTAGTGAAACTTCATTTGCGGCCACTATCAGTTTGTCTGAATTTCGTTTCTTTTCTACAACTTCCGTTCGGCAATCGGCGCACGCTACACGTCCTTCGTACCAAAAGCTACTCCAACATGCGGCACGATTGTTCCAATTGCCTGCAGTTATCAAGCTAACATAGATATTACAACAGCGATATCCTTTGGAGCGACTATCGGTGTTCAGTTGTAGTTTCGCCACTGACGTGAACGTTGGTTTCTCGCAAAACTCACGCCTTCGAAGCTTAATTTTACCTCAAAGAGCTTGATCATACGCTTTCAAACTCGCGCCAAAAGCATATATGTTGTAACAGTGTACTATGGCGTTGAGTAAATTTTTTTTAAATAACTAAAATTGAAAAAGAATTAGAATAAAGTAAATTTTACTGCTTTTCGAGGGCAAGAGATTATGCCAAAAATGCATTTAGCGCGTATGGAATTCAAATGGCTGTCAGTGTTGATTCTTTTGTGTTTCGTATTAGTGCCCAAGGTGAATACCCAAGAAGTTTCAACATCTGCCACGGCAGCCACAACAACTGTTCAACATATATTCTTCAAGACTCAGCAATTAAATGCAAGTAGAGAGCAATGCAACTTTTTGGCGGCATCAAGTGAGTGAAATTTTAAAAATAAATGTGTGTGTACGTGTGTGTATGCGTTTATACAATTTAAGTAACAAGTACATAATAAAAAATAAACTGATATATATATATTTGCAAAATAACATACAGTAATTAACACATCACCATTTTATTCTTATGGAAATTGTCAAAAACTACTTTTCAAATCCAAATACATATGCAAGTATATGTATGTACATATGTATCTGAACTCTGAAATTATTACAACAAAATAAAACATTTATTCCATTTATGCAATTACCTTCGACTAGCTTCCCCATGAAACAGGCAAAACTAAATATAATTCTTAAGCGTGTTCTGTACCATATTTTGATACTTGGCTAAATTTTCGTTAAAATTATTCATCAAGGCTAAAGTGCATAAATAATAATAAAATCTGTTGTATCCTTATGCCGATGACAGATAAATTTTTTTTTTCGTTGCGTGACATTTCCAAATTGAAACAAATCGAGGAACGCCAATGTTATGGCACACATTTTTGTCTTTTATTATTTTTGCTATTAAAAGGCTTAGAGTTGAAGTTTACATTTAAATTATTTAGAATTTGCAGAAAAATGAAGAGAATATATGCGATTTAAAATCAGCTATTGATCAGTGCGCGAATTATATTTTAGAGGTAACGGAGGCTCAAAAAAACACGCTTACGGTTGACTATCAATTTAATTCTGAATTTTTTAGTTTACAATTCTTTCCTTCTTACCTACTATTTGTTTATAGTATTGATTACAAAGCAGTTATACTATAAGAATTACACTAAGGTGCGTTACGAAACATTGTTGAGAAATATGAACTACTGTAAGGTAAGCAAGCATTAATAAAATAATTGAGAATAAAATAATTGAAATAAAATTATTAATAATTGTTTGTTCAGCGTCTGGGCGTCAGGTCGTTATTCTTGTTAGTGCAATGTCAGCAGTTTTGGGTTTTCGTAGTCCGCTTTAGTTTAGGTGGTGTTGTTGTTGTGAGCATAGGGAGTGCATATGTAACTCCTCCCCCCTTAGTCTGAAGCGTAGGGACCGAAGGGATCGCAGCTTCAGCGTAGGCGTTTTGTTTGGTTTTCCAGCAGTACAGTCTTCTGAGGATGAAAATAGTTGTGCCAATGGATAGTATCCACAACGAGGCTTCTATTATGCTGTGGGAGTTCAGTGTGGATGACAATGACAATGTCAATGTCATGTCATGTGTGATTTGCTCTTGTTGGTCTATGTCATATTCTGCTAATCGCTTTAGGGTTATTACTTTAGTTTCGAGTGATGCTTGGATTTCTGAGAATGATGCCGGGGCAATGTATATGTCATCCCAGAAGGTGTTAATGTCATCGTTGTATGTAACGTTATTAGTGTTTGTAGTGTACCAATGCTGTCCTTTCTATTGATTGGTTGCTGGTTTCGCAGGTTGTTTCGATTGTGGTTTTGGGTGTGTTGATTAAGAGGATGAGGTTGGGTTCCGGTTGCCAGATAGATTAGGTTTCGCCTGTGTCGCTAATTTTGCAGTTAGCAACTTGGTTTTTAAGTAATTGGCCGATGCATCTGGAATTCTCAGTTGGTTCTTCGTTCTTAAATCCTGAGCAGTAATACATATTTTCTATTTTTTGACATTTCTCGGTAACATCTAGAATTTTAAGTTCATTATACAATACATATGGTTCTGTTACAATAATTTTTGTTTTATTAACGGGTAGTGGGTTTATGTGTTAAATTGGTAAGAATAGGGATCAAGGTTGGGGACCGGGATATTGAAGACTATGTTGGATTCATTATAGTAGGCTTGAAGGTTAAGCAGTTCGTAAATATTTTCGATACATTTTATTTTAATTGATTGGTTTTCTAGGTGTTCGCTGATTTATTGTATCTCGTCTGGGTGGAGGATTAGTTTCGGGATGATATTTAGTTTTGCTAAAATAATGGCTTCAGATATGTCGTTAATGTGATTTGTTAGTGAGACGATGCTACAGTTAAGTTGGTTTAAGTACTGTATGTCTCTGAGTGTATTTTCCGTGTTTTTTGCATAATAAGCTGCTTGGTTCGCGTTTCGGTCAAATACAATTCTATTGATCCCTGCATTTCGTTTATGTGTTTAGTTATATTTTTGAATCTTTCTATCAGTTTTCGGTTGAAGCTGTGAGTTTCTGCTATGGCTGTTGGAGTTCCCCCTGGGTGGATTCGAGTTTTTTGATTTGTTGGTTTATTTCTTGGGCGTCGTGTGCGTTCATATTTCCGGTAATAAATTTTATCGCATGTTCGACTCCGTCTATCAGTCCTCTTTTGTTGCGTTTGGTTTTTAGGTGTAGATTTTTGTCGAGCTGTTTTGTTCGAATAACTTGATTGTGTCGTTAATTCGGTCGATGTTTTCAGTGTACTTGTCTAAGTTGATCACGTGAATAAAATTGTTGTAGAGCGTTATTTGTCTTGCGATGCCTAGGTTGATGGGTAAAATGCCTTAATTTTTTGATAAGTCTCGAAATTTCGATGAATTTTGCTTCCGATAGCGCAATTCTAGAAGGAAAAAGTTTTGTGTTTTTTTCTTAGACGGGATTTGTGAATTTTTCGGTTGTTCGCTGTAGTAATAGTGTGTAAATTATAAGTTTTTATTTTTTGTTTAGAAAAACGTGCGGTGATTTTGTTGTTGTTGTTGTGAGCATAGGGAGTGCATATGTAACTCGCGCAAAAAGATGTGAAAGGGGCAGTGTTGATTACTCGTATAGGGAAAATTTCAATGTACATTCATCATAAACGTCAAAGTCAATCTGTCACGTAACTCGGCGCAGAAGTTCCATCTGCGTCGTCCTAATAACGGACTTTTATCGACATGAAATTAAAAAATGTTTAATAAAGCAAAATATTACAATAATGGTATCAATCATATCAGAGAGCTAGGAGGATTTACATAAGATAAACGTAACGCAACATTGTGACCATCAGACTGAAGAAAGAGAAAACCTATTCGAGCACAGTTGCCGCCCATATAAAATTTATAATTAAAAATAGTATAATAATAAAATATTACCATCTAACACAACAGAATGAAGGGAGGTTGTAATACAACAGAATGACGGGAGGTTGTTAGCGAAAAAAGATAAATTACACTAGTCTGGCGAAAAAAAGTTGACAGATGTTTTGCTTTTCTTGCGTAATTCTTAGGTTTCTGGGTGCGCTGAATGCAAAAATTAGTAGGTATCTATGTTATTATGTTTTTATTTAAAATTGTGTAAAAAAACTTCTAAGAGTCCAGAAGTAGTGTCACTGGTAGTGAACTCATTCACCTTACTCATCACTCACATCTCCTAATTTTACTGGAAAGTAGTCGAAATAAATATATACATATGTAGATGTTATATACCGAGGTTGCCTTTTATATCGGCACTTGGCAATCCTAGTGTTGCAATCTGGCAACTGACAGCTTTTTCGTAAGTTTAACATTTTTGATGTTTTACATACTCACAACGTTTTGACATACGAGCGCTTTTTGTGTTGTTTACAATATCTTAAAATATTCATCTCGTCAAAAAAATGAAATTAAATCGCAAACATTTTCGCGCGATTTTTTTTTAACTTTCGTTTATCGACGAAATGGTGAATTCAATCGAGGTCGTAGATCACTCCAAGACGAATGTCGTGATGGTCGTCCGAAAACAGTTTTTGTTCCGGAAACTATTGATGTTATGTTGCAAGATCGTCATGTGACCTATTATGAGATTAAGACAATCATAGGCATTTGTGGAACCAGCATACATTCAATATTGCATATTTGATTGTAAAAAAAAATTGTTCATGTGGGATCCCACACAATTTATCAATCGTTCCAAAAAAGGATCGTGTGGATTGGTCAAGAGAAATGTTGGAAAGAAAAGATAGCGGTGTTTCGAATCACATCAGAGACGATGCCTTGATTTACACATATGTACCCAAGAGCAAATAACAGTCGATTGCATGGGTGTTGTTCGCTCACGAAGCTATTCCAAGTAAATGATTGTCTATTTTTTTTTTTTTTTTTGGAAAATCTGGATATGTATTAACCGTATCACTAAAACAATTCCGAACAGTAAATCCGGAGTGGTACATAACCATTTTTTACAGCTGTCTTTCAAAAAATCAGGTAAACCAGCCGTCGAAGACGGATCACTCTTTCCCATGACAATGCAAGCTCTCACACATCGAAACAACTGCACTTTTGAGCACTCAGAACATCAATTCTATGAATCATCCGCCGTATAGTCCTGATTTGGCACCGAATAACTTTTTTTATTCCCATACGTAAAGAATAATCTGGGTTGGTCAACGCTTTTCGACACCTGAAGGGACGGTTGATGCATTCAGAACACGATTTTTTGGATATACCTCAATCAGAGTGGCAAAATTGGATCAAACATATGCAAGAGTGTATAGATCTTAATGGAGAATATATTGAAAGATATAAAAGCGATTTTCGTTGATTATAATTTGCTTTTTTCTCTAATCCCGAAATATAAAAGGCAACCCCATTTTTACAGTAAAAAATTAAGGAAGTATTGTCTCATATTGAAAATATATTATCTTCTTCCGGTTACAAGGATCTCTGAGCTCTCAAAATGTACATAGTTCATACGTACATAACATGCCATATTTCCTGAAAGAAAGTCGATATGTATTATAATAACGTAGATGACTACTTGCGCTTCGGTTTGTAAGCTTTCATATGCTAAAATTTGTAAAAAGCAAAATATCGAAAAATCGGTACCTTATAGGCATTTTCTAGTGTAATTCCCTAATTACATCCATTCTTACAAATTAGTTAAGTTAAATATATAAAAATTATTCTTAAAAGATGCTCAAATAGGATTTGAACTCAGATGATAGAAGTACAGTTACATATCAAAATTGCTTATTTATTTGTTTATCTATGAATAGTATTGGTAAATACATCATAATACATAGTTTAAAATACATTAATGTTGTTTACATACATATATTTCAAAGTAAAACTCTTTTGAATATAGTCCATAATAATGAAATGAAAATGCCAAAAAACACAACGTGTAAGAGTTGATGAAGCATTTTAAACCTGTTCAAAATGTAAATACAATACATAAATTGTAAAATAAAATTATTTTACAATACAAGAAAAGTATTTGAAACTCAGTTATTGTTTCAAAAGTACCTACCTTTTATGCATTAACTGAGCTTTTGGCAGAGTATCCGGTCCCTCTCTACCCAAATATAAACGCATACCCCATAAGGAATATTGTAAATATTCCTTCCAATTAATCAAACGAAGATCGAAATTGAAAATTTCTTTATCTTTCGCAGATAGTGAGTTCCATAAAGCTTTTGTATTATCCATTGTAAATTTAAATTCAGTAACTATGAAAAATTCCAATGCACCAGTTTGCCGATGTATACTGCGATAAAGCTTTGTCAATCTATAAAAATAATACAATTTATTTTACAAAACGTTTAGCAAAATACAATATATAAGTTTGTAATGAAAACTTAGACATAATAAAGTTAATATTTTTAAACTCAAGCAATAAAGCTGAGGCTTATATTTAGAATCTATGTCGCAAGAAGATTTATTTTCTTTTTAGTAAGAAATATTTAGAACATTTAAAATAACTGTAGCCGAGTGCAAAGCAGTGCGTACCACCATAAGGAGGGTCATGAGTACAAATCCTTGTCAGAGGTCGAGTAGTTAGCAGTGAGTACTGCTATTCGGAAGGCCAGGGTTCGAGTCCTGGTGCGACCAATATTCAAAATTATAGAAAATTAATTTTTCTGATTGCGGTCGCCCTTCCTTAGAGAATGTCAAACCCTCTGAATTTGGCATGAAATAAGCACTCTTCATGAAAATCCATCAGCCGTTCGGAGACAGCTTAGATTAAACTGTAGGTCTCTTCACTTGTTTAAAAAACATCGAGACGCATACCAAAATTGGGAGAGGAGCTCGGCCGAAAATTGCTTCAACGGTTATAAAGCGCCAATTACGAGGTGTGTTCATAGCAAAAGGTGAAGGCTTTGCTTACTGTTTTCTTTGATTACAATGGTGTGGTGCATCATGAGTTCCTGCCAAAAGGTCGTACAGTTAATAAGGAATACTAAAAGGATGTTATGCAAACTTTAAGTGAAACAATACGGCTCAAATGATCGGAATTATGGAAAAACAAATCGCGGATTCTTCATCACTATAATGCACCAGCTCCCACATCAATGCTTATTCGGGATTTTTTGGAAAATAAAACAAAACCTTAATCATGTCTCAACCACCGTATTCACCAGATTTGGCTACCTGCAGCTGTTCCTATTCCCAAAACTAAAGACACCAATGAAAGGAAAGCCTTTTGACACAATTGATGAGATCAAATCATAATCGAATAAAGAGCTGATGGCCGTACCGAAAAGGGCTTTTCAGAAGTGATTCGAGGATTGGAAAAAGCATTGGCTGTTTGATAAGTTGGTGATTTTTTGAATTTGCAGCGAAGTTACTCCAAATACAACACAGCTCCCGTCAACTGTTATCGATTAACAGACTGCTGTAAACTTTAACGAAAATGGAAAAAGTCCGTTTCGTATGCTGAGATTTGATAAATACTGTGGGGACTCTGTGCGAATGTTCAGATCGACCAAAATGAGATCGTGAACAGAAATCGTAGATAAAATCCATGGAATAATATTGGAAAATCGGAGAATAAAAGTGCGTGAGGTGGCCGAGCGTGGCATCTCAACTGAGCGGGTACCCCAAAGGTGTGTTTGGTGATGTTCAACTGCAATCCAAAGGAATTACCTTAGACGAATTATCGTGAAGGAAACATGGATCCACCACACCAGAGACCAAAGAAAAATCAAGACAATGCATTTCTCTGGATGAACTCGCTCCAAAAAAGTTGGGTCAGTCGGCCGACCAGTTTTTTAAGATGCACGAGGAGTCATTCACATCGATTTCATTGAAAAGGGTAAAACAATCACCGACGAATATTATTCATAGCTTTTGGACAGAATCGATATTGATTTGAAGCAGAAACTAACCCATTTGGCAAAAAAAAGTGCTGTTCCATCAAGGCAATCACGGATGCATACGTGTGTAGTCACTGTGACAAAAATTCATAAATTGACCTACGAACTGCTATCCCATCCAGAATATTTTCTATATTTAATCTTCTCTAACTATTTTTGTTTCCAAAGCTTAACGAATGAAGAGACCATCCCAGAAACAAACGCCTATTTTGAAGACCTTGAAACCCCCTATTATTTGGAAGGAATGAATACAAAAATTGGTAAAATGCTGGAACAAATGTATAGATCTAAAAGGAGACTATTATGTTGAGGAATAAAGCGCTTACTTGCCAAAAACAATATACATATATATTTTATTCAAAAAGTTACTGACTTATCAAACTATAAAGGTGCATTTGGCTTACTTCGCGACATTCATATTGACATTTATGTGAGAGACTTTCAGTAGTACATAAACGACTCACTCATACAAATACGTAGCCAGATCAATAATATAATTAAAAAGATAATTTTTTGTATTATATAATGCTAAATTAGAGCATTGTTCTTCGCAATACCAATTCCGGTATACATATATTTCTATATTTAAATTCCAATTGTTAATTACACTTCTAGTGCCAAAAAAATATGATCACTCATTATTTTCTCCACTCACCTTTTCTTCTTGCCCTTCAACACCAAAACGAAATCGATCAAATAGCCAGGTATTGTATGATAGAAGAAAGTCAATATATAATACAACCATTTTTGACCAACGGTTATCAAAAATGGAAACCAAATCATTTTAGTAATGGCCACCTCGTTGCCGAATTCAGAAATATCATTCATGTATTGCTTCCAAATTATCGGATTCTCATCATCACTTGCGTAGTTGTAAATTGGCGGAGCAATATCTAATCTAAAGACAGATATATATATGCACATATGTTTATAGGAATATAAGAATTAAGAACATACTTTTGTCTCTGAGTGGAATTTGCTATCTCCCAACCAATAGCCAACATTAAACTGGCACAGCAATCTGCCGGAACGAGATGTGCCCGGTGATGTGACTTCATTAGCATGACACGCAGGACACCACATCCGACAGCATATAAAGCAGCAGACGGGCCATAATAATTACCGATCCATCCGGAAAGTGGTTCATTATAAGTCTGAATAACTGAAATTGTCCATACACATACGTGTATAAATATATATTTAAAAAAAAATTGAGCAAAAAACACTCAGATTGTAGAAAACTAAAGTTACAAACCTATAGCTGGCCGAAATATGCTTATAGGAAGTGAGCGTCCCTCACTCAAAACTGCCTCCTCGGCTAGAGATTTGGTGTATGTGTATGTATTTGGATACGCCTCACACAGAACATTTGTCAGTTTATTTGTAGTTTCGACACCTAAAGTCTGAACCAATTCACACATCTTCTTAGCTCCAATTCCCAATTTATGTGTGTAATATTTTTCATCAATAGAATGTACAACACAATTGGCGAATGCCGTGGAAACATGCACGAAAGCCTAAATTAAAGTAAGAATAAACTTGATTTAAATGTTTAAAAAAATGTGTTCCTGTTTTACTTTCAAATTTTTCATTTCCTTAGCCAGACGTATTAAATCCAATGTGGCGCGCACATTTATAACCACAGCTTTGTGCAGCGGCTCATTGAAGCGTACAGTTGCTGCCACATGTACTACTATATTTACGTCCTTTATTAATAATTTACGATCATCCTCTGAAATTCCTAGATTATCCAAGTTGCAATCGCCTGGAATCGGTTGAATTCGATCCATTGGCGTAACACCTGATTTTCTCAACTTATCGAAGAGCTGGTACGAAAAAGAAGGAAACCGAAGTTTGTAAATATCGTTTTTGGCATATCTGGTACGATTTTACTTACCGTATTTTGGCAGAGATTCGTTAGGCGATCTTCAATACTTTTACCATTTTTTGGTCGTAAGAGTAGGTAAATTCGTTTAACTTCAGTAACTCGCAGCAATTTCTCAATATAAACTATGCGGGGGAAAATGTATATAAGAAATACGTATCAAATTTTTTAATGAATCGTTAACTAATTTATTCTAATGTAACATGCATATGTATGGAGGAATTTAAAAATTCTTACATAATAAATTTTAAATATGCACATATTAGATTTTTTTAACGTTAAGGGTTTTCCAATAAGAGTAATATAATTTTTTTTGAACACACTAATTGTTAAGAAAATTCAAATTTTTTTTATTTAATGTGAAGTATAATCGACAAAATTAAGTTTTGAATATAACATCATTCAAATGGCCTCCACAACTTCTTTCGCAGGAACGAATTCGATTAACTCAATTTTTGAACACTTTTTCCACTAAATCAAATCGTATGTCTTAAAATAGCACGTTCAATATTGACTTTTAAAGCTTGAAGAGTGTCTGGTTTATTGCTTAAGGACCAATGACTTTAAATAACCCCACAAGAAGTAATCTAATGATATTAAATCACAACTTATTGGAGGCCATTCAATATCACAATTTCTTGAAATAATCGAATATCCAAACCTTTCTCGCAATAATTCGGTTGTGCTGTGAGACTTGTAACCTCGTATTGTTGGAAACAGATGTTGTTAAGATCATTGTGGCCATAAAAAGTTGGTTATCATCGATCTATACCGCTCTCCATTGACTGTAACGGTGCTACCAGCTTCAGTTCGAAAGAAGGACGGACCGATGATTCCACCAGATCAATATCCACACCAAACTATCAATTTAGGTGAATGTAATGATTGTTCATGAATAATTTATGGATTTTCTTCGCACCAGAATCGACAGTTTTGTTTATTTACCGCACCACTCAGATGAAAGTAAGCCTCATCGGAGAGGATGATTTTCTTACTTAATTGTATCGATTATACTTCACATTAAATAAAAAACATTTGAATTTCCTTAACAATGAATGTGTTTTTTTTTTTTTTAAATCATATCACTCTTAATGGAAAAGCCTAAATGCAAGCAAATGCTCCTTATCCGAAGTTGTGGTATGCGAAGAAATACATAAATTCGACTTTATATTATTTATTTTTTAACTTATGTGCAAACATAATTTTATGTCCTTCAAAGTAAATTCTAAAGTGAACGGAGGAGTGGATACTGCAGTTTACTGCGCCCAGCCAGAAATAATACGCCCATTCAAACTACCTAACCAGAGGTAATATATTCCAAGCCGATATATTAGGAATAAAACTGGCGGCAGAACTACCGCAAGGAGCAGTCCCATACAATAGGGAAATACATATGTACACACATAATCCTATTGAGGAAGGTAAAGCACACACAAGAAACACTTTTGCATCATCGGGCAAATATTCTTTAGGAACGAACGAAAAATGTTACAGAAAAGCGAAAATTATGAGAAAAACATAAGACGCAATATACACTCAGAGGGGCTGACATTCCCTGCACAGTGGTGCCTCAGTTTAAAAAAAAATTATATTTTTGAATATTAGTCTTGTCATGATTCAAACCTATGCAGCAGCTAAAAATCTTTGATCTGAAACATTTGTGTGTCCCCATATGTCCCTTTTTAGAATCTTTGTAGAAAATATGTTGTAAAAGAAAAAAATACGAACGCGGTGTCTACCTTTTTAAATGTTGGTGCAGTGATATAGTTCACTATAAGTACGAGCCTGTAGAAAGAAGAAAAAAGAAAAAATTACAAAAACAACTTTTACGAACTTCGCATTTTTGTTCAAGTAATTCCTATGAAGAGACTGATTGCAGTCTTTCAACCTCGAATTGGTAGGAAAGCAGAATATTTGATCTATGTATACTCCAAAATCTTGTGTAATTATACTTACCCGCAATATTTTTGTATTATTTTCATTTCCTATAGTTATTTAATTTTTGAACTCCAAACCAAGTTTGAGATGCCCTTTAAAAATATTTAAGGATTGCATTGATTTTGCACGAGTATGAATAATAAATTACATGACATAAAATGTTTTTATATTTTAATTAAAATCCAAAGAGAAAGTCAAAGCTATGTTTTTGCACTTATGCAAAAAATTAAGGTCTAGGCAAATTTCTATGCACATAATTAAAATATAAATTTGCGTTGTAGTTGTATATATATACATACATAAGTCTCGAACAGAACCATGAGAAGTAGGCAAGGCAATGTAAGTATTGATTTTGAATGAAATGAACAAAGTTCAACTATATTTGATGAATAAAACTAGGTTATTTCGAAACAATGCATGCAACATCACTGTTTTTGGAAAAGAAATTGGTATACAAAAGTGGTCACGGAGAATCTAAGAGTTTTTTAAACCAAATCGCAAATCGTAAGTAACGTAAGTACTTAATATATTTTGCAAAAAAAGAAAATGTATATACCGGCTATACTGTGGGTATATTACAACTTTTGTAAATATTATTCGCTCTAGGAAAAAATTATAAGCCGTCGAAATTTTTCACTATACTATTCGATAAAATTCTTAGCAACTTTTTGTATTATCTTCTGTAGGAAAATATTGATTATGAACGCAATCGTTGTTCTCAACTATGCTTGTATTCCACTCCTGTTTGTCTTCAGGGCATCGAATTGGATATAGTTCTTTTAGTCCTTTAACAGACTACGTCCAATTACCACACAGCTAAAAAAAATAATATTTATATACAATGTTCATTTTCCGCCACAAAAGTTTAAAACTTTCTGTCACAATGTAGTCGCAAAAAACACAAATACAAATAGCATATCACAAACCAAAGAAGAATCTCGTTCAGTTATATATTTATACCTCCTTTTCTTTCATCTATGTATTCATTTACAAATTTCATTGATTTTATGATTAATTTCTGACCTTTATAAAACTAAAGGACAGATATGAGAACATGTAAAATATCGACGTATTTTATTTTTACAGATCACAAATTTTTTATTTTCTGAAGGCTAAGACTGAATATATTTTTTGCTTAACATCTCTATTACTAATATTTCTTTTATGTAATGTTATAGACTTAAGCACTTTTCAGTCTTTCTTCACTTTTTTAATATATATATAAAGGCTGATCCAAGCAGAGGTACTTTTTTCAATAGCTTTTTTAGACAGATCACGCGTGAGTAGTGTCAAGTTGTCATGTTATTTTTGTTCGCCTGAAAAACGTTTACAAATCGTTTAACTTTATTACGAAAATTCACCTTCTGTAAAGAATGTGTTTCGCGCGCTTCGCTCATTTTATGATCAACATAATCGGCCTACTGAGCGCACTATTCGCGACAGCACGCAGTGAAGAAAATATAGCTGCCGGAGCTGAGAATACACGAAGACCGTGGAGAGTCGAATGGAACGACTTGGCGCATTTAACGTCGAGATCTTTAATTGAAAGCTTACAAAATACATCTTGTACAAGAACTAAAGCCGCTCGACCTTCCCAAGCGACATCGCTTCGCTCTATGGGCTCTTGAAAAGTTCCAAGAAAATCCGACGTTTTCGAGCCAAATTTTGTTCATCGAAAAAAATGCGGACAATGCCGCTTCGACTCAGGCCTTAGATCAAAACATCACGCATGTCATTCGTCAGTTACCAGTCGAAATGCTCGAACGAGTCATCAAAAATTGCACTCAACGGATGGACCATCTGGGACGTAGCCGCGACCAACATTTGAAAGAGATAATCTTCAAAAAATAAATGCCAAAGAATGTTCTTTCGTATGATAATAAACATTCAACATTAAATTTGAATTTTCTGTGTTTTTGGCTTTAAAAAAGTAGGGAACGAAATGAATCACCATTTTTATATATATATATATACTTGTTTTATATTTAGTAAGTAATCCTTTTGGTACCTATTCCCATAAAACCAGTTCCTCCTGTTACAAAGACCGCTTTATTACGGTAGAAACTTGTTATGTCAGACGTCATTTTGCGCGTTCACTTATTTGATTTCTAAAAAGAATTTAATGTTTTTCAATAAACGTTGCACCGACTTCGAACCGACAAAACGTTGCTAAACAAACTGAAGGTAAAAGCAGTGCTAAAAAACATTTATATACTAGTTTCCGAACTTTTAATTATTGAACTCAGTTGCATTTTGAATATTTCTTCCGAATAAATAAATTTTTTACTTTACATAAAAACGAAATTGCATTAAATTTAAAAAACCTTAAGTGCAGAGTTAACAGAACTCACAAGACATTTTATATTCTATTTGAATATATAAAAACATTTATTTTGTATTTAATATTTGCTGATTAGTAGATACATTATATTTAAAAAAAAAATAAGTAGTATACGTAAACTAAAAGTACGAAGATTACCTACTGTGCAATTAATTAATTGAACTTAGTAATGAGTCACAAAAACTTGTTTTTACTTTTTTATCAAACATTTCTAAAACTAACCCTTAATCATATGCTTGATGAAGAAGGAACTTTTATAGAAAAATTATTTTTAATTTCGATATTCTTCCGAAATTATGACCGCTGGTTCTAGGGTTGGCAGAAATCATCTTTAAATTTTCCTACTTATTGTGTTCTTACCATTGGATCAGAATTCCTTTACGCAATTGAAGCACGAGTGTATTTGAACAAGAATTAATTAGGTTATTGAATATTAATTTTTTAAAGCACCAGGCTTACCCACGTTAAAAATGAAATACTTTGTAATTTTTACAAATTATTACGTAGCAATGTTTTGGAACGCAACAGGGTTATAAATTATTTATTCAGATAATGTCATCTTCTATGATCAATATAACTGCTTAGTGTTTCTACTAAATGAGGAAGTCTAACCTCCTCAAAGAATTATTTTAACGCAAAGAGAGCATTATTAGGAGCTGTTTTGACGGATTTATAACATAAAATTTCAAAGCTCAAAAAATCGGTCATATATATGCTACAGTGGTCCGATCTGGTTCCGACAAATGTTCGTTTACAAATGTACAAATGAATCTGCCTACTCTGTTTAATGGAAATATTTCAAGAACTGAAGAACGAACGTTTAAACAGGCGGACGGACAGCTGACATGCATAAATCAACTTCTCTCGTTATTCTGATACGATTGGTTTACATTTTAGTGGGCCTATCTGCTCTCCTTCTGGTATTTCAATACATCGTATCAAAGTTAATATACCATTTTGCATACATGAAAGGTATAAAAAGTTATTGAATTAAATTGGCAGAATAATGACAGCCTAATGAACTAAGCATCAGGACATCTGAGCACGGGTGAAGTGATGAGCTAGCCCTACATAGCCTATACAGAAAGAGAAGACATATTTATGTGGATAATCAAGGGTCTATTTTCATCCAACTCGAAAGCAGCACTGATAACACTATGCATGGAAAGAATAAGGAAACTGTCGAAAAAAGAAATGCCCATCTTTATTGGGCACCAGGGCAATAAATCAGCTGTATGAAAGGTGATCCTTTCCTAACAGGACGTTATACTGAATTACAGGGCCCATAGGAAAAACTCTTGTATCTAATATGTTTTGGGAATGTACAAGAGCTGCAGCAAACGAAATAAATGATGTGAAGCTTATTAGATTTATACGTGGTAAAGAGATCAGATTCCATGCTGATGTCTTCGTGTTGGCGTCGTCTGGTTAAGGGAATGCAAATGTAAGAGAGCAGAGATGTCCTTAAACTACCAAACCAAAAAAGTAGCAGTGGGTTGTAATATTTAATATTTTAATATTTGACAATGCTGTGTACATTGTATCGTCTAGCTGAGACACCTCAAGGGGTTGATAATTAAAGCCAAAGCAAATTTTATGGGATGTAGTTAGAAAGTATTATTTAAGTAAAACATATAAATTTCTTTATATTTTCAAAAAAATTTTAAAAACGAAGACATTTGATTAGCTCAATGTAGATTTAAAATTTTTAGTGATGCTTTCCATCTCGATTCAACCGGCCCATTCGGGTCACTATTTTATTTTTAAGCAATTGGCCATATTTTTGACAAAAATTAACCGATTTCAATGATTTTCACTTCTAATCGTGAGGTCGAAGAAGTGAAAAGTGACTGTACTTTATTTTTCACAATCACTGACCAATCTTCCGCGAAGTCTATGTGCAGAACCAAATTAGATGAATTTTCTTTTGATATCGCTTTTTCGAAGCAAAAAGAAATCTGTTTGGAAAAAAGCAAAAGCATATAAACGAATTCGAGAGACTCATGTGTTGAAAAATGAACTTGGTGCAAAAAAAAAAAAAGTGTTTACCGCAAGAACTTGTGAACATGAGGGGAAAGTTGCTGAAGCTGTACATTATGAAGTAAGGTTTATAAGTTTAGATTAAGGAAGGATGAAATTCGATTGCTTAGTTGTCATATGATAAGTAACGGAAATGAGTTGATCTATTATATTCAAAATATGTTCTGTTCTTAAGAAAAAACAGTATCTAATTAAGATTGATGTTAACTAAAAATAAACCATTCAAAGATACTTAAATAACAAAAAACAACAATACATTATCATTTCAAACATGTATTGAAAATTAAAAATCGATATTCATTGGGCGCAGTTCACATTAGCACGAAAAACCAATTTTTTATTTAAAAAAATCGTAACTCTGAAACAAAAATTTTAGTCCAGGGAAATTTTTTTTTATGAAAATTCAAAGTCTGTGTTTGATATAAAAAAGGTTTCGAAGAAAAAATACTCTTTTTTAGATATTGAGTTTCAAAAAAAAATTCTAAATTTTTTATTGCAAAATAAAAAAAAGTATTACTAACGTTTGAGCAATTTTCAAACCTCTATCTGATAGTGCAGATCATTACGAATTATAAGAAGTGAAAATCATTGAAAAATTGAAATCGGTTAATTTTTGTCAAAAATATGGCCAATTGAAAAAAAATGTCCGCGAATTACTGGAAAAATCGATTTTTACCCAAAAAACTAAATTTTCGGGCCAAAAAAAAAACACGTGTCTCTTTATTTTGACTAAAGCATAACATATTTAAACTTCGTTTAAAAATAAAATAGTGACCCGAATGGGCCGGTTGAATCGAGATAGAAAGCATCTAGTGTAAAAACATGTCATAGCAACTTTAGAAATATAAAATAATAACAACGTTTTAATAGTCTTTTTTATAGTTCTTTTTCTTATTAAAAACTTTCATACTTGTATAATAGGCAATAACAACAAGAAAACAAAAAAATTAAACGATTTACGTAACACTGAATTTAACATTTGCATTCGATGAGTACACATGCAAAAGAATTATGTAAATACCATTAACATATCATTTAAGTAATAAATTACGAAATAAAACTACAATAGCCCAATATAATTACACAACAAAATCAGCGAGTTCTATAACCCTCGTTGATTATCACATACTTATAAATATATATATGTATACATATGTATACATAAATTTGTTTGATAAATTATTTTCTAATTAAATTATTTATTTGTTAAAGCACTTGGAAAACTCGCAGAAATGTCCATGATAATAAAGCACTAACGCCGCCATAGACCAGCAACTGAACTGTGCGATGTAATATGAGAAGCCTGAAAATACGCAAAGACAATAATTTAGGCATGCTTTTCACAATTTCTAATTAAGATTTTCCTATAATAACAATATTTGTTACATATATATTCAAATCTATGTATGTATGTATATACCTATTCCAGAGTTGTTTGGCCTTCGGTATGGTTTCGGGTTGTTCTTGCCCCATATAGCAGCGCATACCCAACATAGAGTTGTAAAAGTACTCAGGCCAATTTATTGCGAGCATATCGAAATTGAATAAATTTTGATCGGCTCCAGAGAGTGATTGCCATAACTTTATTGTATTTTCCATTGTGAAAGTAAATTTATGTTCAACGAAATAATCCAACACAGCGGTTTGCTTGTGAATTTTTTGATATGTTTTAACCATTCTAAACGAAATTAATTTATTAATAAAAAAAAAAGCCTCGTAAGACAGATATATAAATAATTATACTATATTTTATATATTTATCAAACTCACCTTCTTTTTTTGCCCCTCAAAAGCAGCAGGAAGTCAAAAATATAGCCAGGTATTATATGGTAGAATAATATTAGAATGTTGTACAACAATTTTGAATTGACTATTATTGAAAAAGGATACCAAATCATTTTCGTAAGAGGCATTTCGGGTGCGTGTTCCTCCATTGTACGTCGATAAGTATCCCATTTCAGCATATTACGATCATCAGGAACAAAGTTGTATATTGGTGGCTTCTCTAATGGGCCTCTGTGAAATTAATGTTATTTCAAAAACATATTAAAATCATGCAAGTGATCATAGTATGAATATTAAAGTAAAAAGCAGTCTAAAAGTCATTTTACAAATTAAATATTGCGCTGCTGTTGTGAGAGAAAGAGCATACTACATACAACCTGATTAGAACGTCCCGAGAATCTGGATGCATATATCGCCCACAAACTTACTTTTTTTTTAATATAGACTCCTTGTAACTCTGCGTACTTCTCTCAGCAATGCTTACAAGGTAATTATTTGCCTTTTCATTTCACGAAAATATTTGTCCTCAGAGTGCAATTTTTAGATAAGTGAAAAAAAAGAAGCCGCTTGAGGTGTGAACGGGGTGTTGGCTTGGTGGAACAGGAAATTCTGCTTCAGCAAATGTGGTTGTATTTCCATAAGATCTATCTTCAGCTTGTTAAGTAATGATGCGTTGTGTGATGCTGTAATGGTTTTTTTTTCCTTTTTGGGTATAATCGATTAAATTAACTCCATGACTATCACCTTTTCGTCCAAACAAGGTTTTAGACAATAACGATCTTAGTCGTGCGACTTCTTTAAAATAATTGCTGAGAAAATAATATAATCTGCAGAGTTATATCGAGAAGGAACTATCTTCTAAAAAAGCATATACCTGCTGTGGACCACCGAAAAAATTTACGCTATTAATCGTAAGTACCGTTCAGGCCTCCAGGCTAGATCTGAATGTCCACTTCACTTTTGATATTAATAACTTCCAAATTGTAGAAAAATTCGTCTATCACCCAACACCAACCCCAATTATAATTTCAGTGTTGAAGCCTATTCAGAATCTCTCTAGCCATCAAGTATATAGACAATTGAAAAGTCATGTTCTCCCTCAACCAATTCATTCTTGTCGTGCTATGTGGTTCAAAGACTTTATCGGAGGATAACATCTTAGGATGGATGAATAGCGTAGGCTATGAAACGATATGCTGAGATGAGATATACGCCGATAAAGATATAGTTAAGCCAAATTAACTACAGTTACTACGAACTTTAGTCATGTCGTTCGGATCGGCGAAATACTTTAGCTTTGATAGCAATATCCGCTGGTAATCAAATGGAAAGTTTGTGGGCTTTCCAATTAAAAACAAGAAAAAGTTTGACGTTTCTCAAGCATCGTTTTCGATCTTAACTTAGTGCAGACATCTAACCTATTCTGTACTAGCAATGTTTTCTTTCCTAGAATATTTTGCTATGAATCCTGTTCAGTTTTCATAATCATTACATAATAGTACAAATCGTTTTAAAGATACTTACATTTGCCTACTAGTTTTCGCTGTATTCCATGCCGAAACTATCATTAAATTGGCGCACATATCCACGGGTACAAAATTCGCATTCATATCCAGGTGCACATAGAGAACGCGGAGTACACCATGCGCAACACCGAATAAAATGCTCATTGGGCCGTACAGATTATCCACCCAACCAACTAATGGTTCTTTACAGGTTGGTATAACTGCGAATAATAGATAAAAATTATAAATATTTTCTTTGAAACTGTTATGTGCTGAAAATAATGAGACCAACCTATGCCAGGTCGAAACACGCAAATCGGTAATTCTTTGCCTTGTGAAAGTACTGCCTCTTCAGCCAGAGCTTTAGTGAAGGTATATGTATTAGGTGATTTGCCACACCACTCACTCGCCATACCATTCAATTTCTCCGGGCCCAGTAATTCAGCTATTTTGCACATATTTTCAGCTGTAATATTAAGCTCATTTGTATAATACACCTCGTCCATATGAAATGCTGTGCAATTTGCAAAGGCAGAGGAGACATGGACGAACGCTTCTAATTTGGTCATTTTTTTCGCCAATTGCATTAGATCTATGGTGGCGCGTACATTAATGGCTAATGCATTATAGAGTGGTTCATTAAAACGGACCGTGGCAGCGCTGTGCATAACAATTTGCACTTCATCTATAAGGGTTTGACGATCTTCCTGTGAGATACCCAAATTAGTAAGTTGGCAGTCACCGAGTACAGGTACTACACGTTTTCTGGCTGATGGTTTCATTTGATTTAAACCGGCGAATAACTAAGGCAAAAATCACATATATATATTATTATGCTAGTTATAAGAATAAAAAGTCGAAGTATTTACCGGGTTCATGAACATGGCTTCTATACGTTCGTCTACAGTCTTTTCTTTCTTTGGACGTATTAGTATATAAATACATTTTACTTCTGTGGCACGTAAAATTTTTTCAATAAACACTAATGAGAGAATATAATAAAAAATTAAAAAAGTGAGTTATTTCAAATAAGAAAATGAGAATAAATAAATGCATTACTGGTAAAATATTCTACTAATTCGCAATTTACACTCAATTATCTTTTACATGTGGTTATTTTGTACTCAATTTGAACAAGCTATTCTCGCCCAGAACCATAGTTTTGATGAGACATTAAATTTTGCTTGCACAAAAACACTTAAAATTTCCATATAATATAAGTATTTTGCCCGACAAACTACAATAGAAAACAAGCATTAATCTTTCTGTTGATGAGCGGCTTCTCTAACACATTTTTACTTTAAGACAAATATTCTTAAAACAAGTTTATACTAGTATTATTACATTTACGAGTAATTTTTTTGTAGCACCAGTTTCACACCCCACTGAAATTTCTTATTTTATTATTTGTTTGGTTAAAATTATTCAGAATAAATAATAAATATTCGATTCTGCTTTAAAAATATATATATTCAGTCAGTTAGATTACATAAATTTATTATTAATACGAAAGAAATTTAAATGTGACTACATTTTGGATGTTTTCCATAGTTAGTTGAATTATATTTCATCAAAACCTTAATGTATATAGTATTTTAAAAAGTTTAAAACCTTAGTGGAAGCGGCACTTTGCTCGTCAATCATAATTTCTAAGTTTTCAAGGGAACACTGAGAAGAGAGGCAGAAAATACTTCCATCTGGTGAAATTGTTTACTCTCTTTCACTTTTTTCTTCGTAATGTTTCTAAAGATTTTCGGAAAATACTGTAAAGTATAAATGTTTTTGTCAAGCGCCTTTCCAAATTTTGTCATACATAAGTTCCAATTCGTTCTAAAAAGTGGGTAGAATAATGTTATTTACATCTACAAACAGCTCGTTTTAGTGTTACATTGAACGAAGTATACAGTCCCACAAATAAAGGAAATAAGAGTATTTTGTGATAAATTTGTGTGCTCCATAACTAAATCATGCCCATGAACCAAATCTAGATCTATAGCTTGCGCTTGAGATATATATATATATATATGAACGTATTGATTTGCAACAGGAATCCAAAGTAATGAAGATATCCACTTTTTAATGAATATACAATTAACCTTCTCTTTTGTGAAAATATTAACTGTCCCCAAACACAACAAATACAATAAGAAGCAAACGTATAAACAGTAAACTGTATATATATTTTATTCATTTACTAAATATATAAAAAGTTAAATTATGTAAGCTCTAGGATTAATAATAAATTAATAAATCTATAAATCTGAAAGGGATATTAAAAGTTAAAAAAAAAATAGGACTAATTGACTTCATGATTAGCCAAAATTGCAATAATTATTTTAATGGCCTATAAAAAAATAATAAATAAATATGCACGTATACATATAAATTTATAGAAACCTCTATTAAGTATGTATAACCTCAGTAACCATGTATTAGTTTTTTTTTTAAGAAATTAATGAAAACGTAAAGCTCAATGTATTAGAACCAACTTTATAACAAAGACTGGTAATCTAAAGAAGTCTAAATAGCTAATCGACAGTGTTAACTACTTCATATAATTCTTTTAATTAAACAATCGAAAAAAGCTTTCTTCATATTAACTCAAAATCGAAAAAATCTCTTATTTTTATTTAGAGATATTCACTTTCATTTCCATGTGGTGGATGAAATAAGCGAAGATATATTTCTTTATTTCAATTTAAGGTATTTTATAATCGATTGCTCATAGAAGTGATTCGGCAAACTTATATTATATTTGTACGTTTATTCTGATAAGATTTTGATTAAATCTTAAATTTAATGTAACTAAAGAATATATTATAAGAACGCACTCAGTTTCCTTCGATTGCAGGGACGTTGTGCAACATGAGTTCTTGACACAGGGTCGTACGGTCAATAAATAATATTACCTTCAAGTTAAGAGAAGTATCCTCCAAGAAACGCCCTGGATTTGTCCCTACTCGCAAATCATTGCATGTACGCGACTTTTTGGTCGAAAACAACATGTTAATTATGCTATCATATCCCCCTGACCTGGCCTATTCGACTTTTATTGCCATCAAAACTGAAGAGACCCATGAAAATCGACAAATACTACATCGAGAGATCAGCTGAACAAGATCACGAAAAGTATTTAAGTGTTAAGTGGTTTGAGGATTGAAAACAAAAATGCTAACATAAGTGCATTATATCTGGGGGTCACTAGTTTGAAGGGGGTCAAATAGATATTCATGAATAACTTTTTTAAGAAATATAAAGTTTTCGATGACTGAAATGATGATGATTTTCCGAGATGATTAGAAATTGTTTTTTACACAGTTTTAAGAGCCTAGAGGTGCTATAATATTTTACTGTCATACCGATTTGTCTCCAAGCTCTCTTAATTGACGGTATCAGATTAAAACACAGCAGTCCAAATATAAAATTTTATCCGAACTCAGAAATCTATAACTTCCTTATTCTAGTATATGCCAAAAATCAAAAGATTGAATTCTGTATTTAAACTTTTTTTTTTGAAGGAAACTAAATAAATATGTCTAAATTTACACCTACTTTTCACGGGTGTATCGTTAAATTATTTTCAATAGAAAGCACCAAAATCAAATTATCACCTAAAATCGTATTCGTAGTCCAATTTAGGGTGATTCTTTATATATATTGGAAAAAAATTATACCGCGAGGTAACGTTGTATCATCGCTTGGCGGGCAATGGTGCATATACGCAGAAAGCAACGGGTTTAGGCTAAAATATTGATATTTTACAAACAAAAATGTAATATCACATATGTAATCGTGTACAAAAAGTTGGCTGCAATAGCTCTTATATTTTTGTTGTCTTTGCAAAGAAAGTTTACAATCCAAAGCAAAATGGAATTTATAAAAAATTTAGCATATTACATCAACAACCCCAAAATAAATTTTAAAACAAAGAGCTCTAGGCACACGGGTACCGGGCAGTCTGAGCAGCTCGATGCTCGCTCGACACTCGTTCGTGTATGGCTATTAAAATTTCTTTGGTGTTTCAATGATTTTTAAAATTTGTATAATAAAATTATAAAATTTTAAAAAAGTTCTGAGAATAAAGTATTTGTGAAAATGCTCGAAATGTTCGTACTCGTGTTCGAGCAGTAAGCAATAAGCAAGTGAGCGAGTACTTGTTGACCAAATCGCGCTTGAAAATATCTAATAATAAATTTGAATATTTGCAAGAGCTTAATTTTCCACATGAGAAATAAACATCTTGTAATTTCTTTTATAATAATTTATTTTATTTAAATCTTACTCTAAATACCAAATTTACCTGAATGAAATAAAATTATATACCTCTAACCATAATTGCTCTGAATAAAATCAAGAGTAAGTAAGACTTTTTTGGTAAATACTGTTTGCATATTGCGATTCTATCATAAATCTTATAAAATAATAGTTCAATGAAAAAAGGTGTAGTGGTTTTGCTAAAATAAGTTTTTTTTTCGTTCTCTTATAAAATTTGGCAAGCTTCACATACGCGGTATTACATTATGCATATACAGAGTATAGCACGCCACGCGATAATATTCAAGTCGTTTACAAAAATTAGTGCCACAGTATGATTGGTAAATATTTCATTTTATTTCACTTAAAACTCATAGTAAAAACTAATTATTTTCACAATCACACATATAGTAGGTCTAAAATTAATTTTGCATAGCATTATTGGTATACGTATGGGAATGTATATACTTATAAAGGGTGATCCAAGTAGAGGTACTTTTTTCAATAGCCTTTTTTTGACAGATCACGCGTGAGTCGTGTCAATTTGTCATGTTATTTTTGTTCAGTATTGTTTGGCATTTTATCATGGAAGGACTTACGCCTGAACAACGTGTACAAAATTCAACTTTATTACGAAAATTCACGTTCTGTAAAAAATGTGTTTCGCGCGCTTCGTTCAACTTATGGTCAATATAATCGGCCTACTGAGCGTACTATTCACAACACCATCACCAGAGACCCAGCATTCATTATTTCATAATATTCGAACTCATAGACAACGTCCAGCACGCAGTGAAGAAAATATAGCGGTAGTAGCTGAGAGTATACATGAAGACCGTAGAGAGTCGATTCGGCGCCATTCGCAACAACTCGGACTGACGTATGGAACGATTTGACGCATTTTACGTCGAGATATTAAATTGAAAGCGTACAAAATACTTCTTGTGCAAGAACTGAAGCCGCTTGACCTTCCCAAGCGACACCGCTTCGCTCTATGGGCTCTTGAAAAATTCCAAGAATATCCGACTTTTTCGAGCCAGATTTTGTTCAGCGATGAGGCCTATTTCTGGCTCAATTATCGCGCCAAGATAACCGACAATTTGATGCCTGAAATTGAAGAGAGCACACTTCGGTGAGCAGGTAATTTCACGTTTTGGTCGATTGGCCACCAAGATCGTTTGATATCACACCGTTACACTTTTTCCTGTGGGGATATGTAAAGTCTAAAGTCTATGCAGACAATCCAGCTTCAATTCAGGCCTTAGAGTGAAACATCACGCGTCTCATTCGGCAATTACCAGTCGAAATGCTCGAACGAGTCATCAAAAATTGGACTCAACGGATGGACCATTTGAGACGTAGCCGCGACCAACATTTGAAAGAGATAATCTTCAAAAAAATAAATGCCAAGGAATATTCTTTCGAATGATAATAAACGTTCCCCATTAAATTAGAATATTCTGTATTTTTTTCTTTAAAGAAGTAGGGAACTTTGAAATGAATCATCCGTTATATATGCACTTAGATTAATAAGGGTCACTGTAGATATTTTATTTCAATATTACTTTTATCGTCAGAATTGCAAAATAAAAATTTTCGAGCCATATTTTTTTCTTTATTTTATCTAGAAAATCACATCACTATGTATTACAATTAGTCCTTAAATATCTGGGATGCACTATTTATATAATTTTGATAAATATTTTTTATGTATATAAATTGTTTTCAGTTTCTTTGCACTTTAATTCCATTTATTTTATTTTTTAACTCGGAATACATTTTTTGTGTAATCAACACCTTTATTAATTAAACATAATATTATGTATATTCGTAAATTGTGTACCTTTTCCTAAAAATCCCGAACCGCCGGTGAGAAAAATACTTTTATCTCGATAAAATTCTTGTACTTCCGATGTCATATGGAAATCCTGATTTTTTCCATTCTTACTGATTTCTTGTATTTCCGCTTTCATTTTGAACACTCACTCGATGAAATGTAGCGAATATCGTTATTTCTATCGAGTACTGTAATCCGTTCAGAAGGAAAGTAAAATGTAAACCGTTTGAAACAACAATGAGATGTTAATAAATTTCCAGTCATTGAGAATTTCGCTATTTATACTCGGCATTTATAATCGATATTAGATAAGTACATATGTATATGCGTTACCTGTATTTGTGTATTTACTAAAAGTAAACAATAATTGTGCAAAATGAAGTGGTTTTGCTAAGAAAAATAATGTTTTAAATACAACAACAAATTAATTGGAATTGAGAGTATTAAACGACCCACACAGTTATCCAACGTAATGCGGAAAAGAATAAGTACGAGCATAGATTAAAAGTATGCACATATATTCATATATGTATATATATGTACTTAGTTATAATCATCATACAATGAGGTTCTGGTGCAATACATCACCACACCGGTTTGTCGTTATTACGATCAACTATTATTACTGTTATTAAAAGTTTAAATTTTTTATTGTAGATATAATCATATAATACATACACGTATGCAACTAAGTATGTACGAACAAACATGGAAATTTTTAAATTGCTCACTACTTGTAAATGTCTTGACTGCTTTCATTAATGAGTACCTAAAACATCTCAGTTTAACTTCTACTCAACTTGCAAGCATCTAAGTATATATATGTATGTAAATGTAATTATATGCGCATATGCATACATATTAATTTATAAACAATCGATCAGTTCGACTTAGCGGCTCGTCAGCAGCTTCGCATACCTGCATCTCGATGACTAATCAGTTTTCTGATGACGATGGGGTTATTGGCGTCACAGCTTTGCTAAGCAGTTGATCGAATTATTGTGTTTAATACTATTGACAATTCAATTCAATTCAATTTTTATTTTCATTGCAAATGTAAACAAACTTTCGGACCATTACTGCTAATTAATAAAGCGGCGAACTGTCAAATGAAATACTCCATAAAAACTTCCATTAAAAAGTTCTTCCACAAAGTCAGCGTGCTCGCCGATAGAGGTAAATCAAATTTCAAATGAAATAAATCTCTTAGAAACTATTATTGTGTGTTATATGATAAAATATTTATTTAAGGATAATATATATGAAATGTTATTAATTCTTATATGAACGATTTCCGACAGACTTGTGGTGTGCATTGTGATTTTTTCTTATCTCTGGAAGATTGTACGATGCCTCAACCGTTTGAAAAGTTCTCTTTTGGTTAATGTTCGTAACTTTTTAGTGGCACGCCCGGCAATATTTCATGGTACTGAACGGTCTAATAACGGCTAGCTCATCAACCTTTTAATTATCTTCTGCATCCGTAGGATCAGGTACTCAAGTGATGTTAATTGTATTTTATCTAGGATGATCTATCACATTTCTTTGTAAATTTTTTAATTGTTCGCTAGAAATTCTTTATTAGCGGGGATGATATTTTCTTTTTTGAAGAGGAAAACTACAATGGTTCTTTTCTCTCGTTCAAATAACTTAGCTTTCAAGTTTACTTTCTATAATGATCTGGGAAACTAGGCAAATCGGATTTGGTGATCCTAAATTAAACTAAGGACGCACTCCCTCTAGATAGATTTTTAAATAATCTCGACTCTTCTGTGCGGATGGCATGTCCATTGATTTTTCATTGCCGAACGTGTGTAGCCGGAATGACGGCAACTTTGTTGTTAAACTAATTAGTTGTTAAAATTTCGGTTCATAGTAATCTTCTTCTTGGATAGCTTTGAGAAAAATCACCTCCATGCTTGGCAGAGGCAAATATTTGTTAAATTTAAATGGGAAACTATTATGCTTATACAAGTACATATATGAGTATGTACAGTATAATACATATATACAACCATCAATGTGCGTAAAATAATCACTCTCTGTCGCTGTATTGTATAGTTCTTATACTCGTAGATAATTAAAGTTATTGAACATTGAACTCGAATATTTTATGATATATAATTCTGTGGGGTAATGGACATGTATAATTGTATCTATTTAATATATATCGACATTAATTGCTATTAAATAATAGTTCTAGAACTAACCGTCTGGGTATCATATAAAATGCTTATTTCAATACAACGATACTTTAATTATACTTGTATATCGATTCTACTTGTTATAACAATAACAGTAAAGTCATACAATATATTCAACTTACAAATGATGTACATAAAAATAAATAATAAATACACAACAACATAACTAATACATAC
The DNA here is from genome assembly GCA_030068015.2 of Neoceratitis asiatica. NCBI lineage: Eukaryota > Metazoa > Arthropoda > Insecta > Diptera > Tephritidae > Neoceratitis > Neoceratitis asiatica. The sequence goes on from CM061528.1 coordinate 69,439,351, forward strand.
ATAATATAATTTCATTGCGGTATGTAATGCCTAATGCCAGATTCAGAATAGAATGAAGAAAATATTAATAAATTTGGTATAGTTTGTAAAAATATTCCATATATGTATGTAATGCTTAATACTAACAACCATACGCAAATTTTATTTTACGATATCCGAAAAATAATACAATTTGCACAATTAAATGAGACTTTGAAGAAAATATGTAGCTGTAGTATATAATGTAGTTATACAAATTTTGTTTTATTTTGGCAAAATCCACAACACAAAATCATAGTTCACCCATGTTTACTATTATTTTGCAAACCTTCTCGAGAATTAAAATATTGTACAATATTTTTCTTCAATAGTCCACGCAGTCATAAATTTATTACGGATAGCATTTTGTGAGTACGATATTATATATACGAGTATATAAATATTTATTTATAGCTTACATTAAATCTATTGCGATACCACGAATATTTTTCTGACATTATCGCTTCTTTAATATCCATTTGGGATTACAAATAAATGCTAATAGATCGCTTGGTATAGCAAGAGAAAAACCGTCTTCAATTTTCAAAAAACCTACTCCTGTTTACCAGCAGTAGCCTATTGGAAGTGTACAACGGGAGGTCATGGGTTCGAAACGTGGCCAAACATTCATCTAAAATTATAGAAAATTAATTTAAGAAAATGTTATTAAAAATTATTGTTCTAATTGTAGTCACCTCTCGGCAAAGGATATCAACCCCTCCGAATATATTTCTGACATAAAATAAGGAACTCCTCATAAAAATTGCTGCATTTGTTGAAAAAAAAAATTTACGACGCACACCACTAATTGTAGGAGGAAGGAACTTGTTTCATCTGAAAAGAGCCATCAACCTTTTTAAATACCGTTCAGTATGGCAATGGCCGGTCGTCACGATTACATTTACTGAAATAAATTCCTTAAAAAGGAGTTCGCATTTGGCGATATACATACACTGCCTTTTTTATCCGGAAGTTTTACGCTCGGTTATTTTCTACGTACATATGTATGTATTTATATATACGGCCATTGCATTTTATTATTATTATTACATACCTATAAAAATGCTGATTTTTCTCGCGATGATCTTTGATATGGTTCATTCTAAAACTTACAATAATCAACATGAAACAGTTTTAAAAATGCTTCCCTGGAAGTTATTGACGTGGCAAAATCAATTTCGTTAATTTTTATATCAGAGGAGAGCTAAGCTAAAGCATTGGGCTATATATCCGCTGCATCTGCTTCAAAAAAATTTCATAAATTTTTTTTAAAAGACTGTTTTTTTTATTCAAAAAATGCTTTTCATATTCAAAATTTTTTTTTTACCAAACCATACTCAATGAAATAAGTAATGGGCAATTGAAGATACACTGGTATGTAAAAATTGAAGAAAATCAATAACGGAGTATGTTTAAAACTTTTTATCAGTCCATAGCAAGCGAATAATTAGAAATTAGTTTATTCCAGACTCTTCATGATGAATTCAGTGTGTTAAATATAGTTATTTCTTTAAAAAGCACCGTAACTTATAAGGTAGCTTCCATAGAGCAGATATATCATAATTATAAAAGCGTTTTTTTTTTGGCCAAGACTCATATAGCACAGTGCATGAAATGGTATTAATTGGTTTTGGGTATTTCGAGTAAAATATTAAAACTGAAATTATACGACATGTTTAGCCGGATTTTCTGGTTTTTGAATTATTTCAGAACTGATTCGCCAACAATTAACAATAACATAATTCGGAATTTCGTGATACTTTCATGCCTCTTATGATAATACTTTATAAGTAAACGGTTTTAAATTTAAGTTCTTAAATCACAGAAGATTAAATATAAGGATTCTAAACTTCCTAATAAATCTGTTTATTTCAAAACAAAAATTGTAGACAATGTCGGGCTTTCGAATATTTCGAGTGTGGTATGACTTAGCGACAATAATTTTATGTACGAGTACTGATGTTGTACGAGTACTTATGATGCATTTAACTCAAAGTGAATGAGAATGAAGTTTTTTTTTAGGAAATTTCGGTAAATTGTTTTTCATATTTTTACTTTCTTGAACAATTTAACCACTCCTAACTTCTTGATCTTAGAGTCCATCTCGGAAAAATATTAAAAGTAATTCATTCCTTTTTTCGTTCAACATGGATTGGTCAAACAACATATTGTGGGAATTTGAAACGTATTTTCAATAAATAAATCAAAGTCTTTTAAAAAGATATTTTGTATGAAACTTTTTCAGTCAGATGCAGGAGATATGTAGCTCAATGTGTTAGCTTTCTTACGTTGGCTAACTAGTCATGAACTTATGACTTATTTTATAGGACTACCTTAATGATATGATCAGTTTTTCCACGCACATAATTTCTAGGTAAAATATTTTTAGAATGCTTCAGATCAAGTTCTGTCAGTTTTAGCATTAAATTAAACCATATGCTTAATTTAAACAAAATCGAAGACCTTTGTGTACATAAACCTGTTAAGTTTAATGTGGAATGGCGGTATAATATATCTTAACAACATTCGAAAACATAAAACCACTTATTTATAAAAAAATAATATTAACGGCCGCAAAAACAAATTATTAATCTGTGTTAATCGCTCTCTAACTAAAACTTTGACTTGAGCGGTTACGACTTACGATTTACAACTTTTTTTGTATATGCATATATTTCCCACAAAGTTGTTTTATTGTAAATAATCAGTTTGAAAATAGGTATTAGTAAACAGTTTGAGGAACCTTATATCTTATTATAGTTGTATTCCAGCAATCCGCTTATTATTACTGAAAAATAATAAAACTACTATCCTGCACCTAAATTGATTACTTTAAGCCTAGACAGCCTAGAGAGAAATTGTATGAAATCTATAAAAGAAAAACCGGAATGTTTAGCAATAAATATTTTTAATTATGATAGACATATTATTATTCAATAAAAGAAGCGGTTTTCGGCCGAGCTCTCTTCCAATTTGTGGTTTTACGTCTTGATGTTTTTACCAACAAATAATGGTACCTACAGTTTATTCTAAGTCGCCTCCGAATGGTTGTTGGATTTTTATGAGGAGCTTTTATTTCATGTCAGGAATACACTCGCAGGGCTTGACATTCCCTGCCAAGGGTCGACCGCAATTAGAAAAAATATTAGCGCAATTAATAGTTGTTGGTTAGTAAAAAATTGAATAATACAACAGATTACATGGCAGGCGTTGGCTCAGTTGGTAGAGCACTCACCTGTGATGCCAGAATCCGTCGGTTCGAATCTTGGCAAAAGAAGTCTGATGAGGAGATGTGGTGATCTCCGAAACAGCCGTCACTTCTACCATTTTGTCTTTGTTGTATAACAATATTCAATGAAAAAATAATATTTCTAATAAAAATAGGCCTTTGAATATAGTTCATTACTTATAAACAACAACAATTACAGGCCTCATTAAAAATACCCATAAATATAAGTCGAGCCCGACAGGCAATCCTACTTATATACATTTCTCAGACTATTAATGCCTGAATGTATGCAGGATTGCAAAATACTCGCTAACCCAACATTAAGGAAAATAGCGACTAAATATTAGCGCACTTAATACTTGTTGGTTAGTAAAAAAATTGAATAATACAGATAATAATATTACTGGTAGAGCACTCGTCTGTGATGCCAGAATCCATCGGTTCGAATCTTGGCAAAAGAAGTCTGATGAGGAGATGTGGTGATCTCCGAAACAGCCGTCACTTCTACCATTTTTTCTTTGTTGTATAACAATATTCAATGGAAAATTTTGGATGTTAGTCAAACCTGAAGGGGAACCCAGGCCTTCCGAATGTCAGTACGCAATGCTACTCACTCGGCTATCGGGGCCGCGATGAGGTAATATTTTTAGTAAGAAATCTTACTTAACTTTCAGTAGAAAATTTCAGACTGCAAAAATTAATTAGCGAAATGCATAGTGAAACTTTAAGGGCACTTCTGTATGCCTAGTACTTCGTACAATTAAACTCAACGTATATGCTTATATAACAAATTCATGATTCAGTTTAGCTTTTGATATGTTATATGTATTTGTTTGTTATGATAGAAAGAGGAAAATGGAGTTATTTTAGTTCAAATACCAGGGTGGTTCAAAAATAACGATAATTCTCAAATTTCACGTGCTTGGAGGGTACGATCTTGATTTTTTTTTTATTATATTGCTATAAATAACCCTGAGGTAAGATACAAGCTTCAGTTATTTTCATTGTTCACTATGTCTATAACAGCCACTAGGATTATGTGTGTTTCTATAAGCTCGGAGATTTTCCTTTGTTAAAAGATGGATAAAATAATTTTTATTAAGCTTTAGTTTCGACAGCATATCGATGAACCCATCTCACCTGTTACAATTTCAATAATAAGTCCATGACTTCATTTAGTGACTCCTGAACAACTTAAATTCTCCACCGTTTGGACGTTCGTCATCCTCAACGTCTTCACGGCCTTCTTTGAAACGCTTAACTTATACCACTCGTAAACTATTTACTTTTTATTATAGCAGACTAACCATAAAACTTTGATAACATTTCATACACTTTGCCACACTTTATTCATATTATATTATGACGGAAATACCAAATACGAAGGACAGATAAAAGCGGCAGCAGCTATCACAGGCAAACGAATTATCGGCATGTTCTAGTGCGCGTGAATGGAATATTTGGATCATCGTCAGGTATAAAAGGAGCGACTACTGCGTTCGCATGAAGACGAGCAGAAAACGAATTGATGTTAACATCGGAGTAAACTGTGTGTTTAAACGAGAATATACTGTAATATGAAAGTACCGCTAATTTTTGGCCATGATCCTGCGAGCAACGGTAAGAATGCAGTCCTGGTAAAGAACGAGCAGCAGCAAGAATATATCTACCGAAATAGCAAGAGATGTCTCGTGTCCTAATGCAAAAGTTGAGATATGTATATAAAACTGTTGAGCAACGTACCAAGGTTATGACTGACAAAATAGGAGACCGATTTATTGAGGCAAAGAATCCTGAAAGATTTCAAAAAGGAGATTTAGTAATGCTTTGCGAGTATCCACGGAAGAAAAGCTTCCACCTGAGATTGCAGTGCAAGCGGGAAAGTCCGTACAAAGTTATTGAACGTATGAATAACACGGAGTATCGAATTCAGACCACTGGCAAACCAAGAAGCAAGATGAAAGTGGTTCACCTGAATAGGCTTGAAGATAGTGTGTCAAAAGACCAGTGGCGTTAACATCGGAGTAACCTGTGTATTTAAGAGAGGATATACTGTGTAAACCGAAACATAACTGTGTGATTATAAAGAATTGTAAAAAACCATTGTATATAGTAAAAAGAATTGTTTTATATTAAAGAGAAAACGTTGAGCAAATTTCCGGGCATTAAGAAGCAGAACTGAAAAATTCTGTACTTTTATTTAGCAATCCAGTGATCGAACTCGGATCTTTACTATTTCATTCTTTGATCTATTTCTTTTAACAAACGAAAATTGCCGAGCTCATAAAAACACGTCTAACCTTAATTGCTGTCATAGACAAAGTCAACAACGCACGCAGATGAAACTTTTAACATAACTCAAGAGCATGTGCTGTATGTGTATCAAACTAATTTAAAAAATTATTTTTATTATATTATTATTATATATAAAGATTTGGTGCAAATTGGGATAAAACTATGAATATATATATACTGTTTTTACATATATACATATAAGTAAAAATTAAGAGTACCCTTTAACTTCAATCAAAATACCTGCTAGTTAAATGCATAAGGTTAATTGGTCACTTAAAAAAATTGCACAGAAATGGTAACCTATAATTTTTAAAATACAATTATTAGTGCGCGATACGTTTTCCGCACAGAACCATTATTTTCGAAATAAAATTGCACTATTTGCAAGCATTGTTCAGACGTGAGTCTATTCATGATGAATTGCCAAACCAAACTGAGAATAAATCACTTGACAGCTGTTAAATCGGTTGCCATCTTGAAAAGTAATGCCAACTTAAAGTTCTATACCTCTATAAAAAACACCCTTTATAATATTGCCTTAGCTTCCAATAGAGCAAAGCGTGCCGCTGTAATACAAAAAGAAATAAATTGCAATCACGTTAATTGAAATATATAAGTATATGTATTTGAAAATAAAACTCACCAATACAAATTCGTGGTCCCTCACCAAAGGGAATGTAGGCAAATGGTTTGATTTTGTCATTGTTATCAGCGCTGAATCGCTCAGGATCGAATTTCTCTGGATTTGGGTAATAATGTGGATCACGATGGAGTCCCACAACGGGTATCATAACGTTTTCACCCTCCTTTATTTCTATAAGTTTTCCGTCAAGTTCGAATGCAAAGTCTTTCGTGCATACCCGATCAAGGCTAAGAGCGCCTGGCCATTTTCTTAATGTTTCATTCACTATCATATCCAAATACTTCATGCTCTGTAACGTTTCATAGGTTACCTATTTACCTTCGATTTGTTCGCTGACTTCTTTAACCTCCTCATAAAGTTTTTCTTGCACCTCCGGATTTTCCATTAATTCGTGCGCCGCAAAGCAAATCAATGCCGCCACAGGTTCGAAACCAGCGAAAAAGAAAATAAAGCATTGTGCAGCCATTTCCGTATCGGTCCATTCGCGATTATGTGACTTGAGTGAGTCGGATGGCAGAAGCCCGCGGGCTTCCAGCAGTAAATTCATCATGTCGGGTCGTCGGATATTGTGTTACCTGCGGTATTTCATCGCATCGAGAACAAGGTTTCGAAAGTAATCCGCTAAGCTTTTTTCAAAGATTTCGATGTCCATCAACTGGAAGATAATGTATGTATATGGATTTAGTTTAAGTTTTAATACTTTATATAAACATTGCATAATATTTCGTACCCTCATCAAACCTCTGCATTATATGAAGAGACTAAATCTTAAAGTAGTTTTTCAAGAGAGTGTTGTTACCTTCTTGCCCAACATATAGAAAGTGTTATCCTTATTTTCGAAAGAATTTACTTGCAATCCAAAAGCCTTAGAAGCGATAACATCATTTGTAAAACATGTCGCATAGTTTTTTAAGTCTAGTTCAATGCCTTCTTGATCTCCGTTTATTTGTAATTTATGTAAATATTCTGCACTATCCTCTTCCACATGATTCATCAGCTGAAACATATGGCGGAGCTTACTGCCAGTAAAAGCTGGACTTAATGTATTTCGCATATCCTTCCATTTGGAGTTCTTCATCTGGATTAAGCAATTATTAAATAGATCGTGTGAACTTTCACCGAAAACATTGCGATGATTCATAAAGTGTTCGAATTATTTCACTGTTAGAAGTCTCAGAAATCTATTTACGTTTCAAAAGTCATTTGGATCTTTAGTCCTATATTCTTATGCCAACGAATAGGTTCTTTGTGAGGCCGACATAAATTTTAATATTTCAGACGAGAAATATTTAGCTTCGTTTACATTCGTCAATTGCTATCTGCTCGGAACTAAGATTACGAAGAGAAACTTGGTAAATGATCACTGTAGTTCATGCAATTTACTAAATACCTTCCAAGCTTCAAATTTCCTCCTGAGGAACGATACTTTCTGCCATTTTGGCTGGATGCTGGACCCCAGTTGCACTGCCTTAGCATTGCGCCCGCTTCCTAGTTTAAATGTTGTATTGACAGGCGAAAAATACCAACACAAAATAAATTTTTAGTCATATTAAATTCAAAAAGATTAAACTTTCTGAATATGCTTGGATTTTATACAAACATAATCAAGGATATTATACTTATATAATGTTCAGTTAACATATTTAAATGGTTCTTAACACATTGGAGAGGAGCTCGGCCTTAAATCGTTTCAGCGGTTGAAAGTGCCAATTATATATAAGTATATATGTAGTTCCTTTTTCAAAGTAGGCGTAGAATACCTTTATACATTAGGAGAGCCCAACTTTAATATAATAAAAATCAAAATAAAAGGATAGTTTCCTTGCCAAAAATGAGGGACCACTTTTCGGCAGACCAGCAATTTACAAAATTAATTTTAATAAATATGTACTATGTAGTTCTTCTACTTCTTACCATACGGCAAACAATTATATATGGCACTTTATAACCGCAGAAGCGATTTTCGGTCGAGCTCTTCCTCCGATTTGCGGTTTTGCGTCTTGATGTTTTTTACCAACAAAAAGAGCGACTTACAGTTTATTTTAAGCCGCCTTTGAACGGCCGATGGATTTTTATTAGGAGCTTTTTATTTCATGTCAGAAATACACTCGGAGGACTTGATATTCACTGCAGAAGGGCGACTGCAATTACTAAAATTTATTTTCTATATTTTGGGATCTTGCTCGAACCTAGACTCGAACCCTGCCGTTCCGAATTGTAGTACGTAATGCTAACCACTCGGCTATTGCGGCCGCCCGGCAAACATTTGTACGTCCATATATTTAAGGTTATGCTTAATTTTCACAAAAAACTATGAAAAGTGATGTTTGAAACTACCTACATATGAACAAAAACTATATTCTGTATTTTGTAGATGAACTCGGATACACTCAAAATATATGTACATATATATGTATCTCTCTCAAAATTTATTTTTCACAACAAATTTATTCTTGTTAGGCTACTTACACATTTACAAAAAACAAAACAAATCCAAATACATATTGTAGAAATATTGAGATTTGTGAAACATGTTGACTTGAAATACCTACTAATACAATGATGACAAATATTTATAAATAATACTATTACAGAATTTCGCTAATTAACTTTTATTTAGGTATTTTCTGTTGATTCCCAAATATTTTTTCTTATTGATAAATTATTACGATTTATAGAGACTTTTCGTTATAAAATACGTTTTTAACCGCTTACGTCGTTTTTATGGGTTTCATTTGGAATGGTTTAATAGAAACCTTTAAAGCTCTGCTTTTACGAGAATAAAAAAATATATATAACAAACAATGTGAAAATAATCAGCTTTTTAGAGCTTGCAGCAATCAGAATGCTCTTGCAGTTCATTTATTATTTTTTCTTCATTTATGAACAAACATGCATATATAGTTATGTACATATTAGGTCCAACTAATAAACGCCTACATGAATTCTTTTGTTTTAATTTTCTTCTTCTAATTTTGATTCTGGGTTTCGGTAGAGTATTTTTCAAAAATTATCTTTTAAAAATATAGCCAAGTACCGGCCCTTAGATTCTCAGAAAAAATCATAAGTATTTGTGCTTTGTAACACCAGAAGCGACTTTCGGCCGAGTTCACGTTTGTGGTGTGCGTCTTAATATTTTTCCAACATCCGAGCGGCTGATGGGCTTATATGAGGAGCCTCTATTTCATGACAGAAATATACTCGTAGGGGTTGATATTCCCTGCAGAGGGGGACCGCTTAATTTTTTATTTAAATATCTTTTTTTATAATTGGATGTTGATTAGACCAGGACGCGAAATCTGGCAATGATACAATGATTTCAATGTAATGAATGGGATTTACACATTTTTAAAACAAATTACGACAGCTGCCATTAACTTCATGAAAAAAAAACTAAAGGTTTGAACAGTCATATATTTTGAATATTATTTTTAGTTCAGGATATATGTAGATAAAGACACTTTTTAGATTTTTTAGTTAAAATGAGAGAATGAGATAATTAACTTCAAGCTTATGCAACTATATGGAATTTCCTTCTAGTAAGTTAAGGATTTCAAATCTTGATCTAGTATAAATGATTTATTTGCAAAGTTGTTGTTTATAAAATGTTGATGTCTGCATCGGATTGCATTTTGCTTCTCTGTGAAGTTTTTTTGTGAGTACAATTCCTACTCAAAATTTTCAGAATTTATTTATATGTTCGTATATAAACGCCATTAAATATAGTTGATCTATATATGGTAAGAAAAATATAATTAATAACAACTTCGGTTTACATTTCTTTTGAAAAAAAGGCTTTTTCTAAGTTTACCCAAATTTTTTTTATAAAAGTCAATATTGGCAACCTTGTATTACAGCGAGCTATCAGCTGAGTCAGTTTTAGGAAATAAATCATATCCCTGCTGCTTGCTACAAACATCAATAACGGCATCGTCAAGCCGTAATAACTTTTCACTTACATGTTGCCCTTATAAGATAAGGTAAAAATATCAGTACCGGGAAGTGTTTTAATTGTGGAAAGCAGGTCACTTCTCACGCGAATGGAAGACGGGCTCCAATAGACAGGAAGGCTGGCGAAAACTATTCTCAAAAGCTGAGGGTAAGGAAAACATAATAGACAACCAGCGACTGACAATTACACGAGCAAACGAATAGGAGGCAAGCCAATTAAGGAAATGTTATGGACTCCGTTAGTAACCAGGAAGCCAAAATAGTTGCGGATGCATTTACTCACAATTGGATTACCAGATACAGCGCCCCTATAGAACTGCACTCGGTCCAGGGAAGAAACTTTGAATCGGCGGTGATAATGGGTATTCGAAAAACCCAGCATCCTCAATCAGACGGCATGGAAGAATGATTTAACTGAACTCTGGAAGAGCGCTTACGGAAGGTCGTTAACAAACATCAGGATGATTGGGATATCCACATACCGCTCTTTCTGATGGGATACCGGTCCCCAGTGCATGAAACAACGGGTCAAGCACCTGCAAGGTTACTCTTTGGTAGTGGACTTCGGTTGCTTAGCAATTTAAAATTTGGAATAAGTGGTGATGCGAGAAGAATTGGGAAAGAAGTGCCTATCATTCTAGAGGAAGAGTTAAGAGAGATGCATGCTCTTGTGAGACAGCGAACTCAAATTAGGTTATTTTTGTTCAGTATTGTTTGACATTTCATCATGAAAAGACTTACGCCTGAACAACGTTTACAAATCATTCAACATTATTACGAAAATTCACGTTCTGTAAAGAATATGTTTCGCCCGCTTCGCTCAACTTATGGTCAACATAATCGGCCTATTGAGCGTACTATTCGCAACACCATCACCCATCTTGAGACCAAGCATTCATTATTGGATAATATTCAACTGAATAGACCACGTCCAGCACGCAGTGAAGAAACGAAACCCCTGGACAGTCGCTTCGATTCAGGCCTCGGAGCAAAACATCACGCGTGTCGCCAGTTATCAAACGAAATGCTCGAGCGAGTCAGCGAAAATTGAACTCAACGAATGGACTATCTGAGACGTAGCCGCGGCCAACATTTGAAAGAGATAATCTTTAAAAAATTAATGCCAAAGATTGTTCTTTCAAGTGATAATAAACATTCAACATTAAATTTGAATTTTCTGTGCTTTCTTTCTTTAAAAAAGTAGGGAACCTCGAAATGGATCACCTTTTACAATCCACAACGGAAGAAAGGTTTATTCCCAAAACTTCAATGTAATCGAATCCAGACCGTTGGGAGGCAGAGGTATCTGATCGGATGTAAGATGAATGAGAGAAGCCGATAACTGGCATATTCTAGAGAGTGAATCGAGAACATTCGTTATCGAGAATAATTCGATCATTCGACAAATATATAAGGTCGAAACTTAACTGGAGAGCTAATTATTCATAAATTAAACTCCTTGGTTAACACTACTGTGAAGTAAAATAGTACATTGTGAAAGTTGTAATATAAGTGATTGTAAATAGTGAAGTGAATTGCTAGTTATTGAGTATTGATTGAATTCTTAAAAATAAGAACTGTACACTGTTGTCGGCTCCTCTCTTTCATCTGTCATTCGCTTCGCATTTTCGCCACAATATTGTTTGATTTGCTTGATATCGATTTTTTTTAGAGTGCCACGCAATGTTCTTTCACGAGAAGTTTTGAAGTACTTTACTTGGTGAAGTTTTTGTTTAGTAATATTATTTATATACAAAGTCAATAAAGTGGAGGTTGAAACACCAGATGTGATGACTGAAATATTGAGAACTCTGAAGTCGATAGAAGTAATGAACCGTTCTGGTGTCAAGAATCAAGCTGGGAAATGCTTTAAACGTGGAAAGCCTGGTCACTTCGCACGCGAATGCAACACGGGTTCAGCATGCAAGAAGTACAGCGAAAACGGGAGGCTGAGGAAGATGAACCATCAAATTCTCAGTCGTTAAACTAAAACGAGCCAGTCTAAAGGGGCGTATGCTGGCTCCTGCTATTGAATGCCCCATAATCTCCGTCTCGCAAATTGACAGAAAAACGAGCAACATTACTACTGGTGGATATGTGGATGGACGAGAGCGAATATTAGCAGTGGATACGGGCGCATCACACTCCATCATTCGAACTGACCTGATCGCTAAAGAAGTGATACCATTACCTAGAGCAAGATTGAAAACGGCGACTAGTGAGGACACACAAGTGGTGGGATAAGTAACATGTGAGTTCACAATTGGGAATGTGACGGTGTTACACAGTTTTATAGTCGCGCAGATTGTGGATGAAGTAATCGTAGGAGTGGACTTCTTGAGGGATCAAGGTATCAAGATCGACTTGAATAACAAAATTATAGAGTATAAGAACATGGATGTTCCACTAAGCATTGGCTATAATTCCACATACAGCAGCAAGCAAGTGGTCCTAGAAGGAACCGAAGTGATCCCACCAAAGTCAGAAGCAGTAGTTTGGGCGAAAATTAATGGAGATTGTGGGACAAACAAATTGTGGGTTGTCGAAGCAGCACAAAATTCTATACCGGACGTACTTATTCGTAAGAACCTGGCTAAGACGCAAAAGAATGGACACATCCCAGTGAGAGTATTAAATGACTTCAGATCACCAATAAAAATTTATAGTGGAACTCTATTAGGGCAATGTCAAGAGGTGGAAGCCATCATCAAATGCAATGATTCATCTGGAATCGACTCTATTGGCAGCAAGGACATGGAGAAAGATATAAATGCATGGACGCAAGGGTTGGAAGACAAGTACAAGCACAAGGCTAGCCAACTTATCCACAAATACTCCAACATATTCGACAAGGATGGCAACAAACCAGGCAGAACCAACGTAGTGAAACATTGCATTTATACTGGTGACGCAAGACCAATTCGTCAAGCTCCTCGAAGTGTGCCACTAGCCAAACCCGACGCTGTTGGCCAAATAATTAAGGAAATGAGCGAAAGCGGTGTTATTGAACCATCGGCAAGTCCATGGAGCTCTCCGGTAGTACTCGTGAAGAAGAAAGATGGTCAGTTGCGGTTTTGTGTGGACTATCGGAGATTAAACGATGTCACAAAGGAAAACAGCTATCCTTTGCACAGGATCGATTAACTGGCACAGAATGGTTCTCAACACTTGACCTTAAGAGCGGTTATTGGCAAGCTGAAGTGAGTGAAGAAGATAAAGAGAAGACAGCCTTTAGTGTTGGCAACGGTCTATGGCAGTTTACGTTAATGCTATTTGGGTTATGCAACGCTCCTGCCACTTTTGAAAGACTAATGGACCATATGCTCAAAGGACTACACTGGAAGACTTGTTTGCTGTATCTGGATGACATCATCGTATTGGGAAAAGAAGTTTTCCAGAGAATAGCTGGCGTTGGTCTTAAACTAAGTCCTAAGAAGTGCTCCTTATTTAAGAAGGAGGTGAATTACTTAGGTCATCAAGTAACAACGAAGGGCGTTTGTACTGCGAAGGAAAAAATAGAAGCAGTGCAGGATTGGCCGAGACCCAGGAATTTGCATGAATTAAGAAGCTTCCTTGGGCTGTGACCTTACTATCGCCGAATTGTTCCGAATTTCGCCAGCGTAGCTCATAGTCTCCACGAGCTCACAAGGAAAAATAGATCTTTCGAGTGGAGAACTGAACAAGAGGAGGCTTTCCAAGCGTTAAAAGAACAACTATGCACTGCACCTATGCTAGCGTACCTGGTTCCAGGTGCAACATTTATTCTGGACACAGATGCTAGTGGTTATGGCATAGGAGATGTACTTTCGCAAGTGATTGATGGGCAGGAGAAGATAGTTGCCTACTATAGCCGGTCTATTTGGAAACTAGAGCGGAACTACTGCGTAACTCGAAGAGAACTATTAGCGTTGGTGGATTGCATTAAACACTTCCACAAATATCTGTATGGTCAACATTTCCGCGTTAGAACGGATCATGCAGCGCTGAAGTGGCTACTACAGTTCAAGGATCCCGAAGGGCAGCTTGCACGGTGGATTGAGAGTCTGCAAAGTTATGACTTCACCATCGAGCACCGCAAGGGTAATACGCACGGAAATGCTGACGCTATGTCCCGTCGACTATGTAGTTTGGAATCTAAGCACTGCTCAAAAGCCGAGGGTAAGGAAGACATAATAGACGTCCGGCTAATGACAGTTACATCAGCAGAAGAGTGGGAGGCAAGTCACTTAAGGAAATGTCAGCTGGGAATTAATAATATTATAATATTATGCTGTTTGCATAGAGTATAGGAAAGTGAAGATGGCCAGTGCTCTCGAAAGCTAATAGTAGTTCCGAGGTTAGGAATTCCGGATATCCGTAAGGAATTCCACAATGGTCCTAGTGGAGGACACCTCGGCATTAAGAAAACTTGGAGAAGATCAAGCAGCGGTTTTATTGGAGTTGTTGTCGTCAATCGATCGCTGAGTGGATTGCTAACTGCAAGGAGTGCATAGCAGCTAAAGGGCCAAAATTACGAAGTCATTACAAATTGAAAGCCAGGTATGATAAAGCGATGAATTCCGAAGGTTTCCAAAATGGGGATTTGGTGGTGCTATACAATCCACAGCGGAAGAGAGGTTTGTCACCAAAACTTCAGTGCAATTGGGAAGGTCCCTACAAAATCAACAGACGACTAAACGATTCATGTATCGAATCCAGACCGTTGGGAAGCCAAGAAGCAAGATGAAAGTGATCCACCTGGAGAGGCTTGCTGCGTTTGGAACAGCGAATTTGTCTGATCGGGACGATCAGACTTAGGTGGAGGGTAGTGTGGCGAAAATGCGAAGCGAATGTCAAATGAAAGAGAGAAGCCGATAGCTGGCATGCTCTAAAGCGTAAACCGAGAACATTCGTTTTCGAGAACTATTCGATTATTCCAGGCGGTTGGCTACGAACAACCGAGTGGTATATAAGGGCGACACACAACTGGTGGTGACTTTTATTCAACAATCCAGTAGCCGTACCCGAACGATTTGGGAAATCATCGAGGTTGATTCAGCAAAATCGTAAGAATATGCTGTTGTAATTGTATGTATATATTCTTTGAGTGAATGTGTAGCGAGTAGTTTAAAGGGAATCATTGCAGATCTCTAGTAAGAGTATACTTTCTTGTATGTGTAATTTTCATTTAAAATGCATTGCGCAGTTAACTTACCTTCCCTTGTGTTTATTATAAAGATCAATTACGAGATGAAAAAAAGAGCTTCTTCGGAACGTAACATTTTTTAAACTACCAAAAACTGGGAATAGTTTATAATATTGTTACGATCCTGCTGATTAACCTCGATGATTTCCTTAATCTTTCGGGTACGACCTCTGGATTGTTAAATAAAATCGCCAACTTAATTTGCAGTCTCTTTATTTCTAAAGACTTAATTAAAGTCCTTTTAATTATTCGGTAATTCACAATTCAATTACAATTTACGTTACTATTTACGATCACTTGTATACAACTTTCACAATGTACTGTTTTTATTGCTTTACTGTAATGTAATCTCCACGAGTTTAATTCACAACTGATTACTCTTGCAGTCGTATGTCGTCCTTATATACTTGTTTGCTGCTTGAAAACCGAAACCCCTGGAATAATCGCGTCGTTTACGATAATCGCCTCGCTTACGATAATCGTCGTTTACGATAATCGTCTCGTTTACGCTCTAGAATGTGCCAGTTGTCGGCTCCTCTCTTTCATCTGTCATTCGCTTAGCATTTTCGCCACACTGCCCTCCACCTAAGTCTGATCGTCCCGATCAGACACATTCGCTGTTTCAAACGCAGCAAGCCTCTCTAGGTGGACCACTTTCATCTTATTTCTCGGCCTCCCCACAGTTTGTATTCGATACACTACGTCGTTTAGTCGTTTGATTATCTTGTATGGACCTTCCCAATTGCATTGAAGTTTTGGGGACAAACCTCTCTTTCGTTGTGGATTGTACAGCAACACCAAATCTCCATTTTGGAAGCCTTCGCAGTTCATCGCCTTGTCATACCTAGCCTTCATTTTGTCACTCATAATTTGAGTTCGCTGCCTCACAAGAGCATGTATCTCTCTGAACTCTTCCTCGAGAACAGTAGACGCTTCCTTCCCAATTCTTCTCGCATCACCAGTTATTCCAAATTTTAAATCGCTGGGCAACCGAAGTTCACTACAAACAGTATCCTGGCAGGTGTTTGACCTGTTGTTTCATGCACTGCGGACCGATATCCCATCAGGAAAAGCGGTATGTGTACATTCCAATCATCTTGATTCTTGTCCACTACTTTCCGCAAGTGCTCTTCCAGGGTCCGGTTGAATCCTCCACCATGCCATCTGATTGAGGATGCAGGGCTGTCGTTCGTGTTTTCCGAATACCAAGTATCTGGCACATCTCTTGGAACACCGCCGCTTCAAAGTTTCTTCCTTGGTCTGAGTGCAATTCTATAGGCGCACCGTATCTGGTAACCCAATTGTGAGTGAATGCATCCGCAACTGTTTTCGCTTCCTGGTTTGGAATTGGGTAGACCTCAGGCCATTTACTAAAGTAGTCCATAACCACAAGAACGTATTTGTTTCCTTGTCTGCTCATAGGGAATGGACCGGCTACATCCATGGCAACCCGCTCAAATGGTGCACCTGAGTTATACTGCTTCATCTGCCCATGACTTCGTGACTTTGGCCCTTTAGCTGCAATGCACTCCGTGCAATTAGCAATCCACTCAGCGATCGATTGACGACAGCCAACCCAATAGAACCGCTTGATCTTGATCTTCTCCAGCGTTTTTGTAATGCCTAGGTGCCCTCCACTAGGACCATTATGGAATTCCTTAAGATCATCCGGAATTCTTAACCTTGGAACTACTATAAGCTTCCGAGAGCACTGGCCATCTTCACTTTCCCATACTCTATGCAAACAGCCAGATATCAATTCTAAACTGTTCCATTGTGCCCAGTATGCTTTCGCGATGGGGCTTTCCGCTGCCATTTGTTCTTTACTGGGCCGTCTGTTCACCTCCAATCCGTACATTACCAATTCCAAGTCCGGATCTTCTTGCTGACATTTCCTTAAGTAACTTGCCTCCCACTCTTCTGCTGATGTAACTGTCATTAGCCGGACGTCTATTATGTCTTCCTTACCCTCTGCTTTTGAGCAATGCTTACATTACAAACTACATGGTCGACGGGACATAGCGTCAGCATTTCCGTGCGTATTACCCTTGCGGTGCTCGATGGTGAAGTCATAACTTGGCAGCCTCTCAATCCACCGTGCAAGCTGCCCTTCGGGATTCTTGAACTGTAGTAGCCACTTCAGCGCGGCATGATCCGTTCTAACGCGGAAATGTTGACCATACAGATATTTGTGGAAGTGTTTAATGCAATCCACCAACGCTAATAGTTCTCTCCGCGTTACGCAGTAGTTCCGCTCCGGTTTTCCAATAGACCGGCTATAGTTGGCAACTATCTTCTCCTGCCCATCAATCACTTGCGAAAGTACACCTCCTATGCCATAACCACTAGCATCTGTGTCCAGAATAAATATTGCACCTGGAACCGGGTACGCTAGCATAGGTGCAGTGCATAGTCGTTCTTTTAAAGCTTGGAAAGCATCCTCTTGTTCAGATTTCCACTCGAAAGATTTATTTTTCCTTGTGAGTTCATGGAGACTATGAGCTACGCTGGCGAAATTCGGAACAAAGCGACGATAGTAAGTACACAGCCCAAGGAAACTTCTTAATTCACGCAAATTTCTGGGTCTCGGCCAATCCTTCACTGCTTCTATTTTTTCCTTCGCAGTACAAACGCCCTTCGTGGTTACTTGATGACCTAAGTAATTCACCTCCTTCTTGAATAAAGAGCACTTCTTAGGACTTAGTTTAAGACCAGCGCCAGCTATTCTCTGGAAAACTTCTTCCAAATTACTCAGATGTTCGTCGAAGCTCTTTTCCAATACGATGATGTCATCCAGATACACCAAACGGGTCTTCCAGTGTAGTCCTTTGAGCACATGGTCCATTAATTTTTCAAAAGTGGCAGGAGCGTTGCATAACCCAAATGGCATTACCGTAAATTGCCATAGACCGTTGCCGGCACTAAACGCTGTCTTCTCTTTATCTTCTTCACTCACTTCTACTTGCCAATGTTTGTTGCCATCCTTGTCGAATATGTTGGAGTATTTACGGATCATCTGGCTGGCCTTGTGCTTGTACTTGTCGTTCAACCCTTGCGTCCATGCATTGATATCTTCCTCCATCTCCCTGCTGCCAATAGAGTCGATTCCAGATGAATCATTGCTGTTAATAATGGCTTCTACCTCTTGACATTGCCCTAATACTGTTCCACTAGGAATTTTTACTGATGATCTGAAGTCATTTAATACTCTCACTGGGATGCGTCCATTCTTTCGTGTCTTAGCCAGGGTTTTTCCAATAAGTAAGTCCAGTGTAGAATTTTGTGCTGCTTCGACAACCCACAATTTGTTTGTCCCACAATCTCCATTAATTTTCGCCCAAACAGCTGCTTCTGACTTCGGTGGAATCAGTTCACTGCCTTCTAAGACCACTTGTTTGCTGCTGTATGTGGAATCGTAGCCAATGCTTAGTGGTACTTCCACGTTCTTATACTCCATAACCTTGTTATTCAAATCGAACTTGATACCTTGCTCCATCAAGAAGTCCACTCCTATGATTACCTCATCTACGATCTGCGCGACTATAAAGCTGTGTAACACCGTCACATTCCCTATTGTGACCTTACATGTTACTTCTCCCACCACTTGTGTGTCCTCACCATTCACCGTTTTCAATACTGCTCCAGGTAATGGTCTCACTTCTTTAGCGATCAGGTCAGTTCGAATGATGGAGTGTGATGCGCCCGTATCCACTGTTAATTTTCGCGCTCGTCCATCCCACTTCTGACACCAATTGTTACGATCTTGCTGATTAACCTCGATGATTTCCTTAATCTTTCGGGTACGACCTCTGGATTGTTAAATAAAATCGCCAACTTAATTTGCAGTCTCTTTATTTCTAAAGACTTAATTAATGTCCTTTTAATTATTCGGTAATTCACAATTCAATTACAATTTACGTTACTATTTACGATCACTTGTATACAACTTTCACAATGTACTGTTTTTATTGCTTTACTGTAATGTAATCTCCATGAGTTTAATTCACAACTGATTACTCTTGCAGTCGTATGTCGTCCTTATATACTTGTTTGCTGCTTGAAAACCGAAACCCCTGGAATAATCGCGTTGTTTACGATAATCGCCTCGCTTACGATAATCGTCGTTTACGATAATCGCCTCGTTTACGCTCTAGAACGTGCCAGTTGTCGGCTCCTCTCTTTCACAATATTGTGGCGAAAAAGCAAAGCGAATGACAGGTGAAGGAGAGAAGCCGATGTTCTATAGCGAGAAACGAGAACATTCGTTAGTGAGAACGCTTCGATTATTCGTTAGCGAGAACGCCTCGATTATTCTAGACGGTTGGTTGTGAGCGGCCGACTATAGGGTGTTTTTTATAGAGGTATAGAACTTTAAGTTGGTATTACTTTTCAATATGGCGACCGATTTAACAGCTGTCAAGTGATTTATTCTCAGCTTGGTTTGGCAATTCATCATGAATAGACTCACGCCTGAACAACGCTTGCAAATAGTGAAATTTTATTTCGAAAATAATGGCTCTGTGCGGAAAACGTATCGCGTACTACGTCCATTTTAGCGATGTTTAGCGATGAAGTGCACTTCTGGTTGAATGGCTACGTCAACAAACAAAACTGCCGCATTTGGAGTGAAGGTAATCCTCAAGTGTATGTTGAAACACCGTTACATCCAGAAAAACTGACTGTTTGGTGCGCTTTATGGGCTGGGGGAATCACCAAACCAAACTGAGAATAAATCACTTGACAGCTGTTAAATCGGTCACTATCTTGAAAAGTAATGCCAACTTAAATTTCTATACCTCTATAAAAAAACACCCTATATATAAGAGCGACATTCAGCTGCCGAATGAATCAGTCGTGAAGTAAAAGCGTTGGAGATTACATTACATTGAAGTAATAAAAAACAGTACATTGTGAAAGTTGCATGCAAGTGATTGTAAATACAAAAGTAAATTGTAAATTGAATTGTGAATTACTGAATAATAAAAGGACATTAAATAAGTCTTTATAAATAAAGAGACTGCAAATTAAGTTGGTGATTTTTATTTAACAATCCAGAGATCGTACCCGAAGGATTTGGGAAATCATCGAGGTTTAATCAGCAAAATCGTAACAATATGGTTAGCACGTTTTTCGAACAAGTCAAAATTTGCTGTTGCCCAGTGATAAAAAAATATAATGATACAACACTTAATATTAAAAATGCCCACATCATTTTAATTTACAAAATTGAGAAAAAAAAACTATTTTTTTTACTATAAAACAAAATTATACACTTTTGTGTAGTAGTTAGCTCGCGGCTATGGCACAACTGACTGCAATGTACTACACTTTTAGCAATTTCTTTGCATTTATTTATTTATATAGTAGTGATATTAGATGGTATGCATTTACATTTACTAAGCTTTTTCAAAAGCTTTATTCCAGAAGTAGGAATATTTGATAAATGTATATCTTCTTGAATTCTTATCAAAAATATAAACAATTCGTTTGGCCTTTAGTTGCTCTAACCGGTATGATAACCATACCGAGTTTCCCGACGTAACATAGATATATTTTTGTGAAATTATAACAAAAGTAAGAAATATACAATAGAGCTCTAAATAAATTTCTTAATAAAACAAATAAATGTGCATTGTGAAATTTAAGAAAAAAAAATTTTAATTTCAACTTATATTAAGTGGTGCTTACATCAGCGCAGTACAACAGCATATAGTGCATATTCCTTACATTTACTCTCTTGTATTGAATCGCTAAGCCACTCGACGCTTACATGTCGGCTTGTTCGTTTGTACCAATTTCTGTGAATAATTATAACAATTACAGTTATATTTAAAATTTAATAAATTAATTAGCTGATTTACCTAAATTCGCTGAAGTCTTTCTGCACCAATGTTGATGTATGAAATATTATGTCTGCTTCCTTAGAATTAGTAGTTAATATGCCACCGTTTGAAACAAAGGATTGTTTTAATTCGTCATCCCGAATGTCGTTATCAAAATAGCCAATATAATTCTGAAAAATTTCACTTTCTTTTTTTATTATATCACTATCATCAGGTGATTTAATTTCTGATTTGATGTCTTTTAGCGAAAATTTTTTGTCTTTTTTTACCGTAGAACTGAAATTTAATTTACTTTGATACACATCCTTCTTTTCAACTTTTACTTTTACTTTTATTTGTGTATTTTCTGTTTTAACTTTAGGACTCTGCGTTTTCCGTTTCTTAGTGTTATTTGGTTCATTTTCTATTTGATTTTCAGCCTCATCATTTTTCCTTTTTAACTTTGTGCTACTTCCTGGTAAATCATACTCGCTATTGTCGACCTTGGTTTTTTTCTTTGGTGTAAGGTTTATTTTAGAACCAATTTCGTCTATTTTAATATTTTTTATATTAGCTTCGTCATCACAATTTGAGAGTAATAAATCAACATTTACATCATTTTTTGAGGCTTCATAAAGCTTCTGCAAATATTTTAAGTCGTTTGCTTGTTCGGCAGATTTATCTACACGTAGCCTTGTTATACGCGGAAAGCGGATAGATATTCCCGCAGCAGTATGAGCTTCCGATTTGGTAAACTCTGCTCCTGTTATTTCCCAAACAGGCATTTTAATAGGCACTTTTGCTATATAATCGGGTATTAAAGCTTTCTTGCATAGCAACCATGAAGGCACTTTATTGGAATCGGCACGTTCCATTAAATTCATAAGTTCATCGTGCACTTCTTCATTTTCAGCATCATCTAAACCCGAGTGTACTTTTGTTACAGTCTTCCACAGTCTATCCGAATTGTCGTAGCAACCCATCAGGAATATACTCAAGGTGCCGCCTTTTTTTCCTGAACCAAACCAAGCACCTAACACAACTAGATCTGCAGTATCTGCCATTTTTCCTCCAAACAGATAGTCTTTTTTAACTTTTAACCAACCACGTTTGCCTGGTTGATAAGTACCTTGTGGATTCTTTAACACCACACCCTCAAGATTAGCCTTCAAAACCTTTAAAAGAAATTCATGTTAATTACTCTTAATTAAACTTTATAAGTGGTATTCATTATATATGTTAATACCTTGGCGGTCATAAGAGATAGTTCCTCTTTGGTTTTTAGAAACTGGCTTTCTGATAATTCTACGCAAGATTTCATCGGATTTATATTTTCTTCCAATATTTTTCTTCGTTTGTGAAAGGGTCTAAATATACAAGTAGATTAACAACTTTTAAAAAAGGTACAAATGTATTCTATAACTTATATACTACTTACATATTTGTTAAATCCTCTCCTTTAAACAAAAGGCAATCAAATGTGAAAATACACACCTCTGCATGTGCAAATTCTTTCTTTTTATGCGCGCCTAAAGTACCAAATGGAAGCAAACTACCAGTTACTGTATCGACTAATATGATTTCCGAATCTAAAATCATATCACCACCCCCTGGAAAAGCCTTATATTGATAAATATATTAAACAATAAATAATAATAAATCTCATAAAAGTTACCTTCGGAATAAGTTCATGGAATCGTTTAATTTTATGATCCATAACTGGTTTTAAATTTCGACTGAAAAACCTAAAAAGGAAAAGTATTTACTAAGCTAGTTAAGTATGTGTGTATTCAAAGTTTTACTTAAACTCATTTCCTCGTTTGTGTATCTGCACCCGCTCTCCATCATATTTAATTTCCGTATACAAGCCGTTAGGACACTTTTTAAAAGCTTCTTCGACTGATTTGCAGGCATTAGCAAGCATAGGTGAAATAGGGGTCATTACTTGCATTAGTCCAAATTTACCAGAGATCTGGGAAAGTAAATTATTTAAAAGTAAATATATTTCCTTCGAAGTACATAATTTACTTTTTTTGCTTTAATCGGTAACTCTACTAAATTATTTTGCTTGTCTGAGCTAGTAAATTGTTTTACGACTGCTACCAAGTCGCGGGAAGATTGATAGCCAGGAAAAGCAAGTGGTCCAAATGCATCAAGAATATGCCGCGCGCCAGCATTTATGCGCAAATCTTGCTTAATAAGACGAATGATCTATTAAAACATTATTTCATAACAGGGAAAATAGGAAATGTTAAATCCTTGAACCATTAAGCTAAAATAATCCATTCCAACCATTTTAAGATCTAAGGCTGTGGTTTGTTTGCATATTTGCCTTAGCAAGTGTGTTTGATCTTCTTCCTTTGTACGCTGTTCCAGTTTTGCTAGGAATTCATCGACTTCTTGAAGATAGAGCGTGCTTTCTTTTTGCGGTTTTAACTTCTTCGATGACTCAAAATATTTTCTCAGCGTTTCAGAAACATCTCCATCTAAAATAGAGATTTTATATATTTTATCGTATTTCAGGTGATTATTTGCATGAACCTTGTTCTAGTTCACGTTGCATATCTTGTAGTTCACATACGAATATCCTTGAGAATAGTTTCAGCATTTGCTTATTTTGTAAATTGTAAACACGCTGGGTAGCACCAGGGATCAACATTTGCACCCAAAGAAGGACATCACCTTTAAACCCTTTTTGATCTGCGCCTGTTTCTAAAAACTTTTTCAACAACTGTGACTTCTTGTTGTAGCTACGTTCATCACCAATTCTGTCGCATATACCGCGAAACGTTTCTAGGCGGTTGTCCTGAATTTTATACATTTCTTTAGAGAGCAGTCGATGGAAATTTTTATATAAGACAAAATGTTTGTTACACTTATTTAAAATTAAATTTTTCAACATTAATTCACATTTAAACTACTAAAATACTTATGTATATATAAACTTTTACTTATTTCACCACAGAAAATTGCAAGGAAGCATTTGATTCGCGTGTAAACAAATCCGGGCGTTTTGACACATCTCAGCTGTTTCCTACTGTTCCAAACGTCAACATAATTCCAGTGCTATTACCGTCAAGAGTACAGTGCCGATATGAATTTTATGGTGCCGCCGATGAAAGAGTGCAGGTTAATATGTGATATACAAAGTAAATTTTATTTGTTGACATTTTTAACATTTTGCTATTTAATTTTAGATAAAGTTTTTGGATTTTCATATTCCAGCCGAAAATAAAAGTTTAACAGAGTGCAAACCAAATGATGCTCTACAGTTGTTAACTCAAGTACGAGAGAAATACGAACCGACTGAAACATTTTGCGGAGCATTTCTACCAAAACCAATCATGTCGAATGGACCAAAGTTGTTATTACAATTCATTGGTCGTTACCCACCCACGGGGTCGAAAATAAATTACTATGGTTTCAAAGCGGAGTACAAGTTTCTTAAAAGTACGCTATTATATATTTATTAAGTCAAAAATATATCTCAAATTCAAAGATCGATGTTATTTTACCCAAATAATTACTTAGTTAAGATATTATACACGTTAGTATAAACGTGGGCTAGATCGTCGCGATCATACACATTTTGCCTAAACACTACAAGTCTATTCAAGTGGACCATCCTCATGGCTTATTATATTGATCCGACACACTAAGTCATTTAGCCATTTGATAACATTGTACAGACCATTCCGAGTTGCACTTCAATTTCGAGAACAAATCCTGCGAGCTGTTATACATCCCGAGTGCAGTGTTCAACAGATTCAAGCAGATCTCTCAGCATCTCCTTTAGCACACCATACTGGTGATAATTTTTTTGCAGTTATTAATCCAGTCTGCTATGGGTTGTTCACAACTAGTCCAGTAGATCATTTTCCTTGGTTTCTCTCAAGTCTACTTGATTCCTAGGTGCCGCCTGTTATTTGGCTCCCTACAACCATCCTGAATCTTTAGAATTTTAAAAATCCCACTTCTGACATCAATTGTAAAAAATTTCTTAAATTAACCACTATTATATATATATATTAAATTTCATGTTAACCGTAATTTAAACTTAATAGAATTATAAGAGTGCTTATCTTTAAATTTTATATTAAATTTTTAGACTTGCATTTGATTTAAAAATTGTTATGGGTCACATGTTTTTAATGACTGATTTATAATTTATTAATTTTACAGATTTTGGTATATCAACTGGACAGCAAATTGATGATAACTGTAATTTCATGTATAATAGTACAGATCGGAAATCGAGTTGGTTTGGCTCACCAAATTTTCCAGGATATTACCCACAAAATATGATATGTCATTATTACTTCTACGGTGAGCCGGAAGAACGAGTTGTTATTCGGTTTACTTTTTTCGATGTAGAGGGTATCGGCACGTAAGTTGTTAAACTTTTTACATAAGTAACGGGAAAATTATACATAAGTATATATATTTTGCAGTTGCGAGTATATGACAGCCAGTGACTATGTAGAGTTCTCGAATTTCATGAGCACGGATCGCAAATACAGCAAGTATTGTGGAAAACGTGACAAGTTCGAGATTAAATCTGATGGACGCTTTTTCCGCGTGTCATTTTATTCAAATGATCGCTTTGATAAAACTGGATTTCGTGCTCTATATGATTTTCAAGGAAAAAGTTCGCCGGTGGAAAATACCTCGATGCAAAGCTATGTATCCGGAAGTATTATTGTATTAAAATCTCATTTTAGTTCTAATATTGCAATTATATTAACAATCAACATTTTTGGCAAACTTTACATATAAAAAATAAATTTAAGTTTAAACGAGTCATAATAGCCATCACGGCTAATAGAAAATTCTTAATTCAGGCGAACTGTAGCAGGGAATCTCAACACCTTAAACTGTATTTTTTCCTTGAAAAGAAAATATTCTTGTCATTTAAAAAACGGAATATAATAAAAATTAACGCGCTTAATAAATTGAATATTACAGCAACAGATTATATGGCTAGTGTTGGCTCAAGGGTAGAGCACTCTCCTGCTAGGTCAGGATCTGTTGGTTCGATCCTTGCCATAAGGAGGACGAGGGATGAGATATTAATGGTAATGACCGCAAGAACATTAAATATAATATAAATTTAAATGTCGTAAATAGTAAGAAATTTTTATAAAAATATTAGCATATCCACCAAGTTGTATTAAGCTTGATTTAAGAGAGAAATGCTTACATTTTTTAAATTGTCCTCATTAAGCAAGTGGAGAAAAGAGTTCTGCTAGCAGATTTTGTCATACTGGTAACGATAAATGGGAGAAAAAATAAGGTATCAATTCTTTTAATACTGTTACGATTTTGCTGATTAACCTCGATGATTTCCCAAATCCTTCGGGTACGATCTCTGGATTGTTAAATAAAATCGGCAACTTAAAATGCAGTTTCTTTATTTATAAAGAATTTATTTAATGTCCTTTTATTACTCAGTATTCACAATTCAATTTACAATTTACTGTACTATTTACAATCGCTGGTATACAACTTTCACAATGTACTGTTTTAATTACTTCACTGTAGTATAATCACAACGCGCTCACTTTACGACTGATTACTTTTGCAGTTATGTGTCGCCCTTATATACTTGTTTGCTGCTTGAAAACCAAACCCCGGAATAATCGCGTCGTTACGATAATCGTCTCGTTACAATAATCGCCTCGTTTACGCTCTAGAACATCCCAGTTGTCGGCTCCTCTCTTTCATCTGTCATTCGCTTCGCATTTTCGCCACAATACAAACTACTTCCAGTTGTCACTTCTGAAATATTTGCGCTTCAACTATTCCAACCAAACAAAAATATACAGCAATCAGCTGGGCCTTTCTCCCCACACTTGAAGGTCGAGGTGAATATTTGAAATTCGCACTGAGCAACGATTCTACTATTTGTGCTATTAGAAAACAGTCTGTAGTCTTTTTTGACTTTCGTGCGGTTTGGTTAATTATTGGTGTCGCTCGCGGCTCCCAAGTATTCGAGTGGTGCTTGCAAAAGATATTTTCTTAAAGAATAGTGTTATCATATATAAAATAAGGAAATTACAAAATTTGCACTGCCTTTAAAAATATTACAAAAAAACCTGTGTCAACGAAAATTAATATCCAGTTATTTGCAATAAGTAGAGTGCTGACAAAATGCTTTCGCGACCAATGTAAGTTATTTTTATTATGCCCTGCATTAACCTTCTGCATCAAAGACGAGCATATTACTTCTTAAATATTTGAAAAAAAAAATTTATAATTGATCATTTTGATATAAACTTCAAGTTGCTTATGCAATGATGGCACAGCAAGTGGTATATTGTTTGGCACCCTGCGCGGTATGTGTTGTAAATACAATTTGGTTAATGATGATCTACTGGTGTGGATTTCAATAGGTTTAGACACATCTAGAGTACAACATAAGTGTACGTGCAACAATATGCAGTATGTACATATGCCTATCCGATATTATCATTGACCTAGTGTGTATTACCACTAGCTGAGAGACTAGATTACAATTTACTCAGTGCTAGTGGTGTTGTCGACCCTGCCCTAGTTTGAACTACTTCCTCTTTCATGACGATTTGCAAATTCT
This sequence comes from Neoceratitis asiatica, assembly GCA_030068015.2. NCBI lineage: Eukaryota > Metazoa > Arthropoda > Insecta > Diptera > Tephritidae > Neoceratitis > Neoceratitis asiatica. Next base: position 69,467,086 of record CM061528.1, read on the forward strand.
TACATGCATACATATGTATATATGTTTACATATGTATATGTGCAATCGTTACTGCATATCATTAATATACCGGGTTTGTTGACGCCGTTCTGTCTCGTCTCTTCACTTTCTCATAACAAGAACTATTTTCATATATGTAAATATAACTACATATGCACCTAAATGTGTATTTTAGAGTAGAAATATATAGTAAATGTCAGACCTCAGCAAACCCCCTTTTAGCACTTGATTACGCATCGATTAGAACTCATATAGAAAAATTTGGTTAAGCGTGTGCATAAATATATATTTGCAAATATACACACTATAATTATCTAAAAAAATTATGCATCAAAACCTAAATTCCTTAAACGAAGTTACATAATCGGCAAAATTATTTCGTTGCTTCATCAACACATTTTTCTTGGCACTGAAGAGTCAAAATAATATGAGAAATGTTGGCGTTTGCGACTTCGCTTATGGATACAAATATATGCATGTATATATGTACAAGCCTATGTACATATATAAAAATATGTATGCGTGCATATACATAGAAGAAGCAGCGTCATATGAAAAATCAATAAATACACATTCGCACATGGGTGCGCATGGTAGGCTTCGTATGTACATACATATACATATATTTATTTGTATGAAACATACTTAAATAAGTATGAATGGATATACTCCTACTGAGGGATAAATTAATTACTTTATTTTAATATGTATATGGCTTATATTAGTTATTTCAAACACATGGTAATATGTATCTACATATAAGCTTATTTCTATATACATACATATGTACGTAAGTAAATAAATCAAGCATATGTTATAATTTCTCGCCCGACGTTATACTTACATATGTATGCAGGTGTGTATGTATATCTGTTAAAATTTTTGTATGTAAATCGTTTTAGATGCGCTGCTGCCTTTTTCGTGTTTTCTTGTTACTTACATGCATACATACCTTCATAAATACCTGTATAAATCATAACAGCTGGCCAATGACAGAAAACTCAGAATACGTCACATTAAGGGGATTCGCATAGTCTAGTCAATGGAAGCTTTGCAAATATTTCCTTTTTGCCGCAACTCTTAGCTTGTTGGGGAGAGGGCGACGACGAAGAGAGCAGCGTACCGACTCTGTTGTGCTCGGTTGACATGCTTTTTTATCTTATTCGTCGCTGTAAAATTTGCCATTCCTTTTCACATTTATATTTACATTCTATGAATAGTTACTGTTATGATCAGTTTAAAATGAATGTTAGAGAATTTATGGAATTGAAAATTTAAATTTGTATATGGAAATGTAAATATATTAGCATATACATATATACAGTTGAATACATATGATAACAATTTATATTAAAAAATATGTGTAGCAAATTGCGAACATGGTATGAAATGGAATGGCAGAAAATTGCCATGAACAAAGTTTCCCCGTGTGAACGTGAAGGGCAATACCAAAAGAAAAATTTCCGATAAAGAGCAACAAGAGAATTCGTGTGTAAACTCAGTCTAGAGAAAGAGAGCACCCTACATGCAGAATTGTGACAAATTCCAGACAAACAATAACAACAACCCTAAACGGGGTTGCTTTATACATACATATGTAAATATATTATACCCAAATCTATGTATATTTATTTCCCACAGATTGCAAGAAGAAAAAGGCAATCCTGTGTCGGGTTATTGTTATTGTTTGGCTTGAATTTGTCACAATTCTGAATAAGGGGTGCCCTCGTCCCGAACAAAATTCCATAGGAAATATTTGCAAAGCATGCATTTCCTAGACACAGAGAATACCCCTAAAAAATTAATGGCATTTTTAATTAGAAAACAAAATCAAGCTATTTATTGTATTTAATATTATATTTATAATTTTAATACTAACATAAACGCCCAAACAAGTGCAGCTATTATATGTTTTTTATATGAAATCCTTTTTTGTACATGAAATGGTATATTAACTTTGGTAAGAAGTATGTACGTACCAGAAAGAGTTGAGATACACCCACCGAAATTTTCACCGATTGTATCAGAATCACGGGGCTGAATTAAACTGCAGGATGCACCTGTACGTTTAAGCTATCATTTGTCGGAATTAGCTGGTCACTTTAGCATATATACGATCGATTTTTAAGATTTCCAATTTTTTGTCATAAATCCATCAAAAAGTAGCTGGAATTTGGTATACTACACATACATAATTAAATGCATATTAGTTCTGAAAATCATCGAAATCGGAATATAACATATAACTCCCATAAACCGATATTTTTAAATGTGATGTTTTGGTCAAAACTCAGTCAAAAAAAGCATTTATGAGTATGAATTTTGGTATTATCCACAAATATTATAAATTGTATATTGGTAGTGAAAATCATCGAAATCGGAATAGTATCCCATATATCCCCCTTACAACCGATTTGTTCAGATGTTAGGTTTTTGGGTCAAAAATCCGTCAAAAAGCAGCTAGGAGCGTGAATTTAAATAAATTTGATATGTTCATGAAAGGTATAAAGACTTGGCCGTTCTTTCTCGTTAATCTTACATTTATTATCTGATAGATTTTGAGATACTATATTCAGTGGTACTACTAACAGCCTTGTTTTTGTATAAACACTTAAATTTTTGTATGAAAAATCAAAAAAACTTTTCTATTTCTAACCTCGTGTCGTCAATGACGCAAAACTGCTATTGTCAAGTCTTGCGACAATGACGAAAGTTTATCAATAACATGTTCCTTTTGACTGATATATCAAGCTCCAGTGATGAAGAGAGCAAACACAACAACAACTGTTTTTGGGTCACCTTCACGAAATTCATCTTGGAGTGATCTACGACCTCGTTTGAATTCACCATACCATCCATAAACACTGGTCCTTGATGGAGCTTCATCGCCAAAAATTTAATTACGTTCATCAATGCACTGCTGCTGAGTTAATCTACGTCGCAAGTTGTAAAAAATAATCGCGAGAAAATGTTCGCGATTTAATTCCATTTTTAAACCTAAATGAATATTTTAAGTTACTGTAAACAACACAAATAGCGCTTGTATATATGTCAAAACATTCTGAGTATGTATAACATAAAAAATTATTAAAATTTAGATAAAGTTGTCAGTTGGTTGTTAAATCCCGATATATATAAAGCAACCCTCGTACCTACTTAAAAAATTGTATACGATATCCTTTGTCGGTAGTCGTCAACAAATTTGGTGTCGAGAGATTTTGTGTAGTTTATCGTCGATGGCGACGGCGACGACTACTGTCAGTAGTTATCGATATAAACTACGGTAATATAAATTTTGTGAAGTTGTTGTTGTCGTATTCAAGATATTCTGTGAAACAACATATTTCACCAACTAGATAATTTAATTTACGGAAATCTGAAAAAAAGAAAAGCTTATGTAATCGTAAGATGTTTGATTATTTAAAATTTGCTGAAAATTGCCTAATAAATATTGCCTTATGTTGACATAAGATTTTATAAAAAACGTCCTTGATAACCGATTAAACATATTAAAAAACTTAAGCTTACTTAAGATATTATGTCGTAGGAGTTACACTCAAAAAGTGTGTACTTTGAAAAGCAAACGACAATAACTTTTTCTAAAATCTTAGAATTTGAAAACGGATTGGATCAAAATGTACATTCCAAGAAGACGAACCATAATATTCCCTTAACTAAATTTTGTCTTAACTTAACTTAAGATTTTATATTATATTGCCACATTTAATCAGAATTTGCTTCTTATGTAAACTTTTTTCTTGCGTACCCAGCCCTTATATCTTTTCTCAATGATCAATTTTCACGCTAAAATATTTATTCTTTTCGCAGTTTACACAAATCAAAATATGAAGAATATTTTTGTGGATATATTTGTATGCTAGTACCACATATGTATGTAATTAATGTGCTAATGTATATGTATGTATAACTTGAATATTAATTGCGAGAAAAATTTAATTATACTTGTATGTATGTACATACATATCAATAAAATCCCCACTAACCATTGAAAAGTTTTTCCTATTGTATATACGATTAATTTCGTCATGGAATATCACTCGCTTCACGTACGAGTAATAGTACTCCCAAGACGCACATGAACGAAAAGCGTTTAATGAGTTAATTATAATACATATGAAGAAGTAAGGAATATGTATAAAGAATTATAGTAGAGTTCATATCAGTAGTAACATCAGATAACTGCATTGAAATCACATCCATCTTGAGTCAGATATAAATGGGAAAAGTTTAGAATATATTTCCTTACAGACTGTACTGATGTTTAGAGTGTAAAAGTTAGTTATTTTTTCACAAGTGTCAGAAAATGGGTCAAACCGAGCCAAAGTGCTCAAAGCGTGGAGGCTGATCTCACAAAAGTTGCTATTTTTTAGAATTTAGAATTTAATATTTTGATATAAAACAAAGAACAGAGTGACAGCTGTTTCGGAGATCACCACATCTCCTCATCAGACTTCTTTTGCCAGGGATCGGACCAACGGATCCTGACTTCACAGACGAGTGCTCTACCACTGAGCCATGAAATCTGTTGTTGTAATATTCAATTCATTACCAACCAACAACTATTAAGTGCGCTAACATTTAGCTGCTATTTTACTTAATGTTAGGTTAGTGAGTCTTTCCAATCGTGCATACATTCAGGCATTAATTGTCTGAGAAAAGTATAAGCAGGATTATTTGTTGGGCTCGACTTATTATTATTAATTGTTCATTGCAGCCTGTAATTATTTGTGGTTATAAGTGAATGAGCTTTATTCATATTGGAAAATTTAATTTCACAGAAATTAGAGAATTGGGTGACTTTAAAGAGTTGAACATGAACATAAATAAGAATTGGCATATTAACTTTGGTCCGAAGTTTGTAAATACCAGAAACAGAAAATACAAACTCACCGCAATTTATACCCATTAGATCAGAACAACGAGCTAAGTTAGCGGATTTAGCCATGCTCACCTGTCCCTCTGTTTGGTAAGCGATGTATTTTTTTATTCAAAAATCGTGAAATTTGGTATTCTACACGTGAATTGGAGTTATTATTGGCACTGAAAATCATTATTTATCATATAGCCCTCTACAACAGATTTTACATAACATATATGAGAATCAATATTTAATCCTAAAAAGCAACATAATAAATTTAATATGTTTTTGAGAGGTATAAAGACTTTAAGGCAGAGCTCCTGTCTCCTTTCTCATTCACTTAGAAGGTGAAGTTGTCCGTTAAACGTTTGCATGTTCTTTCTTACATATTTGGCGCTTTGCAACCGCTGAAGCGATTTTCTCCAATTTGTGGTTTTGTATCTTAATGTTTTTACCAACAAATAAAGGGACCTAAAGTTTATTCTAATCCGCCTGCGAATGGCCGATGGATTTTTATGAGAAGTGTTTTTCCATTTTTTTTACTCGGAGCGCTTGAGATTTTCTGCCTAAGGGCAACCGTAAATAGAAAAAAAATCCTACAATTTTGAATGTTGCTCAAACCTGGACTCGAACCCAGGTCTTCCGAATTGTGTAATGCTAACCACTCGGCTATTGTGGCCGTATGTTCTTCCTTACACCTTACAAAATACATTTGCAGTATTGTTGAAACAACAGCAATATTGGCGAATTCAGATTGTGTATTTTTGGGGGCACGACTGCGCAAACAAACCCTACATTTGTGTTTCTATTATGTTACTCCTACTTTCTGTGAATTTGCTCTTATTTCCTGATTCCCCAAATCTCGCTATTGTAGTAATTGTTGTTCTAATTTTGATTGTTTTTTGTTTTTGTTAAGTTATATCTTCATATCTGCATAAAATCTTTGTCTGGCATAAAAATTAGCAAATAAATCCATCTTCGCATACTACTAATGTTTTCCATTTATAATTTTTTGCATCCGAAAAAATTCGGGCTAATGCCCTAATGCGCGTTCTACTTGTGAGAAGCGCGCTTGTTGACTTGTTTTAGGCACTCGAGGGCTCGTGTGGAACACGCAATATATTCTAGTAGATTCTAGATTTTAATAAAGATTTATAAGGTTGCTTAGTATGAACATTACTGTACGGTTATATGTTGGATGGATACCAATGTATGTATGTACAGTGCATTTGACTACCTCAATGATTTGCAACAGATTAGGAAAATAATTTACAGTCTTACAAAATTGGCAACGTCCTAATAAGGGTGAATATAATCTGTGCTTTAGTTAGTTGTATGTGCTATAGAATTTTATTTTCACTTTTAATTCGCGTAATGAATGAGATATTTTCGAAATTTTGCATACTGCCAAGAAGTGGGTGCTTCTGAGAAAGTAAATAAAATAAATAATATAAAATGTATTCGCTTTCGTGTATATGTACGTATGTATGCAGATATGTATATACGTACAAATGTACATAAACGTACGTAATAAAATTTGTATGAAGGTATGTATGTATAATTGCATGCATGTCCACGTACAATATATTCTGCATAAAATAATAACTTTTCTAATAAAAATTAAGATTTCTACAATCCTGTCATACATTTAAGCGTTTACAAAACTCTGTGCGGCAAAGACCTTTAATTTTAATCTGGAAATTGATTTAGTGAAAATTTTAAGAAATATGCTTATGTGTTTATCTCAAAGAAAATCAAAAGAGTTCTTATACGAATTTATACTTTTATGGTTCAATATACAAATACATTGGGGGTATGTACACATAACATATGTATGTAAATTAATATAAAAGAGTACTGAAGCGCTGATGCCAAGAAAATGTATATGCACATCCATATGTTGGCATACATGTAAATATGTATGTAAACGAGTGTCTGTACTTTAGATTAAGAGATTTTTATAAAAAAAAACGCATAAAAAGTCTTTTAAAATTTCTATATACCTGAGTTAATAAAAAACATTTTCAGTATCCTGAAACACATAGCTTTTTTCGGATGCATAAATATTAAAATTTCAGAAATTAACTGCCAAACTCATGAAATCTATATATATATAAGTGTACATATATGAGCCAGCATAATGTTAATGTAACATATTATAAATTAAGCAAGTTGAGTTAACAATAAGTAAAAGATGCATTTTATAAAAACTTTCTGTAGTGCAAGTAAAGCTCAAATGTAAGCACTTTCTGATAATCAAATTTCAAGCTGCTAATTCACTCAAAAATGTACCACAATAATAATATTTTAATATAATATTAATGCAAATATTTTATACTACATATCAACAAAACGTGAAATGCATACATATATATTTAGTCTAAGTATTTATTAAACTGAAAGAAATTCTGTAAATGTTTATTATTTTATATCAGAAAAAGAGTTTTCATTGCTCTGATCTAAAAATTAACTAAAAACATAATTACAGAATTCATCTGTAGTAAGAAAAGAAAAAACCATTATTTATTATTTTATACAAGTTGAATTATAAAAAATGCTATATATAGACAACAAGAACCCATATCGAAATAATTCAAACTCCCAGTTGTTGATATGAAGGTTTATCAAAAAGAAAACGATTTTCAATTTTTTAATTATTGATTAACAACTTATAAACAAAAAAACTAGAAACATTAACAAATTTTATCTCACAGCTTATTTCATGCAATATATTTTTTACTAAAAAAAATTAGTTAAACAATTTATATAAAAGTTGTTTCATATTTAGTGTAATATCCGTTAGCTTTTAATACAGCGTTTAGTCTAGCCGGCATGGATTCAACTAGTTTTTTTTGCACTTTCTGTTCCGATTTTGTTCCACTCTTCCGGAATTGGACTTTTTAGTTGTTCCTTTTTACTTATGCGGTGTTTACGGATTTTAATTTCTAATAAAGACCATAAATTCTCAATCGGGTTCGTGTCGGGTGGCTGGACTGGTGTATTCATTACATGCGGACAATTTCATATTAGCCACGTCTGCACAATTTTGGATTTGTGTTTAGGATCGTTGTGCTGATAATACCGAAAATATTGACGTATCCCAAGTTTCTCGGCACTTTCTCGGCACCATGTTTAACAGTTCGCCTGATGTTACATCTTTGAAACTCGGTATTGGGTTTTCGCCACACGTAAGCCATTCCATCTGAGCCCAAGAGGCTGAACTTCGGTTTGTTAGCAAAAATTACTGTGTTCCAGAAGTCAAAATCCTTGGTTTCCAGCTCCCTGGCAAAGGCTTAGCTTGTTTTTTGGCTAATGAATGGCTTCTTTCGGGATACTCGGCCATTAAAGTCTAGCGTACGTAGTACCCGACGAACAGTTTCAGCACAAAATGATTCACTTAGTTTCTGCTGAACCTCTGTGGTTAATTTTGGATCTGATGGTCTTGGATCTGATTTTTTTAAATTTTCGTACAAATAAACGTTCGTCACGTTCATTGAAAATTTTATTTGGTGCATTTCCTTTATTTTCATGTACGACACGCTCAATTATACTTTGCATCGCCGCACTACTTAAATTAACTATCTCAATGAAACTGACTTCAAACTGTTACTAAATGTCAGTTGTAAGAATTAGAAAAGTCTACTACCGTTACAAACGCAATTGGGTTTCGCTACAACATAGACAAGTGCGTGCACGAAATAAGCTGTGAGCAAAATTCCAGGGACGCAGCTGCATTTCATGCCTATGTAAAGGGTGTTTTTTTATAGAGGTATAGAACTTTAAGTTGGCATTACTTTTCAAGATGGCGACCGATTTAACAGCTGCCAAGTGATTTATTCTCAGTTTGGTTTGGCAATTCATCATGAATAGACTCACGATCATCAAGTAAGGCGTAGATTCGTCGAATGGGCCCAAAACGAGAATACCGTTGTTCCCGATTTTCATAAGCGAATTTTGTTTAGCGATGAAGCGCACTTCTGGTTGAATGGCTACGTCAACAAACAAAACTGCCGCATTTGGAGTGAAGGTAATCCTCAAGTGTATGTTGAAACACCGTTACATCCAGAAAAACTGACTGTTTGGTGCGCTTTATAGGCTGGTGGAATCATTCGTCCGTACTTTTTCAAAAACGATGGTGGCCAGAACGTTACAGTCAATGGTGATCGGTATAGAGCCATGATTACTAACTTTTTCATTCCTGAATTGAATAACCATGATGTCCAGGAGATGTGGTTTCAACAAGACGGCGCAACATGTCACACAGCTCGTGCCACAATAGATTTATTGAAAGACACGTTTGGTGACCGCCTAATTTCACGTTTTGGACCTGTGAATTGGCCCCCAAGATCTTGTGATTTAACACCGCTAGACTACTTTCTGTGGGGCTATGTAAAGTCATTGGTCTATGCGAATAAGCCACAAACGCTTGACCATTTGGAAGACAACATTCGCCGTGTTATTGCCGATATACGGCCACAAATGTTGGAAAAAGTCATCGAAAATTGGACGTCCAGATTGGACTACATCCGCGCCAGCCGTGGCGGTCATATTCCAGAAATCATATTTAAAATGTAATGCCACAAGATTACCTTTCGGATAAATAAAATTCATATCAATCGAATAATCCATCGTTGTTTTATTGCAACTTAAAGTTCTATACCTCTATAAAAACACCCTTTAGTTGTAAGACTGTACTTCTACGAATTTTACTTTTTTTGCTTTATTAGTAAGGCGTTACAGAATATATATGTACCAACTTTTTTCTTAGAATGAAACTTTTTCAATTTTATGGCAATACTAGCAAGTACCCGGCTTACTTCGTTACGCCGCAAAAATTAAATATACCGATGTTTAGCTTTGAGTAGAGTGTAAAAATGGGTTACACATTCATATTTTGTGCTTGTTTTCTGCTAGGAATGTAATATACCACCCTCATTTAGATGAAATGCAAACACTTTAAAATTAAACAACGTTATAAACAATTCATTTATTAACAACAAAAAACTCGAAGTTATAATAATTCAAACAACGTTAGCACCTACATTAGTAAAATGGAATGTGAAACAGGTATAAGAAAACTCTGGTTTTGTGGTGAACCAGTTCGGGACAGAGCGACATATAGTTGACCGTGAGAAAACACCTCGTTGCGAAGGTCTACCCCAACATAGCTAAATGTTTGCCCTTGGGACTTGTTAATTGTAATTGCAAAACATATTCTCAAAGGAAACTGGACTCGCTTAAAACTAAAAGGTAGATCGCTGGGTATCATTGGTATCCGCGGAATCATTGTTGTTTCGTCTGCTGCAGGACTAGTTAAAATTATCGCTTGTATGACATTAGGCATTAATTGCGTGATTTTTAGTCTAGTACCATTACATAAATTGGGAGGCTTAGATTTCGTAGAAGCATTATTGGCATACCAATTTTCAGACGTAGTTCAAAGGGTGGTAGGCCGGAGGGGTTAAGAGAGTTAAGAAACTCCGCTGGATAGTGAACAACGTCTTCTTTATCTGTAACTTCGTCAAGGGAATTATAAATTGTGTACTCTGTTGGTATTCTTTCAGAAACAGCTTTATTAATTTCGTCTGCGGCTGAGTTTGTTGAAGTGATGATAGCTCGTTCATATAACCACTTGGAGTGCTTGCTTTGCAAATTAGCAACATCTGAGTATACCTTATCAATGAGTTCATCATTTGTTCCGACGCATGTTCCTATGATTTCTGGCAATGTTATATAACCATCGCAGGTTATGGACTTGCAGCCATTGCCTATTTTAAATATGAAATCTGCAAACTGATTAGAAGAGCCAGTTTCACAGAGATTCACTCGCATATTGGCAGACAATTTCAACGTTTGTACATTTGACCACATATCTGATTTCTTTATGCATGCGTTGACAATATCTGCTCTTGTTCCCTTTGGAACCACTGGTAGAGTTTGTCTAAAGTCTCCTGTGAATACAAATGTAATTCCACCCATTGTCGCCTGAAAAGATCTTAAATCTCTAAGTGATAAATCTACAGCATCGATGTGATACTTATGAGACATTGTGCACTCGTCCCATATTATAAGAGATGCTTTTTGAAGAATATCAGCGTTGGAACTATTTTTCTTAATGGAGCAGGCACTCCTTTGTTCTGGTGAAAAATTAAGTGGTAGCTTAAAGGTGGAATGAGCAGTTCTTCCCCCACGCAGAGGAGTAGCAGCAATGCCAGAAGAAGCAACTGCAACAGCAAGTTTGCCTTCGATGCGAACTTTAGCTAAAATAAGTGAAGTCACAAAGGTTTTACCTGTGCCTCCGGGGGCATCTATGAAAAAAATATTTCCTGCATTGTCTTCTACACTGGAGCAGACCTTATCGTATATTACTCGTTGCTCTGTGGTTAGCTTTGGCTCATTTTCTAATAAAAAATGGTGGAGGTCATGGGTATTGTGCGTTGTTTCGGATATGCTTGAAATGGGGTGTAGGTCTGATATACTGCGGTTAGGTTCAGGTAAACCGAAATCCTTTATACGTTTCTCACCATACGAAAAAACCAAATTATCAAGAAGAATAAGCCCCGTATTAAATATATCTTCAGTAAAGTCCATTTCAGGGTCATTACTACTCTCGCGCACACTATATAATATATCTTCACATAAGTTTTTGCAGAACAAGTTCCATAAATGTGCTGGATCAGAAATCTCGCAATATATAAGCATGATCGAAAAAAGCTCTCTCATTTTCTGCCCGCTCTCTGAGACAGTGGCATCAAACAATGTGTTCTTCCAATGACTATCATCCTGCAGCAAATGCCGTGCTTGGCAAGCTGCTCGATATGTTGGATATATTTGGCGATCTATTTTGCGTAAATCACTGAAAGAAGTTGGTCCTCGAACATGATGCAGCAAAAGTCTGAGATAGAAACATTCTGTGTGATTTGGATGTGTTGTATATACCCTTCCTAAAGCAGTTTCTCGCTTAATGCCGGGATGATTAGGGACATTCTCTCCTCGTTTTCTACGTTGCCACTTTTTATTAACCCAAGTGTAATAGGCGGGTACCTCGGAGTAAAGTAAAGTCTTTGCAAAATCATCAACTGAACAAAGGGAAAAAAATGATGTACAACCGCTGGGAATCGCTCAAGCATCGAAAATCCTAGTAATCTCCAAATACCTTCGGACGTGCTTAAATATCTTTCATCCAAACAATTTTGCACTTCGTCCATATTATTTTGCACTGAAAATGTCGCTGCGTCACTACCTTTATTCACATATTTGCAAATATATTTAATTGCTTTCACCGAATGGCAGTACTCTACATTTATGTGAGCGGAGAAACATCTGGATAGAACGGGGCAATATGGAACGATACATCGGTTGTCAACTTGGTACCCATTAGCAAGTAAATGCGTATGGCCACCGTCCGCTGAGGATCTTCGCCTATATTTTGGATATCCATCTTCCCCGGTCTGCGTATGTTGGAGGAGCTCGCGTGGATATCGTTTTGAGCATCGTCCATTCAACATACATGGCGATGATGAATTATTAGCACCACATGGGCCGTGGATCATATTTTTTGAACCTATATCATACAACAAAGGATCTTCGTCCTTATTTGGTATTTCTGCTGATATAATGCGATCCATGTCATCGGGAAGTATTTTATCTCTTAGCCAAATTAAAATATGTGCGTGAGGTAAACCTCGCTTTTGCCTGGCACCTAACTTTTCCAAAAATCTTTTTTCGTAATCAAGTTCATGAGTTGGTTTAGTTTGACATGGAATACTCTTGATACAATGTCATGACGCTCACTTGGTCTTTGATTTGGAAACAATTCGTTTTTGATTTCTATCCACTCAGGATTACACGTAAAAGTAATAAATAAATCGGGCCTTCCATAATGACGGACATATAATAGGGCGTCTTGTGTATGCTCATGCAAATATCGAGGCGATCCAGTAAATGAAGACGGCAAAATTACCAACTGGCCTATATTTTCGGGATTGCAATCCTCGTTAACAGCATCCCTTAGATGTATATAATTATCTGCACGCAATGTCTTTTGATGTGCTCTTATAAAATTTAACCTCTCGGTAATCATTTTAACAGCCATGTCCACGCAGTATTGGTTAAAGAGATATCCATATCTATGAAGGGCATTAAAGCTATTTTCTCTTATCATTATTTTATATGCATAAAATTGCATACATGAAACTGTTTTTTGTGGATTAGATTCCCCAGTGGTTGGAAAAGTTTGCGGTATATTTATGCTATAGCCATCCTCACCATTCAAAAATATAATAGGGTATTGCAAGGGATCATATGAACGATGAATTTCTGATACTCGATGGAGAGTATTATCGCGTGAATGTAAGATAATACCGCGGGGACCAGCATTCTCATCAACTATCAATACTGCGACCTCGCCTGTAGTGTGCTTGTCGGCATGGATTATAACCCTTTAGTTATTGGAATTAGAAGGCATACGTTCCATAGAAGTCATAAAACTTTGAACGTACACATTATTGCCGAGAAGAATTTCTTGAATTAATTTTAAGATATCTCTTTGAAGAGTTGGTGCAGCATTTTGGCGCAACGAAAGCTGTTCCTCTTCGGAAGAAAAATAAATTTTCAAAAATTTTTGGAACCATGTTAGACGGTGGAAGTAGGCTTCCAATAATGTGGTACACTTGTCCATGTATTTTAAAAGTGAGCATGAAATTTCCTTCTCTTATTTCATTACCACCAAACGACGTCATAGCGAAACAACCATTGTACTTTCTAATATTTTGTTTAAAATGGTTGGACAACATATGCTCGCCTGTAAGTAGCGCCTTAACTGTTGGAGGAGGCTCGCAGATATCATTTAATTTGACATGGCCCTTACTACAACACATACCTGGGGTTTCGTTCGGCCACTTTCGAGCTTTACAAAAAACGCAAATTTCACTCATACGACCCATGAAAAGGGAAGAATTTTCCATAAAGTTTAAATTCGGTCTGTAGTTAAATGCTGATTTCGTATGAATCGCCACATGTCTCCTCTGCATTCCACGCAACCGTGAGTTCCCTAAACGATTTGCATGCTCAGCGACTGTCTCGTTTCTTCTGAACCTAATTTGGCCCCTGTTTCCAGAAGATATAGATAACTGCGATTTTGCTTTTGGCATGTCTAAGAAATTGTTTAACAAAATCATAAACTTATAATTAACTTAATTGGGTAAGAGCTTAATTTAAAATTTTACCTTTGAATGTAAGAAAATGTAATTTATGTACGCAGAACTTTTCACACCTTTGTACAATACGATCATAAATACAATGAAGTTTGCATGCATGTAAGTGGGTGTGTTTTTTTCTACAGAATGCGCCGCTTCGATTTTCAATATTTGTCAACATAAAAATCAAAGCCAAACGCAATTTTTTTTGCCAAAAACAATAAAGAATGCGAGTTAATAGGAATTAAGAGGCATAAGGTAAAAGAGACTTTGATTTATACATACTTCCATATGTATGTACCATTATTGTACGTGAGGTTTTTGCGGAGCAAAAAATGGAAAGAGCGCGCTCATTGCATTCTTAAAATACATACATATATGTGTTTGTTATTATAATTTGGGGAATCACCAAAAATGCTCTTTATATTTCTTCTCTTTTGTCGAAGGCTTATGCATCTCTTAGTCAAAATACATTTTCTCTACGTTGAGTTCATACACACCCACACATACATTTTTGTTCCGCTGTAGCTTGAGTTTGATCTATGAAAATTCTTATGCTTGCATTGTTTGAAGCTTTTATAAATTTCATCCTAGAAATAAGGGGCTTTAAGTTTTGAAAATGGAAAAAATGAAAACGCCACCTGGTTTATTTTTGGGAAAACTTGCTTCTTAAAAAAATTTCATAAAAATTGGGCCATTACTTTTCGAGATTAGCCGTTATGAATATTTTCATATAAGCAATTTTATATAATTAGTATAGATTAGTATAGATAGTTTAGATAAACTAAAAAGTAAATTTGGGATCATCATTTACTTCCTTCGGAATAAAGCTGGTGACTTTTCGAGTTAGTTTTTTCGGGCGGCCAACATGCGGCTTATTTTCGGTGGATCCATTTTTTTCAAAGTTTTTTACAATGGTCTGTACCTTTTTCGGACTTGAGTTTAAAATTTTTGAAATTTCACCATACGATTTCTTCTCTATTCTGTGCTGAATAACCAACAACTCGTACGTCAATGGATATTTCTTTTCGAGGAGCCATTGTTGATGCTAATATGTTTAAACTATAACTAAATTCAATACTAGCAAATTACACACCATATTGACATAAATGCTAGAAAAACCCGTGATGTATGTAGACTTTTGTCAAGGGCATTTTTGCGTTTATAATTGTTTTATTTCATGTTGTTTTCATGTTGTTTTAATACATGTAGAAAAGGATTTAAAATAAAACTGTATACCTACATTTTTCAGCAAAGCGATAGTACTTTCTACAAAACGAATACAAGCGGTGTTTGTAGACTTTTGTCCGCCACTGTACATACCAATTAATCAAACTACTATTTGCCAGTTTTCGGCTTTCACCTGTAGCGTGCATGCATATATATTTTTAGCGTAATTATCATCTCTACAGATTAATCAAACAAATTTTATGATAAGATAGGTCGTTGCGCTATTGAAATATACGTAATAAATATTGATTAAAATTATACACCTAGAAAGAATATATTCATGTGTAAGTATCTATGCGCGTGTAGGAATTACAACAACTTCTGAAAGCCAGAGTACACAGTATGGAGTGTTTTGTCATGGCGTGTTTACTTACTGTCGTCATTTTAACTAACAAAATTTAAATAAAAAATACTTATATAAGGCAGGGTGATAATAAACTATATTGTCATTATTAAAATAACTTTTGTCAAAATCCAATGAATCCATTATTTCATTATGTCGGACAATAATAATAATTTGAAAACAATTGTGATAGAAATTAAAAAAAAAACATCCCTCAAACCAAAATGGTGAATTTGTAATTAACTAGGGAAGAATCTAATATATCTAAAAAAAAATTGTGTTCCAAATCCAGTTTCAATTCGCATCTAGTTAGATTCTCTTGATATTAGCTACATAAACATTTTACTTAGCGTTAAATTTTAAGATCATCTGAAGGAAACAAAATAAACAGTTTTTTTTCACCTTAACAACTTATCAATGTCTGCTTAACTCAGTTGAAAATTGAAAGAGTTAGATGTTTTAGTAACAACTTGACTCTCGTTATTTTTCAAAATAATTAAAAAAGTGTTTAAAGTGTACAGGAAAAAGAAAAACCTTTTCATTTCATTCAAATATATATATATATACATATATTATAAATAAATAATACGGAACCTTTAAAATGTATTGTACTTTTTCAGCTCAAACGTTAAAATTCAAAATAAATTCATAATAATGTCTAGAAGATATTTTGTATTAAACTTTTTGCCATATTTCTGCTCTTTATTTCGTAAAACAACTACAAAGAAATATCGTAATCCTTGGGTAAAAATGTAGGAAGCCATAGAAAACAAAAATTAATTAATTGCATCAAACAAATACAATAAGTTGTCTGATATCTTAAGCTTATTTAAATATATACTTTTAGTAACTTCTTTGAATCAAGTAGTCGTTTATTAAAATTATAACAATGTGTTTAAAAAAGGGTTACTAAAAAAAAGAAAACAACTTATTGCTCACAACATTTTCAAAAAATAATCACATACGCTTAAAAACATATTGGGCAATTAAGGTAAATTTATTTAAAAAAAATATTATTATTGTGTAAGCTCCTTCAAAGTTTTTTTATATAAAATACCAATAATTACATAGGTAAGAGAACTGTTTGTCGATTTTTTTTGCTAATAAGTGGAGTACTGAAAATATATCGAAGATCACGTCTAGAGATCGATTCTGTCTGGTTCTAAGCGCTCTTTCAATTCACAGAACTTTAACTAAGGTTGGTGTTTATCTCTACTTGGTCTCTATGCAGTTGTGTAAGGATCTAAAAAGGGTAAAACTCATAGCTGAAAGCTAAAAATTATGAGATTCGTGAGTTGGCACAGAAGAGATAAAGTAATTTCCAGATAATATCCATGAGCTATTGGCAGCCACAGTAGCTGAGTAGTTAGCAGGGCGCGCTAGCATGCACCAGATCAGAGAAAGAGGTTTTTTAACTGCGGTCGTCCCTCGGCTGGGAATATCGACCCCTCCGAGTGTATTAATGACATGAAATAATAAAGCTGCTCCTAAAGATCCATCAGTCGCAGTTATTGAAATTGTGCTTTTAACTTGGATGGTGTATTTTTAGAAAAAGGTTGAAGATATGAATGCTTCTACATATAACTAATTTAAACTCTTTACTTTTCAATCAACTCATAACAGAGAACTCGGATTCAGTTCACAAAAATTTATGTGAATGCGAAAGTCAGAGCATGAATTATGTGATTTCAATTCGAATCCACAGGGAAATTTGTGAATATGAAAATGGAAGCTCGGCTGATTATATATACATATTGTATATATCCATTAACTGCTACAGAACTTTCTTTTCTTAATACTTAGCTACATAACTTTGGTGGGTATTTCTTTATAAATATTCATAATGCTTCTGGAATCTGGCGGCTTGTGATATGTACACCGTACTTAACACACTAAATGCGAAATGTATTTTTCTGACTAATTCTATAACTCTGATGATGTATTTAGAAATTTATATGAGTATACATAAAAGTCTGACACATTATATATATATATATATATATATATATAACAAATACAATAAGTTGTCTGATATCTTAAGCTTATTTAAAGATATACTTTTAATAGTTTCTTTGAATCAAGTAGTCGGTTAGTAAAATTATAACTATGTGTTTAAAAAAGGGTTATATTAGAACTCAAACTTACGGAATTAACACAATATTTGTAATCGTATTAACTTAATAAACTGCCACAGAATGTACATACATAAATTTAAATAAAACAAAATTCTGGGCCAATTAATGTAAGTGATTATATATCGTTGATGGTGAACTGCCACAGTAGCAAGAAATAAATACTTGATAAGAATAACTATTTAAATTGTGCTATAAAATTATGCTAAGTGTTTAATAGTTTTAATTATACTTTTTGAAGTGTGCATGTACTCGTATATTCACTTATCGTAAGACTACAAGCTTTTAGACTCGGCAGGAGAGCGAGTTCTCTTTACACGGATCAATAATTTGTTTTTGAAAAGGATTAACTGTGTCATTAGTATAATTGTACGAAAAATTCATGTTCTTTAAAAAGTTGTTTGACGAACATTTCAGTTGAATTGATACTGACTCATTTAAGAGAATTTAAAAAACACAACAATAAAAAGTATCGGCTGTTGCACGTTACGTTGGAAAACGCTTTTAATTATTGCACTCGTTTGGCATATTTATATATATATATATATATATATATATATATATATATATATATATATATATATATATATATATATATTTGGCACTTTGGACCCGCTGAAGCGATTTTCGGTCGAGCTTCTCCTACAATGCGTGGTTGTGCGTTTTGATGTTTTACCAACAAATTGAGGGACCTACAGTTTATTCTAAGCCGCCCCCTAATGGCCAATAGATTTTTATGAGGAGCTTTTACTTCATGACAGAAATACAGTCGAGAGATTTAAAAAATGAAAATAACGAGTACAGAACAGTTCGAAGCTTTTGTGATTGAATTAAAAAATACTTGTTTTATAAAGGGTTTTCCAAAGGGAGCGGCTTTAACTAGCTGAATGCTGCAATAATGGCAGACAATTACTGCAAAATGTCATTGGGCCCTCAATAAGAGAGCGATGATTAGGACAGGTAATCATACTATTCCGGGCTCATTTTGGCTTTTCATTTTAATTTTAATCTTAATTTGTCAATACATTTTTTTTGCTTTTGTCGTATTAAGGTATGGTGGGATTACTATTTCAAGGACATAAAAATCTTAAAAAAATTAAGGCAGAGTGCAACTAATCAACTAAATTCGGCTGTGCAGGGTGTCAAATGGAATAAAACTTAAGCAACTAAGAAAAATATTCTTCGAAATTACAAATCTGCGAATTTAAATTGCAACACTTACTTGTTACTGGCAATCTAAATATATCAGAGTTATATCTTATAATTTTCCTTTTAACCCTAAATTCGTTGCATTCTTGCATAAAAATTGCGAACGAAATGAAACAGCTGACACACAAATGATGAGAGAAGAGACAATTTGGTAGACAACTTCCCGTGAAGCAAAAGAAAAAACTAATAAGAAATAAAGTTTATTGTAATAGGTAGATTAGGGCAAAAAAAAATTATTAAGTAAAAACTTAAAAAAAAATTAAACAGCTAAAATGATGTGATTTCTAAGTGTCGTTTTGGCCATTTTTAATATGTCATGACCTGTAATTTTTTTTCATTGTATTCAGTAATGTTAACAATTTCATCATGGCAAGATATACGCAAGAACAACGTTTACAAATTATTCAATACTAATATCAAAATATTCGTTCTGCAATTGCAACTTTTGCTTCTCCGATAAGGTTAACTTTCATCTGAGTGGTGCGGTAAATAAACAAAACTGTTGATTTTTGTGCGAAGAAAAAAAATTATTCATGAACAAACATTACATTCACCTAAATTGACAGTTTGGTGTGGTTTTTGGTCTGGTGGAATCATCGGTCCGTACTTCTTTCGAAATAAAGCTGGTAGCACCGTTACTGTCAATGGAGAGCGGTATAGATCGTTGATAACCAACTTTTTATGGCCACAGTTGGAAGAAGTTGATCTTAACAACATCTGGTTCCAATAAGACGGGACTATGTGTTACACGGCACGTGCAACGACCGAATTATTGCGAGAAAGGTTTGGAAATTCGCTTATTTCAAGAAATTGTGACATTGAATGGCCTCCAAGAAGTCGTGATTTAACACCATTAGACTAATTTTTGTGAGGTTATTTGAAGTCATTGGTCTTTAGCAGTAAACCAATATTGAACGTGCTACTCATGACATACGACTTGATTTAGTGGTAAAAGTCCTCAAAAATTGGGTTCATCGAATTCGTTTCTGTCAAAGAAGTCGTGGAGGCCATTTGAATGATGTTATAATCAGAACTTAATTGTATCGATTGTACTTCACATTAATAAAAAACATTTGAATTTGCTTAACAATTAGTGTGTTTGTTTTTAAAGAAATCATATCACTCTATTGGAAAACCGTATACAAATGCTTAGATGGCTGGCTATTAATATTTGGCACTATTTGAATCTTTGTTTATACTTTTCATTATTCATTTGCTATAATCTTAACAATGCCTAGCAAATATAAATTAAACAAAATTCAGAAAACCACAACAACTTAAGGCCGGGTCTTCTAATTTGTTTTTATAAAATTTAATCATGTTATTCAAATGAGTTTCCTGCTTCCAAATAATTGTTTAATTAAAATTTAGGTTATGGTGTTATAGTTGCTGTACACTCAAAAATTATAATTGCTGTAAATTTGTAATTTCATATTACTCAGCTAAAAAATGTTTTTGCTATGAATTTACTGTGTTAAGAGTTTTTTTTTTAATTTGGAGCGGGTTGTCAAAAAACTTTTAGATGGCGTTGGAATTCAGAAATGATGTTCTAGATTGTCATTACAGCTTCATTATTTGAATGGCCGAGTATCTCGAAAGAAGCTATTCTTTAGCCAGAAACAAACTAAGCCGAGTTGCCTTTGCCAAGGATTTTGACTTCTGGAACACAGTAATTTTGTAGTGGAGTGGAAAGGTAACGCAATATTGAGCTTTAGAGATGTAACATCAGGTCAACTGTTAAACATGGTGGGGACAGTGTTATGGTATGGGCATATATTGCAGCCGGCTTTGTTGAGAGAATTATGGATTAAACATATTAAAAGAAAATTTACCCCAAAGTGCCGAGAAACTTGGGATACGTCAATATTTTCGGTATTATTAGGACAACGATCCTAAAAACAAATCGACAAACCGTGGACAAAATCGGAAGAGAAAGTACAAAATATTAGTTGAATCCATGTAAGCTATACTAAAAGCTGTATTAAAAGCTAGCGGATATAACACTTAATATTAAGCTAGTTTTATTTAAATTGTTTAACTAATGTTTTTAGTAAATAATATACTGCATGAAATAAGCTGTGAGATACAATTTGTTAATATTTGTAGTTTTTTTATAAGTTGTTAATTAATAAATAAAAAATAATAAATGGACTATCTTTTATAAACTAAATATTCATATCAACAACTCGGAATTTGAGTTATTTCGATATGAGTTTTTGTTGTCAATATATAGCATGTAAAATTTTATAATTGAACTTGCATAAAATAAGCAGTGAGCCGCTGTATATAAAAATATTACGTTGGCTTGTAAATATCCGCAAACCTCGAAAATTTACCGACCTAGTTTTTTTTCTTCGAAGTGGACCTGGGGCCAATCTATTAAAAATCGAGTTTTTGGTTCAATTTCCTTTAAATTATTATTTTTTTTCGAAGGAAGTATACTATACACCGATCTTATTGAGACAAATATTCTTATGAGTAGGTTTTGTTAAATTTTTGAACGAAGGTATAACTTGTTCAATACAATTTGCTTGAAATTTAGTACGTTAGTAAGTTTTGTCTAGATTAACAAATACAATCCTTTTTTTCCGGAAGTGGGATCGCAGATCAACAGATCGGCGCAAATAGACATGATTTCGATATAAATATAGATAATTCGTAGATCGCTACGTCATGTTAGTATACAGTTTGTTTTGAATTTTACGATTCGTTTGGCTTACTTCGAGGCATTAATATTTATTTTTTCGTGTTTCGTGGAAGACTTTGACTGGCTACTAATCTCTGACTATCTCTGAAAATAACTTAGCCACTGTAATATACAAACACCACATAAGCCCACAAATGCAAAGGTAGGTCAAAAATATAATAATAGATTTAAAATTTTGCATTAAGTACATCATCCTTTGCAATGATAACTAAATTGAACAAAATAGGAAAGAGACGCAAAAACGTGTGACCGGGCATTGAGCGTACATTATTAGTGATTCAATGAAAAACTGGTTTTATTTAATTCTTATATTATGAATAATTTCAATCATGTTCTTAGCGCAAATTTCGCAACAACTGCGGATGCTTGGATTGTTCGCTAGCGAACAGTTGCATATTTATGACTAACTGCTTTCCATAGGTTTTAGCATAAACAAACCCCGCTGCAAATAAATTATTTTTATTCCTACGTTCTCAATGTCCCTCTTTTACTGGGTTTTACAGGACTTTTGTGTATAACAGCGCCAAAGCGTGATAACAAAATTTGTTTTTGATTAATTGGTATAAAAAAAGTTTTATATTCATAAAAGTTAATTAGTTTGTTTTTGAACTAGTTTCTCAGTCCTGTATATGTATGCATGTACAAACGTATTATGAACAAAGAAGTATTTAAAATAATTGCATGTACCCACAATACACACAAATAATTTCGTAAATTTGATATAAAATATTAAAAAAATCGTATGATATTTCTAGATCTAGATGTATCTGTAAATAAATATATGTGCACATATACAAATGTGTTCAAGCCTGGTGAAAATTTGCGATCACAACGTGAACTGATAACTTCACTAAAACCCTAATATCGTCACATTTCTCACCGTGTCGAGCGCGTGACTGCGGCGCGCTGTCTCCGTAGTAGGTATGTTTGTTAGATATATAAGCACATATGTATAAATGTCTTTGCCATTAGCAACAGTGGAGTAAATGAGCAACCAAACAATAACAACAGCTGTTGGTCATATTGCCTTTATTGCCTTTAACTAGTTCTCACTTGTTTTCTTCTAGAATTTGTTCGTTTAAAATTATCGCTTCTGAACTTTTCAGGTATCACACCAAATTAAAAGGCAATAACCATTGGTATCATAAAATTTTCTTGCGCAAATAACGAAGTTACGTCACACTTCTTCCAATAACTGCGTCACGTCTTCAATGCTTTCAAATTAAGGTAATGAATGATTTGTCCCATAGAAAGCGATACTAGTTGTTTTTGAACAGTTTTTTTTCGTGTACAAATTTTTGCAAGCACATTGTTTGGGGTTTCCCGCAAACATATTGATTTGCCTTTTAAACAATTATTGTTTTAGTTTACGTCACTTATATTCCAAAAATTCTTTCTAACAATCTTGTTTGTTGCTATGAGATAATTGAAAGCAAGAAATTCTTATTCCAATGAGTCAATTCACATTATAAGACACAAAGATTATGATAAATAATTAAAAACCAGTTGATTTTGTGTATGTAATCATGAGCCCTGGATTTACGATTAAATTCGATAATAGCACCGTTATTATTGATTATTCGAAATTGGAAAAGTGTGACAGGAAATGACTTTTAACGGGAATTTTTAACCTGGGAATTCTTTCATCACATGCTCAGCTTATAGCAAAATCATTTCAAATCATAAGCTATTCTAGTATGTATGTATATGCTAATGAAAGCTACTCTGGAGAGTAATTTTAGGAGCATTTCTTCCTTGCGAACTTTTCGTTTTATTGGTTTATTGGTCTTCCATTTGATTCATATTGTTAAATGAACTCCTGGCTTCTCGTCTTAGATCAAGTATCCACTAGGTTGCCAACAAATGACCATGATCAACCACATAAAAAATGGCTGAAAAAAAAGATGGGATGCTCCATTTTCTGAAAAATACTATGAAAATGTGGGCGGATTTCACAGTCTCTCAGACACATTTGGGAACCCCAGTCTGCTGAATTACAGTAAAAATGAAACACTCGGTGATATTGAATGCGGATTTCCAATTGACGATGATGGAATAGATTTTCGGTTACTCGACCATGATAAAGTTTGAATAGCAACTAGAGAAAAAGCCTATGAGAAAAAGATTAGTGTGTGCCGGCTCTTCTCCTTACCGACTTTAAAGTCATTTCTACGCAATTATGCCTGAATTTGGTACCTTCACAAAGCTTATACTGTGATGTAAACTAACTGTGAACAAAAATAAAAAAGGTGACTCTGCATGGTGTGACTACTTTATCCTAATATAGAGAAAACAAAGAAAGAACTAAACCGAAAAGTTACAAGCTTTTATAGCAGTCACTAGCGTTTTGACTCCCACGTTACTTCTTCATAACCTTAAAATTTGGAGAAACCTACTTTTGGATCTTTGCATATTAGATGCCTATTTGGAAACGATGGGAGCAGAGGAAAGGCCTCAACTTCGTTTAATTGAAAGATTAAGTAAATAAAGACCTCACTCGATATCTGTAAAACATCTAAAAGAAAGAAGAAAAAAACAGCAAGAAGAAATAAAAACTGACCCAGTATTGTTGATTCAGTGCTCATGGCGTTATAGCTTTATCTACGTTAATTAGGAAACCGTTTAAACTTTTTACACTATTCTTTAAGTGAAAATAAACAAGAGTTCTTACATATGTTTATACATACATATCTTCAATATAACAAACTATCAAACTGACGTAGCTCTCAAAAATATAAAGCTGATTGAGTATAAAAATGACGTGACGCTTTTATTATGAATTATCTACATAAGTAGGTGTAAAGTTATCATGAAAATTAACTAAATTTATAGCACAAACGATTCATATGTATATAAAGCAACTAGTATTTTGTCAAGAGCACTCAGGGAGAAAAATATAAATAATAGTTCAAAGTTGCGATATTGAGGATATCTATGTATGTACTATAGTACGCTACGTAAATACTAGTACGTATGTGCAATACGTGAAAATATTCTGTATTCACTCATCAAATATACATATGTGGCACTACTTTTGTAAAATATAAAAAAAAATTCATATTATCACAGATCCTGAAAAAGAAGATATTTAGTACGTTGTGTCGAGAAGGATGAATTTAAAAAATTTAGGTTTCCAGCTGACGTTCACTTTTTATGTCAGATCAGTTAATGGTGCTGATGATCAGAGCATAAAATCAAATGTGACATTAAGAAAATAATAAAACTGTTGCTTTTGAATTTAGAAAATATTTTTAGTGTTAAAATCCGTAAGCCAATTTTTTCTAATTGAGTTTAATCGGTTCACATACCTGAAGAAAGTGGAAAAATATTTCTAAATTTTTTTTACAATATTAGAAATGGGGTGCAGGAAGTATTGAGTGCTATTATCATATTGGATATGGTCATGGTCGAAGTACGGTATAAATATATAGAGTGTGATAAGCGCAATGTCATTACACGTATAAGTACGTATGTAATTGTTTATTTGTACGTATTTATTTAGTTAAATGCACAAAAATTTTGCCATTTGAGTCCTAAAATATAGAAGATAAAAAACGGAATAAGTGTTCCTTTACTCATACATATACATATATACACTTACATACCTATATAAATGAATGATAAAAACAATATCAGCTGTTGATTACACATGTTATATCTTTGAAAACATATCCATATATGTAAGTACGTACATAAATATATCTGCATTAATTTACTGATATCATAAAGTTGGCGTTAAACCCATATTTATCAGCTGATTTCGTCACTTGAAATTCTAAATTAAAGATAAATTTTGATAAGAAAGTTGCCTTGTGATTATGTTGTAACTACCCTCAAAGAATTCAGCAGTTATACGAATTTCTGTCCCTGGCTGTATTAGTAATTATATTATAATATATGAATGTACGAGGTATGTTCAAAGGAAAATGTGAAGGTTTTGCTCACTGTTTTCTTTGATTACAATGGTGTGGTGCACCATGAGTTCCTGCCAAAAGGTCTTACAGTTAATAAGAAATACTACAAGGAAAAACAAATCCGTAATCATGCCTCAACCACCGTATTCACCAGATTTGGCTCCCTGCGTCTTTTTCCTATTCTCAAAACTAAAGATACCAATGCAAGGAAAGCGTGTTGCCACAATTGATGAGATCAGTCAGAATCGAAGAAAGAGCTTATGGCCATACCGAAAAGCACATTTCAGAAGTGCTTCGAAGATTGGAAAAAGCGTTGGCATAAGTGTATTATGTCCGAGGGCGATTACTTTGAAGGGGGCAAAATAGATATTGAAGAATAAATAAGTAATTGGTTTTGTTCAGTTGATTCTCCGACAGGGTGAAAAGTTGATGAATATTGGAACGAGTTCCCGTCGTCCCTGAAGATGGCAGAACGCCGAAACCGGTTTGTCTCCAAACCAAATTTGACAAGGGACGACGGGAACTCGTTCCAATATTCATCAATAAATAAGTACTTTCCAAAAAAATTCAAAATTCACCTTTTCTTTTGAACATACCTCGTATATGTGTTGTATACACATTGTTTTAGTTACAAAGGGGGTTTCTTATGCAAATTCAATCCACCCTAAAGTGTGTTAAATATAATATTTGAAAGCTCTCTCTTTCCATGCATATATTATATATCTATGGTATAGATAAAGATATTATTTTTTAATGACATATGTACAATTGGTATGGTTACCTCTACTAAACTCAGAGGAACACAAATTGGCTTTTTACTATAAAAAGCAATATTAAAAACGTGAGTTATATTGAAATAAGACTTAACAAAAGAGGACACAGATACTATCATTTGCACATTTAAAATTCTTCAACGGAAAAAAAAATTTAAATATATTTTGGAAATTTGTCCTTTTATTTTAATTTTCGTACCTTTATTATATTTAATTCATTAAGAGGTTTTTGGAAAGAAAAATGCCTTTGGAATAATGGTGAAATATACATATCAAAAACTATCCCTATCGAAAGCCCCTTTTCTAGTGACGTACATACATATATACGCACACTCTCAGGCATATGTGCATTTGAAATCATCATACTTAGCTTTAAAATCGTAAAACATTAATCCATCGAGATTATACAATCTGTTCATGGTGTCCGTCGTGTTTTTTTTTTTTAATATTTTGCAAAAAGTTTTAACTGTATATAAGTAACCAGTTTGTTACAATTCCTTGTCATAATAACACATTCATTCAATCATCAAACATGAAGTTACCTGAGCGTTTGCTGGCAAACATTGTGAAAGACTCTGAGAGGTGTAATCTATGCTAATATTCAATTTTAATGCAACGCACTAACGATAGTTTTTTTACATTTGCTATATATTTGCAGCTTGCACGGAAGTTTATCAAAAATATGCGCTGCATCACGTCCCATAGCAGCTGGTGCTGCTGCGCCTGCTGTACGTCAAATAATTTCGACTGATACTAGACACTTTCATGATGTCGTCGGTGATGTTTTGTGCCCGTCTGGTGTGCGCGGTATCGATCATTTAAGAGATCCACGATTGAATAAGGTGAGTGCGATAATTGAAAAATATCTATAAAAAAACGCTCCTTTTTTACCGCTACTCGTAATTAAATATGGAAAGCCTAAGGAATTTGGAAGCTCAAGTCATCAGTTAAATATTTTGTGTCTACTACATTAATTATAAAATAGACAGTCATACCAAATTGTACTCAGTTGCATCGGCTACACAAAAAATATCGAAAGTTGCCCAGCAAAGGCAGAAGAGTTAAAATTTTGCGCTGTAGAAAGGCTGTTCCACTAGAATTATTTAGCCGCTAAGGAACACATGTAGCCATGAAGACTGAGAATGATACCCACTCGGCTATTCCGGCTGCCCTATAGCTCACTCAATCCACTTTTTATAATACAAAAAATGTTATACACTCATATCTTCAAAAATTCGACCCAGTATATGTATATTTGATATACAACTAGCGGATCCCAGCATGCTAGAAAATCTAACTGAAATTTTAAATTTTCGTTTTTTTTGGAAAAGGAAACGAAAAAAATTTATTTAAAGTTTTTTTTTCAAACTTTTTTCTATTGGTTTTTGTTAATTTATTTTTTAATTTTTTTTTCATTTAAATTTTTTTCACTATCTCTCTTTCAACACCACATACAACGTAATGTACGCGTATTTTGGAATTTTACATGTATTTGTTGTTGTTGCATGTATGTATTTTTTATGCAATCCCATGAAATTTTACACATTAACTTTCTCCTAATATTCCTTTAAATCTCCTAAATATTTGGTGCAATTTGATCTGGTGGCTCTCAAGTTATAGGCGTTCATCAAAATTTGCATTGATTTTTATATACATATATAGATTAATGTGTCCCTTCAAACTAACTCATATAAAACTCTCTCCCTTGGACCCAAAGCTGGGTCTCCCAGCAACAATAGCATCCAGCATTATTCGGGTGCACAAGAACACCATCCAAAGTAGAGGCTGCTAAAAAATTGTAACAACTGTAGTCGCCTCTAACTAGGAGTTATGACGAAACACAAAACTCCCACGACAGACGGTTCTACGCACCGGAGTTGACCCGGATTTTACCCGGCCAAGGGCTGTCACCCTTTCGGCGACCTAACCCCGTTTAGGTCATCAGGTAATTTTAGTTTTTTTTTTATAATGGAACCATTTTCCGTCATTCCTTGTCAATTTTGGTTTTTCGACAAACCGGTTTCGGCGTTCCGCCATCTTCAATGCCTACCTCACAACAACACAACAGATAGACACAGACCAGAACGAAACTAGGCAATTGACAAGGAATGACGGAAAATCGTTCCATTATAAATCAACCTACCACCCTGTGGGAAGATCAACGCAACAAAATAAATTTTAGTTTTAGTACATCAATGGAGCAACATTTCGCAGCAGGCCTGCTCCAAATCCTTCTCATCAGGGCTGGTGTAGAAACCAACACTGGTCCGACGGATTATTTCTGCTGCGTGTGCCATAGACGAGTCATCTTAAGACCTGTTCAGGCCTTAAGGCCCATACGGAGTGGACCACGCGTTACATGGCCCCATGCTGCCAGCGCCCAGCTGCGCCTCTAGCCTATACGGCAGTGCCTACAGCACATTTACCCACTTTGGGTAACTCCCCCAGGCCTCCACGGCCCAACGGAGCTCCCCGCAGCATGACTCCCAATCTTCTTCTTTACCCAACCCTCCCCCACTCCCATCCAGCTCCACCTCCCGTACGGGGGCTAATCAGCAGCTCCTAGTACCTTGCAGAGTCTGTTCTGTATGTCAGACCATGGTACGGCGGAATGTGGCATCAGTAAAATGCAACTCATGCACTGGCTGGTGCCACTTTCGGTCGTGCTTTGGTCTGCGCACCATTCGTGAGTGGAGTAGTGCATTCGTTGCCCCATGCTGTAGGAGTCTGCCCCCGCCTGTAGATACTATGCAGCCGCCAACTACCATCAATGTGCGGCAACCACCACAGCGGGTCACACAGCTGAAACAATCAAGACCCACGCACAACTCCCTCATCCCCCGTGTTACGAACGTTCCCCCGAGACACTTTAGACTCGTACAATTTAACTGCAACGGACTCCAAGGAAAGATCGACGAGATAGTCGACATAGCCAAAAAATAAAACTGAGCGCCCGCTCAGATCTTCTGAGCCGGGCTGGCTATAATATAATAAGAAATGATCGCGAGCTAGATTATGGTGGAGGCTTGGCCTTCATTTTACACAACACCGTGCAGTATCGTCTTATCGATGACGACATCGACCGCAGGGATACTACCCTACAATGCCAGGGCATAGCAATCCGGTCAGGCGGTGTCGAGCTCGAAATATTTAATATATACATTTCTCCCGTTACAAGTTGCTCTGTTGGATACCGTCCTGATATAGGTGCGCTACTCAAAGGCGAAAACCGTTTGGACGACTTTAACTGCCTGTTAAATGATCGCCGAGGAATGGAGCTGGCGGAACACATAGACGATTCGACATTCTGCACAATGAACGTCAAGGTCCCACCAGGATTGTGGGCAACTGCCATAGCTCGCCTGATATAACAATAGCTAGCGTTGGTCTGATAAACTGCATAGATTGGCGTCCCGTGAACCACCGGACATTTGTTAACTTTAACAAAGCTAATTGGCCCGGCTTCACGGAATTTACTGAGAACGCGTTCAGTGCTCTCCCCAGTCCCACTAACGTCCTCCCTGCAGAAAATACATTCCGCAAAATTGTTGTGTCTGCTGCCGCCCGCTTCATACCTGCAGGTCGAATCGCGGAAATCCGCCCTCATTTCCCCACCGAAGCGGCGGGTTTAGCTACAAGGCGCGACACGTTACGCCTGGCCGATTCCGGTGATCCCCGTATCAGGGAACTTAATGCCGAGATTCGGAACAAGGTCAATATCCATAAGCGGAACAAGTGGGAGGAGCACTTAAGGCCCTGCAATCTCTCCTCTGGGGTGAGATGGGCCACAGTCAAATCGTTGTCTAATCCGACGAGACGTGATGATCGAGTGGAAATTTCATTCGGTGATCACGCCTCGTCGGACCCGAAGAGGTGCGCGAGCTATTCACACTGCACCCTTCGGTTGACAAAATGAAACGACGAGTAACCCGCCGTCTGCGCGAATTGCCGAACACCAGCGCGACGCTTGATTTCTCCATGGAAGAGGTTCAGGGGGTTATCGGGAAGGCGAAATCAATCGGCCCCGACAGAATAAGCATGTTGATGTTAATACATTTGGGCCCAGCGGGAGCAGAATATCTCACCAAGCTTCTCAATCTGTCTCTGACCACTCTAATTATACCCGACGTGTGGAAACTGGGTAGAATGGTCCCGCTACTAAAGCCGGGGAAACCTGCAAATAAAGGACACTTATCGTCCGATGTCTCTCCTTTCCCAAGTAGCGAAGACAATCGATGCCTTGCTGCTCCCGTCACTCACACACCATCTGAGCCCAGCTACACGTCAGCACGGCTTCCGAAAAGTGCACAGCACCACAACTGCACTTAACGTCATAAACACTCAGATAATTAATGGCCTTAACCAAAATCGACTCTGTGCGCGAACTGTCTTAGTAGTACTGGACCTGTCGAATGCTTTCGATACGGTAAATCATTCAGTGCTACTATCGGACATTACGGATTCCTCATTACCGCCTAAGTTGAAGATGTGGACCATGAACTACCTGAGTGGTCGACGATCGTCAGTTGATTTTCGAGGTAAAACTTCAAAGCTACGGAAAATTAAACAAGGGGTTTCGCAGGGTGGTGTCCTCTCCCCTATGCTGTTTAATTTCTACATTTCGAGACTTCCTCCACCACCAGAGGGCGTCTCCTTGATCTAATACGCCGATGACTGTTCGATTTTGGCGTCTGGCCAGGATATAGATAGCCTATGTTCTACAGTAAACTGCCACCTCGCCTACCTTTCCACCTTCTTCACTGCACGACACTTACATCTATAGCCTGCGAAATGCTCTGCCACCCTTTTCACCAGCTGGACGAAGGAATACCGACTAGAACTCAATGTGAAGGTCGATGATATAAAAATTCCGATCACGAACAACCCAAAGTTACTGGGAGTCACATTCGACAGCCTGCACTCCTTCACTCCGCATACGACTGCAATTGCCACCAAAGTACAAACCCGCAACAAAATCCTCAAATCGCTAGCCGGTAGCACCTGGGGGAAAAACAAAGAAACGCTGCTGGCAACGTACAAGGCAATTGGCCGGCCGGTCGTAAATTATGCTGTGCCGATTTGGACGCCGGGGACTAGCGTGACGCGGTTGAAGAAGCTTCAGACCTGCCAAAACACCGCCCTTCGGACCGTGAAGGGAAACCTCCTGATGGCGCCGGAGCACCACTTACACATCCATGCTCCCAGTTAAGGAGCATAACGTTATGCTGTGTAAGCAATACCTGCTGGGATGCTACCGTATGGATCATCCTAACAGGCACCTTTTGGAAGCCGAACCACCACCTAGGTACATCAGGAAGGGAGTACTTGACTACCGGGACGACATACAGCATTACAGACAAGACCTGCTGGACAGGACGGCGTACAGACAGGTTATCAACACCATTCACCGAGAGTCCGTTAACACCTTCTTGAACTCACTTGCAGTGAATGGTGTTCTCGGAGTCAAACCACCACCTGTCGCAGAACAAGAGCTCGAGCTGCCTCGTGAGACCCGCGTAACCCTTGTGAGACCCGCGTAAGCACAATTAAGATCTGGATACTGTAGTAGACTTAACTCCTACCTATCCAGACTCGACCCTGACATACCCAACACATGTCCAGCATGCAAAGAAACCCCGCACGATACTAACCACCTCTTTGCATGCTCATTTAACCCGACTCATCTATTACCCCTCTCCCTTTGGTCCGAATCCGTCGAAACAACACGTTTCCTGGGCCTCCCGTTAGATGACCTCGATGAATAAAACTAAACTTGCCTGACCCTAAACGGGGCTGGCGTATGCCGCTACAACAACAACAACAACGAAACACAAAACTATATATCCCTATTGAGAAACAGCTGTTCAAAGTCAATTTACTCTGTTGTAGAAAAACATAAGGAAGAGCCTCTCAAATTGTCAAAATAACTGCTTTATATACATACATAGATATGTATATGCAAATAAAGAGGTGAACATTTTTCTTAGAAAAATAGTAGTTTATACAAAGATTATGCATTTTTCAATTTTATAATTTCAACTTTTCATTAATCAATATAATCATATACGGTTTATTTGAACAGGGTTTGGCCTTCACTTTAGAAGAACGTCAAACACTAGGTATACATGGTCTGCAACCCGCCCGTTTCAAGACACAAGAGGAGCAGCTGGAACTGTGTAAAATTTCCGTGAGTCGCTATACAGAGCCATTGAACAAATATCTGTACCTGGTCGATCTGCAAGATCGTAATGAGCGTTTGTTCTACCGCTTCTTGGCAGAGAATATAGAACATCTTATGCCCATTGTATATACACCTACTGTGGGTTTGGCCTGCCAACGTTTCGGCTTGATTTACCGCCGACCACGTGGCCTTTTCATCAGTTTCAATGATCGTGGTTACGTTTCTGATGTCGTTAAGAATTGGTAAATTTAAAATCAATGTAGATTACGTATATATTTGTATAAAAAAAGTCCATAATCGTGTCGATTTCAGGCCCGAATCGGATGTGCGTGCTGTTTGTGTGACAGACGGTGAACGTATTTTAGGTTTAGGTGATTTGGGTGCCAACGGCATGGGTATTTGTGTCGGAAAGTTGGCTCTTTACACCGCTTTAGCTGGCATTAAACCACATCGCTGCTTGCCGATTTTACTCGATGTAGGCACCAACAATATTGATTTGCTGGAGGATCCATTATATGTGGGTTTGAGACAGAAGCGTGTAGTGGGAAAGGAATACGATGATTTCCTGGATGAATTTATGCAGGCTATTGTTAAACGCTATGGCCAGAATACTTTGATTCAATTTGAAGATTTTGGCAATCATAATGCATTTAGATTCCTCGACAGATACCGTGATTCTTATTGTACCTTTAATGATGACATTCAGGGTACCGCGGCTGTTGCATTGGCCGGCATTTATGCCTCAACCCGTATAACAGGCAAAAGTATATCAGACTATACGTTTATGTTCGCTGGTGCTGGCGAAGCTGCAATTGGTATTGCGGATCTCATTGTGAAAGCTATGGTTGCGGAGGGTGTACCAAAAGAAGTAAGAAAAAAAGAGAAATACAAATGTTTAAGTCGTGTATAAAGTAAAAATTATTTACAATAATTACAATTAAAGGAAGCCAGACAAAAAATTTGGATGACTGATATTAACGGTCTTTTGACCACAACTCGCGAGGAGGGCTCCTTATCGGATCACCAAAAAAAGTATGCCAAGGAAGTTGAGCCAATGAAAAACTTGCAACAGATTGTGGAGAAAGTGAAACCAAATGTTAGTGAATATACACGTTCTAATATCAGTAAAAAATGTTTAAGTTATATGTTCTGACCTATAGGTTCTCATCGGTGCCTCTGCAGCTGCTGGCATTTTCACACCAGAAGTTTTGCGATTTATGGCTGCCAATAACGAACGTCCTGTAGTGTTTGCACTTTCAAACCCAACTCATAAGGCCGAATGCACAGCGGAACAGGCTTACACAAATACAGAAGTAAGTAGAAAGTAATGTTATTGTTAACTATGTAAACAATGAGAGTTGAAGTCAGTAAAATTGAGAGTCTTCGGTAATTAAATTTATTTTCTATGGAGATATTTAGGAGTATTTATATAAATATACAAATTTTCCTTCAAAGGGCCGCGTTATATTCTCATCCGGTTCACCATTTCCTCCAGTGGAATTCAATGGAAAAACGTTCAATCCCGGTCAGGGTAATAATGCTTATATCTTTCCTGGCGTAGCATTAGGTGTAATCACAACTGGTACTCATCATATATCCGATGATATGTTCCTTATTGCCGCACGAGAATTGGCTAACTTTGTTGATCAAACTGATTTGGATCGCGGTTCACTGTACCCACCATTGAACGCTGTGCGTGAAGTATCGATGCGCATTGCGGAAAGTGTTACTAAATGTGCTTATGACAAGGGTGCGTTCAGTGGAATATTCCTTTTAATTGCTTTTGTATTGACGTAAACATATTTTTATCTTTTCTTCAATTAGGTTTGGCATCTACTTACCCCGAGCCTAGCGACAAACGCAAATGGCTGGAGGATCAGCTTTACAACTTTAATTATGAATCATCTATGCCAGTTACATGGCCATGGCCAAGAATGCCATATGTGAAAACGCGTCCATTGGAGCCAACTATTCTTTTCAGTGATTCAAGTGATTAATTTTTTTATTTTTACAAAAAGATTATTTTTAGAATTATTTTATTTTTTGTACCATGTTTATACTAACATAATTTCCCCAAAATTTCAGTTATGAAATTTTCTTTAATTATTGAGAGGTAGTCGATGTGTTCGTATAAACATGGTTGTAATTTGGAACATTTATTCATTTTCTTTAAGTGATTATTATTTAAATCTTAATTTTATTTAATGTTACTAGTAAAGCTGATCGTACATATGTATACAAATTTATTCAAGCTATTTTTGGTGTTCATATTTTTGTTTTCATTATAAACAACTTTTCCTATCTCTTTTAATCAGTGCTTAATTTGCATGCAAATAATTATTTTACTAGTATTTCGAAATATTTCTATTCAGTGTTTTCTAATTTTGCTTTACCCAAGCTACTTTTTAACCTCCCTTTTAGATTCATAAAATCTGCAAATAACTTTTAATTACACCTAAGTTATTACGGTAAAGAGCCGTAAGCTATTCTTTGTTATTTAAATAACGATCATTTTGGAGCTTTGATGAAATACCAAGCCGTTTGTTATATATATACATATATAATTGGCGCTTAGTAACCGCTGATAAGATTTGCGGCCGAGCTCCCCCTCTAAAGTGTGGTGTGTGTGATTTTTTTTCCAACAAATTTTTATTCTAAGTACCATCGAAAGGCCGGTGGATTTTTATGAGGAGCTTTTTATTTCATGTATAAGAGAGCTTAATATTCCCATCCGAGGGGGAGTGGGCCCACTTCAATATTCTAACTCAAAAAATTCACGTTATATAAAAAATATGATATAAAAGCGTTTCCTTACATTAACACATTTATATGATTTGTACTAACTTTTATTTTTAAATTTCTTACACTAATATGTATAGAAAAAAATGGTGGCACGAACTCTAAATAATTTAATAGCATGATGCATCAGCTGGTCGGACATGTAAATTGGAAATTATTTATTTTATAAAATAACCTCAAAATGTAAGCATATTTATATGAATATTATTTTATTACATCAACTGAATATTTCTTAAAATTTTTTCACCAAAGTATGTGAAAAGAATTCTTGAATTCACTAAAAACACTTTCACTCATACATACGTAAGTTACATTATTATAAAAGCAAAATAAGCATTCTAACTCTGTAATTGTTTTATGTCGTTAAACAAGTTGCTTTACGCTTAGAATACTCGCAAATATATATACTCAACCATTTATACTATTTTGCATTATTTTCTTAAGATATTTATCCATTGTTGCTGTTTTTATTCATATTTTTCACTTTTTTCTTTCTCATCCATTCAGAGTAAGCTGATGATACCAAAAAAAAAATTTTTTTTTGCATGCATCTATCCTGCTGACAAAGCAAAAAAAATTAAATTCAAATGAAATGAAAACCGTTAAACTATATGGCTGCCGTAATTCATCCGTGAAAACAACACATTAGGATGCTGTTCGCAAACGTGTTTGTGTATAATTGTGCATCGTTAACAGTGCATACGCACATACCAATGACCAACGCCCTAACCTATCCCGTTAACATCATAGAGGCTAAAACAAAAACAGATCAACCTCAATTATCAAAGAAGTTAAGAACCGCCAGCTATTATACGACAACTATTATATTACTACATAAATGTTATACACTCAAAGGACACCTATTGTGTATATATTACATGTTTACAATTGTATTGCATTGTATTGTTAAATCATTGTTTAGTATAATTTATGGTTATACAGCTTTACTACTTTGTAATGCAGATTTAATTTAAAACTTAATTTAATGAAAACAAAAAAAATTATTTGTAAATCTAACTATTTATCATGTGAATATCAAAAATAAAAACCTTAAAATGAGAGTTTTCCGAATAAATTGGAATGTTGAAGAATGAAAATCATTGTAAGTAGAAAGGACGATGAAGTATGGGAGTGCTAAAAGGTGGAGCTACTTGGTGATGAGAGAAAGGTATTATTAAAGCTTTACTAGAAGGCTTAAATACCAATAAGAATTAAAAGCAATCTGCTGGTTGGTATTCAGAGAATAATTTCTATAGCGACATTGAAATTAGTAATAACATCATTTGCCATACACCCAAACTTGGAAGCCCTCGAAAGAAAACGATGGATCCCCACTACATGTTTATTGGCTTAAAACCTTCTTTAATTAAATGAAATGGTTTTGCATTAGCATTGCTTGATAAAACTTTGAAACAACACCGAGTTCAATGGAAATTACAGATTCTCAATCAATAAGCAATTTGGAATTTGAAATGGTGAAGATAATAATAAATACGGTTCACGGAATGCAAAGTTTTCCTATCCAAGCAATAGCAAAACAACAAAAGAAAATGCTAAAAAATATGCTACTATAGGAAAAATATCCTATACCCAAACCTATGTATATTTATTTCCCACAGATAGCAAGAAGAAAAGAGCATCTCTGTGCCGGGTTGTTGTTATTGTTTGACCTGAATATGTCAAAATTTTGCAAAGGGGGCGCTCTTGTTGCCTCACACTATTTCATACGAAATATTTGCAAAGCATGCATTCCCTAGACACAAAGAATACCCCTAGCCGTTATTTTGGTTTAAACTTATTTAACCTCACTCCTTCCATCTGAACATAACATTAAATTCGACTTAGTGCAATAATTTTAGAAGGACCCAGACCCAGAAGAATTATTCACGTCATTCCATATGGTAATATTTTCACCCTTGACTTGCCATCAAATTTGAATGAATTGACCGATTTAACTAAACCAAACTTATAATAATATTTAGTAGGTTGACATTTTTCAAATAATTTAAACTTCAAAATTTGAAATTCATACCTAACAAAGAATTAAATATTTATTACCGGCACTGGAATATGTTAAATACTAATTAGATCGTTCTAGTTCTAAAATTTTGGGAAATACAATAGGGGTATTCTCTTTGTCTAGGAAATGCATACTATGCAAATATTTCCTATGGAATTTTGCTACAGATCGAGAGCACCCCCGTTGCAAAATTTTGACATATACATTGGTTTTGGTATAGCATATTTTTCCTATCGTAGCAAAAAACATAGCATGCATTTCCTAGACAAAGAGAATACCCCTAATATACTATTGCTCAAATATAGAATTATATATAATTTTTACATTCGAAGTCAGTTTATGAAAGAGTGTGGGTCTGGCGTTATAATCAAAGTGTTTAGGAGTATGGAAACTTGTTTTTTATACATTTGGTTTAAAATCGGTCGCCATCTTGAAAAGTAATGCCAACTTAAGGTTCTATACCTCTATAAAAAACACCCTTTATTATGGGGATTCCCTATGCCTACGAAATACATACTAAGCAAATATTTCCTATGGAATTGGTGCCCGTTGCAAAATTGTGACATATTCAAGTGAAACAATAACAACCACACGACACAGGGTTGCTTTTTCCTTCACAGGGTTGCTTCTTCCTTCTTGCTATCTGTGGGAAATAAATATAATAGGTTTTAATATAGGATATCTTTCCTATTGTAGCATATTATTTTGCATGTGTTTTGTTGTTATGCCATTACACTGATAGGAAAACTTTGCTATCTGTGCACCGTAGCATGCATTTCCTAGACACAGGGAGTCCCCCTATTGATTTATAGTTCGCTCTTTAAAAAATTTTAACACGAAAAGTTAGTGAAGAATCGATAGAATTTGAATTGAAAAATATTTGCTATGTTTTTAAATAACGAAACTATGTTGAGCCGTATCTATTTTCAAAATTTCCAGACACACTAATTGGAGAAAGGCATAATTTTCATACATAAATTAAAATATTCATATAATCTATATATATATATTTGGCGCTTTGTAACCGCTGAAGCGATTTTCGGCCGAGCTCCTCCTCCAATTTGTGGTTTTGCGTCTTGATGTATTTACCAACAAATGGAGGGATCTACAGTTTATTCTAAGCCGCCTCCAAACGGCCGATGTATTTGTATGAGGAGCTTTTTCACATGCCAGAAATGCACTCGGAGGGCTTGACATTCCCTGCCGAGGGGCGACCGCAATTAGAAAAATTAATTTTCTATAATTTTGGATGTTGCTCGAATCTGGGCTCGAACCCAGGCCTTCCGAATGTCAGTACGCAATGCTAACCACTCGGCAATCGCGGCCGATGTTGTTATAGAAGGTTAAAATTTGTTTTTTTTTTATTCAATTCATCATTGGGCATGAAGTCAGTGCAAGTGATAAGTTTTGGATTTTTTTTTAAACCAGGGAACTTACTTATGTCACGAAAAATAAAAAGCATAGACGGAAAAGCTTTGTATGAAGAGGAATTATAAGATCAGCATTAAGTTATTTTTTCTTTTTTTAAAAGCTTTTAAGAGAAATAGGGAAATATATATATACATATGTATATTCTAAAATACAGCCAATACTTCAATTAATCAAAAGTTAAAGCGATTAGACGTTTTTCTTGACATCATGTAATGTGAGTGAAGTCAGGTAAATGGGTAAAATTAAGTTTTATGATTAGTCATTTTAAGTTCTTGTATTATTTTCTTAAAATTGATATTTTCTGATGAATTTCCCGTTCCAGAAATGTTTTCGCTTTACTAGAAAAGTGCTGGGTGACGATAATCTTGTACGAGTATTTCAACAAGATAATGCGGAAGGACCATCTTTCGCCTAAATGGAAGTAACATCCAGCATTCCACGAAATAATAGCTTTAACAAGGTTAAATCCGTTTGAAGGCTTTGAGCCAACAACAGATGTAAAGCCTATTTGACTCAAAACAAAACAGATTTTTTGAGATGATCCAAAAAAGGCGACACCAAACATTATTAGCAATATAAATTTAAGCATTGTTGTTTGTTTCCCACTGTCCATTTATTCGGGGCCACACCTAACAGATGCAACCTTACTCATCTATTTTACACTTAAGGCAAATTATTGAGATAGAGAAAATTTTGCAATAGGGTGTAGCCCGTATATACATAATTCATGAGTACGTTCGCGTTTGAAATTTTTCTACAAAAAAAGTTTATAATTAATACTTACGTACACTTATTTTCTCATGAAAATGGTTGACCGCAAAATGAATCACAGTTTTTCATGCATCTGTTTTCTTCAACATTCAACGAGATAGTTACAGAAAATTCTTTTATAGCCACATTCTACTTAGATTGGGTATTCACCGAACCATTTCATTTGCAGTTTACTACGACAATAACAATTGCAATAGGGGGATTCTCTATGTCTAGGAAATACATACTACGCAAATATTTCCTATGGAATTGTGGTAGAGATCGAGAGCACCTCCGTTGCAAAATTGTGACATATTCAGGTGAAACAATAACAACCACACGGTACAGGGCTGCTTTTTCCTTCTTGCTATCTGTGGGAAATAAATATAAATAGGTTTTGATATAGGATATTTTTCCTATCGTAGCATAATTTTTTGCATGTGTTTTGTTGTTGTGAAATTGCAAGGATAGGAAAAATTTGCTAACCGTGCACCGTACCATACATTTCCTAGAAATAATATGAAATATGCTGTAAATATCCTCGTATAAACTAACTGTGTACTAAATTTTAGCATGATGCGGAAATATTTATGTATTTGCATTGAACAAGTTAGTGACGCCAGTTAAATAGGCATTATCTAAAATACAGACCACATCCCATTTGAGATAATTACATGTGAAAGCATATAAATGTTTACATATATGTATGTATGTAAATATATATATATATATATATATATATATATATATATATATATATATATATATATATATATCAGTGGCGGATACACGGTGGGGGACCCCACCTTCGGAAGCAATGTAAATCTTAAATTCGAATCTACTTTTGCAGTTTATTCGTGTTTGTGTCTCCAAAAAAATTGAATATATTTTAGGACCCCCTTTCTGGAAATTCTGGATCCGCTGCTGATATATATATATATTTTCAACAACATGCCATAACATGTATGGCACTTCTTTGAGTTCATTCGTCAGCAAAATAGTTTATTCAAACTAGTTTAATTATGAAGACATAATTGTGATTCACATTTTATGCATAATCTTTTGATAATATCCACCCTTACCCTTCTGTCTTGTGGTTGTGTATTTTCCCGACGATTAGAGAGAATGGGGAGGTTTCCCGACGATTGGAGAGAATGGGGAGGTTAAAAGTTTCAGACGACTAGTTTAAGGAGGAAGTGTATACTGAGAGTCCCAATGAAAATTTCTTAAGGCCAAAAGCAGGAATTGTTTTTGTTCTATTCAATCAGAGTAGATTTGATATCTCGGGTTCCAAATTACCGAGCCGTATTCCACAAAGCTTTAGCAACATAAGGATTCTTGAATTGTTTTGACCACCATTTTACAGAATCCAAGACGCGCACCAATGTGATGTGTGAAGTTCAGTTTAGGGTCCATAGTAATACCCAGATCAACATAACGGTGAACATGTTGCAAACTAATGTTATCTATTGTGTAAGAAGTTGTCTGTATGGCTCTTCGCGAGAAACACAGAACTTTACATTTTTTAAGATTTAGGTGAATTTGGTTTATTTTACACCATTCAGTCATGCTGTTTAGGTCTGCTTGTAGCAAGACACCTTCATTTACCAAATTGAAAGATTTATAAAGTTTTACATCATTCGCATACATTAAATTTTTTTGAAATATTTATCTCAGAAGAAATATCATTTATACTTAAATCAGAATAGCGTCTAAATGGTTACCCTGAGACACTCCTCAAGAAGCATTAATGGAATCAGTAAGGCAAATTTAAAACACCACACAAGTATGAGGAACACCATTATGATAATTTGGTTCCAAAAACCCAATAATTCAAGTTTTTCCTTCAAATAATTTTGGAATTTCAGAAAGTTTAGCTTTTCCTGGGTAATTTCCTACCAATGATGTGCTTCCATTTTTATGAAGGAGTACAATAAAAGATTCATTCCAGATGGAAAAATGCTTTCTTTTAAGTGTAAATTGAATAAATGAGTCAAGGTTTCGTAAATATACTCAGCGCAATTTACAAAAAAAAGAAGGTATTTGATCAAGACCATATGTGCATGACTTGTTTAAAGACACTATATAGAGAAATACACGATCGTACAATATTGTAGGTACCCAGACATTATTTGTAGAGTGAAATTTCTGTTCATTTGAGGTATGGATCTTTCATATCAAATAGCGTTACCTTTATTTCGGACCTAATGATTTTTCCCTCAACACTTAATTTAACGTTTATTTAAGGTTATATATATAGGCGTTCTTTAGATAAGTAGAACCGATTTATACAGGCAATTAGTGCTTTATAAGCACTTAAGAGATTTCTGCCGATTTCTGTTCGCCTAATTTGTAAGGATTTTTAGCTTAACTCTTGGTCATGTAAACCTTACCCTGACATTGCTGAGAAAACATAATAAAAAATAAAAATAAATAAATAAAAAAATAAAAAAATTTGAGCACAATAATATGGTTTGAATCCAAGGAAATCGACAGAAAGCTTTTTTGGATTAAAAAATAGACTTGTAGTGTCGAAATGTCCGAAAATTTCTTTAAAGCAGTGTAGGGTAACACAATTGGATTAAAACAGATTTCATTTCTACTACACGATCATTTACCGTATTTCACTCGATTTCAGGTGGGCAAACATATCTTTGAGGTCATCTTTCAGGACATCCCCATATGAAAGCAAATATCGTTTGCTGTCATTTTATTTTTTCCCCAAGTTCAGAAAACAATTGCAGATTATCGCGTATGAGGAATATATGTAGTATATCGTTGCTTGGTGAGCAATTCCGCATATATGGCAAAATGTCAAAAATCGAGATGTGCTAGCCCTGAATAGAAAACATCGGCCGGTATGTATTTATGCTAAAACATTTGACAGTTATACCAACAACAGATAAATGCAATACCGCATATAAAAAGTTGGCTGCAATATTACATATATTTCAGTACGAGTTTAGGCAAGCATAACGTTTTCATTGGGTTTTAACAATCTATTTTGTTTAAAACACCCACGATACATAAAAACTTAAGATAGTTTGATTAGCTGACCTTCGTTGTTGTGGTCACTGTCCGATAGTAATAAACACTTTTTTTTTAAATAAAAAATAAAATATACTATTAGAAGGGAAGTTCTAAAAAATTCAGCTCAAATACAAAAAAAAAAATTATATCATATATAACCGCTAAAGCAATTTTTGGCCGAGCTCCTCCTCCAATTTGTGGCTTTGCGTCTTGTTGTTTTTCTTGCTAAAGAAAACTAACTAAAAGAGCTAAAATTGATGTTTTATGTCGTCGATGAAACCATTTAAAATCTTTTTATGATAACTTCCTTCAAGAGAAATAAATCTTTTTTGATAAATTTTAATACTAATTTATTAAATTAAATTTACTTTGAATATTAATTTAATTTTGTAATGTATTTTAACCATAGTTTCCTTGTGTAAATAAATTCACTTATTTGGATATGCTTTTGTTTTCAATACAAACGGCTTTTTTGATGAATTATTGTTTGTATATTGCGAATCAAGCGTAAATTTAATACAATCTTAGTTCCGTAAAAATTGTTGCAGGGTGTTTGTTAAAAATCGTTTTTTCCCTTCTATTTTTGCGTATACGAGTTATTTCACACCAAGGTCATCATATTCTTAAATTAATTTCATTCAAGTATCAAGTAAAAGTAGACCACCATAAATTTAATAAATGATATTCATTACAAAAACTTGCATGCTGAAAACTCCGAATTTTTTTTAAACATTTATACTTAAATGATTGGAAAATAATTTTTTTTAAATATTAATTATTCATTTTCATTACAACTTTTAATATGTATTTAATACAAAGTCATGCAGTGCCAGCTCGGAAAAAGTGGGTCCTGATCTGCTTGCGAGGTAATATAAAATACCTAAAATTGGTGCACCAGTATTGATAAATGGCTTCTGTTTACACTTTGAAATCAAGACTTGCTTTCTGAGCATAATTAAGGATAGGAGATTCAAATGGAAAGATATAGCTCAGAGATACTACTCCGAAAACTAGTTATAAGAAATAACCAGATAAACTTAAATTAATATAAAACTTTTCATCCTTGTAAGCGGTTTATGGTGCAATTGCCTATACCACCACCTTATTAGTCAGGCTAACATATAATTGTAATTCTGATACTTGACATGGAAGAAGACGAGAAATGATTTCATATCATAATCAAACAAAAGTTGCGGTCGATACATAAGGCATGCTTAAGTTG
Organism: Neoceratitis asiatica; assembly: GCA_030068015.2. Lineage (NCBI taxonomy): Eukaryota > Metazoa > Arthropoda > Insecta > Diptera > Tephritidae > Neoceratitis > Neoceratitis asiatica. Next base: position 69,510,903 of record CM061528.1, read on the forward strand.
TCTCATCTAAACTTAACTTTGTTTTCAATTAGAAAGTAAAATACAGAAAGGAAAATCAAAACAAATATTCTCAGATTAGTATTGCAGTAAGTTTGAAACATACAAAAATTCAATTGATATTATAATTGATCCTAAAAATCATACGTAAGTAAAAAATTCATTATAGAAGTAGCCTATTATTGGTTGAATAAAGTAAATATTACCGGGACTGGATAATAGACACGCCTGCCTCTTACGAACATTTTCCTTCGAACCTCCGGGTTAATGGATTTGAAACGGAACTTACTATACCTTACCTAATGATAAAATGATAAATTTAAACCGAATCACAGGTACAAAAGTTATTTCCTAAAATCGCACCCTTCCGAAGTGGGACCACTTAGTTTGAAGATAAACGAAATTGCATAGAACTTTAAAGTTATGCTTTTAGCAGTTACGTGGAAGACTTTGCTTTGCTAACAAATATACTGCCTCCTCTCCTGAAATTTTGTTAAAAAATTCCTTAAATAAATAACTGTCCATAACTGACGGTACATTATCGAAGTTTATTTATGACATACATTTACACAATTTCGTATTAAGTATATACATATATGATTTTGTATGATAAAGGTAAACCCCCAAAAAACTTTTATTTGTTTGTGGGTAGCTTTCCAACTCTTTACACCTTCATTTTACATGAATGAATGAAAATCAGGTAAACAGTTGTATGCAAATTTCCACATAATAAGTGTACATATGCACATATACAAATATACTTGTGATGGGATGAGCACCTCGTAAGTGCAATGAGAGAAAGCAAAACAAGTTTTATATTCGAGCATACCTTTGGAACAGTGTTGAAAGCTTTAGAATTAAGCTGATGAATAATGAACTTAATTTAAGTCGAAATTTTTGTTGGCTTATTTTTTATATTTTTTAAAAAAATTATTATTTTTATTTGTTTTAGCTTCCTAGTATTAAAGAACATTTTATGAGATACTAAGCGTAGACAAAAAATTAAGAAAAAAACAAGCAGTCTAGAAATAATCTGTATCCGAGGGAGTAGCAGTGCGTGCTACTATACTTGGTTAAACCAATATCCAAAGTCATAAAAAAAGTTTTTTTTCTGAATGCGTCTGTCCTTTGGATGAAAAATTCATAGACAGCTTCGAGGTGTAACATAACTCCCCCTATATGTTGGAAAAGTTATATTAAGAAGTACCTTACAATTAAGGAGGAGCCAGCCGAAAATCTGTAAAGTTGTTATAAGATGTCAATTATGTATGTCCACCAGATGTCCGACTAAGGCTCCACTAAAGGGAAGCCTTTAGCTGCAGTTGGAAGTGAATATATTAAATGTCGTCATCTAAGCTGAGGTTCACCTTAAATAATTAATTGTATATAATTATATATCTTTCCGAGGCACGAAAAAATGTGGTTAGTGTCATTCGAGCTATATTTGCGTATGGGGCTTATTATCGTTAGATAGGAATTCTACTTGTTGCAGTACTCGTACTTATGCACACTGTACACCGCTTTCCAACACTAGTACAAAAAAATAAAAAAATAAAAATATTGCAGTCACTAACGGCAGCGAATTTTGTGAAAATTGAGAATAAACAATTAATAGAGAAAAGCGATGCATCTTGCTTCTGGCTCAATACAAATGATACAGCTTGAACAAAACAATCTCTTATATGCAAAGCCGGCCCAAACTACGCTTAATGCAGCGGAGAGCACTCTAGCTGGATAGTTTAAATTAGCATTGACACTAAGCTTAGTTCTGATTGGAACATCAAGTAGTTGCGACGTGTTTTCGGATGTTGTGTGCTAGCGATAAGCAAATTTAAAATATTATATTCAAACGTTAAATTATCGAAAAATCTTCGGCTGAGAATTAGTGAAATAAAAGTCCAAAGGAGACAATATGAAATATATACAAGTATTTTAATAAATATATGTGTCTGTAAATGTATATATATGGGTGTGCATATGTAACAAAAATTTACGGTGATAAAAATCCCCTTTAGTGTGAATTCTCGTGTCATTACCAAGAATTGAATTTCCTTGTAAAGGGTGTTTTTTATAGAGGTATAGAACTTTAAGTTGGCATTACTTTTCAAGATGGTGACCGATTTAACAGCTGTCAAGTGATTTATTCTCAGTTTGGTTTGGCAATTTATCATGAATAGTCTCACGCCTGAACATTGCTTACAAAAAGTGCAATTTTATTTCGAAAATAATGGTTCTGTGCGGAAAACGTATCGCGCACTACGTCCATTTTAGCGATGTTTAGCGATGAAGCGCACTTCTGGTTGAATGGCTACGTCAACAAACAAAATTGCCGCATTTGAAGTGAAGGTAATCCTCAAGTGTGTGTTGAAACACCGTTACATCCAGAAAAACTGATTGTTTGGTGCGCTTTATGGGCTGGTGGGATCATTGGTCCGTATCATTGCGTGCGCGATACGTTTTCCGCACAGAACCATTATTTGCGAAATAAAATTGCACTATTTGCAAGCATTGTTCAGGCGTGAGTCTATTCATGATGAATTGACAAACCAAACTGAGAATAAATCACTTGGCAGCTGTTAAATCGGTCGCCATCTTGAAAAGTAATGCCAACTTAAAGTTCTATACCTCTATAAAAAACACCCTATACATGTAGTACGAGTATATACATTAATCTACTGATAAATGAATTTCAAAGAAATTGTGTAAGTGAAATAATAATAAAAATATAAAAAAATAAAAAATGCAGTACAACAAAGTTTTTGGTTTGTTATTGATCGCTACATCGTTACAGGCAGCGCTCGGACGTAAGTTTTCATAACAATGATATAAAACTCAAAATTTCCTAATAAATTATGCAACATAATTACAATTAGTTGCATTCAATTATATAAAAATAATAAATACATTGCATTGGAAGCACACAAAAAAACTTGTAAGTACGAGTATATATGGCATCTAACGAATTTCTCTTTTACTTTCACGCTCAAATCAACACGCGCAAACCGGCACTTGAAAAAACCTGTCTCTATTAAAATCTTCGTGAACAATCATCAACACACAAAAAAAAAATATAAAATCAGAATTTTATTATTCCTGTTTGACACCTTATAATACACTTGGCCGTTGTTTGCCTTCCAAGAAATGTGGCTACCTTCAAAAGCTACACACTCAGTACGGGCTGTCAGTGCCTGAAAAATATTTAGAGGATATAAGAAAATCTGTCTGTAAGGGCAGCACACCAGAGGTAAGTGAATTATAATTTTTTTACAGTACGTATGTTATATTAATAATGAAGCGCGGGCGAAAACACTCTTATTTGGCACTGCCAAAATTGAAGAATTCGTTGTTTACTGGAGTGTTCCTTTTAATAGAAGACCAACTGAAAAGACCGCATATATAAATAATAAAACTACTAAAACTGAATTAAAAAAAAAATCAATTTGGCTCTAGAGTATAGGTTAAAAGTCCAAATTAAGCTTAGAGATCAAATTATTACTTTTTAACATGCTTATTAAACCATTCAAGATGGACGGGATTCAACTTTCATGCTTAACATCTAAACCGTACCTAGATATAGTTCAAGTGTACAGTGTAAAGCATAGAGTATAATATGCAGGGCCCATTGGTATGTAAAAAAAATCCACAATTCATAACGATTTCAGAATTAACAACGTAATGAAGAGTATAGAAAAGTTACGCAAGTCCTTTGCTTAAAGAGAAAGAATCTAAGTTTAAATTTTGATTAAGGTTTTTGTCGTAATCAGTTATAGGTTCTTTGAGTACTTTTAAATGCATCTTATGCGGTTTGGTTTATATTCTAGAGAACTCGGGAACAGTTAAATTTATAATTCAACAGAGTTGCCAACTGTTTTGAAATAGTTCACATACCATATAAAGTCTAGTCATGTCTCTATGTCTCTATGACTGAACTCAAGCTTAATGTCTGCACCGAAAAGTGATGAATGGTTTGCTTGTATTCAAGTTTACTGGATAATGATTTAGATTTACGCAGAGCTACCACCTGTTATGAAATTTGTACATGAAAGAGTGGCACATTAAATGAAATGGGCATCAAACTGAAGAGATAAAAGAAATGATTAATTAAACAATATTTTTGAGAAGCGCTGCCACCTGTATTAAGTTTTAATATAAAATAATTGATAATATGAATTATGTATTACTATATATGTATCGGAATAAGGAGTTTTCTAAAGCTTAATGGTGGAATATAGGTATCAAAGTAGAGAAATTCCAAAACGTTTTAGAAGAGGGTTGCAACCCGTTTTACAATTTTAATGTAGGTTGTTCATGAAGTTTCTGAATGGAAGCGCTGCAAATGGGGATCTGTAGTTGACAGATGTTTTCAACCATTCGAAAATGTATTGGTACTGTAAAACATATAATCCCTAAAAAAAATAGACAACTTATGAAAAAAAAACAATTTCTTTATAAAATGTACTTCATATTGTAATAAATACAACTTAAATTACCGTTTCATCAAAGCTTCAATAGCTTATAATATCTGTATATTAAGCCATGTTTTATTTTGGGTTTTATTGTGACGAAATATTTTAAGATTTGATATCAGTACAGCACATTTAAGTTGAGTATTACTTGGTATAAGGTATTGCTAGTTCTCAAAACCAGTTTATTCTGATAAATTATCAAATGCTTTTTGATTCTTTTGTTCTCATGATTCGCATAATTACCTCACGAATGTGACTTTTATTTTGGAAACTCAAGCTCAAACTGCTTTCATTTGTTTCTTTATTTGAATGCTCCTTAAATCAATTTCTGGTCATCAAACATTATATTAAACTAAATTGCCAATTGTTTGTGTTCTAGTAAACATTTTTTCTACAGTTTTTTTTGGCTAATAAATATTAATTCGCATACCTTAAATTGGGAAAATAACCCGCAAGACATTTTATAGCGATTTTTATGTGATTATTTTTATTTTTTATTTTTTTATTTTTTTTGCTATTTTGCAATATATTTGCAATGTTTTTGCGAACCTGAAATCTTTTTGTTACTGGACGCTATTAATTTCTATCAACACCTGATATGTACCACACATTCAAGAGAAAATCTTCTGCCAGGCCCATATATTGTACTACAAATTAAAATGTAACTGTTTGCTGTAATTATTTTTTCATTAAAATAAGTTTGCAAATTTTTATGTTTCTCCAAATTATGTTGAAGTTTTACCGCAAGATTGATTACCTTAAATTACAAAATAGACCTCTTTTTTAGTATTTCAGATAAAGTTTTTGTTTCGTCTTACATATACATACATACTACATACTGACATTCATGATTTTAGTATGTATGTAAGTATGTGTGTAACAATTGATTTATATTTAAGCACTCAAAAAATGTTTACATATTTTTACGCATAGTTTCTGTTCAAATTCTAATGTCGGTTTTTTATTTAAATATCGTGATGTGATTGAAAGAATATTACCAGTGGCGGATCCACGGGAGGGGTTTTCGGGTCCGGACCCCCCTTCCCCCCTTCGGAAGCAAAGTAAATCTTAAATTCGAACGATTATTCTCCAAAAAAATTTAATATATTTTAGGACTCCCCGCCCCCCCCTTCTTGAAAGTTTGGATCCGCCACTGAATATTACAGATCTTTAAGTACATTCGAGACCTTGAAAAAAGTCATCGTTAATTCAAGAATTTCCTTGAAAAATTAAAGTATGAAGAAGAATCAAAGAAAAAGAATATTGATACCTAGCTTTTGTTGATTTTTTTATCCTATAACTACATTTCTAAAAAAAAACAATAACTTGAGTTGAGCGATGACAGGAGGTTACAAGACTTAATGTTATTCAAATAGTTTGTAAGACTTAAAACATTTTAAATCTTCTCTTAATTTTTGCAATCCATTTTAAATTGACATAATTCAAAGTATTTTTTTTTTTCATTTCCAGTATAATTAAGACACAAAAACATTTGGATAATTAGTTTTAATAGAGATACAAGAATATTGTGCTCTGCAATCAAAATATAAGTCTACGTCGGATTCCGCATTTTTAATATATATATACCAGAATATGGGAAATTGAGCGTAGAAAGGCTGTTTTTCAATTAGTTCAATATTATGAACAATACACTTATGTGATTCATTTTATTCTCCTTTAAAGTTCGTGAATTTCAAACACCGATCAGTATAAACTAACCAGCATTTCGAGAATTACACAGAATTGCTGTCCCCAATTATTTACTAAATTTCAAAAACCTTTTCAAGAGAAGTGATACGGTATAAATGTGATTAATTTTTTATTTATAATTCAATACACATTACAAATATATACGTTTTAAACATTTCATGTGCTTGAAATGGTATATTAACTTTGGTCCGAAGTAAATATCATAAGTATCAGTCTGGTTGAACGCAAACTAGCCCTTCAGTTTTTGAGATATTTATTATTACGCAGATGAACTGGTACATTTATACATATATTTTTTGGAACCCATCGGACCTACGACCTATTTTTCAGATTTGAAAATTTGGACCATAAATCCGTCAAAAAACATCTAAGACCATGAAATTTGGTATTTTACAAACGACGTAACTTCAAATAAATATTGATACTGAAAATCTTCGAAATCGAAAGACTATATCTATAGCCCCTATGTTTACGCGAGGAGCGTAAATCGTTGCATTACTTTAGGCACTGGCTAATTGCTTCCTGCCATTTGAGTTTTTTACATTCTGGTATATATGCAAGTTTGTGGGTCCTCCCATCCCGGCTCTTTGAGCGGTTCGCGATTGGCGTCAGATGCCTCTAATGGCATTGGGTTAAAGACTGTTTTTCTCTAACGAGCGTAGTGCTTTGAAAAATGACACGAACTATTAAGAAGCTTGGCCACCCCTGTTATATATTTAACTGAGTACATACATATATACTGTTGAGGAGGCGAAGTAGTTCGTAGTCAATAGTATTAAATAAATATGTACTTAATATTACATCCCTGTATCTATGCAACCATGTATCCTTTTTTCGTTCCTTTATATTGTTTGTAATACGTTTGCTTGTTTGAATAAAGTTAGTCGTTAATTAATCTTCGGAACTTCATATACATATGTATTTGAATACCCTTTTAGGCATGCATTAAAAAAAACAGTATAATAATATAGCCTTTCAAAGGAATATTCTTTTTAAAGTAGTTTCTTTCGGGCATTATTGGAGAACTCTTTATTTAGACTCATCCTTATTAGTAGGATTTAAAAAATTTCTAAAACCAAAGCTTCGCTCGGCTTTTGAACTTTTATAAGAAACTCCAATTTTTTAAAGAATTTGATTTCCCTTAAATTCAATTAACAATAACAGCTTTAAAGCATTAAACTTAAAATAATAATATGTTAAGTACTTTGAAAAAGTCCATATATATGTTTTGTGTTCGCATGAGACAGTAACCAAATCTTATAAAATTGTACTGAAAACAAAAAATTTATTCTTAGTAAGGTATAAAAACGGGCTTATCTTATCTGAACTAATGTGTCTTTTTTGGGACATTGAACGCACTAGCTGCAACGGGTGTAATAGCTTTTAGGAACTACTATTTTCACAGAGCAAGAGGCTGCGATAGCCGAGTGGTTAGCATTGCGCACTGCCATTCGGAAGGCCTGGATTCGAGCCCAGGTTCGAGCAACATCCAAAATTATAGAAAATAAATTTTTCTAATTGCGGTCACCCCCTTAGAATAAACTGTAGGTCCCTCCATTTGTAAAAACCTCAAATTGGAGGAGGACCTCGGCCGAAAATCGTTTCAGCGGTTACAAAGCGCCAAATATATATATATATATATATATATATAAGAGAATTCTAAGTTTCATTAACTATATGTTCCAACGCGACTCATCTCGTTCATATTACAGGCTAGCACTTCTTCTTTACTGGCATAGACCCCACTTACACGATTATAGCCGAGTTAACAACAGCGCGCCATTCATACCCTTTGTTTCTGTTTGGCGCCAATTGGTAATACCAAGTGTAGCCAGATATTTCTCCACCTTCGTTTTTCAACGGAGTGAAGATCTTCCGCTCACATCTTCACATGACCAAGCCACTGACTCTTAATTCGCTGAACATCAATGTCGCCGTATAACTCTACAGCCCGTCGTTCCACCGGCTCTACAGCGCATCGTTCACTGGCTGCGGCATTGCCAATTCGCAAAGGACCATAAATCTTACGCAAAACCTTTCTTTAGTAAGCTCTTATGACTGTCAATAATGACGTGGGGGCCGAGTAGCGAATGCGATTACCATTTGTTTAATGCCATGAAATATTTCGTCTTTCCTCTTTCGCTATCAGACCCATTCGCTTCATTTATTATCCAGTTTGGAGAACGCAGAACTCAAGGTGCGGTTGTTGCGGTCAACGATAACAATATCTTCGGCGTTGCCAGCAGCTGTATATTCTTATAAAAAATTGTAACTTCGCCATGCAGCTCTGCAGCTCGTATTAATTTCTCCAGCAATAAATCATACGATAAGGGATCACCTTTCCGGAAACCTTGTTTGGTATCGCAAAACGGTCATATGTTTGTTCCTGCGACGCGCTGTTGATTATGAGAAACAAATGTCAATGTTAATTTAAGAATATGTTACCAAATTATCCCACATCTCTATTGACAGTCAAACTTTGATGACGAGATAATTACTTGTATTTAGAGTCCGGTAATAGCACCTATAATATTTTCAACATTGACACAAAATCACTCTTGCCAACAGCTGCTAATGTAAAATGTAAATCTCTCGATGAAAAAACCAAACTCTACACTAAGTAAGAGCTTTGGAGCGAAAAGTATTTCGGATGATTAATAGTATTTTGAACATTGCCAATGGCGAATACTGCAGTGGATGGAACGATAAGGTGTACCTAGTACAGCAAATAAAGAGATATTGGTTAGCTGCCAGGTCATATTGTCCTAATGGATACAGCCTTGAAATTAGTGTCTTAAAAATATATAAGGCTAAGGCTACGTAAAGGAGGGATTCCTTTATAATGTTTTTCCTTGATAAACACTGTTCTAGATGACACTATAAGCTATTGAATTTCATGAGGTTTGTCTTTATCAAGTAATTACTAAAAGCAGAAGCTTAAACTATTTGTGTTCGGAATACTAGTTTTGAACGCCACTTTCAAGATTTGATAGAGTAGCCAGTTTACTTATAATATTTTGTTTCATTTTTTCAAAAGATTATGCATTTCAAAGTCACTACTTTTTCATTCAGATTCACATCTGCTGTGATGACACTCTTTTGCCGCCTACATCGACTACCACACCAATGGATCCAGAGGGCTTAAATATATTACAACAACAGAAATGCGGTGTTGCTGATGGCCAACGCGTGTCGCATGGGAAAGATGTTGATCTAAATGAATTCCCTTGGATGGCACTACTGATTTACGATACCCCTCAAGATCGTTTTAAATGTGGTGGATCGTTAATAACAGATAATTTCGTATTGACTGCATCACATTGCTTGGTAGGCGTGAAGGAAAAAGTGTAAGCTATTACGTGTTGGAATTATACGCTTTGTAACCTTGAAATATATACATATTTTTTAATTTAGAATTGGCGTTCGTCTGGGTGAACATGATTTATCTGAGCCAGAAGATTGTGTAAATTTGAACTCCCGCCGTATTTGTTCACCTCCAGTGGAAGATATTGGTGTTGAAAAAACTATACCTCATCCAGATTTCAACAATGCTCGCAAAACTAATGACGTTGCTTTGGTTAAACTGAATCGTTCAGTGAAATTTCAGAGTAAGTTAGTTCTCTTAGGTATAAATGAAACCTTTGAAACAGAAAATAAAATTGCGAAAATTTTCTCCAATAGAACACATCAAGCCGATTTGCTTGCCCATCATCCCAGAAGCTGCAGAAATACCCAGAGATCGTCGTTTCTTCATAGCAGGTTGGGGTGGCACTGAGAATGGAATAACCTCAAATATTTTACAAAAAGCATTGGTACCACATAAGACACGCGAACAATGTCAGGCAATATTCCGACGAACGCAAATTAACGAAAATCATCTCTGCGCGGGTGGTGACGGCTTGATCGATACATGCAAAGGTGACTCTGGTGGTCCACTCTTTTATTTGGCACCTTATAGTGGTCCACAGAAATCACAACGCTATGTCCAATATGGCGTTGTGTCTTTTGGTGGTACGGAGTGTGGTAGCGATAGAAATTTTCCTGGAATTTATGCGAACGTTATGAACTTCATGCCATGGATAACCAGAAATATTGCTCAAAATTAAATGTAACCAAATTTTAAGGATTAATTAATCTAGGCAATATTTTTTGATAATATTGAAATTATTAATTATTAGAATACAATTTAGGTGTCATTATTTTATATTTTATACAAAGCATATTTATTATATAATAATTTTACACAATTAAAGTCAGTTCAAGTTCATACTATTGTAATTAAGAATAACTTTTAATGGTTGTCTCAACTCAAAAGTATATAAAACAATAAATAAGACTTAATTTTTATTTTTAATAATGCATACAAATAATATTATATATCGCGTAGAAAAAATTAATTTTTTTACTAAGAGGAGTGCTAAGTTATCCCTAAATATTCTAATAATTCAATTTCATTTTGTTGATTATTTGAATAAATGCATCGATAGCTTTTGGGTTCAAAAATATAATTTGCGGAGAGTATTTTATTTGATTGGACATAATCAGGACTGTATCTCATTGAAAAACGATATTTACAAAGCAAAATAATTTAATTTTTGCTGAGAAAAATGATTATCTTTAAACTTTTTAGAAAAACATTTGTTGTGATGAAAGATTTCAACGACGATTTCCATTTTAAATTCCAACAGTCACTGAGATTTTTAATCGTTTTTAAACATTATATTTTTAACTTGATTTAAATTCAATTTAGTCTTTTCAGTTATTTATGAGTACAGAGTCTCTTGTATTATTTAAGAGCAGGAAATTTTTCGGCCATTATTTTGAGTGAAGTTTTGAGAAGAACCGCTTACTTTACATAATAATTGTTTAACCCCCACAAGAATAGTTTTTAACGTTGCGGTGTCTTATAAATCTTGATCCAATAAATTCGGAACTACTATTTGGGAAATTTTCCTTTGAGTTGTATCTTCTTGGCAATGCTACCAAAGAATATTTCTTTTTTTTTCAAATGCTAATTCAACAATATTTGTAACAAGAAAGGCATATTACATACAGATCACGCTATCCATCGAAATTATAGATTAAATATTGAAAATTTGGGTTACAGCAAGTTAGTAACCGATAACAGTATTTAAGGAGATTTGGAAAGTTATGTTGCATAGTTTAACCCATTCGCTGCCAAGGACGAGTATACTCGTCTTTGGCAGGGTATCCCGCACTGCCAAGACGAGTATACTCGTCCTACTTTAAATATATTATAACATGCAGCAAATTTTAGCAAATTTTTTTTGCCACAAACATAATATAAATATGTAAAAAACTTGAAAAATACTACAAATAAAATTTTTACAAAAATTATGCTTTATTTCTTATAGAGAATAATCTTTCACGCAAAAATCAACTTCATCGTCTATTTATAACAAAATTTTATACCAACTAAATCACTTATGATACGTGCCTCGTTTAATTCCATTTTCTTTGTTTTATCCATCTGGATGATTTATTATTTGTTTTTCTACTAAAACATACGAAAAAGGATACCGAGTCCTTCTGCCGTCCTATTGTCAACGACGAGTATACTCTTTAGTTTTCTGCTTGTAAATTATTATGTATGATAATATGTGCACTTACCAAGAAATAAAAGGGTTTTGGTAAACAATAACACTCAAAATATAAATGGCAATGGGAATGACTTCAAATAATTTAGGCTTGGTAGCGAATGGGTTAAGAACTATTAGTCATAATCGCTCTAAATCTCTGTCTGTGTACGTTCAGCAGGGGCAGGTCAAAATCTAGGGGTTGTTACCGGGAGTATGAAGAATATTCGAAGATAATTTTGAACTTTTGGAAAAATGTCAACCTCGCATTTTTTTAAAGCTTCGAAAGTAGTGGTGTACACTTTATTGAGAGAGATTCAAACTTTTTACGAAAATACCTTTGAGAACGCTAATAAATTTTTTCATCATGAAATTGATGAGATTTTGGAATTTATTTGTAACTATACAATTCCTTCGGAAGCACCGAATTCAATGGTAGACTATTTAAAACTTCTTGCGGCAAGTGCTCATTGGCTGCATCAAACATCAGCTTTCATTGATTTTTTGTAAAAAAAAAAAAAGAATCATGTTATATATATAAGTATTACAGCGGCCGCAATGGCCAAATAATTGCACTGCTAAAGTACTAAAGTACTACCATTCGGAAGGCTAAATAAAAAATTAAGTTAATTCCTCTAATTGCAATCGCCCCTCCGCAGCAAATGAGATCTCTTCATAAATATCCATCAGCGGTTCGGAGGCGGGTTAGTATAAACTGCATTGCAACTTACAAGTATTTGATTTTATTTGCTCTCATATGCAACTTTTAAGTTGAGTTCTTTGTTATACAAATATTGATAACATTAATTTTTTTTTGTTGAAATATTTATTAATGGCTTTACTTTACCAGATACAGAGATTTTGGCCATTACTGTTGTTCTAATTGAATACTTAAACAAATGTCCGAAAATAACTGATGGATTAACTAAGCTTTTAGTTGCACAATATCGGATAATAAATCAGTTCATTATCAATCACTTACACAAAATCACGAACAATAGATGACAAAAGAAAAGCTAAACAAAGAACGTTTTGTTTCAATGCATGAAAATAATATTAGGCAATTTATATATATATGTACATATATGTTTTGTATACTTGTGCGTTGTGTATATATGTAACACTTCACACAAATATGATTGTAAGAATTGTATTTCTAGTAGTATATATAGAAATATGAACGCAGAGTTCTGCTAATCATTACTCTAAAGGACTATGTCAAACTGGTTGCGCTTGTTTTTAAAATGGTATGTAATTAATTAATATAATATATATGATAATATAATATATTTGAATGTGGATTATTAATTTGCATAATCTAAATTATTTACAGCTCATTCATTTTGCTATCGTACTATTTTACATTACCTTTCCTTGTTAAGCTTTCTGTGGGACTTATTAACAATTTCTTTGCCTCCTCCGTATCGTTCAATATGGATACATTATTGTGCGCATGGAATTTTTGTATAACAAATTTTTATACTAACTAAAATATGTAATTATTTTCAAAGCATCAATTGGAACACATCATTTCCGGCCGTATCCGTTTGTGAGATTTATAATGGTGAAAAAATCTGGGATATGAGCGAGAAATATTTTGGCACAAATCATGATCTTCAAGTTGATGATTTTGTAGGTGAGGTGGTATTTTTTCGTGGAACTTGCTCTACTTGTCCTAAATGTGATCACGTGAAGTGTCCTCAGAATTTTACAGAGCTATTGGATCGGGTTCGTATGAGTAAAAATTTTATTGTTAAATTCTGTACGGTAACAGGTATCGATTATTTATAATTGAATGCGGTTTATTTACAGTTCCGTGGTAAATGTGAGCAATTGCTACTTAATTGTATATATAGGGATGAAAGTTTCGAGTGTTGTGATGAGTTTCTACCGATTCATACAGAGTATGGGATATGCTTTGCTTTCAACTCGAATCAGGCACGGTAAGAGTATTGATTTGTTAGAATTCTATTTTCTCTATATATATAATAATAATGTTCCTAATTGTAGGGTTAATTTGTTATACTCGTACATATAGTTTCAGTGCTGAATTTCGATTAAAATCTAAAATTGTTATAATTACTTCTTGTGGAAGTGGCGTAACAACATATTCATACTTCGTATTATCTTGTGTAATATTTTTAGTATTTAACTGCATCTCTGCATGAATGAACCATGCATCTGGACAATTAGTCCACAATTGAGGAAATTTTACTGAAGTTGCACAGATTTCAGTTATATTCTGATCTGCATATAGATTCTTGCGGGAGCAATAGCCGAGTAGTTAGTATTGCGTGCTACCATTCTGAAGATCAAGGTCAAAGTCCAAAACTATGCCAATAACCTGTCCCTCGGCAGAGGTTGTAAAGCCCTACGAGTGTATTTCCGAAATGAAATAAAATGTTCGTCATAAAAATCCATCGCCCGTTCGGAGGCGGCTTAGAATAAACTGTAGGTCCCTTTGTTGGAAAAACAGTGACTCTCGGCTCGGCTGAAAATCGCTTCAGCGGTTACAAAGTGATAACGTTTTCGTTGTTAACTTATAACTCGAGAACGGCTTCACCGAAATCAACCAAAGTTATACAAGATATTTCGACTATCTTGCAGATGGTTTATATATGTACATATGCCCAAATTTGAAAAGGGTGCGTCGCAAATCTAAATTCTTACATATAATAAAAATATATAATATAAATATGAAGGTTTGTTTGTGACTAAATTTCTTTTAAATGGATTAACCGATTTAGATGAAATTGTGTATATGTGTTCAAAAGAACTACAATAGTTACATTTATAATTCATAATGATCTTTACTCAAGAATCATTTAGATTAACATTCGGTCATTGAACAACGTTGTCACTTGTCTAAAAATTTTAATTTAAAGTAATTGATGAGATTCATTATACAATATTGGCATATTGCAACTGCTGAGTTTTTACCAGAGATAGTCAGCGATTAGTCGCCACTCAAATGAAAATGTATATATAAATGCTACGAAGTAAGCCAAACGGCACTACTTTGGTCTACGCTTGTGTTCAATATGATTGGACGACTAAAAATACTTTGTAACCATATGGATTAACCGAATCATGAAATTCAAAACAGACTGTATACAAACATGACGCAGCGATCTACGATCTGTTGATCCTTGATCCCCTTCCCGGAAAAAAATATTGTATTTGTTAATCTAGACAAAAACATACCAGCGCACTAAATTTCGGTAAATTTACGGCATCGGTTTGTCTAGTCAAAATAAAAATTCAACAAAATTTAAGTATCAAAATATTTGTCTCAATAAAATCGGTATCTGGTCCACTTCGTGGTCAAAAATTAAAGTTAAGTATTGTATATTGAACCATAGCTTTAACTTTATAACCGACTCTAGACCCACTTCACAGAAGAAACACTGTTCCATGTGCTAATTTATTTAAAAAGCTGCCTGGGCACCAAATTTCAAGTAGATTGAACAATACAGAACATCCAGGTTCACTTCCAGAAAGAAAAAAGGATCCTTATCTTAATTTAGATAAAACTCTACATGTGTACCATTTCACGTAAGCTGAACAATACAAACGATTTTTGGGGAAGAAAAACTGGTCCTGATCTTAAGTTATGAAAAAAACTACCAATGCACTAAATTTCAAAAAGAAATATGTTTAAATTTATATATGTACTTCCAAATTAAAAGAATTATGCTTGCGAAAAAATCGACTTGTGGCGTAATCATTGTAAAATTATATATAGCACTAGCGTACCCCAGCGTGCTTTCCTACACCTATAAAAAAATCAAGAAAATCTAACTGATATTTTGAATTTTCGAATTTTTTTTGTTAAAGGAAACGAAAAAAATTTATTGAATTTTTTTTTTTCAAATTTAAAACTTTTTTTATTTTATTTTGCTTGCATTTTCATTTTTTTTTCACTCTTTCTCTCTTTCAACACCACATATAACGTAATGTAAGCTTATTTTGGAATTTTACATGTATGTATTTGTTATTGTTGCATGTATTTTGTATGGTTAGCGACCAATGTTCATTTAAATGGTCATATCTCTGGAACGGCTGCGCCAATCTGAATGATAACTTCACATTAACCTTCTCCTAATATTCCTTTATAGCTGGTGCAATTTGATCTGGTGGTTCATCAAAATTTGCATTGATTTTTATATATGTATATAGATATGTATGTAGTTGCCATTGTGAACTATGTATGTATGTATATAAACGCTGAATTTAACTTTTTGCTGTTAAACAGTTTGGTTGACCCCTTCAACCTGCCTTATGGATCGTAATTTTGTTTAGTCCTTCCTTTCGATTTCTATTGTATTTTCATTAAATGATATTTTAAATGAATAACATATATACATATATTAATAAATATTTAGTAACAGTTAATAATTCATTTATTAAGTACAGTCTAATAATCTACGTATAGTAAATTTGAATTGTGTGTGCGATTGTACCTTATGGATACATTCACATTTTCGTATATTTACCCATTTTCAATGATTTAATCTTGTAGCAAAAGCTCTCAAATGAAATTTGCCAACAGTCGTGAAACTGGTCCTGGTTTCTTGAAGTTTGACGCCACTGCTGACATCCAACTACACATACACCCACCCTCTGATATTCCACTTAACTTCTTCGAGGGTATGATTCGGGAGACGGTATTGCTAGGCAGCTCCAAGGAGATTATTATTAATATTATGGAAGTACACAACCACCCTAGTGTTTACCAACTTTCAATGGAACAACGTCGATGCCGATTTATTCATGAACGTACGGATTGGGGACGGGAGGTAGACCTATATGACTTTTACAGCTATTCCATCTGTGTTGTAGAATGTGATTTGGCAGCGCAATTGCAGTATTGCAATTGCACGAGTCATTTTCTAGCGCCAGCTATAAAATGTAATGAAAGTAAAACATGACTATATACAGTGCATCTTGACTAATTTTTCATTATAATATTTACAGCAAGCAGTGTTTCCGTTCCCATGTGTGATTATCGCGGTTTAAGCTGCCTCACTCTTTACTATGAAGAAATACAACACGAAAGAAAATCATGTCATTGCATGAGCTCATGTGAAGAGCCAGAATATAATATAGTTTACAGTTCACCAGATGGGTAAGAAATATAATCAAAAAAGTAAATGTGCATTAAAAGTTTGTTTATTTAACAAAAATTTAGCGAAAGTGAAAGTGATAAGGAAGTTACAAAGGTGCAAATTGCACTCATTGAATTACCGACGCAACGGTATGTTCGACGAGTCACAAAAACACCATTGGATTTATTGAGTAAGAAATAATTGAAGCACATAAATATTACACATACAAAGTATAACTTTACCTCCATCATTTACTTTTTTCCAGTTTCGGTGGGTGGTATTGCCGGTCTCTTCTTCAACGCATCGATAGTGAGGCTAATAGAAATATTATTTTCATTAAAGGAGTTTAAATGCAAAGGTGTATGGAAAATGTTTTAGATTATATGTAAACATTGCAAATTTTTTATGTACACCATAACTACGTATTCGACGTGTAAACGCATCCCATGTAATAAATAAATATTCTATTCAAGCTATATTTCAAAGAAATTTGTTCCTTGAAGTTGTAAACATGCTTAGATAACGTTCAGGTACATCACCATATACTTTGTGAATTACTGAATATTTATTAGGTATACTCTAAATTTAATCATTTTTGGAATAACTTTTTACTTTTTATTTATCATCGGGTTTACTTATTAAACCTTGAAAAGTATTTTTACATATAATGACTAAAAAATAAAACTTATGTTTAACAAAAAATAACCAATAATTTCAAAGTAAATGCGCTTTTTATTTCAAAAATTCCATTCTAAGCACTAGATAAATAACTATAAATAATTATTTATTGCAAGTTACACTTTCTGGAAATTCGTTAAGTCTTACATATATTTGTACAAACCACATATTTTCTCATTTTGTCTTTCATTTTTTATAGACTTAAAAATTTGCAAATCATAACAATTATTTTTGTCATTACAATGTTTTCATGAAGATATTGCTTAGCTTACGAAAAAAATTTACTATCTGTGCGTTTTTAGTTTTATCCTTGTCAATTATTTCCTTCCTTAGCCCATACTTATTTTTTCTGTGTGCAGCATAGGCGTATACGAGGCACCACCAGCTTCTTGTGGCAGCGGTGACACAAATCGTAGGAATGTTTCGATGTATGAGGGTAAGTAGACAACACTGGAGAAGATTACTAAACTAAGTGTGAACAGCACAAAACTATCTAAAAATATTAAAATTTATTAGTGATTAGTGATCAAAGATATACAAATAGTATATAAAACACATAAGTATTTTTTTTGACCAATTTATTTGATCTATTGTTTTTCAACAAATAGATACATTAAGACTATAACAGTTCGTCAATCAAACAGCAACAAGGCGAAGCATTTTTCCATGCTATCATATTTTCGAACTATACTCAGCCATTTTCTTCCGATGAGCGGTCGCATTAGAAAGAAAACTGTTTACATAACTTAAGTCGTTGACACAAGTAGGAAGTGCCCACACTATTCACAGGCTATCGCAGTTAAACTCTAATTGGAAAGAGTTTCTCTCAAGGAAATTTTGAGTGTGAGATATAAATCTATGAGGAATTTATTTTTGTCTTCAGTTTAAAGTAAATTTAGTCAATTTAGTAATTATTTATCTACACAAAGAATTTTGTTTATCAAACCGAAAAGTGAATCATCAATTCATTAAATGAAACCATGTATTAAGAATTGTTATTGACGTAATTTTTTTTAATTGTATTACTTCTATCAGTAAACTTATTCAAGAGTAAAATACAATCAGTTGGGTTTATTTTTAGAACAATGTTAAAGCAACAGGCTTTTTTATATGTTTAGAAACACAATTAGAGTCGAATATATTTTGTTTTACTTTTTGTGAATATCATTATGATATTAACTTACTTATCAACTTTTTTTCCCAAGGTTCAAACATGTATATGCAGGTGACCAATTCATATTGCATGTAGAGGCTCAACATCATATTTTTTAAAAACTTCAACATTTTTCCGCAAAGTAAATTTGATGATACTTAATGAAATAATAGAGGCTTGAGGATCACTATCTTTAGCTCACTCCGTTGAATTTTGTTATTAAGTAAATATATAAAGAATTATACTTTCAAATTCAGTTTATTTTGAAATGAACTACATTCAAACTTTTATTTATCTTCCAGAACGAGAGATTTACCAAAAATTGTATTTTGACGTTTTGTAATCATCTGTTGTGTTACCATATGCACATTGAGACATAGGTAACAGAGGAATTTCCGAGTAAAGTATTGCGGCGAAAACGCAAAACGAATGACAGATGAAAGAGAGAAGCCGATAACTGGCACGTTCGAATCGTAAACATTCGTTATTATATTCGATCATTCCAGGCGTTAGCGGCGTAAAATCGACAAGCATATAAGCACGAAACACAACTGCAGAGAAAATCAGTCGTAATGTGAACGCGTTGGGATAACACTACTGTGAAGTAAAAATAGCACATTGTGAAAGTTGTAATATAAGTGATTGTAGCTAACTATTCTTCGGGATTATTGAACTGTAGTAGTCACTTTAGCGCTGTAAGATCTGCTCTCACTCGGAAATATTGACCATAATGATATTTGTGGAAAAGTTTGATGCAATCCACCAACGCTAGTAGTTCTCTCCGAATTAGGCAGTCCACTCTGGTTTCCCAATAAACCGGCTATAGTAGGCAACTACCTTCTCTTGACTATTAATCACTTGTGATAGCCACTAGCATCTGTATCTATAATGAATGTTGTATGTGAAACCGAGTACGCTAGCTTATGCCCAGTGCATAGCCGTTCTTTCAGAACTTAGAAGGCCTCCTATTCTTAATTCGAGCAAATTTGGTCAATCCTTCATTGCTTCAATATTTTCCTTCGCTTCTTAAGACTTAGTTTAAGACCAATGCGAGCTATTCTCTGAAAAACTTATTCCAAATTATTCAGGTGTTCCTCAAAGTTTTTTTCCAAATACGATGATGTCGTCAAGATACACCACAAGTCTTCAAATGTATTCCTTTGAACACATGGTCGATTAGTCTTCCAAAAGTGGCAGGAACTTTGTATAATCCAAAGGGCATCATTGTGAAGTGTATAAGACCGTTGTCGATACTAAAGGCTGTCTTCTATTTATCTTCTTCACTTACATATACCTGACCCTCTTAAGAACCAGTCTTGAGAACCATTCTATACCAGGTATAACAGTCTTTCTTTGTCACATGATTTAGTCTCCGATAGCACACGCAGAACCGCAACTGGCTATCTTTCTTTTTCATAATTACGATGAGCTCCATGGACTTTCAAATGTTTCCATAACACAGCTTTCGCTTATTTTAATTATAATTTTTTTTATTTGGGTAACAGCTTCACGTTTGGCTAGTGGGTCACTTCCAGGAGCTTGACGAATTGGTCTAGCGTCACCAGTATCAGTATATTATCATATATGATTTGTACTCCTTAATTCGGTTATCCATGTCGATTTTAATGCCTTGAACCAACAAGAAGTCTACTCCTATGATGACTTAATCTACAATCTGCGCAACTATAAAGCTGTGTAACGTCACAGTCACATTCCCTATTGTGATCTCACATCTTACTTTTCCTAAAACTTGGGTGTCCTCTTCAGTCATCGTTTTCAATCTTGCTCAAGGTACTGGTCTTACTTCTTCAGCGATCAAGTCAATTCGAATGAAGGAGTGTGATGCGTCCGATCTACAGATAGTATTCGCTCAGGTCCATCCACATATCCACCAATTGTAACATTGCTTGCTTTTCTACTAATTTGCGAGTTGGAGATTATGGGGTATACAATTGCAGGAGCCAGGGTACGTTTTAGTTTAACGACTGATTAGAATCAGATTCTCTTTCTTCAGCCATTCGTTTGCGTCTGCTTAAGAGTACCGCCATTTCACGTATTTGGGCCTTCAGCGAAAGATGACTTTAGATTCGCATATGTTTCTCGCTTCGTGTATATGTCCTTTATTCCCCTGATAAATCTCTAGATTTTTACCCTTTCCAGGCGCTCCCCAGATGCTTTCCTAATAGCTAATTGAGCTAATCTCTTAATTTTGGAATCATATTCTTGAAGAGATTCGTTTGGTTCTTGGTTCTCCAACTCAATCTGATAAAATTGCCTCCTGTGCTCGCTACCATAGCGTATATCCACGGTTCGAATTAATGCATCGTAATCATCTCTCCCTTACAAAGACGCGTCATCATTCTTGCGCCTGGACATCATTTTACAAAACTTCTAGCTTTATACTATCACAGCGCCATGTGACATCAGATCCTGGAAGTGGCTATTGTAAATATTCGACAAAGTTATTGGGTGTCTCGTCTAAGAAGTCTCTTGGGCAGCATCATAGATAAAGTGGTGCAAAAACTGGGACTCCATTGATGGGACTGCTTCCTCTGGATAGGCTCGCTCCATATGTGCGTTTATTCAGCTACATAGGGCTGGACTGCTTCGGTCCAGTATCTCTAACTATACGACGCAGCACTAAGAAGAGGTGGGTGGCACTCTTAATATGTTTGACTGTGCGGAGGCTAGCTCAAGATTTAAGTGATTTGGTTTTCATATGCGACCGCAACATTCCACGTCGAGAATGGTGCCGCGTTAAGGCCCCAGGTGTTCCCTGGGCTGATGGTGAGGTCTGGAGTGGTGACATACGAACTTCTGACGGTATTAAAAGACGTACGGTCTCGAAGCTGGCAGTGCTGGACGTTGAAGATGGTTGGGAATCCGGTTAATTGACGAGGCCGGTGATATTGCTGATCGATATACATACCTATTTTATATACACACTCTTCTTTTATATATATATTTATATATAATTTGGTTATTTACTTATGTTTTCTCTTCATTCGCAAATTGCCTAATTTTTTGTTTGTAAAACACAGTATGATATTTCCATTTTCCCGGCTGACTGGATTAATGTGCCATAAGTGCAATTTGAATAATTTTTTGCATATATTTGCGTATATATGTATGTATTTACGCATTGCACTCCCTTCATCAGCCACTGACCAGCAAGGAAAGTGGAAGAATATCCTGTGGTAAGTGTTTAAATTTAAAGGTAATTTATTATATTTTATGAGCATAGTGTAATTCAAAATATTTTTAGAAATCTGTAAATTTGCTATTCTTGATCACTGACAGCTGGAATTTCGTGCATTCAGCTTTTGTGAAATTGCAGCATAGCATATTTATGTCCATACCCGTAGATAAGCTAGGAGTCGTTTCTTGAATCTTACTTGATGGCTGCTCCAACTCCTTTGCAGAATCAACATCTTCTTCCTTCTCTATATTCTTCATGAAAGTTTCTTCATCCTCGCGACGGAATTCGTATCGGCTCAAGTCGATGCCTTCATATTACATTGATTATCGCAGTCGTGATTGTAGCTCCGCCTTATTTCCAGTTGTATACTCGTATAATCTTCGCCTTGCCAATTCCCTTTTGAGAGAAGGTATCGTCAAATCCTGAATCTTGTCCAGTTTCTTATCCTTAGGGACTTAGGGACAACTGCTACGATTTTGCTTAATTAACCTCGATAATTTCCCAAATCATTCGAGTCCGATCACTGTATTGTTAAATAAAAGAAATAAAAGTCGCCAACTATATTTGCAGTTTCTTAATAAAGAATTTACTCAACGTTCATTTATTACTCAATCACTAGCAATTCGCTTCACTATTTACAGTCACTTATATTATATTAAACCGGTATGATCGTGATGTTCTCGATAACGAATATTCTCGATTAACGCTCTAGAACATGCCACCTATCGGTCTTTTTCCCTTTCATCTGACATTCGTTTTGCATTTTCGCCACAGTATTGAAAAGCAATTTCAAACATAATTGAGAAAGCGTCGACTGCCGAAGTACTTGTAAAAACAAGTATATATATTGTGGCGAAAATGCGAAGCGAATGTCAGATGAAAGAGAGGAGCCGACAACTGGCATTTTCTAGAGCGTAAAACTAGACGTTACCGTAAAGAGAAATATTAGATTATTCTAGGCGGTTGGTTGCGAGCAACCGGGTTGTATATAAGGGCGACACGCGACTGCAGAGTCAGTAAGTAATGAGTAGTGAAGTAAACGCGTTGGAGATTACATTACTGTAAAGTAATAAAAACAGTACATTGTGAAAGTTGTGTACAAGTGATTGTAAATAGTAAAGTGAATTGTAATTGAATTGTGAATTACTGAATAATAAAAGGACATTAAATAAAGTCTTTATAAATAAAGAGACTGCAAATTAAGTTGGCGATTTTTATTTAACAATCAAGAGATCGTACCCGAAGGATTTGGGAAATCATCGAGGTTGATTCAGCAAGATCGTAACAATTGGTGTCAGAAGTGGGATGGTTAAATAAATCCATAAGAATAATAATTGAATAATGGTGAAGATTCAGGATTTGACTATACCTCCTCTCAAGAAGGAGTTGGCAAAGCGAGGATTGTCTACAACAGGAAATAAGACAGAGCTGCAATCGCGACTGCGAGAAGCAATGGAAGTTGAAGGTATCGACTTGAACCAATACGAATATTGAATATGAGTTAAATAATTGGGTCATCAAGGAAAATACGCTGCGCTATTTGTTGCGTTGAAGGGACCTGCAGCGGAAATTTTGCTGACTATTCCCGAATATGAGAGGGATAACACACACACAGTAATGCGAGCCCTAGAAAGACGCTATGGTAGCGAGCACAGGAGGCAAATTTACCAAATGGAGCTGGAACAGCGTGACCAAAAAGAGATGGAATCTTTGCAGGAATATGTTTTAGAAATCGAGAGATTGGCTCATTTAGCCATTGGGAATACATCGCGTGAGCATCTCGAAGGAGTAAAAATCCAGAGGTTCATCAGCGGAATTAAAGACGTGTACACCAAGGGAGAGACTTATGCGAATCCAAAGTTAACATTCGCTGAAACTGTTGCATATGCTCAGACACGTGAAACAGCGGCGCTGCTATGTAAGCTAGCCTACAAAGAGAAGCGTTTGGAGGTAGAAACACCAGATGTGAGGACTGAAATATTGAAAACTCTGAAGTCGATAGAAGGAATGAATCGTTCTGGTGTCAAGAATCAAGCTAGGAAGTGCTTGAGTTGCGAAAAAGCAGGTCACTTCGCACGCGAATGCCAGTCGGGCTCCAACAGAGAGGAAAGACGACGCAAACGATGCTCAAAAGCTGAGGGCATAATAGACGTCCGGCGAATAACAATTACACGAGCAGAAAAGTGGGAGGCAAGCCACTTAAGGAAATGTCAGCAAGAAGACCCTGACTTGGAATTGGTAATGCACGGATTGGAGGTGAACAGACGGCCAAGAAAAGAACAAATGGCAGCGGAAAGTCCAATCGCTAAGGCATACTGGGCCCAATGGAACAGGTTAGAGTTAATATCTGGCTGTTTGCATAGAGTATGGAAAAGTGAAGATGGCCAGTGCTCTAGAAGGCTAATAGTAGTTTCGAGGTTGGGAATTCCGGATATTCGTAAGGAATTCCACAATGGTACTAGTGGAGGACACCTCGGCATTAAGAAAACTTGGAGAAGATCAAGCAGCGGTTCTATTGGGTTGGTTGTCGTCAATCGATTGCTGAGTGGGTTGCTAACTGCAAGGAGTGCATAGCAACTAAAGGGCCAAAATCACGAAGCCATTACAAATTGAAGGCCAGGTATGACAAAGCGATGAACTCTAAAGGCTTCCAAAGTGGAGATTTGGTGTTGCTGTGAAGTCCACAATTGAAGAGGGGCCGTCCCCAAAACTTCAATGCGTTTGGGAAGGTCCATATAAGGTAATCAAACGGCTAAATGACGCAGTGTATCGAATGCAGAATGTTGGGAGACCAGGAAGCAAGATGAAAGTGGTCCAGCGTTTGGAACAGCGAATGTGATCGGGACGATCAGACTTAGGTGGAGGGCAGTGTGGCGAAAATGCGAAGCGAATGACAGATGAAAGAGAGAAGCCGATAGCTGCCATGTTTTAGAGCGTGTATCGAGAACATTCGTAAAGAGAAAGATTAGATTATTTTAGGCGGTTGGTTGCGAGCAACTGGGTTGTATATAACGGCGACACCCGGCTGCAGAGTCAGTCAGTAAGTTATCAGTCGTAAAGTAATCGCGTTGGAGATTACATTACAGTAAAGTAATAAAAACAGTACATTGTGAAAGTTGTATACAATGATTGTAAATAGTAAAGTGAATTGTAATCGAATTGTGAATTACTGCGTAACAAAAGGACATTAAATAAATTCTTTTTAAATAAAGAAACTGCAAATTAAGTTGGCGATTTTTTTATTTAACAATCCAGAAATCGTACCCGAAGGATTTGGGAAATCATTGAGGTTTAATCAGCAAGATCGTAACAATATATATATTTGGCACTTTGTAACCGCTGAAGCGATTTTTATCTGAGCTCCTCCTCCAGTTTGTGGTTTTAATGTTTTTACCAACAAATGGTTAGACCTAGTTTATTCTAAGCCGCCTCCGAACGATCGATGGATTTTTATGAGGAGCTTTTATTTCATGTCAGAAATACACTCGGAGGGCTTGACATTCACTGTCGAGGGGCGACCGCAATTAGAAAAATTAATTTTCTATAATTTGAAAGTAATTGAGGATTGCAAATACTATACAGAATTATAGTGAAATACATGGCCAATAAAAGTCTATTTAAATTTGTCTAACTTGGACTTATAAGCCAAGATCAAAACAGAGTCCATGAAAACTGAAGCAACTCTCGCGGCTGATATTGGCGCTGAATTTGAACACAATGCCTCGTTTCTTTTATTCCGATTAAATTTTAATGTCAAAGATCAAAAATGCTTTGTCCATTCTGTTGAGTTAATTGCGAAAGTATTAAAGGAACTTGTTACTGGATTTTCATTGGCAGTAAAATATATTTTGTAAGATCAATTCCGACTTGAGTCAGAAACATACATTTAGGATTTTTTAATAGGTGTGAACATGGAGTATAGTAGTGCCTTGCTAGAGGGCGTCGGTAGTGAAGGAAGTGGCTCGCTATCTAAATGGCACAAAATCTAAATGTCCTCGTGAAGGGAAATTGTGCGCTGGGTTTGAGGTCCGCCACTTAAAAACAAACTTCAATGAAAGAGAGACAACAGACTTAGATGAGAAACTCAGCTTGTTGATGTCCTCGTATGATTAAAGGCTAAAACCAGTATGTCCTTGTAATTTGTACTAATCGGCCATATAAAGGAGTAGAAATCTGGTTTCGAATTCGTGGTGGAAGAGGAACTTGGTCACCGGGCCCTAGAATTCAACCTGTTGGATGAAAGACTAACCACAATCCACAACAAAGCGAAGTTCATTAAACATATGGCTGATTTGTGCCCGGGCCCTCGCTCGACAGCAGATAAGTATGATATGGTCAATGATTCATTTTAGAAGAGTCTAGAGCGGAGGGAGCGCTAGGGGCTTGGCGACTTTAACGTCAGGGTTGGAAAGGAATGTATCTTCGCCACAACAGTCAGATTATTCATTCTCCATTATGAAAAACCTTCAAATGGGCTGTGGCTGATCGAATGCGCCGGGACCCAAAAAATAGTTGCCTCTAGAACTAGATTTCAATATTATCAAGCTACTTGGCTGCCTTCGGATAGAAAATCTCGCAACCATGTCTCCAATATTATCACCCAATATAGTTGCTGGCTCAAGTTCTAATGCAAATGTGGCGGTCGTGCGACGGGATGATGTTAGGCGCATCATATGGTTGCACATATCGTCTTTTATGAACACGGTTACTGAAGAAAATATTTTGGATTACCTTGCCGTTCATGCTTCTGTTAATAAAAGAGACTTGATCTGCTTTAAATTAATAAAAAAGGGTGTGGAGCCACATATGTTAAAATGGGTAAATTTTAAGCTCGGCGTGCCTGAAGAGATATCGGACACGGTTTTAAAATCTGAAATCTGGCCGGCGAATGTCACAGTCTAATTTTAATAATAATTCAAATTTTAAGTTCTTAAAAATTTATTTTCAAAATGTATCTGGTCTTCGGACTAAATGTTCGGCAGTATTTACGTTTAGCTCTTTTTTTGGACTATGATATTTTCGTTTTGGTTGAATCTTGGCTGAATGATAAATTCTTTAGTAGTGAAATTGTTGATCCAAATTAGTATGACGTCTTCCGTAAGGACCGGGATAGTGTTAAAACGGGTTGCTCCAAAGAAGGGGGTATTCTCATTGCTGTTCGTAGAAAGTTTCAGGCGGCATTGGTAACACTTGCTAACTCTGATACACTTATTGATCAGCTCTGTGTACGTGTTCATGGTTCCTCTGGAATCTTGTATTTGTGCGCCTCGTATATTCCTCCGAATTGTGCAGATAGTTTATAAATTGCACATGCGGATAATGTTCTTTCTCTGTCTTCGAATGTTGTGGATGATAATCATCTTTGTGTCCTTGGGGATTTCAATTTATGTAACTTAAATTGGTCTCGTATTGAAAACACGGCTGTTTTTATGGCCTCTAATGTCAACTCTTCAGCCGAGATTCATACTATTGACAGTTTTTTAAGCGTTAATTTAATTCAAATCAATGGTCTACGTAATAGGCTAAACAGAATCTTAGACTTAGTGTTTATATCGAACAATGTTAACTTTACATTATCTGAATGCATTACACCAATCTCACAGGCTGATATGCATCACGTTCCTATTTCTCTCAAACTAGAGTTTTACGAATTTGCAGAAATTTCTGATAACCCTGAAATAGAATTTAACTACACCGATTGCAATTTCTCTATTTTTAATGATGCCTTGATTAGCATTGATTGGTTTGACGCCTTCCGTGGTAATGATGTTACTTTATGCTTTCATACTTTTAAAAATATAGTTTATAACTTGTGCTTGCAGCATGTCCCTATTTATAAAAAAAGAAAATATAGGACGCCCTGACATTTAAGGAATCTGAAAAACAAGTTTTTGAAAAAGTACAATACGACTGGTGATCCTGCGTACCATTCAAAATTTCAATTCCATTTGAAGGAATTCAACTGCCTGAATAAATTCTTGTACAGAAATTATATTCTGAGTTTTGAGAACAATATAATGTTGAACTCAAAAGCTTTCTGGCGTTTCATCGAGTCCAAGAAGGCTTGCTCATCTATCCCAAATAATGTTTTTTTCAATGATACATTTTCGAATAGTGCTGCAGATTCTGCGATTTTGAACCAGACTCTCACTCAACCTCCAGTTTTCCTTCCTTTAGTGCCTCGGCTCTAAATTTCGGCTCTTTGCGAATATCTGTTACGGATGTTGTGAACGGTATTCGGAAGCTGAAACCTTCAACGAAGACGGACTCAGATGGGCTATCAGCTATATTGCTAAAAAACTGTTTGTGTATAGCTGGAAGATGACCTCAGTTACGCCAATATTTAAGATTGGTAATAAAAATGATGCTCACAATTATAGGCCGATCTCGAAGCTCTTTTCTGTTTCTAAGCTTTTCGAAATAATAGTAAATGATAAAATATATTTTGCGGTAAAAGGCCTAATCTCGGACAATCAGCATGGTTTCGTCCCAAATCGCTCCACCGTTACCAACTTGTCAATATTGAGTGAATACTGCATCTCCGCGTTTCATAATAGATTGCAAGTTGACACGATTTACACCGATTTCTCAAAGGCTTTCGACAAGGTATCGCACCAGATACTCCTGGCAAAGCTGGCGGCGCTGGGCTTTCTTTCCACATTTTTGCTGTGGATCGAATCTTACCTGTCTAATAGACGTTGCGTAGTCGACGTAAACAATGCCACATCCCGGCCCTTTATTGCTTCTTCTATTTTGGGGCCCCTATTTTTCATTTTATTTATTAATTATTGCTGTCATTTGGAGACCCTATCAAGTTGGACCCTCAAAACGTATAGAAAGAGTGCAGAAAGTTTTTTTTACTATTTGGTCTACGATCGCTGAATTTTACGGACCCTTTACCATCATATGAAGCGAGATGCTTATTGGTCGAACTCCATACACTTGAAAGTAAAAGATCCATTCTGTCGTGCTGTTTTGTAATTGGTATAATCTTCGGAGTTGTTGACTGTTCAGCACTTCTAAGCAAAATTTGCTTCAATGTCCCATGTAGGAATTTCCGGCAGATTGAAACTTTTAGAATTGGTTTTGCTAGAACTAGTTATGCCGCAAATGCCCCCATCGTAAGGGCTTGTTCTGATCTCAATTTGTTTTTCAGTTCTACGGGTGTTGACCTCACTTCAGGACATGTAAATCTAATTAGTCATTTATGATCTTATTTTTCTTAGTAATAGTACTTATAGTCTGTAAGAATTTTGTCAATTCAAAGACTTAAATTACAAATAAATAAATAAATATTTGGGCATGCTCTGAGGAGCACACATCGAAAGAACAGCCGACACACACAATGAAGGTTTGATGTCGAAGAGCTATAATCTCATCAGAAACTAGGTATAGGGGACTGTGAGGCGACATTTTAAGCCTCACACTTGTAGCTACAAATTTTAACTACTTGTTTTCGACTACCAAAAGAAGAGTTTGAGGATTGTCCTACAACAGAGGATAGAAGAAATGCTGCCTAACTCGCAAGACTGCGATCGAACTCAACGCGCACTGTGTAGGAAAGATATAGAGATTTAAAGAAGGAAGCGAGACACATTTGTCGACCGGAAAAGAGAGAGGTAAAAATGCATAAGTATGAAGAACTTGTGACTCTGGCAGGCAGGGTAATGTTCGAAGATTCTATGAGAAAATGTGAAGAAGTATGCATACATGATTTTTTTTTTTTTGTAAATCAACGCCAAATCCAACTAGAGGATATATTTTATATTTTATTTTAGCAACGTATTGAAAATATACTTTTTTTTTTAACAAATTGACTCTTGTGGCGTCTAGCGGATTATACTCGTAGTATATGTTTTGGTTATGACTGTGAACATATTTTTTAATATATTTTTCATATCCGAGCGAACGATATATGTTGATTACTCATATATGCGTAGTGTTTAAAAAACTGTACATTTCTAATTTTTCAACTTTATTAACTCTTAAGAAAACTATTTATAAAAATATTAAAGGTTTTACTAAGAAAGTCGAAATACTTTATGAAAAACTTACTTAATATTACTTAATCATATACAAGGTTAAATAATATTAAAACTAATAGTAAAAAGTATTTTATTGCAGCCTATTTATTTAATAATAACATTAATTATATCCTAGAAATTTTGGGAAATATTCAATGGTATTAACAAATTGAATGAAAAAAATAATAAAAGTATTTAACGTACAGAATATGAAAAAATAATAAATTTTTGAAATTTTCATGTAGATTCTAAAACTATTTTTTGTTATTGACACATTGCATTTATTATAATTATTTACACAACTTATTCGGATAAGAAATATACATGCATAACAAAATTTTTGTTATACTTATAGTTATTTATTTAATATTTACTTATTTTACTATTATACAAATTATTTTTAGATTGAAATTTATTCTATAATATCACACGCTGTAGGATTTTCAAACTCAACATAATAATTGTTATCATAGTAGCTAATTTATTTTGTCCTTTTAAAAAATTATTTACGCATAATTTAAATTAATTTAATTTAATTACCTATAAGTTCCTTTAACTATACTAAATTAATAACGCCATAATAACTTTCTTATCTAGCTAAATACAATAATTCATTTTAATTTTAGCGAAACAGTCGCAGGTTATAGTTGTAAAAATTATTAAGTAAACTTTTGTTTATTTGTAGTCCATTTGACTGTTATAAATAAAATAATATGCATGTCTGGTTAGCACGCAGTCTTCTCTACCTCTACACTAAAAGCGGATCTAACTACAGTTAAGGGACTTTTTTCACTGTATCCACAATTACTTTCAAAATAATTCTTATTCTTATTTATTTTGAAAACGTGAATTTATTTATTCCTAAAGTTTAATTCGTTAGATATTCTGAGATCATTTACTCAAATGCACTTAGGCTCCTTCGTTTGCCGCGACGGTCATATACATGTACTACACAACTACTGTGAGCACGTCTGATTCTTCATTGGCAGGGGGTGGCATTGATTTACAATTTATCGATCTCTTTCCGAAATCTTTGCGAGGGCTATCCAAAGAACCCACTGTATTTTTCTTCATATCGGAATTGGGCGTTTTGTGCAATAGAATTTGTGAATTACGCTTTTGTACATGAGCATGGTGCAGCTCTGTTTTGCTTGCCGCAATTGCTCTGCTACCCGTCGCACTCACCTCCAACTCGCAGTCAAAATTCGATTCACCGCAATTTGCCGGATATAGAGGTTGTGAACGATGTAGTGCTGAAGTGGAAGCGGCTACTAGTGAAGACACAGTTGCTAATTCCGGTGATGGATTGAGGCTAAGTTCCATGCCATTGGTGCGTCCTAATGAGCTTGTTGAACCCTTCAGTGGATTTGTATAACGCCGTAGATTCTCTTCGTTTTGTAAATTATTCGATTTTTCCTCCTCGTGCCGTAACACATCCATCGAGGGTGTGTGATTGATACCCGAGATAGAGCGTGGATTTAAGCGATTGCGCCACATAAGTGTTATAAATATGGCAAAGCCGATGAGTACAACGAAAATGCCAGAGAGAATGCCGATTAGCAGACTGTTGTGATTGCCTTCAGCAACAAGTGCAGTCTCTACTTTGACTTCGAGAATTGAGACTAATGACGCAAATTTTGCATTTCGCAACCCATTTCTGCGTTGGAGACTGTTTAATTGACGCGATGAGAGCAGCTCCCCGAGTAGGCCGACCGTGGTGGGTAATTGGGAATCAGCTGATTTTGTAGATGACTATTGATAAGACAAATTTATTTAAAACATATACTTGTAAGATAACTGCAGAAACGTCATTACTTACCACTGTAACTTCGATAGTATCGTTGGTGCCCATCTTTAAATCGCAAATGATAATTAGCATGGCTTCGTTGTTGTTGTACGGCAATTTTACTAACTTTGAAGCCAATAAAAAACGTAACACAGAGCAAAGTCCCTCTACTGAGGAACTCTGTACAACTTGTTGCAGATCAAGTAGGATAGTAAGACGTGCACAGTTTTCATTCAACACAGCTTGGTTTGGCCAGCAATCGGCGTTTGCGGGTAGACGTGGAGGAGCTACACGACGTGAAGGCTCTATTATACGGCAGTCACCACGTACAGCGCAAGGAGGAGAAAGACATGCCTCAGTCACTGTTGGCACGCAAACCTCATGTTGCTTGCAAACGCCAGATAAATTTGATGATTTCGTTGTAGCATCCACCTTGAAGCAATTCGGCAAACCACACCAAAGATTTGAACAACGTGAAGTACCATTCTCACAGATGCAAGCATTACAGTACTCGTCGGTGTTGCCAGAGAGCGCCAGTTCTAACCAGTCGCCTTGGCTTTGATTCAGAGCATGATATGGCGAGAGCGTATTTGTAGAGTTGATACAGGCTGATTTGGGATCAGATAGCACTGTGTGAATTGGAAATTAAATGAAATTTAGAGACTAAGTTTGTTTGCATCCAACTATTATATATGCTTACATATTTCGCAGCGTAATCCATGTCGGCCTGGGGGACAAATGCATGTAAAACCACCAATACCATCGATACAAGTTGCACCACCCAAACAAGGCTGAGGAGAACACTCATTCACATTTATTCGACAATCCGGCCCGGAAAAGCCTTTTGCACACAAACAGCGGAACCAACCAGTTCCAGATTCACAAATACCGCCATTATGACATGGCTGGCCACTGCACTGATCAATTGGCTCATCGCAAAATACGCCTTGCCATCCGAGGGTACAGCGGCAATGAGATTGTAATCCTTTCTCTGTTGAGCCAGGCAGGCAGGTGCCGCCATTCTGACATTGACCGCTATAACATTCGTTAGCACGCTCGGAGCAACGCTTACCTGTAGTAGATAAAAAAGGCAATTAATAAAGGTGTAAAATTTATGACTAATACTTATTTATTACACATATACAAATATATATGTGTATATTGTGAATACCTATGTGCAATAGATGGATATAAAACGCATTTTCTTGAAATTCTGTAATTAGTTAAAAATATCGAGCTCGACTAAAAGTAGTTTTCTAGGCTAAAGTTCTCAAAATATACCGACTATATAGTAATATTTTTAATATAATGTAGTAATAACTTGATTTTGACTGCGACTTCGTCCTCAGGGAAGTTCTAATCGGTTGTAAAAAGATTTTTAGTTGATTTATTACGTTATTTATTATTGTGATAAAGTGTTTAAATAGTTATTAAAAATATGATTTTTTTAAATCTAAACATCAACCAAATGGAGTCATTAATACGAGTTTTTTTTGAATACATTGGTCCCATGTCTATTACCCGGAAAGTCCTTACTTATCGGATCCTTATCGGATGCCTACGTTATGAACAAACACCCTCTCCAAGTTTCAGGTCTCGGCGATCAGTGGTTTTGCTCTTGGATTGATCCGTCAGTTATTCAGGACACAATTATATATATATATATATATATATATATATATGTCTAACATATATTACTTTTAAACATGAAAGTTATCGTTGAAGCTTTGAGATTCAAAGAAACATTGTAAAACTCGAAATTCATGAAGTTCCTATCAATTGAGCAACTTTTCCAATTTGGTAAAGTACAGCGGGAAAATTAGCTCCTCCTTTCATATAAGTCACCAGTTTTACTTTGATATATCTAGCAAAATTGTTAAATCATCTTCGGTTCGGTGAGAAAAGTAATTAAGAATTAGCCAATAACAATATGTTTTATTCTCCCAAAGAGAGAAATTTACTGAGTTTTCACCGAACAGAGATTCAATAAAAATTAGCCAGCAAGTCATAAATATCAGCTGTTCGTTTTTACAGATACGGGTATATCGGTAGCATAGAGGCCAGAGGAAAATTGACTGTAAAGTTTTCTCCTGACACTGTATAATTGTCAGTAATAATACTGTGCAATAAAATGATATAAAAACAATTCACAAAAATGAATGAATGAAATTAATCCAAAATCAGATTAAATTGTACAAAACTCTAATTATATAAGTACAATAATTATTTGCCTTCAATATTTCTAGTTCCCGATTTCTTACTGCAGCTCATGGGTAGCGTAGCCGATGGTTACTTTTACTTATTTCTTTTGTTCTTTTAAATTAAAATTTTAATTTTAGTTTTTTTGTTTTGTTGAGAAATATGCAACCATATGATCGCAAATCATATTTTCGTACAGAACTGAATTTGTATAATAAATTTGTATGTATAAACGAGTTAAATTGAGATTGCAAAACCTCTACACTTTGTGTGTAGGGTGCGATTGAAAAAGATCAACCAATCTCAATCAGAAAGTGTTAATAGATGAATACACACAATAAAATACGCTAAAGAGGCATAGACATAGGAATATAACTTGTTAATAGCATGCTTACGAGTTTCCCCCCGATGACGTTTAGAGGGCATCTATAAATCATTGAGACACCGCACATTTTGTAGCAATAAATAAATTAATTATGCTAGAAAGAGAGTGTAAATGTACAATGCCCGCAAACAATTGAACATATTCTTAAAATTATTTCTCAGGGTTATCCTGGCTAACTTTTCGACACTATCGCCCTTACCATAGCATGTATGAATGCAAGTTGGCCACTGGCTAACTGCCATATGATGCCACTTGTATAAGAAATGTATGAACATGCACGCAAGCGCTCATCTACATATGCATGTCTATCTGTGCTACAAATCGGCGTACAAGAAACGAAATGCAATTTATTACTTTACTGTCACATCCTGCCACCGCCGCTACTGCTTACGGGCTGCTTAAAGCTGCTGAAACTCGGAATGCACGAGAGTCGGTGGTTGGTGACTGTTTGTGCAGAGCCTACTGAAAATATCAAGCAGCAGCAATCGTACTGTATGCTACCAATAACAGTCACACAATCATAAGTAGGCAATGCGAGAATTCGAACACGAAACGGCAATTGGAAACGCGATCTTTTGCAATTCGTATTAATTCGCTTTCAAGTTAAACACAACCGTACAAGACAGCGGATTTGTAAAAAAGTAGACAAGCAGAAAGATGTGGCAAGGAGAGAGAAGAACATTCAAGGCGCTAAGGATAGACAGACACACAATTATGTTACACTCTGAAAAAGCGGTAAAACGATATTTGGTTAAATGGATTCGGCGGCGAATGATCCCACCATCAGATAAAAACACTTCACACACGATTAGGAAATTTTAATTAAAATATTTTGTATTCTGTATCTTTCCTTTTTATTTAATTCTTTACTTTGTTTCACTTTTCGCATGGTACGGATTAAAGCCAAAAATAAAAAAATGGTGAAGATGCATATGCAACCAGATGGTCAGTAGGAAATTTTCTTAGTTATATTGTAAACACTTCTTATGACAATTTTTAGGCTAAACTATGAAAAATAAGAAAATTAAGCAAAAAGTTTTTAATCACATATGATTCCAATAATAATCCATACCGAAGACGACCCGGCGTTGACCAACCTCCCGCCCAACCGACCGAGGGACGTGCCTGATGGATAAACGTAAAATCCAACAGAGCTGTGATCGAAAACCATGTACAGCCCGAGCTGTCCTGAATCCGAGACCGATCGTGGAAGTTTAAAACTCCCAGTAAAAATTTCTTTATACAAAAAAATGAGTTAGAAGAATCAAATCTGGCGTAATGAGAATTAAAATCGTTACACAAACATTTGAATGGGTTATGCATTTCAAAATTTGTTGTGCTTAAAGGCAAGGAAAGAGGCCTAATGTATCTAGATTGTCTTAAAGGTACACTAAAGTTATAATACCTCTTATCAGCTTAGTTAAAAATAAAACTCCAGACATCTCTTGTCGACTCTGGAGTGAAGGCACATTAATAACTCTTAATCGCCTTTTTTTTTTAAAAAAGGGAGATTTTTATTCGCATCGGAATTTAGCACAGGAATTTATATGATTTCTGAAATCTAGCTTAGGGTCCATTGTGACAGACAGAGACAGAGAAGGACATATATTTACAGTTGTTTAAATTTAACGGTATACAGTTCACATCACATCACCTAACCACATTATTTAGGTCAAGTTGCAAGAGTTCTCTATTTTCTATAGAACGAACTGATTTAAAGAGCTTGATATCATCTGCGTACTTAAAGGGCTTTAGAATGGCGAACCACGTTTGGCAGTATCAGTATAAATAACATCGGTCTGATAACCATTTTTAAAACCATTACTACAAGGGTAGTGAATTTCAGTAGGTTCGATGAGGTGGACTTATTTTTACAAAATCCGTGTTCTGATATGTTAATAATTAATGATACTGAGTTAGCTAGTTGATCAGTTATAATAGTTTCAAAAATTTTGGGATAAAATATAACTCTGCAATGCCTCGGTAGTTTATGATACAAGATGTACTACCAGATTTATGTAGAGGTAAAATATATGACTTTTTCCATAACGAGGGAAATATATTTTGCTTAATTGAAGCATTGAATAAGTTCGTTAATGATAGATATAGAAAATCGGCACAAAACTTAAGTACACTAATAGATAGTTGTATTGAATAACGCACAACTATCATATAATTAAATAAGCACAGTGTGCAATGGATAGGCATAATTAAAAAAAATTTATAATCGACGTTTCCATTAATACGAAGTTATTTTGACATAAAGTGAGTAGAACAAAAAAAATCAATTAAGTTTATTTGGGAATATATATTTCAGCCGTTCGAAAGAAATTTTATTTAAACTTAAACAAAAAGTCTTAGTTGATTTGACGAACTCTATTTAATTAGTAATAC
The DNA here is from genome assembly GCA_030068015.2 of Neoceratitis asiatica. Lineage (NCBI taxonomy): Eukaryota > Metazoa > Arthropoda > Insecta > Diptera > Tephritidae > Neoceratitis > Neoceratitis asiatica. Next base: position 69,547,599 of record CM061528.1, read on the forward strand.
CTTTTCATGTGAATGGATTTTATCATAAAAAATAAAATGCAATAAAATAAATAATAATAATATAATAAAAAAATGAAATAAATAAAGTCTAATAAAGAAAAATAAAATAAAATAAAATAAAATTAAATTAAATTAAATTAAACAAAATAAAATAAATTAGATATATAAACTAAAGTTAAATAAAATAAATATATAAATCAAAGTACAATAATAATATATGAAAAAAAGTCTCGTGGAATAACTTCCCATAGATATATTTGAGTTGGAATAACTTCCCATAGATATATTTAGCAACACATAAATCTCTTATATGAAAGAGTTTAGCACTTAACTTCTTACTTTTTTCCATAAAAAATTTAATCATTCTAATATTTATACACTGCTGGATAGAAATCAACTTTATTTGATATTATCAATGTTTAAAGAGCGACCACGCCCATAAAATATTAAAAATACAAAAGTTCTTTTTCTCAACTGAAACTGCAATTAATTTCATACGTTTATTTTATTCGGTTCTGAAATAAATATCATGGTGGATATCGAAGATACCCTAGAATCTATGAGTTGTTTTAAATATATATTTTTTCTATTGAAAAACACATTTCTAAACTTTTTTGTGTTCATATATTATAATATGTATAAGTACTTATAAATATTAATAAAAAGAATTCTACATACGTAAATCAATATGGGACTTCACATTCAATCTGAACTTTTTATGTATGCATCATTTACAGATCAATACAGCTAGTAAGCAATACTTGTAACTTTAGTTCTGGAAACATACACTTGTTGCTTTATTTATTAAGTTCATACGCTAGTAGATACATATATCCACATGTTTAAGAAGAGTAAATAAAAACATTTCTTGTTAACACAAATTCATTAATGCTACCCGTCATTGTAACAATTATTTCTTTTTCCGCTAAAGTTTTCACACTCTTCCATTCTACTTTTTTAACTACGAGTATTTGTGCTCTTTTGTATGCATGAATTCTTTTTTTTTTCTTTTTGCTTACCTGTCCAACCTGTAATGCATTCACATGTAAAATCACCATCACCATCCAAGCAAATTCCACCATTTCGACAAGGATTTGGCGAGCACTCATTTAAATCTGTAAGCAGAAAGAAAAAGTTAGTCATGTAGAAATAAAATAAGATTACTAAATAAGTACGTTAAGACAAGTAAGGCAAAACAGTGCTTAAAAAAAAAGTTTACTAAAAATAAAAACACCTCCGCCAAGTTAATTGGGTTTTTGGCATGCAACATCTTTTTAGTTTTGCTTTGCCGCTGTTCTTGTACATTGTTGTATCGTGTTGTCCTGCAACATATCTGTCGGCCGCCTTTTTGCAGACAAAGTCTCAACAACTGTTTATACATACACTCATATGTTGATATATATCTGCCAGATAATGGTCTTTACTGTTTCGCGACTCTTAATAACAGCGTGTTGACTTCGCTTGTATGTTGATTTTACTTTACTTCGAAAATAATTTCAAACATTTTTAATAACAATTTTGGAAGTTGTTACAAACTAATATTTGTTTATTTGCATGTTTTCAAGACTTTTTTTAAATTATGTTTTAACTATTTTGTTTTAATTAATTTTATTTTTTTTCTCATATCTTATTTTTGTCGATTTTCTATATTTTGCTTTGTTTTTTATATTTTTAATGCTATATGAATCCCCTAAAATCAGAAAAACCCTTCACAAATTCACGCATTACTCATCCTTTCCTTTTTATACTTTTCATGAATATAAAATAGCTTTTGGTCCGAAGTATGTAAGTCCCTGAAGAAGAAAATTTATACCGATGTTATCGGAATGACGACTGGAGTTGATGTATCCATGTCCTTCTGTCCGTCTGTCTGTTTGAATGCAAACTAGTCCCCCAGTTTTTGAGATATTTCGCAAACCTGTTATCAAGATGCACATGTACATTTATACGAACATTTGTCGGAACCAGCCAGATCGGGAAACTATAGCATATATACGGCCGATTTTTTGATTCAAAATTTTTGGTCATAAACCCGCCAAAAAAGCATTAAAGAGCGAGAAATTTGGTATTCTAGACATACATATAGTATAATGAATTGTATGGTACTGAAAATCATACAAATCGGAAGAATATATTGTTCAGATATTGGTCAAAGCTCCATTAAAAACCATCTAAATGCGTGAAATTTATATTCTACACACTTAACTTCAAATAAATATTGGCATTAAAAATCTTCGATATCGTAAAACTATATAATATAGGCCAATATAACAACTTCCTTCAGGTATGAGGGTTTGCGTCAAAAATCTGGTAGCGTATATGAGCATTGTGTTACTCCGTAGTTGTATAGGGTGTTATATTTTTTATTTAGTTACTAAATAGCACTGCTGATTTGTTAACTCACGAATGTGCAGTTCATAGAATATAAATATAAATATATTTTTCAAAAGCTATCCATTGTTCTATGCAAGTTTTCCATTTCATTTACTATATTTCATTGCACTTTAGCAATTTTATTTATTGGATTTTCGCTTATTTATATTTTTATTTATAATTTACTGTTCTGAAAATAAATAAACGATTTCGTTGAGTTTTTCTGACGAAGTAAACTCGTCGATCACAGCAGACATAGGCTTTAAACGGTGGGAAAACATTTTATGTCTTCTTTGCTATGCCTATACGAACTTTTATTATGATTGAATAATGATTAATTTTATTTCTTTGTGAGTATGGAAAACCAATTAGATGATTTTACGTGCGATGTGTGCTGTTTATGTCTTAAGTTATTAGGCCTACTACACTATACGACCAGATGGTGCGTCTCTCGTTGGTGCGAAAATGGAAGAAGCGAAATTTATGGATTCAATATATTTGAATTATACAAACATTTTGTTTTATTTCTAATTTTTGTTTGTCTTACGGTGCGTTCTGTATATGTTTGACTTTAAACTGATTATAGGGATAGGTGGAGATATTTTCATGCTAACATTTCGTGTTTAAAATTTTTGTTTACTAAGTTTTTTAACATGATGTAATGTTGTTTTTTTTTCTTAAGGATTTTCTATTATTCTATTATTCTAATTTATTTTGGTGAGCAACTAACCAAATAAGTAAAATCATCTGAAAGAGTAATAATTTCCTTCAAAGGAAAAAAAGAATTTAAAGTACATATTTAAAAAAAAGAAAAAAAAGTTTCTTTCAAAACCTCTTCAATTTATAAAACTTAATTTGATTATAATACTACAATGAATTTTGTTTTTAATATTTCGAGTTTTCCAAATTTAGGATTTAGCGGGCGATATTTTTATAAAAAATTTACGACTTCAAATCGCGCGGATTATGCTTGAATGCATATAAACAAGCGGCTTATTTGTGGATATTACAAAATACGCTATTTTACAAGGAGTTTTTGCTTATATACGTATAGTCGGTATTTATATCTTATTATAAGTACTTAATTATTTATTATTTTTTACTTACTATGCTCACAGAAGGTGCCCGTATAGCCAACATGACATTTACAGAATGTACCAACATCGCCAATCTCGCAAGTACCATGTCCACTGCATGGGAGCGCATTAATGGTAGCATTAGCAAAGCAGCCCTCTGTAGAAGAGTTGAAAAATTAATCAATTAGTTTAGAATTTTTATTAAATATAACTATGAAACGTTTTTGTTTCTAATATTCAATAGCCGAGTTGTTAGCAGTGCGTACAACCATTCGGAATGCCAGGGTTCGAGTCCAGGCTCGAGCAACATCCAAATTAGAGAAAATTAATTTTTCTAATTGCGGTCGCCCCTCAGAAGGGAATGCCAAGCCCTCCGAGTGTATTTTTGACATGAAATAAAAGCTCCTCATAAAAATCAATCGGCCGTTCGGAGGCGGTTTAGAATAAACTGTAGATCCCTCCATTTGTACCAAATATAAAGGGTGTTTTTTACAGAGATATAGAACTTTAAGTTGGCATTACTTTTCAAGATGGCGACCGATTTAACAGCTGTCAAGTGATTTATTCTCAGTTTGGTTTGGCAATTCATCATGAATAGACTCACGCCTGAACAACGCTTGCAAATAATGAAATTTTATTTCGAAAATAATGGTTCTGTGCGGAAAACGTATCGCGCACTACGTCCATTTTAGCGATGTTAAGCGATGAAGCGCACTTCTAGTTGAATGGCTACGTCAACAAACAAAACTGCCGCATTTGAAGTGAAGGTAATCCTCAAGTGTATGTTGAAACACCGTTACATCCAGAAAAACTGACTGTTTGGTGCGCTTTATGGGCTGGTGGAATCATTGGTCCGTACTTTTTCAAAAACGATGGTGGCCAGAACGTTACAGTCAATGGTGATCGGTATTGAGCCATGATTACTAACTTTTTCATTCCTGAATTGAATAACCATGATGTCCAGGAGATGTGGTTTCAACAAGACGGCGCAACATGTCACACAGCTCGTGCCACAATAGATTTATTGAAAGACAGGTTTGGTGACCGCCTAATTTCACGTTTTGGACATGTGAATTGGCCTCCAAGATCTTGTGATTTAACACCGCTAGACTACTTTCTGAGGGGCTATGTAAAGTCATTGGTCTATGCGGATAAGCCACAAACGCTTGACCATTTGGAAGACAACATTCGCCGTGTTATTGCCGATATACGGCCACAAATGTTGGAAAAAGTCATCGAAAATTGGACGTCCAGATTGGACTACATCCGCGCCAGCCGTGGCGGTCATATGCCAGAAATCATATTTAAGATGTAATGCCACAAGATTATCTTTCGGATAAATAAAATTCATGTCAATCGAATAATCCATCGTTGTTTTATTGCAACTTAAAGTTCTATACCTCTATAAAAAACACCCTTTATATATATTCTTTCTTTTACTTACCATTGCATGGTGGCTGTGAACAAAGGGGTCGTATCTGTTCACAATGTTTACCCGCACGATCGGGTGGACAGTGACAGTAATAGCTGCCTGGAGTGTTGAGACAACGGCCTTGCAAACAAGGGGAGGGTGTACAATGATCTTTGGCCTCCTGAAATAAATTTTGGATAATTATTTATATAAGAATTAATTATTCAAAAAAAAAAAACAATATTACTAGAAAATATTAAGTTAAACTAAAATAAATTAAATAATACATAGTGTGGGTTATAGCAGATGATTCATAATTTTTTGTCTTCAGAAATTAATTAATTCCTCACTACGTAACTCATTTAAATGCAGAAACGCCTCTTAAAAAGAATAAAAGACTGAGCCTCTACTTCCACTGACATCATGCCAACGTGTTCGATACAATTTCGATTTACACATTTAAATAGTTATGTATGTATGCATATACATCTTTTCATGCTTCACTTTTTATTATTATTCATCTGCATATACATACATATGCACATACATATACGTTCACAAACATGAAACTTACTGGTTAATGAAGTATTTCTCATTAACTAAAAAATTTAACTCATTTTCTGCTGCAGTCACGGCAGTCCTAGCTGCACAACATAAAAAAACCAGCATCACTGGCAAACTAATCCCCAATGACCCAGTTCATCTTTTTCAAAGGCTATAAATCTCCATATTTCATTGACACCCCGAAAAATGGTGAGTTTTCAGTTTTGAATTTGGCATTCCAAAAAAAAAAAATAAAATAAAAAAGTAAATGAGTAAATAAAATAAAAAATAAAAATAAAAATAAAAATAAAACAAATACCAAAACAGCACTAATGTATAGCATTTAGACAATATTAACGAATATAAGTAATTATAAGCCTTTCAAGCAACAACGGACTATACATATGTATGTGCTAGCGAACACGTGAGAAATTCCCAAAAAACTTGCCACAAATATTTATTGCTAACGTGTTTTTTAAGTTTTTATTTTATTTTTTATTTTTATTATTTTTATTTCAACTCGATTATTTTGTTGGCTGATTCGTTATGCTCAAGTGAGTGTATGTGTTATTTATTCATTTATTTGTATGTATATATTTTTATATTCTCATCACAATTGATTCCTCGTAATGCGATTAGTGTTAAAAGGCATTAAAACATCGAATTCAACGCACCTAAGCCTCCCTGCCGATACATACCACCGACTTAGTGTGGTGGCAATTGTGGAGCATGTGAAGAGTCTGTAGTTCAGTGGCGTTTCTGCGCTAATGATTTTTGTTCGTGTTTTACCTGTACAATCATATGGCACAGAAAATGTTGCCTGCCGCTGAAACGCAAAACCTAACGATCGACTTAGAGCACAAAAAATTCAAACGATGTACAAAGCAAATAAAAATAAAAATCTACACAAGAAAAATAGCAGATTTTTCGTGTCACCTGAGATGCTAAAGTGGGGCACAGAAATTAGAATTTTTATTTTTTATTCAATAAAAAAATGATTAAATCAAAAATAAGTGTAAGCACATTTCCTTCATTTTACAAATTAAACGTTTTACGTTCATTACTTCCCTTCAAAGTTATTCATTTATGCATTAATTTGCCTAAGCTCTTTCTATAAAATGCAGAAAATCGTAATCAACCCGAATACAAATAGATCGAAATATTATTACCGTTAAGTACTTTAAATACATATTCAATCAAATGCGTGAATTCACAATTTCTAAACAAATTGGCTTTTTCAATGGGTTAAATTGCGGCATGCTGAGTCTTGGGCTTTGAAAAGTAAAGGCATTATTTCATCTGGAAAACTTCATTAATGTTTTGTTTGTTTAGAGTGTTGATAGGCCATATGAATTGGAGAAACCGATAAATTAAAGTCAGTAGAAAAATGGAAAAAATAAAAATATAACTTCAAACAAAAAGTTGAGTATTACCGTATGTTTTAACGGAGCAGCAGTTATCAGGCGGGAATAATCACATCACAGTTAGGTTTTAGTTGTACTCGATGCCTTTTTTTGCAATATCCGGTACATATATTTTTACTCGCTCTTTCACAAGAGAAGTATTTAAACCCTTTACTCAATTAAAAAATGGAAATTTGGATTTTTTATTAACGCTTTCCATTTCTTATTAACGTTAACTAGTAACGCAAATGTTTTTCATAAAACTAGAATTGAGAAGGCCTGCGCAACAGAGCATAGGCAACAATTTGATTAAAATGATGTAAAAAAAGAAGTACTTGAGGTCCTTAGTTTTCGTTTGCAATTATTTAATCTGACTGTAAAAATTGTTATAGGATGATTTGAAACAATTATAATTGAACTGAGTTTTCCAACCTAAGCCACAACCCTTATCAAGAGTAACACCAAGTTAATAAGTTTGTCTCATTGCTGAATCATAAAGAGAGGAGAACAAGACTGCGATGTATTGAAGGTTTCGAGCATATTCGTTATAATTATGTACCTTCTGCATTTAGCTCTAATTTATTTATTTATGAAAGCGAGACATTTACCATTTCATGACCAACTAAGTTTATACAGAAAATTTTGTACAAAACAAATCTATTTACCTCGCATAACGATCCAGAGTAACCCAACGGACAGATACATTTAAATTTGCCAATCAAATCCACACATTCACCACCATTACGACACGGCGAGTTAGCGCATTCATCTATGTCGGTCTCACAATCGCGACCTAAAAAAGAGGAGTAAAATATACTAACATTCATATCTACAAATATATTTATAACTAATGTCCTCAACAAAAATTGAAAGCATTACAAATTGAAATAATAAGCCGTGAAGGCAATCGAAACTAACATGAACGTCGGCGAAGGCGTTTGCGAAAAAAATTGGCATTTTAACATAATTTTTCACTGTATAAACACTCTATTAAATTATAAATATTATATGTATATATTTTTTTAAGTTATTTGAAATACTCAAAAGCCACTCACCCGTAAATCCAGTTGCGCATGCGCAGTGATAGTCATTCACCAAATCGATACATGTCGCACCATTTTTACATTGTCCCACACAATCGTCGATGTTTTGCGCGCAGGTTGGTCCACCCCAACCCTCGAGGCAGACGCAAGAAAAAGAACCAGGAAGATTGACACATTGTTGAGCATTTATACAAGGACCCACTGTCCTGGATTGGTGGTTACCCAGTGCGCCACTTAGTCTTATAACAGTAGCATTGCCCGCAGATGCCGCTTGTGATTGCAGGGCAGCCTTAGCAGCAGCCGTTGCAGCTGTGGACGATGACGCAGCACTTATGGCGGCAATCAACGCCGCTGAAGAGGTTGCCGATGAAATCGCATCAGCTAACGTTGTGTCTGCGCCATTGTTCATGTGTTTGTGTTTATGGTTGCGGTTGTTGTCGTTGCTGTTGATAGTCGTGTAGTGGGCTTCGCATTCATTTACATCAATTTGACATACATCGCCTGTCCACTCGGGAGGACATTCACAGCGAAAACCGCCGATTAGATCGATGCAAGTGCCACCGTGTTCGCATGGACCGCCAGCACACTCGTCAATATCTGGTAGCAGGAGGTGGAAATGAAGGAGAGAGAAGTGGTAAAAATTAGAAAAATAAAGTAAGGAATGAGTTGAGATTTTTCTATACTAACAATTGTGGTATTCATTTGATTCGAATAGCAGATACAACATCATCTATTATTGTAATTTCGTGCTTTGTTGCTTTGATGCAGTTACAACTATTGTTGGACACTTGCAAGAAAACATGTACATATATGTACACACAGACATACGCCTCATATGACCAAAAGTTGGACGAAACTATGCTCGCTTGGGTGATGGGTGAATGATGTGGCAGACGAGGCAGTATCAGCTAGGAAGCTGCAAATCAAGTACATTTCATACTCTCAACCCAGTTATATATGTATGTATAGCACTAGCGTGTTCATAGCATGACTGTTTTTATGTTTACAAGTACTTAAGATTCTTGGCAGTGAGACAGTTTTATCTATTGTTGGAAATCTAATGTTTGGATTTACTCTTTATTTATTTCCATCATTCAAGTGTTGTTAGTCTTATTCTTATCTCAATTTGGTTTCTGTCTCTCGGTTTTCTTTTTTAGGCATCTTTTTTTACTACATTTGTGATATTGCATAAATAAAAAAATGTGCTCAATGATTTCGAAATTTGATAGGCAAATTTTTGTTGGAATTCACTCCTATTCACATTAAATATTAAGTAAGATTTAAGACGCGAATTTTCAAAAAAAAAAAAAATTGAGGATAAACGAGAAAGAAAACCCTTGACACTAAAATATTTGTGGATTTATTTTTACTTATATGTTTACTGCAGACGTTGTTCTAGCCAAATTTAACTTTTTCATTTAGAAAAAAATATAATTTATAAACATATGTATTTAATGTTTGATTTTGTATCTGAATTAGTTTTGAAATGCCAAGTCAAATAATAAATAAGTGAAATGCTTTACCTCTTTTTTCTAGCTGAAATTATCAGAATATTCTAACAAAAAAAAAAAAAAAACTATGAATAAAGACAAATATATTTTTTTTAACTAATATTTTTTTAAAAATTTCAAAAACTGTAATTGATATTAAGTTTATTGTATATCCATGCTAAATAGTTTTTAAAACTTTTGTACTAAAAATAGAAAGAACCAAATTTTACGATAGTTATGTTTGAAAAAAATGATTTTTAATGGCTTATACATTTTAATTAATCTATTAATAATTTAATAGAATTAATAATTTAACTGAAATAGGAATTTTAAACGGATAGCTAGTTTGATCCAAAAAATAATATGAATTTCTTTTAATTATTTAAATTTAATGTAATATTTTGCAACGGATGTACAAAAATAAGAAAATTCTTTTAGATAATATACTACTTGTAAAGGGTGTTTTTTATAGAGGTATAGAACTTTAAGTTGCAATAAAACAACGATGGATTATTCGATTGACATGAATTTTATTTATCCGAAAGATAATCTTGTGGCATTACATTTTAAATATGATTTCTGGCATATGACCGCCACGGCTGGCGCGGATGTAGTTCAATCTGGACGTCCAATTTTCGATGACTTTTTCCAACATTTGTGGCCGTATATCGGCAATAACACGGCGAATGTTGTCTTCCAAATGGTCAAGTGTTTGTGGCTTATCCGCATAGACCAATGACTTTACATAGCCCCACAGAAAGTAGTCTAGCGGTGTTAAATCACAAGATCTTGGAGGCCAATTCACAGGTCCAAAACGTGAAATTAGGCGGTCGCCAAACGTGCCTTTCAATAAATCTATTGTGTCACGAGCTGTGTGACATGTTGCGCCATCTAGTTGAAACCACATCTCCTGGACATCATGGTTATTCAATTCAGGAATGAAAAAGTTAGTAATCATGGCTCTATACCGATCACCATTGACTGTAACGTTCTGACCACCATCGTTTTTGAAAAAGTACGGACCAATGATTCCACCAGCCCATAAAGCGCACCAAACAGTCAGTTTTTCTGGATGTAACGGTGTTTCAACATACACTTGAGGATTACCTTCACTCCAAATGCGGCAGTTTTGTTTGTTGACATAGCCATTCAACCAGAAGTGCGCTTCATCGCTAAACAAAATTCGCTTATGAAAATCGGGAACAACGGTAATCTCGTTTTGGGCCCATTCGACGAATCTACGCCTTACTTGATGATCGTTTGGCTTCAATTCTTGCACGAGTTGGATTTTGTAAGCACGCAAACCAAGATCCTTCCGCAAAATCTTCCATAAAGTGGATGGACACAGATCCAATTCCTGTGCTCGATGGCGGATGGACTCATTCAGGTCTTCCTCAATGCTACGCTCTACAGCAGCAATAGCTTCTTCTGTACGCACCGTACGGCGTCTCTGGGAATGCGAGTTATCAATAAGAGTAAACGTGGTGCGAAAACGTTCCATGGTTAATCGAATTAACTGCTCTGATGGACGATTTTGTCGACGATAAAATGGACGTAGTGCGCGATACGTTTTCCGCACAGAACCATTATTTTCGAAATAAAATTGCACTATTTGCAAGCGTTGTTCAGGCGTGATGAATTGCTAAACCAAACTGAGAATAAATCACTTGACAGCTGTTAAATCGGTCGCCGTCTTGAAAAGTAATGCCAACTTAAAGTTCTATACCTCTATAAAAAACACCCTTTATATGTCCCGACTACACGTTGTTGTGGTTTTCGGTAATTTGTTCAATTTATGTATCAATGTCATAATTCGTAATGAAATATTCGGTTTTCGCATATTACTGCTCAATGGAGAGAATAATGAGATCTAGTCAGATATTAATCGATTATTTTCTACTCAAAGTAAGTCAAACGCCACAACTTTGATCTACGTTTATGCTATCAGTCAATGGGAGAGAGCAATATACTAACCTGACGCAGTGATCTACGAGCGATCTATATTTTTTATCCAAATCACTTTCGTTGAACTGTTAATCTATGATGTTCTTCCAGAAAAGACAATATAGTACGAGTATATGTTAATTTGGACAAAAACCTGCTAAAGTACTAAATTTCAAGCAAATCGAATTTGCTCCCTGACCCATTTCCGGCAACGATAAAAATATTTGCTTCATCAAGATGGGTAACTGAACCACTTCCTAGAAAGGAAGAAATATCAAATGCAAATCGAACCATAATCGAACGATTATTTTAATAGATCGATTTCGCTTTCCGAAAGAAAAAATGTTCCTTATGTTAAGATTCATACATCATATTTCATATACGAGGTGTGTTCAAAGGAAAAGGTGAATTTTAAATTCTTTTGAAAAGTACTTATTTATTCATCAATATATATTTCGTCCCCTTTAAAGTAATCTCCCTCGGATATAATACACTTGTGCCAACGCTTTTTCCAGTCCTCGAAGCATTTCTGAAATACGCTTTTCATATGGCCAGCAGCTCTTTCCTCGATTCTGACTTGATTACATCAATTGTGGCAAAACGATTTCCTTTCATTGGTTTCTTTACTTTTGAGAATAGGAAATAGTCGCAGCGAGCCAAATCTGGTGAATACGGTGGTTGAGACATGATTACGGTTTTGTTTTTGGCCGAAAAATCACGAATAAGCATTGATGTGTGAGCTGGTGCATTATCGTGATGCAGAATCCACGATTTGTTTTTCCACAATTCCGATCGTTTCAGCCGTATTGCTTCACGCAAACGTTGCATAACTTCCATGTAGTATTCCTTATTAACTGTACGACCTTTTCGTAGCAACTCATGATGCACCACACCATTGTAATCAAAGAAAACAGTAAGCAAAACCTTCACCTTTTCCTTTGAACATACCTCGTATATAGATGAAAATATTTTATGAAAAAGTGTTACAATGTTTAGGAAAACAAACACTTTAATATAATATCCCATATTCTAATTTTATTTGTACAATTTATTAGTAACACCTCTTTTATGAATTGTAAATTTCCTAAAATTTAAATTTGGCTCACTCCAACTAAACATGATCCTTCGCAACATTTATAGTACAAAAGCTTTTTGTTTACTAAACCATTTGACATTATGCTAGAAGAAGGTGAGAGAAAAAGAGAATCATTTTTTTACAAACGCATTGAATGCCACTTGCAAAAATGTATAAACAACAAGCGGCAAACGGCAATCGAAATGCTCATTGTAATAAAAAAGTGTAAAGTTTGCTAGTAAATTTAGCATGAAATATCTGTATGAGTAAATGTGGGTATATTTAAAGTTGTTCGTCATATTCTGCATATTCGAAGCAATGAATCATCTAGAAATCCACTAAAATATGCTGCTTAAATAAATAAATTGAAACAAAATAAAGAAAAACAAAATGAAATAAAAAATAGCATATATAAATACAAGCAGACACACACTGTGAGGTTGGCAACCACAACACTGATATAGCAAAAGAGTATGGACAATAAAGCTGGAATGCTTTTAACACCTTCTTGACAAGATTCCCTCATTTGTCATAAGTATACACAAAAAGTTTAGTGTTTGCTTTAGGCAAGCAATGGCAGTGCGGTGAGCTTTCGTCCGACATATTTTTTTGTAATATTGCGTGCGCTTCATGCCTTCGAGTTGTTACAACGAAAATGATATATATGTACATGTACAAATTTATGTACATAGTAACCTCTTTCATTTACTTTATGCTTCAAATCACTCTCCTTGTAATGCTTACAAACCGTTTTAAAAGCTAAACAACTTTGCCGTTTCATAACATATTTCATTTTTACGTGATTTGTGATGTTTGTTGCATGTGATAAATACACGCAACGCAAGCAAATTATAATCTACTTTGTTGGATCTGTAATAGTTAACAGCAAAATAAAAATAAAAACCAAAACTCTTTTCTTTGAAAAAATCTAGCTAACTTATAGTTTTGATCAAAAATAGAAACAATAGCGAATCCAAAATAAAATATATGGAAAATTTTTTTATATGATATATATGTATCGAACTGTGAGTGAATTAAGTACTAAATATTATTTTAAAAGAGATAAAAATATTTTAGTTTCTTAGTTGTTTCCATTTAATTTTCTGGAATTTGATGCTCCCTGTTTTGAGAGCAATAATGGAAAAATCTATTCACAGCAGCTTAGAAAGTGGAAATCGGTAAAAAATTCAAATTTTTATGGTTATAATAAAAAACGTATTTTTTCCTTCAAAACTATTCCCGGCCCGCTATGTGGTGCATAATCGTCCACTCCGTTGTAAAAATCTGGCTTTACTTGGTGTTTTTAATTGGCATTGAACGGCGAGGAAGAAAAACGAATCGCACAGACTACTATTAAATCGGCTATAATCGCGTGAGCGGTATCTACACCAATATATTAGAAGAAGAAGAGGATTCCGCCGTTGCACTCGCTTCGCCCGTTCCGTAAACTCAAACTTCACTCGCTTCCATCAGCTATATACAACGAACAATGCGTCTCCATTTTTTGTTCCATTCTTTCCGTTCCTACTCACGTGCTTATAGCATAAAATAAAATTTTACACGGCGGCAGCGGAATAAATTTTTTTATATAATAGAAATATATACACAATTTGCAATTTTTGAAAATGCTTCGCTTTGGGATGTAAATATTATAAATAATGCATCAACATGCAAGACATCACATCTCTAAGTGCGTGTTTTTAATATCTCTTAAGTTATTACATTGCAACGTGACAAAAATGATAAATATACGAAATTTCTGGAGATTTATCTGGATGATAGTTGCAGCTGTCTTATGAGTGATGCATTTCTCTCACACTGCTGACAACAAGTACGTTTTATTTGTTGATATACAGTGGAGGACAAAAGTCTACATACACCGCCTGTATTCGTTGTGTAGAAAGTACTATCGCTTTGCTGAAAAATGTAGGCATACAGTTTTATTTTAAATCATTTTCTAATCACATCTATTAAAACAAATCCATTCTCTAACATAAAATAAAACAATTATGGTGAAAAAATGCAAAAATTTCCTTGACAAAAGTCTACATACACCGCGGGTTTACTAGCAGTTATGTCGATGTACTGTGTTGTTAAGTCGGTTAGGTACCCTTTTTTACTATTTTTTTTTTAAATTATATTTTCTAATTTGCTAGTATTGAATTTAGTTGTAGTTTAAACGCGTTAGCATCAACAATGGCTCCGCGAAAAGAAATATCCATTGACGTATGAGGCTTGGTTATTCAGCACAGAAAAAATAAGAAATCGTATGGTGAAATTTAAATGTTTTTAAACTTAAGTCCACCTAAGATACAGACCATTGTAAAAAACTTTGAAAAAAATGGATCAACCGAAAAAAAAGCCGCGTGTTGGCCGCCCGAAGAAGCTACCTTGAAGAGATATCAGCTTTATTCTGAAGGAAGTGAATGATGATTCTAAAGTTACTGCCCCAAAATTCGCCGAAAACATCGCTAGTTGATAAGGAAAGTGTGTCCATCCAAGAGCAATTCGAAGAGCTCTGAACGATAACGGCTTCCCCAGTAGAACGCCACGTAAAAAGTCTCTTATACTGAACAAATCGTAAACTTCGCTTGGAGTTCGCTGAAGCACATTTAGACAAGGGAATGAATTTTTGGCGAAAAATCGTATTTGCATACAAATCGAAGTTCAATATATTCGGCAGCAATGGAAAAGCAAATATTTGGAGAAAAGAAAACACTTCACTTAACTTCAAAAATATAGTACCAACAGTGAAGCATGGTGGCGGCAACGTAATAGTTTAGGGAGCGGTTGCAACATCTGGATTTGGAAAGGTTGTTTTTATTGATGGAAATATGGATCGGTTGAAATATAAGTCATTGGTGGATAACGATCCAAAGCATACGGCCCATATTGTTACGTCTTAGTATTACTCCCTCAGAATTGATAAATTTAGTATCTTCGATGCCACGACAGCTTAAAGCTATTATTGATGCAAACGGTGAACCAACTAAATACTCAAAAGATCATGTTACCTGATATAAATCAAGGATTTTGCGCTAAGATAAGTTATGTATGTACTATTTGTAGACTTTTGTCATTGTTGGATTTACGCTTTTTTTGTCATAGCTTTACTATTTCATATTAGAAAATTATTTTTGTTGGTTTTTATGATAAGGGAAAATAATTGAAATAAACTGTATCGTTAAATTTTCCAATAAACTTTTGGACTTTTAATTCAACGAAAACAGGGGGTGTTTGTAGACTTTTGTCCGCCACTGTAAGTATGCTTGTAAATATAAACAAGTTATAGAAAGCAAACGCAATACTTGCTTGTTATTTGTCTTAGCTCATCTCAAATGGCGGTGGGACAAAGCCGAAATTGTTACACAGGTCGCTTGCACTCGATCTTGGCGAACTTGCGCTTGCCTACCATATTAGCTTGGCAATTAGTCAGCAGCTTCTTTTTGTATCTTTGTTTATTACTTTACACATGTACGTGAAGTTGTGCACATTTATGTAAACTAATTTTAATTTTTCACCTACAGTTCAGACCGGGGACTTTATACTAAACTAATTGAGGAGGTAGTGCAGGGTTTATAGTCAAAATCGCATGACTGGAAATATTTTCCTTTTGTATTATATCTTATGCGCAATTTTCCATTACCTTCATTAGTGCAAGCGAATTAAATTTTAAATTTGTTTTCATATTCCATTTTTACGAATATGTTGCTTAGATCTTTATTAATTAACCAATTTCGCAGTGTAAAATTGGCTTTCGAAAAGTAATAAAAATTCGATAGGCATGAAACTCCTACCAAAGAAACAAGAGCTATTAAATCATTATTTAACGGTAACAAGTCTGTACCAATTAATAGGTCATGAGCACCAGTTATGAGTTATATTTGATGGTGAAAGACACTTGGAATAAATTAATAATAATCTAAAGAAAGTTAAGTTTTTAAGAAACGCTTAGACGAAAATCGGTTTTCCTGATTTATGTCTTTAAGCTTTGCATAACAAAGGTGCTGCACATAAATTACTTCTTTGGAAGTGTTATTAGGCGTTGCATATATTGTACCCTGCCAGATTGATTGTGCTACAAATTGCACTACTTCTTGGGAACGCAATTATGCGCTTTTCATTTAATACCATTATCTTGCATTCATTTCATTTTAATTCATATGTGCACAAACGATGAAAGTATGTTAACAGTAGTTTTTGCTTGTGCTCAAGTTTTTATGCATTTTACCAATTACTGACCAAAGCCGCAGATTATTCGCCCGATCGCTGCTCACCATCGTTAAAGTCATAGCGACTAATAGATGCAATTTAATCTGAGGAAAATAACTCGACTAAGCCGTAACAAAAGTAAAAAAAGGGGAAAACAACAGAAAAAATGATGGTAAGCATCTACACGAATAAATGTATGAAACATAAATCAATGTAATGTTGGCAACGATCTCCTAGCCGCCGTTATACATATCCAAACTCGTACTTACTGATTTCACATGATGGCCCCGTCCAGCCGGGTGTACATGCACACGTATATTCCCCAACCGGTGATATCTGTTGCGGTCGATGGCCGATCGAATGATGCGTATGTAGCAGATTGCTCGTGCCAGTGTTGCTGCTACCACCATTGGCGTTGTTGTTGTGCAGCTGCATGAGCATAGATGTGGCTAACGCTGGATTGGCAACACCTCCACCACCGCCTGGAAGCAATTTGGCTGCCGCAGCAAGTGCACTCATGGCGCTCGTGCTATTCCCGCGACCATCACTCGTGTTACCATCGCCGCTATTGCCACCGCCAACACCGCTCCCTGGACCACCTGCACCAGCTATGATGGGTATCGTTGTTACTGCCGCTACACCGCTGCCGCTTAATCCTGCAAGTCCTAACAATGAATCACGTCGGCTAACTGGTTTCCCCATTGCTGAACTCATGCCGCGCATCGCACGATATATCGGCAACGTGGTTACATTGGGTAGTGTTGATTCCTGTGTGATTTCAGATGCAATGTAGTTGAGTTGTGTGTTGTCATTGTTGTTGTTGATAATAAGTGTATAGTTCAGCCATGAAATTCCATGGCAAGGTAAGACAGCAAAATCATAAGAAAGATAAAAGGAAGTAAAACAGAAATGTGTAAAATGAGGTAAATGAGCATAAAGTAAATCGTAATAAGCTGCATGACAATGTATAAATAAGTATTAATACTAAAAGTTACGTTTTAAAAATAAAATTCATCAAATACTACCAAATTAGTAATACCATTTTCGATTAATCTTATTTAATTACTATATTGCTCGATTAATCTCATAGTAATTAATTAAGGAAATTTAAAAAAGTTCATATAAAATCTAATATGAATCATACTTTAAAAAAAATTAAGGCAAATGCTACTCTGCAAACATTATAAATTACAAATTTTCAATTTCAATTTTTCTAACTTTATTTATTTTTTCTATTTACAAGGAACTAGTGGTGTTTCTCTACGCTAAAAAAAATTAATATAATTTTTATTTTAACGATCATTTTTTTATTTCATAAGTTTTGATTATTTGTAAGAAAGATATATCTAAAATCTCTTTCTAGCAATACCAATACATTCCCAAATAGTTTAGCAGTTCTAAAAAACATCCATTAGCATTTTTGAATTTTTGGTATCTGCACTATGGTAGTATTATATTAGAATTCACAGTCCTTCGAGCTGGTAGCAAATGAAATTTCAAAAGGTCAGAAATATGTTTTCCTGAGAAACTTCTTGAGCCTTCTGCATTCGAATTTTCAAAACAGTTTCAGTATCCTTCAAAAACTATGCAATACCAAATTTATTAATACTTTAATTTTCAAATATGTGGAAATCCTTTTCAAAAATCTTCTCCCTTAAATCTTCCTTAAATTGTATGATTCATTTTCCTTACAATTTGACTGCATTTAAAATTTTAAAAAGATGGAAAACCTTCAAAATTCCCTTTAGTATATAATGAGAGTATTATAGCATTTCAGCTGACATATGTATATTTAATTATATTAAAATTTTCACACATAATATCCCTAAAAAAAATATACACAATTAAGCTTTTTGCTTTTTTGCGACACTCGTTTAGGTAAACGCATATATAAGATACATATTTAACATTTAATTCAAAACTTTATACATTAACCCTCTTTAGTTCGCATTAACCCCTCTTTAGTGTCCTCAGTTTGATATCGCCTTTCTTCAACTTTGATTTTAAGGCAGGTGGCAACTCTGTCGAATTGTTGATTCATATTGTTATTGAGCACACTTGAATACAAAAAAAAAAAAACACTGGTGACCACTCTGATGAATTGAAACTATTATCTTCAAATTAACGGAATAATTTGTTTAGCTATATCCGTTCATAACATTAATACGATGATGATGAAGTTCATCGCTCTAATGCATCAATTTACGAAACAATTTTTCGATCAGAGATTTTACTTTTACATCCTTCATGAACATGAAATGGTATATTAATTTTGGCCCGAAGTATGAATCTATCAAAAGCAGAAGAGATAGACCCACCAAAAATTTATATCGATCATATCAGAATGACGAGCGAAGTTGATTAAGCCATGTCCGTGTGCCCGTTCCTCTGTTTCACCTCAAAATAGTCTCTGAGTTTTTGAGATATTTGAATAAAACTTAGATTTCAATGTATTCATCATTTGTCAGAACAGGCCAAACAAATATTATATGATTTGGGTCATAAATACTTCAATAAAGCATTAAAACGTGAAATGAAATATTCTACATACAAATAATGAGTTGACCATACAACGTATTTGTTCAGTTATGAGATTTTGGTTAAAAATCCACCAAAAAACATCTAATAGTGTGAAATTTGGTATTCTACAAGCGCGAATTTAATTAAATGAGGACACTGAAAATCGTGGAAATCGAATTTTGCATGTTGGTATATTTTTGATATGTTCACGAAAGGTATTATAGCATTCTCTGCTCGGTAAGGTATACCGTCCCCTCCGATTTTATTTCAGAAAAAAAGTTTCTCATAAAAATTCAACAACCGTTCAAAGGTGTCTTAGACCAAACTGTAGGTCTCTCGATCTGTAAGCATTTTAATATTCAACAAATAATTTCAAGCTATTATTTATTAAATAGTCTTCAGTTAATCTATATATTTGGTAAATTTATAAAAAAATAAAGTCATTCACTGTTGCAAGACTCTTTGGTCCCTAATTTGAACAATGGTAGATCAGCCTCTCCAAACTGTCCTAACTTTCATGATACTCCAGCATGACATACGTCAAAAATATCAATTATTGTGATTTATCTCATTAAACGAATTATTTGCAAGAGATGTTGATCAAGATCGAAGTAAAAATTTTGGTACATTTATTTAATAAGTTTGAATATTAAAAAAATACTGGCACTAACATCACTTTAACTTACTTATTTATGATTTTCATCTATTTTTTGTTTGTTTTTGTTATTTGTTGTAATAATTTTTGTTCAAAACTCACTTTAAGCGTGCAAGTTCCACCATTTTTGCACGGTTGCGTCGCACATGGATGCTCTACGATTTCGCAACGTTCACCAGACAGACCCTCTGCGCAAGTGCAGCGATATTTATCAGGTGCGGTATTCTCACAGGTACCGCCATGCAAGCAGGGTTCATGAGTGCCACAGTAATTTAAATCTGTAGTAATGGAAAAAAGAAAAAAGAGCAAATAAAGTAAATAAATTAAGCATTAAGAATATGTAATAACAAGAAAGCAGCAACTGCAGATTTCACAACTTCAGCTAGAGCACAAACATTTGTATGCAGATACTGAACGATATATTAAATTGTATGGAAAATCCTGGAACATATGTATGCATATATATATATATATATATATATATATATATGGATTTGTGATAATAATATATACAGCGCAGCTGGCTGACTTTTGCCCCAACGTAAGAGGCGCATGCAATATAGGCTACATGCGTTATTGCCACGGCTAAAACGAACGATTTGCTATAACATGTTCTACTGACGGTTTGCTGTTTCCCTTTGCTATCAACAATAATACGATTATTATTATATTTTTTTGATGTTTTTAAATTCTATTCTACAATCTAGATGGATTTTCGTCCAATTGAATGCATTCCTTGGGAGTTGCATGCTTTGATTTCTGCAATATTACTGGTGACTAAGACGATCTACGTTATAGTAGTAAACACATGCATCACATGACATTTGGTACACTCAGACTATGTATGTATATTTAAATAATAGTTTACTCGCCTTGATCGCAGAGTATGCCACCCCAATTGGTATCGCACACGCATTTCCAGGCGCTGCCATTACACGAACCGTGCTTGCAACCAGGATAGACCATGCACTCATTGCATAGTGGTCCACGCCATCCCTGCCGACATCTGTAAGAATGAAAAGAAGAAAAAATCGGATTAAAAATATTTTTAAAGTGCAAATTAGGGTGTTCCAAAAATGTGTATGAAAATCAAAATTTTGAAAATACATTTTTTATAAATTCAAATGGAGATTTCTATTCAGCAGTAGTTATATTAAAAAACTGCAATTTTTGGCTTAGAAAAGGATTTTTATAATGTTATTAAATATAATTTTGAATTTTTGTACGAATTTGAATGTTTTTGTACGTATAACCACTGATGCTATTTTCATTTGATCTCATTCTCTTATTTGTTGTTCGTGCCTTGATTTTTTTCTAGTAAATGGAGTGAACCATGAAATTCGAAAAATTGTTTGAAAGTTGGTTTGACCGGCATTCGAACACATGACCCCCTACATGACAACACGTTCTGCCAGTCAGTCGGTTATTGCAGCCATATTTATATGATTTTTTTTGATCTGATGTCTCGTTAAAAATTTAGCTCTAGACCATCCTAAAGTGGAGTTAAGCAATTTTCACGCGAGTATCTTTGTTAGTTAAACCTAGCAATTATACGGATGAACGAAAGACTTAAGCAACAAACTTGGTCTGCGTATATGCCTCAGTATTAAAGGCAAAGCGCGCAGTGCGCTTAGATGCTACGAAATCGATTAAACGATGTCTTTCTGCGTGCAACATTGTCAGGCTGCTACTACAGAAAGACCAAGAAGCAGCATTACTGATGCGAGCAGCTAGCACTGCAATCAATTTCGCATGAAGCAGAGCCAACAAGTATTCCCTTTAGTAGCTGCGCTTACTTTAAATGGTTTGAAAATTAATTAATCTTAACGTGCAACTAAATTAACGTGCAAATAAATCGAACTTTGCTACAAAAAAAAAAATTAACAACGACGAAATGTTGCCTGCACTTGCCTTCTCTACATTAACTATATTTAGAGCCTCCGCAATCAGTTACGCCTGACTTTATGTAGTCGCAACTCGCAAATTTGCACTTGCCGTACTCGTTTCGCTGTTCGGTTGTATTTCGCTATCCATTGCTGCAACAACAAAAGTGGCAAGGAAATGCAACACCGTGTCTACAAATCACCACAACCAACGCCTGTACTACCGCTCGCCGCCAGGCATTTGGGGATGACCTCCGAAATATTGTAGATTATTTATCTACCTTTTGCGATCGGTATGCAATGTCTTTCGCTGCGGTGAAACGTATTCAGTATGCCTGATACCTCACGCGACTTTCGTGCTGCAAGCTTTACATTACCGCATTTGTGGTTTACATTTACGATTATATGTGTATATTCGTGTGAGTATACGAGCATCACGGTTCATGGGATTTTAAAGATTTATTGTATTTAATGCTCTACGTACCGCTGCCGTCATAATCATAAAGGATTAACCGCATAGGCTGTGGTGCTCATGTTGATGGCGTAGCTGTTTAGCTGCAGGAATACGGGTAAATCGATTATGTGTTGCTCTCGAGTTTCTAGACATCCAATTTTTTATCGTTTAATATATTATATTACAATACTTAAGTTTGGCGCTATCTAAAACAGGGAACCATTTTGGACAATCGACAATTTGAAGACCACTCTAAACGAAAAGCCGGAGCGTCTTATAGGCGTGATGAAAGAATGGATATCGCACTTTAGCTTTTACCTGAATAAAAAAAGTTTAGGATCATGACTGTAAATTATTTGGATGGTCACCAATCCGCCACAAAAGTTGATTAAGTATCAAATCTAATGAAAATTATGCTATTTTTTGGATGTTTTATTGCATTATTTATTAATTATTTGTGATAAAAAATGCAACCCTACGAAGTATGATTAATGAATAACGAAAAGGATATGTCGTGTAGAAAAATAATGTTATGAAAAAAATTTCAGCCTGTGTATGCTGACTACTTTTTCGCATAGAAATTAAAATATGAACAGATGTCTGTATTAATTTAATTGAGTTTGTGTGAACATTCATGTAATTGGACAGTTAGAACTTACTTTAAGTTTAGTGTTATGGTTCACCCTACAAACAAAAAATTCAATATGTCCTAGAGTACTTCAGAATACAATGACTCGCAAACTGATTTTTGATTCTGTTAGACGAAAACAGAAAATCATTTTGCGTCTGTAGCAAGCGTACGAGCAACCTCTTCTAATTCTTTGCTTTGTAACCTCTTCTAATTTGTGGTTTTTGCTTCTTGATATTTTTACTAACAAATGGAGGGACCTACAACTTATTTTAAGCCGCCTCTGAATGCCGATAGATTTTTATGAGGAGTTTTGCCATTCCCTTCCGAGGGGCGAACGTAACTAGAAAAAATTATTTTCTATAATTTAGGATGTTGGTCGAACCCTGACCTTCCGAATAGTAGTACGCAATGCTAACCACTTGGTTCTCGCGTACATCATACTTTCTTATACATAATTTTGAGCTATTTTTATTCCGAATTCTTAGCGAAAAGCAAGGATTTATCTATTAATAAGAGCTGAATACTCATTGATATTCCTAAAAGCAGTTAATACATCTGTTTAAGATTTGTTTGAACTCAATGTAAATTGTAGAGAGTTCCTATCTGTCCGATCTTTGTACGAAATGAATCTCTTTATATGAATTTATTTAAAAAAATGTAATAATAAATAAAAAAATTATTAACACATAATTCCTATTGTCTTGTTATTCTACAATTAATTTCAAAAACAATTTACCATTTAAAGGTATGTAAACGCTTTTCCAGCGATCAAAAAATTGCCATTTGCAGTGTTGCAAATCACTACAAAGTACAACAGTCAATATGCTTTGAACATAAATATGCCAACAATCATTGTTTGGCCAATCATTGAACACTGTCTGCAAGAGCACATAAGAAGCATATACATAAGTGTACTAAATCTTTTATTTTTAAATGGCACGCACACTTCAGCAATTTTAAGTCAAAAACACTTTTAAATGCGTAAATTGCAGTGGCTTTGTACGCAAACTTTCACAGTGCATGTTATTATATCGTTAGTGCTTGTATCTGAATACAGAAGCACGAAATTCCGAAAAATGATGTTACAACGCAGGTTACAAGTTTTATTTTGTCTATATTTTGCTGTTTTTTCATTTTTTTTTGATTCTGATGCACTGATTTTATTGCTGATATGTGGATATCCGAGGTATACATATATGTATTATTTTATTTTGCCACACTACAGCTCAATTAGTATATTTTTTTCAATTAGGATTTACAGAACAGATTTTTCCTATTACACTCTCTGCATGGTCTGGATTTATCTACCCTAAATGTAGTTTATTTATGAACATGAGCATAAAACGATGTTAAAGTTACATGTCGTAAGTACCAAAAGGAAAGGGGATAACGTTAAGAAAAACTTAATTTTAGCGTGTTTGCAATATTGAAGGATCAGAAAAGTTAAAAATCCAAACTCTCAAGGGTATTAGATTAAGGTAGCTCTGACGAAGTAATAGGAGGGCTACAATTTTGTAAAAAAATATCTGGACTTTAAATGGTTAGCAGCGCATCCTATCATTCGTCATGATTCGTTGGTTTGAATCTAGACCAGATCAACGTCCAATATTATAGAAAATTAATTTAAATATATTTTCCAATTGTTTCAACATCTCCGATTCTATTTCTGATATTAAAACTACCAACCGGAAGGCCAGGGTTTGAGTTGTGGTCTAATCAGCATCCAAAATTATAAGAAATGTAATTGCGGTCGCTTCTCAGCAGGGAATGCCAGCCCTCCGCATAACAAATTAGAGGAGGAACTCTGCCAAAATTCGTTGCAATAAATACGAGTAGATATGAATAAAAAATTTTATGTATTTATATTATATATTATAAGCTAATTTAACGAGTCTTGGACTTATTGTAACGCTATTATTATTTATAGGGGTTTGCTCAATGTTATATGAATACAATTTTATAAATATCTACCGCGAGTAATATAAATTGCAGTGTATATTTTTTGATGAAATTATTTTGCAAAAAATAACATGTTAAGAACATTTTCTGTACTTAAAAGTAGACTAAATCAACGAAAAAACAAGAAAAAAATGGATGTGTTCAGCCATGCCGAAGTCTTTACACCTTTCATGAACATATAAAATTTATTGCAAGTTGCAAAATTCGATCTCGACGATTTTTAGAGTCAATATAATCCTGAATTTACGTCTGTAGAATACAAAACTACACGCTCTTATGAATATAATTTTTGGGCGGATTTTAGGCGTAAAACTTTATATCCGAACAAATCGGTTCTGTGGGAGCTAAATGATATAGTAGTCCGATTTCAATGATTTTTACTACCGATTCATAATATGCGTGCATAATATCAAGTTTCACGTTCCTATGTGTTATTTTAACGGGGATTTAATCCAAAACCTCATATATGAATAAGCCGGTTATATGGGGGCTATATGATATTATAGTCCGATTTGGATGATTTTCAGTACCAATGTTTATTTTAATTTACCTGTGTAGGATACCTAATTTTCTATATGCTTTTTTGACCAAAGCGTCATACCTGAGAAAATCGATGTATGGGGGCTATATATTTGAATATTCCGATTTCAATAATTTTCACTACCAATATGCAAATTATAATATGTGTGCATAATACTAATTTTCACGTTCCCAGGTACTTTTTACACGGTTTTATGACCAAAAATTTAAAAACTGAAATATCGGTTGTATATATGCTATATATGCCGATCTGGCCGGTTCCAAAAAATGATCACATAAACGTATAATTGCATTTTCCTATCAAGTTTAATTGGAATATCTCAAAAATTGCAAAACTAGTGGGCGTTCAAACAGACAGACGTATATGGCTAAATCAACTCAGTTCGTCATTCCGACTTCGTGGGTTTCTTCTCCTTCTGGTATTTACATACTGCGTACCGAAGTTTATATACCATTTCATGTACATAAAAGGTATAATAACATTTTTGTTGTACGTTTATGAGAAAATCTGAAAATAATCTTGTTTATTATATCTAAGACAATGGGAGGAAAAATGTCTATTCAATTTATTTTATTTCTCTTAATATTCCCTGCAAATTTGCAAATCATTAGAATATAAAGAATATCAAAAATTTTTTTTACTTATTTCCCAAGTTTTGGGCGCTTCACTCATAAAATTGGGATACCATATAATAATTACATTTTTTTTCTTTTTATTATAAAATCTGCAAAAGGAATTTTTCATAATGCTAATTAACATTTTGGAAAAATTAAAAATTTTCCAAAGGATTTTTGAATACGTATTTCTAAAAAATGATTTCTTTTCTAAAAACAACCCAGAACCCCAATTTTTAAACAACTATGAAGAAAAAGGCATTTCTTATAATGTTATTTTTCGCTTTGAAATGTGCTATTTCCTATTTAAATTATTTTGCTGCTTTCAATTTTAGCCTGTTAATATACACCATCTTCGGTTACACGTGCTGGCAAGCATATTTAGACGTTCGCAACCTTCTCGCTGGCAACGAAATTAGTTGCACCTTTGCACCGAACTCAATTATTTTTAGCGCTCGATTTGATCTATTATGTAGTAATATATGGTTGGATGTGGCTGTTGCAAAGTAGTTATCATTGTATGGTGTACTATTAAGGTGACCACCATAATTTTCTATGTTTTGTATCGAATAAGACAATATTATAAAAAAAAAACTAATTGGAGAATAATCCTTAAGCAAAATATTTTACTTAACAGTATTGAATTAAAAAAAAATGAGTTCAATGACAGCCAGTTAGAAATATTTTATAAATAACAGTAACTGTTTCGAACAACAATACTATTTTGATTTAATGATAGAAAGACTCATAAAATAAATAAAAACTCTTATTCTTCTTCATTGACATATTCACCACTTACGCGAAAATAGCCGAATCAAACATTTTTTAAAATAATTTTTCTGCAACGAGAACTCATTATTTAAATAAGCATCCAAATAAATGTATCCAAAATAAGCCAACTACATACGTAAGAGAAGCGCATATGGGGCGCCCCAGTGATTTTACCAGGTTCAGTTGTTGGCATTTCATTATACAGGGTTATCTATTTTGGGATTACCAAAATAAACGTAAATAAAATGCATTTAAAATAATTTTTTCATGAAATTTTATTATAAAGTTTGAACCTAAGCATTATATGTGTAACACTACATCATTCAAATGACCGCCTCGTGATTTTGTGCAAACTTTAATCCGTTTGAGGTAATTTTCAACCACTTTTTTACGTATTTTATATAAGAAGAGTGAGAAATATGCCTCGTCGCTGAAGAAAATTTTGTTGGAAAAATCCCGGTCCATTGCTATTTGTTCAAGCACTCAATCTCCGAAACTACGGCGTTGTGAATGGTCAGTTGGCGTTGTATGGATCTAGGTGTAAGTCCAAGTGCAAAATTCGCCATAGTGTGTCATAAGAAAGTCCCAGCTCTTGAGAACGTCAAGAAATAGACACATACGCGTCTTCGAGAAAAACGATATCTGTAACCGATTCTGCCTCTTGAAATTTCTTTAAAATTTTAGCAATTGTTTGAGTAGTTGAACGATTATATGTACAATAATCTACTATTAAAGTACGAAATGTAGCCACGTTTGAATCAGAAGTGCTTTCAACAATTTTAACGCGATGTGCGGTTGTTAAGAGATCCATTTTCTTAAACGCCTGACTTTTAACTAAAACAAAACATGTTTGGTTTGACAGTTAAGTTTTACAGATGTCAAAATATAGCCCTGCACTTTCGAAATCACTAAATGCATAACCCTTTACATGCAACAAATACTGCGGCAGTAAAGTGACGACGGTAAGAAAGCGTCTGCAACCATATTGACTGTAGTAATGCTGAAATATAAGATGCTGGGTTGTCAGCAATGCAATCGACCTTAGAGTAGAGAGAGTTAGTCGGTCAGCGTCGATTTGTTGTACTTAAATGGCACACAATCGTGAGTGTGCTGTTCTCTTTTTGATTGCTTGCCAGCCAAATGATGGGTCTACCAGCCGACGAGCGAGTTATGAGTGATGGCTGATTGCTGGTTGCTGACGTTAACGATGCGTTTGCTGTGTTGCAGCGGTAATGGTGTGTTATTGTATTGTAGAAGATATTTTTAGGAGTATGCCAAAAAAAATTTAATGATTTTTCAGAGTGAATGAGAGGTGTTGTCAGTGGTGAATGCTTTACAAATTATGTATTTATTTTTAACATCAAATAACTGCGGTTAATTTTATTTTGTGATGGTGGTCTGTTTTCATGAATTTCATTTTTTTTGAAAAATAATTTATATAGTTAAAACCCCAAGTTTATGAAAATCCAATGAAAACTAATTTCAATTTAAAGAAGATAATTCTCTTCGGGAATCAAAGTTCTAAGGTAAAATTTAGTCTCAGCTTGGTGAAGCAATAAGTGTTTTTATTTTGTTTCTTAAATAATATAAAAAATAATATAATATTCTAAACTTTAGTTAGAAGCATAAACTAATAATAATTTAATAATACACGAGTCATTTCAAGCTATTTTCTTCTAAGTCCAATAAATAAACAAATCACGATATTCATTGAAAAATATTTGTTTAATAGTACTTTCACAATTTTTGCAAATGAAGAACTGAATTTTTAAACAATATTCTAAAAGAATTTTATCCATATATCTCTGATCATTGGCTCTCCTGCAGAAGCTTAATTGAATTTTGGTAATGTCATGAAATTCCTTGCCAATGAGTGGCTGCAATCAAAAAAATTAAAAATTTTAAGGGTATTTTTAATGCGGCCTGTAATTGTTTTTGATTATAAGTAAATGAGCTGTATTCACAGGCCTATTTTTGTTAGAAACATTATTTTTTCATTGAATATTTTGTTATACAACAAAGAAAAAATGGTAGAAGTGACAGCTGTTTCGGAGATCACCACATCTCCTCATCAGACTTCTTTTGCCAGGAATCGAATCTGTTGTTGTATTATTCAATTTTTTACTAACCAACAACTATTAAGTGCGCTAATGTTTAGCGCACCCTGGTGTGGCCAGGGTTCTAAAGTGTGATACATTGCATTTTAGTTCGCACTGTTGATTACTCGAAATATGTTACTGAAATATCGTGTTGCAGATATAGAAAAACATTGAACATATAATTTTGAACATTTGTAAAAAAATTGCATACTAGTTTAAGATTTTAAATTAAATCCTACATGTGACAAAAGCATTAAAGCTAGAGTAAATAATGCCAATATAAAAATAATGTTTTGATTAAAACATCAACTAGTTAACTAAATCAAAATGGAGTTATTAAAGAAATTAACTGTATGATCTGCCAAAACAACATCAAAAAATTGCAACTATTTACGAACAACAATTGTAATTGCAACAGCATCCAAAGTACTAAAGTCGACAAACAACGGTGTCAGCAAGATTCCAATCAAGATTTGATACTGTGTTATGAATTTTTTTTTCGTTTTAATACTGACTGCCGCTAAAGCTGCCGTTTTAAAGTGGTGGAAACAGCAGTATAGGGCATCTCAACGGGCCATCAAAATAACGGTTCCGGAGGAGCGTGCTTCGAATCTGTATGTGGTACTTGTTGACGCGCTCTTTTCACCCGAAGCAAGCAATCGACAAATGTTTATTTTTATTACTTTTACTTTTTTACGAATATTTGCTCTTTTCAAAATGCACAAATGCTAAAACATGAAATAATGACGCTGTTGTTGTTGATTTTATGTTTGATGGTTGATCATTTGCTGTTCAGGTCTTTTATTACTTGTTAGATTATTCTCTCTCGAGTGATTTGTAATCTTATTATATTTCTTGTTGATATTTGATTTGCTTTATGCTGATAATCGCTTGAGATTTGCAATAATATATCGCAGCGGGTGCCTGCACCGTGCGATTAGTTTTTGTTGCTATTGAGTTTGCTTTTAGAAATTTAGCAATAATAATCGAGTTCCCGTGCGCGTCAACAGAGTGGGTGGAGCTCTTTCAGCACCCAAATAAACAAAACCAACAATGAAGTTAATAGCGAATTTAATTTGGGTTTAATTTGAATCCACTTGCGGATAAAGCGTAAAAGCATTGAGTTACAACAATAGCGCGAGCTACATTTTCATTAGTGAATACTCATTTTACTCCTTGAAATTTTAAAAATATATTTTCTTCGAAGTCATCAACCATTTGTCCAACGTACGTTGTTGTTATTGTATTTGTATTGCAGCATTGCCTGTTGAAATTTTGTGTTCCATTGTTAGTGTAGCATGCACGATTCAAT
The DNA here is from genome assembly GCA_030068015.2 of Neoceratitis asiatica. Classification (NCBI taxonomy): domain Eukaryota; kingdom Metazoa; phylum Arthropoda; class Insecta; order Diptera; family Tephritidae; genus Neoceratitis; species Neoceratitis asiatica. The sequence continues at coordinate 69,577,608 of CM061528.1, forward strand.
GTTTATAGCAAAACTTGAAAATAGTGTAACACAGAATAAGTGATTCCGCTTTGGTTATACTTTCCAACACCATCTTTCTGCTAGCGACCTCTGCAGCTCTATTTACCAACAGCCAGCAATTTGTAGCAAAATAAACAAAAGGTTTAGGAAAAATTGTGGGTAGCGATCGAAAGTTGAGACATGACACAGCACAACATATATTGAATGTACATCTAGCACATCTCTAGATACCAGATGGCCATTGGAATGTTACGGTTTTGTTTTATATAGTTTGCTAAGGTTATATTTAATTAGACTTTAAGTTATTATTATAGTATTCAATCTCAGATCAGAGCAAGTTTGAGACTTCAACTAAGATCAAAAGTACCCAGAAAAATATAATAAAACAATATAAACGATTTTTCATTCGACATGCTCATAATTATGACGAAATACATTTAGAAATAGTCATGATGGAGTTAGATGGATAGTTGTGAGAGAAGTCTATTGCGAACCTTAATCTTTGTAACAGTACTACGTCCGGTCCTAAGGGTTAACAAAATAAACAAATTTGAAGAATGGATCGAGGTAATGTTATTCTCCTATGGTTAGAGGGATTTATTTATTCAAACTTTTTATTGGCTGGAAATTGGCTTTCCTTCCCCTTTAATATTAACTCGTCTATAACGCTGATTATGTATTTCATAGCACATCAACAATATGTACAATAAGTCCGTCTTTACAAAAGACAAATATATATATTTATTACCGAAATTTTTTTCGAAAATAAGAATAAGAGAAGCAATGCTATGTACACATACTTAGAAAAGAACAATAAATTAGTTCACTTAATGGCTAAGTTGAAGTCTTCATTGACAACTAATACTAATTAAGTTTTAAAAGTAAGAAATTACTTAGGAATCTATATATGTATGTTAAGATTAAATCAGTATATATAGTTATAGATTTAAATTCTTTTATATACTCTCGCCAGGACGAAAGAATATACAAAAATAAATAAGCAAATAAATCTGCTTCCATATATTTTAATCACCTTAATAGATATTCCGCAATAGCCGAGTGGTTGACATTGCGTGCTACAATTCGGAAGGCCTAGATTCGAGTCCAGGTTCGAGCAACATCAAAAATTTTAGAAAATTAATTTTTCTAGTTGCGATCGCCTCTCAGCAGGGAATATCAAGCCCTCCCAGTGTATTTCTGGCATGAAATAAAATCTCCTAATAAAATTCCATGGTCGTTCGGAGGCGGCTTAGAATAAACTTCTTCTTCTTCTTTGGCGTAAGAACAGCTTACGCGATTATAGCCTCGCCTACAATTGCGCGTCAATTACATATATATATATATATATATATATATATATATATATATGTATATATAATAGATATCCATTTTTAAAAGGTATTTAAAAAGACATTTGAGTAATCTAAACCCAAAAAAAAAATGGCGAAACCGTTTATTAAAAAGTTCGCTTATAATAAGCTTTACATTTCTCAAATTTATAAAAGCTCTCCAAATATATATATATATATATATATATATATGTATATAGGGTGTTTTTTATAGAGGTATAGAACTTTAAGTTGGCATTACTTTTCAAGATGGCGACCGATTTAACAGCTGTCAAGTAATTTATTCTCAGTTTGGTTTGGCAATTCATCATGAATAGACTCACGCCTGAACAACGCTTGCAAATAGTGCAATTTTATTTCGAAAATAATGGTTCTGTGCGGAAAACGTATCGCGCACTACGTCCAATGATACGGACCAATGATTCCACCAGCCCATAAAGCGCACCAAACAGTCAGTTTTTCTGGATGTAATGTGCGCGATACGTTTTCCGCACAGAACCATTATTTTCGAAATAAAATTGCACTATTTGCAAGCGTTGTTCAGGCGTGAGTCTATTCATGATGAATTGCCAAACCACACTGAGAATGAATTACTTGACAGCTGTTAAATCGGTCACCATCTTGAAAAGTAATGCCAACGTAAAGTTCTATACTTCTAAAAAAAACACCCTATATAATCAGAAGTGTGCGTGTACCAGCCGAACTTATCCTAAACATTGCAATTACTTTCCTACCTTACCAAGAGCGTAGAGATGGCTTACAATATTTTTTGGAAACCTAAATATAAAGTTAGAAAAAAAAAGCTTTGTGTTTAAAACAGTTTTTAAAGAGAGTTGCCACCTGTGTTTGAATATAAATGAACTTAATTGATGAACTAACTCAAATAATACAAAATGAAAAGCGTAATGAGACTAGGAGAGAAACAAATTGTAGAAAAAATGCTATATGCTTCAAATTTTTAATTAAATTTTAAGTTGAATAGTAAATTTGTTACAGTAAAAAAAGTATTTGCGAACAGCGAGTATTAAATGAAATATTCTTGGTTTTCAAGAATTAAAAAAAATTAATTATATAAACTTAATCGAAATAAGGAAAATAATAAACAACAATTAATTCATTGGTTTACTTGTCATTTCAAAATGAGGATGAAATACGTGGAGATGGTGAAAACGATTACCCAATTGATGGTGATAGAAAAGTCCTAGTAATTTTTCTCCTAAATAATAACAAGAGGACGAGAGTCTATGGCTTCCGGCTGAGCCCTTCAAATACCTTGACGAAAAACTGACAAGGAGCATGCATCAGCTTCTTTGCTTTGGTCGGACGAAAGCTTGCCCGACGAATGCAATCTAAGTCTGCTCTGTCCCATTCAAAAAAGGCAGACTCCACTATTAGTAAAAATTATCGTAAGATAAGCATAATTAATATCTAATATCAGGAGCAGTTAAATCCAAAGTCGTCCAGATATTCTCCATTCGCCAAGTCATGGAAAAGACCCTGGAAAAAGAATCGATACACACCACCTTTTCATCGATTTTAAAGCTGCTTTCGACAATTCTTAAAGAAGCTGTCTCCATGCCGTTATGCCTGAATTTAGTAACCCTTCAAAACTTATATGGCTATGTAAACTGATTCGGGACAATATCAGAGGCGAAGTAAGAGTTGGGAAGGACCTCTCCCATCCGTTCGGTACCAAACGAAGCTTCAGACAGTATTATTCCTATCGACTGATTTCTTCAACTTGATGCTGAAGAAAGTAATACGAACTACAGAGCCAAATAGATCTGGAGAAATCTTCTACAAGGGTGTACAATTGTTAGCGTATGCCGATGATATTGATATCATGGGCCATAACAACTGCACTTTGAGTTCAGACAAAAAAAGCAAAGGGATGGGTCCGGTAGTGAACGAGTTGTACGACGACATTCACATACTTCAGCGAATTAAAAAGATAACGCCTACACTGGCTAGGCCATGTCGTCCGAATGGATGAAAAAGCTCCAGCTTTGCAAGTATATATTCCTTATGCAATACAAATTGGTGTAAGTGGAGGAAGATTACGACCTCAACTCCATTGGAAAGAGCAGGTGGAAAGCGACCTGGTTTCGCTTCGTATTTCGAGTTGGCATCGAATTGTGGGAAGAAGGAACGAATAACGCTCTATTGTTGATTCGGCTATAATCGCGTAAGCTTTGCCTACGCTAATGTAATAGAAATAGTAGTCAAAGCGAAAATAACGCATTCGAAGAAAATGCTCTAAAAAATATTTAAAGAAGGAACGAATAACGCTCTATTGTTGATTCGGCTATAATCGCGTAAGCTTTGCCTACGCTAATGTAATAGAAATAGTAGTCAAAGCGAAAATAACGCATTCGAAGAAAATGCTCTTAAAAATATTTAAAGTGCTCGGTATATCCCTATAGGTCTATATTCTAACCCACTTTCATCATGCAATGAATAAGAAAATAAAGCAATTATAATTGCTCCCCTACTAAATAACACTTTAAAATACTCATATAATATCTCGCACAGTTATATTAGTATTTAGTTGAAATATAGGTAGAAGTATACACTGCTCCGAATAAATAAAACACTCGCATATTTATATGAATCAAGAGACAGAATATTCTGTGAATTGAAGTAGTTAAAAGCTTTTAATACTCACTCGCAACCGCCTGGTTGTTCACATTTCCCATGTGTCGGGTCACAGCCGGGCCGACAAATTGCCTCCTCACAATTGATGCCTTGCCAACCGGGTAGACAGAGTTTCTGTCCCTCTGTACCGCAAGTGTAGTGGCCGAATTGATCGTCGCGCGGTCGACAGAAAGTTGTACATGTCGTGTTATAGTAAGTAACGGCACACTGCACTCTAACCCGATATGTAATACGAGCATTCTTACCAATGTGGTCTAATGTTTTCCATTCGGGTGATGGTAGGATCACGCCCGAAAATGCTGTTTCTTCAATTAACCTCTCCGAATCTATGATTTGATGAGCCAGCCGAATGTTGTTGCATAGTTGTTAAGTTGAAAATAGAATTTCGATACGTTTGTTGTTCATTTGTTTTGTTGTCATGAAGTATTCGATTGTATTGTTTTCGAGTTGGCGAATTTTGCAAATAGTTAATAGTTTTTTGCATTTCATTGTACGAATTGTTATTTGCGAGAATAGCACAAGTTCGAGTAAAGTTACATGGAATACAGTATATACAAACATGCACATAGATAGGTTTAACAACAACAAAAATAACAAAACGAAAAGTTTTTATTTTCGGCGACCAACAGCAAACAAATAACCAATAAGCGCGCATACGATCGTATTGAAATGAGACATACAACACATCGAACAACAGCAACAACAAATACGTTGACAACAACAACATACACACATGTGGCATGAAAGTAGAGAACAGAAAAAATGAAAAACAAAATAAAAACATTGAAGCGAAATATAATGAAATGTAGAAAGTGTGTTAGTCTCGAGTCAACTGTCAGCAAGTTCTTTGCTAAAGTCTTCTGTTTGTTTAACATTTTTAAAGTTATTCTTTAATTTTTTTCTCCTTTATTCTTTCATTAGTCAAGTTATTTTCTAGAGTAGCACATTACGAACTTTGTATCCAGCGCTGTTTGTTTTCAAAGTTTTCGAAAACACTTTGCTATTGTGAAGTCATTTGGAGAACTGTCACCAATGCAAGCGCACGAATCACGCGGTAGGTAAAGTTGTCTAATTAAAACCTCCAAACGGTGCGTCACATTGTAAAAGCAACAACAATAACAAAAGAAAACTAGCATCAGAGGCGGCGACTCAGTGATTGTTTGAGGTTTTTATTGCTATCATTTCGCCACATTCAGCAACGTCGCCGCCAACTGTAATTTCAACGTCCCCGACAACAAGCTGAAATCTTAGTTTAAAATTTTGTTATTGGTTTTTTTCTTATTTTTTTTTTATTCGGCCATTTAGTCCCTTGTTTTCGCTAGCTAATCGCATAGTCGGCTGCCGCTGATGCTTTGGTGGTATTTGAATAGCCGTCACATAATTACCTGGGTACGATGTGTTGTACATATCCAACGCCTGCAATATCAGCGTAAAAGATTTCTGCAAGTGAAAAAAAAAAACAGAAATGAAATTAAATGAGCAAATAAACGAGGTACGAATGAGTGAAGGTAAAAAAAGAAACTACAAATGTTTACCTAAGTAAGTACATTTAAGTATTCTTACATATACATAAATGCACATATCTCTTTGTGGGTTAAACGAGGTTAAATTACGTTGTCAATTTGCTGTTTGTTTCAGTTGCATTTTCATGTTAATCTCTGACAACTACTTTTGTGCTAACTTCGTATTATTTTCTGGTGTTTCTATTTTTCTGGTACATATTGTTCGAAAAAACAGTAGCCAAATGGAAATGGTGGAGTTAATTGTCATTTACATAGGTATTTGTTGAGAACAAAACAAGAGGCGGAAGTAAAAAAGGATATAAAAATATAATTTGAATATATTTAAATATAGAAAAGGAGTTCTTTCGAAAAACCACCCTGACGAAATATAACAAAATATTTAAAGCTTCGTGCTTCGTACAAAAGATGTATAACTCAAAATTTGACTATTGTGGCTGTTTCTCAGCACATACATTTTTTAAATACTGTGTTGATTATTTACAATAAAATGTCTTATGAAAAAATATATTTTTGAAAATTGAGTTCACAGTAAAAATCATTTTTGGAATTTGAAATTTTGAAAAATTAATAAAACACCTTAAAAATGTAAAATATATTTTATTTCTTGTTATACCTTCTATGAACATGTTTATAAATATGAAATGGTATATTAACTTTGTTCCAAAGTATGTTGGTACCAGAAGCAAAAAAGATAGGTCCACTAAATGTATATCAGATAGATTGGATCAGAACAGATCAGATCACGAGATAAGTTGATTAAGTGATGTCATTCTATTCGTTGTCGCACCCTGCGAGAGCCGATTGGTATAACATATGTACGACCGAGTTTTCAGCAATAAGATTTTATTCGATTAAAATCGAATTTGTTACATTCTCTAACAGCTCGGGTGAATGATTTTTTATATAAAAATTTCCCTTTATATCTTGAAAAGTTAAGTTTCGCAAATACACAAAAAAATCCTAATTTTTTGGATCTTGAAAAGAAAAAATGTTTAGATAAAAGCCTTAGAAAACAGCATTCGGTCCATAACACGTTTTTATTATATGCAAAGACGCCTTAACCCTATCATATAAATTTTTATTAAATATATATCAAATGCTTTCGTGAATACTTGCTTATCAAGCATATGGGAGCTGCTAGGTTCATTTTATTATTTTTATAAAGTAAAAAAAATTAAACGATTGCAAAGCTTTCGAATGAGATTCGGATGAGATTGAACAGTGTAATAGATTTCGAGTCTTAAATTCAGTCAGTCTGTAACTCCATTTCACATTATTTACATTATTCATATTTTTATTAAATATATATATATATATATATATATATATATATATATATATATATATGATCGTCGAACAAAAAGCCTTCATATTTATTATAAGAATTAAGCCCAGCAATTACAAAGTTCAGAAAAAAAATAAGCATCGATTGAACTTTCTTTTGCTTCTTTTATTTTGTTTAAAACAATGATCATATTGGGTGCTTTGCAGCTTGCATGCATGTAAAAACATAAGTACACACAAAACATTTATGCAGATTTTGCCAACGCTGAATTGCACAGCAAAAGCAATTAAATTTCAACAATGTCGCACAGTTGGGCGCCAGGAAATTTTCATTTAAGACCAGACCACGGAACGGCTAAATGCTTGAAGAGATGTAAGGAAGTGAGAAGAAAACGATGGCAAGTAAATATTGGACGACTGGTGGCATGTATATGAAGTTTAGATAACATAGCAGCTATTTATTTTTTTGACTTGTTTCGTTAAGTGCTCAAGTATAGTGGAATGCAACTTTTGAAAGTAATCTATGTAGGATAGCCAAAGTAAATGAGATTTCTGCGAATTTGTTAATCGTCATAAAACGTCAGAGGGGCATCGTAGAGAAATTCTTGATTTTGACGGCGTTTTAAAATTGATTTGGTGAGTTTTTCCACTTCTAATGCTTTTGCTTTTTCATATTCTTTTTGTGAAATTCTTTTTATAAGATGCAACGAGTCATACAATTGGGTGGCGGATCGCATGTTCTGTTCTCATCTCAGCTACAAATACAATGTCTACGCACATGACACCATGGCAACGACGTTGATGACAGCGCGGTTGCGGCAAGTGTAATATTAGAACGTTGAAAGTCACTGAAGCTGTTGCAACCTAACGCGCCACAAGTGGTTTGCATCAATCGGCAATTAAATTAGTTACGATTACGATCGTGTCATGTGCAGCGATGTCTACACGTACATGCCATGTAACGTTACATTGACGCAAACTTAGTTGCTACCCCTAATCATCACTTTTTCTTCGCGAGAGCTTCGTATGCTTGTATGAGTTGTTAAAAGCTATTAAATTTTTTATGCACCCAACTGATGCAATCCTGTTTTCTTTTAATAAATCAGGGACTTGTCTTCTTTATCTCCCTCGGCATTTTTGTGTGACACTTTTGCTGTTCTCGTTGATACATTTTACGTTTCATTAGTTTCTGGTTAGATTATTCGCAGCGGACAGTTTGGGCCATTTGTTCAGACTGGACAATTTTTCTTTGCAAATATTTTCTATTAGTTTTTATTCGCTTATAAAATCTCTTTAAAAAATTTGGCATTAAAAGCAAATACCATCTTATGTATAATTACTAACATGTTCGAAATTATAATTATTGAAAGGTATATAAACATCTTGGGAACGATATTATTTTTGTCCGAATAATTCTTTTTTACTCAAAACTTGATTCAAATTCGCCCATTACATAAAACACTTCTAATATTTGTGCCCCTCACAAACAAATTAGATACGTCTCAGACAAAATAAAATTTTTTTTGAGCTCCCTTGCCCTTAGTACACTTTAATACACTGCGTATTTATAACAATAAAATTTTTTGTAAATATGTCTACATCTATCTTGAAAACGGCTGCAATGATCTCGTCAACATTTTTATACACATTTTAAGTTTAAATTCAAAAACACCGTGCTATTTTCTATGGAAGATATATTTAAATGCATATATATATTAAATATATGGAATATATATATATATATATACTTATGTGCGAGTTTAAAAGAACATGGCTAAAGTGTCTGATTTTTAGATGCTTTTTTTAAGTCACTGTGTCTAGCTGTGATATTTTGTTTTTGGGAAAAGTGAACAAATTACAACAACAGTCTGAGCGATAGGAGTTATAGTTATTTCGGAAACTAGCACGTTTCCTCATTAGACTTCTATCCAGACACCCTTGTTCGAATTGGATCCGACCCAGGGATGTCCACAGCACAAAGCAATGGTTAAACCATTAGGCTTCATGTGTGCCGGGTTAACTCATTGTTTTTTTTCACTTTTCCCTCTTTCTAGATATTCACGATCAAGTGCTCAGAATTTCTGAAGCTTTAAACTTTGTTAGTAGATTTTCACAAAAAACAACTGTGTTAGAATTGTTCACGTCTCTTTTCAATAAGAGTGCACGTATGTCTTTATATATATAAAAGAAATTGTAAAATGCTCGACCATACAAAATATGCTTGAATTCACACCATTCGGGTAATTTATATTTGGCCAAAAAATAATGTTTATTTATTGAATGAATCACACAGAACAGTGCGCTATATATATTTGTATTTAAATTCATTTATTTATACGATTTAAACATGATTCGCATTTCTCATTTAAAATAAAGCTTTAAATTGCCCTAAATTTCATTTATTTATTTATTTAATTCTCTTACTTCGCCCACTCATTCTTAACCTTGCTTTTTGTTGTTTCTTCTACTTATTTGCATGGTGGTTTCTTATAAGTCGGCACGCTTTTGGATTGCAAATTGCATCATTATCATTTAGCATTAAGACCGTTAACATGGTTTACAAAGTAAAAATCGTGTTTTCGAAATTTCATTTCATTTAATTTCACAATAAAACTAACTTAACTTTATTTAAATTTACTCTGTCTTTGTTTCAAAGTTTATGTGATGTTTTTATGTCTTGAATTAATGACGATTTAAAGACGTGCGCACGTTTAAATGTTTTTTAAATCGATGGAGATGTAATGAAATTAATGGGGAAATAATATACTTAGCAATCAGTAGCTGGACTCGGATCAGTTTTACTGAGTAACAATTGCATTTTAATAAAGAAACTTTAAAAAAATAATAAACGAATTCCCGCATTATTTCACCTAAGCAAGCATACAAAAATGAGTTTTTTAATCTTTTTTTAATTAACATTTACAACTTTTCAAAAATTTACATTTCATGTTACATTTGTTCGTTATATGTAACATATTTCAAGCGTTTTATGTTCACTCTTATACAGAAAACATTTTTAGGATATCTAAAAGGGTAACTATATTTTTCCACAGCATATGTTGTTGCTCATAAAACATAAACTCAGGTTTAAGTGACTACCTAAATAAACGTAAGTATTTCTAGCTAAATGTTGTTTGTTTGGTGGCTTGATGAAAACGTGATAACAAAATTACAGAATCAAAGAATCCCACACAAATATACCAATTTTAATAGTTTTTACTTGAACTATTTTTTTTTTGAGATTTAGAGAAGAAGTAAAATGAAGTAAATTGTAGAAAGAATCATAAAGTTCTCAACATTAAACGATATAATGCAACATAGCTATCAATACATTTTTATTATTATTATTTTTTTGTGGTTAATTTTGTTAATTTTTAATTGCACTGAATGTTAACAAATTTGTTGAACAATGGCATTTTATTTATTTGAAATAGTTGTTGTTAAAATACGCTTACAAAGGTATTGAACAAGGGTATCAATAACGAACGATGGATGCTATTTTCGCTTGTAAAGGTAATTAATTTTTTGTTTAGTCATGACAACTGCGAACAAGAAAAAATTTGATATAATTAGATTTATTTGTAGGTATTTGTGAGGTGCGGAGTTTATAAGCTAAGTGGTAAATGGCTTAATGTCGATGATGATCACAAAAACTTGGAATGAAACATAAATGAGTTCGATCGAAAAACTTCAAAATTAAATCGTTTAAAGAAATCGTTAGAACAGAAAAATTTGAGTTTAAAAAACTTATGGATACAGCGCGGTGTGAAAATGGGAGGCTTACAAATTAAAAAAAAAAAGTCAAGTCGATATTTTTGAGCATAAATATTTTCCACTATTTTGAAGAACAGTACAGAGATAAGGTGAAAAGTATAATTTGATTAATGAAATTAATTAACTTTCAATAAAATCGCCTTCATCCCTTGGCTCCCTAACGTTCAATTACAAAAATATCTATGAAAGTCCTGCAAATATCGTCCTTCTGTTTTTTTTTTAATTATGCTCCATTCCTGAAAATTATTTCTAAATAATAAATGTTACTTATATTCTGAGAAAAAATTATATGGATAATGAAATAAGTTTGAAAAATATTATTTTTACCAGCTTAATAAAATTTATCAAAATAATCGCAAGAGTCCAGGAAGAATTTCACAAAGTAAATTAAGATGAATAATAATTTATTGTATTTTTAAATTAATTTTTTACATACATATTTCAATAATATAGTTTTGAAAATATACAGACGAATCTTCAACCTTTTTGTATCATAAACATTGTTTTATTTATTTATAAAGCTTCTAAATTCAAATAGGCTTCAACTAGAGTCGAGTAATTCCACATTTAATATCTTGGGCTCTTACACTACAGGATAATCAATGGATTTTCTAAAAATGGAGCTTAGCACTTTTTTATATGTGTTTTCTTTGGTGAGTGGTCATATTTCCTTCGGCTATAAAGGATTGAAAATTTTCTTTTATGTTAGTGCTTTTTAGACATCAAACCTGCTCGTTCTAGACAACAAAGGGAGTATATACTTGCCCGTAACAACAAACTTGAATATATTTATAGTATTTTAATTATAAAATAAATAAATAAATATTCATTGAGTTTTAAATAAAATGTTGATTGGACGTGACCGGAAGCAAAGACAGGGTTATACATCGATACTGAAATCAACCAAAGGCTTAAAAAATACAATACTCAACAGCTTCTTGGAGTATGGTGTAGGCACCGCTTACGCGATTATAGCCTCGTCAACAATAGTGCGCCACTCGTTTCTTCTTCTTGCTGTTTGGCGCCAGTTAGAAATACCAAGTGACACCAGGTCGCTCTCCACCTGATCTTTCCAACGGAGTGGAGGTCTCCCTCTTCCTCTGCTTCCACCAGCGGGTACTCCATCGAATACTTTCAAAGCTGGAGCGCTTTCATCCATTCGGACGACATGACCTAGCCAGCGTAGCCGCTGTCTCTTTATTCGCTGAGCTATGTCAATGTCGTCGTATAGCTCGTACAGCTCATCGTTCCATCGTCTGCGGTATTCGCCGTTGCCAACGCGCAAAGGACCATAAATCTTCCGCAAAACTTTTCTCTCGAAAACTCCTAAAGCCGACTCATCGGATGTAGACATCGTCCAGGCTTCTGCACCATATGTCAGGACGGGGATAATGAGCGACTTGTAGAGTTTGGTTTTAGTTCGTCGAGAGAGGACTTTACTTTGCAATTGCCTACTCAGTCCAAAGTAGTACCTGACATTGTTGGTGTTGTTAATGCTAGTTCCCAGATACACGAAATTATCTACGACTTCGAAGTTGTGACTGTCAACAGTGACGTGCGAGCCAAGTCGCGAATGCGATGACTGTTTATTTGATGACAGGAGATATTTCGTCTTGCCCTCGTTCACTACCAGACCCATTCGCTTCGCTTCTTTGTCTAATCTGGAGAACGCAGAACTTACATTGCGGGTGTTATGACCAATTATATCAATATCATCGGCATACGCCAACAATTACACACTCTTGTAGAATATTGTGCCTGGTCTGTTTAGCTCTGCAGCTCGTATTATTTTCTCCAGCATCAAATTAAAGAAATCACACGATAAAGAGTCTCCTTGTCTGAAACCTCGTTTGGTATCGAATGGCTCGGAGATGTCCTTCCCAATTCTGACCGCACTTCTGGTATTATCCAGGGTCAGTTTACAAAGCCGTATGAGTTTCGTGGGGATATCAAATTCAGACATAGCGGCGTAGAGGCATTTCCTTATCGTGCTGTCGAAGGCAGCTTTAAAATCGATAAAAAGGTGGTGTGTATCGATTCTTTTCTCTCGGGCCTTCTTCAAGATTTGGCGCATGGTAAATATCTGGTCAATGGTGGATTTGCCAGGTCTAAAGCCGCACTGATAAGGTCCAATCAGTTTGTTGACGGTGGGCTTTAGTCTTTCACACAATACGCTAGATAAGACCTTATATGCGATATTAAGAAGACTTATCCCACGATAATTGGCGCAGACCGTGGTGTCTCCCTTTTTTTGGGTTGGGCAGAGCACACTTAGGTTCCATTCGTCAGGCATGCTTTCTTCCGCCCATATTTTGCAAAGAAGCTGATGCATGCTCCTTGTCAGCTCTTCGCCGCCGTATTTGAAAAGTTCTGCCGGTAAGCCATCGGCTCCCGCCGCTTTGTTATTTTTTAAGCGGGCAATCGCTATCCGAACTTCTTCATAGTCGGGTGATGGCACCTCTATACCATCGTCATCGATTGGGGTTTCGGGTTCGCCATCTCCGGGACTTTCGTTTTCACTGCCATTGAGCAGGTTAGAGAAGTGTTCCCTCCATACACTAAGTATACTCTGGACATCTGTCACCAGATTACCTCTATTGTCCCTACATGAGTTTGCTCCGGTCTTGAAACCTTCTGTAAGTCGCGGCATCTTCTCATAGAATTTTCGAGCATTACCTTTGTCGGCCAGCTTCTCAAGCTCTTCATACTCACGCATTTCGGCCTCTTTCTTTTTTCGTCTGCAAATGCGTCTCGCTTTCCTCTTCAGCTCTCGTTATCTATCCCACCCCGCACGTGTTGTGGTCGATCGCAAAGTTGCGAGGTAGGCAGTCTGTTCTCTCTCCACTGCAGTTCGACATTCCTCATCGTACCAGTTGTTTTTCTGGTATTGCTGAAAACCAATTGTTTCCGAAGCAGCGGTACGCAAGGAATTTGATATTTCGTTCCACAGCTCCCTTATACCAAGTCGCTGATGAGTGCTCCCAGAGAGCAATTGTGCAAGCCGAGTAGAAAACTTGCTGGCTGTCTGCTGTGATTTCAGCTTTCGACGTCAAACCTTCCTTGTGTTTGTTGACGGACGTTCTTTGCCACACAGAGGCGAGTGCGTATTTTTGCTGCTACAATGATCCGAGTCGATATTTGGCCCTCGGAACGTACGCACGTCTAGAACACTGGATACATGTCTTCCGTCTATCACAACGTGATCGATTTGGTTGCGTGTTTTACGATATGGCGATAGCCATGTTACTTGATGAATTTTCGTATGCTGGAATCTGGTACTACAGACAACCATATTTCGGGCCCCGGCAAAGTCAATCAGCCTCAGCCCGTTTGGGGATGTTTCGTCGTGGAGGCTGAATTTTCCGATTGTTGCGCCAAAAATGCCTTCTTTGCCTACCCTGGCGTTGAAATCGCCTAGCACAATTTTGACATCGTGGCGGGGCAGCGCTCATAAGCACGTTCTAGGCTCTCATAGAAAGCATCTTTGGTCACATCATCCTTCTCTTCTGTCGGGGCGTGGGCGCAAATCAACGATATGTTAAAGAACTTCCCTTTGATGCGAATTGCGGCTAGACTTTCATCCACCGGGGTGAATGCCAGGACTCGGCGACGGCGCCTCTCTCCTACCACAAGCCCAACACCAAATTTGCGCTCCTTTAAATGGCCGCTGTAATAGATTTCACAAGGACCCACCTTCTTCCGTCCTTGTCCCGTCCATCGCATTTCTCGGACGGCGGTGATGTCAGCCTTTAGTCTTACGAGGACATCAACCAGCTGGGCAGCGGCACCTTCCCAATTAAGGGACCGGACATTCCAGGTGCATGCCCTCAAATCATGATCCTTAAAACGTTTGCGGGGGTCGTCATCGAAATGGGGTCTCTCGTCCGAGGCAATTGCTGATTTTTCATTGGAGTATAGTTTTTATGTGGTGGGTTCCAAGCCCTACGCACAACCGCAGGGGATTCGCCTTCTCACTTTAGCTCGCCTCCAAACGGATGTTTGTTGGCTACCCAGAGGATACTTGGTCTAGAACCGGAAGTCGTGAGCTGCTTGAGCCATATGTAAAAGAATCGTTTCTGGCCACTCCCAGGTGAATGGCAAACAGAAACTTTTCTCACTTGCGTGAAATTTTACACATGGCCCCATCATCAACATATGTACATTTCATATATTAGTGGGTGGATTCTATTAATTTAAGAATTTCTACAATATGAGGTATTTTTGATAATTCAAATTCCGTTTTTTGTTAAATACATTTTGTTGAAGAGTATAAAAAGTGTATTGGTTAATATGATAGAAAGATGTCCACGATTATTATTAATAATATTATTTGCACTTGATCAAAAGAATCGAAGTTTCTCAACACAGATTCAAAAAATGAAATGCCATACAAATTGACCCGGTCTATTGTCCTTATTTATAGGAAAAAAGTTTCAAGAAATTCTTTAGATTCAACAGAAAGAAAATGAGGCTTTGAAACGAATTTATAATTTCGAGTGGTATACTGACCAGTAGAACCGCTTGTAAGAATGAATGATATAAAAAATAAAACAACAGTGCTAACAAATTCCAATAAGTTGTAAGAGTAAGAACAACAGCAGTAAAAAGAAACAAATCCAAAGAACATGTTGATGCAAAAAACACGGAATCGAAATCGCACGATCGCGAAACGCGACAAAGTCACTAAGCAACGCCGACAACACGACAGGAACAACGTCAATATCACAAACATAAAACATTTGTGCCGTGCATTTAATGTAATGGACGTACCTGAAAAGTCATTCCAGCTACGTGTTACCATATTTATCCTACGAACTACTTTCGCTGCAGTGGGATCATGAATATTAAAAAGTTTAAATATGAATAACGAGTCTTTTAAAAATAATACGCATACAAAAAAAAAAATTTACAAAAAAAGAACATACGAGTATTTTGTTTTCAGTTAAAAGAACAATGTAGCAACAAGTGAACCGTCCTTCACGTAAAAGTGTTTTAAGGAGGATTGTATTGCGGCGGGAATAGGCAGCCTGCATTACATTGAAGTAGTGATTTTTGAAAAACAAAGTCAAGAATTTATTGACTTGTTTATGTTGTTTAAGCACTGAAATTTATTTTGTTAGGATGAAGAGATTAGAAAATTTATGTATATCATAAAGGATCGACTATATATAGAAAAAAATACTCATATGGACATGCAAATGCGGTTAAAATATGATAACTAAAAAATGCCTGAAAATTACAATATAATGCCAGTTAAAACTTTTACAGAATCTTTTGTACTTTATTTAATTTGTCCATGTGTCGATAGCAGGCCATGTACCAGCATCATACTAGTAAAATACTAGTTCATTTGTTCGTCTTAAATTACATTTTTCAAAAAAAAACTATAGCTAAATTCTCCCCAGAACCATACGTCTGACAACAAAAGCCTTTATTAACTCAACCTACGTAATATTTGAACTAACTGGTGGGTTACATCACTCCCATTAACAGGAAACTCTTTAATTTTTGTCTTCCATTAACGAGGTATCATTTCATTTGATAAATGCTAGTTCATAACTTTAATTTGCATAGACTGGCAAAGCTTTTCATTGTATTTTTTACATATTCTTGTGCAATTTTTTATATTTTAAAAGCTACGTACACGTTGAGTTTACTCCTACAACTCAGCTCCTCTTACCCTCACCATTACCTATCATAATGCGTAACTGCCTACTAGTGTAGCATAAAAACAATCGAAATTCAACTCGAATGCAATTGTGGAATCAGTCATTGTATCTAAAAAAAAGATTCAGTAAGCAAAGTAAGTCTCTGCCCTAGGAGTATCCACTACAACTTCTCTACCATCAGCCAAGTATGTAAAGCCTTCTTTGCTGTCAATATTTTTATTAGATGAACGATGGTGATGAGGAGGAAGTTGTGAAGTGTCGTTGTTAGTTGTTTGCAATCAACCTGACATCAGTATGTAGCTTTACCGGTGAATGTTGTTACAATTATCACTTACATTTTTAGTGTTGTTCTTCGGTAACCCGTCAGGAAATCATCATAAACATTATAAAACCACTTGAGACATACATAAGTGCAAATAAATCTCGCCAGCGGCTTAAGAACGCATGTAAAATGTTAAAAACGAAATAATGAACAGCTACGCATGAAGTAGAATGCACAGCGTTGCTGGTTTTTAGTGAAATAAGTCCCAAAATTTTTTTCTTTGTACGAATCGAAAAATTAATTCCGATGTTGTGGTTGATTTTAATGTAAAGGTCTTAAACGCTTTCTTATAACACAAAAATATTTCCTACCTGCAAATATGATTATATGGAATTTGTTTCATTTATTTATACGAAAAAGGACGGTCAACAGCTTCTTAGTTGACTTGTACAAAAGAAATTATAAAACTTGATTGAGGGCAAGCAAATAAATTGAAAAAAAAAAAACGTTTTTAATCAATAAACTACTTTGAAATAATGATTATATTTTCATTAAATAATCTATTTTCATATATATACAAATAGGCATTTCCTTGAAATATCCAACATCTTATTAATGTATGAATAAAAATTGTGTGTTCCTTAAGACTAATGTATAAACAATAACAATTTTCATAATTAATTTGTTGCCTTCATTATCTTCTTGAAGTGTGTAATTTAATTTTTTATACATTGTAAAGTACGTTAACAAGTTGGAAGTATATTTAGTATACATAGGAAGTTCTTTTCAAGCTAAAATGTAAAATTAATGTAGCATGAGCGTAAATTGACTGCATAAAAAATCTGAGACTTGAAATGTTTTGTAAAAAAAAACATCAAATATACATAAAAAGAGACTAATGACCGTTTCATCAAGGCTTGAGGCCGAATTACTGTTAGTACATGTTTTCCTTGGGGTAAATATGAAGACTGGTGGTTAAGTTTCAATACGTAGTTAGGCCACGTGAAGGGTAATTCGTCTAAATTCCATTTCAAATATTTCCAAATTCGCATAATTTTGCTTTGCGCAAAGTTATATATAAAGTTAAAACTTTAAGAACCTCTGGTATGTAAGAAATTTTTAGATCAATAGCAGGTGTTAAAACGTTGCAGAGTGTGTTAAGGTGAAATAAGAGGTATAATTTGTTTCGAACTGTATACTTTGTGCACTCTCAACCCGCTTGAAATTGCACGAGTTTACTTATTTGCCTAGAAGGATCTCATTGTTCTACATTGCTTTCCCACAAGGAACACAACTTCGACCGGAGTTATTTTTCACAAGTGTCAGAATCATAGACTTTGAAGACAAAACATTTTTCGATTTAAGATCAGAGGCGACATGTACCAGTCAGCGATTACAGAAACATATTGGTGTTTTTATAGTTGCTTACTTCTCCACTTCTTCAACACCTTATTTAGGTATCGTTGACGTAGCAGTAGAGTCGGAAAAGGCAGATAAAACATGCTAAGTCATATCGCAATTCCGACGATATAATTTCGACGGCACTTTCTGAGCATAACAAATCGCGTAACAATATACCGCATTAAGAGCGTATATGGCCAGTTTGATTCTACATATTATGTGCCTCATCTTTTGTTCCTCAATATAAAAAACATTAGTTATAATACCTTGTTAGTGATGCAAATGGTGTGATCTGCTCTCTTTTAGTACTTCAGACTGACTTATTTTGATTATTTTGCTGATTTTGCGGTTTTATAAATATATTTCTAAAGAAGTTTTTGAAACAATTCAGGCATATAATACAAATTCTGACTAAGTTGCTTTTCGTATTTGGCAATAAGGTATTCATTTAACGGACGTTACCAGCTACGGTTCGACGATAATTCAAATGGAAATCATGAATATTAAGCCTCCATACCAGCCCGAGATGACCTATTGGAAATAATAAAGGTTCTTATTTTTTAATGAAGAAATAGATGTGACATGGAAAAGAATAATAATGACTCTCTTTTACATTAGCACTCAAAGCTTTTTATTTGGTGCTCGAAAATAACGCAAACTTTTTGATTTTAAGATCTAATTACAATTATGTAACACAAGAGATGTAATTATGTTAGTTCTAGAACCAACATATGTACGAATGGCAACAACAAATTAATACAATATGCTTGAGACTTGGTGTTGGTGAAGCAGTATTTGGCTGTGTATCTGTCTGTCTGTGGTCCATAGATTTTGGCTACTTCATTCAACCACCACTAGCCCAGACAGTTGGACTTGATTCCATTTCAAAATGTAGCGTTGGTGGATTGTGTGTGTGCGTATAGTGTTCAGTCTGTTGCACAAATGATCGAAACAGAATAAACTGCAAAAATGTAGCATGCATATGTGTACTGCATGTGTATATACGTACATAGGTCTTTGCGCATGTGCATGCGTTGTATTTTTACTGAGCCGTACAACAAGTTTCAGCTTGCATTGACTGTCCACCTGGGCGCTAGACACCATAAACGGACAGACCGTATAGTGAATGACTGCTGCTGATTACTACTGCCTCGTGATGGACAAAGAGGGAGGGCCGGTAGCTGTTGTAGAGTGCCTACAAAAGGAAAAGGCAATTCGAGCAGAATAATGAAAAAAATATTTGCTGCTGCATGCCTCAATTCGAAGAACCCAACGTGGTGCTGGTGGGCCAGGCGCTTTAGGCGGTGAAAAAGCGCACACACAAGCAGTCAAGCAACCTGTTTCGTGGGAACATTGCCTTGTCGGGGCCTATAGGAATTTAACTTTTTGGGTTCTTGGTTATTTGTGACGCCACTTTGGACGTTTGCTTTGCACGGTTAGTTTTTGTTTCGAATGTCGATCGCGTCAGTTCGTCAGCTCGTCATTTTGTGAGCTTGTCGTTTCGTCAGCCATACAATCAGTCAGTTGCTGGTAAGCGGCGCTGAAAACAAGGTGTGTTTCTGCGTTGTGGTGTTTGGCTGCCAACTTCGCCACCTCTCTTTCTTCTGCGCGCTTACAAATATGTATGCATTTCTAAATGTATGTACATATGTTTATGGTGTTTATAGTGTATCAGTTCGTGGTTCGCGGTTGTGTTCATAAGTAAATGGAACCTGTTAAATTAATGAAATTAAATGTTGTTTTTTGCATCACTTATTCTGAAGTTGATATTTTTCAATTTTTTTTTACCACCTCCAATTTTTACTTGTTTATCTCTTCTACTTTGCGGTATTTTTTATGTTTTCGCGCTGCTCTACATAATCAACTTCTTTGTGCGTATGCATATTCCATAATGCCCTCACCCTGCCTTATATTTTTTAATGTTGTGGAGCTTTTTGCTTGAAGGTGCCTGTTTCATGCTCCTTATTTTTATTAGCTGTCTTAAAGCTTAACTTTAACTATATTTATTCAGGGTTGTATGTATGTAAATATTTGTAATATTGTCATAAATGTTTTATGCGCAGTTTTTGCTAGATTTTACTGTTTTATATATATATTTTTAAATTTTTTAAGTATGTTTCATTAAATGCTGGATTAACTCCCTTCCCATAGTATGGCACTGGTATCGCTTAAACAGGTGCGGTATTACCGCGGCGGTATAATCCCGTACGCTACGCGCTAAGCGATATTCGCGAAGGCACTCACACAGACGTGGTGAGGTACCAAGCGGTATGGCAAAAACATCGCTGCCGTGAAACTTAACCCATTCGATGACAAGCCTAAATTATATTATTATTTATATTTTGAGTGTTATTGTTTACCAAAACCCTGTTATTTCTTGGTAAGTGCACATATATTATCATACATAATCATTTACAAGCAGCAAACTAAAGAGGAGCATACTCGCCGTTGGCAATAGGAAGGCAGAAGAACTCGATATCCTTTTTCGTATTTGCGTACGTTTTAGTAGAAAAACAAATAATAAATCATGCAGATGGATAAAACAAAGAAAATGGAATGAAATGAGACACATTGCGAAAATTGGCCACACTTAGAAATTCACTATTATCGATTATTATGTATTGGACTTTGTTACAAATCCTATCAAGAAGATAAGGTATCATAAGTGATTTAGTTGCTATAAAATTTTGTTATAAATACACGATAGTAGACGAGTATACTCGTGCTTGGCAGCGAATGGGTTAAATATGTAACTATAGTTTGGTTGAAGTTGAAATGCACCTATGCAGAATACACAATTTTTGCAACTCATGTTTCTATAAAATTGTAACATATTGATAATAAATGATAATAATATAATTAATTTGATAAAACTCTAGCTTAAATTTGCAACCCTGTTAATGAAACGTTTGTTTATACCACGCGGACAAATGTGCATGCAGTGGTATCGGTCTGTACCGCGTCTGTTTGTGTGCTCCCATATAAGTATACCGCCATGGGCTGTATTGATCGCATATAGTCAAATTTGTCATCGCGCCTGCTTGAGCGATGCTTTAAACTGGAATTGGTGTGTCGAAAGCGAGGTATGAGCCTCAATCTACAAAGCAAAAACGCCTCAATATTTAGCTTATATATATTTAGGATTTTACATATAAACTATCTCGTCACATTCTGAATTATGCAATGTAGAATATTTCTAATGACTATTAAGGGTACCTAATAACTAGACAAGCGATACTTGATTCCTTTTTTGAAAAGGTATGTAAACTTTTGTAGGCAAATGTAGGTTTGTAGGTTTGGACAATACAGTCAAATGATTAGTTTAAATTTACTTGCTGTGATATCTTACGATATCTTACGAGATGGCAATTGTAACTTTTCGGTACAACCCTCGTACTAGTTTATAGAGTACCAAAAATTACTTGTTAGTAGTAGTTTTTTGTTAATACATAAGATAAAACGAAGTTAGCTTACAAATAGTCTGTGAGATAAGCAGATGTTTAGAATAAATGACCTGCCTTCTTTTAAAAATATAACAGATTTTTGGCATCGAATTTCGGGATACTTTTTTATTACAGCTCAGTATATAAAAATATATACAAAAATTGCAAGTATGTTAACATTATAAAAATAATAATAAAACATTTTATACTTGAATTAAAATTATATATGCGTGTGTGTGTTGATCAAAGTGCTCAATTATTTTGTGTATCAACGGACTTGGGTCAGTGTTCATTAGTTCAGTCCGAAATAAAGCTGCAAAAAGCAACAAACTGTTCTAAAATCAATAGGGAAGAAACGCCAAAAAGAACTGATCAATAAAAATTAAACCCAAAAAAAAAAACCTAAAAAGTTAACTTAAAAGGTAACAACACAATTAGTAATAACAACAACACCAACACCACAAGCTATAATTTTATTAAAAAAGAAAAAACAAAAAGCCATAAAACGCCTCAGCGTTCTACGAAGAAAATGTGCACTCTTTTACTCAGCGAAGAAAAACCTAAAAATTGTAAATTTTAATAGCGTAGAAGATTAAAACTTTTAAAATCCAATGTAGAAAGAAAATTTACTACTTTGACAAAACCAATAAATCTTTTATATATTTTAGTAAAAATAATAATAAAGCAAAGAATTTATAATAATAATTTATAACATGTGAAACGTCAATTTTGGGGTGTCCAATTTGCTTGTTGAATATGTGCGAAAAATTTGTTAAATCTTTATTAAATCTTAAATAAAATATTCATCATCAAAATCATTACATACATTTATGTCTCTAAATACACTCAAATATGGTTTTAAACCACTTAATCTGACATTAATACGAGTATTGCGGATTTGTTTTAAATATGTCAGTCAACATAAAAAATATAATTATTCCGTTTTATGGTTCTTATGTTAAGTAGGAGAGATCGTCGTAGCCGCAAACTATCAGCATGTTCTGATGGACACTACGCAAGTTAAATATGTACACATATAATAATAATATCTGTCAAGATTTATATTAGGATTTTGAAAATACCATCTAAACGAGCAAAATGTATAAGGCCTAGGAAGATAAAAAATTGTAGGCAAGTTTTTAAAAACCGATCGACTTTGTCT
The DNA here is from genome assembly GCA_030068015.2 of Neoceratitis asiatica. Classification (NCBI taxonomy): domain Eukaryota; kingdom Metazoa; phylum Arthropoda; class Insecta; order Diptera; family Tephritidae; genus Neoceratitis; species Neoceratitis asiatica. The sequence goes on from CM061528.1 coordinate 69,600,130, forward strand.
TTAATTTGTGCTAATTTCTACGATAATCGACTAGATTATATATATAAATATTATTAAATTTTTATGCTTAGAAATTTAAGTAATACACCAAATATCTGAAAATCGGTTGTGAGTTTTGTTATAGTGTTCCGCACAAGTCGGTTTAGACAGATCTTTAATACACTATGATAAAATATTTTACCGTTTTTTTGAGTATTTCTAAAACTGAGACACAACTTCTAATAAAAAAATGATTTTAACATTTTAGAGAAGAAAAAACACTGAACCGTTTTCATGGCAACTAGGAAGCAAATGAAATTGCTTTTCAAATGAAACCAAATACATACACTTCAATTATACAAGAGAGAAACATAAAAATATATATTTTTCCTATATGCTACTATATTTTTAAGTAAAAACTACCAAATATATTTGATTTTTGCTAACTAAGACGTAATGATGAGTCGCTGCTCTCAGAGTTAGACAAATTTTTATGCAAATCATTGCCGCGCTACTTCTTCTTCTCTATATATAGGTATGTGTGTACATAAATTTGTATCTAGTTGAAAAGTGTTTAATAGTTAGAGTCGTATTTCCTGATTTCAAAATTGTTCGATCGCAGAATATCGGCGATTTAATCCGCTTTAATTTTTTGGTTTTGTTGTTTTGATTCAAATTACAATCCAAATGAGATGAGTCATGTTTTTAAACCAAAATTGTATGTAATCTAAAGAAATAAAAAGTAGTTGGAATTTCCGTTGTTGTATATAGTAAGGAAAAAATATATAATAAAAAATATATATAAAAACGATAATGAAATTAATTATAAATAGTTTATTTTTTGGTTTTTTATCAGAAAAATTTTCTAATGCGTGAAGTAGTTTAAAAATGTTTTATAACAATTTTTCCTGCTTTTCAATGAAATCAGTTTTCAAATCTTTCCCTAAAATTAATGGGTGTAAAGCAACAGAATATTCAATTTATGAAATATTTTGAAATTCCTAACTCAATTACTTTAGACTTAAATTTAATTGATTATTCACTCTTGGCGACGAGTAAATGATTATATTAAATATAGAAAGAAGTAAGTTAATTTAATGTTGGGTTATAAATTCTATTATATTTCAAAAGTTAAGAGAATCGAAATATTATTGTATTATTCTTTTGTTTGAGAACATACTAGTAGCTCCATAACATAACCAAAATATTTAGTAAGAGTTTCAAAAATTTTAATCTATAAAGCGATTTCGTAATCCGTTACATGCAGCATCCGCCACCAAAATAACCTCAAATAAAGCTTAATTATTAAATTATTATTTTTCATACTTTTTATGAGACACAAATTTCTTTAATAAAATTCTTTTCGTTCAATTAATGTGCAAAGTCTTATCGAAAAAAATAATTTAATGAAATTAAAATATTTTGGCTTATGCTAAAAATAAGAACTCAAGTGTGGGTTTATCACACGCCATTTACTTATATAATTTTAAAATATGCCGAATTAAGCAAAAATACTAAAGATTACATCAGTGACCTTCAATTTATAATGTTATGCATACGCACATAAGTGATAGGAATTATATTTCAAACGTACATACTATTAACAGCGTAAAAAATAATAGTTTAGTAAAATGTTGATTTCATTACTCACCGTCCATCGGAATGTAAATGGCAACACAATTGCACTCATGCCTGGCTCACTTAGCACAAAGCTGGAACCGCCTAATATCGCCGTCGTTTTGTTGCCAAACGAACAGCCTGTTGTGATGCTGGGCGGAGAACTCTGATACTCCTTTAGGCAGAGACGGAACGCAGTAGAACATGGCGGACAACCTGCAGAGTGATTTTTATAATAAAAAATATACTTCTAGGCGTAAATTCGTAAATAACACATGCTCACCCGTCGTTTTTGTACTTCTTATTTCTAAAGGAACACCGCAGCAATAGCCCGTCAGCAAATGGCTATTTGTATTTGAAATTTCTAATATTTCTAATTCAAAGTTGCCAGCAGCTGATATCTGTTTGAAAGAAATGAAAAAATACAGTTTTAGCTTTATAAGGTTAAAATTAAATTTAAATTAAATAGAGATCGTGATAAAAAATAGCAAAAACTATTTGGAAATATAATAGTTGTTTAGGCGACCGTGTGGTTAGCATTGCGTAATAACATTCGGAAGACCAGGGTTCGAGTCCTGGTTCGACCAACATCCCAAATTAGAATTTTTTTTTTCTAATTTCGATCGCTTCTCGGCAAGCACTCCGAGTGTATTTCTGATATAAAACAAAAACTCCTCATAAGAATATATCGGGCGATCGGATGCGGCTTAGAATTAACTGTAGGTCCATCCATTTCTTGGAAAAACATCAAAACGCACTTCACAAATTGGAGGAGGAGCATAGCTGAAATTCGGTTCAGCGGTTACAAAGCGAAAATTATTATTATAATATTTTTTTTAAATTAAAAATGATATATATCAAAAATATTTTCCAACTAAATATCAGTACTCATTCATTCATATGAAGATTACAATTTCAACTTGTCATTCAAGCAATACGTGTTCGAGGGATGTTCAAAGGAAAAGGTGAATTATGATTTTTCGCGGGCTGTGTACATTCGATTATCAATATATTGTTTTTGTTATAATAGGACACATATGTTTATCATGTGCTTGCATTAGGAGCCAATCTCGATTAGTAGTTTGTTTTTAACAACAGAAGAGGTTAGTCACGGCTTTATGTGCTCTTCGATTTTTGACTTTTGAAAGAAATGGATCAAAGAATATGTATTAAATTTTGCGTTAAAAATGGAATAAAGTTCTCCAAGGCACTTGAAATGTTGATTGTGGCATTCGGTGAGTCCACTTTGTCTCAAAAAAGTGTTTATAAGTGGTACAAGCGCTTTATAGAAAAAATTGTTCTTGAAAATCGTCGAATCACTATTGGGGAAGTTGCAAAGGATGTTGGCATAACAATCAATGTTTTGAGCATGAAAAGTGTGGTAGGGAAGTGTGTTCCGAAATTGCTAAATTTTGAGCAAAGGCAATATCGCATTAGTATCGCTCAGGAGTTGTTGAATGACGTCAACAACGATCCGGGTTTGCTGAAGCAGATCATAACTGGTGACGAAACGTGGTTATGACCTAGAAACCAAGGCCCAATTATCCCAATGGAAGGTGCCAGATGAGCCATGAACGAAAAAGGCACGCCAAGTTCGATCAAATGTGAAGGTTTTGCTCATAGTTTTCTCTGATTACAATGGTGTGGTGCATCATGAGTTCCTACCAAAAGGTCTTGCAGTTAATAAGGAATACTAAAAGTAAGTTATGCAACGTTTGCGTGAAGCAATACGCCTCAAACTATCGGGTTGTGGAAAAACAAATTGTGAGTTCTGAATCACGATAATGCACCAGCTCACACATAAATCCTTATTCGTAATTTTTTGGCCAAAAACAAAAACCGTAATCATGCCTCAACCACCGTATTCACCAGATTAGGCTCCCTGCGACTTTTTCCTATTCCCAAACTAGAGAAACCAATGAAAGGAAATCGTTTTGTCACAATTGATGAGATCAAGTCAGAATCTAAGAAGGAGCTGATGGCCATACCGAAAAGCGCATTTCAGAAGTGCTTCCGCAAAGAGGCATCTCGTATGTTACCTTGTTCTATTAAGATGTTTTAGTTATTACTCAAGTTAAACGTTACAAGAAGAAATGGACTGGCAAACAGACATGATACACTTATATTACTAATTTTATATCGATTATTTTATATCAATACACACAAACGTTAGCTAGACAAATTTAACATATGAATATACAAATATGTATGTACCTTCAATATATAATTCAACCCGGCATATATAACAAAAAAGCAAACAAAAATTATACTTAATCCTTTTTTATTTCATCTAACTGTACTAGACTATGAAACCTTGAAACATACAATTTCAAATCATTTTAGTACATAATTTATGGGCTTTAATAACTTTGCAATAATTAAGCCATAAAGGCGCCAAATTCAAACAACAGAAAATTGCTGCCTAGTAGATATGAACTAATACAGACATACATATGTATATTCAAAAGCATAAAAATGAGGAAAACATCATCAACATATTTACGTATATACATATACATATGTATGTAGTCAGATGTATACATTAGCTAAAGTAGCAGAGCAATAAGCAACATGCGGCGATTTAATTAAAACAAAAACAAAACATTTTTACAAGCAACTAATCGAGAAATGTGTGAAAAATGGCATTAGTTACGGTCTCTAGCCAATACTAGACTGACCACCAATGTGCTACTAGATCTACCACCAAATGTGAGACCAATAAGCGTTAAATAAAGCATTGAGAATGAACAACATGGCGCTACACTAAAAAAATTCGAAAACAAATTTAAGTATTTAAAAAGGTAAATAGGAAAGGGAAAAATTTAACCGCACTATTTTTAAATAAATGTAAAAATTTAACAACAGAAATAACATTAAGAAATAATAAAAATAAAAATACAATTTTTTTTTAAATAAGCTCAATGAAGATTACATATGCATTCTAATTAGATGTTTCAAGCAAAATGGTCGGTCATAATATAACAATAAATTTAAAAAAAAAATTCTATGAGAAAATTTTTGTTTGTATTAAAAAGCATTTAATTCAACAAGCCGTACATGAGTTAACTAAAAATTTGCATATAGAAAAAAAACGGAGCTTAGCAAGTTTCTTGAAGAGAATGAACTTGACGCTGTGCTTCTAGCTGAAGCGAATCTAACGAACAAGTATATCTTTCATAATATCTAAGCTCTATTGTGCAAACCATCCGGATGATAAGGCACGCGGCGGTACTGCTATTCTAATTCGGGACTGAAACATCACTTCCAGCTAGTTAAAAAATCATGTGTGTAAATAAATATACACATAAATAAGTGGCTATTCAAAAGAACATGAAAATTTTCGGCTCCAACTGAGTCTGAGTCTGAACGTTGAAATATTTAACCGCCAACATAGCCACCTCCCAAGTCTTTCGTACGGTTGCTACCCAATTTAATGTAAGCAGATTAAACTTATTCAACATGTACTCAAAAAATAAAGGTAAATCAAATGAAATGAGCTCCAGTAGATAATACAATCAAATTTTTCTTTTACATTTCTTACATGCGCGCATATACTTGCATACATGCAGATTTCCTGGTTAGATGCTTGGGAGCTTAACATTCAGAATTTGTGAAAAGGGCGATGCAACTAAGTATATTGTATGTATGTGGATAGAATCAAAAGTTAGTAAGCAGAGTGAACCGTAATTCGAAATTGTTCTAAAATAATACAGGCAAAATAAAAATAAGTTACAAAATATTGGGCAGATTGTCTTCTTATAAATCTGAAAATATCATAATTGAAATGAAAATGATTAAATAAATCAAAATTTTTTGAAAATACTCTGAACTTTTACAATTTAAACTTACATACTGCACAGTTAAAACAGATTAATGATTGTTCAGACCACCTCGCGAAGGTATACTTGATGAATCTGTGCTCAAACGTTATTTATAAGCAGTAGTGAAATTCTCACACTGAATGTAATCAGCAAAGAGCGAAGTCTTTTTGTGTTGAATATACTGTTTTATAGCGACTAGCAAAAAGTTTTCTCTCTTTTGAAACTGTTACACTGTGCAACAAGATTCTACGTAATTGATGAAACTAATTGGAGATGAAACTTTATCCCTTCCATATAAAAACCTCATACCGGGTTTTTAGCCTGTAGGTCTGGTTTCATTTTTTATTTTGATTTAAAGTTGGCAACCCTGTGTATGAGAAAAGTTGATTGAAACTTGACCAAATTAAGCTATTTTAGATGGGTTTTTTGTATATCGCTTTTTTTTGGATCGAGGAACTCATTTTTGACATTAACTTTTACCTAACTCTTACGATAGGTGGCGCTGTCATACAATTCGTCTTATTTTTCATGAAAAATAATATTTTTAGTTTTATTATAGAAATGATCGTATATGACACATATAGAAAGGAACAATACACTATATTTGGCACACAAAAAAGGTGATAAATAGTATACATATACACATATGTAGGCGTGAAAGGTTTGAAATAAAAAATTAAGTAAACGTACAAAGTAATATATCTGTTAAGAATTAAATTATTTTCTAACATTTTGAAAAAATATGCCATAAAAAGCTTACAAAAATAACGGTGCTTAAAAAGTAAAACTTGAATCTTTTTGAAGGCGATAAGTTTACTTCCTCCTCTTCCTCGTCGCTATTATCTTCTTCATTTCTCGTTAGCCACCAGCATAGATCTGCTAACATTGGTAGTAGTTTTTTCCCTCTATACCGTGTCTCCATTGTTAAAGAGACCTGGTGACAAAAAGCTTACAAAAATAACGGTGCTTAAAAACTAAAACTTGAATCTTTTTGAAGGCGATAAGTTTACTTCCTCCTCTTCCTCGTCGCTATTGTCTTCTTCATTTCTCGTTAGCCACCAGCATAGATCTGCTAACATTGGTAGTAGTTTTTTCCCTCTATACCGTGTCTCCACTGTTAAAGAGACCTGGTGAAAACGTTCGCCTTGTTCATCCGATTCCGTTGCGATTTGGTGTTCAAACCAATCTATATGGTGATGGAGAAAATGTACCTTCAAACTCATATGTACACCGAGCTTCTCAAACATATTCATGAGATGATCTATTTTTTCTCTGATGTTCGTGGCACGATGTTTACCGAGAACATTAGCTATTACGTCTTTTATGGCATTCCAGGCATTTAGCTCATTTTCATTTAAAGAGTTATCAAACTTACTATTTTTTTATCAATTTTCTTATGCCTGGACCATTAAACATACCTGTAAAACGATATAGCAATAGAAATCGTAGTAGAGCTTGGTGGCCGTGGTACAGGAATAGCATCTGAATGCGATAATGGCAGACTTACATAATATGTTCCAATATATTTCATTGATCTTCGCGGTATTTTAGTTTTTCCATTTACATCATTCAAACACACATAACAACTCTCTTCACTATGCTCACCTGAATGCACAACCATTCTGAATGAGTACATAGATTCAACACATTAAATAAAATAAACTTACCTGGATCAGTCCAAATCATCGGAACACCAAACTTCAGCGATTTTTTTATTCCTTTAACCCAGAGACGTAAGTCGTCGTAGCAGGTTCTACATATATTTTTGGGAGCCCAATTTACGTCTTCAACAACCGGCATCCCAAAATAATGTTCATACCACTCTTTCGCACTAACACTTATACCAATCAGATTGGTTGCTATGCTGAATTTACCGAAAACATAGCAATAAAGCGCTAACTTTCGCAAACATTTATTCATTTTAAATTTATTTTATAAGACGCTTTACGCTACCAAAATCTTCAGAATTTATTTTGCTGTGGTATTGCAAGAGAGCTGACACGAAACTCACAGAAATTGTGATTGGTAAAAAATAACTACATATATTAATACTATTTTTGCATGAAAAACTATCAAAAATAAGACAAATTGTATGATATCGCCACCTATCGTAAGATTTAGGTAAAAGTTAATGTCAAAAATGAGTTCCCCGATCCAAAAAAAAGCGATATACAAAAAAAAAACCATCTAAAATTGCTTCATTTGATCAAGTTTTAATCAACTTTTCTCATACACAGGGTTGCCAACTTTAAATCAAAATAAAAATGAAACCAGACCTATAGGCCAAAAACCCGGTATGGGGTTTTGATATGGGAGGGATACAGTTTCATCTCCATTTGTTTTCATCAATTACGGAGAGATGAACCCTCATTTTGTGTCACAGTGTTATTGCTGTTGTGCGTGCATACACATGTTTGTATGAATGTATAGTACGCAAGAAACAAACAACGCCAATCTAATGGAGGCGCCACATACATCACTTCTACGTACATACATACATAGGTAATTACTAAATATAGCAACGGTTAGAGATGAGCTTAGCTCGAACGCAATGCCAGTGCGAAAGCAACTGTATTTATTATAACAGTTCAGAACAACATCAGACATAAGTGCAAAAACCGATTTTCTATTTAATATTCCATATGTAGCTAACGCACTAACTAAATAACCTACAAGAAATTAAGCCAGTAATGTCCGGAATAGTCCCGATTGGAGACAATTGAACATGAAGTAGTTAGTTAAAATTTTTTTTATAGAAAAATCGTTAATATTAGTATTGTTCCCTGAGAGCACAATTGGATGTTAGAGTATTCTACAGAAGAAAAATTTACTAATTATTGCATGCAATGGATATGGATTACTTTACATTCACAAAACACCAAACTGTGTAAATAGGATATTTCATATGACATCCTCGAATATAACTAAACCGTTTAGTCCATACGAAGTATTGACTCCTGGAAAGTGGCTGTAGTTACATGTTTCTTTACAGAACAAGTATGTATATGATATATAAGCCTTCTTGTGAGAGAGTAATCAAAAGTATTTTTTTCTTTTTAATGAACAGCAATGCCTTAGAGACACCACACCTTATTTCTACATGCGCATTACTTTGTCATATCAAACCTAGCCTCTACTTGTAGAACACACAAAATATGTACAATAATAAACTTAATCAAAATTGTAACCCAACGGCCTAAGGATAAGAAATCATTATTTAGAATTTTATTTTTAAATTGAAAAACTCAAAATGTATTAAATTGCTTCAATATAAAGGAACACTCTCCACTGATCAAGAGGTTCCATTTTATGCATTTAATTAGAAAATTTTGTTGGCAGAGCTTGGGTGATTTCTCAGAAATTAAAAAAAAAAATGAAAATACCCTTTGGATTGACATATAATTCTAGCATCTACTGACCAACAGTAAACTCATAATAATTTCATTTCGCAAACGTTTCTATAGAAACCCTAGTTCAGAGCATTAATTCACTGTTCTCTCATTGTATATGGGAAACGTTTCATGGCGCGAAAGCCTGAGTTTTAATTATATAATGAAAGTAAAAGAAGTTTTAAAAACTCTTTAATTTGATTCTAAAATAACTTTGGTTAGACTAGTTTTTACATTATATGAAATACAATATTAGAACTCTGTTAGAATAAACTTTATACATGATTTTTGCATATTCTCAAGCCCCACACAATGCCAGAAAAATTTTTTATGCAGAAAAATTCTTAAATATTCATAGATAATTTTGAATGGATATTGAGGATATTCTATATCAGTATAATTCTCTTAATAATATCGTATTTAGAAAATTATAAATTTGATACTTTCTTACATACCCAGGTGTGTTTTGCTACACAAAAGTATATTTCGAACAAATTGACATATTGTAGAATTTTTTTATATTAACATTTCATAGAGTCGATTTGTTCAGTTATGAGGTTTTGGTTCAAAAATCCGGCAAAAAGCATCTAGGACCGTGAAATTTGGTTTTATGCATCCATACAGCCGATTTGTTCAGAGAAGAGAGTGAAATTTTATAAACTACAGACGTAAATTCAAGATTATATTGACACTGAGGATCATCGAATTCGAATTTCGCTATTTGCAATAAATTTTATAAGTTCATTAAATACTTCGTCATGGCCGTCATTGCCGAGATAGCCCTTTTTTCTTGTTTTTCATACTTTTTCGGAACAAACGACTGAGTTTGAGACCGATTATGGTCACTCGTTTGTAGTATCTCATCACCTTACAGCTGACAGCGTTGCTCAAAATATTTCCACATTAATCCTTTTTCAGGCCTTCAGCTTGATTGTAACATTTCATTTCTGGGAGGGTAAATAATGATCAACAGTAGGATTTCAGCTTGATTGTAGCATTTCATTTCTGGGAGCGTAAATAATGATAAACAATGGGATTTCAACACCAGGATTCCAATTTCATTTTATAACTGGAGGGATTACGTACTTCCGGATTTTTATAATTTTGCTTAGTTGATAAATATTATTTTCTTAGTTTTACTTGAACTTTCAAACAATAATTATTATTATAATAACTATAGGTTTTGTAGAGTTATTTTTTCGCTTAAAATATCGATTGAATTAGAATAATTCTTTCTTTATGACTTTTTTTTTGAAAAATTTACCCGTAAGGTAAATCATTGGAAAGTGTTTTCTCAGCTTTAAATAAAGTTCGAAAAATAATTATCTATATATATAAAAATCAATGCAAATTTTCCTATAACTTGAGAACCACCAGATCAAATTGCACCAAATTTTTAGGAGTTATAAAGGGATATTAGGAGAAGGTTAATGTGTAAGTTTTCATGATATTGGCGCAGCCGTTCCAGAGATATAACCATTTTAGCGAACATTGGTCGCTATCCATTAAAAATACATGCAACAACAACAAATACATGTAAAATTCTAAAATACTCGTAATTTACGTTGTATGTGGTGTTGAAAGATAGAGAGAAAGAGTAAAAAAATGAAAATGAAAAAAAAAAAATAAAAAATAAACAAATAAACAAAATTAATAGAAAAAAGTTTGCGAAAAAATTTTTTAATCAATTTTCTTCGTTTCCTTCACCAAAAAAAATCGAAAATTAAAAATTTCAGTTAGATTTTCTTGATCTTTTTTATAGGTGTAGCAAAGCATGCTGGGGTCCGCTAGTTATATATAAAATACTAGCAATGCCCGGCCGCACTTTGTTGTGGATTTTTGTAAAGAATGATGCAGTTAATCCAAAATATTACAGTTCTTATTACATTATTGACCTACCTATATATTTGTATTTATATGCTTACAATATTTGGTATTTTCATATAGCAGCGGCTGAGTTACTACCAAAGATATTCAGAGATTAGTCGAAACTCAAAGGCCTCGATGTAAGCCAAACGATACTTTTGTCCAAGCTTGTGTAGCATAAGATTAGATGTCTAAAATTAGTTCGTAACCATATAGATGTAACCAAATCATTAAACTCAAATCAGACTGTACTCGTATACTAACATGACGCAGGGATCTACGAACAATTTATATTTTTATCCGAATTATGCATATTTTCGTCAATCTGTTGATCTGCGATCCCCTTCCTTTAACTATATAAAATTCAATACCAAAGAACGAAAAAACTGATTTTTAACAAAAACCGCTGCCACTTTCTTTGGCTGAACTTACATAAATTACACTAACATAAATAAAATCTAAAAGTCTTCATCGATCCGACATCTCTCAACAATGTCTCAACACATTTTCCTAAGAAGAAGTTTTACCGAGATATATCGATTAAAAACGATTTAAGAGATGTATTCTATATGTTTGAATGACTGACGGATCAACGCAGAGTCTAAACTGAGATCGAGAGATCGTAAATACCTGTAACTTAGAGGCGTGTTACGTGCATATCGTAGGCATCCTATACAAAATGATTTGCATGAGACAATTCCACTTTATTGTGTATTTTACCGTTTTATGAGTATCTTATGACACTCAGATTAACATCGTTATCCCATATTTTCTGGTTTTGCACAAATTTACGTTTAAATATATAATACCCACATATTCTCGATGAAGTTTCGTTCATCTGTTTTTGGTTTAACAAAACAAAAAATATAGAACAAATGCATTTATAAACGGAATTAACTGAGACAATTCATTGGCACTTACTTCATAAATTTTGTACAGATGACTAAACAATCAAAGTTTTCTCGAACAAACAGTGTTCCTTCTGTTAGGCAAACTATGTACCCAATTTCAAGTGAATCGAACAATAAATACGATTTTTTGGGAAAATTCGGTCCACTTCCCGGAAGAAAAGTACTTCTTATCTGAATTAAGACAAAAGGCTACCTGTTCACAAAGATTTCATGTAAATATATATAGGAGTTGGATTAGAGAAAATCCTAAAAAGTTGATATTCATATAGATAAAAGGACAAACGATTAATTAATATTTAAATTGTACTAAAAGCTTTTTGAATGCTTCAAAACAGGAAATAAATCGCGACATTCGCCAAATAGCATTCCTATACTAATTGGCACACTCGATGGAATGGAAATAATGAAAATTTCGAGCATCTACGTTTCAACGGCGACAGCAAAAGAATCCCATATACATACATAATTGTCCACTGCATATGCTGACAGCCACTTTGTGCTGTCTGTTCTGATTTAAAAAAAATTTCGCAAACCACACAACCCATAATCGCTATTGGAAATTGCAATTTATATTAAGGCTTTGAAAATTTCGTTTGATAAATAAAAACAGCCACTACAATTTTGCCGGGTCCATCACCATCTTCATCCGCATTCACGATGCTGCAATATCACCATATCAGTTGCAGCATTAAAACTTTGACTTTGACAACTCCAGACACATCATCAACTTCTCAACTGACCGATCGCCTGATCCACTTGCCACTTATGTGCTCTATAGTAAAGTTTCCAATTGCTGAGTACGCATTTACATGTCGTCGGTGGATAACCGTCAAGCAATTGCCAATAGCAACAATCGCGAAACATTTAAGTGGCAATGAGAAACAAAAAACTACATATAACGAAATGTATGTAAACTTTTTCAAACAAGTATATATGAGTGTGTATTTTTGTTATTTTTTTCTGGCCACTTAGATTCATCCATAACGCTCCACTTCACAACTCATCTGAGCTAACTTATTCACTAACTTTTTTCGCCGGTTATGGTAGAATATAAATGAAAGGTATGTAAGTATTATCCATCATTGACCATCCACCATCGCTTATGTATCAGCTACGCAATCAACGGTCGTTCAACGCTTCACTTTTTTGTTGGTTTTTTCTTCTTCTGTATTTGCACTATTTCTATTCCTTATTTCCGCTTCATCATCATCGCTTTCTTTTTTCTTGATACAGTTCGATTGGTTGCGACGACTGTTGCCCCGTGTATTAGTGTTGTTGCATTGATTTGTTCGTCTTTTTTATTATTCTTTCTTTGGCAGCATGATTATATAGTTTTTCTTGCCACGGAAGCGGCTTTGACATTTTTTTGTTGTTATTTGCTTGTAACTTTCATTTCAACTCTTCAACCGCTAGTTGTGGCCTTCCTCACGTATTCACGAATCGTGGTTCATTAATGTTGTTCCCACCTGTGCTTTCGATTAGTAACGCAATATGTCGTCTGCTGTCACCCTTCATCTCGACTTTTTATTTGCATCGCATAGAGAGAGAGAGGAGGTTTAAAATAGCTGCTAGAAAATCACCGACAAAAAAAAATTACCCATTTTGAAACAAAGTCCTGGATCATTAAAATGACGCATTCAAAAAAATCGTAGGGAGAGCATTTCTCTATCTTTCGTTTTCCTTTTTGTAACAGTATATTTATTTCTTACATAGGAATTTCTTATCGTTACGTTTCGGATAACCTGTTATTCATTTTGCCCTCACTGAAGAGGGTGTACTTCTTTTTTTTCTGTTCTCTTTCTTTGGTGGAATTCACCTGTGCGCTTAATTTGCTTGGAAAAAGCGATCGATCAATTGATCTTTGCAGCGATTTTAGATAGAAACTTACATTGTGCAACAAATAACGAAACACTGCCGTGTTTGATGCGACGCCACACGTTGGCATCTTGATTGGGCATTGTTGTGAGAGGAACCAGTTCCCCGGCATAACATTACCCGCACGAGAGATCCCAACACAAGACTACGCAAGTCGCTTGGGCTGATATATATGTACATAATCTTTCATTTTCTTTTCCTTTTTTGTTAACGCATCATTTGGTTCTACTTTGGCATTTCTTTCAACCACCAACTTCTGCCGTGGACATCTGTTGCATTACCAATTGCCTGGCATACTATTTTCTTCGATTATTCATTAAATCGCAGTTGCTCAGTAAAATCATTTTAGTCATCCTTGCAATGCGGCTCACATAGTTACGGGCCAAAGTGCCGCGCTACTAAGTAGGCACAACAGCCGCGCCAGCAGTTGCTTGCAGATATCTCGCCTTGCCTCGATCACTGCACTACAAGCTTTACTGGCACACACATACTGCTTTTGGCACACAAAAATTGTTCTCCACCTGAGGCCATCGAGCAAACGCACGTTCAAAGAAAGTCGCGTTGCCGCGAAGGTGCTGTGCTGTGCTCGTGTAGAATTTTATTAATGAATGTCATGTACAGTCAGTCAGCAGTCATCACATTTGGCGCCGACGTTGTCGTCATCCTCTCCCTATTCTTCTTGGTAAATGAATGAGAAATTAGCTACCAAGAGATAGTCGAATACTTTGCTAAAGTTTGAGAAAAATTGTATTGTTTCGAAAACGACAATAAATAGAGATCTTTAACATGCAGTATCGCAGTACCTTATTGGTAGAAACATTGTCAGGAATGCTGAGCCGGATACCTTTCTTTGGCTGATTCGTCATACTTATCGTCGTATTGCCTTTACAGGATTACTGTCAACTTTTACCGTGGGATAGAAGAACAAAAAGTACAGGATATTAAAAAATAGTCGCTGACAATTCTTCAATCTCCGAGCTTTACGGAAACCATTTACAGATAATTATTAATTAAGTAAATTTAAAAAAAAAAATTGAGTAATCGAACACGATTCGAAGTGTGGCAAAGCTTATGACCACAATCCATCTATCTTACGCTCTACTAAAGATTTTGGGATGAATGCATGATGAGCGACTGCTGTTGGACTATTAATTGGCAGAAATCATGAAAAATTCAGTCATTGACATTATCAAAAGCTAGAATCAATCTTAACAAACGAAGTGTACATTCTGGTTTAAAATCATAAATTCAAAATCCGTGTATACTTGCGTTAATACCAATATACGAGTATAAGTGTTTGGAATTTCCTTAAAAATATTTCTTGCACCAGATAAGAAAAATATTCTTGGTCCAACCTAACATAACTATGTCAACCAAATTTTTTTAGAACTTTGATTATCGGTAACCATTTAAAATAAAATTCCTAATTTTTTCAATATTATAGTTATAATATTTAGCTGTGGCTTAAAGCAGTGGACACTGAAAGGGAATATGACATCTTATTGTGAATTGCTGGCCCTTTTTATTTTCGCTTAATTACTTAAATTTTTATGCTTAAAAAAAGTTGTGCTTATCTCTTTACCTCCGTAAAATATTCAACAAAAATAAAATAAAAAGTATGGAACAGACCAACAACTTAATGAATGTACAACAGCGAACTCAATAAAATTTAACTTAAATCCCAAATATAAATCAGACGATGATGGTTCCATTGGGCACCTCAAATTAGCAATCAACTTCTGTATATTCATTTAATTTAATTAAGGACCGCCTTTTCGTACGTCGCAATGTCAGGTGAGCAGGCACGCAGCGTGCCCTGTAAATTATTAATGTATAAAGCTTCATATGCTTAAACCCTTTAAGATTTTCATCCATTAATATTGTCTATTTGGTAACTTTATAAATACAAGCACTTTAATACTCGTATGTTGGCGTCAGTAGAAGATCTTTATATATTGGCGAGCACAATGTTCCAAACTTTAAAGCTTCTACCGAAGAGGAGAAATGTTTTTTTATATTTTTTTTTTTAAATGAAACGAATTAGGGACCGCCGGTGGTTGTCTGTAAACTCCCTAGAAGCACAGCAACACACTTTTGAATTATTTTTCATCGACACGCTCACATTCCCATGAACTATTACATAACTCCGATCTCCTTTCTCACTTAATCCACAACAAATGTGAATCATCAATTTTATTACCTCATTTTGGTGGGATAAGAATTTTTAGTGGCACAACAGCGCCAGTAAAACTGTAAACAGTCAATGTTCAGGTGCCCTAAGGTGCGCGTGATATACACCCATGCGAGTGTGTTCACACATATGCATAAGTTTATATGCATGCACATACATACATAAGTGCGCGATTGCTTTACTTGGGTATTTGGGTTTTATTGCTGGTATTTAATTTTGATTATAAACAGTTTACTCTAGCAGTTAGTAGCAAGGAATGACTGTTTAATTGATAACACAGCTTTAGTATAAAAATCGGTAGAGAAAATAAAATAAATATAAAAAAATCAAAGAGTAAAAATCTAAAATACATGTACTCTTTCCTCATTTCGTGGAAAATAAGTAGTTAGTTTATTGGTAAGTAGCAACGAGTTCTTACAATGAAAAAGTAAATATATTTAATGATTAATAAACATATATAAAAAAAATGTTGCATTATATCACTGCAGAGGGGTAAGCTATGAATTTTATTATTTTTAATTAAATTACTCTTGATTTTGTTCCCAACGTTTTTAAGCGACTTAATGATTTTAATTAAGCAATTTAATCATGGTTATAAATAAAAAGGGCAAACTAAAAGCCCCAAATTTGTTTATGCTCTACATTAAAATTCACTGCAATTTAAATAGTTACTTTATTATAAAGTAAGTACTCGAATACGTACAATAGTATACAATTTATTAGGAAATTTTATAGTTGGCACATTTCAACTCAAAGTAAATAATGTGGGTAGAAATTTTTGCTTATTATAAACAAAGTGGGTGCTATGAAAAAAATGTATTCAGAAAGAATAATTACGGTTACATTAATTGTTTGCTAATTTTTCATCATTCTGAAAATATGTTGAATTTTTTAAAATATTTTTTTTATTAATTATTGTTTTTAAGGCCTATTTTTGAGATGTAGTAATTTCTAAATTTAGAAAAACTGCTTTGCACACCTTGAGTTCTACCTTGAATTGCAACTTATTTCTTAAAAAAATTTGCACTGAATGTGCCTAAAAATATTATGTTCTAACTTTGTCCGTAGGTCTCAAACAAAAATAAGTAAGAAATTGTAGATATTCACAATTTACATTCCGGGGCTTATTTAAGAGACAAAAATCGATATAAAGCAGTAAACCTAAGTAGATGAGAACAATGCATATGACTAGGTAGATAAAGCTCTAAAATAACTCTATAGACAAGGCGGAAACCGAAGTGACCATATCGGCAATCGTATGAAAGAAAATTATGTGAAATGTAAATTGCGCGAAGGGAATGAGATTTTGGCATAAAAAATTAGACGAAAAAATTTTTTTTCATTCAAAATAGATTTTAAGTTTCACTGAGGTTTTGATCTTACTATACTCGTTTTTTTATATTTCAGTTGAAATCGGATTCCTCCTCCAATCAAGACTCAAAATTATAGAGAATTAATTTAATTTAAAAAAATTAAGTTATATTTTTCCCTTTCATTTACATTTAATGGTATCTTAACTTTGGTTCGAAGCATGTAACTTTCAGCACGAGAAGAGATAGGAATTAATTAAATTAATTAATCCCAACGGTTTACCCACCTCCCGCCCATCCGCACGCGGGGCGCTGTCCGCATGACGTACGGAACTTGTTTTATTTTTCATCAATGCCGAGTCACGATGAGGAGATGTTTGTTTAATGTCGAGAACTAAAAGAGTTCAGCTACAGAGCAAAATTCATCAGCTGATTTTTAAGAATTGCGTAAAATATAAAATGTAATATAACGGTTAGTTGAGAGTTGACAAAAAAGTTTTCTTAATATGAAAAAGCGAGTCAGATATGTCAAATGTGCTTGAATGAGAGTTGAAATCTAGACACAAACAATGCAGGCTCGTGAAATTCAAAATTTGTTTTACAAGTTTTCAGAAATAAGGGACAAAAATGTCTGGACATTCTGAACGGAACATTAAGTTTGATTTCAGAGAGAATAAGGGGGCTGTAAATTGAGCCTGTTATTATTTTTAACCATGTCAACTCTTATGATGAAACTCTAATATGATTAAAGAAGCTGCACATAAAAGTCCATCGGCCAAACGCTGATCGCTTCGATCGAAAATCGTTTCAGCGGTTACCAAGCGTCAATTATATATACACATAAGTACATATGTCTATTTACAGACCCCAATATGTATTTAGGTTTACAAAAAAAATTAACTTGACCTCGGTAAATAAGAAAATAAATCAAGAAAGACAGTCGCAAACTTTTTAACTTTCGAACGAGGAATGAACTTTGCTATGCTCCTTACATTCATTAGTTACTTAGAGCCGATTATTTTTCTACTAATAACACAAATGATAATTTCTACAAACTTGTATTTTACTTAAAAACTTTAGCTTAATGGACTTTTACAAACCTTTTGTATCAGAGCAAGCAGAATATATATGATGAGCGCGGTTGCTGTGTCGCTGTGCCTCATTTTTCGGCGGAAGTGTTTTATGAACATTCTGTACATGCTTCTATTTAGAGTAATTGGGAATTTCACTGCGTACGTTGCTACCCTTTCAGCCTCTAACGTTTGTCGTTTTTATTATAGTTATTTTGATAGAATCGCCTATTTGATGTATAAGTTTGTATTCCAACACTACACATACAGTTGACATATTATTTTCTTTTTTTCGTAACACTTTCACTTCAAGTTTTGCTAAATATTATAATAATTCACTTTTGAATTGTACATCTTTTGTTGAAATTGTAATTTGTATTTGTAATTTTTTCTATTTCTGATGATATTATCAACAATATTGCTCTGTAACGTAAGACCATTTAATTTTTATTTGTAGTTATTGTTATTATTATTGAGCTATGTTCACACACACAATGCTTAATTTCCTTTATTTTTTTACTTTGCTATTGTTGGATTCTATGAATTACATTGCCTTTGCTTTTGAATATTCGCTTTTATATTTTCATATATTCATAATCATGCTAAGCATTTTTGTTGTTATTTTATTCGCTATTTAGTCACTCGTTGTCGTCGTTGCTAGAAGAGCTGCCACAATGCATATACACATATGTACATACATATGTTAACTTAGCGTTGTTTTTGTCGATTTTAATGTTATATGTAGTTGTACGACTGATTACTTATACATTATGTTCCATGTGCCACAGCTGATTATAAATCCATTCGTTTAGCAGCTTGTTCTTATAAGCGCTCGTGTTCATAAATATTTTTATCTTCTTATATACATATGTATGTACATATATTTACGCATTTCAATATGTACTTCTATATAATTTTATAGGATCTGCAAATTAAAAAGAAATGAATCTCAGTTTTAGTAATTTATGATTTTTTACTGTTACAGCAGCCGAAAACTTGAACGAAATCTTAGTGAGAAACACATGTTTGTATGTATGTATTTGTGCTTATATGTTGTACCTTTAGTATATTAACTCCGATTATATTTTAATTTTAATTTAACATTTAATAGTTTAGTTCCTTGTAAAATTCCACAAAATATTCTGATAATTTATTTGTATTTTTTTTTGGTCATTTCATTTCACTGCACTTCATGTAATAGTTTTATATTCTTTTATTTTGTTGTCTTTTATTTTGTATTATATTTTTTATTTTTATTTCCTTTATACTATTTTATTTTATTTTATTTTGTTTACTATCGCGGTCAATACACTTTAACAAAGTTCGTCCTCTTTGATAAAATAACCCCAACGGCAACATAACCGCATAATGCAAATGCAATTCAATTAAGGCTTATTAAATATGCAACAAAAAAACACAAAATAAAAAAACCATATATTTCCGAACGTCACAACATATACACGAGAGTAAATAACGTGAGCAACGACAACAAGTGCAGCGCATCAGATGTGTACGACAGGGGTGCAATGCCTGTTTATATGAATGAATGAATGAGTGATGGCATCGAGTTAAGCTGAGAAGAACATCAACCGCAAAGCGTCTGCGTATTCACTTCTTTACACATTCGCTCGGCTTCGGTACTAATAAATTTTATGAGCACAAATGGCAGCTTGCAGCAGCCACCGCAAATTGCTCGCTTGCGACTGTGGTAAATCCGGTATGGCGTTTGTTTATTATTTATAATGCCTGGTTACTGCGGTTGCCAGTTGCAACAAGTGTTTAAGAACGTGGAGTATCAATTTGCATAATTTCGATGCGTTAAAGCATGTATTGAGCCAGCATCGATTTTCTTTTAATGCGAGTCAACACTAATCGCCTTATTGCCTCCTTCTTTGATACATATCATAAACCATTTTTTTACTGATGTATTTCCGTATTAGCTGGCCGCCTTGACCGACTGGTTGGTAGTGCTTTCTAAAATTCGTGTGGTCATGGGTTCGAACCCTGTGCAAACCGAAATTTAAAATTATTGGCAATCGATCAAAAAAATTAATTTTTCCATTTACGACCGCCCCTCGTCCGGGAATGTCAACCTGGGGAATATGATTTTCTAACATAAATACCAGCCGTTCGAAAGCAGGCTGAACTGCAGGCTGAACTGCAGGCCATCTGTTGAAAGGATATCAAGGCACACATTTACAAATTCGATAAGAAGTTCCTCCAAAAATCGCTTCTGCGGTTATAAAGTCTCAAGTACATAAATATTTATATACATATAGGTGGGATTGCATACTCATATTTGCAACTCTGCATATGAATAATAACTTATCGAACTACTAAACGAAAAACCGAAAACAACCAGAATTAATTTGAATGTGCATCAAGCGACATGGACCGCTTAGCATGAGAGCATATTTCATATATGCATGTATGTATATATAGAGGATAGCGTCTTTTTTCTGCAATATATTATATTTACTTCAGTTCAAACACAGACATGTTGTTTTCTTTAAATCAAAATTAATATTATTATTATGTTATTTGCTTTTTAATAAATGGATATCAAATTTTACATTACTGAACTTAATTTTTTTTAAATCTATTCTATTCACGATGAGAATTTCTTTTTAATTTTAATTTTGCTTCATAATCTATACATAAAAATTAATAATTTTGTTAATTAAAAATGTGGTAAGCAATTTGAGGCACATATTATCCTGATATATTTAATTTGTTTAATAATTTCGAAAAGCAGATAACCTTATATGAACTTTCGTTTTGAAAAACTCGTAAACGCATGCATACACACATATAATAAATGTATTATTAAGATATTTCACGCATCAAAGGCTCCCATTAAGCGTGCTACTTTGTACGCATTTCCTCACATAACAACTTTTTTACATTTTTGTTTTAACTCTTTGCTCAGCCTACTACTCTTCTTCTATACTCCCATTTTTATGAGAATTATAAACAAATCAACTGCCTTGGATGCAGCTTCATTGAGACGAATCTGATATTAGCGACATCAAAAACTCAGTTGCAGTGACCGGAAATTACGCTATGTACCATATTCACTTCAATTTTATGAATCGACTTAATGTTGTTGTTATTGCGCATGTCTGGAATCAAGTTGGGGAGTTAATAGTGGTTTGCTCACCGGAATTGATGCTTTTCTTCGCGCACAATGTGATATATAAACCATATCAAACCAATTTATGAGTTTATTTTCAAAATATTTATGTTTAATCTTTCAATTTGCAATCAAATAAAACAAAAATTACCATAATTATAATCACAAGAATAGTACGTAATATGTTGCATTTGTAGGAATTGTTGTTGACATTGTCTTTGTAGTTTGTGTTGTTAGCTTTTTAATTAAACTTTTTTAATATAATTTATTTAAGGAATTCCAGACGATTAATAAATTATGTGGGAATCTTGCAACTTCATGCTCGACATTTTAAATTATTTAAAAAATTCTTTACCGAAAACACACGACAAAAAACCTTATCAAACCTTTTCGAAATGGCGAATTAAATAAGCGAATATTTGAATTATATTAAAAGATATACATTTGAACTGTTTAAAAAACGTATTTGAAAATTTATAGGAAAGTATTTAGATTTTCAAATATTTAATTATGGAATTGTTCTATAGAAAAAAAAATTGTTGAAAGTTTACAAGAATATTTTTTTACGTATCACTTCAATTATTAATTGCCTTTTAATTCTAGAGGTTTTGCAAATGCATTTGTTTTTATAAAACCTTGAAATTATTATGTGGGAATCCTTGTCATAATAAGACATTTAAGTTTTAATATTTCACTGGACACTAGTTTTCTGTTTAGTATGTACACAAGCGATTTTTCAAATTTTTTAAACAAAATTAACTTTAACTAAAATTATTAATTTTTTTTGAACCAATTTGTTGTATAACGCTTATTTTATTTTTCAACGTTCAGTTTATCCAGCTGATATAAAAAATTCATTTAAGACATTTCAGTTTTATCGCATTAAATATGAAATTAGATTTCGTTTTAGTATGAAAACAGCTTTTAATAATTTTATATACATATTTACTTTTTGTGTTTTAGTTTTAGACGTTTTCTATGTTTTAAATTCTATTTATTATTTGATTGTTAATTTTATTCTATACTATTTTATTACATTTATATATGTTTGATTTAATTAGTATGTAATTAAAATAATATAAAAATAAAAATACAAGTTTACATCGACACATTTCTTATGAACGCACTAATAATTGATTTTATCACTTAGCTTACATAAATTACTTGCCCCTCACCACTCCACACAAATAAATTATATTTTCTTGTCAAATCTATTTAGCAACCGGCACTTTTTCAATGTTGTGTATTGCATTCAACGAAAGCTACAAACACCATAGCTTCGAATTTCGAGCTCAACCCACATAATCCATTTGATTTGTACTTGTTGCTTGTTATATATTAATTTTTGTATATTTAAATTCCTTTCAACGCACAGTTTTACTTTCATTTCACTAGTTCACTTTGCGCTTTTTATTTATTTCCTTTATAATTCAATTTACTTTCTTCCTGTACATATATATATGTATGAATAATTCGTTGCAGCATCATCTCTTGCAACAAATGAGGAACTCACACTTGCTGCCGCGAGCAAAAGCAATAAACTCGCCACAGAACACCTCACACGCGCTTATTGTTGTTGATATATATGTATGTATATATGTATATAAACACATGTACGCACACATATGTGCTTACACCTATATGCATATATGTTTTATGAGTATACACTGGTATATCCAAATATATTGCTGCCACGACCGCCACCACGCATTTACCCGTTCAACACTCAAAAACAAACCGACATCGTTTACAGCTCGAAGGCAAATAACACCCGTCCCACGGTAATAAAACATAGCCACCAGCATCTTGTCCACTTGGAGCGGCAAACACACGAATTCATGTTCGATGGTGCTTTGGGTGGTTTTGAATGCAACGCGAACAGGTTTGACTTGGAAAGTTCAAAAGAGAGCAATTTACCGTGATTTTCACATTTGTATTGGGCTTATTTATTATACAATTGTTATTTTTTGCTATAAAATAAAATTTCAAAATTCATGAAGAAATGTTTCTTGAAAAATTTTTTTTTGAGTGAGAGCTATTACATATATATTAATAATTTTTAATTTTTACCGCACAACATAAACTTCACCGTCTCTTCTCATTGGTCGATATCGTAACCGGAGCCTTCTTTATTAAAAATAATATATTTTTTTCAATTTGAAACTCTTACTTTAATAAAATTCGTTCCGATACTCTTATTAACTCTCTTCACTACACACACTGTCAACAGCCACTTCCAAAGCAACCATCAACATCACCCCATGCGCGCATCGAAAGTTCTATTGAAAAACTCGTTTCATTCATAAGCAAATCCAACAAATTGTGAGCAATCGCTGCAGCGAAACAGTAACACAATAGAAAAATTACAAATGCCTGAGGGGAATTTGCTTTGTGGTGATTGGTCGGCCGAAAGAAGTTAATGTGAATATAAAATGTTCAAAGCTATAAAAGGTTTTATAACTAACCCATACACAATTAAATATATCTACTTTTTGTTTCTGCTTGTCTTCTGCAATATTCTCTTCATAAGATGTTTATCGACAAGCTCTGAATGCCAGAGTTAATAGTAAGTAGCTTGCGGCAGCCGTTGCGCGTTAGTCCGACGGTTATTCTTCTGAAGTACTAACTTCACGTAATCAAAGTTATATATAACTATGTGTATAACTATGACTGTACTTTTTAAGAATTTAATTTGATGAACAAATTTATGCATATATATTTGTTTATGTATAATATTTAACGAGGACACAGCATGTAAAGAGACTTAATGTATGTAGGTCTCGGACTTTACCACTACTAATTTTATTTGTTTAAACTTTATTTATTTAAAATCTGTTGGATGATGTTATTTAAAATCTGATGGAAGAAAATTTTATTCTAACTTAGATTTACGTTGAGGCATTAAGAACAATAATTTTTATATGTATTATTATTATTATTGTTATTCTTTTTATATATAAGTATATAAAAATCAATGTAAACTTTGATGAACGCCTATAACTTGAGAACAACCAGATCAAATTGAACCAAATTTTTTGGAGTTATAAAGGGACATTAGGAGAAGGTTATTGTGTAAGTTTTCACGAGATTGGCGCAGCCGTTCCAGAGATATGACCGTTTTAGTGAACACTGATCGCTACCCATACAAAATACTTGCAACAACAACAAATACATGTAAAATTCCAAAATACGCGTACATTACGTTGTATATGGTGTTGAAAGAGAGATAAAAAGAGTGAAAAAAGTAAATAAATGTCAGAAAAAAATTTTGAAAATTAATTGAAAAAATTTTGGGAAAAAAATTTAAAATCAATTTTTTCGTTTCCTTTACCAAAAAAAAAAATCGAAAATTGAAAATTTCAGTTAGGTTTACTTGATTTTTTATAGGTGTAGTAAAGTAGTAGCTGGGGTCCGCTAGTTATTATATACAAAATAAATAAATATATTTCATACGCTCATGTGGCTCCCTCAGCTTATTCCTCCGTCAAACATATAGTTTATGGGACAGAAAGGCTTCACAGGTTACATAAAGTTACGACCATATGATTTCTTAGGATCTAAATGGTAAGTCTAGAGGGTGTAATCTTTGTAATCTTTGTACTTTTCGCTGTTGTCTAGCAAGTTGATGGGTTGTGTGTTTGGATGGTTGTTTAGTCTTTCGATATAACTTGTACTGAACCTTTTTATTTCGCCTATAACCACAGGTGTGTTTAGCAAATTAATATTTTTTATGTCATTTATAGCAGTCAGGATTTGCTTGCTGTACCCCTGATTTGAATTCCGTAAGAATGGTTTCAACATCGATTTCGAGCATTTTATTTTCAAGACTAAGTTTAGACTTGGGGCCAAGCAACCAATACATCTTCCTAGTTTTAATTTTGACTCTAATATGTTCACGCCAAGTTAGGCTTCCATCTAAATGCAGTCCTAGGTACTTAGCATTATTCGTTCTAGGAATTATGGTTTGATTGAGGCTTAGGTTTGAATATTCTTTTTTCCTAAGTGTGAAGGTAACTTGGATAGAATTTGAAGCATTTACCAAGATGTTGCAGTTGGTAAGCCAGGATTGTAGTTCATTGTCGTTGTATAATTTCTGAAGCGTCGATAGCAGAGAAGGAGGAAGAAAGTATAGCAGTATCGTCTGCATAAATATATCTGAAACTGCATCTTCAATTCTGACGTAGAAATATCTGTGGCTTAGGCAAGATCTGAGGGAGAAAATTGATGATCTGGAATGATCAATCGATCGATAGTCTCTCCAACGATGCCAGCAATCTTCGAAGAAATATTCTTTGGAGTATTTTCGAGAAAATTGTCAGCAGACTTATTGGCCAATATGAAGATAATTCGTTTTCAGACTTGTTTCGCTTTGATATCATGACTATTTCAGCACATTTCTAATGCGCGGGAAAGAGGCTGAGCCTAAAGCTACAGTTGAAAATCAATACTAAAAACAATAAGCATTTCTTTGGAAGTTGTTTAATTGGCCATGCATCAATATTATCATGACCAGGAGACTTTATATATTTTATTCGTGAAATTTCAGACTGACCCTATGATATTTTAACGTAGTATAGTAAAGTATTACCCATATGATACGGGGAGGCGATTTAATTTGCATTACTGCAGGGAAAGTTAAAAAATTCATTGAAGAGTCTTAAGCAGAAAACTTAACGGAGAACCCATAGAATTCATAAATCCATATCCAATAAAGCTTGCGAAAATTTTTTGTTAACAAAAAGAGCAAACAAACGTACAAGAATAGCTTACTGTTTAAGTATAAGCTTTTTTTTCGTGTATTGAAAAAGAAATTGTATTGAACCACACAAATATATATGTATGTTGGTGTGTATGTGGACGGCAAACTACGTAGGAATGTGTTACATGGTGTTATATGACTTGTTCGACAATAGATAAAAAAATTAACTTTTTTGTGACAGAAATGACGACTTGTCTTTTTACACTACTGAAACAATAACTAAGAAGATTTCCCTATTACAGTGGGACCAACTGTGTTACAATATTTCTTCAGTTAAAAGGGTAAGAGATGACTTGGATCACTTGCAAAAGTTTTTTTTTATTCATATTCATTAAAATTAGTTGCTGAAAATAATAAGCAATTGTCTCATTGTATATAAAAATTAAGAAATTATCGACTGTATAAGTGTTACCAATAGATCTCTTTCGAAAAATTTCAGAGGAATGTGAATATATTTTATAATAGTATTTTTGCAATGAAATTTGTACAATTTAAAATTTTTATAGCTTTTAAATATATTATACACCACTGCTTCCTCCGTTTTGTGTGTGAGTCAGCTCTTATTAAGCTTATGATTTATTTAACCTATTCACTTACTAGTATAAAAAGAAAACGTAATAAAGAAAAAGCTAAAAATATGTCTGCATATAATGTAAAGAACAATGACAGGAACTTGGAAGAAAAACAAAAATTTTACTCTGCAATTGCCAAAATTGCGCTGCTAAAGGAGAAGAAAAATAATAACATTGCAAAAACAAATATAGTGGCACTCTAACGTAAAATAGTTGAGCAAATGTGGACAAAAGATTTCGCCACTTCTGGGTAAAATCGATGTAAGGCGCATAACTTCAAAAGACGTTGACGCAGCTCTACTTAAAGAGTCATTTATACTGTATACGGACGTTAGAAGAATGAATGACAATGGAACTCTTCTTCCTCAAATTAAGCGAAGCTATGTAGTTTCCTGCTACTTTTTTTTTACTTATATTGTTGTTTTATTATATTCAGTTTATTAGCTCGAAGAAAATTCTATAGGTGGAGTTTCAGAAAGAACACCACCACCAACTCTCAATTCAAATTTACATTCCACGATTTTTGTGCCAGGAGTCTTGGTTTCGCTATTGTGGCGGCTAGATAACCGCATTTAAGAGCAGGGAAAGTTAGTCGTACTTCCCAAGGATATCTACCGAGGTTTCGTAGGAAATCTCACTGCAAACAGGACATAAGTTGGGTTGGTCGAGTCAGGCTAAACAGCAGTTAAGTTTGCTATGGTATCCCGATCTTAGTTATTCCAGTATTCCAACAAGAGTGTAACAGATATTGTTGGTTCGCACTTTCATACTACGGCTTCGTGAAACTGAAATTTCTTGTTTTCGTTTAAGTAATTTGAAACGCAACAATCTGTGTTTCTTTGTAAGAAAAAGTATCTTGAGTGTTTTTACTACATTGTTTTAATAGCCTCAAGCAGAGGGCGGCTTTTGCTTTTGGTGTAGTTCGAAGTGCATCAATAATGTATATGATAATTTGATTAGCGTTTTCGCTTTGTTTTCATCTTAACACTGGTGCGTGGATCCAGGTTACAATCCAGGGACTTAAATTATTTTTATTATGTGTATAAAAAGTGAGAGAGTGCTCTTGTATCCTTCAGTGCGATTTTTTCTAAAGTTCAAAATTTTATAATTCCAATCATCTCCCCTATAATTGAGGGAGTATTATCTACATACGAGTAAATGGCTTCATCTGCATTAACTTGTGAATTATGTTCTTTTAAATGCAAAAATGAAAATTAGAAATTTTCGTGTATTTGAACTATATTTGGTAATTCTAATATCGCCCGACAATATAAATTCCCGATAACTTCTTATCTCAGCAGCAGCAAGTTGGTTTTCATTTTATATATATACTAGCCGATCCCAGCGTGCTTTGCTGCACCTATAAAAAAATCAAAAAAAAAAAAAAACAAACTGAAATTTTGAATTTTCGACGTTTTTTGGAAAAGGAAATCAAAAAAATTGATAAAATTTTTTTTACAAAAATTTTTTTTTTTAATTTTTTTAATTTAATTTGTAAAATTTTTTTTGAGTTGTTTTAAATTTTTTTTCATTTTCATAAAATTTTTACTCTTTCTTGTACCCGTAGTTTGGAATTTTACATGTATTTGTTGTTGTTGCATGTATTTTGTATAGGTAGAGATCAATGTTCACTAAAACGGTCACATCTCTGAAACGGCTGCGCAAATCGGAATGATAACTTCACATTAACCTTCTCCTTGGTTCAATTTGATCTGGCGATTCTCAAGTTATAGGCGTTCATCAAAATTTGCATTGATTTTTTTATATATATCTTATAGATTTACATATAAAGCAATATAAAAATTATTAAAATAAGCTGTCTTCGGCCATGCCGGTGTAAATTTAAACTTGAATTTACGTCTGTCGAAAATATCAAAGATAAAGAAACTCGTGAGAATTTATTCTAAAAATCTGTAAAAAAATTTGTGTGTATTTTCAAATCAGACTATAGTATACTATAGTATATATATGTAGATATAGCAATGCCTATCTGTCCATTTGGTATGTAGATATATACAATATAACTTTTAAAAGGGTTTGATGTTCTTTACATGATACTGAATTTGAGAAATGTTTGATTTTTCTATGAAATACGAGTAATATATATGTATTAAAAACTTTGAGATGAATATTATAAAAAACTTATAAACAAACAGGCTTTGGTAGAATATGCGGAGTGTGAGGAAATTATCAAAATCAGATGGAAAGCAAGTTCAATTTTCCCACAACGAGCTGTTTGAGACACATATTCGTATATAACTGGCGCTTTACAACCGCTGAAGTGATTTTCGACCGACTTCTTCCATTTCGTCTTGATGCTTTCTTAACACATATAGAGACTTAAAATATATTCGAAGTCGTCTCCGAGCGGGTGATGGGTATGTATGAAAAGATTTTTATTTAAATTTATTGTATAATTTTGAGTTTTAGTCACTCTGTTAATGCGTCCGATGAAAGAATGATGGTGCAGCAAATAATAATTATAAATAATATTTGGGTATAATAATCCTACTAAAATTCCAAAACCGTTTAAAAGATTCGCATAGAACGTTCTATTTTGGAATAAAGCTCTTATAAAATGCATACACCGAAATTTTGGAAGACAGTATTAACATTATTCAATACCTGCGTGCAAGTATGAGGCATTATGTTCGAATAAAATGGGCTTCTTACTCCGAATACCACACAAATTCACCCACTAAATTCAACCAAACTTGGTAAATATATTATTCCCATATTATATTCTCTACCAATCATAGGTTTTAAGTAGTTCAAAAAAGCTACATATAAGACTTGGTTCCACAGCCAACTTCTTTTTTCGTTTAACTGGAGGAGCCGGTATTTAATGTCCAATTTCATTCGAACTTGGCCTTTCCTTAATTTTTATATAATACCAGCGGACCCCAGCGTGCTTTGCTACATCTATAAAAAAATCAAGAAACTCTAACTGATATTTTGAGTTCTCGATTTATGTTGGAAAACGAAATGAAAAAAATTGATTTATAATTTGTTTTCCAAACTTTTTTCTATTAATTTTTAAATTTACTTTAATTTTCATTTTTTTCACTCTGTCTCTCTCTCTTTGAACACCATACAACGTAATGTACGCATATTTTGGAATTTTACATGTATTTGTAATTGCTGCGTGGTCATATCTCTTGAACAGCTGCGCCAATCTCATGAAGACTTATACATTAACCTTCTCCTAATATCCCTCCTTCTCAAGTTATAGGCGTTCATCAAAATTTGCATTGATTTATATATATATAGATTTCCATTTGATTGCCTTGTAACACGATTAGCGAAATAAACTGAAAAAACTAAAACGAATTCATATGAATTTGGAGACACATTTGTCTGGTCTGTGGTTGTAAACGCAGCTTTTGGCTGTGGCAATACGTGATAAAAGAATTCTGCGGATGCCTTACCTGTGGCAAGAAAATTCCTAGATTAAAAAGCGTTTGTGGACAACTGTGACTGCGAACACGTTAGCAATGACACAGAAGCTAAAGCATTCAACCACACTGGAGAGTACAATGAAAATAACTAATGGAGCTAAAGGTAAAGCCGATGGCAGCAGTGATAAGCAATGTTTGCCACCTTGTGGAAGGTCAAAGGTTCGATTCCTGAACATATTGTAATAATTTTTGTAATTAACCCAATGATTTTCCAAATTCTTCGAGTCCGATCAGTGGATCGTTCGACTTCTTAGTAACCGGAATTTACTGAACATTTATTCACTTCTCAATAATTACCAATTATTTTACAATTCTTTATAATCACACAATTATTTTCCGACGCACACAGATTACCGGTTTTTAAACCCATAGCTAACTCCAATGTTAACGCCAGTGCGTTTTCTACTCGTCTGCCTACGGTAGCTGCTACGCCTTTTATGTGTTCTTCGTATTTGTGATTTCCGTCACTGTATCAAATTTATTGGATATGGCGAAATTCGTTTTCTCTGATTTTCAGTGTCAATATAAATTTGAATTCACGCTCCTAGAGACTTTTTTTTAGGACTTTTGATCCAAAACCTCACATGTGAACAATTGGTTATAGGTTATAATATATAGTATTCCGATTTCGATGATTTTCACTGCCAATATGCAGTTCATAATATGAGTGCATTGTATCAAATTTCACGCTCCTGGATGCTTTTTGTTGGATTTTGGACCTAAAACCTCAAATCTGATATTACGATTTCAATCAGTTTCAGAACAATTTGCAATTTATTATATATGTGTAGTATATCAACTTTACTTTCTTATGTACTTTTTTTTGACGGATTTATGACCCAAAATTTCAAATCTTAAAAATCGGGAAAAATTTTGCGTTCCAACAGACAGATGGACATAGCTAAATCCACTCAGCTAGTCATTCGATACGATACGATAGGTATAAATTTCAGTGGGTCTATCTCTTCTCCTTCTGATACTTACATACTTCGAATCAAAGTAAATATATCATTTCATGTACATGATTTGCTTGGATTTTGTCTAAGTTAAGTCTGATATGGATTATGTGTTCGGGTCATTTCAGATCTATATGTGTTTTCTGTCAGAGTCCACGTTCGACCCCTGCGTTGGGGTTTTTGGATTGTCGTTTTTTTGCTTTCAGTATACTCATTTTTTCACTTTTCTTAGCTATATTCAAAAATTTATATTAAAATTTTTTTTTTTTTTTAATGAAAAACATAATTTGAAAATTTATTACCGCATTATATGTTATACTCGTATGTACATAATGTTAACTATGACGCTTTGATGCCATCCTTCACATTGTGTATTCGTTGTTGATTAGCATATGAGTAATGTATAAAAATTTATATATATGAATAAATATAATAATTTAAATTATGGATCTTTTACCCTAAATTTAATAAGTTTTCTTGGCTACTTCTAAACGGCGGTATCATTTAAAAATATGATCTCTCGAGTTACATATATTGAATTAAATGAACTTGATGTTTTTTTCTTTCCATCCACAGCTGTTAAATATCCTTTACACTTATTTTTATTTTAGACTATAACAATAAGGAATGTGATAATGGGTATATCACAAAATTCGCTACAAAATAAAATTTTGTATATGAATTCTGCTTTTCTTAATGAAAACTTTTCAAAGTATATACCTCTCATAAGGTTTGTATTATTCTCTCTTAACAAATATTCTATAGGAAGAAAGAGAGCCGATCACGTTCCCGAAAAATTCGCGTAAAAAAAATTTGTAAGAAGCGAATTAGTGTAAACCATGATACAAAATATTCATAAACAAGCAGACCTGGACACACGTTGTTGGGGCTCTTTATATTTTGTCCAATTTTTATTCTAATTGGTATTTAAAAGAATGATACGAAGCCCTAATTAAGTATTATCTAATACAAAATATTAAGTTTCTTACTATATTATATTATAATAACATTGCACAGAGAACATACCTACGCACGATCCATGCTTAAGTAGGGTTCCTGCCAATCTAAGCAAAAACCTAACTACGCATGTACCATATTTAAAATAAACCGACCCGTAAATATGATTTTCCCTAATGTGCCAGTCCGTGGTCGACTTCCCGGTACGAAAACAAGATGCTCAACAATTCTCAGACTTACCTGATATGCACACAAAATTACATAAAAATCGGTCCAGCCGTTTCGGAGGACTTTGGTAACAAGCACCGTGACAAACGAATTTTATATATTATATATTCAGTCAATTCGTTGACATTCGGCTTTTTGACGTCTGCTAGTATTTAAAGAATGTTAAAAATATCTAAATTTAGAAATTTTTGGAGAAATGAGATTATTTTGTAAGCTTTTAACAATATCAAAACGCAAAAACTTCTAGCCCTGACAGAAAATTTTTTTATTTTCTTTAATTTGTAAGGAATGTGCTAAAAGAAAAATAAACTTTTATCGCGGTGTGAATAATACTAAATGCTTGTTAAAGTTGTTTTAATTTATTGAAAAATATATGAAGAATTATATATGTATATATATACAGGGTTACCCGTTTTGCGATTTCCAAAATAAACGTAAATAAAATGCATTTTAAATAATTTGTTTCAGGAAACTCCTTTTCTATTATAAAGTCTAAACTTTGGCATTATATGTGAAACACTACATCATTCAAATGAACGCCTCGCGAATTTTGCAAACCTCGATCCATTTGAAGTAATTTTTGACCACTTTTTAGGACATTTCGGGCGGTAGCTTAGCTTGATTACTTGACGAATGTTGGTTTACAAGTGCTCAAAAATTAAGGGGTAATCCGCATAAACACGGTACTTCGCGTAGCCCCCAAAAAGAAGTGTAACGGTGTTAAATCGCACGATCTCGGTGACCAATTGACATCGCCAAGACTAGAGACTACGCGGCAGGGAAATTTCTTTGGCAATAAAGCTATATTCGCTTGTACTGTGTGGCATGTGACACCATCTTGTTGGAACCATATATTGTTCAAGTCATGCCATGCCACATAATACTTCGGTAAATTGAATTGCCGAAATTCACAGTGAAATAGCGATATAACCCACTAAACAAAAAACTAGCAAAACTACAAAACTTAGACCACTGAGCCAACGCACGAATAATTCTATTTTTCTGCAAATTAATTTACAAAATTCGTTATAAATGTATGTACGTACATACATACGTGCTTTTAAACGAAAATACAAATCAAACAAATAATAAATTAAAAAATAGATAAATAATAGTACCAGTAGAATAAGGAATAGCGGTGTTATTCAACAAACCGCCGCTGCCATAGATTGTGCTAAGCATTTGGACATTGAGCCTTCAACCTTTGCCTCGTTAAAGCGAGGTCAATATAGGTTATAGCCATTCGCAGCCTTTGATTGAATATTGACAGCTACACGCTATGACTGTTTTCGCAGAGGTAAAAGCTTCAAATAGCCGGTGTAAATAGCTGCTGCAGGAGCCCGTGAAAAT
Organism: Neoceratitis asiatica; assembly: GCA_030068015.2. Taxonomy (NCBI): domain Eukaryota; kingdom Metazoa; phylum Arthropoda; class Insecta; order Diptera; family Tephritidae; genus Neoceratitis; species Neoceratitis asiatica. Next base: position 69,633,572 of record CM061528.1, read on the forward strand.
ATACATACCTTGCGGCTGAAGATTGGCTAGTAGTTCTTCCTACAGTGAGCCAACAGCTGTAAAGTAAAACTCTAACGCACATAAATCAGGTACAGATTTCTAGTGAAAAATAATATTTCATAGCTAAACAACAGTGTTACTTACATATATGTATATACATATGTTAAAATAAGCAATATAAATTTTTATAACTGAGGAGCGCTGTAAAGTACTGAATAGTTAAGTTTTTGCCAGACTACAACGGTTTTAGGTGTAGTCTTTCTGCTGGTTAAGACTTAAGACTATGTGCAAGCATCGATTAGGCGTATGAAACAGAAGTTGCAGAAAAACAAGGCTTAAAATAGTTTCTTATTTAAACAAGCAGAGCCATATTTTTTTCTAGCTAGCCTTTTCATAGGAATAAGAAGCCATGGCAGTAGCAGCGTCTGCAACTTTAAGGCGCAACAAACGAAATTGTTGCAATAAAATTTCGTAGGAGCAACGCATTCATCTTCACTGATTTCATGATGCACTTTAATGAAATGAAATTTGATATTGTAGCAGCGGTAAAATCGGCAGCAACGATAAGATTGTAGCAGCAACAGCCAAAGGGATGGTATAGTTAGTGGTCCAACTTGTACTGCAAATTACAAATTTATTATCTGCTTTTTACTATCAGAATTTCTATATTAAATTTCTCATTCCGCCCGATGCCAGCTTACTATGTGGTAAGTTGTTAACGCTAGAAAATATTTTACATTCGTTTTGAACTTCAGACTTATGCATGGGCACAGACACAAGAGGTACACTATGCACTTTGAACTACATAAACAAAATACGGGATCTGTCTTCAATATTTCGGGATTAGGGAACAAAAAATAATAATCAATAATCGAAAATCGCTTTAAAATTTTTAAAAATATTTTCAATTTAGATCTATAAACTTTTGCATGCGTTTGAACCAATTGTCAAAACACTCTATTCTTTCTGATTGTGATATCTCCAAAACATGCACATCAACCGCCTCTTCAGAAAAAAAATGATTGTGCACCCCTCCGAATTTACTGTTCTTCGTTGATTTAGTAGTATGTGTGCAGTTTCAAACCTCAAAAAAAGAGCAACAAATTGATTGAAATAACTTTTTTTATTCGGCTAATCTTAAAACCACCATACAGCTTGCTGTTTACTATCGGACTCATGCGTAGCATCGCTATCTTATTCTTTAACATTTCTCTCGACCAAAAAATTGAAAATTTGTGAATAAATTTCTCAATCTAATGTTCATACAATATTAATCATATGCTTGACCCATTAACGCCTCTAGTTGTCTCAATATCACGGTAGGTCACATGGCAATCTTGTAATATCAGTTCGCGCACAGCGTCAACAATTTCCAGAACAATAACCAATTTTCGACGATGTTCTCAAAATTCGTCTTGGAGTGATCTACGACCTCGATTGAATTCATCATACCATCGATAAACATTTGACCTTGATGTAGCTTCATTGCCAAAAATTGAATTAAGTTCATCGATGCACAGCTGCTGAGTTAATCCACGTCAAAAGTTGTAAAAATTAAAGCGCGAAAATTTCCATTTTTTGCCTGAGATTAATTAAATAGCGCTTGTACGTCAAAATGTTTTGAATATGTATAATATCAAAAATATCAAACTTTTTAACAAAGTTGTCAGTTGCCTGATTGCAACATTAGGATTGCCAAGTGAAAGGCAATCTTTAATTTTCCAGACTCCTCTCAAAATATTTAAACAAAATTTTTGTATGAAAAAATTTAAGTACATTAAAAAAAATATTCCAGTTTGTTAGCTTTTCAAATTTATCTAAATTGAGCCAATTACTCAAACAATTAATGAATCACCAAATAATTTAAAAATTAAAGTAAAATTTTGGTGTGCAAATTTTCAGCCGAATCAAAGTTCAACGCGAAGAAAACTGTTATGTATAATAAATGTTCTTTGTATAAATCCTATGAAGAAATGCCAAAATATTTGTTTTAATCGAAATTTGTTTATTCTTAAATCAGAATATTTTAAATTTTTTTTTAATTTTATTTTTATTTCCATTTTTAAAAATTTGCATTGATTTTTATATATATACATATATCACCAACCTAGTGTTACATTTTAACCCATTTAGAGACTGGTGACATTATTTCAGTTCAAGTGAAACTTGTGCTTAAGGCTTTAAATTACAAAAAAAAAAGGAAAGAGCGGCTTTCTTCGGCCATACCGAACTCTTAATACCTTTCATGAACATATAAAACTTATTGCAAATTGCAAAATTCGATTTTGATAATTTTCAGTGTCAACATGAACTTGATTTTCGTCTGAAGAATACCGAATTTCACGCTCTTAGTTAAGTTTTTGGCAGAATTTTGACCCAAAACCTCATATCAGAAAAAATCGGTTCTATGGGGAATTTATAATATAGTAGTCTGCTTTCGATGGTTTCCAGTACAAATATGCGATTCATAATTTTTGTGGATAATACCAAATTTCATTCTCCTAAATACTTTTTTGACTGAGTTTTGACCAAAACCTCACATCTCAAAATATCGATGTATGGGAGCTATATGTAGATAATTTTTAGAACCAATATGCAGTACACCAAATTTCATGTCCTTAAGTATTCTTTTGACAGATTTCTTACCGAAATTTCAAATCTGAAAAATCGGTGATATATATGCTATAGTTGTCCCATCTGGCCGTCTCCGACGGTTGAAACGTATAGATGCATCCTCCTACCACGTATGGTTGAAATATCTCAAAAATTTAGGGACTAGTTTACATTCAAACAGACAGACGGACAGATGGACATGGCTAAAACAATTCATCTCGTGATTCTGATACGATTGGTATAAATTTCGGTGGGTCTATCTCTTTTCCTTCTGATACTTACATACTTCGGGCCATGCGCATGAAAGGTATAAAAATTAGCAATTTTAGTTTGAAAATTAATACATTCTCACGTTTTACTAATTTTATCTCATAGTTGACTAATTTTCTATTATTTGAAACATTTACAACAATGTGTATAATATTTACCTCATGATTCATTTAACTAAGCCAATAACTTAAGCAGAATGTTTATAATAAATATTGCACTCATCGAACAGATCAATCTAATCCGATTTTCACGATTACTTGGCTACTGCAGTTGACAATTTGTCACTTAATTTTGCGCTTTCCTTCAAAAAGAAGAATAGACTTAGTTTTCGAATTATCATAAAATCAAACATATTGAGTAATCAAATACGCCAATTTTTATGTATAATACAATTGACGGCGACAACTGTACGCTTCTAGGACTTCCACTTGTTCACCACCTCTAGGATTGCTTAATGAATGTGCGCAACCGCATATACTCGTATAGGTTAACCGTAATTTTCAATTACATGCACCTCGGTAAAATCACCACAACTTCATCGCCTCTACACTCGAACTGTTACTTTCAAATATGTTTGCAATTTGGATGCTGGAAATTATAAAAATAAAAATAGGGGTGAGTGAGTAACCTTGTTGAAGTAGCTCAATATTGCCAGCATATGCACTTGAAATACAAACTTTACACTTGTAAGGTTAAAAAAAGACACATGTGCCAACATTGAAGAGGTCAACATCGGGTAGCGAACAGTGAGCCGCCAACAACACCCCATAACTTGGAAAGTGAACAAATAAATTATACAGCAAAAAAACCTAAAAAACAAAAAAGTGATAATGTTCAATCTAATCAACCTCAGCCACGTTAAGCACGCGACAAACATTAACAAAACCAATCATAATAATAACAACAAGGACGCATTCAAAGCTAGAAAAAAAGCTGCAAAAAAATACTAACAAAAGGATACACTTGCCCAACTGACAGATTTTCTGAAAACTATGTCACATGTTTGATTTTTTTACTATCTGAGGGGTGTGTAAGGGCATCAGCCAGTCTATTTATGCAACTACATGGCAAAAGAGGGTTGTTGAGGGTTTGTGATGCAACAAAGAACATTTGCCTTGTCCTAAAAATGTTAATTCAAGAGTATAGTATATTATTTTCAAATAAAAGTATCACAGTTTATAAGAATTGATGGTTGTTAGGCTGGTAGTCACGCGCATAATTGCTGCTGCCTAATTTAACACACTTCGAACTGCTCGGGCGGTAGATAAGAATGAAGGGAGTATTTATTTATTGTAAGAATTAACACTGTGGTATATGCGTGCTTCAGTTACCAAAGGTTATGCAACACTCATTTTTATGTATTTGAAAAATATATCCCTTTCGGCTTAACTTTTGCAAAGGACTTAAATTTAAAACTATTAAAGAGATAAGCTAAAATATAAATTATATATTCCGGAATGAATTTTTAGGGAATTATCAAGGGTTTGATGACTTCGGAAAATATCACCTTTATAATTAATACTTTTCAGGCCAGAAAACCATTTCATATACACAATAAACAGGTATCAAATACAATTTTTCGGCAAATTGGTTTTATTTAATGCATTTTACTTCTTGAAAAAGTATGCAGTTACAGAAGTTATAGTAGCTTTTAAGTGAACTATGAAAGGTTCTTTAATTTTTTCTTTTTATTTCTTAATTTTAATTTTTGTTTAAAGATTATTATTTTATAATTTTTTGTGGCTATTTCTATGTAAACACATACATTTAAATCCTTTTTTTGTTGTATACTTTTAATACACAACTCAGCATTACGACCTGTAAGTAAAAGCCTGTTTTTATTCTTCAAGTAGAATTAGTAAATGGGGGCGAATTTCGCAGTATACCCTACCTAATACAGAATAAACAAAACCGTGGGAGAAACTTAGGACTATACCATTTCAAATAAAAAATTGATTGACAAAATCGGAAAACGTGGTAAAGCGATAGATATAAAGGGTGTTTTTTATAGAGGTATAGAACTTTAAGTTGGCATTACTTTTCAAGATGGCGACCGATTTAACAGCTGTCAAGTGATTTATTCTCAGTTTGGTTTGGCAATTCATCATGAATAGACTCACGCCTGAACAACGCTTGCAAATAGTGCAATTACGAGTTAGCGTTGTTCCCGAATTTCATAAGCGAATTTTGTTTAGCGATGAAGCGCACTTCTGGTTGAATGGCTACGTCAACAAACAAAACTGCCGCATTTGGAGTGCAGGTAATCCTCAAGTGTACGTTGAAACACCCTTTATAATATTGTTAGAAGCACAACTTACATATGACCTAGAAAGGACATAAAAATAATGCATGTATACATGAATTGTACTCGCATACTATAAATTATTATTTATATACTCATTCCACTTTTTCTTGACTTCTTGAAATACACTATTCTCAACCCATTCATTATGCACCGTAAGTCGATTTGTTTGTAGCCTATTACAAAAAAAATTAAACTTTGTTCAACAAACAATAATTAATTAACTTACTTCCAATATAAAGGTTGTTTTTTAGACGTTTGGTCTTCAATGAGGCAATACTTATTTCCAAGTTGATCTTTTTTATAGCTGTTAATTGATTTATACACAATTTGATTGGTCGTTTCATAATGAGCAGACTGACTTATATTCGGCACGTTATTGCTGCGGTCCAAATTGTCGCAAAAAATAGTAGAAAATTGGACCTCTAAACTAGAATTTACTGGAGCCAGCTGCGGCAGTAACTTGCCCGAAATTAGAATTAGTAAATGGGGTCATAACATTAAAATATATGAGTTTTATTTCTTCTTGAAAACGACTTGTCTAAAATAAGCTTTCTCTCTTAAGGTGAAAGTAATTATCCAAAAAAAAAAAAAAAAAAAAAAGTAACCAAATTTAAACAACAACAAAAATTTTCAGTAACATTATTCCCCATATCGATATAATCAGGTCTATAAGTTAAGTTAGTGTAAGTTAATATAAGATCATCGATACGACACGAACAAAAACTTAACCTTAATGATATCTGAGTGTAATTTAATTTGTTTTAATCGAAAATTTAAAAAAAATTATTTCTGAAATATATCATGATTTGAGTTTTCAATATGAACTTTTCTAAAGTTCATGTATCAAATTTATTTCTAGTTTACAGCATCAAAACCAAAACATTGCATATACCTAAAATAGATTTCATCGCTTTATAAATTCCACGAAAAATAATAAGAAGAGATTTCTTCTAGAACTTACTTATTCAGAAAATCCTGATGAGAGTAAGAATTTAGTGATGCCACAAAAATAAGTTTAAAAGCAGTTTGCATTCCAGAGCTTACGAGGAATAAAGATTTCAGTTCTTGAAGAATTGTGTCATAACTTTCTTGGAAATACCTCCACGGACAGATTCCAAATAATATTTCTTCGATGGAATAGGTGAAAGGGAGAAAACTACAAAATTACCTGTATTTAAGCGCCATAACGAGAGAAGGTCTTTTGGCAGGGAACTTCACGCCCTCCGTGTTCATTTCTGACATAATATAAAAGCTTCTCATAAAAATCCATCGTCCGTTCGGAGGTTTCATTTGTTAGTAAAAAAAAGTAATAGAAAATATAAATTATCAAGATGCAAAATCCAAATTCGCTTCACCGCTCGCAAAGCGCCAATGAGATGTATATATATATATATAAAGGGTGTTTTTTATAGAGGTATAGAACTTTAAGTTGCAATAAAACAACGATGGATTATTCGATTGACATGAATTTTATTTATCCGAAAGATAATCTTGTGGCATTACATTTTAAATATGATTTCTGGGGCGGATGTAGTCCAATCTGGAAGTCCAATTTTCGATGACTTTTTCCAACAGTTGTGGCCGTATATCGGCAATAACACGGCGAATGTTGTCTTCCAAATGGTCAAGCGTTTGTGGCTTATCCGCATAGACCAATGACTTTACATAGCCCCACAGAAAGTAGTCTAGCGGTATTAAATCACAAGATCTTGGAGGCCAATTCACAGGTCCAAAACGTGAAATTAGGCGGTCACCAAACCTGTCTTTCAATAAATCTATTGTGGCACGAGCTGTGTGACATGTTGCGCCGTCTTGTTGAAACCACATCTCCTGGACATCATGGTTATTCAATTCAGGAATGAAAAAGTTAGTAATCATGGCTCTATACCGATCACCATTGACTGTAACGTTCTGGCCACCATCGTTTTTGAAAAAGTACGGACCAATGATTCCACCAGCCCATAAAGCGTACCAAACAGTCAGTTTTTCTGGATGTAACGGTGTTTCAACATACACTTGAGGATAACCTTCACTCCAAATGCGGCAGTTTTGTTTGTTAACAAAGCCATTCAACCAGAACCACCAGGGACGATAAAATGGACGTAGTGCGCGATACGTTTTCCGCACATAACCATTATTTTCGAAATAAAATTACACTATTTGCAAGCGTTGTTCAGGGGTGAGTCTATTCATGATGAATTGCCAAACCAGACTGAGAATAAATCACTTGACAGGTGTTAAGGTCGCCATCTTGAAAAGTAATGCCAACTTAAAGTTCTATACCTCTAAAAAAAAACACCCTTTATAATGGAGAATGTAAACCCCTCCGAGTATATTTCTGACATCAAATAAAAAGATCCTCATGTAAATCGAACAGCCATTCGAAGGTAGGTTAAAATAAACTGTAGGCTCCTCAACTTTTATAAAAAATTATTCAGTTGCACACAACAAATCGGAGAAAGAGCTCGGCCAAAAATCATTGTTGAACGCTCTGATACATTTACGCGTACATTTGTCTTAACCATAAATCCGTTTAATACTCATCTGAGAGTATTATACCGACCTAGTCTCAAATAAATGCTGGTACTGAAAATAATCGAAATCGAAAATCGAAAGCGATTTGTACAGGTATGAGGCTTTGCCAAAAAGTAATCAAAAGAGCATATAAGTTTGTGAAATTTGCTCTTCTACAGATATGAATGTAAGTTAATATGGACACGGAAAATCGTCGAAATCGAATTTTGCGATTTGCAATAAATTTGATATGCTAATGAATGAATGGTGAGGGGCTTTCTTTTTTTCTATAATCATATATCAATTTCGGTAGTTACTACTTATAAAGGGTGATCCATTTCGAGATTCTCTACTTTTTTAAAGAAAAAGAAAACAGAAAATTTTAATTTAATAGGCAATGTTTATTATCATTCAAAAGAACATCCCTTGGCATTTATTTTTTGAAGATTTTCTCTTTTAAATGTTGGCCGCGGCTACTACAGATGGTTCATCCATTGAGTCCAATTTTCGATGACTCATTCGAGCTTTTCTATTGGTAACTGGCGAATGACACGCGCGATCTTTTGCCCCAAGCCCTGAATCGGCATAGACTTTAGACATATCCCCTCAGGAAAAGTCCAACGTTGTGGTATCACACGATCTTGGTGGCCAATCGACCAGCCCAAAACGTGAAATTATCTGCTCACCGAAGTGTTCTCTCAATAAATCCATTTATTGATGCGATATGTGGGAAATGCCGCCGTTTTGTTGAAACAAAATGTCGCGGAGATCACGATCTTCAATTTCAGGCATCAAATAGTCGGTCATCATGCGCGATAAGGGTCGCCATTGACGGTTAAGTTCTCACCGGCATCATTTTTGAAGAAATAGAATTCGATGATTCCACCAGCCCACAAAACAAACCAAACCGTTGTTTTTCTGGATGAAATGACAGCTCTTGAAACTCTTCAGGTTGCTCTTCGTCGCAAATGCGACAATTTTGTTTGTTAACATACCAATTGAGTTGGAAATGGGCCTCATTGCTAAACCAAATTTTGCTCGAAAACGTCGGATCTTCTTAGAACTTTTCAAGAACCCATAGAGCGAGCCGATATTGCTTGGGATGATGGAGCGGCTTCAGTTCTTGCACAAACTGTATTTTGTATGCTTTCAATTTAAGATCTCGACGTAAAATGCGCCAAGTCGTTCCACACGTCAGTCCGAGTTGCTGCGAACGGCGCCGAATCGACTCTCCACGGTCTTCGTGTACACTTTTAGCTACGGCCGCTATATTTTCCTAACTGCGTGCTTGACGTGGTCTATTTGGCCAAATATTATACAATAAGGAATGCTGGGTCGCAAGATGGGTGATGGTGCTGCGAATAGTACGCTCAGTAGGCCGATTGTGTTGACCATAAGTTGAGCGAAGCGCGCGAAACACGTTCTTTAGGGAAGGTGAATTTTCGTAATAAAGTTGAATGATTTGTAAACATTGTTCAGGCATAAGTCTTTCTATGATGAAATGCCAAACAATACTGAACAAAAATAACATGACAGCTTAACACGACTCACGCTCAATCTGTCAAGAAAGGCTATAGCTAAAAGTACCTCTACTTGGATCACCCTTTAGTTTAATAGCTATATAGCTTTGTCAATTTTATCAATATGAGATAACTGACTGTATATCAGGGAACAGGTGAACTCAGTTTCATAAAGGTAACTCATTTAATGCTTCCAATGCGGCCACTATTTTCTCTATGCTTTCCCTATAGTTCCTTTTGTAAAAAAAAGTTTAAAAGTTGTTTTTTATGTACAAGTTTTGCCGAAAAATATTGCGGTTATGTATAAGTTAACGATCTTACTGTTATTTGATTTAAAAAATACAAGGACCATCTTCCCAATAATTAAACACTGTAATATAAACGTTATAAAGATAAATATTTTCTAAATGTTACAATTATGACGAATTATGAATTAGATATAACATTGAATGTGTAACAACTCAACGGCAACTGCCACGACTGCCAATATCGCCACCTTTTATAGTCCATAACTCTTGCAATCTTGCGTACGGGCGCGTTCGCTGCCCAAGTGTGAGTAGCATTGGCCTTGACTTCCCATGGGTGCCATATTACATCGCAATGTGCAATATAATCATTTCCAAACAATACGAAACGCAAATCTGCTGACGTTGAGACACGTGTACTGACACTAAGCTGACGAAAGTTAGCTTACCCTGAAGTACAGTACTTTTAGAAACTTATGCAAAATATAATACAAGCCTTTTAATTTCCGTAGAAGTTTTTAGTTTCCTATTGAAGTTTTTAGCAGCAAAATTGCTGTGTTAGCGATGGGCGTAAACATGCGTGCTGCTCTTAAATATATTTATTGCATTGCAAGTTAGTAGTTATCCAATTTTTGTAAGACTTGCCATATTCATAAAAAATCTATTTCACCAGTCGGTTAATCTATATCGCTAAACAAAATTCGCTTATGAAAATCGGGAACAACGGATCGTTTGGCTTCAATTCTTGCACGAGTTGGATTTTGTAAGCACGCAAACCAGGATCCTTCCGCAAAATCTTCCATAAAGTGGATGGACACAGATCCAATTCCTGTGCTCGATGGCGGATGGACTCATTCGGGTCTTCCTCAATGCTACGCTCTACAGCAGCAATAGCTTCTTCTGTACGCACCGTACGGCGTCTCTGGGGATGCGAGTTATCAATAAGAGTAAACGTGGTGCAAAAACGTTCCATGGTTAATCGAATTAACTGCTCTGATGAACGATTTTGTCGACGATAAAATGGACGTAGTGCGCGATACGTTTTCCGCACAGAACCATTATTTTCGAAATAAAATTGCACTATTTGCAAGCGTTGTTCAGGCGTGAGTCTATTCATGATGAATTGCCAAACCAAACTGAGAATAAATCACTAGACAGCTGTTAAATCGGTCGCCATCTTGAAAAGTAATGTTAACTTAAAGTTCTATACCTCTATAAAGAACACCCTATACAATACATGTTTTATATTGTTGATCATCCGGACTAAAAACGTTTGCATTTACATACATGTTAAATTCATTGATAAAGAGTATATTAAACACTGATAAATTAGAAAATATATGCTTTTGCTTTTGTATGTCTCCTTCAGCAAATGGTAGGGGAAAAATATACATAAAAGTTCAACGCGCAAACAACTTGTCAAGCTCAGAGCTTTTATTTCAATCAAAAAATTAGAATAAAAAAGCATAGCAGAATAAAAAAACAAACAATTTCTAAACCGTAAAAAAACACAGAGATACGAAGATATGTGTAGTAGAAAATTCTCTAAAAAATGTCCATTTGAATTATGAGTACGTGTGCCCATTTATGTTCATATATCCTCTTAATAGGGGGTTTGATGGAGAGAATAATGACATTTGAATTGACACAACCGTAAGTTGGTTGTGTTCTTATGCAGCCGCGGTCTCTGACCGGCTTATTATTAACACCATGCATCACAACACAACGGCGACACACTGTGGTGTTAAATTACTGCTGCTTCAAAGTCGAATACTGATTTTAGTGACGCAGCAGCATTAGATGTGATCCAGAATTTTCGTCAGTATTAGGGGACCCAATAAACAAACTCACGTGACATGACAGTCGAGCCTTGGAAAACAGTTTATTGTAAAAAAAAAAAAAATAGAGAAAAAACATACAAATACGATTTAATTCCAAAAATAATAACACAAGGAAAAATATAAATAGCAGCTCCAATAAGTTTCAGTAAATTTCACTTCAATGCACTCCTACATATAAAATACGATATTTGTATTTAAGAGGGATTCCACTTTTTTTCATGTTTTTAATTGGATATAAATATATATTTTTTAGTTTAGTCGGAATATAAACTCAGAATAAGTAAAGGTATTCAATTCAATTTCCTTTTCTATATATATAACATTTTTAAATCTAACTTATATTCCACTGCACGTTATTAAGGCCGTAGAGATATAAAGCATTAGGGGTAGCGTTGAAATCTGAAAGTGCTTAAAAAAATATAGGAAAAAATTGAAATTTACTACATAAATAGCTCTGTGATTAGGTTCGTATGCGGAGGACTTTTCTTCGGAGAAATGAACCAGTTATTGATTTATTGAAAAAAAAAAAATCGTATTTATTGTTCCATTTGCTTGATAATTGGAACATCGTTAAATAGCTCTTTGCCTAGATTAATACTTAGACATCAATGATTTCATTATTTATTCGCCTAAACTCTTGAATTTATCGAAGCCTGCCGGCCTCCCGACTCACGTAAAATTATCGAGGGTACTATTCTGACCGGTTGCTCTCGTGAAAAGTCTACTGCTATCACATTACTCCTTCAACTTTAGGAGAATGTAGTTTATCATCAAAGTCTGCTTTGCAATAACGATGATTAAAACTCTAGATCAAGCTCTTAAGGTAGCAGGAGTAGAATTGGGGTATACTCCAGAGTAAGCACACAGAGAATCTATGCAATTCTAGTACTCCGAATATTTTGTCAAGATCTCAAAAAATTACAGTTTACCTATGTTCTCCTTCCGTCATAAGAGTCCATTAGCTCACAATTTCACAAAGCGTTCAAAGAGAAATGATGTATGTTTGATCCTTAACCTTATTCTATAAAAAATATTAAGTTACACGATGTCGGCTGCGACCATAAATTACCAAAATTTAAGTAAGAATTTAGAAAAAAAAATTTTAGCAGAGAGAAATCAAATTTTAAAGAAATTTAACTTTTCTGCTAAAAGATATTAATGATCAAATATAGAATTCTAATATCAACAATTTCTTACATTACGGCCTTTGTATTATATTTTATTCTCTTGGCATTGTCAACATATGTTGAATACCGCCAAATCAAAAAAGAGATGTTTTGCAGCAACATCTAAAATCTTTTGCGAAAAAAAACGAAAAATACAGCGAAAATAGTTTTCTAATTTTTACATTTAATAACGCGGAAAATTGAGTATAACAATAATTTAAAAATTTAAATTTTTCGCTGCAACAAAATGCATCAATTAAATTTTTTTTTCTAGTAGAATCTACATTAAAAATCTATGAATTTAATGCTTATTTCAAAATAGCTTGTAGCTTGTGAAGTTGACGCAAGCATATAAAATGATTTATAATATCTGAAACAAAAAATTAAATAGGATGTACATAACTGGACAAATGCCATACTAATTGGACAAATGAACAGAAGACAAACAGTACAGTTTCTATTTGAATTCCAATAAATACACTTCTATAATACAATAAGGGCGGCCACAATAATCGAGTGGTTAGCATTGCGTACTACAATTTGGAAGGCCTAAGTTCGAGCCCAGGTTCGAGCAACATCTAAAATTATTGAAATTAAAATTTTCAAATTGCATCGGACCTCAGAAGGGAATGCCAAGTCCTCCGAGTGTATTTCTGACATGAAATAAAAGCTCCTCTTAAAGATCCATCGGCCGTTCGGAGGCGGTTTGGAATAAACTATAAGTCCTTCTATTTGTTTGTAAAAACATCTAGAAGCAAAACCAAAAGTTGGAGAAGGAGCTCGGACGAAAATCGCTGCAGCGATTACAAAAATCTTATAAAGCAATAAGTAACTAGCGAGTTTTATTTGTTCCCCTTTATATATATTCCTAATTTATTAATTAATTTCTGACCTTGTATTTTTATTACATGTGAATTCGTGCTTAAAATAAAAAATATAAATATATATATAATTTCATATTTTGACATTTTGACATAAGCAAAAGCTATATACCGAATTTCATTAAAATCGGATCATTTTTAGTTAATACTAATTCCATCTGATATGCTTTTTGTGAACAGCCATTCAAGGTTTGGTATCTGTTGAATTTCAAGTGTTTTGTGTCAAAATCGAAAGAGATCTGGACATTTACAAAGAAGGTGGACTATTGTTTCCTTATTTCCTTCTAATTTCCTTCTTCTTGACCTTTGAAATATATATTCCTCGTTCTGATCATGTCACACCTGGGTCAGATCTGCTACGCTATCTTACAGTTGAGCAAGGATTTCAAAACCTTTAGAGTTATTTGTTTAAATTGCAGTTGTAGCTTTTCTTGACCCCAAACCTTATATCAGAACAATCGGTTGTACTTGTAAGTATTAGTTTGGTGACGGTGGACAGTCTTTCATTTTTTATGGACTGGGCAGAGTTCAATCTTCGGACATGACTTCGTCCGACCATATTCTGTAAAAAAAGCTGATGCATGCACCATGTCAGTTCGCCGTCGTATTTGAATAGCTCGGCCGGAAAGCCATTATTGTTTTCAGGCGGTCAATTGCTACTTGAACTTCTTCATATGAGAATTGTAAAATGTTGCTCTTAATGTAATTATAACTAATTAAGTCCAATGGTTTCCCCACGGACACGAGAGCGCCATCCGCATAACATACGGAATGCCGAGTCATGAAAGCATGAGTTTGTTAAGCGTCGAGATTTAAAACTGCTCAGCTACAGTAAACAAATTCATCAGCTGAAATATAAGATTATTTATACTACAATAGAAAATTAGTGAGTTACTTATTAAGAGAAGTTAGTATAGCATTTTTCGTTACGAAAAGTGAGTCTGTCAAGTCGAATATGCTGGAATAACAATTGAAATCTTGATATAAATGGTGAAACGGTTCATATAGTTCAAAATTTGTTTTGCAAGATTTTAAAATTAGTGGTCTAAATTGTCGAGATAATCGGATGGGAACATTAAAATTTACTTCACCTAAGAGAAATGAACAGCAAATCAACTTGACTAAAAAAATTATTCCTAACATTTCTCTTTGGCTAGAAAGTGTGGGTAAATTTTCACAACAACTGAGCCGTACTCCAATATTGGTCTTACTAATGACGTAAAAAGTATTTTCGTAATATAAGGGTCTCTGAATTCTTTAGACCACCGTTTTACAAAGGCAAGGGCACCTTTAGCTTTCAACAGAGCTGTATTAATATGAAGATTGAAGTTGAGCTTGGAATCCATTTTTACACTCAAATCAACAAAAATACTTGCTCTGGACTATAGTTGTTTATTGTGTAACCTGGTGATTGAACATATTTTCGGGTAAATAACATAGTTTTACATTTGTTAATGTTATGAGGCATATCATATTTATTACACCAAGTTACTAAATTGTTCAAATCGGTTTGTAAAAAAAATCTTTCATTAATTGAGTTATATGTAGTAATGATAACTAATAAAGAATAACTCGCCTAACCAAATAAGATAAATTTAAAGATACCCGAAAGGTAAAGTATAAGTAGATCAGAATATTAGCAGAGGTAATTATATATGAGTTCTCCAACTGCGTGTTCAAATTTGACCGAGCTTCTTCTATATATATTTTTTATATTTGTCTGGATGGTATTAGCACAATCAGAAGTTATTATTAAAATACTTAATTATTTTAAAAATGTAGGCGTTAAGGTGATCTCACAGTTACCCAACATTCCCGGATCTCAAATTTGGTCCGTTTATTTAAATACAATTTTTGACCGGTATGACATGATTGACAGCGCAGTATATTGAGTGTGTATATATCTCCAATAATAATGAAATTTTTTTGGATATAACTAATTTATACAGTTACATTTTGCAACGAAAAACAAATATCTTTACTACTTATTCATAACAGCACATTTCATTTACTCATCTGAAATATAGCCTTCCATGAGGTAATTTGAAACAAAGCTAATAGATCTGCACTAAATTCCTTCTTACATCTATTTTGTTTCAAATTATGAACTGTTATAAATTCCCGGTAATTAGTTTTTTTACCTAAGATAACTAAATACACAGCAATCGATAATACTTTTTTGATGATGTTCAATGTGCCTTGCCACAATGAAGTCAACATTGTTGCAGTAGTAAGCTAATAAGAACGTCAATATGATAAAAATCTAATAAAAAATGAATAAGTTCTAATAAAAGACTTAAGCGACAAATGCATTCATTCAATACCATCAATGCACAAAGGCAACGGCTAATTCTTTAAGAACAGTGACATAATTATAGCTATTGTTGTTACTTTTTGCTTATTTTCTTTTATCGACAGCATAAATTGAGAAATGTTATTAGCGACCATTAAGCCATAATTCCTGACAATTATTACGGCAATTAAATTATGAAATATGAAGTGTGGATGGGGTGCGTGAGTAGTTTTTGAAAATGTATAAATGTAAACGGCTTTGAAATATAAAACTGGTATTTTACAACCAAGTGTACATTCACGGATTTTAATTCTTATATCTGAAGAGAATTCTGCTTTTGTCTATTGAAGAAAAAAGGTAGTGTTAAGAGTTGGGATAGAAGAAATTATGGGGACTATACTACTGCACTTAATTTTTGGAAATTAAACGAACTATTACGGAAATATACAAACTGAAAATGTATATACATATATAAAGTATTATCTATACAAGATTAAATATTAAATTTATTCGTTAGTAATTTGGAGACAGAAATTTTATTTTCTCATTTACAAAATCAATATGAAAGCTAATCATGGAACAGACATTACAAAATCAAACAGTTTTTTTTTCAAAGAATTTAAATGCTTAATTGTTTTTGACAACAACTTTGTTATACAAATCTCAAATGTTTTTGAATTTTTGTAGCAAAAAATGACAACGAGTGAAAGGCAAATATCAATTAGACTAAAATAAACAATACTCTCCACAGCCAAATATGTAGAAAATTTATGGATGATTGAAAAAAATGCCTTGCACAAACAAACTAACACATATGCATGCATTTCTGATGTTATAAATATGTTGCTTTAAATACTTTTTTTCGCTTTTTTTTATGAGACCATTTGTCCCGCTTTCAGCAAATAGTGCGTGTAATTGCCATCTACAACGAAGTCAAAAGGAAAACAAGAAAAATTTACCTAAAATGGACATTCATTGTGAATAACGGAGTGTTTTTTATTTGTTTATCAATTAGTGCAGAAGTAAAAATTGTTATATATAAAAAGTTGATTGAACGAATTTTTCGCGTACTTGTTTGGTTATGCATATTTATGTGCGCGAGCTTTTGCTAAACTAAATAGGGGTATTCTCTGTGTCTAGGAAATACATGTTATGCAAATATTTCATATGGAATTTTGTTAGAGAACGAGAGCACCCCTGGTTGCAGAATTGTGACAAATTCAAATCAGACAATAACAATAACCTGCCACATGGCTGCCTTTTCTCCTTGCAATCTGTGGGAAATAAATATACATAGGTTTGGGTATAGGATATTTTGTCTATCGAAGCGTATTTTTTTGCATGTGTTTTGTTGTTGTGGGACTACTTTGTAGATACAGAGAATACCCCTTATATATGAAAGTTGAAAATTCTTTTTAAGTTTAAAGTTTAAAATTTTTTTTAAGTTTAAGCTTTAAAAAAATTGAATATTTATTTTTAACAAGATTAATTAAAATAAAATAAAAAATGCTTTAATAAATGATGAAGTAGGTGATGTATTTAAATAATAATGTACATAGCTGTCTAGCAGAATTTTATAATTTCATGCAACGTAAGTTTAATGCAGCAATGCCTTATAATATGTAGTCCATAAATATTTTTTCGGTCGCTTTAATATCTCCTTTCTGTTTATGGTTTACGCAATTTAGCTAATAATTTAGCTCAAATTTGCTCATAGCAAAAAAAAAATATCTCGAAACTTCTTA
This sequence comes from Neoceratitis asiatica, assembly GCA_030068015.2. Taxonomy (NCBI): domain Eukaryota; kingdom Metazoa; phylum Arthropoda; class Insecta; order Diptera; family Tephritidae; genus Neoceratitis; species Neoceratitis asiatica. The sequence goes on from CM061528.1 coordinate 69,650,965, forward strand.
CAGAGTGGGTTTTAAGGTAATTAAAGCTGTACACCGAAATATTTTTTAATGAATGATCTAGATACAGACGATCGTGGAGTTGATGAGCTTAAATTCATAATTCATGAATCTGGAATAGACATACCAAACACCTGTACACAAATAAGTAAATACGATCCTGATGAACACCAATTAATATGTTCTAGCAATAGATCTAGCAAAACGACTGACGTGAAAGAGACTCATGTCGTGCGCAATCCAAAGCAAAATCACTCTTGCCAATAGTTGTCAATGCAATACGGATCTGTTATAAATGAAAATTTGTATTCTTTAGGAAATTGAGAAAAATGCTAATTCAAAGCTATACATATGTATATAATTCTCGTGCCACAGTGTATGTAACCAAACTCCTCCGAACCGGCTTGACCGATTCTTATGAAATGTCTATTCAGTAGATCCGAGAATACCCGAATGGACTAGGGACTAACCTATTCGCAAAAATTATATTTATAGTTCTTGAAATTTTTAACGCAAATGTGGCCACTAACCTGGCAGTGGCCAGAAATGATTTTTTTATATATGGCTTAAGCAGCTCACGACTTCCGGTCTTAGACCAAGTATCCTCTGGGTAGCCAACAAACATTCGTTTGTAGGGTAGCTAAAGCGAGAAGGTGAATGAATTATGTATGTGGAATGAGAAAGATTCCGTCACTGAGTCCTGACGTTCACCCCGGTGAATGAACGTCAGCCGCGATTCGCATCAAAGCGAAGTTCTTCAACATATCGTTGATTTGCGCCTACGCCTCGAACAAAAAGGATGATGTAAAGATGCTTTCTATGAGAGCGTAGAACGCACTAATGAGCGCTGTCCCCGCCACGATGTCAAAATTGTGCTTGTCGATTTCAACACCAGGATGGGCAAATAATGTGTTTTTGGAGCAACAATCGAAAAATTAGCCTTAACGACGAAACATCCACAAACGCGCTGATGCCGGGGCCCGAAATATGGTGGTCTATAGTAGCAGATTCCAGCACACGAAAATTCATCAAGTTACATAGCTGTCACCAAATCGAAAGACACGCAATCAAATCGATCATGTTGTGATAGACGGGAGACATGTATCCAGTGTTCTAGACGAGCGTACGTTTCGAGGCCAAATATCAGCTCAGATCATTATCTTGTAGCAGCAAGGATAAGCAACCGCCTCTGTGCAGTTAGCACAAGGACGGGCGTGGAAAAGCTGCTATCACTGCAGACAGCCTGCAGGTTTTCTGCTCGGCTTGCACACCTGCTCTCTGAGAGCACTCATGAGCAACTCGATATAAAAGAGCTGTGAAACGAAATAGCAAAATTCACTAATTCGGGAAAAATTGGTTTCCAACAATGCTAGAAAAACGCTGATACAATGAGGAATGTCGAAATTCCTGACACGCAATTTTGCATTCGACAACACAACACGTGCAGGGTGAGATAGATGCCGAGAGCTAAAGAGCGAAGTTAGATGCATTTTCCGGCGAAAAAGCTTGAGAAGATGGCCGACAAGGGTAATACTCAAAAATTCCATAAGAAGATGCGGCGACACACAGAAGGTTTCAAGACCGGAGCAAGCTGATGTAGGAGGTAATCTGGTTGCAGATGTCCAGAGCATACCTAGTGCATGGAGGGAACACTACTTCAACCTGCTCAATGGCAGTGAAAGTGAAAACCCCGAATATGGTGAACCCGGAACCCCAATCGATGACGATGGTATAGACGTTCCTTCACTCGGCTATAAGGAAGCTCGAATAGCGATTGCCATTTTAAAAAATAAAATAGCGACGGGAGCCGATGGCTTACCGGTAGAGCTATTCAAATACGGCGGCGAAGAACTGACAAGGTGCAAGCATCAGCTTCTTTGCAGAATATGGTCGCATGAAAGTATGCCCGACGAATGGAATGTAAGTGTGCTCTGCTCAATCCAAAAAAAGGTCGGCACCAGTTATCGTATCTAAAGTCCTATCTAGCGTTTCACATCTTGGAGAAGACCCGATAAAAAAATCAACACTCCACTTTTCATCAATTTTAAAGCTGCCTTCGACAGCACGATAAAAAACTGCCACTACGACGCTATGTCTGAAATTGATATGAAATCGTATGTCGATGATATTGATTGTTGTGGCCAATGATTATGACCACCGTACCGGAAGTTCTGTGTTCTTTAGATTAGATAAAGAGGCTAAGCGAATGGACCTAGTAGTGAACGAGGGTAAGACGAAATATCTTCGATTATCAAATAAACAGTCAACGAATTCGCGACTTGGCTCCCACGTCACAGTTGACCGTCATAACTTCGAAGCCGTATATAGTCTCGTCTATCTAGGAACCATCATTAATAACACCAACAATGTCAGCCTTGAAATCCAGCGCAGAATTACTCTTGCCAACAGGTGCTACTTTGGACTAAGTAGGCAATTGAAAAGTAAAGTCATCTCTCGACGAGCCTATCCTGACATATGGTGCAGAAGCCTGGACATTGTCGACATCCGATGAGTCGGCTTTAGCAGTTTTCCAGAGAAAAGTTTTGCGTTAGGATTATGGTCCTTTGAGCGTTGGCAACGGCGAATACCGCAGAAGATGGAACAATAAGTTGTACGAACTATACGAAGACACTGACATAGTTTAGCGAATCACGGTACAATGGCTAGGTCATGCCGTCCGAATGGATGAAAGCGCTTTAGCTTTGAAGGTTTTCGATTCAGTACCCGCACATGGAAGCAGAGGAAGAGAATCACCTCGACTCCGTTAGAAGGACCAAGTTCAAAAGGACCTGTTTTCGCTTGGTATTTCTAACTGGCGCCAAACAGCATAGAGAAGGAACGAGTGGCGCGCTTGTTGATATTGTAACGTGGAATTTCCTTTAATCTGTTTACCCTTTTGTTTGTGCTTGGTATGGGTAATTTGCATTATACGGCCGCTTCTTTATTTTCTGTCCTTCCGGGAAATTGCATTTACGTTGTCAACAGTTTTGGTTGTCCTTGGTATGGGATTTTCGTCACAATATAATAAAAACTTAATACTTCGTATTAGATGATACTTAATTAGGGTTTTTATCATTCAATGCAATACAATTAAAAATAAAAATTGTACAACCTAGAGAAATAAACAACAACGTGTGGCAAGATCTGCCAATCGAAATATTATTAAAATTAAATTACTTATATATCGACTTTTAAAATTTTACAATGCATTGATAACAATTTGCCCCTAACCCGTAAGCATTTTAGATGATAAAGTTTTGCAAATTTTGTCACATAAGTGCAATTCATTATACCTTTCATGTACATGAATGGCATATTAACTTTGGTCCGAAATATGTAAGTACCAGAACTGAAGAGATAGCCCCACCGAAATTTATACCGATCATATCAGAATCACGAGCTGAGTTAATTTAGCCATGTCCGTCTGCTCGTCTGTCTGTTTGAATTCAAACTAGTCCCTCAGTTTTTGAGGTATTTCAACCAAACTCAAAAGGAAGATGTACCTATATGTTTAAGCGATCATTTGTCGGAACCGGCCAGGTTGGGCGTCTATAAAATACTCATATATACGACCGATTTTTCAGGCTTGGAATATCGGATTATAAATCCGTCAAAAAAGTATCTAAGGACATGAAATTTCGTATAGTACACATACATAAAATTGCTTGTTGCTTCTGAAAATCATCGAAATCGCACGAATATAATATATAGCCCCCATACAACCGATTTGTTCTGATATGAGGATTGGGGTCAAAACTCCGTCAAAAAAGCATCCGTGAATTTCGTATTCTACAGACGTAAATTCGAGTTGATATTGTCACAGAAAGAAATCAAATTTTGCAATTTGCAATAAATGGGATATGTTCATGAAAAGAAGGCTGAAGACAGCCATTCTTTCTTGTTTTACATTGTTTTCTATAATGACGAACCAGTTTTTATGTCCATTTAAGAAATTAAATCGCGACCATTTTCTTGCTATTATATTTTGTTTTAATTTTGTTCCTTGGAATTCATATGCAAATCGTTTTTATTGCCTTATTATCACATATATTAGTTTTTGTTGACTATTAAATTTTATGTGCTTTGATTTAATCCAAATTTATTTTATTGAGCTTCTTTTTTGAAGATTTATGCCACTTTAATTAACATAAACATTTTTATCTGTCTATTAGAGAATCGTTTCATTGATTGGTGGCCAAACGGCATAGTGGGCTTATGTTGCTTCTTCACTCTTCTTGTTTAATAAAATCTTTTGGTTAGTTTTCGTTTTGCTGCTTTTAAAATTTGGCGTGGTTCTATATATTTGTTTGTGGTTGTGATAAGTTACTGTACAAAGATATTGGTAATAATTTACGATTTTTGTTCATCGTATGACAGGCGTACATGTCCAAATATGTTTTAATTGATTTAAAATTATCTACAATATACGATTTGGCCTTGATTTCTAAAGGTTACTCATTTACGAACATACAAGCAGACATACTCTTGGATTGTTTGACGTTGCTGCTGGTCATTAGGAGGTGAACTTTAAAAAAACAATAAAACAAAATAAAATAAAGTAAAATAAAAATAGAACGAAATAAAAATATAAAATAATAATTCCAGAATTTAAGAGGATTGAACTGTGTACATACTTGACGCGGACACGACAACACAATATAATTAATACAAAGCCACAAAACTTTCTCTTTGAAATTTAGAAATTAACATTTTTTCTTAATGTATTATGAAACAAAATTTTTCACTCAAACCAATTATTTATTAGAGAAGTATTTAAGAAGGAAATTGTTCATCATAAATAAACCGAAACGTGCAGTGAAATGAACAATAATTCAGCTTTAAACAAATAGGAAACACAACAAGCACAAAAGGCTAACCATTTAGCAAACAATCCTAACGAAAAAGGAAAAAAAACATTAAAAACTCAGCACGTACCATTCAGCAACAGTGTTGGCAAAGAAGGCACTTTACGTAGCCACTTGATGGGTATTTCTGGCTCTGTGGGGGCCAATACATCTACAGTGCGGTGAATGTTTTGATTTATGAAAAAATCAAAAATTTCTTTAACAAATGAAATTGATAGATTTCAGCCGAAGAATTTATTATTAATAGAAAATAAAATTGTACAGAGTAATGCGCTTGCAATGAAGGGAATGACCGCAAGTAAAAGAATTTTCCAACTAAGATATAGATTCATACATATATATATTTAATGAATCGATATGCCAAACTCGAAAGACGGGAGTATTGTGGGATATAAAAAAATCCATTTATTTTATTTCCCAATAAGTTTGTTGACAGTGGGTTAGTCTTTTACACAATACGTTTGAGAGGATGTTATAAACGATATTGAGGAGGCTTATCGCACGGTAATTAGCGCAGATGTGGGGCTCCTCTTTGTGGATTGGGCAGAACACACTTCCAATGGTCGGGCATGCTTTCGTCTGAATATATATTTTGCAAAGAAACTGGTGCATTCACCGTGTCAATTCTTCGTCGCCGTTTTTGAATAACTCGGGTAATTGCTATTCGAACTTCTTCATGATCGGTTAATGGGACATCTGTGTTGGGCTGTTCCGTTCCCCATCTTCGTGTATTTCATTTCTACTGCCATATAGCTGGCTGCAGAAATGCTCCCTCTATAAATGAAGTCGGCACCAGTCGCTGGATCACCTATTTGGGTCTTATAATCCTAGAATTTTTGAGGGTAATGAATTTTTGTGAGTCAGCTTCTCAAGCTTCATACTCACGAAATTTGACCTATTTCTTTTTTGCATACATATTCGTCTCGCTTCTCTCGCTTGCCGCCTTGAAGTTTATTGGCAAAGACAATAACTACCCGCTTTCTAGTGTAATTGCGTAATAATACCAAAATTGCACTAATTTATTATTATGTACTTGGTACCTCGTTTAAAATTTCATACTATGGGAGTTTCACAGCCCTTCGACAAAATCAGATAATAAACAAAGCTTTTTTCCTGGCCATTGACATACGAGGGATTTTTGATAAATCAGTGACTTTTTGAATTTGCCGCGCAGGTATTGTAAATATAACACTGCTTCTGTTAACTGTTATTTAAATTGTATCGAAATAATAGCGGTAAACTTTTTTAGGAAGATGCGCCATTTAGTTTGTGTTTGTACAAATGACGCCAAGCTTTCAGGTCGCACATAAGATAAAATCCATGAATAAAAGTGCGTGAGATGGCTGAGCGACATGATGACATATACAAGAAAAAGCTGTCCTAACACTGTGCTAACACTCCACTATAACAGCAACGGTGTAACAGTTTCAATGGTGTGTTGGCGATGTTCAATTTCAATCCAAACGAATTTTTACAATATTTTGTTACCATAGACAAAACATGGAACCCCATACTACACCAGAGATCAAAGAAAAATCAAGACAGTAGGTTTCTCGAGGTGGAGGTGCACTAAAGAAGGCCAATGTGCATCTCTCCGTCAACATGGTCATGGCCACAGGTTTCTCTATGAAAGTGATAAAACAATTATCGGCGAATACTATTCAGAGCTTTTGAAGAGGTTCGATATTGATTCGAAGCAGAAATAACCGCATTTGAAAAAAAAAGTCCTGTTAGGACAATGCACAGGTTCACACGTGTATAATCATCATGGCGAAAATTCATGAATTTCGCTAAGATGTGCGGCTATTTTTTCCCAAACCTGAAGAAATGGCTGGGCGGCAAGAGGTTCGGGTCGAATGAAGAGGTCGTCTCAGAACCAAACGCCATTTTTAGGGCTTTGAAAACACTATTATATGGAAGGAATACAAAGATTGAAAAAACGCTGGTCTAAATGTATACAGCTAAAAGGAAACTATTACTACGTTTATGCGTTGGAAATTTTATGAAAACAATTAACGAAAAAGAACAAAAAGTGCGTGCATAAACATCAATTCATGTATTTTATAATACACGAAAATTATAAATGAGTTATGCTGAAATACATGATAATTTTGTTTTGAATTTCTAATTTCACGAATTCTTAAGTGCTGTATAAACACGATCATTTTAGAATTCGTGAAAGAAAGAATTCATGAATTATAACGAATAAACGTAGTATATGTTGCAAGCGCTTATTTGCCGAAAAAAATACATTTTATTCAAAAAGTCACTGACTTCTCAAATCACCCTCGTACTTAAGATTGTAACAGCATTTAAAGGTCAAAGTCAAATGTTAGTTTATATAAGTATATAGATCTGAGTAGTAAACCAGTGTCGTCTGAATTGTGTTTACCTCATTAAATATCTGTTTATATGACGTTTTAGGTCTGGATAACTGGATTTGTTCAATCCAATCTTCTACAAGAAAAAACACTGACATTTAGAAAAGTCTCCTCATCATGCATATGTTAAGATGGTTGGGTTTACTTATGAATGAATAATATAAATTTAATAAATATCAGGAGGAGGCAACCACAAAATAACTAATAAATCGAAAGCTAGCGATAAAATTATAAAAATTCAGGATAATGCTGTCAAGCAGAGATCAAGGTTAATACATTTTAAAACACAACACGAATCTTCTTTGTTAATTTAGCATGGACTTCATGCATGGACTGAAATCAGAGTGCTAAGCGAAGAGAATAATTTGCTACATATTTGCATAAGCTGTAATATGCAAAATTATCTTACAGTAAAAATGTAATTGAAACGAAATGTTTTGGAATGTCGAACAAAGACCAAAGGCTATGAGTATTCGTGGTTTATATAATTTGTGAATGTGGCATATGTATAACATGTGTGTAGAAGTTATAACATTATACAAGTATACACGGTTTTGGACCTAGGCAACCAAAAATTTTTGCTATGATAAATTATGATACCAAATCTGAATCTTCACTTTTTTTTTTTTAATTGATTCTAGTTTTTGATAATCAAGATGAGAAAGTAGAAATTGTATGACTATTTAGCGACATTAGTTCCAATCTTTCGATAAATTCCAAAAAAAAAAATTGCTAATATTACGCTGAATTTTAGAATATTTTTAGTTAGAATTAATGTTCAAACATTTAAGTTACCATACATTATCCATAGAAGGTCATTTTATTTGATATAGGGCAAGATCTTCCGCATTGTCTCCTTTCATTCCTTCAATTGAAGTGCATGATCAAGCGGAATATGTGAATTTTTTAATTCTATTTTGTAAAACAGTACCTTTTAGACTGTAATTGGAGCGATCAATGAACAAACGCCATAGATTTCGAATCAACGGTATATTCATTGCATTAAATAAATAATTAAGTTCATAGCTATGCGCGAGAGTCAAGATATTTCCATTGCCACAACCTCACTTTTTGTTTAAACAAATTCAAATCACGAATCAAATAACTTAGTTTACCTCTTGAAAATAAATGTTTCTCTTCCATAACGAAATCGCTTTCACTAGCTCCCAATCACAAATAACACGTTTTATGACAGCTCAAAGCGTGACGCAAGCTCAGAAACTAAAACATATATTGTCAACTATATTAAATATCCGTATTTAGTATATCAAATATAAATAAGAATCGTTATATTCTGCGAGGGTCCAGAAATTGATTTGAATTTGTAAACTTGTGTTAGTAGCTGAAATCAAGTCTATCCACAATGTACGAGTATGCTCATTCACTTAGTCAAATTTCAAATAATTTCTTCTAAGATGATCGAAAGATCTTGGATTCGAAACCTGACCAATCCAAAGGAAAAAACTAAAGAAAATTTGTTTCTAAATGTGGTTGCCCAACGGCAGGGAACTTCAACAAAATTTGTATATATATACTAAATAGTAAATTCTGTTTTGTCATCTATAGCGCAGCCTATCAAATTTGAATTCTTCGCTGGTATTTTATAAGGAGTAATAAAACAATTTTCATATAAAAAACTAATTTTTTTAATACATTATTAAATCAACTAATTTCAGGATTTTTCAGGTTTGTTAAGTTCAAGCTGTTTTTTCAATACTCTCCGTTGATTTGAGTGCTTTCAAACGAAGGGACCGTGAGCCATTCCACCGTATTGACATTAATAGTCATTTGATATTTAAAAATATTAAATTATACTGCTGCGACTATTTTATCTTAGCACCGGTTGCGCGTTTACAGCCGAATCAATAATTACGCGCCATTCGTTTCTTCTTCTCGCAGTTTGGCGTCTATTGAAAATAACAAACGAAACCAGGTTCTTCAGAACTTGGTCTTTCCACCGGAGATCTTCCTCTTCCTCTGTTTCCATGTGCGGGTACTGTATTGAAACCTTTCAAAGCTGGAGCTCTCTCAGCCATTCGGAGGACATTTCTTCGCTGCACTATTTCAATATGTTGATGACGAGAGATATTTCGTCTTGTTTTCGTTCACCACAAGACCTTCGCTTTGCTTCTTTCTCTAAGTTGGAGAAAGCAGAAGTAACTTTGCGGTTGTTGTAACCAATGATATCAATATCATCGGCGTACGCCAGCAATTGTACACTTTTGTAAAATATTGCACCTTGTCTATTTAGCTCTGCGGCTCTTATTCATTTTTCCAGCATCAGGTTGAAGAAATCACACGATAAGGAGTTAAAATCAATGAATCGATATGTATCGATCCATTTTTTTAGATGTCTGCTCCAAGAATTGGCGCTTGGTGAATATCTGTTTGATGGTGGATTTACCAATTCTAAATCCACACTGATAAGGTCCAATCTGTTCGTTGACGGTTAGCTTTAATCTCTCACACAATATGCTGGATAGGACCTTGTATGATATATTGAGAAGGCTTATCCCATGATAATAAGCGCAGATCGTGGCGTCCCACTTTTTATGGATTGCGCACAGCACACTGAATTTCCAATTATCTATTGGCATGTGTTCGTTCAACCATATCCTGCAAAGAAGCTGATGCATGCAACTTCGTCGTCATATCAGTTTCTCGTCGTCGTACTTGAATAGCTCGGGCGGCAAGCCATCGGCTTCTGCCGCTTTGTTATTTTTTAAATGGCAAATCGCTATTCGCACTTCGTCAAAGTTGGGTGTTGGAATGTTTATTCCATCATCTTCAATTGGGGACACGGGCTTACCATCTCTGGAAGTGTTCCCTCCATAAATTCAGTATGCCTTATTAAATTATAAATATGGTTTTGTAGCAACTTAGTATCATTGCACTGATACCGCGGTAGACTTTGAGATATTATTGTCCGTAGCGTGCTTTAGCAAACCAATGTTAATTCTGTCAACCAATGTCTATGAATGAAAAATATATTATTTATTTAAAAAAAAAAATAAAAAAATTAATAAAAATATTGGTTATGTTATCAGGTATATAATATTTCCCTACAAGCCATTCCTTGCATCTAGAGTAATATTCTGACAAACCCATTATAAAAAGTGGAAACATTACATTTTCCATTTCCTTTAGTATAATTGAAGGTATCTTTCAGGTATTCAGTATTGTCTATTTGCTTTAAATTTAATTTGGCAATTGTAAAAAGAGATTGCTTCGATATCTTAAATTATTTTCCAATTTTTTCTTGGCTTTCACTTGAGCTTAAATAATATAACTAGGACAGTTTGTTTTGTAGGGTTTTCTCTAGAGAAAAGAAAATGTTAAGGAGCTGATACTATGAACATCAATGATTCTAACCAATTTGCCCTTTAGTTTCAAGCGGTTCCAGTTGCCAGTGGGTTTGGGTTTCGCCCTCACTATCAAAGGTTCAATCACTGAATCGTTGCCTTTCATTTAAATCGTTTGTGTGTGGATATTTGTTTGTTGTACATCTCTCTCATTTTTTATAAGAATAACTGGTTTGTACATTGTGTAACTTTTTCTACAAAACTGAGTCTGCATGGGCTACTGTTTGTTGGATTCCACAGCTACTATACCGTTAAATAACCTCGAAATTTGTTGTCTACGAATATGGGCAAAATATAACACCTCCACTTAAGGCGGACAATGAGCAAAAGCTAAAGAGTGAGAGACCGAAAACCAAAAGGAAATCGCAGGAAAGCGCATAACTTCAACAAAACAATATCCGACAAATAAAAAGAGGTTGCAAAGTCGGCAACCATCTGCTGTTGCTTGCTACAAGGCTTAAGCTATCAGCAGCAGAAGCTATGCAGCAACCATCCACCGAATGCGCCATCAATCCAAGAGCAACGGTGGACGTATACGAATAATTTACGCTTACGGCTAACACTAAAATCGCTTGCCCGAACCAAGTTTTCGTTGTTGAGACACGATTGTATATGTATATTAATGCCGCTGACAACAAAAGCTATTAATGCCGCCACTATAAAACTATTGATTCTCGCTTCATAATTGCTTGGTAGTGCTTTTTTATATACACTTTACGATGGCGATATATTCCAGAAAGTTGCACATATAAAGCCTACTTTTTTCCATCTTTTTTTTGCTATTAGCTGGTTTGCTATCCTTGTGGCTGTACAATTATTTAAGTAAATATCGTTACCCACTTTTGTCCAATAAACATGGCTATGTCTGAAGACACCATGAATGATACTACAACAGGTGTGAAGTTTGCATTACAATCGAAGATACTTTGTACTTGATGATGGTGAGAGTAAAAATATAGGAAAAAAAACTCAAAGTGGAACGTATAGATTAGAAACTGTGTGGAATGTACGCTTAACAAATAGTAATTGACATTTGTAATAATGCATCCAAAAGACTTCATACATAAATACTTAGTATTTACGAAGAGATCCTGAGTTTTAAAAACATATCTCGACATTAACATTTTCCAATACGATGTTTTGATGGTAAACCTTGTATATCAGCTTGCTAATAAATATATACTAAAGGATATTATGGATTTCTGCACATAAATCTAAACTATATTCGACCCACAAATTAAATGTTTATCTCTTTGATTATATGTCCAAGGGACAGTGGCTATAAATTTGTGCTTGGCTATAAATACGCCTTCAGCAAAATTTTTCTGCCAACAATCACTATATCAGCAACAGTTGCACGCAAGATTAAAGAACATCTTTACAGACTTCACACAGCACTTTAATGAAAATAAATTCAACAGCACAGTAACAACATAGTAATAGCTTAATCACTGATCACAAACTACTTATCCATAGAAATTGAAAGAAGAAAAATGGCAGCTAGTTTAAAGTATCCTTTCATAGACAGCTGACAAATTTACAACCTGAGATACACAAGATGCACATATTAAATCTTAATTCACGTCCACCCAAAAATCGGCTTCTCATTTCTAATAACTTGTTGCAAGTTGTAAGTAAAGGCTAATATCGAGACTTGAGTAGAGAATGATTCACAAGCTACATATACGAATTAAGCTGATGATATTTAATTAAAAAGGTACACCTGAGCAGAATTTAAAACAGTGTCTTAAGTTAGAATTTTTAAAATGTTCCAGCAAGTATATTTTCATAAAATTTATTCCAGCACCAATGCTCATGTAAGCTTTGTGAACACGTAGTGTGGTTTTCAGCAGAAAGAGTACTTAAGTTTACATAGTATTAAACCCAGTGAATCTGAAAATCTGTTATGTCTCCATGCTTAAGGGTCGCCTGGTATATCATTCACATAGCAAACAATAGCGTCAATTTAATAAATATTTTAATATTGATTATTGGTTATGAAAAATAACCGGGTCTTATATATCAAGCAAAAAATTAATGCAATGAACTTATTTATTATACGATATTTGCCACTTGTTATACCTATTTAGATGTGCAAGTGTTTCCAGAAATAAAAAATAAAAGTTTTCCTAAAATTTTACACTTGACGTGGAGTCGCTTTAAACGGGTTTAATCGATTTATTAGTCGAGATTCACCACATTATTAATAAAATATGTAAATTTTTTGTTTGCTATAAAACGATTTCCCTTTTTATATTTAGCTATACAGTGAACGGAGAGTGTATTAGGTTGGTGCGGCCAACGTTTGCATATAACGGCTTAAAATAATTGGGGTAAATATGCAAATATACATATAGTGTGTATTGGCCTTCATAGAATTACGATGCGAATCAGTTAAACTATGTCTATCTGTCCATCCGGTGTAAATGATAACTCAAGGACGTATTAAGATATTTTGATGAAACTTAGTTCACACATTCCTTGGGTCACTAGTATGGACGCTATTGCAAATGGGTGATATCGGACCAATTTCACGATCATGGTTATTTTGAATAATACGAATGTCGCCACAATTTTAGTAACTAAATGCCCAAATAAAGTCAACTACGTCAGAGACTACATCATTAAACGTAAAATTTGACTTTTATAACAGAATTGGATAAAATTTAAAATAATATTTTCGCATTCGGTCTAGAACTATGACTTTTTTCCATATAATAGTACCTTCGCCGCTCTTGCCCCAATATAAAATATATAAGGTATATAAGGCAAACTTCGTAGGTATGCTACCTTCAATTCGGACTAAAGTCTCATGAAAGATGAATAACATAGGTCCACAAATAGATCGCATTGTAACAAACCTTCTATTTTGATCAATCTGTGCATATATATTAATATTTAAGGAATTATCTAGAAAACTAAATCTTACTTAGTCCACGTGTTACTTAAAATGAGCTCCAAATATCTACCAAAAAATGCTAATGTTCGTCCATAAAAAATGCTACTGCCCACATAACTGGACTTTAATCATTTGGTGACTCCACATAAGCCGCATGGTCTTAAATATTAATATCAGTCGAGTTTCTAATGTTCGGTTCCACTCAAACTTGGTATTTCTTATAAAGTTAAAAAAAAGTTAGATAAAGTTAAAATAGAATATCAGATATGGACACAATTGATCCCTATAAAACACATTTGTTTTTTCTTTGAAATCAGAGTTTAGACAATACTACATTTGTATTTTACAATATACTTGCTTATTTTGTGATTAGCTTTTTTTCATCTATTTTTATTTATTTAAGTAGTTTTACAATTTTGTACCAAATGTTTTGCATGTTATGCTTTAGTAGTACTCCTTACATATCAGCTTTGTTGTTTTGGTGCTCCTCATAGTAGCTGTCACTCTCACGTTGCACGATGAACGCCGGAATCGATATCTGCTTCACGTGTAGCCATAAATTCATACCAATATGACATTAACAAGCATTTTAGCGGCTGCTTGCTCTGTCTTCATGCAATACCTTCAATATTTACAACAACACATATTTTGCGCCTTACCCATAAAATATATTCCTGAGTGTACATAGATGGCGTGTACATACTCTCATGAATAAACAAATATAAGGAGCTTTAAAGAAGGTTCTTTGGTGCTGGAATTGCAAAAAATAGATTTTACATTAATTTAATGCACATTCATGCATGCTCATCACTTAAGTGGATATAACTTTGAATCGTCAGGATCATTAAATTTAAAATGTACATAATTTTCGTGTATTATTACTAATTATGCATCAATTCGTATAGTATATTTGATGGTTCATATGCATCCGGTCATTAGAATTGTACTTGTGCTATAATTTTATTGAGTAAGTCCTTATAATAAACTGACTGCTATATAGAGCTACTTAATTTATTAAGAGTAAAATATGATTGCCAAGCAATTACTTCCTGATCGTTCGTCTAACCGCTATAAATTGCAGCTCTAAATCGGCGTAGTTTTACGATCTTCATACCCATTTAATCTCAGACCTCTCAAAGAAGTATTGTTTATCATCTTTAATATTCTTTGATAAGTTTACTATGAATGTAAAACTTCCCTAGTTAAAAACCTACAAATGCAACTTATCTCGGGATTAATTAAGAGATATAAAAAAATTATTTTTTAGTGCTCTATGAGCACATTTTTATTTGAGTACAAGAACTGAACTAAACTAAATATTACATTTTATTCTTAACCTAAGCTTGCGCCGGCGTTTTGTCACATGCACCAACATGTGCCTTGTTTGTTTCACACGGTTACGGTGTGATATGATATTCCAAATTCGCAGACATAGCGTCAGCAGAAAATGTGTTGCGCGTGGGAATCGCGCTGTTAACTTTTGTGGAGTTAAATCCTCCCCCTTTAAGTTCAACAGTGTCCTCGCTGTTGTGATTTGAGGTACCAGAAGGGTCTTCGGCCACATTTGTTGGAGTGTTTATGGTGATTTTGTAGTTCCTTCGGGATATGTACGTCCTGTATGACAGTAGACTGATAATTACGCCAAGGATGATGAAATTAGTGGTTAGGCTAGCGCCGTATTTGTACTTAATTCCTCTCAGCTGTTCGGTGTTCGTTATCTGTAATTCTTTCAGCATCTGTAAGGACAGGTCTTCTTTAAATATATTGGTCGCATTCGAAATTTGCGCTATTGCGGGTAATGGCTTAGCAGCTGATAGCTGTTTACTTTTAAATAATTGGTTTTGCAACAAAATTGTAGAATTGCTATGGTGAATAAGGAAAGTTCCTTGTAATGATACAGATCTGTTATCTATTGATACCTCTCCTCTGTGGTCATTTAGTAGAAGGATGTTGGGTGTTATTTCTTCGATTGTCGGTAAATGTTGATTGTTGGTAGTGGTGCATGCTGAAGGCAAGCTTTTAATTAGATTAGGGATGCACTTAGAGTTAGTTATATTTGCAAAGTTTGAGGCTTTACAAATTGATATCTCATCTAAAGTATTACATTTGTTTTTGATTCCCAAAATTTGATTCTTACAAAATATTATGTTTTCAAATTCCAACTTAATGCTAACATTTTTCATCTTTACAGGTTTTAATAACAACTTTATACAACTATTTTTTTCTGTTATTGGTAGTGAAACAATATACAACAAAGTTGATTGATTGGATGCGACTTTAACTTCGCTAAACTCCAAGGCTTCTATAAGATTTACAAAAGGCATATTTTGTTCTTCGAAAAGGGTTTTTGTAATGTTAATTTCAAAATTTGATAAAATAAAGGAGTTGACTATGTTCGCTTTGGCCCACTGTATTGAGTAGTCTATCTGAACCAATTCCTCTTTAATTATTTTCAATTTGCGTTCTGTGTTGCGGATAATCTCTCTTTTTGCTATTTCACTAGACTGGACTGTGTTTAGAAGGGTATTTGTCGTTTTCGAAATTTCGTTTAATCGGTTGATCGTTATCCTGTTAATCATTACCTGTTTGTCATTATTAGTCAATAAGTTATTGGTATGGTCGGATAACAGTTGAAAATCGTCGTGGTCTGGAGTACCTGCCAACCATTTCCAGGCTGTCCCTAGTATGTTCAGCGATCGTTTTCGTCTAGGTTTGAGTCCGTCAAGTATGTTTTTTACTAATTCAATGTCATGATTGAGGAAAAGGTAACTGCTGTCCTTGGGTGTCACGTAGGTCTTGATAGTAGATTCAATGTCTAAGATTGCGTCCTCGTATTGATTTAGTCTCATTTTGTGTATGAGTCTGAATGTACCGGTCTGTAGCAGTGCAATTCCCTCATCGATTGCAATAATTTGGGAATTGCTGTAATCTAAAATTTGGGCCAGTCGTCAATAGTTTTAATATAAACGGTATGTATCTAATGAAGTTCGTCATGTTGTTTCCTGCAAAACGAAAAAATAACTCCTATCATCTAAAAATTCATTTTTAGTTGTGTTTTTTTTTTTTTTTTTTTTAGTTTCTTATTAATCCTTTATGGACTATTCTTCCAGAGTCTGTGGTAACTGTGCTGTTTTTATTTTCCGCTACGGTTTCCTCTTTGTATCGGCATGTAAGTTTATTTCCTATTCTCTTATTGGTTTTTACAAATATCACGTCGCCCACGTTATAGTTTTTGTAAGGATTTCTTTTTTAGTTGTGGTAATTTAGGTCAGCATCTTGTTTACGTTGAAGTCTCCGAATATTCTTTTGTTTTTCGACTTCAACTTGAAGGGGATCAGAGGCTACACGTCGTCCAAAAAATAGCTCTACAGGTTTCCGTTTTGTGGTAGAATGAATAGAGTAATTGTATTTCCAAATGGATTTGTCGAGGAGGTCGGTGAAGGATGAATGAACTTTTTCTGCCTTCAGGCAGCGCATTATTTCTGATAAAGTGCTATGAAAGCGTTCGATTTGTCCGTTTACTGTACTAGTATAAGGTGGGCATTTAAATATTTCTATATTTAGTTCGTTTTCTAAGAGATGAACTATTGAAGCTGATCCTAATGATTTTTCATTATCAATAACTATTCTTTCTGGTATTCCAAAACACATCAATAGTCTTCTTAGAGGTTCTTTAATGTGTTGTGTGGCTCTTGATCTAACTAATGCCGCTTGTGCGTTTTTAGAAAACTTATCTATTGCTGTAAGGATAACTCTGTCGTTTGTGAAGTAAATGTCTAAATGTACGATCTGTCCAGGATATTGTGGAATCGGAGTTGGCTGAATAATGGGTTTTGGAGGGTGTCTTTCGTATTTTTGCGTTTTACAAATTTTACACTGCTTTATTATTGATTCTATTTTTGACTGCATTCTTGGGAAATAGAATGATCGTAAGAGCTGCTCTTTATTTTCGCGTGCACTGCGATGTGCTCGTTTATGTTCCTTTAAGATTTCATTCTCCTGCTCACCTGCGTCCGTTACGTCCTTTAACATTTTGCGCGTGAGTCTGATTTTATAGTTTCTGAAGTGTAGGGGGTAAATTTCTTGTATTTTTCCAAGGATATGCTCTTCGGTGCTTAAGCCATTCACCACTGATGGATTTAAATATCGTTTTAATATTTGGATTAATTTTTCGTGAGAGTAGTCGCTTTCAGTAACAGTATGCCTGTGGTAGGTGGGAAAAACTATATTGAACCTGTATGTAGAAATGTCGTCTACATTTAAGAAGATTTGGTTCTTAAAAGCATTTATGGGAGCCTCCGTTATAGGTATTAGATTATGTTCGGAGCTTTCGTCGCTATGCATGGTTCCTGTCAAGTAGTTTACTTGGGGCGGTCTCGAAAGTGCATCTGCAACCACGTTTGCCTTTCCTGGTTTGTAGTGCAACTCATAGTTGTACTCTTCCAATATGGCTTTCCATCTCTTCAT
Organism: Neoceratitis asiatica; assembly: GCA_030068015.2. Taxonomy (NCBI): domain Eukaryota; kingdom Metazoa; phylum Arthropoda; class Insecta; order Diptera; family Tephritidae; genus Neoceratitis; species Neoceratitis asiatica. The sequence continues at coordinate 69,668,936 of CM061528.1, forward strand.
TTTATTGTTATTGTTTTTTGTACTAATTGCGTAGGTCAAGGGCTGGTGATCGGTGAATATTTTAACTTTCGCAGATCCGTAAAGGAAATTTCGTAAGTTACTTAAAGCCCAGATAATCGCCAACATTTCTTTTTCATTCGTGGCGTAGTGTTCTTCTGTCTGGCTTAGTGTTCGGGATATAAAAGCAATTGGTTTATCGTTTTGTGATAGTACAGCTCCAATCGCATAGTTAGAGGCGTCTGTTGTTAATTGAAATTCTTTTGAATAGTCGGGATGAATAAGCATAACTTCTTCTGCTGTCAGAGATAGTTTAATTTTATTAAATGCTTCGATTGCTGTTTCGTCCAGCGATATGAGCGTCTTTTTTGAAATGTTTTTGGGTTTACGCCCATCTTCCCCCTTTAAAAGGACTGTAAGGGGTTTTGCTAGCTTCGCGTAATCTTTTATGAAGCGGCGATAATACCCTGAAAGTCCAAGGAAAGAACGAAGATCTTTCAAGGTTTTGGGTGTTGGAAAATTCACTATTGCGTCTGTTTTCTTTGGATTCGTTTTAAGACCCTTCTCGGAAATAATGAATCCGAGAAATTCAACCTCAGATTTTAAAAATTCGCTTTTATTTAGTTGTATTTTTAAGTTGGCGTTTTTTAGAGTTTCGAAAATTGTTTCTATGTCCTTAAAATGGGTTTCTTGATCCTTGCTGAAGATGATAATATCATCAATGTAAACATAGCACCGTTTGCCAATGTGGTCTCTGAGGATGTCATCGAGTGCTCTTTGAAAAATTGAAGGGGCATTTTTCAGCCCAAAAGGCAGCCGAGTAAACTCGTACTTGCCGTTATTTATGGAAAACGCTGTTTTTTCGACATCTGATTCTTTTAGTGGAATTTGATGAAATCCACTTTTTAAATCAATGGTTGAAAAATACCTATTTTTACCGAGCTGGGCCAATACATTGTTGATTTCAGGGATAGGATATTTGTCAGGCACTGTTACTAAGTTTAGCTTTCTGTAATCGACCACCATACGATATTTTTTTTCTCCTGATGCATCTAACTTTTTGGGTACCACCCATACGGGGGCGTTATATGGTGATCTAGATGGTCGAATGATTCCATCGCGTAAATATTCTTTAATTTGTTTTTCCACCTGTTCTTTTAGACACATTGGATAAGGGTAACTTTTGGTATAAACTGGCCTATCTGTGGTGGTGCGAATTTCGCCTTTCACTGTAGTAGTAAAAGTTAATTTTTCTTCGGGATCTGCAAATAGCGTCTTGAAATTGTTAACTAATTTTTGCAATTTCTCCTTTTGTATTTGATTTAGATGTTCTGTCCTGATATTTATAAGATTAACGTCCTGTGAGAATTGTTGCTTTAATTTGATTTTAACTCTATTTTTGCCTATTGACATATAGTTGTCTTTTGCATGTATTACTGCATCTAGTTCTTTTAATGAATCCTATAATGGCGTGAAAAGATTTCAACGTTGGCATCAGGAAGAATTTTATGGTGGTATCTTTCAGTCCGAAGACGTTTGCAAAAGTGTGGTGAGTAATTTGAATATTTCCTCCGATAGAGGATGCGAAAAATGGAGTTTTGTTTTTAATAGTCTTTTTTGCAAACTGAGGCTGCACATAATTTTTGTTAGACCCAGTATCTATTAATATTTTAATTATCTCTCCATTGCCGGTTTTTCCTTCAATATAAGGCAGTGAAGAGTTATTCATTCTAAAAAATGAATATCTGTAAAATCAATATTTTCAGAAGAATCGGGTTCCGTTTGGTAATTATCTTCTGGATTTTCAGAAGGATAAACATAGTCATGTAATGATTGTCCTGCTTCTTCATTTTTTTCCATAACGTCTTCGTAGTCCTGTGTCTCAATATTATAATTTCGTTGTCTTTTGTCTGCGTGGAGCTGCGTTGAAGCTGGTCTTTTAGCTTGAGAAGTATTGTTTTGTGTCGGTCGATTCATATAATTGACATTACGCGTTTGAGCGCTTTGATCTATTTCCATTGGCTCAGGCTTATTCGGTGGTTTCGGAGCAAAAGGACGAGGAGGAGGAACGGGATTGTTTCTAAAGTTATTAAAATTGTTGTATTGATTATATCCAAGGCCAGGGTTTGGAGTTGGATTGGGATTCCTGGGCAGTTGTGGGAGGTATGCTAATTCTGGATAGAAATAAGGGTTTCCTTTGTTATTTGGATTAATTCGATTATTAGAAATGACAGGGGTTATTGTCGGACGTACTGGGGTAGGATTATGGAGGTTTCTTGCTACTCCATGGGCATAATTTGTTCTGAAGTATTGGTTTTCTAGTTTGAGGCAGAGATGTAAAGCTTGTGGAAGGTCCACTGGTTCCCTCATACCTAATAATTTTGGTAAGTCACCATTCAAACCACGAATGAACGTATCGAGTGCTTTATTTCGATATGTTTGGGTCATAATGCAAAGAGTTTCGTGGCTCATATCCATGCAGGATATCTTATTTAAAATGAGAGATAAATGGGAGTAAACACTTTGGTAAAACTCCTGTGTGGTTGAACGTCCTTGTAGGAGTGAATTCATTTGGTATTCGAGAGTGCCGAGGTCTCGTTCGTCGGCATAGTGGAGCGTAAGACACTTGCAAATTGCCTTCCAATTTAATGGGGTGTTGTACGACTCTAATGCCGCGTCTGCTTGGCCTATAATTTTATTCCTAATCACACTTAGTATCCCAAAATATTTTGGAGTACCGCATATTGGTTCATAAATTTTTATTATCCTCTCTACGCTCTTTTTCCAAGAGCTGAATTCTCTTGGTTCACCAGAGAATTCCCTCAGGCTCCTGACTACATCAGGTATTTTATCCAGTTCTCCTATGTTGTGTCCGTTTGTCACGGTAATGGTCTCGTCTGTTTCCGATACAGTATTTTCTTTTTGGCCTAATCTGGCGTCCACTAATCTAGCGACTAGTTCCGCTATTTGGCTAGTCATGTCCCTTTCGGTATTTGGTTGAGTTAGACTACTTGCCAAAACTGGTGGCCTAATAATGTTATTATTAGTAGCCATTTCGAAAAAAAAAAAAAAAATTTATGGTTTTTATTTATTTTTTATTATTTGGTTATTATTGACCCCTTCTTGGAAGAGGACCCTTTCTACTCCGGAGGGTCCGTATAAGGATTCACGGAATTAGGGTTATATTATAAGTTGAAGGATATTTTAAAACTTCAACTTTGTTGTATTCTGTTATGATTTTACAGCTTTTTATTGTTGTTAATACTTTTGTAGCACAATTTTATTTTTTGTTTCACTATTTTTTCCACAAAATTTTCCTTAATAATATTTCGTTTCTAATTTAATTTCCCTCACAAAAATTTTATTTTTATTATACTTCAATTGGTATTGACTTGATTTAGTTTTATTTTAATTTTCTCACAAAAAAATTTTTTTTATTTTTTTATTGAACTTCGTATCACTTAAAATTCCTTATGGCTAATTGTCTTACGAATAATCCCTCGCTGCTCCCGCTGGGTTGCTCCTTTTTGCGCTCGTCCGCGCTACTAATGGTCCTGCTGAGGAGACGGTCGTCGAGGTTGCCTGAGGACGGACCATTCAGGCTGGTTTCTTTCGGGCTGGAAGCGTTTTTTGTTTTTTTCGCGAACGGTTAGGTACGTTACCCGCCGATTAATTTTTGCGAAAATAGAACTTGTAACTTTTTACTAAGTCACTTGGCACTCTGCTCCTTAAAGGCAATTGGCCATTTAAATATTTTAAAATATTTATGTTCTACCGCGCTTACCGTGGCCCATTTACGTTGGGCGCCACTTATCTCGGGATTAATTAAGAGATATAAAAAAATTATTTTTTAGTGCTCTATGAGCACATCTTTATTTGAGTACAAGAACTGAACTAAACTAAATATTACATTTTATTCTTAACCTAAGCTTGCGCCGGCGTTTTGTCACATGCACCAACATGTGCCTTGTTTGTTTCACACGGTTACGGTGTGATATGATATTCCAAATTCGCAGACATAGCGTCAGCAGAAAATGTATTGCGCGTGGGAATCGCGCTGTTAACTTTTGTGGAGTTAACTTGCATAAAACTTAGGTAATTTTATTTGCTTTAATTAGAAGCCTGTTATCCCTGTTACTCAGACCATAGCTAATTAGTTACGTTGCATGTTGTTTCTTTAAGCCTTCTGATATTAGTTTTTTGGTAAAGATGAGTTTCAGCATGGGTATTGTCATGGACAGCGGGGCATCCGCATCGGGCGAAGAGTTTATTTGGTTCCTCCTCTCGCTAGCTCATCCGCCACCCGGATACCAGGACTATGATGAATTGCATTTATTCGAGAGATTATTTAAAGTACTTCTGCATTTTATGCCAATTTTATTGTGGTGCAATTGCATTGAAGAGATTTGATGACAGCTTGGCTGCCAGAGTATATAGCGATTGATTGGTTTGTATTCGCAGATTTGAAATACTCCCTTGCAACCGCATCTATATTTCTTTAAAGCCCCAGTAACTGTCAAATAAATAGCTGTTACCACAATACGGCTCCACATACATACTTATATATTTAGTTAGAGTCCTTTTCAATACAAAAATTTATAAGTTTTTTAAGTTATATATTTATATCACATTAAAGTTAAATATATGTATAAGTTATAATTTTTTAATTAATTTATAATATCGTATAATATTAAATTTATTTCAGTGTTAAAATACTGTACGTTTCAAATATTGTTGGCAACTCATGCTCCGACCAAATTTATAAGTGCGAGAGTTAGATGATCTAGTCAACTTCAAAGCGTAGTGATTGATGCCCAACTGCAATTTTGTGAATATAAAAATGTTAATCAAAAGATTATTAAATTAATTAAAAATTCTCTATGGTATATTTTATTTTCGTAAAGTATTTATATTGCTTATATTATAGTTTCGTAGAATTAAATAATTCAACATTTCGATTCCGATGATTGTAAAAGCATGTGACAAACCAATTACTAAATTTCTTTTTTTCTCATAGTATTTTATTGAATCCTTATTTCCAGAAACTAACAATAATTTAAAAAAAATTTAGGCTAATTCTTATACATGATAACGGTTAATCATTACCGCCGTATCGATTAATAATGTAAGTAAAGACCAAAAAATTATAAATATATATAATTTAGCTTTCGAATAACAAAATTAGTAATTTAACAAAAGGGATATTATAAACGATGACCTATAGTAAATTATAATAAATATTTTGAAGGATATAGACAGAATTATCGCTTAATTGTGATGCAGTTGTCGTGACGCAATCGAATACAGCAAAGCCTTAAACACAGAAAAAGCTTAAGTCCTTTCTCTTTCATCGCTTTTGATAGTTCTGTTATAATAATCTTTTAGCTAGAAAGTTTGGGTGGTTAGATAACCTTAACGAGTAGTTTTTACGCAGTTTTTCTATCTCCTCTGTTACGGTGAGCGTTCTGAATTGCAGAGTTGTTTACATACCAAAGAGCCCTGTATATAGCTCTTAAGTTTTCAGATTGCAGTCTTAGAATTCTGTTTAGATTAGATAGATTTAGATGCTGAGCCCGAAAGTTGGATCCCGTACGTTCAAGATGCCTTTATAAGCATATTTAGAAGTAGTACTTTGTTTTCTAAGCTTTGTTAGGACTTAGAGCCTATAATCCAATGTAAACTCGCAAGTTTTAAATTAAGGTAATTTATCTATGTGGTTTTTCCAAGTAAGTCTTCGATCCAGTGTAGCTCCTAAGTAAGTAAAGAATTGATTCTGTGATATTATATTATTATTTATAGAGATTGAAGGGCATGCGTCTTTTTTTAGGGTAAAGTTATTTGTATAAACTTGGGCTCATTGATTTAAATTCTTCATGTAGTTAGCCATTTTTCCAATATTTTTTTCTGTTGATGTAGTTTGTGGGAAGATCGTTTCTATAAATTAAATATAAGACGGGCCCTAAAACACTTACTTGTGCAACAACAGCTAATATTTTATTGGGCTCAGTAGGGTAACTGCTTTGTCTAACCCGAAATTTTCTGCCAATAAGAAAGTTTTTTTTAGGACTGCATAAATATTTACGGGAAGCGGACTTCTCAGCTTATATAATACTTTATCTAGACAAACTTTATCGAATGCCTGTGAAACATCGAAGAAAACTGCAGTACCTGCTTTATCGTGCTATGCTAATCTCTAGAGCCGAATTGGTTGCATGGTATGGTCCGCTTCGATTCGAAAATCGGTTGTATTTTTTTTTTAATAAAAGTTTATCGAAGATTTTGGAGAATATCGTTATTTTATTACATATTAGTTTATACTAAAGAGCCCACCAAAGTTGGAACATTGCTTGACTTAAGGATCTCAATAATTTCCGAGAACTTCCAAGATTTAAAAAAATAGTGAGATCTTAATATGCTATAAAGGATAGAAAGCATGTGTTTTATTACCGCTTGTGGAAGATCTTTTATTATATCACCCGTTGTATTCAAGAGCTTTCTTTTAATATCATTGGTGATTTAAGATTAAATTGAACACAATTTTTATCCGAAACTTTATTAAATTTTGGACAAGAATTGGTTCCAATATTAGGTTTATATACATTGGAAATTGTATGAGTGGAAAATAATGAAACTTTTTTCTGGTCGCTTCGAGACCACTCACCATTATGACCTCTTAGCGGAGGGTCGCAAATGACCAGACATTTAAAAATTTTAACTCTACGCCACGAAGAGTAGTTAGTATCAGAAGTCGCTGGCAAGGATTGTAAAGACTTTTGAAATTTAATTTCATCTTTTGTGCCAGGACACTCTGAGGTTCTTTTAAGCATCTATGAAGCCCATGTTTTAAAGCCGTGGAACAAAACCTCTGTCAATCTCTCCTAAGTTGTCTGTTCTTGGTTACCAAACTTGTAATGTCTTTACGCTGGAGACCAATGAAACTTTGTCTCCTGTGGCAATTGTAGAATTGTTATACAGCCCTCAATTGCCTTGTCGATATCTGTAATTGATTTAAGAAGAGTGTGCTATTTTAAGTGCGAACTTATGAATTTCTTGTATTTAAGCCAATTTGAAAATTTAGTGGTTAAAACTGGTCGCAATTCATTGAAAACTGGGATTGTGTTAATAGTACATAAACAAGGCAATTGATCAGACGATAAGTCGAAAAGTAGATTTACGCCACAAGTTACACCAAAGTCAATCAGATCTGGGTTTTACTTTGATCGGTCGGCCACTATGTTGTCTGTCCGGTAGATATATCGTCAAATTCGTTATTTTGAATGGCTTTGTATAAATTTCTAGCCTTTCGAGATGTTAGCCTAGATCACCAGAAAGAATGTTTCGCACTGTTATCATCTGCTGCTAGAACCTTTTGAGTTTCAAATATGTTATAACGCGGAGGGCAATAAATGGTAGAAATATTTATTCCATCAGAGCTGAAGGCAGTCTTTTTAATACTCTTCCATGACTTAATGTTTGATTTTTACGTGACAAGTATTCCTGTTGCGCCGCGTGTTTTTCCATCAGGATTGTTGGTGTCATAAAACACAAATTCTTCAATATCGAAATTATTAAATTTGGTTAAAAGAGTTTCAGAGATATTAGCAGAGTTTCAAATATGAGGAAGAGACTTGAAGCTCCTATTTAGGTTGGCGCAAGTCGTTAGCGCTCCAGAAACATTCGAGTATATTGATGTTCATGGCTTAGATAAAATCGTTTGAAGTAGCAGATTTTGATTTCTAATTAAATTCTGCATCATACTTTGCATAGTTGTCATATGGTCTTACATCGTACGTATGAAGTTATTAACGTATTTTCAAGTGTGTTAGTAAATGCTATGAAATAAGAGAGAAATAATCGAGCAAAAAAAAAAAAACGTAGCAACCAAGGCCTTATACCATTAATTTCAGCCAAATTGGCAGATTTTTTACCTTAATGACAAATTAGGATATTGAATATTATACTAAGATCGTGAATTATGGAATTGACTTTCAATTTACAAATAATATAAGACCAAATATACCTATAATGCCATCAACAATAAAAAAATCTTTACCAACGTCAAAGAGAAAAGGTTAAAATAATTTTATTCTACAGTATTTTATTCTTAATTAAAATACTTTTAACCGGCCATTACATCCATCGATACAGAATTATTTACACAAAAAATAACACAATGTTAAAAGAAGTCGAAAAAATCGAACTTAAATAAAAGAATAACGAAAGCATACAGTGCAAATGCTTTCGATACCAAAAAAACCATAGTGCTAAACCCCCAACAGGATGCCATCTGTGGAATTTATCACTAATGAGCAACAACGTCAGCTGAAGCAATGAAGAAGATTCTTATTCGATTACCGTCAAAACATACCAATGCAGATTGGCTGAAATGAGAGAGAAGGCGATTTAAAAAGTGATACCAAAATGAAAAAATAAACAATCCAGAAGGTATAAATTCTTGGCAGTCTTCAATTGCTTAATATAATGCGCTAAAGTTGGAAATAGGTGGTCGCATGAGTCCAAGTAGGTGATTTATATCACATATTGTCTAAATCTTAATGCTGGCAGATCTCCAAGATAATCGATTGACGTTTGCTTTCAAAATATAACATGAATAATAATATATGCATATGTATAAGCTTTAGTTGAACTTTAATTTGGACAATCTTCCTTTTAGTTTCCCACAACGCAAAATCTTCATCTTATATTTAATTTTTTTTTATTAAATTGAATTTGTCTGTTTTCTGGATTGAATGAATGCGAAAGCAGTAACAAAACAAAATTCACGTTAATTAAAATTGCAACAGAATGGAATGCTTATAATTTTCGCCACATTTCTGGGACACAAAATATTTGTGTATAAACTACCAGTCGGTTGGAAACTTAGTTACTAGCAGTGTTAGAGGCAAACAAAATAAATTTTTTATTCTACGCTGGCCTGTAGCATAATAATAGTGATCATAACCCATGAGAGGTTGAAAAGAAATAATTTTTACCGTCAGCTTGAAAATTGTATTATATCATTGAGAGGTTGAAATAAAGCTTTTATTTGAATATTAGAATATTATTATTATGTTATTTATACTTTATGCTAATACATTCTTAAATTTTTTCTATTATAACTTTAAAACTTAGCTACTTGGTTGAAATATTTTTTTTCATGCGAAAATATGTGAAATAAATAAGTAATAATTAAAATAATTCTAAAGTAAAGAATAAGTTACACCATAATAATTTTAGAAGAAGGAATAGGTTAATTTAGTTTTTTTTTACTCTTCTTTAGAAAGAGTATCATACACATTTTCAGTAAATTTGGCAGAACTATATATGTAGGTATAACCGATATTTTAGGTAAATATATATCTCTTGTGTATGTACAAGCGTTCATGATTATTTTTAGTATAATAGCAAACCTACAAATGTGCTAAATATTCAATCTTGACTAAAGCAAGAGGTGAAAATTAGTTTTTGGATTATTGTGATATTTTTACTCTCTGTACATAATACAGCCGAGTATAAAAACACATCTTTCTCATAACAAATCCTACCCAATTACTAAAACAAAATTAAAAATTATTTATCTCGGACTCAGCTAAAAAATCATCAAGTAATAGTAAACAACATATTAATTGGGAAATAAGATACTAATTGAAGTATCACAATTTACTTTACAAACACGGGAAAACTTTACAACGAGAATGCCCTCCTCATCGGATTAACAGTAAATCAAACATATTGAACAACCATTTATAAACACCCCACCAGTAATCTTTGAAAGAAACTGCAGTAACTCGTTTATTTACCTTCTTCTACTTTAACGGAAAATTGTACCATTTGTTGTTAAATAAAAATCCACCCTCTGAACTATATAAAAATATGTTCATAATTTGGATTTATGGAAAATTGTTTTATTGCTGTCATAAATTTTCAATGAGCAGTCGTTATTATTGTACTTGCAAAAATCATGGGAAGGGATGGTTAGTTTACTGGTTGGGCATATACACAACTTCCGTTATACTGCCCCTTCACACCAATCATATCTAGGGCAGTAGAACGTACAATAAAGGGTTAACCGAATGCAAGGTAAATATTATAATTATATCTTCCATGTACATGAAATGGTATATTAACTGTGGTCCGAAGTATGTAAGTAACATAAAAAGAAGAGATATAAAGGGTTATCCAAGTAGAGATCCTTTTTTCAATAGCCTTTTTTTGACAGATCACGCGTGAGTCGTGTCAAGCTGTCATGTTATTTTTGTTCAGTATTGTTTGGCATTTCATCATATAAAGACTTACGTCTGAACCACTTTTACAAATCATTTAACTTTATTACGAAAATTCACGTTCTGTAAAGAATATGTTTTGCGCCCATCACTCAACTTATGGTCAACATAATCGGCCTATTGAGCGTACTATTTACAACACCATCATCCATTTTGAGACCCAGCATTAATTATTGGATAATTTTCGACCGAATAGACCACTTCCAGCAGAGAGTGTACACGAAGACCGTGGAGAGTCGATTCGGCGCCGTTCGCAGCAACTTGGACTGACGTATGGAACGACTTAGCGCATTTTACGTCGATATCCTAAATTGAAAGCATACAAAATACAGATTTCGCAAGAAGTGTGGTCGCTCGACCAAACCACCCCCCCCCCCCCGCGACATCGTTTCGGTCTATGGCCTCTTGAAAAGTTCCATGAAGATCCGATGTTTTCGAGCCAAATTTTGTTCAGCGATTAGCCCATTTCTGGCTCAATGCAAGATTGTCACATCTGGAACGAAAAGCAACCTGAAGAGATCCAAGAGCTTCTATTTCATCCAGAAAAAATAACGGTTTGGAGTGGTTTGTGGACCGGTAGAATCATCGGTCCATATTTCTCAAAAAATTATGCCGGTGAGAACGTAACCGTCAATGGCGACCGTTATCGCGCCATGATAACTTACTATTTGATGCCTCAATCAACAAGATGGCGCCACTTACCATGCATCGCATTAATCAACAGATTTATTGTGAGAACACTTCGGTGAGCAGATAATTTCACGTTTTGGGCCGATCGATTGACCACCAAGATCGTATGATATCACACCGTTAGACTTTTTCCTGTTGGGATATGTAAAGCCTAAAGTCTATGAAGGCAATCCCGCTTCGATTCAAAACATCACGCGTGTCATTCGCCAGTTACCAGTCGAAATGCTCGAACGATTCATCGAAAATCGGACTCAACGAATGCACCGTCTGAGACATAATCGCGGCCAAAATTTGAATGAGATAATCTTCAAAAAATAAATGCCAAAGAATTTTCTTTCGAATGATAATAAACATTCCTCATTAAATTTGAATTTTCTGAGTTTTTTCTTTAAAAAAGTTGTGAACCTCGAAATAGATCCCCCGTTACATCAAAATTTATACCGACCGTAGCAGAATGACGATCTAAGTTGAGTTAGCCTTACCCATCTGTTTGAACGCAAACTAGTCCCTCAGAGGCACTAGGCACGACCGATTTTTCAGGTTTGAAATTCTGGGCCATAAGTCCACCAAAAGTTTATTTCATTAATTTGAGATGATTGCGTCTTACAACCTGTGGTGTCTTGTAATTTTAAACGTGCATTGAAATCGAAAAACGGTACACACAAAATCAGACCAAAGTTATGAAATGTTACCGTCTTCTGGTAAGAACAAATTTCTCATATACGCTAAGAATTCCCATTAGTAGATACTACATATGAATGTAGACTTGATATAGTAAACTACGTGGTTCCGATTATGGATTATATTCACTACAAGAAACTGCAACGGTGGCGTGAAGGTTTCAGTGTTACACGTTTTAGTTTATGGGGTCAATTAAGAGATACAAGAAATCAATATCGCTTTCAAAAAACATACTTCATTTATATTTTAATTTGTGTTATTAAAATAACGCGGCAGAGTTAGTACAAAGGGACGCTTCGTAAAGAAAATAGGTAAACAAATAAATACCTATGGCTTTGCATTCATTCATCATGAATTGCTCTCTGTCGTCTAATTCACCAAAAATAAAAATAAAAATTAAAATTAATTATTTAACGCTCTACAGTGACCAATAACCACCCGGATATCAACAGAGTTAATAGGAAATAAAACTCAGTCATAGCGTTCTAGAAATAACAACAACTTACGAATGGTGCGGTGGTGAAAATTATTTTTATTCCCGTCGCTGGTGAACTGCTATACAAATAAAAAACTGGTGTCCTATTTCACACCAGTATTCAACTAGAATTTTTTGTAAACATTTTCACTGCAGGGAACTTAACCTCAATCACACAAAAAAGTGATAGTTGCAAAAGTGCGTTGCTTTCAACGGGATAAGAGAAACACGAAATCGATTTATTCGAAACCATTTGCCGCCACATAGTACTAGTGGTTTTGTGCTCTTACTCTGCAAACAACGCCAATACTCGAGGCACGTGTGAAATATATACTCAGCGCGGAGAGTAGAATAATCCAAAACCTATAATCCATACGAAAAATATGGTCCAATTAACATTGTGATGTCCCAGGGCTGGACTATATAGTCCACCTCTGCATAACAGCCGAGTATTCCATGATGTACCTACAGGGGATTATATTATGGAGTATCTGCGAAAAATTATCGTCGAACATACTTTTTAGTTTCGAATACCAGCTGCTAAGACGAAAAATTAGAAAATATTATTAGTTTCTCAGTTTCATTTCGACACATTTCAGAGGTTTTTTATATAGTAGTATTTTTCCTCTGAAATTACTTTTAATAAAATATAAGAAAATCTGTGATAACAATTATAAACATATTAAAGAGATTAAGGTTAAACAATCATATTCTATAAATTGTGCGAAACTTAAGTAAATAATGTAATTGATTTTTTCTACTTAATAAATTCATTCATTCATTCAATTGCAAGTTATTGCACAACTGTAACTTCGTGTAGTGATTGCGGTCGATAAAACACGAAGAATGGTCGTGCTAAGCTCGTATAAAAACATGAGTTGGTCCATTAGTTCACACAGAGGAGTGTATTTGTAGGTACTCCAATGGACAATATGGTCCACAATTGTTTGCAGGGTATATACTCATATTTGTTTTTGAAGATCACATTGAGCTACTTTGTCAGTTGTAGAATTTAGATACAGTTTATTGCTTTTGAGAGGCTGCAATTCTCCTGAAAATTTGTGATTTTTTTTGAGTAGTACCAGTTTTGAAGTTGGTGTTCGATATAACGCTTACAAATATGTATAAAATAAACATAAGTGTAAGAAATTAAACAATGATATTCATGAGTTTAACTATTGGAAGTTAGAATAGTAATTCAAATACTCATTATGCAGCAGCACATAAAAAATTGTATCTTAAGTGGATCCAAATTAGGATGGTTTAAGGGCTATTTTCTAAATAAATTTAAAAACCAGTGTCATTCATCTGTTATAAAATCTTGTTGTACTTGCTGTACAATTTTCAAATAATTAATCAGCTGAATTTTGGATAAGGACTGGGATGCCTTCCGTAAATGATAGGATCCAGTTGTGTTAAAGTCAGTCCCCTAGAGTTGAGTCACAGTATCCTTGGGGATACATATTTGAGAATGCAAATACAGAATATACTTTGTGTACGATAGCAGCTACATTTGTAGCTGAGCCAAATTGAAACAACAATGCCTGAAACGAGTATGCGGTTACAAACACAAAGAAACGTAATAATAAATAATAAAAATAAACAAATTTCTAAAATATGAAATGCAGCTAAGATTGCTAAAGTTAGTTAAATTTTCTTATCCATAATTAATTATTTATTGATCCTTTCTATTAATGGCTACAAATATTGCGCTTTTAAAAATGTTTCAAGCGCCGAGAACACAACGTGTAATACTAATTAACGCCACAATAGAATAATATCAACAATTAGAATTCATATTTCGAGAGGAACACTTCAAGGTGGTTGCACTTTAACACTCCAGTTGAAATCATTAATCAAATAGTTATTAATAAAGTTATACTTATAAGTATATACCTGTGTACAGATGTAGCAATTAATAGCAAGATGTAAAAATCCATCATTCCTTTGACGCATTCATATATACATATCTACATATACAATTACAAGAAAATATGTATTTACAATTGAAAAATAGTAAAGTGCGCATGTATAATATGAAATCAGAAAAAGAAGAAGCATGGAATTCCCAAATCATATATAGCTTTCGAATTCATGTTTGAATGTTATACATATATGCAAGTTTCAATAATTAAAGGTTGCATAAGTAATGAAAAGTTAGTTTTTGACACTCCCTTAAAATCGGTTGCATTTTGGAAAAGAGTAGGAAAAGGAGGAGAAATGTAGGAAAAATAGTATTTAATTTAGTTGGTTATTATTACACCTTATATGTTTTAGACAAATATTGTATGCTCGTAGACCAAAAAGGATTTTATAATTCAAAACTGAACTTATAACTGTATGCATTGTTGGAAGATATATTAGAGAAGTCAGGAATCGTAGTAAAAGGTGGTTAAAATAATAATAACAAAAATATAATGTGAATTTTTTTATAGACAATTTAAGCAATATTCAAAATATTTATTTATTTATATTTAATCATTTAATGCCCCAGGAAGCATATGGGATTTTAATTTATATATTCGACCTCTCCTTTCTCAACGATTCAATTTATCTTTTTGGAGAAAAACAAATATTAACAATTCAACCAAATTGATTGAGATTTTATGACGTATAACGATTAAGATCTCTGGTATTAATCACATGAATAACTTCAAGTAAGATTTTGCATTCTTTGTAGTGAATTAAATGTAGAGGAAGAAAAAGGCCTCAATTATTGAAAGAAGGTTTTGCATCTGACCAATTATCCATTAGTCAAGCTTTTTTGAAGTTGATTAACTGTTAACTGTTAACAACTTTAGATATGCGTATACGCATTTTTTTATCAGCTTAGTAAGTTGAGCTCTAGGTTTCGGGATGAGCTTTTACCTTCACTCACCAATTGCTATTTGTAAAAAAATAGTATAATCATTGCTATTGTCTTCTGCAACTAAGTCCTATAGAATAGACTTCTTACTCAAGACTCGTTGGTCAATACACCAAGCAAAGTTTAGGTCATGAATCAACTTATTTTAAACCCTATTAGAGGTCAAATTTATCGCTCGTTTTTATACGAAGCAATTGTAGTTCTTGTTATTGCCTAACTGGCATATAAGTTTCTTCGTAAAATCATCTTTGCTTGACAAAAAACATTGTTCAAACACTCTTTTGTGCGTCAATTATGGTAGTCAATTATCTGCAGGAGACGTGGAAATGTATAGCTTTAGTATTAATTACATAGTTGATAATTAAATTCGCCATTTCTATTTTGTGTTGTAAGTCACCGTTAATGAGCTTTATAAATATTTTAGTGACAGTTATTAACAAAATCGCGTGGGCGGTGTTAGGTTAACCAAATAATGCACCGGTATACATACATATACAGTACAAATTTGCTAATAAATGACAGATATCACTAAATCTTAATATTAGTAATTCTTAATACTAGTAATTCTTAATACTAGTAATTCTATATCCGGCTGTTCTGTACATATGTACATACATACATATAAGTTCGTTATCTCTAACAACTTCAAATAAGGAAATATATAGTCCGATCAATTTAGACATCTGAGATTTCAGAAATACTCACCCAGCTGAAAGTTGGTAAAATTTCTCTTATACTATCATAAGTGATTTATCGATACCTGAAAAAATATTTACGCGGGGTCAAAAGTCAGAAAAACGGGAGTTTCATGTTTTCAGTAAAACTAAGAAATTTTTTTAGTAATTATATTATATATAAAAATAAAGTAATAAATTATATATAAATAAAGTCGTACTCTTTTCTCTGCTTATTTGGTTCAATTATAGACGAATAGCGCGATACTCGTTCCTATTCGCTGTTGACGCCATCTGGAAATACCGATTGAAACCGGGTCGCTCTTCATTTTATCCCTTGAACGGAGTGGAGGTCTTTCCCTCCTTCACCTTTCACCAGGGGGTACTCCACCGAATACTTTCAAAGCTTGAGTGCTTCCAACCATTCGTACGATGGGACCCGGCCAGCGTTACGCTATATCTGTATTCGCTGAACTGTCAATTTCTCCGTATAGCTCTCCTACAGCGTTGGATTTCAAGGCTGAAATTGTTGGTTTTGTTAATCCTGGACGGATGGACAGATGGATATCGCTAAATCAACTCAGCACGTCATTCTGATACGATCAGTATAAATTTTGGTGGATCTAACTCTTCTACTTCTGGTACTTAGATATTTTAGAAAAAAGTTAATATACTCATGTATATGAATAGTATAAAAATTATTTTTCTGTAGTTTTGGATGTTGGGAAGATGAACCACGACTAGAATCCTTTTCTTTCGAACGAGACAGTACACACTACTAACCACTCGGCTATTGTGGCCGCCGGATTTTAATATATGAAAACACGTATGTCCATGTAAGCGATGAGGTAATATGAGCAATAGATTTATATAAACTTCTGTCAAGAAATGCAAAAAATTAATTGTATGGGTTTGACAATTAAATGAGTGGATGTTATTGTGGAATTCCATATTTGTTTAAATTTTTAAAATGAATATTATTTCAATTCAATTTGAAATTTTGTAATTATATGAAAATTTTGTAAATTCCTTAACAGAAGCACTTTAAAGAAAAATTTCATTAGTAATAGATTTTTATATTTTAAGTTATATGATTCCTCCAGAACATACATTGCTGGCAATCGAATTTCATTCATATTGGTAATACTACAAAATTTACGTATCTCGGTAGTAGGCATTTTCTTAACGCTAAGAAGTTTCAGCTGAAAGGAAAGTTTTTAAATGAATTTCTAATTAGGTAACGACCCACTCTTTTGCCAAGACTAGCTAGCTCTCTTGCTAGCAAGAAAGGGCAGAACTGGTATAATTTCATATTCAACATTTTGACACTAAATTATTATATATTTGCTGGCTTTTCGTTATAAAATTGTTCGTTTTATGATTTTAATAAGCATAAACTGTAGGCCCCCCATCTACACTACAAATTGGAAGAGGAGCCTGGTCGAGATTATCACTTCCGGTTGGGACTACACATGCACATTGACCAATGGACAGATTATTCGGTATCATCTCCGATTGTATTCACTTGCACGCGAAATGTAAGATCATGCAAGCATGCGATCGGCTGCAAAGCATGCCCATCTGTATTACAAATCAGCGGACAAGAAGCAAACTGCAATTTATTACTTTACTTTCACATCCAACCAATTGTGCTACTACTTGTAGACTTTTGAAATACTTGC
This sequence comes from Neoceratitis asiatica, assembly GCA_030068015.2. Lineage (NCBI taxonomy): Eukaryota > Metazoa > Arthropoda > Insecta > Diptera > Tephritidae > Neoceratitis > Neoceratitis asiatica. The sequence goes on from CM061528.1 coordinate 69,686,284, forward strand.
GTCAGCTGGCGACGACAACACGGAATGTCTATATAAAGAGGGGCGACGGGGGCTGCGTACAAGGGCAGCATTTTATTGGAAAAAAATCCCATATTTAATTTTTGTGTTCGATTTCAAGTTTAACACATCGAAATGAGATGATTTTTAAACAATTAAATTCGTTGAAATGTTGATGATAGGAGTGGCAGACATAAAGGACTGATTGGATCGATCTCACGCGTTAAGGATATCTTAAATAAAATTTGTTCGAAAGCAACAACAAGTTATCTAGTTCTACACCATACAGCAGGTCGGGAATAATGAGGGACTTGTAGAGCTTGGTTTCGATACCTCGGGAGAGGACCATACTTTTCAATTGCCTACTCGGTCCAAAGTAGATCATGTTGGTTCTATTGATGCTGATTCCAAGATAGACGAAATTATCTACATGTTTGATGACAGGATATATTTCGTCTTGACCTCATTCACCACGTAACCTATTCGCTTCGCTTCTTTGTGAAGCCTGGAGAAAACAAAACTAACAGTGAGGTTGTTGTGATATCAAATCGGAGGCGTACGCTAGCAACTGTACATTTTTGTAAAATATTGTACCTTATATATTTAGCTCCGCGGTTCTTTTTTTTCTAGCATCACTGAAACCGCATTTGGTATAAAACGGCTCGGAGAGGTTCTTCTCAATTCTGACTTGTGGTTTTGTCCAACGTCAAATTAATATATAGCGTCATAAAGGCAGCTCCTTTATTTGCTATCGAAGGCAGCTATAAATCGATGGTCAATGGTAGATTTCACAGCAGTAGGCTTATCCCACGATATATGCCGCAGACCGTTTGGTCTCTTTTTATAGATTGAACAGAGCGCACTGAGGTTCTAATCGCTGACGCATGCACCTTGTCAGATCTTTGCCACTGAATTTGAATAGTTTAGACTGCAAGTCACGGCTCCTACCGCTTTGTTATTTTTTAAACGGGAAATCTCTATGCGTACGTCGTCATAGTCGATCATTTGAACTTCTATACCACCATTATCGATTGGGGCTCCGGGTTCGACATCTCCGGGTACTTTACTTTCACTGTCATCTAGCAGGCTGGAGAAGTGTTTCCTCCATACATAAAGTATGCTCTGGACATATGTTACAGGATTATCTCTTTGGTCTCTACATGAGTAAGCTCTTGAAGCCTTCTGTAAGCTATTGCAACTTTACATAGACTTTTGGAGAATTTCCTTTGTCAGGCAGCCTCTAAAGCTCTTCGTACTCACGCATTTCTGTCTCTTTATTTTTCGTCTGAAAATACTCCCCGCTTCCTTCTTCCGGCCACAAAGTTGCTAGGTTGGCAGTCCGTGTATTTCACTGCAGTTCGAAATTTTTCTTCGTACCAGCTCTTTCTTTTGACGTGCCGAATTCCAATTATTTCTGCGGCAGCAGAACGTAGGGAGCTTGAGATGCCGTGACACAGTTCGTTCATATAGAGCTGTTGATGAGTGCTCTCAGAAAGCAGGAGTGCAAGTCGAACCTTCCTTGTGCACGGAGGCGGGTGCGTATCTTTGCAGCTTCAAGATAGTGATCCAAGTCGATATTTGCTCCTCGGAACGAACGTACTTCTAGAGCACTGGATATATATCTTCCGTCTATCACAACAAGATCGATTTGGTTGCGTTTTTTCGATCAGCTGACAAATTTTCGTGTGCTGGAATCTGGTACTAAAGACAACCACATTTCTGTCCCCGATGAAGTCCATCAGCCTTAGGACGTATGTAGATGTTTCGTCATAGAGGTTGAGTTTTCTGACTGTTGTACCAAAGGCACCCTGGCGTGGTTAGATGTTCATCAATCATGGTGTATGGCAACACCAAATTTACGCTATATATTAATGTAGACTCTTTAGTGGAATTCACAACGACCAAACTTCTTCCGTCCTTGTTCCATCCAGGGAATTTCTTGGACGGAAGTGATGCCAGCCTTTAGTCTTACGAGGACATCAACCAGTTTGTTAACGGCTCCTTCCTATGCCCTCAAATCGTGATATTTAGAACCTCTCCAGGGGTCGTCTTCGTCCCTCATCAGAAGCAGTTTTCGAGTTTAATGTGGTGGGTCCAGAACACTACCCACAGGTGGGAATTACCTTTAGCTCATAGCCAAATGAATGTTTGTTGGCTACACAGAAAATACTTGGTCTAAGACCGGAAGTCCAGAGCTACTTGAACCATTTGTAAATAATCGTTTCTAGCTACTTATAGTTGAATGGCAGTCAAAAACTCTCCTCACTTGCGTAAACTTCTATACATGGCTCCATCCTCCTGTTATTCAGATATGATCATTATAAGTTTTGGTGGATCTATCTCTTCTTCTTCTGCGAAGTATGTATCGCGTTAAAGTTAATATACCATTTCATTCACATGAAAGGTACATAAATATCACCAAAAATGCAATATAATTTGACAACTGATTTTAGGCAAATCTCTAGTTATTACCACTATTGGCTGTATTGTTGTGATACCATGCAATTGCATGACATATTGTCTTAGCTCAGACATTAGCTTAAAATGTATGGAATTATAAGATCATAAAAGTAGTAAAATGAAATGTTCAGATATGAATTAAATTTTGTGGAGTCAAGTCCATATTTAAAGCTAATTCATCTTGAAAAATATGGAGAAGCTAGGAAACGTATATTATATTTTTATTAAAATAAATGTAAAATTAAATTAAGATCAACTCAACTACTACTCAACTACTAATGCTTATACTTCATTTAATGAAACTCGATTTTAAAAGCTTGTGGATTTCTTTTTTTTTTTTTTGCTAGTCATTTCTTACAATTATTTTTATAATAACTAAATCTAAATAATTTCGTTCTATTTTTATTTATTTAATTTATAATATATTTAATTTTATATATATATATATATATATAAATAATTGGAGCTTTGTAACCGCTAAAGCGATTTTAATCATATACATAATCAAATATTTTCGCATACAATTTTAGATAGCATTAACCTCGTAAGGATTGAAAATCTCGAAAACATTTCTTAGAATAGTTAATAGATTTTTCCTGATATTCTTCTAAATTTCCTGTTTGAGTGTACCATTCAACCTTTCCAAAACGTTTCATGTCATCCGTCTTGCCACCTGTAAGCAAAGAATGGTAGTAGAAAGAAGAAAAATAAATTATATATTAAATCTCTACAAAATTAATCTTTAGAATTTTATAGAGATTTATGCAATTTTGGATGCAGTAGGTTTCATAACTAAACACAGCAGTATTAAGAATAACTTAAATAACGAACCATAGTTGCAATTTCACCTTAATATATAATGCGTAGCGCTTAGATGCTGCAAAGCTGATTAAAATATGTATTCATGCATTTAACATTGTAATGCTGTTACTCCAAAAAGACAAGAGTAGCGAAGTGAGCAATTAACTTCACCTGCTATCTTCCCATCTGTGACACAGCTACGCTCACTTTAAACGTCTTGAAAATCAATTAATCTTAACGTGCAACTAAATAAACGATCAAACGAATTAAATCTGGCAAAAATCGCAAAATGTTATATGCACTCATCCTCCCTACCCGCATTTAGTGCCAGCGTAATTCTGTTACGCCTGACGCAATGTAGTCTCATCTTGCAAGTTTGCACTTGCCACATTCGTTACGCAGATCGACTTTCTTGCCATTCCCGGCAGGTATTTGGGACTGACTTCCGAAATATTGTAAGCTATTTATCTGCCTTTTGCCATCGGTATGAGATGGCTCATGCTGGTGTAAAGCACACGATATGAGATGCTTTATGCTTCATTCTGCCTCTTCGCTGAATGTTTTACATTACCACATTTATGTATGTATGTGCACATACAGATATACTTTTATATGTTGATGTCTTCTTAAATATTTATTATACTTAATGTATGTCATGCTACCGCAACCATGTTCGTCAAGGATTAACATCAAAAGATGTATTTGGAGACTTCGAAGTGAAGGCAGAGAATAAGGTTATTATATCGAATCGCAGGCTACATGTTTCACTTTTTATAATATAAATTATTTTAATTTGAACTTCTATCATACCCATAATTTATCTGCTAGCATTATCCAAATTATGTGATTGCATTATTAAATAACAGTAGCTTTTGTTTGGTAGGTGCTCTGTAGCTTAACGTGCTATAATTTCTTTTTAAATTTATTTAACGGTAATTTGTGTTTTATGTCGAGGTTACTGTTGCATTCTCAGCTAAAGTCCGTTTGAATGATTTGAGCTTTAATATTACAATACTTTAGAATTCTTATCTGGCTTTTTTATTTTATTCTATAATTTCTAACAGACTTTATACAAATTTAAAAAAATTATAATAAATATAAAGGGAGTTTTTTATAGAGGTATAGAACTTTAAGTTGGCATTACTTTTCAAGATGGCGACCGATTTAACAGCTGTCAAGTGATTTATTCTCAGTTTGGTTTGGCAATTCATCACGCCTGAACAACGCTTGCAAATAGTGCAATTTTATTTCGAAAATAATGGTTCTGTGCGGAAAACGTATCGCGCACTACGTCCATTTTATCGTCGACAAAATCGTCCATCAGAGCAGTTAATTCGATTAACCATGGAACGTTTTCGCACCACGTTTACTCTTATTGATAACTCGCATCCACAGAGACGCCGTATGGTGCGTACAAAAGAAGCTATTGCTGCTGTAGAGCGTAGCCTTGAGGAAGACCCGAATGAGTCCATCCGCCATCGAGCACAGGAATTGGATCTGTGTCCATCCACTTTATGGAAGATTTTGCGGAAGGATCTTGGTTTGCGTGCTTACAAAATCCAACTCGTGCAAGAATTGAAGCCAAACGATCATCAAATAAGGCGTATGGACCCAAAACGAGATTACCGTTGTTCCCGATTTTCATAAGCGAATTTTGTTTAGCGATGAAGCGCACTTCTGGTTGAATGGCTACGTCAACAAACAAAACTCCCGCATTTGGAGTGAAGGTAATCCTCAAGTGTATGTTGAAACACCGTTACATCCAGAAAAACTGACTGTTTGGTGCGCTTTATGGGTTGGTGGAATCATTGGACCGTACTTTTTCAAAAGCGATGGTGGCCAGAACGTTACAGTCAATGGTGATCGGTATAGAGCCATGATTACTAACTTTTTCATTCATGAATTGAATAACCATGATGTCCAGGATATGTGGTTTCAACAAGACGGCGCAACATGTCACACAGCTCGTGCCACAATAGATTTATTGAAAGACACGTTTGGTGACCGCCTAATTTCACGTTTTGGACCTGTGAATTGGCCTCCAAGATCTTGTGATTTAACACCGCTAGACTACATTCTGTGGGGCTATGTAAAGTCATTGGTCTATGCGGATAAGCCACAAACGCTTGACCATTTGGAAGACAACATTCGCCGTGTTATTGCCGATATACGGCCACAAATGTTGGAAAAAGTCATCGAAAATTGGACGTCCAGATTGGACTACATCCGCGCCAGCGGTGGTGGTCATATTTAAAATATAATGTCACAAGATTATCTTTCGGATAAATAAAATTCATGTCAATCGAATAATCCATCCTTGCTTTATTGCAACTTAAAGTTCTATACCTCTATAAAATACACCCTTTATAATAGAAGAACAATTACAAGTATACCTTGAATAAAGAGTTCATTCTCTACAATATGCTTGTACAATTTAATATGACTTCGCTTTATTCAATTGCATTTGAAGTAATCTAAGTCAAATATCTTGTAAAATAATGATAGTAATAATTTTAAAACACTTTTCCAGCGATAATTTCTAATATTTGAAGAAATTATTTTTTTTACGGTATACATTTCACCATAATAAAAAAGCTCAAAAAACTGAAATAAATTAAAATTAAATAAATTATGCGTAATATAATGTAACTAAGAAGTCAGTATTGGAAAATTAAATAATATTAATTAAATTTAAATTAATATAAATAACTTATTAAAGCATTGCTTACAAAAATTAAAAAATAATAATAAACACATTTTTACAGTTAATAAATAATTTTCATGTATATAAATAGCAACCGCGTTGTAATCATGACATCTATAACGATGAGACCGAATAAACGAAGAACAATAATCGCATGTTGTCGGACGGAAAATCATCGGTATCAGAATTGTTATATTTGGAAAGTTACTCTGTGTTTAATTTTATTTAATTTTCTCTTTTTGCATGTTGCTTAATTGTTAAAGCTGCAAAAAATTTTGCTTCGATAGTTATCTTTTACTTTTCTTTAATATAATACCGATCAGGCTGCGGTTTCAAAGTTACGGCAACAGCAGCAGTATGACTCCTCAACGGGCCATCAATAGCCCTACAGTTTTTTCCGACAGTGTCAAATAGCACAATTTCGGTGGTTAATTTACATCGCGGTCGGGAAATTTCTCTCGCAATAATGCCATATTCGCATCTTGTTGGAACTACATATTGTCCAATCACACCTCCGGACCAAAAAGCGCACCAAACAGTAAGTATGTGGTAATGGTCTCTCTTCAATTACATGAAGACTCTCGGAGCCACAAAGCGACAAATTTTGCTTATTTACGGTTCCACCGAATAAGAAATATACCTCGTCGCTGAAGAAAATTTTGATGGAAAAATTCGGGTCCACTGCTTTTTGCTCAAGCACCCAGTAGTTGTTATGTGAGCTGGACTTTATATGGAAGTAGGTGTAAGTCCAAGTGCAAAATACGGCCGTAAAAAAGTTCTAGCTCTTGAGCGCGTCGAGATATACATACCTTCGGGTCTTCGGCTACGCTTTCACTTACAGAAGCGATATTTGAGGTGGAAGGAGCAAAACGATGATGTATGCTACAAGCTTAAAAATATCTGCAGCCGATCAAATTCTTTTAAAATAAAATATGTTTGGTTTGATTCTTAAAATTGACAGATATCAGATGTCCCGCTTTTTCGAAACCACTAAATGGATAACACTTTATATATCTAGATCGCTGTTGTTATTGTTGTTAAGTTTTATAATTTTTGTTTAATTTAACTTTTGTTTCTATTTAATTCATCATCACATTTTACAACAACACTTCTCTAAATAAGATAAGATTATTATCTTTGAATAATTTGCATTTACAACTTTTCTAAAATCAGCATTTGATTATTTAAGCGCTTGCTTAATTATTTGCTTCCAACATATGTTATATATGTACCAACGCTTTTGTGTTAACACCTCTCACACAGGCATATGTCGAGTGGAGCAATGAATCTTTTGGTAAACATGTGTAGCGGCAAATAAATGTCAATATTTGAAAATATGTACCTATGTATTTTAAGTGTCCGCTGATGATGGCGATATGAAAATGTGATAATAACCCCTTTCCAAAAACTCACGCAAATGAGTTACCAGTTTTATGGGTTTTAAGTTGATTGCATTCGATGAGATTTAAATGAGAAAGAAAATTAACTCAAGTGGAGAACGCTCAAACTGTTGCCAACACCATTGAAATGCTCTCATGTATATGCAAATTATTTATTTATTTCGTTCATTTTTAATTGAACAAAATGTTAACAAGATTGCCATACAATCGTTTATTGTGTATTCAAATAGTTATAGTTAAAAAAACTTAAGAATTATTTGTTTTAATAAGTTTATTGGTGTATCAATCATTAATAATTTATTTTATGAATCAGCTAGTGGTTGTGAGTATTGTCAGCATATCTGGTGATATAATCATTTATGTATCTGTGTCAGTTGTTGAATTCATAAATACAGTTATAAATGTCTTATTAAAAAAGAATGCATATAAACGTAAGCAAAATTTTCTTGAAAGACCAATTCTAAAATTTGGTGTAGAAATCTTATCTGAGCATCAAGTAAATCGATTCTAGAAAGATAATCTTCGCATGCTTATTTAACTTATTATTTATCGAAGAAAATTTCTCATTAAACATCTATCTGTAATGTTTTTGAAAATCAGCATCAATTAATTTTCTGGGTGGCAAATTACATTTTTCTTTACACTCTCAGACCTTGATGTGAGATACATTATTGGGTTTTTTCTAGAGATGAACCCAAAAACAAAGTTGTAATATCTCGATACTAACATCCAGTGCGAGAGGTTAGGTTGTAAATGGATATGTATCACTTAGATTATTGTGAAGCAATATTTAACAATACCTAGATGGTCGTATGAGAACTTTATTTACTGATTACAAATATTCACGATGGTACTCACAACAGTTGATAAATATTTGGGTGCCTCGGTCTTTCAACACTTCATTCCAACAAAAACAGAGCAGTAAGAAAAAAAGTCCTGTAAAAATACCTATGAACCTCGTCATATACAGGTGCCTCGCTCCTATTACATATAATTGACTGTCTGCATGTTTAAAAATCTGACATTATTCAATTAAAAAATTGAAAGATGTGATTAAACAAGTGCAAGAAGATCCTCGGACATTCCGCGATCCATAATTTACTATATGGACTTTTCGATCATGTGCGCTATAGAAAACAAGCCTAATCGTAAAAAAAATTTGAATGACGATTTTATTCCCTGCTTGTTAATTTTCTTGTTTTAAATAAATTGTATATCTTTTGCGAAATATTTCGCTAAAAACTATTAAAAACATGCTCTTCGATATTTTCATCGTTCAAGTTTAGGCAATTTATATATAGAAGAAGGTTAAAGTTATCCTTCGTTGGATGTAAAACCTGGAGTTAAAGTTACAGCTGATGTTAGCTTGAACATAGACGAAATTATCTACATCTTCGAAGGGATAACCAAAAGTATTAACTAGCGAGCCAAGACGCAAATGTTCTTGTCGTACTATTTCGGCTTAAGCTTGCTGAGTCTTCAGTATTGATTAAAGAAACTACCCGGTATGGAATCATGTTGTCTAAAACCTTGTTTGATATTGAACGACTCAAAGATATATTTTCAAATTGCGATGGAAGTTCTGATGTTATGGAAGTAGAGTCAATCTTTTAGAACATTCGAAGATGGAAATCGATCAAGAGGGGGATATATCATTCTATTTAGTTTTATCACAAATATGTTACGATCGCAGAAGAATGAGGAAGCAATGTAGAGAAATAAACACTCATTCATAATACGTACTAGTTTTACTTGTAGTAAGAACAATATATAATAAATTTCATGACTATAATTTATTTTATGACAATTCTCATTATGTCAATCTCATTTAATATAAATTAATGGAATTTATAACACATCATTTTTGAGTAATCTATGAAAAATGTACGACAACTTTTTTCAGTCAAAGTCGCTCTTGACCGGAAACATCGTATATATGATAAATGAAACGAATAAAATGTTTACGAAAAATAGTTATGCAATATATGTGTATATGTTGACGCAGTCTAAGTTAGACTCCGCCATATGAAGTACGAACATGCATATACATATCACTTTATGTGAACGTAATATACGTAAATATTTGAAACAAGAAAATTAAGAAATATTATTCAATGAATTGAATTTTTAATTTGGCAAATCCATACGTAAGAAACAGACCAGAAAATAGATATGTAGAGATCAATGAAAAATACGATATCATACATATATTGGTAGAAACAATATTAATCCATTAAATATATCAGTTAATGCAAAAAATCGGCTTTTAGACAATCGATCTTCAAAAATCTAGACATTCTGGCAAGAATTGTTCGATTAGGGAGGAGCAGAACAAAAAAAAAGATAAACAAAATTTTAAAGTGGAGATAAAGTTAAATTTTCGACAATTTTATTCTTAATTTTAATAAATGTTGAAACGAAATAATTTAAAAGAAGTCCTCGTTAGATAATGCAATGACATACCTCAATATTATCTCTGTGAGAATGTGAAAGGTAACTGGAGTTTCTCGTTTTACGGAATTTTCAGGTATTAGAAGGGTTTGAACCATTACTGATGGAAGCTTCCATAAAGATTGAATAATCGCCAAAGATTAACTATTCGAATAAATAAAATTCGATCACAAACTCAATATACGATTACTAATCAACCATTCAAATATTTAATGAAAAAAATTAGCCATATAAAATATTTTTATAAGAAAGTTACACTTAAATCCTAAATCAAATACTTCGCCACAATGAAAGTCAGCCAAACGGAATTTTTATGTGAATTTAATATCCTTTTATTAGAAGTGTGCTACGAGGTATTTAAATAATCTGCTCTATAACGGCTTCATACAGGTGAAACTTTTAAAATGTTGATCGGGTCGCCTTTAATCCTGTTACAAGGTCCGCCAAAAAATTTGTGAAAAGTAGCTAGCTCAAATTATATTTCAAACTGAGCATTTTGTATTGATCAGTCAAGATTGAACAAAAATTTAGTTTTAGTGAGACAATTAAAAAAAACAGTAATTGGTCGATATTCTCCCCAAAATATTACAAACATAAAATTTCAAAACAAGAGCAAATTTTTAATTTTAACTTATTCCTAAATTAAAAAGACAGTGGCTCATAAATTCAAATGGCCAAATAAAAACAAGAAAGAAGTGCTTCTTCTTCGATCAAGAACTATCAAATGTATTTTATTCAATTTAAGGATTAAATATTAATTCTAGTTTCTGAAAAATTGATGGCAGGGGCCATCTTCCGATTAAAATTATCATCACTTTCAATACCTCATATCTGAAAAAAAAGATAGTTGTATATATATGTTGTAGTGATCCGATTATTCCGATCCGATCTGATTCAGAATATAACATAAATTAAAAAAACTATTCATTAATCATACATCAGTACTTGTAACGAGATCTAGATGAGTTTTTTAATTTTAAATTTCACTGTGTTTACTTTATTTGTCATGCTTAAATGTTTATCAAAATTTTTTTGATTTTGGTTAGTTGTAAATATTGCAACGAATTCGCGCAATTGCTTTTTCAGATTAATTGAAAAGTTTCGTAACAAGTATATGCAGCACATCATATGCATTTAAGCAACATCAACTTGATGGCTTGTAGTGTTTTAGAATTAGTATTGCTGTCGAACCATACTATGAGATTTTCATTCCCAAGTGCTTCCCAATATCTGGGTATTTCCACAGGAATGTCAACCACGGCTAAAAAATTCAAAGTCTATAAAAGCATGTTGATTTGACATACTTATATATTCATAAGGAATATATAAAATTCAACTAATTTAAAAACATTTTACAGTTATTCATAACACTGCGAAATATTCTAATGCAATGTAAAGCAAGTGCAAAAAGATTTATTATTATATTTCTATTGCATATTTTGTTTTGATTAATGATCTTAATGAGAGAAATTATGCGTTGACATTTGATCTTTTAAATCTCTGTTTATATGTAAGAAATATAAGACAAATCTAAATTCAATGCTAATTATGGTAATTTTTGTTTGTTTGAGTTACTGTATATTTCAATGTAGCGTGCGAAAGTGGTAAAGAACATTTGTTATCACTGATGTATTTGTACAGTGCGCGTTAAATTGTTGTAATAAAGGGATATTTTTATTGCAAATTAATTATAGATTGACACCAAAAAGATACTTGCGTATGCCCTGCAAACATTTGTAGACTATATGGTCCATTGGAGTGCCTACAAATATACTCCTCTGTGTGAACTATTGGACCAACTCATGGTTTTATACGAGTTTAGTGCGGTACGACCATTCTTCGTATTTTACCGACCGCAATCACTATACGAAGTTACAATTGCGCAATAACTTACGAGAATACAGAAAATGTGTCACAATGAAACTTAGTCACTTTCTTTTCGCTGGTAAGTTCTGCTGGTATAAAAGGACGTACGGAATTTGAACTAATATATTTCAATTCAAATACATCGAACAAATGTCGAAATTAAAATATATTATGTATTTATTAAAAATAAACTATTAATATTAATACAAATTTATGTAAAAAATATTATATTTTACTAACTTTTCATCTTTCCAGATGGTATTCGAAACTAAAAAGTATGTTCGACGACAATTTTTCGCAGATACTCCATAATATAATCCCCTGTATGTACACCATGGAGTACTTGACTGTTATGCAGAGGTGGACTATAGTTCAGCCCTAGGACATCATAATATTAATTGGACCATATATTTTGTATGCATTGTGGGTGGTGGTTAGCTATTGCTTTACAGTTTTAGTTTTAGTTGTTTTTATTTTAAAACTTTAATCGAAATTCAGAAAATGTTTTCGAGATTTATCAATGACTTTAATGTTTTCTGATCTAAGCTGTGCTTAATTTAATATAATATAATAATAATATAAATATCTTTTGATAAGCTTGAATTTCGTTACTAAAAAAATTCAATGTATAATCGGAAAGGAACATTTTTGCTAGTCCTCAAGAAGAGAAAGTCATTGATGGAGTTGGAGCTGTCATTTAAAGAAAAGTGTTCTAAACAACAAATCTGAAATCGTGGATTTTCCCAATGCACTATCCTTTTATCAATTTGTGGAAAACAAGACAAACGGAAGCAAAATGTGTTCAATGCCATCTGTTCAAATAAAAATTTTGTTTCACAGTAAAAGTTGAATGATAAACGGTAAAAGTTAATTACTTTTTGCGATATATGACAGGTGCAATCAGATGGGGTTGCATATTGCGTAAATTTTTTTAGCAAATATAAACCTATTGTGATTGAGTTCTTTATATTTGCATATATACTTATTTTTGTTGAAGATGTTTACAAAAGGAGTAAAAAAGAAACATAAAAATTATGATCGAACAAATTGTCGCATGCGACATGAGTGCGACAGTGAAGAAAAGTAAATAAAAAGTAAACTACTTAATAATTTTGAATGAAATAAAATGTATTATTAGGATATTCCTTCTATTTTGCTAAAAACGGTGTTTGATTTGTTTGCTTTGAAAACGACTTCTGTTTTTGTCTCATGTGTATGGCTTGATTTTTTGTAATTTTCTTAAAAACGAACTATTGGCCGAAATCAACCAAGCGTACTTTATAGTGCTCATCCTCACTTGTAGGTTGCTCTTTATGTCGAAATAAAATATGTCTTGACGTATATTTTTTTCACTTTGAATATATCAGATTTGACATTAGAGAAATACCCACATGCACATATTGGCAGCCTATACAAATGCTCAAAGAATCAGTAACAACAAAAACTCATACATATACTGTTTGCGTTTTTATGCATAAGCGCATGCGCCGCAGTACCTTTTCTGCCGGTCAACAAATTTCAGACTGAGTTGTAGGAAAGAAATCGCAAGTTGAAAATGCCGATATGACTCTAAAACTATGGACGGACAATTTTAAGTGCGTAACAGCGAACGGATGGTTGATTCCTATTACATTGGGATGGATAAAGTGGGAGGGCTGCAGCTTGTGTTGTGCATTACAGAGAAAAATGGCAGTTGGAAAACAAATATGGTAAAATATTTTCTACTGCATACGTCAGCATGAAGAACTGAAGCGCACATTCAAACAGACGAACAACCTGCTTCGTGGGAACATTTCCTCATCGGAACTGAATAGAAGCTTAAAATCTTGGCTTCATTATTATTTGCATCGCCTCTATGTGCATTTACCATGTATGGCCAGTTTTTGTTTCGAATGCCAGCCCAGTTCATTACAAAGTCATTTATCCATCCGTTAGTCAGTCAAAGCGGGCAATCTTGTTTACAATGCATGTAGATATGTAAAAATATTTGTAAACATACATGAAGTATATATGATGTTAATGACTTTATGATTTGCGGTTGAGCTCATGAGTAAATGGAACCTGTTAAATGAATGAAATAAAACGTTGTCATTTGCTTCACAACCACCGAAGTTGATACCATTTATTTTTTCACTTTACGCGTGTTTTCTGCTATTGCACTCACTTATTTCTGAGTTTTGCTTAGGTACTCAATTTGCCAACTACGTTAGTTTTTTTAATAATGTAAGGGTTCGCGATTATTTGTGATAAAGTCATACATGTTTTAAATATAGTTTTTGCAATGTTCTGTGCTTTTGTTTAGTAGTTGCTCTTCTTATTTAGTTTTATTGTAAACCGGCTGGTGGCGACTGCTGTTCATTTGGTTAAGCGCCAAGAATCAGGATTCAGCTACGCAATCAACACTTATTTATCGCTTCACTTGTCCGGCTGCTTTTTCGTCGTGATGTTATACTTCACGAGCACAGTCGAGGTTTTCTTCTCTGTTGTGCCAATTCTGCTCCTCTTTTCCGTTTCATCTTCTGCTTTTTCCTCTCCTTAATGCGTTTTTATAGAAGTGTTTCATGGTTGTCTTCATATGATTTATTTTAGATTTAGCTCAACTACTATCTATAAGTGCAGTTGCATTGATTTTTTTATCGTTTAATCTCTATTTTTTCATCAAAATGATTGTGCCATTTTTTTTAGACAACGGAAGATCCTTTAACATTTTTCTGTTATTATTTTTATTTTAACTAAACTTTGCAGCTCTTTGGTGTTCACAACTCCACGTAAGTTGTAAGATATCATGATTGTTGCAGTTGTAACCGCTTTTCAATGGAAAATATTCCCACCTTTGCGATCGAAAAACAATGCAATGCGTTCAATAGACTTTTTTCTTTGCTCTCATCCATTTATTGTTTCTTGGTTATTCGCTGGCTCGCATCAAAAGAAAGAAAAACTTTTATGCACGATCATCAATGGACTAGTAAACAAGTAGCAAACAAGTAATAAAAATAATGTCTTGTAGATTGTGTACATATTTATATTCTTGTATATTAATAGGTACATATAACATATATTTATGTACATATATATATATATACTTCTTTGTAATAATTTGTAATTCTAAACTAAACTGTGTTACAAAAAATCAGATTCAGTTGTGTAGCCTATAATACTTATGATACAGTGTCTAAATTATTCTGGATTATCTACTTACTGGATAATAAAAATTAATTTATACTTTATAAACATTATTTACTGAGTAGAGTAGTGTGTATTTTTGCTATGTCAACAAATGCCACACGTTAGCTTCTCGATTGGGCATTTATGCGACTTGGAATGATTTGACGACATAACTTGTCCGAGAGCTGGGCAACCCTCAATAACCCTCATAACACTTCCTCGATCGTACTACGGGATTTGCTTTCACATATCTACCTATCTTAACTGTTTATGCAGAATCTTATACTTAATCTTTTTTTATTGTTGCCTTTATATTTATTACTTTATGGCGCGGCCGCTATAACCAAGTGGTTAGCAGTGCTGAGAGTCATGGATTCGAATCCTGACCAACCCCTTGTGACTTTAAATAAAAGGCTCATCGTAAAAATCCATAAGCCTTTCGGAACGGCTTAGAAAACTGCAGGATCCTCCATTTAAAATTAAAAAAACATTAACGACAACCAAAAATTAGTGAAGGAGTACGTTTAAAATATAGTTCAATTGGTTACATATATATTCTATGGAGAACATATATGGATTCGGTAATGCTGTCTTAGTCTTCTTTAACTTGCGACAAACAAAGTTAACTTAGTCGTAATCGTCATCATATATCGACAGTTGTGCTAAGTTATTTTATGGTTATTGCAAAAATTTCACTTTGCACAAAGTACATGATTTACATTGCTGCGAAATATAGTGACGAAGTTGCTATTTTTTGCATTTTTTCCGCTGAATTTCTTCGATCCTCATGCCACAGTAGATAAATAAATATTAGATCGAAATAAAATGTTTTGTGATTTCTATTCTCACAAAATATTTTAACCGTAAAAGTGCAGCTATAGTAGAATTTTATAAGCACAGTTACTCACAACATGTCATTTACCTTTTCAAAGTAAAGAACGTTTTTGAAACACCAGTATTCAGTCGAGCTTTTGCTCCAATTTTTTGTGAAAGTTTCTTATTTTAATTTGTGGGCCATATTCTTAAAAAAAATGCTTTTATTTTAAGTCTAAAGTACCAAAATCATTCATGATTGCACTGCTATCCACCCACTCAGCTACAGCGGCAGCACTCCAGATGTACCCCAGACAAAATCAGAGCCAGACCACTCAACTAATGGCAACAAAGTCCTAGGGGTTGACTGCAATAAAAAACAATTGACTGATGTTTCAAACAGATTTGTTTAGTAGATGAATAAGGAATGATTAAAACACGATTTCAAAAACATAACAAGCCACGATTCTCTTTTTGACTGCACAATATATTTATTCCGCTAACAAAATTTCATACAAAATTTCGATGCCTCAAATTATAAGCAAGACGCTAAATCTCCTGCTGACAATAAAAAGTCAAAGCTCAAACTTTCGTTTTTAGTGCTACCGATAACAAGCAAACGAATGAAGCATAAGCATTCCATTGTCGCCGAATAGCATTACGAGGCAGGAGCACTCGTATGTAAGAAAATGCGTATAGATGCCGCAGACGAAAAAGAATTATTTAATGGTTCAAGATTTTCGACTAATCAAGATAATTTATTATGAGATTCTGTTTAATTAAATCGAGATAAGTGGCGATGGCGTTGGAGGAGATAGAGACTGACAATGTGTTGCTGTGATGACGGCAAACCATAATATATAAAATACATGAAAGACGCAAGAATCGCAAGAATAATGTGAGGAAATTCATATCCCTGGGTTCCTTTCGGTATTAAATAGCAATGAAAACAAATTGTTGCGGATTTTGAAGCACTCATTGATAGTACAAGTAACATAAGACGTTGCGAAAGTTGGAAGCAAAGCATTTTAACTTGTTTAATGGAAGAGTCCTTGTTCATTTCTAGCAAGCAAGATCATATTGAAATCAAATTCAAATGAACTGTCGATTTAAGATTTTTTTTTAACTCTATTATTAAGAGAATAATTCGTTATCCCTTCGCTACCTTTTTATTTCGTTTTGCAGCTTCTGAGCGTGCGTTCAGGGCCACCCAAATAAGTAATAAACTAAGTAGTAACTAAGAATGCAAACATTTACTTTAATTGGATTAGATTGGAATTTCAAATATTTAAGCACTGTGTGCGTTTATAAATACGAGAAGAGCTCCAAAAGAACGTAAAATGTGCAGAATTCAGTGATTGTCTTAGTGTCATACTAATTGGGAACATTTCAGCCAAGATAGATTGAACGCTATTAGGAAAATAGCAGGTAATCTTAAATTATGGAATAAGTCGATGTTTTACCATTCTTATTTAATTATCGATTTATAAATAGTATCGCCTGCTGATAAGGCCCTCGATAGTGGAGAGTTGCAGTATAAAAGAAAACAATACTATCGGAACGTTCTAAAATGCCAAACAAAATTATATTGCTTCATGGTTAAAAAGAAATTGAAATTTCACTGTGAACTGGACGCGACCTTAGTAGAAGAATTAAAATACAGGCAAACAAGGAAAAGCCGTAAACTCAGAATCGGCCCAACACATTTGTATTTACATTCAAACTTAAATAAAAAGTTGATGGTATGCAAATTCTCCACTATCAATACGGGCGAGGTGAATTTTGGGAAGGAGAAGAAAAATATTTTTTCAATAGTTTATTAAATGATTTAATAATTGTATTCAGACTAAGTGAGGTTATATTTGTAATGTTAATATATTGCATTATTAAAGCATCCATTTCTCTAATTTTTGGATGACTCCTCGTACATAAAGAACTTAAAGTTCATAAAGGACTGAGGATTGAGAACATGAAGATTTAAGTTAATTAACATGGAATATTTTGTAATTGAATAAACACTGTGATACCTACTTGGTGTCTGTGAGCGTTAAAAAGGCCTGTTCTCAAATATAAATCAGGTTTTACTCGGAATGAGACGAATCATAGGTTTGCTGTGAACTGCCCAAAAGAAATACAACTCCTTTCTTATTTCCTATGCATCAACATACATAATAGACATGATTTCTTAGCTCATTTAATTCATAAATAATGTGAATCATCAATTTAGTTGCCTCATTTTGGTTGGATAAGTATTCTTATTGGCACATCAATATCAGTGAAACAGCAAATAGCGGATGTCCAAGTGTCCAAAGGTGTAGAACGTGCACCAACAACACCCAATACATTACATACGGATATGAATATAAATAGAAACGTGTGGCACTTTTTCATGCAGATTTATTGCCGTTATGTATTTTTGAATTATATGTGATTTAGTATAGCAACAAGTTGCAGGATATGCATGTTTAAGCAGAACCAGACTAACATAATGTGACCACAAAAATTACAACTGATTTTAGTAGTTTTAAATTTTCGTCTATTCTCGTCTCTGAAAAGTGCGATCAATTATGTATTAAAAGAAATACTTATATTTATTGATTTCTTAATTGCTATTTAGAGCTGATCGTACAGTCTCCTACTTATTATAAAACAAAATATTTAAATAAAATATTTTTATATACTTATACATATATATCTTAACATAAAATATTATTAAATTAATGAAATTAATATTTTAAAAACATTTTATATTGTATATTTAAAATATTAATATTAAATCTTATTAATATTGCAATTTTTAAGCGTTCTTTATTATCTTAATTTGATTTTAATTTATTATCTTTAATTTGAATTTGAAATTATAGTTCTTTTGAAGAGGTTATCTCGATAAATATTTTCAATATCAATGGCCTTTTAAATACGTCTTACACCAATATTGTATAATATTATTTATATTAACAATTTTAGAAAAAAATACCGAGAGAAGTGGCAGCTGTTCTCAAAAATATGTTGATCTGTTAAGCCCTCTCCAATTTGAAAAACACATTTTAATACACTCCTAACAGGAAAAATGCGTACGCGATACGTTTTTCGCACGAACCATTATTTTCGAAATAAAATTGCACTATTTGTAAGCGTTGTTCGTGAGTCTATTCATGATTAATTGCCAAACCAAACTGAGAATAAATCACTTGACAGCTGTTAAATCGGTCCCCATCTCGAAAAGTAATGCCTCTATAAAAAACACTCTTTAGTTACTCAAAAAGCATTTGCATGAGTTAAGTTTGTATGAAGTTTCTTTAATGCCAATCCAGATTATATTCAGTTTATATTTTTCATTGCTAACGGCGCTTTCCGCAAATTGCTGTCATTAGGCAAAGTGTTAATTACGTAACTTCATTCACACGACCTCCCATTTATCAACGATAGCCTCGGGTGATTAATTATTCCAAAAGATTCTTTGCTCTGTTATTTTTTAATGCGTCCAGCCTCTTAATTTTTGCATTAACTCCATTCGTATGTGAGTTATTTTGATCGGACTACATCATTTACAGCTTCATTGATATTCTGTTAGCAGCGATGCCATCTGCTCGCTTGCACAAACCGGAAGCTATGCTGTGCGCCATATTAACTTCAATTTTATTAAGCATTTCATCTCCACAGAAGCATATTCTGTGCCTAGCAACATTCAAGAAAATCATCCTCTCTTGTAGTTGTTGTTATTTCTGTTTGCAAACAGTAACCAATGAAGAATAGCTTACGGGAATTTATCCTTCCTCTCCTTGACATAAAAACATACTAATCTAAACCTGTTAAAATGTATATACATTGAATACCAATATTATCTCCATAAGACTTTTTGTACATTCACTACTTCTGTTTTATAAATATCTTAGTTAATTACTGAAATTTTAATTGACTTTGCCCTTGCTTTTGTTGGTTTTATAATGCGTACGAAGTATGAGAGTTTCCCTTTTTGTTTTATATTCCGTTTTATTTTTCAAGCAAAGCAAATAAAATGTGTCGCAATATTTTGAGTGACTCAATGTATTTTAACTCAATCAATGGTACCAGAAGGAGAAGAGATAGACCCACCAAAATATATACCGATCGTATCAGAACGCAAACTAGCCCTCAGTTTTTAAGAGATTTCAACCACAACAAGGCAGAAAGATGCTCCTATAAATTTAAATGATCAGTTGTCGGAACCGAAAAGATCAGACAATTATAGCATATACACGACTTATTTTTCAGTTTTCAAATTTTGATTCATAAATAGGTCGAAATTTGGTATGTTTCACACACATAATGAATTGCATATATTTTCTGGAAATCATCGAAATCGGACACTATATCATTTAGTCCCAATACAACTGATTTGCTCAGATAAGAAGATTTGGGCCAAAAATCCTCCAAGAAAGCATCTAGAAACTGTAATTTGTTATTATGCACACATATTGTGAATTGCATATGGTAGTGAAAATCATCGAAGTCGGATTAATATATCCCATAGCCTCCATATAACCGATGGATTAGGTATTCTACAGACATAAAATTAATCACCGAAATCGAATTTTTCAATTTGCAATAAATTTGACATGTTCATCAAAGATATAAAGATTTCGCAATGGCCGAAGGCAGCCGTTCCTTCTTGTTTTATATAATTTCATTCCATTCCATATCACTTTATTTAATATAATTTAATTTTGGTTTATTTAAATTCACAAGATATGTATATAAAACTATTGCTAAATTAGAACAATTGATATTGTTAATAACTACTTTTTGTATACTTAAAAACTTGTTGTTTAATTGGAGCGCTCCCGCATCTTCAGCAACATTTTCGAAACTACACCTGTCGACGAGATAATGATTGGTACAATTGCAACCTCGCCAAAGTGCAGCATCTGCTTCACTTCTAATGCCAGCTGCTGTTATTTCTTTCTCATTTTGCCGTAACAGTCTTTAAGAAAATGCGAATTGGGTTACCAACATTAATAAGAAGAGAGAGGGAAGATTAACGTCTGCCTTGTTATGTTGGACGCTCCTATCTGTAGGTATCGTGCGATCCCAGTAGATTTTGTATTCTTCATTCTCTAAAACTGCAGCTGGCTTATATTTGTAATAAGGCATTTCTTTTTCTAAAAATGTGGTACGTAAAGCAAGTCCTCAGTGGCCGCTAACATAACACCCGCCCCTGAGTATAGTTTCTGTTTGTTGCTAATATTTTCTACACTTGTCATTGTCAATTTTTTTACTAGCAATATATTTAAAATAATTTCTAGTTGCAATGAGTTGGTCTTGAATTGCAAATATTAGTCCTTTAGTTTCCAAGTAAATGCCAGCATGTTGCAGCCATATGTTTGAGGCGCATGCGTCGATTTCAGGTTGGCTCAGTATATGTGGATGCTTACCATTCAATGTTTTCAGCTTCCAATCATTTAGCAACTTTTCGATATGTGCCTTACATCTGATTTTTCAACAGGATGCATGTTTCTGAGATTCAAAGGTGTATATCTATCGTCCGCTTTGCATATTGCCACGTGAAGAGTCGTTCTATGTTGCAAAAAATATCGACGTAAATTAGAGGCTTGCTTTTTACAGCGATGCATTTCATCAATAAGTCCTGATTTAGGGTGATGAGTTCCGTATTTCGTTAGCAGCGTGCGCATTGCTCTTATCACACTTTTTAATTCCGTATCAGAACACTTCGGCCATTTGCGGCTGCTGTTCAATGCCATGAATACGTCTATAGAAAAAATTTTAATTTCTCTGAAAAGTTGAGTTTGCTTCTTTGCGCTTTTCTGACAATGTATATCTGCGTATATGATTTGCTTTCAACGCAAGTTTTTGACGCAGGTTATAACGCAAGGGCTCAGCTGTAATGTTTGGGGGATCATCTGTTGAATGAACTTTGTGGCTTTTCATAATACTTTCAAACGATTACAATATTTTGGACTTGTATTTCCTGTTATATATTGAGTCACACAACCAAGTTGAGCTCGTAGATTTTCAACCTGCCGTACAAGACGTTGTTGCCAGGCTGGTGCAGATTTTCGTTTTTCTCTCAGAAATATTGGCAGAATTCTACTGTTCATACAATTTACTGCCATCACTCATTTTCTAGTAGAACTTTGTTTTTCAATAGTTGGTCGCATGAGAGGGTTAGTTCGAGCAAATTCTCTTATTACTGATTATCCATTACTTGACTTGTATGTTCATATATTATGATTGGTGCTGAAATAGCATTAAGGTTGTTGTTGCAGTTATCCTTTTCTTGCCGAGTTTCATGTATGATCTCTAATTTCACAGAGACTTCTTGCACCAGCTCTGCTAATCTTCGTAAATACTTAGTTTTTAATATTGCACTTCTTTGGTCGACTATTCGTTGTACATTGACCGTCATACTTGGGAATACTTGTTGGAAGGAGTCAAAAAGGCGCGGTCTATATTCGTTTGTTTTTGTAATAGCTACGCATAATAAACTAATTCATCTCCAAAGTCCACTTTATGCGTTGGGAGGGGGATACAGCTCTGGTGATTATTGGTTCAACCAATGAAGTACTCGGAGATGCTTGAGCGTTTTCCGAAGTAGTTGCAGTTTCGTTAACGAGTTGACCAGGCTTTAATGTCCCACGTCGTCCCTGATCGTTACGACTCTCGTCCGAGGCATCCTGTGATATATTAGGAACCATTGTGCACTCACGGAGTGGTTATATCTTCGTGAGATTTAGCATGATTTGCGGGCTTGCAACGATCGTAAAGTATCACCACTTCTCTATACGATTTTCCAGTTTGGGTCCGCGTGTGGTATTTTATTTCCCACCTACCCTATATATACATCGGGCCTTCCCCTATCCACCACCTGGGGATGCGTCCGATGGAGGAATGTAATCACCAACGCGTTTACTTTACGACTGATTGCTTCTGCAGTCGTGTGTCGCCATTATATACTTGTCTGCTGCTTGAAAACGAAAGCCTGGAATAATCGAGTCGGTACGATAACGTCTCGTTTTACGCTCTAGAACATGTCAGTTGTCGGCTCCTTTCTTTCATCTGACATTCGCTTCGCATTTTCACCGCAATATGTTTTTTTTGTTCAAAGTCTGTCAAAAATTCTAATTTTAATTATTTGCTTTTTTCCTTCTTCCAATAACGAGATTTGTCCATGTACTAATGAAATATTTTTGGTTTTTTGATTTTAGATGAATCATAAATGAGTATTGATTAAAAATTTCACAAAATACTGTTTAAATATGTATATTTGATATGGTGAATTGTTTGAATAAAATATACGATTGTGTGCATAAAAAAATAGTGAAAATTCCTTTTTTTTTAACCTCTGAAACCAACCTAACCCCTTAACTGAACAATCAGATTGCACAAAGTTACTGTACGTTACTGTGAAGACAATTGCTGCACAAGGAAATTGGTAATACTGAAGACCAATTAAATGCCTTAAAGTCATACAAATATAAGCAAAGTTTTAATTTTTATATAACTGACCTGCTATTTATCACTATGTTTTTGAATATCACTACGTTCCTTATGAAACCCTATGTTTTAATTCTGCTACAAATGATCAATATAGTACACCTAATGACAAATTTAATTGCGAGTAAATACAATAAATTTTGTCAATCGGTGAAAAGCAATGTTATCTATTACACGTTGTAGCTTGACTTGTTGGACAATAAATAAAACCAATTGAATTTTGGAAATGCCGAAAGTACTGATTCTAAATTTTGCGGTTTGAAAATAAATAATTTGATGACTTTTGTTGTACAGTGGGGTATAATGCAAACTCTAAGTTTTATGGCAAATATGGCAATATTTTAACATTTTATGGCTGTAAACACGCAAAATAATGATTTATACAATGTAATTAAATAGTTTTTTTTTTATATTTTCACCGTTACTGAGACCATTAGCAGTCTTTCGTTTATATATTCCGCTAAAATAAATGGAATTGAATAAATAAAAATTGATCACAAAATCAGTAAAAAGAAAGAAAAAGCAATTATGCCGACGAAGGTCCCATTGTGATATCACTGAGGATCAATGTTAGTCGGCGTATCATTGCACTCTCTTTTTCGTTAGAGACTTAAACTTTGCAAAGAAAGAGCCTTCAGTTTCAGACTCTTACTTCTCTCTACAATGATAAGGTCAATTCTTCCTCTGCAGATATTGTTCAAGTCCCGTCGGGCATTGGAAAGTATCACGGCGTAGAGCGATAAGTACATGAGAGTAATTTTCTGAGCGTTATCGGAAAAGGTGTGTTCCGGGAAGCTTTAAGAAGACTACTAATTCTGACTCCTATGTCATTATTATTATCTATCCAACAATCAGCAAAAATATAAATTTCACGGCAAGTCTGACATGTAATAAGTTTTGATTATCTTTTGACAAGTTGCTTTTTAATATTCTCTGTGGTACTCTGTTCACATATTTCCAGAACTTTTCTAAAAAAAAAATAGTCCCACTTAGGTTTTTTAAGAAAATAAGTCACATAGTTTTATTGATTCATATACTAGATTACATATTTCCATATGTATTGAGTAAAAGCTATGATTCATAGAGCTATAAAATAAATTAAAAATTCCGTCATTCAAAGAGTGCTTAGAAAAAAAACTCTGGTACATTCCATTTCACGAAATCTCTTTTTTAATTTTTAATTCTCTGAAATTATATGTACATATATACATATGTATGTATTTTGGCAAATAAACATAGTCAAACCAGAGTATTACGTTTCAGATACATATATGATTAGGTGGTGCCACCGCTAAGTTGCCAACTGCTAAAACAGTTGTTATCATTTCGAAAGCAAATGCTTTAAAAGTGCTGATATTTGCTTGTAATTTGAAAGTGAGAAAAATTTCAAATAATAAGGTTATAGCCAAAATCTTTTTAAGGAATTTTAATAATTATAGGTCTTTGTGCGTGTTAGTCACTTTCGTTGAACTGAAACTTGAGTCCACATAATAAATACATAAGTAACTTAACAAACATATGTATGTAAGTATGTTGTGAAAACAAATTTTTGAATAAATATACATTTGAGTATATCCGATATTATCGATTTTGTTTGAGTAAATTGGGAACACGCAATTGTTTTTTCTATGGAATGAGGTGAAAAAGGAAAGTTCAATATGTATGTATGTTTAGTAAATACATTTTTATTTATTTATTTATTTAAAAGAGAAACAATTATTAATAATTATTCCACTTACGTATTAAAGCACTGGCTGCCAGGGCCTTCGGCTTATATTTAAACTAATATCTACAGTATAAGAGAATTAAAGTAGAGGTGACAAGTACTGTTTAAAGTTTACTAATTACAATTTATTCATTTCTTATTGGGTACGTATAGAGTGTTTGTTATAGATAGTAAATTATATTTGATAATTGGTATATAATTATATGTTTATTTTGGAGAGTTACAAATTTTGCAATTAGTTTAATATTACGGTCGTTTGGGAGTTTAAGATGATCTGACGGCTTGGAGTTGTTGAATACTGCATTTCTTATTTCTTGTAGGTCTGGGCAATTGTCAAGGATATGCATAACATTGAAAACTGTAGAACCACAACGCGCGCAACTTGGTTTAGGTAGGCCTTTCAATACATGTGCGTGTGTTGTAAGTGTGTGTCCAATCCGGAGACGTATAAATGTTATTATATTCCTAGAGTAGGAATGTGAAGGGTAGACTGGTTTTGATCCCGTCGTGTTAAAGGTTTTGTAGTGATGGTTGTAGTTACTCCACTGATTTGAGATTTTTTCATCGAGAACTTGGTTAACTAAATTTTTTATATCTTTATCGGTGAAATGCTCAGATGTGTACAATGGTTCACCACAAGCTTGTTTAGCTCTTCTATCAGCGATTTCATTGCCTTGGATTCCTATGTGCGTAGGCACCCACATTAATTTTATTTCACTTGTGTTATGGAACAGAACGTTGCGTATCTTTATTATGACGGGGGTGTCGTTCGTTTGGTTGAAGACAGCTTCGATAACAGATTTGCTGTCAGAGCAAATAACAGTTTTTCTACCGCGTTGCGATAACAAAAGTACTGCTTCTAGTAAGGCAGCTGCCTCGGCTGCAGAGCAGTATGATCGAAGAGAATATACAGCAATGGTAGCACCCAGTATGTTTGTCACAGCAAATGCAGTACCTGTGTCTGATTTAGATCCGTCTGTATAGAGCACCTCCCAACCTTTGTTGTAATGCTCTAAGGTTTCATTATATAGTTGGATATATTCACTATTACTGGTAGTACTCTTAAGGTGATGTTGTAAAATATTGATATATGATGGCTTAAGTTTAGAGACGAAGGGGAATATCGCTGTTTCAACCAATAATGGGATAGCAATGATTTGTAGTTCTTTCGCTATGGCTAAGGCGCGTATTATAGTAGATGATTTATGATGATTTATGTTTTTTAAATTATTAAGAGTGTTTTTCACTTGTGCGAACAACAATTTGTTCCGGATATTTAGCAACTTTGGAATGAGACCCATCATTATCTTGGCAGTCCTTTGGTCTATAGTAGGTAACCCGGCTTCTGTTAAGATTGGTTTGATTGGTGAAGTTGGAAAGGCTCGAATGGACCTTCTAGCTGTCGCATGATAAGGAGCGCAAAGGAGCTTGATATGACTTTTAGCACAATGGCCATATATTGAAAGACCGTAATCTATCTTTGATAGTAATAACGCCTTGGTAATATTTACAAGTGTATTTGCATGACATAAAGAATACTTAGAAGATAGAAATTTTATAATGTTCAGTCTAGTAGATAAGCTTAATCTAACGTACTTACAATGTTCCTTAAATGACATGGTTTTATCAAATATTATACCCAATATTTTTAAGGAATTAGTATGAGGTATTTGAAGGTTACGAAAGGAAAGGTATGGGAAGGAGCACCGGTGTTTTCTGCAAATGTGGAAGGTGGAGCATTTGCTTGTTGGGATATTTGCCCCAGATTCCTCAGACCATTTACTAATATCATTTAAAATTTTTAAAAATATTTCTTTCACTTTATGTAAGTTCTTATTTTTGGTGAAGATAACTACATCATCGGCATAAGAGAAGTGTTGAATGGTCGGACTAGTAGGGATTAAAGTGCTTATTTTGTTGAAAGCTATTATAAAAAGAGTCGCCGATAGGGGTGAGCCTTGGGTTATACCATTGTATAGGTGATATATTTGTGAGTGATGATTATTGTTAGAAATAAAAAATTTGCGATGACTCAGAAATGATTTTACAACGTTATAAATTTTTGTACCAACTTTCCAACGTTTTAGCTGTTCTAGTACTACATGCACCCCAATTTTATCGAAGGCCTTTTCAAAGTCTAAGCTTAGTAGGGAGGTGTGATTACGAGCTGTAATCGCTGTAGAGGCAAAGTGCTCAAAATATAATAGAGGATCCATTACTCCTAAACCTTTTTGGAAACCAAATTGGTGGGGGTTAGTGAAGCCACTCGATTTTGCGTACCACATGATTCGAAGGGATATAATTTTTTCTAAAACTTTGGACATACACGGGAGTAGGGAGATCGGTCTATAATTCTTTATAAATTGAGGGTTTTTGTTAGGCTTAAGGATGGGGATAACTGTGGCAGTCTTCCATTGTTGGGGATAATTACCGGAACTAAAGATGTCGTTGTAGAGTTTAAGTAAATATATTACTTCATTGCATTAACTTTATTTAACTCAAAATTCAGGTCGTCCGAAAATTGGGAATTTATTTTTGACAGCGAGAATGTAATCTTATGTCTGTCTTATGTGCTACGCCTACTTTTATTCCAAAATAATTTTTTTCTAAACAATTAAAAAAAAAATATGTTTGAATAGAAACTGTAACATAACATTTCTGAATTTACTCGTATCTACAGGAAAAATCCCTAAAATAATTTTGGCGAAAAAAGTAATCACGTGGACAATAGAGCATTTGTTGGAAAAACATCGCAACGCATATCACAAATTGGATCAGGGGCTTGACCCATAGGTTATAAAGCGCCAGTTTTATATATAAAAATAATTGAAAGTTTTTGGTGTTAACTCATAACTTGAGAACGACTTCACCGAATTTAACCAAATTTATACAGGGTATTCAGGCAATCATGCAAATGGTTTATTATTAAAAAAATCTTCTGTAAGTGTGTACATGACTGAACTCATGCTTAACGCGCATGTGAGCTTAAATTTTCCATGTAATATAGTACAATGTTTCTGAATTTTGATATAAAAATTTAAGTGTTTATACATTCACAAGCAAAAAACATGGCTATCGTACAATATACATTACTATATGGGTATGCAAACAAAGAAAGTTCAAAAAGTTGAATGACGAAGATTTTTTTGAGGAGAGTTACCAAAATTTTGAAAATTCAACGAGTTTTTAAGCAAATATTCCGTTAAAAAAATAATCTAATCTTATATATATAGATACATATATATTTGGCGCTTTGTAATCGCTGAAACAATTTTTGGCCGAGTTCCTCCTCCAATTTGAAGTTTTTGCGTCTTGATGTTTTTATCAAAGGAATGGGAACACCTACATTTTATTCTAAGCCGCCTCCGAACGGCCAATAAATTTTTATGAGGAGAAAAAACTTGGATGACTTGGATTTTTTTCTTTTAATATGTAGCGGAACATGTCGGAGAACCGCTACTTATGTATTGACATTAAGTGGTATAGACATTAAGTTCTTAAAATTGAAATTTTAAAGAATATATGATTTCCTTTGATTAACTCTTATTAACAAATTAAAGATCAGGATTCGAGCAACATCATAGAAAATTTTTTTTTTCCTAATTGCGGTCGCCCATGTCAAGCCCTCGGACTGTATTTCTGACTTCAGTTATTCAACACAAAAGTAGGAGGAGATCATCCGAATTTGTTGGTTGCTGGCTAAAAAAAATCGTTTTCTTGCTTATGCACATGCCACTGTGCAGGCGTAGCTAACATTTTCTCTTGTTCTGTAACTCAGCTAATATTTCTGCTTATGATTAAAAAATAAAAATAAAGTAAAGACGCAAAATGTAAGATCATGTAATAACAACAGTAACGACAGCAACTAAATACAAAAACAAAGCAACAAGAACGAGAATTATGGTGAAAATATAATATCAGCTGCGAAACGTGCAACCGTTCGGCTTTATATTGGAACGCCAGTAAACCTATTTCATTTTAGTGTCGATCAACAAATAAAAATAGTAAAGCGAATAGCGCAAAGAAAGTGGAAAACTTCAATGGAACAATAGTGATAAGTGAACGACTGTGACTAGAAGGAAATTATCACAATGAAAATTGTATTTCTAGAATCGAAGAAAGTGACTGAAAATTATAAAAGAGAAATTTCCTAAATACTGTTCTACAACTTTACATATTCTCATTGCTTATTGTTCCATAGAAGTAGTAGGAGATCATATAAAGTTCGAAAAGAATTCTTTTAGTAATGGAAGTAATTGACGAAAAAATATATACATATAATAAATATATTTATGACACTTAACACAAATCAACTACTCAGTTCAATCGCTTGACATTAGATACACCAATATTTTGCCAGGCATCGTGTTCACCGCAGGTGTTGAAGCTGCCACCTAATTAACGATACTAAATATAGTAGCTAATGGCAATTTAGTTGCTGCCAGAGGTTCATTCCACGTTTGCCCACTGAGTCGCCACAAACACACAGCTTCATTGCTCTGTCATTGTCGGCATGAGGGCGATAGTCTTATTGTCAAAATGCTTTTCTTGTGTTTTCTCATTCACGTATTTCTCTTCTTCTTTTGTCACACAATTCTCATTAGCATAGTGTAATTCATATCTTAAATCTGCTTTAAAAAATCTGTTCGGTTATTTGTAAACATAAATCTTGGTAGCGTAGGTGTTTGCCCCATTCATCGGTCGTGTGGACGTGCCACCACGATCACCTTCAGTATTTCTTTGTCGTAAAATGTTTTCGTCTTATTTATCGCAACGAATGTGTATTCATACATGATGACAAGCATATTTTATACATATATTACCCCTAAAAGTGTTATTAACATCTCCTTATTATGAATAGAGCGGAGACCTGATGATGGCCTTATTCAATTCATCTATCGTAGCACAAAAATACAGTAGATTGACTGAGTTAGATTAGGCGCGGCACAGAAAATTGTTGTTGTTAACAATCATATTCAAAATGATAAGAGTATTGAAGCAAAAATCGGCGATAACAACAGAAATTCAAGGAATAAATTTAACTGCATTTAAATATTTTAGGTGGGTTGGCACCGCCTCACAAACACACACACACACATACAAATCAACAAAATCTGGTGAATAAATATTTGAGCATAAGGCTGAAAGAAATCCTGTCCCATACTGAAATTTTTTTATTAGTGCTTAAGACAACCGGTATACGAGCACCGCGAGGAGCCTGTCAGCAGCTCTAGTACAAGCAATTTGATACTATCAAGGCCGCTGTCTCTTAATTTGCTGAATTATCAAACACCTTATCGTTCCATCGGCCGCTATATTCAACGTCAGGGGCTCATAAATACTTCGCAAACGCTTTCCCTCTAACACTTTTAAAGCCGACTGATCGAATTTTGCTTCTCCATCATAAAATACAGCGGGAGTGGTGCGTTAGTTTTACTGGGTGGCATTGTTATTGGTATTGATGTTGGTTCCTAGTCTGCTCTATAAATTCAAAATTATGTCTGCCAACATTGACGTTAGAGCAAAAATGAGAATGCTATGACCAATTCGTCTCGCAGAACTTATGGCGCTGTTATTGGAATGAATGATATCAATATCATCGGCTTATGCCGGCAATGGGATGTTCTTTAATTGATTCCTCTTATGTATATGAAATCCCGACAAACGAAATCCCGAAACACATAATCCAAACATGTCCAAATCCAGATTCCAGACGCGATCAAATCTCGAAAAAATATAATCTAGGCAGGACACAATCCAGATACGGCACAATCCAGACAAAAAAAAAAATTCCGACAAAAAATCTGGATAATGTGTTCTGATTGTTTTCCATTTAAAAATTTGTCAAAAAATATTCGTAAGAACAAACATCAAAGTGACAATCATATATATGTATGAACATAATGACCTTATTGATGTTTATTGAAAACAAACTTTTAATTTATTGAGTAAGTTGATGGAAAAACTTGAATAAAACGAAAAGTAACTTATTTGTCGGGATAAAGAGTTGTTGGGATTTGGTCTTGTCCTCAATATGCTATCTTTATTTTTTTTTTGGGATTTCGTTACGTCTGTTTGATGTAGTATCGGGATTGTGTCTAGTCTGAATTCTTTAAAATTGTCTGGAATATGTATTGTCTGGATTTTGAAAGTCGGTATGATTATGGAGTGCTTTCAGTTGATCCTTTGCTTGCTGCCGAAGTCAGATTTAGTAATGATGAGAAGTTTGTATGTGTCGATTCTTTTCTCGCCGCCCTTTTTCACCATTTGGCGCATGGTATCAATGTTCGATTACTCACTCAGTTCTATTTTCCGAGAAATAGATCAATAAAAGTTATTCAAATAGAAGGGGAACTAAATTTGGAAGTTGTTTGCCCTTTTTTAATACGTACATATCGAAACAAATTGTTTACACGTAGTTATATTATAACAAGTTGTGAGCGTTACCTCAATCTGATTTCGGAAATTTGTAGTACTAACCAATTTTGAACCCAAAAAACAAGGAAGAAAATATTTGTTGCAGGTATTCTTGATCTTGAGAAAATTATAAGACTGCTCCCATAATACGTTGTATAAAGTTTGTAACAAACTCACAATAAAATCGTTTGGCAGCCTTCAAATCAATTCTTTTGCTTTTTTCGTGGTATACGTGCTATTTAGTTACCAAATAATAAAAGCAAAAAGCATTAAGGAATATAAAATTAAAAAACAATTATTTTAACAAATCGAGCTATCTTTAAAACCTAACCTTTCGGCAAGAACACGTAGCAATAATATGCATCAAGCGAAATTGTTGTATGCAATATTTGGAGTATATAAGCAATATTCGTCTCATTGATTTCAAGCTTTACTTTAATGAATTGAAATACTTTTAATGCGAAATGTAAAAGTAGCAGCAGTTGGTAAAAGAACTTTTAACAACGGATGGTGAAAAGAGTATCTGTATGTATGAATTTATCTGCACGGATAGTAATTCCAACGCCGTTATTAATATGAGTTTTTTAGAAATGTGATAAGTGCAGTACAGTCTAAATGTGGCAATGAAATTTAAGTTGTCAGTTCGGTATGAACTCACTGTTGAAGGTAAAAGGGATATACACCACATACAAATTATTCCAATTTAACTAAATTTTTTCGAACAAAATCGGCCTAAAAGATGGAAAAAATATATATAACTAAACTCTTTAGTACAATTTTCTAATAAATAATAATTCATAATTTATCATTTATTATGATGATAAAGTTGCCACAATTAGATCATACTTTTTAATGTAATTTGAATCTAAAATATACATACAATATCATGCCCTATACATTTTTAACCATTTTCCTTCTTCGGAGCACTTGGGAATCACGAAAGTTCAAATCAATTTTAATACAAATGAAGTAACTGAAAAAACAATATATTGCATAAAATGTGATCTATTTCATTATTTTCTTAAAGAAAAAAAACAGAAAATTCAAATTTAATGAGGAATCTTTATTATCATTCGAAAGAACATTCTTTGGCATTTATTTTTTTAAGATTATCTTTTTCAAATATTGGCCGCGGCTACGTCTCAGATGGTCAATCCGTTGAGTCCAATTTTCGATGGCTCTTTCGAGCATTTCGACTGGTAACTGAATCTAAACATGATTGTCCGCACATACTTTAGACTTTACATATCTCCACATGAAGAAGTCGAACGGTGTGATATCGCACGATCTTGGTGGCCAATCGACCGGCCCGAAACGTGAAATTATCTGCTCACCGAAGTGATCCCTGAATAAATTCATTGATTGATGCGATGACGCGATCATGGCGCGATAACGGTTGTTGTTGTTGTAGCCGCAGATAAAAATCCGGGTCGTTCCTGTATAAAGACCCGACTGTCGTGGGAACTATGGATTTTAGTCGGCTCTTACGACAGGCATGCCTTGCCGCGTGTAAATTTTCGAACCCCTAACCCGCAGGGGGTGCGCGATAACGGTCGCCATTGACGGTTACGTTCTCAGCGGAATTTTTGAAGAAATATGGACCGATGATTGCACCGGCTCACAAACCACACCAAACCATTGTTTTTTCTGGATCAAATGGCAGTTCCTAAATCTATTCAGATTGCTCTTCGTCCCAAACGCATCAATTTTGCTTGTTTACATACCTATTGAGCCAGAAATGGGCCTCATCGCTGAACAAAATTTGGCTTGAAAATGTCGGTTCTTCTTGGAGTTCTTCAAGAGCCCATAGAGCGAACCGATATCGCTTGAGATGGTCGAGCGGCTTCAGTTCTTGCATAATCTGTATTTTGTACGCTATCAATTTAAGATCTCGACTTAAAAAGCGCCAAGTCGTTCCAAACGTCAGTCCGAACGGCGCCGAATCGACTCTCCACGGTATTCGTATACACTCTCAGCTATGGCCGCTATATTTTCTTCACTGCGTGCTGGACGTGGTCTATTCGGTCGAATATTATCCAGTAATGAATGCTGGGTCTCAAGATGGATGATGGTATACTACAAATAGTATACTATAGGCCGATTGTGTTGACCATAAGTTGAGCAAAGCGCGCGAAACACAATCTTTACAGAACGTAAATTTTCGTAATAAAGTTGAATAATTGTAAACGTTTTTCAGACTTTCCACGATAAAATGCCAATGCCAATGCATATTTTTTAACTGCAAATGAATTAATCATAGGAAATGAGCTACTTCAGGGTACCTGTGAGAATATTTCGGCATTTCTTCTCACCTTTCGTGTAACAATTAAAAAAATGTATAAATAATGAAGCGATAACAATTTTAACACGTAAAAAGTTTTACTCAGTTAATATTTTTGTATTATCTCTTTTTCGTCGATGAGCGTTTTTTAGTATTTCTTTATTTAATTTTTTATTTTTGTAAATATTGTTGTATTAAATAATATTTTTTATTTTATTTGTGAACTGCAATCTATATTGATTGCTTTATCTATTAGGTTTTTTTTATAAAGCTTTGGTTATTAACAGAGATCCTCCAAAACTTCCCTTCAGTTGAGTCATATGATGGATCATTCCTTTTTTTGACGTCATAACTGCTGCCATCCGCGCTCAAAATATGGATAGATTGGAAATGTAAATAAACTCCATTCCGCTGCCGGTTGTTTATATTCAGTTTCGCAACCATACACCACACACTTCATTTTTACAATTTTGTTTTATTAAAATTATGCTTTTGAGAGTAAATTCGCGTTTGCTTGTTATGCACTACTAACGTTACCCTGATGTGTTTCCCTACAACAAAGCAAATATTGAATTACAAAGCGCCAAATATATATATATATAAGCCATCATTAAATTAACAACTTGAATCATTTAAAATTTTGAAATGATGGCATCTCTTAAAAACTATTAACACTATAAGTCTTTAAAATTCTAAATTATGTTTAATTTAACTTAGCAATTTAAGTGTACTAAAATTTTTGAACTGGTGGTAACTCTCCTCAAATATTTTAACACCCTTAAGCTTTAAATATTGCTTAATTTCGATACGCATATAACGATGTATTAAATATTATATATATTATTTTATATTAAAATTGATTAATTTTTAATTTTAGTTTCATCAGGTATCAACCCGTATTGTAATATTTCATTTATTTTTTAACTATTTTCAAATATAAATTTAAGAACAGATGGTAGCTCTGCGAAATAAATTAATCACAAGCAACAACACAAACAAATTTTTCATCTATTCCGGCTCAGACGGTCAGCTTGAGTCCATCAATGCACTTACAGAAGACGTTTTATTATAAATAAAAATTACAAAACATGTGACAACTCTGCTGAATTATATACTTAACTATTCTCAAGTTGTCATGAATACATCCACAAAAATTTTTCTAAGTCAGATAAATAGATTATTTGAATATTTCCAAATTCAGGAAGATATAAACAGCTGTTCTTAAGTTATAAAGTTCTTAAGTTATAAAGTTTCAAATCAATCATTTACAAATGTTTAGATTTTAGTGTCCAAGGGGCCACGTCCACTAATCAGGTTTCGTGTAAATTTCTTATTAACCATCTTCATGATAAACCGAATATTCTGCTTAATTTTAGTTGATTTCGTTGAAGCCGTTTTCAAGTTATGAGGTAACACCAAAAACTTGCACTTTTTTATGGTAAAATTTTATAACGGTGAATAACGGTACTCCATACAATGCGATCTGCGCACTTTATCATTATTGGTGCGAGTATTAAAAAGTGAAAAATTAAGTTGAGAGGAGAGTTATACGTCAAAAGTATGGAATACAGCTAAATTAATGAAAATGTTAAAGGCCTCATGGTAGATGCATACGCTGGTAAAGACAGAAAGAGAGAGAGAGAGAGAGAGTGACGTTTATTACACACAATGCAGGCCTCTTAAATTTTGTATACGACTTCTTATTTATATTCCAGTAGGACCATAAGAGTTGGGAAACAATTATCATACTTTTCTGCTCATTTTAGAAGAAGATTTTAATATAAATTTTGAGTCAAATGTTGGGGTCTTCTGGACATGATTCTTCCAAGATAAATAAATAAATGCACTACCGTTTTTCTTAACTTAAATATTAATATATGTATCAACTATGAGGTTCTTATCAAAAACTTTGATTATTTGCACATTCCGTTCTAAAGTTGCCTCATCTGGTAGCGAATAAAAGCAACAACAACTTTATTAAATATTTGCGCCTATAATCAATCTTATTCTATTATTTTGTATTATTTCAATTGTCAATTTTCTATGTGAGGATGTTGAAACTTATCAAATACTAAAATATTTCCAAGATTAATCCCACTTTTATCGCGACAATTAAAGCTAAATTACTTCAAAATAAATTGACTCCTTAACTTTACTTAAGTGGATATTTTTACCAATGTATTTAAATTCATATATATATCAAAATAAAAATTGATTTAATCTCTTCGATCGCCTATAAGCTTATTGATTCTTTTACTTTTCACCAGGCTGCTAAACTAAACTGTATTGTCTTTTCTTTGGTTTATACAAATTGATTGTTCAATTGATAATGAAATTCATCCTCGGGTTTAATTCGCTAAAGCAATATCTTGGCATTGAGTACTTGGCAAATAAGTATAATCCGATTTACTTTAGAGTCTATTACTTATGGTATTTGACAACTTGATATTTATCATAAATACATATATAAGGAGAAGCTTACAGCAACCGATATAAATTGAATGAGATTCGTTGATATCCGCCTATGTGGGTACTTGCCCGCACAATTAACCACCGTACCTGACAACCCAGTGCAGATGGCATTTTCAGATTAAACACAACAACAACGTACGTCAGAACAGGATTATCATAAAATCAAATATATTGACTACTCAAATAAGCTGACATAAACTTAACGGGTACGAAAACTGACGTCTCTGGCAAGTAACTTATTTTCGCACCCCCCATGTTGCACTTTGTCTTAAATTTGTTCGGGAAAAAGTGTATTATGAAGTTAGTACGCAAGTTAAATTCATACTCTTGATATACATAAATAAATATAATTTTATTGGTACCAAGATGTACTTAAATCAATTCTAACCTGAAGTTCATATGCTTCAGTATAATAGAAAACTAACTTATTTCTATGCTTAATCCTCTATTTATAGGCTCTGGTTTCTTTTGTTTATTGGTTGCTGATAATCTTCAATAGGAATGTTTTGGTTGCTGATAATCTTCAATAGGAATGTTTTGGTTGCTGATAATGTTCAATCTTTTATTTGCTGATAATGTTTAATAGGAATCTTTTGTTTGCTGACAATGTTTTGTTTGCTGACAATGTTTTGGTTG
Source organism: Neoceratitis asiatica (assembly GCA_030068015.2). NCBI lineage: Eukaryota > Metazoa > Arthropoda > Insecta > Diptera > Tephritidae > Neoceratitis > Neoceratitis asiatica. The sequence goes on from CM061528.1 coordinate 69,722,967, forward strand.
CTGATAATGTTCAGTAGGAATGTTTTATTTGCTGATAATGTTTAATAGGAATCTTTTATGTAAACTACTGATTCTGTATCATACATTGGATGATGTCATCGGTACAGTAGTGTATTTTCAGTTACACTAACTCTCCTCCCTCTTAAAATTAAATGTCCTCATTTACAATTTGGACTCTAGTAATTTTCGTTTTCTTTCTTCATGGTCTTTTTGACATTGTATTAGTGCTCTTTGATAAAGTATATTCCTTCTCTTTACTCTAAATTCTAATAATAGTTTGGTTATTGTGATTAATAGGGTTATAATTAATATAGTCATAAATGTAGTCTTAATTGGATTTTGTTCAATTGATGCAAATATGGATGATATTACGTCTAGATTATTGAACTTGTATTCTGATTGAGATTCTAAGTATTCTAATATATCTAGATTTTCTTTATGCTTTTTATGGAGTATTTTTACCATAGTTTCCTTAATGTTTATATATTCTTCATTATTTAATGTTATATTGGTTTTGAAATAAATTGAAAAATCTCCATCTAAAATCTCGTTGTTTAATATATTTAATCCGCTAATAATAATGTTTCCGTTACCATAATTAATAAAGGGTGGATTCTTTTCTTTTATCATTTTACATTGATCATTATTTTTCTCTAATATTTGTATTGTATATTCGTCCCTTTTATTCTGCTTACATATAGTTTGATCTTCAAAATCTTTACATTTATTGATTCTTACGTATTGATTTCCTTTGCATAAAGCAATATTTTTATCCATAATTAATTTTTGATTTCCTTTGCATAAAGCAATATTTTTATCCATAATTAATTTTCCTTTTTTCTGAATCTAATGAGTGGATGTAGAATTCTTCACACTTTTCTTTGATTTTTGGGTATTTGTAAACTGTTACAAAGTTTTGTTTGAATTTAACAATTTTAATTTCTGCATATTCTAAAATATTTATGGTTAAAACATTTGTTTTTTCTTTCGCAATGATTTCTGTGATTTCTTCTAAGTCTAATGAAGTTGACAGGAAGTTGTTATTTTTTGCTAAATTAATTGTAGTTAGGAGAGTATTTAGTTCATTGTAGACTTCTGTGAGTATTAATTTTTCAGAGAAATCCTTGGGGTTTAATTTCTTTAACATTTTTTCGAAATTACTATTTATTATTTTTTGTTTATTATGTCCCTCAATTAATTGATTGATTCTTGTCTGTATCTCTACTTCATCATCGTGGTCTGGTGTGCCCGTTATCCATTCTAATATTGTCCCTAATGCGTTTAATCCTCTTCTAAATCTATTAACTGGATTTATCTGTTTTATTAATATTTCAATCTAAATTATATTTTGAGTTTAATATATTTTGGTATGGTGTTAATATTCTAGTTAAATTTGTAATATGATAAATAATCGTAGCTATCAAATATAAAAGCTGGATTCGTTTCTATTAATATATAATCTTTTCCTTTCAGGTTTGTAATATTTGTGTCTGAACTAATTCCGTTTATGCACAGCAAGATTATTATTATTATGAGTATCATTTCTAGTTCGTACGTATGTTATCTTTGTGTATTATTGTATTATCAGTTGTTGTGGCTGTTCTACCGTTATCCTGTTCAATTATTTTTTTCATGAATCTATCGTGTTTTTTATTTCTTCGGCTTCTCTTAACGTAAATAATATCTCCTTTCTTGTAAGTAATTTGTTTGTTCGGTGCCTTCTGTTGGGTGATATCTCTTTCTTGATTATATTGAATTCTATTTCTGATGACTTTATAGTCGTATCCTCCTCTGTTGAAAAACACGTGCTCGGGTTTATGTCCTGTGACCGAGTGAATGGTTTTATTGTACTGTCGTACTGCTTCGAATATTACCTCTTCGTGTTTGCCTTTGGTTTCCTTTACTAGTAAGTTAGTTAGCTCCACTACTGTGCTGTGCGTCCGCTCTACTTGACCGTTCGTTGTCGAATGTTGTGATGGCACTGCTGTGTGCTGTATATGTAGTCGATCGTATACAGATTTTGCTACTACATTAACGTATGTCGGGTCGTTATCGGTTGTTAGGTTCGTTGCGTATGGGAATATTTGTAATAGTATTTCATTCAAATATATGTATGTGTTTTTCCTATCTGGTATTTTTCATATATAGCAGAATTTTGAGTATCTGTCTACTGTAGTTGTATATATTCGGTTGTCCATAAAAAATTTATCCATGTGTGAATGTGTACCTACTTCATTTGGTATTGGTGTTTTTCCGTAAAGTAATTTATTCGGTCGTCTGTCGTATTTACATTTTTTACATATCTCACATATTTGTGCTGCCTTCTTTGCCATATCTTGCATGTTAGGCCAGTAATAGCTCTCAGAGAGTTCTTTTATATTATTTCTATAATTTCTATGTGCTCTTCTGTGTATTTGTTCAACTATCTCATTCTGTTCATTTTCGTCAGTGATGTGTCTGACTAATGCATTTGCTATTACGAAATTAGTTGTTGGGAAAGTTTGTACTAGTGTGGTTTTTATTTGATATAGAATTTCTTCTGTAGTGATTATGGCCTTAATATTGTTTGGGTGTAATACGCCTTTAATATCACTTATCAATTGTTCTATAGTGGTGAAGTATATGGTATGTCTAAATTTTCCGAATATATTTTTACTTTCTATTCTTACTAATCCATTGTTAGTTTGGATAATAATTTGATTATTAAAATGGTTTAAGCTAGTGCCTACCCTTCTTATGGTTTCAGTGGGTGAGCTGAGTTGAGAGTGCTGCGATTCTGAGTCGGTTAATTGATTAATTTGTTGCCGACTTAGTGCGTCTGCAACGATGTTTTGAGAACCTGGTTTGTATACCAATTTGGCACCGTATTCTTCTATTTGGGTCTTCCACCTTTTTAGTTTATTATTAGGGTTCTTCTCTGAAATAGAGTAGGTTAAGGACTGATGATCCGTATAGATTTTAAGGTCTGATCGTCCATATAAATAGTTCCTGAGTTTTTGCAGTGCCCAAATTATGGCTAATAACTCTTTTTCGTTCGTGCTATATTTTTGTTCCGTCTCGCTTAGTGTTCTGGTTATAAAACAAATTGGATTTCTACCTTGGGATAACACAGCTCCTTTGGCAAAATTACTTGCGTCCGTGGTTAAATCAAAGGGTTTATTGAAATCGGGTTGAAAGAGTTCGACTTGTGCTTGTAATTCCTTTTTTAATATATTCATCGCTTTTATGGCTTCCTCATCTAATTTTATTTGCATTCTTTCACTTTGATTTTTCTTTACGAGACCGTTTTCTCCTCTTAAAAACAATGTTATGGGTTTAGTAACCTTGGCGTAGTCTTTGATGAATTTTCTATAATATCCTGCTAGTCCTAAAAATGATCTTAATTCTTTCAGATTCATAGGCACCAGGTAATTTTTTATGGTCTCAATTTTTTGTCGGTCTACGGTTATTCTGTTATGTTTAATAATATGTCCTAAGTATTCAGTGCTGTCTTTGAAAAAATGAGATTTTTCGTATGAAATCTTCATATTTGCTTGACGCAGTGCATTTATAACAATTCTTATGTGTTCCATATGTTCATCGTGTGAGGATGAATATATTAACACATCGTCTATATATACATGAACGAATTTTCTTATGTAATTCCTTAATATGTCATCTACGCATCTGTGAAATATTGAAGGTGCGTTCTTTAGTCCAAACGGCAGCCTTAAGAATTCATATTTTGCTCCGTTTATGCTAAAGGCTGTCTTTTCGGTGTCTGACTCCTTGATTTTTATCTGATGGAAACCTGCTTCCAAATCTTGGGTTGTAAAAACAGTTGCTTTACCTAAATTCTGCATTGTCATGTTGACATCAGGTATGGGATATCTATCGGTAATGGTTTCGCTATTCAATTTCTGGAAGTCTATGACCATTATTCTCTAACTCGTCAGTTCCTTTCTTTGGTACTGTCCATACGGGGAGTTATAGGGACTTTTACTGGGTTTAATTATATTATTCTCTAGCATTTTATTTATTTCTTTATTTATAAAATTATTGTCTGAAAAGGGGTAAGGGTACCGTTTCGTCCATATTGGCTCTTCAGTTTTAGTGCGGATCGTCGCTTCAATTGTTGTTGTAAATGGTAAAATAGGATTTGTTTCCTCATTAATTCTCATAATTTCTTCAACTTCTTTTTTATATTTGCTCTCATCTATTGTGAAATTTACTTGACTGACATCCATTTCTTTTTTCTTCTGTTCTGTTCTCCTGACATACATCATTTTATATTCGAACAGATCTATCTTAGCTTTCATTTCTCTCAAGGATTGTTCTCCTAATATCATATCAAATTCTTTTAATTCTTCGATTTCAAAAAATATTAATTCTTGTCCTAGCATTCTAATCTTCTTGGCTGAGTTTATTGTGTTTGAACCATTCAGAGTTCTACTAACAAATTGTTTAACTGGGAAGGTCTTTCCATTTGGAATATTTTTCCTAATATAATTTAATGTCGAACCTGTGTCTATTAAAACTAATAGTTTTTTGTTATCATGTAAAATAATCTGAAGACACGGCAGATTATTTACTCGTCTAAAAAAGTAGCTCTATTTTCAAATTCGCTTTCATCTATATTTACCCTTAATGACTGATCACTATTATTATCCGTTATTTGGTTGATCCTTTGTAGTTTCTGTGGTGTTTGGGGTAGTTATAAGCTTCTCGTCGTATTTTATAAAGAATTTGCGTGGCAATTGCGTATGCACTTTCTAAATCTCTTGGTTTTGTTGCATATAATGTGTGTTGAGTAAATTCATCATTTATGCCATTGCGGAAGCAATCTATGGCCATTTCTTTTGTGACCTGCTGTAGAGAGTGAGTATTCCCTGGGTAATCAATTTCGCATTTAGTCATTGCTAAATTAAAGATTTGACAGATCTTGCTGTGGAATTCGGATAGCGTCTGTCTTCCTTGTATTTGTCTTTTCATTTCCTCTATGAGGGCGTTATAGCTTCTAGTATCGGCGTAGCTGTAATCTAGGCGATTGAGTATTGCTTGTAAGTGAAATACCGTGCCATGATTCTGTAGAAGAGTTGCTGGTTCTCCTTCGATCTTCGTGTGACGTATTATAAATAATGCATCGTCATATGGTTTGGTATCTCGAAGGGCTTCTATGGGACTCATTGCTGATATGATGGTTGCCCTCCATGTCCTGTATTTGGATGTGTCTCCGTTGAACACTGGTAGCCGTTCAAATAGTCTCAAATTTATTTCATTTGCATTGTTTATCCTGGGACTTATCGGTTGGAATTCTTCGATTTCAGGTAATTGCGCTTGCTGCAGCTGGGCTAATTGTGCTTCTACAGCGGCATAAGCTTTTTCCAAGGTTACTACCCTTGCTTTCATAATGATTCCTCTGCCTCTGCTCAAACACTTGTAATCGCTTTTTTCGGACGCTGTCCAGTTTTATCTTTGGTTCTCCTTGTGCTCTTTTTCAGGACGTGTGGAATTTGATTTTTTAGGAGTTCCTTTTATTATTCACTTATTGAGCCCCCAGTTAAATTCATACTCTTGATGTACATAAATAAATATAATTTTATTGGTATCAAGATTTACTTAAATCAATTCTAACCTGAAGTTCATATGCTTCAGTATAATAGAAAACTAACTTATTTCTATGCTTAATCCTCTATTTATAGGCTTTGGTTTCTTCTGTTTATTGGTTGCTGATAATCTTCAATAGGAATGTTTTGGTTGCTGATAATGTTCAATCTTTTATTTGCTGATAATGTTTAATGGAATCTTTTGTTTGCTGACAATGTTTTGTTTGCTGACAATGTTTTGTTTGCTGACAATGTTTTGGTTGCTGATAATGTTCAATAGGAATGTTTTATTTGCTGATAATGTTTAATAGGAATCTTTTATGTAAACTACTGATTCTGTATCATACATTGGATGATGTCATCGGTACAGTAGTGTATTTTCTGTTACACTAACTCGCATGCGTGCGAGAACCACATATTATGAAGGGAAAAAACTTAATAATAATCTTAACCTCTCTTAAACTGTTTAGTTTAAAAAGTGATACTACGAATAGATATATTTTTTAAAACAAATTTTCATACTGACGTTCATAGCATAATGCGTTTATGGAAGAAGACTTTTCCAGTCTGCTTAGTGACGGTGATAATGAAAGACTGAAGATTGCGAGCTCGAACTACCAACTGAAAGACGTTGAAAAGATGACGGAATTTCAAAAGCATTTATTGAAGAACAGCAAAGCAGTGAAAATATATGGCTTACTAGCTGATTATTCATTTATTGCGCGAGGGATCATAAAAATGGTTATCCCACATTCTGGGCTAATTCTATAGTGCATTGTGTTCGTTCGTTTTAAAGAACTACTACTACCAGTACATTGGCGCAGAGAGCGCTTGCGAGATTATAGCCGAACTCGTTTCTCTTATCGTAGTTTGGTGCCAACTGGAAATATCAAGCGAAACCAGATCCTTCTGAGCTTGGCGCTTCCAACGAAACGGGCATTGCATCGAAAACTTTCAAAGCTGGAGCGCTTTCATCCATTCCGACGATATGACCTAGCCAGCGCAGCCGCTGTCTTTTTATTCGCTGAACTATGTCAATGTCTTCATATAACTCGTACATAATCACGTTGCCAGCGTGCTAAGAGCCATAATTCTTTCGCAAAATCTTTCCCTCGAAAACTTCTATATCGACATCGTCCACGCTTCTTCACCACATTGCTTAATGGGAATAATGAAAAACTTGTAGAGTTTGGTTTGGTTTTAATCTCTCAAACAATACGCTCGATAGAACTTTATATGCAATATTGAGAAGTCTTATCCCATGATAATTGGCGCAGACAGTGCGGTTCGCCTTTTTATGGAATGGGCAGAGCACACTGAGGTTCCAAGTTGCGGGCATGCGTCGTCCGTTTATATTCCGCAAGGAAGCAGATGCACCTTTTTAGTTTTTCGCCGCCGTATTTAATAGCTTGGCTGGTAGGTCACCAGCTCTTGCCGCTTTATAATACCGTACAAACCGTAGGGACTCATCAAAGTCGGGTATTGGAATATCTATAACATCGTATTTAATTGGGACTTCGGATTCACATTCTCCGGGTGTCACTCTTTCACTGACATTCAGCAGGTTGCAAAAGCGTTCCCTCCATTAACTAACATATGTATGTGTGACCTGGATCAGAATACCACCTTGTTTCCTAAATGAGTATGCTTCGGTCTTGAATCTTTCTGTAAGTCGCCGCATTTTCTTATAAAATGTACAGTTCCACAATTTTCCTATATCGAGATGTTAATCTTTGCTACGAATAGATATTAGTCTGAGTTGAAATTTGGGCATAAATAAATAAACAAATAAAAAAAATGTACGCACGGGCCCCCGCAAAGTCTATAAGCCTTAGCCCGTTTTGAGATGTTTCGTCATAAACGCTGAATTTTCCAACTCGTGTGCAAAATATATCTTCTTAATCTACCCTGGCTTTGAAATATCCAACCACGAGTTTGACTTCGCCGCATGGCAGCATTCACATGTACGCTCTAGGCGTTCGTAAAGAGCATCTTTGGTCACATCGTTCTCCTCTTCCGTCGGTGTATGGGTGTATGTAACTCCAAATTTGAGCCGCTGTAGTAGATTTCACAAGGATCCACCTTCTTCCATTTTTGTCGTGTCCACCGCACTTCTTGGACGGTGGTCATCATCAAAAGGAAGGACACTTCCGAGGCATTTTTTGATTTTTCACTGGGACATGATTTTGATGAGGTGGGTCCGAAACCCTAGACACAACCGCAGGGGATTCGCCTTCTCAATTTAGTTCGCCTTCATATGCATGTTTTTTGGCTATATATATATATATGGCAAATACTGGGCTCCCAATACTGTTGACAGTCATAACTACGAAGTTTACGGGAATTTCTTGTATTTAGGGCCCAAACACGGTCAATCACTTTTGTAGTATGAAATAAAAAAGAAAATATTTTCTTGTTAAACAAAGGCGTTCATAGGATCGGGCACTGGGAGTTTTAGAATGTTAGATTTCACAGAAGAGTCCTTCACAAAATGACGTCGGCGAATACCACAAACTATATAACAGGGAACAGCAAGAAGTAAACATCGACATTGATATTGCGCAAAAACTTTCAGGAAAAGTTAGGAGCTTGGCAAAAAGTTAAAGAAAAGTATTCCTAATTCTGGCATAATCGCAAAAGGGATGCCCGCGCCAATAAGAAATTATACAGCTATATGTATTTGACCTTTTATAACCGCTGAAGCAGTTGTCGGCCAAGTAATTTCTCCGATTTGTGGTTTGCGACTCAATACTTTTTTAACAATTGTAGGGACGCCAAAGGGAATTTTTAAATTAATTTTCTACAATTTCGGATGTTGGACTAAATATAACTCTTCATTACAATTTACTCACGGTTATCATCTTAAATAAATTGAGTATTTCTTAGCCATAACTTAGTTCTCTCTTAAATCTATATTTTAGCACACACATAACATACCATTTTAGGGTAAAAAAATTTAAGTCAAAATTATTTAGATCTAGATTTCTTTCTCTGGCATTTTTTTCTTTTAGAACCGCATTGAAAAATAATGTTAAATTCTTTTTTTCTATCGTACCAATTAATACAAAGTATAAAATCAACACTTCAAAAGTTGAAAATAAAAAAATGCGCTGTAGTTGAAAACATATGAACACAAAAGCCATATAAAAAACTTCGCAGAAGGAAGAGTGATAACGAGCTATATAAACAATCTCACGCTATTAAAAGAGGTTTCGAATAAAAATAAAAATAAATAATAAAATAACATAATAACAGGAAAAGAAAATAATAAATCGCACTAACGAAAGGATACACTTGCGCAGCTGACCAATTTTCCAAAATCTATGTCACATGTTACAGTTTTTTCTATCAAAAAAAAAAAAAAAAAAAAAAAAGAAAAAGAAAATTCAATGGAAGGGCTCTGGGATGCTAGAATAACAATTTTTGCAGTGTATATCATTTTTAAATCAAAGGATCTTCATTGTAGACGCAAGGATTGGTGGTTGAAAACGCAACAAACAGGGTTAAAATTACTGCTGCCTAATTTAACACACTTAAATTGCTAACAGTTAGGAGTAAGGGGTGGATTTAAGTTATTATAATATAATAAATGAAATATGCAACCACCAAATTCGCTGCACCGTGAAAGTAGTCTAATGAAACTAGATGTTGAGACCTACTATTTGAAATTGTGATGAGTGAAGAACAAGAACTCTTCTTACAGAAGATATTCCCACCGTAATATTAACAGGTAGCTGCTCGAGTCATAAGTAGGAACGGGTTGCCCAGACTGCAGGAACAAGCCTATAATAATAGGACAATACAGGAGGCCAACTCTTCGACCACGAACGTTAAAATAGAGCGGCGTTCATAAGTTAGTAGTCAAACAGATACCAAAGTGTGTATATCAATATTTATCGTTTTTATCGTTTCAATACTGTACGAGTATAACATATAAACTTCAAAGAAATTAATTTTATTAAATAAATGATAATTAATTATAAATTAAAGTATGTTTTACTACTTACATATATCCGAATAGAAGAAACATATACTATATGCAACACGTGCTCGTCTCCGTAACATTCCAATCTCCAACAGACCCATAGACGTAGCATTGTGCAAAGTATAAGTATATATAAGGATTGTTAAAACAAGTTAAAGAGTCAGCAAAGTCAATTCATTTGAATCTATTGAAATGAGAGCTTATCTGTTCGTTGTATACAATGAGAATTTCGAGAAATGCAGAACTGAACATAAACGAGGATAACTCTGGATGTACTGGCTTAGAAATTGTATATGGCACAGTCAAATACATAAACTCTAATTTATATGCACACCATAAATAGTAAAATACTTTGAAACATTAAGTTTGGAATGAGTTGGTCGCAGGAAAACCCATCAACAAAAATGGTACAAGACTGGTAAGAAATGATTATTGTTACGAAAACTGAACTATCTTTAAATGGTTACTTTAAGAAGAATATGCAATTCACAGAGATACAGTTTTTGTGTGGAGGATGGGGTCATGTATAGTAGTCCACGCAAGTGATGAAAGCTTTTGACTGCCTTTCATCATTTTTTACATATGGTTCAAGCAGCTCTCGACTTCCGGTCTTAGACCAAGTATCCTCTGAGGAGAATCCCCTGAGGTTGTTTAGAGTATCGGACCCACCTTATGGAAATCCTGCCCAGTGAAAAATAAAAAAGCCTTAAAAATGTCCTTGCTCTTGATAACGACCCGAATGGATCACGATTTGAGGGCATGCACCTGGAATAGCCGGTCCCTTATTTGGGAAGTTGCCGCTGCCGAACCGGTTGACATCCTCGTAAGACTAAAGGCTGACATCACCGACGTCCAAGAAGTACGATGGACGGGACAAGGACAGAAGAAGGTGGGTCTTGTGAAATTTACTACAGCGGCGGAAATTTGGTGTTGTGTTTTTGTTGGGAGAGATACTCCGTCGCCGAGTCTTCTAGCAACGTTTCAAAATTTTTCTAGTCGATTTCAACGCCATGGTGGGCAAAGTAGGTATTTTTGGCGCAACAGTCGGAAAATTTCAACCTTCGCTTGGGCCCGAAATATGGTTGTTTGTAATATCAGATTCCAGCTTACGAATATTCATTAAGCTACATAGTTGTCTACGGATCCATAAACATGCAACCAAATCGAGATCTTAGTGTGCACTTTCCAATGAACAAATAGAGGGACCACACTGTCTGCGCCAATTATCATGTGACAAGACAAATATCTCCTGTCATCAAATAAATTGGCATCGATGGAATAATGAGCTGTACAAGCTATACGACGACGTGGACAATGTTGAGGTTAGCGCATCAAGAGACAGCGACTACGCTAGGTCACTTCGTACGAATGGATGAAAGCGCTCCAGTCTTGAAAGTATTCAATGGAGTATCCGCTGGTAGAAGCAGATATCTGAATGAATCAGGCCTATTTCTTCTCCTTCTGTACTTGCATAATTCTTGCCAAAGTTAATATAACCATTTCATGAAATGTATAAAAAGGATAAGATGAAGTGAATGGTGAATGACATTCACGTTTTTAAAAGACTTTTTCTCAGAATTTTTAATAAGGAATAGCAGTATTTTTTTTATTTTTTTCCACAGGTGAATATTTTCTGATTTGTTCTCACGCACATTCATATTCTTTTAATGTCGTTAATAAAAATCTAAACTTCTCATCTACCAATTTATTCAGATGGAAAGATTCTGCAATGAAAGGTTGAATTAACTATATCACTGGAGCACTTCGGCTTAATCAGAAGTTAACGAAACCTTAGACAAAAATAATTTAAAAAATTTATTATACCTTTCTTTCTACTTGAATTAATATACGTGTTTACACCTCACTAAACTTTTCTTATTGGAGGTATTTTTTTTTTAATTGCAGATATACATATAAAGTTTTGCGTCTTATTATTCATTTCATTCAACATCAATGTTCAGCGGGTATACTACTTGCTATGCCATGTTAATATCATACTTTTGGCTCTGCCTTCACAGTTGTGGCTGGAAAATATTCTTGTTTGAGCTTTTATGTTACTTACAGCCACGCTTATGCAAAAATTAAGCCAATATATAAAATAGGTAAAACAAAATTTTAATTTTAAGTTTTTTTTTATATATTGACAATATATATTTGGCGTTTTATAATCGCTGAAGCGATTTTCGGTCGCATTCTTCAGTCCATTTCCTCTCGAGGGACCTACAATATACTCTAATTTTCCTCAGATTGGTTGATGGGTATTTATGAGGAGGTTTTTATCTAAAATCAGAAACTTGTTCTATAATTTTGTGTTTCAATGACTCGACTGACTTGAGTACTTGTATGACTAAATGAGAGCTGTGAACACTGTCGAAACAATCAGCTGATTCGTAACTTGGAGCAAATAAACAAATATATTGGCTAGAACCATTGAATATATTTGCAAATTTTTATTTTAATAATAAAAATGTATAACATAAAACGCAATTCTCGCCAACGATGAAAGTTGAATTTAGAGAGACCGAATTATTGTCTTGTTTGAAAACGCTTTGGATAAACTTACATAGAGCGATGAATAAGTTCAGAAGTAATTTCGCTGCTAAATGTGTTACACGAACTGCTGGAGAATTCATTAAAAAATATTCAATTAGAGCACCAATACCTTCGAAATGCAGATTTTTATAACCCTTTTGTAAGTAAATTATGGTTGTATAACTTTTATATTATTTCATATTCTCTTATCATTTGAAAGGTACCTGCCTCACGGTGGCAATTGAAAAATTTCATACGCTTGTGCATAGAATTGGACTAACAGCGTTCATAAGGATAGCATTAGCAACGTGATGGTAATATGGAATTCGTTGGGAGAAATTTATGCGACGGTACCTACCAAAATGGAGTGGTTACGTATTGCTGGTGAATCTAAATTAATGTGGAATATGCCCACCTGCATAGGTGTCATTGCTTGAAAGCATATTACCATTGTATGCACTTTCAGGTTCGATATTTTATAATTATGGAGGCAATTAAAATTACATGTCATCTACAAATTTATATACGTTGATATTAGAGCGTACGCTAGTCAGTGCGAAACAAGTTTCTAAAATTATAAAAGCCATCGAAAGTAACTCCCTCAACGTTCCGACATGTTGCCCATTTAGAATTAGAGCCGTTCTCCCGTTACCTACTAAGGAGATGTAGTATTTCTTCTTCGTAGGTATTTATTGAGGCCTTATCAGGGTAGAGGTACACAGCTAGAAGGGTAATACTTTAATAGAAGACTTTCTCGTATCGCACACATTTTTTAATTCAATTTCTCATGTTTTGCATTAAACTCAAAACTTCATTTGTACTTTCTTCATATAAAACTTTCTATACTAATTTTATGCACTTCCATTTCAACTTTTTAAAGAAAAATGGGTAAAAACAATTCGATGTATTACCTTTGATTTTTGATCATAAATATTTAATTGACTTCTGATAGCATCGGATACAACGTTACGCTACGCTTCGGTAGCACAACTGGCTTTCGTCCCATATGCATCAGGATTTCGATGGCATTAATTAGCAATTCCTCAAATATTATCTAATTAAAAAATCTACTTAACCTAAAAACAATGAAATTTGAGATAACCACAAATATATGGAGACCAAAACAAATGACAGAGATGTTACAATTTCTGTTGTCATCAAGCAATTCCAAATAGTACATAGATCTATTTAAAACTTTGCAGTGTTTCCAGTTTTTAAAGCAAAGCTTTGGTCCCTCTTCTTACATTCCAGTAAAGTTCTATATGTTGTAAGGGCCTTTACTCCCATCCAATATATAGTCGGAAGTGGTTGCACTTTGCCAAAAAGCAACAAGAAAGAAGCGCAGCAAATTGCAACTAATATGGTTTCGATGATTTTCAGTACAAATGTTTAATTCATTATATATGTGCGAATACCACATTTCATGGTTTTGGATATTTTACTGAAGTCATCAGCCAAATACGCTTCAAGAACGAGTAAAATGCTGTAAAATTAAGAGAAATATGAGCAAAACATACTTGGCGAGAATAAACTATAAGATATTCATCCAAAAGTAGACAAAGGTCCCAAAAGCCTGCTTCGATTTGCCAAGAGAACAGCAATGTACTATGATATATGAAGTACAGCAATGTACTTATAGTATTGAACGATGGCACGAAATCCATCTTGTAGTACTATGAACGAAGTAACGTCTATGTGAGACTCCCTGAGAAAACAACCAGTGCAACTTCACCTACGCTTAGAGTGGACATCGACACTGCGTGCGAACAGGTGTAGTAGTTACCAACTTCTTAAAAGCTGTTGACATGATTTTTCATATTGTACTAAAAGCCATTCAGAAGTTCTCATTATCATTCGATTAGAAGAGGTAATCTGCATGGATGACAACTGGCACTAACGTTTTTAATTCAATGTCCACACTTGGTAAAACTAATCGGCAGTGTGGTGTAGTTGTAGTTGCTCCACTTCTTTTTAATCTTTCAAATCACCTTATATTTTTGTTCCCATATACTGCCACAACATCAGTAGCACCCCTCTTCACAAATCAGACATCAAACAAGCCGAAACTATTGGGCAGCATGCAATCTCTCGCCCCGAATTACGCGATCATCGCCAACATTTATGACTAGTGACACTGAACTGAGGGAACTATAGACCAAAAAACTTTGCTGGGTAGTGTGGCAGAAAACGTCATCAAATAGTCTGTACACAATTTCAAAATCGAGGCACTTATGCACAAGCGCAATGAAGGAATACGTCAAAATCTAGACGCAGATATTAAACGGCATACACAGAAACATCATAAACAACTTTAATAATTCAAGCTGTGGCTACGGCAACTACAAACTCAACGCTCAAGCTGTATTGTGAGGTCCAAGTAATATTGGCAGAAGAGAGGAGTAGACCTCGATTCATCCAGGGTATCCGTGTTTGTATATCTAACACCTCTCTTTCTTTGGTCTGAACCTTGTGAATAATCTTTCAAATTTGATCTTCTCTTTTCCGATTAAAAACTAATGAATTTTGCACACTAAGCCCAAAATAATGTACTATTGTAAAAAAAAATTCAGTCATCGCGAATCACTTTTACAAGAAAGATTTCCTCTTTCCTTTCTTGTGCACAATAACTAACCCATTAGTCGAAAAGGATCCAACTCATTTTCACTGCATTTTATGTTATTCTTGTTTGTGCTTTGACGAAAGTCACGTGATATTTGCTGAGGTTAGCAGCTACAGTAGGTTTCAACTGGAATCACTAACCATTTTCTTCTTGTTGCCCGCCTGTGAAGTATTTTAATTATGTGCAACACCAGTGATCAGACAAGATTCAATTTTCAATTGTCGAGAGCATGCAACAGAAAGTGCCGTAAAAGCAGTATTGTATCAACAAGTTGTGAATATCTTGCAAAATAGAAACCCTTCTAGCGGACTGTCGGCTCAGTTATAGTTATCTTTGATGTAAGTTGGTCTACTAACTGCAAAGGGACAGTAGAAGAGAAGAGTTTTTCGTTAGACCTTTTACGATTTGAAACATTTTGTATTATTGTTTTTACGCCACATTTAGTCGTGATTGTCACCTTTTTATTACAGTATGCAATGCACATTGATCTTTTTTCTCGTTTTCTTTCGGGCAATAAATGCAACTGCATTTCAACTGTTGATTTGAATCTGTTCTCCGTTGCTTTGCTTTTTTTTATTTTTGTTCCATCTGCACTTCCTTTTGCATAGCATCATTTGGGTGTTTTGTCTTGTTTGCAAAGACTTTGTATGTGTATTAAATGCAAAAATTCTTAATGATACAATACTTCCTTCCATCAATTCACTGCAGTTGTCAATTGTTGGTCAGTAGTTTCACACTATTTCTCTAAACCAAAACCAAAATATATTCTAATTTCTTTTATCCAATTGTATATCAGTAATGAAGGCACATGTTCTGCTTCGTGTTTTGAACTCTTTGTCATTGGGTTTATTTATATGTTAAATACGAGTACTCGTAGAATTCGAAGGCATCTGCAAGCTTTTGCAATTCTGTCGATGTGAAAATGCTTGTAAAACTGCCATTAACATTTTTTCCAATGAGCAAACTGACACTAGAGCATAAAGTATTCAAAAATCAAACGAAAAGAAAGCCTAATATAAAATGTAATTCACTTAATGAAAAGTAATGATGGCAGCTTCAAGCCTTGTGGGCACTTCTAGGTTACTCGTATTGTGCGTAAGCGTAGATCAGAGCAATGGTGTGGAATGGAATACATTCTTTTACAATAAGAATTATAATATCTTAATTGAACATAGGGATGAAGTTATGCTTCGAGGTATACAGGCAGTTACAGTCACAGAACTATACTCAATTATTGCTCTTGGGTCCACATCACGCACCCTGGAAACTTGAGTAACCCTTGTGCAAGATGCGATAACTAACTCGTCCCCGCTCTTGACCACAATACCTGCGGCTAGAAACCGATAATTAAATAGGGAAGCGAATTTCATATGAAGACAAAAAAAGAGCCCGAGTTGCGTAATTATGGAGAACTGGGAAGCTGGTCGACAATGGTAATGCTCGAGAAGGTTTCAAGACCACACCATACCCTTTTAGGACTCAAAGAGATAATTTATCGTCTGATGTCCCGAGTATACTGAATTTCTGGGGGAAACAGAAGGGAACGATGAATCAGCGTCTTTGCAGAATACGAAGGCATACCCGATAAGTGAGGTCGGGTATATAAGAACCTATCTAACGTATTATGTGAAATATTAAAGCATACCGTGAACAAACTTATTGGACCTTATCCGTTTGGTTTAAGACTTGGTAAATATTCCACTGATCAGATATTCTCCATGCGATAAAACTTGGGGAAGTTCGAGAGAAAAAAATCGATTCACACTAGACACTATCAGGATAGAGAAGGACCTCACAATACAATTTTAAGACTATTTCCATCAAAAGGCTAGCAGAAGTATCTGAAATAATTCGAGGTAATAACTTCTTCAATTACGGATAAAAGGCATCATATTTAGCATTATTTACATAAATTTTTAAATATTAGTGAATGTCGTTTGTCTAAGAAAACAAAAAAATAATATTGCTAAATCTTTCGGGACTTTGAGTTCAGAGATAACTTTTTACTATTTTAGGAGCATTCCATGATTGGTAATAAAATTTACCTTGGATATTTAATGGAAATTTAATTGAGCTTTATAAAGCATGTGTAACTTCATTTACTTATGCCTTTGTTTCAGCCTATATGTATATCTACCACTAATTAATATTCTATACCTAATTGATATAATTACCTAAATGTTTTTAATGAAATATATTTTGTATAATTTTTGCAATTTTGTATCTTTGAATACGAATACTCTAATAAATATCAATTTAAAAAAAATTAAATCGTGAGTATTTTGTTGCTATTTGTTATTATAATTTTATTCACATAATGGAATATGCAAATCGTTTCTATTGCCTTATTATTGTGTCATCACATAATAGCGTTATTGCCTATTAAATTTTATGAGCTTTGATTTAATCCAAATTTATTTTATTGAGCTTCTTTTTTTAAAAATTTATGTCACTTTAATTTGCATAAACATTTTTATCTGTCCATTAGAGGAACATTTCGTTGATTGGTGGCCAAATGACATGGTGGGCTAATGGCGCTTTCTCGATTTTCTAGTTTCATGAAATTAATTTAAAATTTTGGTAAATTTTAAGTCTTTTTCTTTTATTATATTTAAATTATGGGCATACTATTTATTGATTGCGGTTGTGAAAATTTACATATATCAATTTATTGGTGATAATTTACGTTTATTGTTCCGCACGTGACAGGCGTACATGTTCAACTTTGATTTTATTTTAATTATTAAATGTTTTAAAATTACATAGTTGGATATTGGCTTTCATTTTTTTAGTCTTAAACGATCACGAATACTTACGTAGGTGTGTATTTTTGTGTCAGTGTCTTACATACTCGTATATTTATACAAATACATTTGTGAACTCGTAAAAGTGTGGAAAGTAGTTAGTGTTTTCAAATTATTCTGTTAATTTTCCTATGCCTAATACAGTTTCATTATTCATTATATGTTTTTATGTGATTTTATTTTAAATAATATTAAGCAACAATTATGAAATCTTCATTGAAACAGTCTTTTATACTTCAAGACCAAAGTTACCGGCAAAGTTTGATATTGTCGTATTGGAAGAGATGTACTGTTATTGTGTGCTAGAGCTGGAAAAACCGTCAAGATTTTCTTATAATAACTAAAAAAGTTGAAATATAAATATTTTAATCTTAAAAGCAACAGCAAAATAATGTACATGTGCTTGAGGCATCCAACTGCTCTCGGATGTCTTCAACTGCAATTAGCAGTAAAGAAAAACGTAGTCATAAACTAACATTGATCGTTTATGTGTATTGTATGGCCCGTATGTACTCCACGAAGTTAATGAACAGTACTTTGGTCTCAGTGGGTGCCAATCAACCATGCGGGTGATATGAATTTTGATTTATGAAATATCAAAAATCTTTTGGAGAAACCAAATAAAATTTGTATTAAGTCATTTTGATAGAAAATATTTTCTATTGTATCATGCAGCGCAGGGTTAAAGTCAACTTACAAAAATGCTCATTAAATATATTGGAAAAAAAATTAGATATACGCCGTGCTAATTGGCACGTGAGATCAGAATTTTTGCTCTTAATTTAAAAAACAAATTATAAAAAAATTCAATTTCTAAATTCTTTCAAGCATATATAAAGAGTGATCCATTTCGAGGTTTTCTACTTAAAAAAAAAACACAGAAAATTTAAATTTAATGGGGAATGTTTATTATCATTCGAAAGAACATTCTTCAGATGGCCCATCCGTTGAGTCCAATTTTCGATGACTCGTTCAAGCATTTCGACTGGTAACTGGCGAATGACACGCATGACGTTTTGCTCCGAGGTCTGAATCGAAGTGGGATTGTCCGCATATACTTAAAACTTTACATATCCATTGATTGATGCGATGTGTTGGAAGTGGCGCCGTCTTGTTGAAATCAAATATCGCGGAGGTCACGAACTTCAATTTCAGGCATCAAATAGTCGCTCATCATGGCGTGATAATGGTCGTTATTGATGGGTACGTTCTAAACGGCATCATTTTTGAAGAAATATTGACCGATGATTCCGCCAGCCCACAAGGCCCACAAACTACACGAAACCGTTGTTTTTTCTAGATAAAATGGCAGCTCTTGAATCTCTTCAGGTTGGTCTTCGTCGCAAATGCGGCAATTTTGCTTATTTACATACCCATTGAGCCAGAAATGGGCCTCGTCGCTGAACTAAATTTGGCTCGAGAACGTCAGATCTTCTTAAAACTTTTCAAGAACCCATAGAGCGAAGTGATGTCGCTTGGGATGGTTGAGCGGCTTCAGTTCTTGCACAAGCTGTATTTTGTACACTTTCAATTTAAGATATCGACTTAAAAGCGCCAAGTCTCATACGTCAGTCCGAGTTGCTGCGAACGGCCCCGAATCGACTCTCCACGGTCTTCGTGTACACTCTCAGCTGCGGGCGCTACATTTCCTTCACTGCGTGCTGGAGGTGGTCTATTCGGTCGAATATTATCCAATAACGAATGCTGATGAGATAGGTAATGGTGTTGCTAACAGTACGCTCAGTAGGCCAATTAAGGTGACAATAAGTTGAGCGAAACGGCAGAGACACGTGTATTTTCGTAATAAAGTTAAAAGATTTGTAAGCGTGATGTAGGCAAAAGTCTTTCTATGATGAAATGCCAAACAATATTGAACAAAAATAACATCACAACTTGACAAGACTTATGCGTGATCTGTCAAAAAAGGGCTATTGAAAAAGTACCTCTACTCGGATCACCCTTTAGAAAGAGAATACAATTCTGCGTATGGAATGCAAATGGATTTAATTGACTATTTAGTTTTAATTTATATTAATACCTTTGTTATTTACTGACTTAAATAGAGCAGTAGCAGCAGCTTCTGGTTTTCTTTATTTGCAAATCCATCAAATGTTTTCTAAAAAAAATGTTATTAAAAAGATAGAGATTGTGGACCAATAATTTTGACTAGGTATTCCTCAAGCATTGAGTTAAATCTATTTTCCTAATTTGCTTATGTTTGTACAAATCGTAAAATGAATATTGAAAATTTATTGTGTATAAGCGCCGAAAATAGACAGTACCACAATGCAAGGTCTCTGATTTTGAGAAAGTAACAACTGAGTTTGGTTGAATTGCCATAATGATCCATGTTAAGTGTATTAAAGGAGATAACAAATAAAGTTTGTCTATAGACTGAAAACACTAATATCCGTCTCATGTTTACAACAGACCGCGAGGAATGTGTGATTTTAATTTCGTCGAGTCTAGCTGATCCACCACTTACCGACTTGTAATCCAAAGTAGCACCTTTTCGCAAGAGTGATTCTGGGTTGGGTTTTAAAGCAGACGTTATTGTTGGTGTCAATGGTGTTTTCTTGATAGATGAAATTATCTGCGAGTTTGAGGTTATGACTGTCAAAAGCGACGTGGGACCCATAGTCAGAGTGTCCTGACTGTTTGTTTTGTGTTCGTTCACCACCAGACCTAATCGCACCGCTGCTTATCTAGTCAGGAAAAAGCGCAACTAACTGCGCGAACGTGGAGGTCGACGTTTTCGATATTATCGACATACGCCAGCAGTCGCTTTATTAGAGGATTGTACATTCTAGTTGCCAGTTTCTCCAGAAAATAGTTCCGCCGCTTACGTAGGGAATTGAATATACCTGAAATATAAGTTCCTAAACAAAACATGTTTGAACTTATGAGAAAATCATACATAATTTAATATTGTGTATTTGATATTACAACTTTTTACAGGTGCTATTTTTGTAGCACATACTATTAAACAAAACCACAAACCAAAATCAGCACAAGTTTTCATACGTTATAGAATATTATAAATCGAGTGCGGATGTTTGCACATGTTGATCCTATTAAAGAGTAGCATGTCATAAGAGGCTCGATTTCTTAATTTTTTGAGAATATTTTACTCCAATTGCTGATAATAACGACGGTTGAATAGCTAATGACTAAGAGAAGCTCTGGTCAATCACATGTTGCATGCTGTACTGTCCTTCTGATATGTAGAGAGCGGATATATGTTTGAACTGAGCAATTATTGGTGGACAAAAAGGTACTTTCATGTAACACATGCACGCGTGAATCCATATCTCCTTTACGTGTTGCCTAAAATTCATACCAATATGACATTAACAAGCACTTTAGTGGCTGCTCTGTTTGCCTTCAATGCATTCGATATTAAAAACAATACATGTATGTGCCAACGACTGTAATCAGATAGATAAGATTTATTCGTGAGTGAACAAAGCTGGTAAGAGTGCACACTATCGCCTATGCTCATATAGTATTTATGATAAAAAATGTAATGTGTTTAAAAAAGGGTTCTATACTAATTTTGTGCATATTAGCGGAAAAAAAGTACAATAAAGAGAAAAGGATTAAATTTTTGGTATTTCCTCACATTCAATAAATATGAAAGAAATAGTTTTTTTCATATAAATCCTATTACTTTTTCCCCCATTTCTTTTTAAAGAAAATGAAGATATTTAGAATATATATTCAAACCTTATAGATTTATTGAAACTTTGAAAAAATTTTTAAACTGCATACACTTTGAAATACATATACTTCATTGCGCTGCATGCGTGAGATATTTTACAAAAAAAATTTTCCAATGAGTTACTAGTTGTCAGCTATTATATTTTTTGAACTAGTATAAGGTCACACTTGAAATGCTCTCGATTCCCTAATTAGTGAATATTTCAATAGTGTATTTAATGGTAAAATTTCATCTTTAAAATGCATACCTAAGGCTCATAATGGTAGGATTCTGAATGGACATTCGATCAGACCTCAAGCAATGTGCCAGTTCACCAAAGCTCATCCAAAACTTTGCTATTCTGACTACAACGTAGCTTATGCATATACAGCTATACACTTTCTCACTCTTCTTGGTCATCACTTTTATTTCAAGCTGGAAGTAGCGAATCTGCAAATTTTTACTAATACCGTCACACACTTGGTACTTTATCAACGGGGTAATGCAATTATTACAGTCAACCGATTGCTATACGTTCATAAATTTCTACACACAGATCGATAAATTTCAAACCAATTAGGAGAACAGAATTGGTAATAGGTTTGTTACAGGAAAATAGTTATTCTGCACTCACCACGTAGGCTTTTTCTCAAACTCAAGGCAAAACAGTGGAGTGCTATCGAAGGAAACTGTACTCCAATATCATTGAACAACTCAATTTGCCAATTACCTCAAAAGGCTGGTAAGCAATTGCTGTTATTATCCTCGCCTTTCGCGATAAAATTGTTGTATTCACATGCTTCTGTTATTTTATTACATTTTTATGTAAATTAGTATATTGTGTTAGGAAATGCAAATGCAGATAATGTACAAAAAATATTGCCTTATTTTTTTGCGACTTCCTACACACTTCCCTCTTCACCTGCCTTATAGAAAACTAAAGTACCATTGAGTATATTTATATGTATATATGAGCTAATAGACTAAAAATTGACTTCTCATATGGTAAGAGCATGGCTTAATTCAATATTAATATTTCAGCTGTTACTTAATATGCCATTCAATTCATCCGCGAGTTTAAGCAGCATCTTGTGCCTAATAATATAAAAAATGTTATTCCAGTTTCCATTTCTAGCACCAAAATTGACCACCGATTCTCCAATAGTTGGTGACGAAGCCGATGTATTACCGGCCGAGCTATTCAAGTTCGACGAAAAGAACCGACAAGGCTTTTTTGTAAAATATGGTCAGAGAAAATATGTTCGACGAATGGAACCTCACTTTGCTCTGCTCAATCTCAATATCAAAAAGAGGACCCCACAGCCTACGTCAATTACCGCGGAATAAGCTTAAAGACTAAAGCCCACCACCAACAAACTGAATGGACCAACAGATGCTATACTGGACTGAAAGTTCAATAGACGAACGACTGAAAGTTCAATAGGTCAAACTTTACAAGTCCCTCATCATTCCTTCCATATGGTGCGAAGGAATGGATGATAACAACACCTGATGAGACGGAGCTTGGAGTTTTCTAGAGAAAAGTTTTGGTGAAAACGTATCATTACCATGCAACGGTAAGCTGTACGATATATAGCTCAGCGAATCTAGAGACAGCGGCTACGCTGGTTAGGTCATGCTGTAATATATGAAATCTCTTCAGCCTTGAAAGTATTCGCTGCAGTATCCGCTAGTGGAAACAGATAAAGAAAAATACACTTAATTTTGTTTCGTACAAACGTTCATCCGTTCACGGATCAGACGATTCGACCTTTATTTGTATACTCAGAACAAATGTCTAACGCAGTTCTGTCACTTAAATCGAATGAACCTTATTTTAGTAACCGTGAGATGTTGATAGGTTAGCTATGTTTTGAAATATATTTTCTTCAAATCTTACGCGTGGAACACGTTTATAATACTATGAAAAAATAAAATACGAAGAATAAATATTGTGGAGAGAGTTACTTAAATTAAGTTTAAGAATTATTTTCTTAAGGTCAGTATGCAGCTCTTACGAAAAAAAATCATATATTTCGTGGATGGAAATATATTTCGTGGATGGAAAAATGTAGTAGGCACGGAAATTAGACAGATGATTTTCTATTCTGAACAGCTCTTTACAAGGAAGAAGATATGCAAACGTAAATAATAAAAAAACGAACAACATGAGTAGAGCGCGGTAAATATTAGTTGTATTCTTACCTTTTTCATGGCTAAAAATAAATAAAAGCTGTAGAAATTGATGGAAAAAACTAAAAACATTACATAAATTGCTTTGTAAGCTTGCTTTCATACGTTTGAAAATTAGTCTTCCTCTTGTTTCTCGCGAAATATATATGAGAAGATTGATTGCGCTCGGAAACCTGTGTTGCCGTGCTTTCGTATTTAATTAAAAACTATAGAAATAGGCAGTAGAAAATTGAGTTTTTTTCATTCGAGGTGCGTACTGCTTCGTTAAAACTTTTTTTGCGCATCGTTTTTTTGCAGTTTTTTATATGGAGTTTTTGGTTTTCATAAGAGCTGCATACCGACCTTTAAGTATCCCATTTTGCACTAATTCTAATGCACTTAGTAATTTAATACTTAAGTACTGCTTTAAAATCGAAATCACTATATTGTTTAAGATCTCTGTTTTCAAATTATAATAAATTTAATCATGAACACTACCTATGTGCTCTACACATTTTTAACAAATACCATAAATGAGTGGTACAGTATCCATTCAAAATTTTTTCTTATATAATAGTTATTACCTTCTACGTTAGAAAATATCTGAAACTCAATTCACTGATTACTTCTCTAAACAAAGTAAAAGGTTCTAGTAGCAGGTGATAACAATGCAAAACATTCTTTCTAGAGATCTAGGCTAATATCTCCAAAGGGTAGAAATTTATACAAAGCCATTCAAAATAATGGTAAAACTCCGAATCTGTTTGACTTTGGAGTAATTTGTGATATCCTTAGAGCACAAGTAAATATACAACCATATAAAAGATTGGCTAACTACTTGGAAAATTAAAATCAATGAGTTTAGGTTTATACAAGTAACAATTTTAATAGAATACGTTACTTACTACAGAATTACATTGGATGAAGACAAAGAACAACAAAGATAAAAAGATTCCCCAAACTAAATTGAAAATTGCGAGTTTGTATTGGATTGTAGATTCTAAGTTCAAACTAAGCTTCCAAAACTAAGTATTACTTTTAAATATGCTTATGAAGCCATCTTGGACGTACGATCCAATTTTGTGGCTCAGCATCCAATTCAAGACTCTGTCTTGCCTAGGCTACAGTCTGTCTAAAACCTTAAGAGCAATATGCATGGCTCCTTGCTATACAAAAAACTACGTAGTTTACAACGAAAATTTATTAAAGCAGAACTACCGAAAGTGATTAAAGACAAAAGATTTAAAATTGAGCGGTGGTTAAAGCTTTGCTGCATGAGCGATACTCTCTGTCATCTATTATAATATCTCTTATGTTAAACTCCTCATTTAGAGTGTTTGGCAACCCTAATGATATCTATGGATGAAGGTTTAAAATAAAACAAAGTAATTTGCTTAGTTTATTATATTTAATTATGTATTTATTCTTTAAGATTTGAATAGCAACTGTCATCTGTCCTCTGTCGAGTAAGCGTCCGTCATTCGTCGAGTTAGTACTGACTTTGTTCGATCTAGCAGGGTTGCTTTCTGTGGTAGTTTAATATGTCCGTGTCGTCTGCCCGTGTACGTCTCCTACATGTATATAAACACATTCTTTGTTGAAGCTAAATGACATGTATTTATAATTTAGTGCTCTTTGCTTACTTTTTTAATAGATACAATGGCAGTGATTCACTTGTATTATGTATAAAAATTAGTTTAAGATTTCTTAAATTATTGTTAGATTTAGATTTAAAAAAAATTCTCTCCATCAAAGTCCTCATGTTTTAATCATAAAGGTGTTTTTTTTAAAGGTAGGCGCTGCTACTTTCACCTACTCGAATATCGCAAGTTACATGAAGTTCATTGAGTTATATCCTCGAAATAAATGAATATACTTTAGTAAATATTGTAGAAATCCGATAACAATAGAAACAGTTATCTACTTAGCGGTTGCATGATGCACTGTTATTTGCATTGAATTTTTTCTTCTCTGCGAAGTGCTGGTAGCATTGAATTAGTTTATCAGGTACGAAATTTTGAAAAATTGTATCAAGTTGGCTTTGAAATAGATCAAATTTGACTGCACACTTTTCAAAAACATTTATTAATATTATTTAAAAACAAGAGCCTTCGTTTTTAAAATATTTTTTAAGGAAAATATTTAAATGACTCTAATACATAAAATTTAATCATAAATATTTATGATAATTATTGTATATCTACAACTTAAGGCCTTGCTCTGTGGAATCAAATTTCATAACTAAATAAAAATGATTTGCTAAAAAAGTTTAATAATCTTGGTACACCAATTTTATTTCATTACATCAAGTTGATACATGGTTATGCAAAATGTTTCACATGCTGACATGCGGTCAACACTCCCTGTCGCGAAAACACATCACCAATGTCTGCTTCACAAAAGTGAACCACATATTTATATTCATACTCACAACTGGTAAGTTAAATTTGCAACTACCACTACAAACACTCCCTTTACAAAGGGGACTGTACAATTACTCTTACATCAGTATGTAATCCATTCTAGCTTTAGCCATTTACGGTAATCTAGCCTTAGCAATTGTGATGGCAGGTGGCAATATTAGCAAGTCTGAGTTGAAAATGGTATGGCGCCCAAGGAAACACAAGAAAATAAGAGAAAATCCTCGGTCGTGGATGAAGCAGTGCTTTTTTAGCTGCCATATTCGTTCCACAGTGCCGGAAAAAAGTCTACACACACCGCCTGTATTCGTTGTGTAGAAAGTACTATCGCTTTGCTGAAAAATGTAGGCATACAGTTTTATTTTAAATCATTTTCTAATCACATGTATTAAAACAAATCCATTCAAGAGTTTTTATAGCATTTATGTCGATATACTGTGTTGTTATGGCGGTTAGGTACCCTTTTTTACAATTTTTTTTTAATTATGATTTCTTATTTGCTAGTATTAGCATTAACAATAGCTCCGCGAA
Source organism: Neoceratitis asiatica (assembly GCA_030068015.2). Lineage (NCBI taxonomy): Eukaryota > Metazoa > Arthropoda > Insecta > Diptera > Tephritidae > Neoceratitis > Neoceratitis asiatica. Next base: position 69,749,316 of record CM061528.1, read on the forward strand.
AAGAAATATCCATTGACGTTAGAAACTTGGTTATTCAGAACAGAAAAGAGAAAAAATCGTAGGGTGAAATTTAAATTTTTTTTAACTTAAGTCCACTAAAGGTACATACCATTGTAAAAACCCTTGAAAAAATAAATGGATCCACCGCAAAAAAGCCGTGTGTTGGCCGCTCGAAGAAACTAACTCGAAGAGACATCAGCTTTATTGTGAAGGAAGTGAATGATGATCCTAAAGTTACTGCCGAAAACATAACAAACTCATCAAGAAAGTATGTTCATTTAAGAAAAATTCGAAGAGTTCTGAACAATAACGGCTTCCACAGTAGAATGCCACGTAAAAAGCTTCTTATTTCTGAAAAAAATCGTAAACTTCGATTGGAGCTCGCCAAAGCCCATTTAGAAAATGGAATGGATTTTCGGAAAAAGTCTTGTTTATAAACGAAACGAAGTTCAATATATCCGGCAGCGATGGAAGAGCAAAAGTTTGAAGAAACGAAAACACTGCACTTAACTCCAAAAATATAGTACTAACAGTGAAGCATTATGAGCGCAAAGTAATGGTTTGGGGAGCGGTTGCGCCATCTGGAGTTAGAAAGTTGGCTTCGTTTGAGGGTAATACGGATCACTTCAAATATAAGTCATTGTTGAAAGCTAATCTGAAGCCTTCGGTGGACAGTTAGGAGCTGGGCGCTGACTGGATCCAGGATAATCATCCAAAGCTGACGGTCCATATGGTTAAGGATTAGTTGCTTTATCATGCTCCAAGGCAACTACACACACTATCTAAAGCCCAGATTTGAATGTTATTGAATATGTCTGGGAGTTTTTTGAGCGAAAAATTAGAAAAAATCAGATTTCCTGCTCAGCATTACTCAAAGAACGTCTTATTGACGCTTGGGACAGTATTACACCCTCAGAATATATAAATTTAGTAGCTTCGATGCCACGACGGCTTCAAACAGTTATTGATGAGAACGGTGGACCACCTTAATACTAAAAATATCATATTACCTAATATTAACCAAAGTTTTTGCGCTAAGATAAGTTATGTATGTACTGCTTATAGACTTTTGTCATTGTTGGATTTACGCTTTTTTGGTCATAGCTTTACTATTTCATGTTAAAAAGTTATTTTTGTTGGTTTCTTATGATAAGGGGAAATAGCTGAAATAAAGTGTGTCGTTAAATTTTCCAATAAACCTTTTGGATTTTCCATTCAACGAAAACAGTGGGTGTATGTATAGTTTTGTCCACCACTGTATGTATTTACACATATAAAAATTAATTTTAGTTACTAAATTATTGTAGTTGATTGAAATTAATATATTTATTTATGCTTCTAGGGTGCGTACCAAAAAAATAATCTTCAAAGAAATAATACTTGTATGCCTTTTCAGTGTTGCCGGAACTATTTCTCCCTATCCGCCACGCAAGTGTAGCCTCGATGTAGCTCCATAAAGTTTCACTTGTGTAAATAAAAATTAACGGAGTCTTTCTGTTAACTTAAATACAACACTGAATCCGGCTTTTACATGCCCAATTTAATACCTTCTTCAGCCTTGGCTCGATCATAGTATTTCTTGGATAGATGATGATTTTTACAAGGACATCAAACTAGGCAACAGTACCTTGCAAATAATGGTACCGGACATTCCGAGTACCTGTCCTCAAATCTCAATGCTTAAAATGTTGCAACAGTCGTCCTCGAAAGCGGCGTTCTTTATTTAAGGGTTGGTGCTTAATTCCATTAGAGTTGAGTTTTTATTAGCCACCCACAAGGGTGTCGTCTTCTTACTATAGTTCGCCTCCAATTGGTTAGTAAAATTGACAGATGAAGTATTCATTAATATTAATCGTCGAAATCTACAAATAATCACTGTACACTTTCCAACGGAGCATTTCAAATCGCCAACCAAATACTAAGATATACCATATTTCGATATTCTAAGCTTAATCATCAATTTATTACCCATCATAGATAATAAATGAATGAAAGTTATTAAAAAAACAAGAAAGAAAGGCTATCTTCGACCACAATGAAGTTTTACACCTTGCATAAACATATCAAATTTATTGCAAATTTCAAAATACGATTTTGATTATTTTAAGAGTCAGTATTTACTGAAATTTACTCTGCAGAATACCAAATTTTACTTGGATTGGATATATGGCCAAAAATTTAAATTATGAAATATCGGCCGTGTAAATGCCATATTTGCACGATCTGACTGGTTTCGATAAATGTACGAATATATGTAGTATATATAAATTTACCAGTACATCTCAAAAACTGTATGGGACTAGTTTGTATTCAAACAGACAGACGGCGGACATGGCTAAATAAATTCAACTCGTCATTCTGATATGATTGGTATAAATTTTCGACGGTCTATCCTTTCTCCTTCTAGTACTTGCATACTTCGCACGAAAGTTAAGTTACCATTCCATGCAAAGGTATGAAGAATTTGTATATGCCGACATCGAATCCGTAATTGCAATTACCAAAAATCTATTGTTAGAATGAAAAAGGATAAATAGAAACTCTTAAGTGTTAACAATTTAACAATTGCGTAACGCTTAATGGATTCTATAAAAGCCATTAATCAAATAGCAATTACTACGAAAATGAATATATAATAGCTGTTGACTGTCTCTTTGTTTTATATGAATAAAGGCAAGAATTTTAATTGCGTATCCAATATTATTTATAATTTCCAAAATTTGAGCGCGGAAGCCGAATGCCTTCATATATCATTTTTCACTGAAATAATGAAACGGTAGGGATTCAGAATTCTAGTTGTTTGGATTTAATATATGATTATTCTGCCACTATCGCTAAGCTGTCCGTGTGTTTGAAAGAAAAGTAGCAACTAAGTTTTAAGAAATCGCAGTCAAACTTAATGGGTATATGGATGTATTATAACACTTATATAATTAGTTGTGTAAATTGGTCAGATCGGGCCACCACAATATATATATATATATATATATATATATATATATATATATATATATATATACCGACCGATTCTCCAATTTGGTCATAAATCCGCCAAGTAGGAATGTTAGATTTAGTATTCTAGACATGTAAAAAATCATAGAAATCGGAAAACCGCATATAATCGATCGGTTCAAATATTTTGTATCCAAAATCCACATGCGTATATTTAATTAAATATTGACATCGATAATCATCGAAACCGTAATACAGAAGTTAGAAATATGGGCAGTTCCAATTTCGAATAACCTAAAAAGTCTCTCTAAACTTCTTGCCATTCTTTCGACGAAAATTATAGTATACTAAAAAGTGGTAAAAAGGGATTAAAACTTAATTAACTGTACAAAGTGAGAGCTCAGGGAATTTTCATTACTTTGATATTTGCAATAAAATATTAATTTTACCAAATTTAATGGGATTTGTGAAGTCTAGCATTTTATGCAAAAAATTAAAAAATAGCAATCTGCATATGCAGAAAAGCTCCTGGATGAAAATCAATTTGTATGGCTAAATAAAGTTGTAGTACTGCTTATAATGACCTAATTAACCTACTAGACCCTTTTTGCTACCTTTTGAAATCAAAAAGCGATTAGTCCTTAATTATACCCCTTCTGAATTAAAACGATTAGTCTTTCTTTATAACTGCTCGGGCTTAAAAAAGTACCATTTGTATCTTCATTGGACATACTCGAACAAAATGGGACACTTCATTCCATATAAAGAGATTAGAAATAGAACTGGTCGAATGCTGTTTTGAGAGTGACCCACTTACCTCGAACTAGTCGCTTTTTTGCAGACCCTTTTATGTTGCCTGAATTATAGATTCGTAAACTCTTAGGTCTCGCTATAGTTCTTGAGGATGTAAATTGAGTTATTGCATTTATGAGTCTATGACTAGGAAGCGCGGTTCTTTATAAACCAGAAAGGAGATAAATACTGTCAGCTATGTTTCATATACCTTATACTTCCCAAACTCAATTTAATTTAAATTTAGGTAGAGTGATTTTTATTTATGTTTACCTATGCTTCCGTAGTAGGAAAATATATATTCCCACTGTTTAAGCGAACGCATACGTAGCAGGGCATTACTTTATTTCAAAACCTCATCCGTTGTGTATACCCTACCGTGTACATCTAACTGAAGGCTTAAATGAGTTAAACTATCCATAATTAAAATGAGTTAAACTATCCATAATCAAAACTGTTGAACTTATATATGTACATATACAAAATAAAACATATATTTTATACCAACTAAAATAAATTTTATGGTTGTCTGTAGTACCAGATTCCCGCATACGAAAATTCATCAAGCTACATGGCTGTCGCCAGATGAAAAAAAAAATGTTGTGATAGACATGTATCCAGTGTTCGAGACACGCGTACGTTTCGAGGCCAAATATCGGTTCAGATTATTACCTTGTAGCCGCAAGGAAGCGCAACCGCCTCTGTGCAGCAAAAAACGCCCGTCAGCTAGCACAAGGACGGACGTCGAAAAGCTGCAATTACTACAGAAAGCCTGCAGGTTTTCTACTCGGCTTCCACACCTGCTCTCAGAGAGCGCTCATCAGACACTCGATATAAGGGAGATGTGGAACAGCTGGTACGATGATGAATGTCGAACTGCAGTGGAGAGACGAAGGCTGCCTACCTCGAAACTTTGTGATGGTTCGGTGGGCCCGTTTAAAAAATTACACAGCTGCGGAAGCCGAGGGCTTAACGGCAGAACCATTTAATTGCGGCCGCGAAGAACTGACAAGAAGTATACATCAGCTTCCTTGCATATTGCTCGGGCGAAAGCAATCCGGATGAACGGAACCTAAGTGTGCTCTGCCCAATCCAAAAAAAAAGGATACCCCACGGTTTGCGTCAATTACCGTGAGATAAGCCTCCTTAATATCGATATAAGGCCCTTTCTAGCGTATTGTGTGAAATATTAAAGCCCAGTGTGGTATTAGACCTGGAAAATCCACCATTGACCAGGTATTCGCCATACGGCAAATCTTAGAGAAAATCCGCGAGAAAAAAACCGATACGCACCATATTTTCACCGATTTCAAAGCCCCCTTATACAGCACGATAAAGAACTGACTCAAGTCGCTATGTCTGAATTCGATATCCCCAGAAAACTTATACGTCTATGTAAACTGACGCTAGTTTCAGTCAAGGTGACTTTTTATCGTGTGTTTTCTTCAATTTGATGCTGCAGAAAATCACACGAGCTGAAGAGTCATATAGACCAGGTGCAATCTTGGTCATAACAACCGCACCGTCAGTTCTTCGTTCTCCATGTTAAACAAAGAAGCGAAGCGAATGGGTCTGGTAGTTCAAGAACTGTTTAGCTACAGTAGCTCTCTCATTTAGAGTTATAAAATTTATGTTTTATAGTTTAGACGGATCATCTTTACTTTTATCGTATACGAAATAAATAAGCAAAAAAAACATTAAAAATAAAAATAAGGGCATACATAAATTGATTTGAATTGATTGTAAATTGAAAAATTTGATTTTGATAATTTTCAAATTCAATATTAATTTCTTAGATGCGCTTTTGGTGACCATTTGACCAAAGCCACATATAAAGGGTGTTTTTATAGAGGTATAGAACTTTAAGTTGGCATTACTTTTCAAGATGGCGACCGATTTAACAGCTGTCAAGTGATTTATTCTCAGTTTGGTTTGGAAATGGCATCATGAATAGACTCACGCCTGAACAACGCTTGCAAATAGTGCAATTTTATTATATAAATAAAATTTTTTTATATTATAAATATAAATAAATAATGGTTCTGTGCGGAAAATGTATCGCGCACTACGTCCATTAGCGATGAAGCGCACTTCTGGTTGAATGGCTACGTCAACAAACAAAACTGCCGCATTTGGAGTGAAGGTAATCCTCAAGTGTATGTTGAAACACCGTTACATCCAGAAAAACTGACTATTTGGTGCGCTTTATGGGCTGGTGGAATCATTGGTCCGTACTTTTTCAAAAACGATGGTGGCCAGAACGTTACAGTCAATGGTGAGCGGTATAGAGCCATGATTACTAACTTTTTCATTCCTGAATTGAATAACCATGATGTCCAGGAGATTTTGTTTCAACAAGACGGCGCAACATGTCACACAGCTCGTGCCACAATAGATTTATTGGTGACCGCCTAATTTCACGTTTTGGACCTGTGAATTGGCCTCCAAGATCTTGTGGTTTCACACCGCTAGACTACTTTCTGTGGGGCTATGTAAAGTCATTGGTCTATGCGGATAAGCCACAAACGATTGACCATTTGGAAGACAACATTCGCCGTGCCATACGGCCACAAATGTTGGAAAAAGTCATCGAAAATTGGACTTCCAGATTGGACTACATCCGCGCCAGCCGTGGCGGTCATATGCCGGAAATCATATTTAAAATGTAATGCCACCTGATAACCTTTCGGATAATAAAATTCATGTAAATCGAATAATCCATCGTTGTTTTATTGCAACTTAAAGTTCTATACCTCTATAAAAAACACCCTTTATGAACTCATTTCGATTAGATGATTTTCAGCACCAGTCTATATCTTCTCCGTATGGTAGTTACGTCCTTCGGAGGTATTAAAATAAAGCATATTAATTCAATTTGATTTATTTAGATTAAAATAAAAATAATTATATCTTGATATTCTAACCTCCTCAGATTAAGACAAGGTAAGTTAATTATACGCTAAAAAAATATATAATAAGAATCATGAAAGTGAACTATGGACATTTTAATCTGGAGTGTATAGGTAAATTGCATATCAAAGATATTAAATAGTAATATTATGTATCATTAGCACCACCAACTTTGCAATGAACTTTTTTTTTACTGAAATAGACGCCTTTCATGAACAACAGTAGAGTACAACAGTTTTTAATTTTTTTTTTTTTAAGTCGATGCTTAAAATCATAACATCATAGAGAAAAGAAATGATATTATTATTCATACCACATCTTTTCATTATATCTCATTTTAGCTTCTCATCATACCTTGACTTATATATTCTTCCAAGTATCTGTATGTTTGTTACCCTTAAACGTGACAAAAATCATAATGGACCAAAATATGTTTAGATTTATCTCTATTTGCATGGTATTATTGCTGTACAATACTGGCGACGAGCTATACAATTTTAAATAACTAGTGTCTTCCGCCGTCAAAGGCGACAAACGACTATAAGCTACGTCGCTTGCCCTGAGTCATTGCAAACATTGCTGGATACTATAAGGCATAAATGGCTACTCGCAGGTGATATGTTTGAATTTTCAATGTACAAGTATTAATCACCCGTAATTTTGCCTAAAGAAAATAATTTGTGCCGGAGAGTGAAGGCACATGTAGTGATATTCTTCAATTTTAAAATTTTTCTTTCTATAATTTTCTTTTTGTCACATGAAACAAATACCAAAATTTCTTCAATAAAAAAGTATACTTTGTAAGCTATGCATGTTTGTTTTTGTTTTTTTCGTTTAATTAAATTCGTGAATTAATTGTGACTTTCGAAAAGTAATGAAATGTCGATTACCAATAACCAGCAAGTAACGGGAGAAATGAAATCAGCACACGCAGGCAACTAGCGATTAGTGATGGTAACAGGTGTTAGGCGATTTGTAGCACATAGCTGTTATTAATATAGCATGCAACATTGCAGTTATTCAATACGCGAACGCTGGTCGTGAGCATCGACGAAACCGGCTGTTTTGGATGTGAAAGGAGATCACTTGATTTAAAAAAAAAAGTCAAAATAAAATAATATGTTTGTTCGATTTGATTTGGCTACGGTAAATATACCCAAATTGTTGTATAACCGAGGGGCTTCATATGTATTAAAATGCCAGGAGCGTTATCCAAAATTTTACTTTCTCAAATTAACACAATTGCACATTTCAATATAACATAATTTTTTTGGTATACTTTTAAGCCGCTTACATGGGACGTAGGTGTAGTAAGACTTCGATTTCGCCTGTCACGTGTTTATTAGAAACATGTATTTTAAATTCTTCTGTATTAGGAATAAAAATGTATTATATTTTGTGCCTAAGTAGGATAATTACTACTAAATAGCTAACTTTAATTGCAAAACTAAATTAACACGTTTTTTATACTTTTCAAACTCTATGGCAAAGCTGCGATATTATTTGATAATACCTTATTGGGATTCAAAACTAATTTATTTTACTGGTTGACATAATTTAACGCAAACGTTAAGCTGTGCTGTCGTGTTGTGTTCTGCAAAAGTTTTAATTTTAAATTGATTTTTGATTGAATAAAATAAAAATAAAAAAGCATTAATTATATTTTTTGGGAGCAATCAAAGCTAAGTGTTTCAAAAATTCTGTTCTGTTTTGTAAAGTTTTAGTTTAAACTTACCGAGTCATTAGCAATCTCAAACTTTAACTATTATATTTTAATTTTGTCCGCATTTTTTATTTATTATTCATAATTTTCTGATCAAAGTGAAGTGTGTTTATGATAATTGCTAAGTCAAAGGCGATTCAGAACGTTTTCTGTTTTTCTGGCTTTGTGATGGCTTGGATAATTGAAATGTCGTGGACTGACGACGCAATTAACGATGGCAAGGGAATTCGCTGGTACTGTTTGACATGTAGATAAGGGGAATTGAACTTTTCAAAATGTTCCGTCTGACAAACATTAGTTTTCAAAACTGGGTAAGGAATTGTCCGCTTTGAATGAGAAATTCAAAGGATATGAAGTCGCTAGGATGATAGTATCACACCTGGTCTCGTAAAGCGGACACTGGACTTGAGTACAGTTCTTCCATCCTCAATGCGTTCAGAAAAAACAACATAGTTAATGTAATACATATATACCGGCTTCAGCAAAGCTTTTGACAAAGTGTGCCACTTGTCGCTTATCAAGAAACTTGACTTACTGGGCTTCCAACCAAAACTTTTACAATAAGCCTCGTCATACCTTCACGAGCCAACCCGAAGAGTAGTATTTAAAAATTACCTTTCAGATTTATTTACAGTTTCTTCAGGAGTTTCTCAGAGTAGCCATCTAGGACCGAATCTGTTTTCACTATTTACTTGTGTAAATGATATTGCTTAAGATATAGATTTTCAAATTTTTTATTGTACGTGATTGATGTTGAACTTTATAAATCTTACACCTCGGCAAATGAAGGTATTTTGTTACAATCAGTACGGACCCTAAATCTTAGAAAATTTATGTGTGTCTTCCGACGAACTGTACAGACCGCTAATTATACAATAGATAACTCTTATTTGGAATGGGCTCAGCATTTTGTTTTTCATGGGCATCATTATGGACCCTAAACTGAACTTCAACCTTTACATTGGGGTGATAGTTAATAAAGCCAAAGGTATTTTGGCATTTGTAAAGCGGTTGTCCAAACAATTCAAGCATTACGTTATTAAAGCTTCATTCAACATTAGTAGGACCTATTCGGGAATACATCTCGGTAATTTGGAATCCGAGGTATCAAATTTACTCTGAATGAATAGAATGTATTGAAAAACCATTTCTTATTTTTGCCATAAGAAATTTGCATTGGGACTCTTAATATAATCTTTCTCCGACTAGTATGCCTGCAACTTATTTACCTCCCCACTCTTGCCAATGGTAGGCAAATGCTTGATGTAATTTTCTTGGTGATATTTCTGAATACTTGTATTTTGAATTTCATGAGCTGTTTTTGTTTTCATTTAAACTCACTCTATCACAACTCAACCGACTATTGATAAAATTTTATATTTGAATGAATTGAATTAAGTTACTTGTTTAAAATCAGCTGATACATTTCCTTCTGTAGTTGAAATTTTTTAGTTATCGTTATCTACATTTAATAAACTTATGCTCATCGTGTTTCGGCGTTGATAAAAACAAAATCAAAGGTTCCGTAGGCCATGCATACTGATCCGATCGTGCAAATGCGGGAGGGTGGGAATAATAAAAATATAAGAAAAGTCTGCGTGAAGAAAAAAATCACACACTTAAATAAATTTCTATAAAAATAATTTTAGCTCGTTAAAAATAGAAATATAATTAATTCACAATAAGCTGAATTAGAATTTAGGTACTCCTAATTTGATCTATTTGTGCGGGCTATTAGAACATTTTTATATTTTTTTTATAAAGCGGTTTGTGAATTTTTTCAACATGTCGTACCGTTTTTAAAAGTTCCCAAAACTCATAAGTTTATAAAAATTTTATGAGAAATCCCAAACAAAAAGTTTCATAATTTTGCCAGAATCGTAACGTTTTCAAAAATTCCGACATTAAGCAATTAAATAAGATTCGGAAATGATAAAGGAAATTTAATTAAAGCGTAAAAGTATAGGGTGTTTTTTATAGAGGTATAGAACTTTAAGTTGGCATTACTTTTCGAGATGGCGACCGATTTAACAGCTGTCAAGTGATTTATTCTCAGTTTGGTTTGGAAATGGCATCATGAATAGACTCGCGCCTGAACAACGCTTGCAATTAGTGCAATTTTATTTCGAAAATAATGGTTCTGCTTCTGATACGGGCCAATAATTACACCAGCCCATAAAGCACACCAAACAGTAAGTTTTTCTGGATATAACGGTGTATCAACATACACTTGAGGATTACCTTCACTCCAAATGCGGCAGTTTAGTTTGTTGACGTAGCCATTCAACCAGAAGTGCGCTTCATCGCTAAACAAAATTCGCTTATGAAAATCGGGAACAACGGTAATCTCGTTTTGGGCCCATTCGACGGATCTACGCCTTAATTGAGTCTATTCATGATGTATTGACAAAAATGAAATTAATAAAAAGAGTTGGAACGGAATAATAACAAAACTTTAATTTAACAGCAATAACAATAATAACAGTGAGAACAACCATGGTATTGCCAAAAGCAACTAAAGTACGTAGTTGGCATACAACGGCTAACCATATACATTGGAGAATTGGCTGTTGGTGTTGTGCCGTTTCTGTTTTTCCTAGATTTTGTCTATTTTGACATATTTTAAAGAGGTTGTACTTGTGCTTACACAAACCTTCTCCTCTTTTATTTTGAACAAGTTTTTGCATTTTATTTCTTTACTTATTACATTTACTATCGACTGTTGTTTCAAAGTGGTGGCAACAGCAGCCGGAGGGCATCTCAACGGGCCATCAGCGTTAGCTCCAGGCTGAAATAGAAAATTGGCTGCTGTAGAAGCTGTCGAATTTTCAGTATTCAATGGTTCTTTTTGTTTTTGGTGGATCAATTCCTATCCCTGTTTCTTTCTTCTGCCATTACAGCTAGAAGTTGTTGTTTGCGGTATATTTTTCCTATACTTTTTCTGTTTGATCTGCTATACGGCGCCGATCAAACTAAATTACTTTCCTCTTGGTTGCGCTTTTGATTTACTGTAATGCGGCACAGCGGGGTGGCCTCACGATGGATTGGCTTTTGTTATTATTGTGCCGTTACAGTAAGTTGGCTCTCAAAAACTTTTTTTTTTGCTGTAACAATAATCGTTTTCGTGTGCACACCAACCTATTGGGTGGAGCTTCCGCCTCCTTCTGCAACCGAATCAAACATTAATAGCGAATTTAATTTGGTTTTTCATTTGTGTTTCACATGTAACTGCAACTTTCCCTTTTCTTTTCATTCGTAATATATTCGCACTCAACTCTTACTTCTTACTTACTTACTTCTTGATATCTGCCGGTGATATTTTGTTATTGTTGTTGCACGATTCAATGTTTTTAACTAAGCTCAAAATAAGTTTAACACAGAAGACGTGAGCCGATTTTGGTGGTAGGTAGTTTGAATCGATATCAGTGTAGCTGCCTCAGTCGACTATTGAAAATTTGCAGGAAGACACAAATGAGCTTTTTGTTACAGAAATTTTTTTACTAAGGAAAAAACGCATAAAACCTTTTCTTTCATGAAGAAGAAGAAACTAAATTTTGGACCATAAACTGACCTATTCGAAAAAGTCGTGTTTATAGTTCTTTTTACTACAAAGAGGGTTGATCTATTTATATATATTTACATTCTTGTTCGTTAAATATTTAGATGCTATACCAAAGTGATTTGGATATAAATATATACGAGGTATGTTCAAAGGAAAAGGTGAAGCTTTTGCTCACTGTTTTTTGATTACAATGGTGCGGTACACCATGAGTTTCTGCCAAAACGTCGTACAGTTAATAAGGAATACTACAAGGGAAGTTATGCAACGTTTGCGTGAAGCAATACGGCTCAAACGATCGAAATTGTGGAAAAACGAATTGTGGATCCTGTATTACGATAATGCACCAGCTCACACATCAATGCTAATTCGTGATTTTTTAGCCAAAAACAAAACCGTAACCATACCACAACCACCGTATTCACCAGACTTGGCTCTCTGCGACTTTTTTCTATTCCCAAAACTAAAGAAACCAATGAAAGGAAAGAGTTTTGTCACAATTGATGAGATCAAGTCAGAATCGAAAATAGAACTGATGGCCATACCGAAAAGCGCATATCAGAAGTGCTTCGAAGATTGAGAAAAACGTTGGCACAAGTGTATTATATCCAAGAGGGATTACTTTGAAGGGGACAAAATATATATTGATAAATAAATAAGTACTTTTTAAAAAAATTCAAAATTCACATTTACCTTTGAATACACCTAATATGTAGGTATGTTCGCTGTGTATGTTATTATTCTGCGGCTTGTGTGTTTCGCTACACCAAAACAAATATAGAAACAAGGAAAAAATCCCCATTTTTTATTTACTTTTCAACATCTTGTTTTATTTAATAATATTGTTTACTTTTTTGCAGAAAATCTTCTTTTACGATACCAATGCGTTCCCGAATGGTTGAGAATTTCTATTCAAATATAAGTATATATCATGAATAATTGAATTTTTTATACATTTCACGTACCCGTCTTTCCATCTCTCTGTTTGAACTCATACTAGTAAATAATTGTTAGAGATATTTCAATCAAACTTAGTAGACAGATGCACGTATACGTTTAAACACACTGGCCAGATCAGACCACTATAGCATACACCGATTTTTCAGATTTGAAATTTTGGCTCAAGAAAGTACCTAAGAACGTGAAATTTGGTATACTGTAAATAAATATTGAACTGCATATTGGTTATCAATAGTGAGAATTTGATCATAAATCCGCCAAAAAAGCATTTAGGAGCATGAGCTTAGATATCCTCGGTTTACTATATCATATAGCCCCCATAAAATTTATTTGTTTGATATGCGGTTTTGGGTCAAAAACCCGTTAAAAAAGAGCCTAAGCGTGTGAAATTTCAGAAATGAATTGAGGTTAATATTGACATCGAAAATCCTCGAAAACGAATTTTGCAATTTGTAATAAATTTGATATGTACATGAAAGGTATAAGGGCTTCGGCATGTATTAGGTGATGCTTAATTTATGCTATTTATCATTCTGTGCAATACTCATTAGAAAAAGCAATTATATCAAATACCGAAAGCCACAACAGCGTGTGACCGGGATATGTTTTACTACCGCGCACTTTTAAGTACTTTCAATTTTAAACAAACAAAAAAGTACTTAAGCGATAAAAAACGCTAATTATGTTCGTATACACACATTTACTTACATACTTATATAATCTATAGATATATAAACTATAAGCTGAAAATGATAAAACAAGAAAGCATCCCAAATTTAAATTAAATTTATTTATAAAAATAAATACATTTCAAATTTTTTTTTTTTTTTTTTTTTTTAATTTATAATAAAAAAAAAATTTGAAAATATATATAATTATTAAAAAGATGAAAAATTTATTATATAATCTTAAATTTTAAATTTTAAATAATATATTTAATATAATTTAACGATATACCAAATAAGATCAATAAATATATATATATATATATAAATATTTAATTAATTAATAGATGCTTATATATTATGTCAAAAAAACCCTAAACTTCGTTTTAATTAAAGCAAATACAAATAATTATTACGGTGAACAACATAAATGGTTAGATCCGTGGAAAATAACATTATATAATGTTTAATCCCTTGGTTTCTTACAATGCGCGATATAGCGGCCAAAAAAGCTTAAGCCAATCATCGTTAAGTGTAGAATTTGAATTTCTTTGAATTTTTGTAACATAGTTAACATAAAACTAAAACTTTTGGAAGTTTTGTTTTAAATCATGAAATGTTTAATATTTTTGCCTTTATTTATTTGTACCTTATAAAATTCGTTGGGTGAATAAAGAAAATAAAATAAAAGTATTCCATATTGCTTAAATTTTTTCTGACTTTAAATTTGCTGTATAACAAGCGCGTAAGTACAGATTAATTGCATATTTCATGGTAAATTTCATGCCACAATGTAAGTAATAATCGAAAATACAACTAAAATACAACAAACAATATTTCATTCTTATGAGAAAAATTCATTTGTACAAAAATACGATTTTATTAAACAAGGTATCCAGCAGATCAAGCAACTTATAACTCATTAAAACCACAGTGAGGGGTATAACAAAGAGAATAAAATTTCATAAAAAAATTGTATAAGAAATTATTTGTGTTGCATGCAAAGTAATCTACACACATATAATTATATACGTGGTGCAACGAAAAGCAGTAGTCGCAACGTTAAAACGCCTAACCGCCGACAATGCCACTGCCGCTATAGACTGTAATCTCACTGACGGATGCTACCCAATTTAAGTGAGCAGATTACACTTCTTCAATAAGTACTCACACAATAAATTCAAATCAAATGAAATGAGCTCCTGCGGAGAAGATAATCAAATTTTTTTTCATTTCTTAAAATTTTTCTTATTTTCTATGCTACCTCAAATACTCAGAGACTTACCTTTCCAGTATATGAAAAATAAGCTTTTGGCTGAAAGGAATATTATAACGGGTGTTTTTTATAGAGGGATAGAACTTTAAGTTGGCATTACTTTTCAAGATGGCGACCGATTTAACAGCTGTCAAGTGATTTATTCTCAGTTTGGTTTGGAAATGGCATCATGAATAGACTCACGCCTGAACAACGCTTGCAAATAGTGCAATTTTATTATATAAATAAAATTTTTTTATATTATAAATATAAATAAATAATGGTTCTGTGCGGAAAATGTATCGCGCACTACGTCCATTAGCGATGAAGCGCACTTCTGGTTGAATGGCTACGTCAACAAACAAAACTGCCGCATTTGGAGTGAAGGTAATCCTCAAGTGTATGTTGAAACACCGTTACATCCAGAAAAACTGACTGTTTGGTGCGCTTTATGGGCTGGTGGAATCATTGGTCCGTACTTTTTCAAAAACGATGGTGGCCAGAACGTTACAGTCAATGGTGATCGGTATAGAGCCATGATTACTAACTTTTTCATTCCTGAATTGAATAACCATGATGTCCAGGAGATGTGGTTTCAAGAAGACGGCGCAATATGTCACACAGCTCGTGCCACAATAGATTTATTGAGAGACACGTTTGGTGACCGCCTAATTTCACGTTTTGGACCTGTGAATTGGCCTCCAAGATCTTGTGATTTAACACCGCTAGACTACATTCTGTGGGGCTATGTAAAGTCATTGGTCTATGCGGATAAGCCACAAACGCTTGACCATTTGGAAGACAACATTCGCCGTGTTATTGCCGATATACCGCCACAAATGTTGGAAAAAGTCATCGAAAATTGGACTTCCAGATTGGACTACATCCGCGCCAGCCGTGGCGGTCATATGCCGGAAATCATATTTAAAATGTAATGCCACAAGATTACCTTTCGGATAAATAAAATTCATGTCAATCGAATAATCCATCGTTGTTTTATTGCAACTTAAAGTTCTATACCTCTATAAAAAACACCCTTTACTTTGCCAAGTGAGCCGGAGCTGAGGAAAATTTATGTAAATAAGCCACTAGTCTTATATGAATATAGAAAGGTTTAACCCGAGTACTGCCCATCTCACGGGCAAAATGAGGTTTCACATAAAAGGGAATATGATTGTGTAATTTGCTCAGGGAAAATATCTAACAACGGTTTGAAAAATCGGCTCGTCGCGTTCATATTGTTTTGGGAAACAAACTGATAAAAAGTCAAAGCTTAACAAAAAATTACTCTCGAAAACGCCAACTCATCAAATGTTGTCATCGTCCATGCCTCCGCACCATATAGCAGGAAGGGAATGCTGAGTGATTTGTAGTGCTTGGCCTTTGTTCGGCGAGAGAAGACTTTACTTTTCAACTATCTACTCAGCACAAATGCGCGGTTCCTAAGGCCAATGATATCAATATAACCAACGTACGCCAGCAGTTGTACATTCTTATTCAGTTCTGCAGGTCGTATTATTTTCTTCAGCAATAGATTAAAGAAATCACACGATATACAGTCACCCTGTCTCAGCCCTGGCTAATTTTCAACAAAAATATCTTTCAAACTACATTCCTCCACAATTAAGAGCTAAACCAGACCTAACTCTCTTTTTGCAAAACTTATTTTAATGGTAAAACCTTTTGAACCCAATATATACATAATTAAATATCTCATATTTCTTCTTACTTCATACTTCTCATGTACATATCAAATTTACTGCCAATGGTAAAATTCGATTTCGATGACTTTTAGTGCCAATATTAACTTGAATTCACGTCTGAAGCATAGGAGCTTTATTGAAGGATTTTTGACGCAATCACTCATGTGCTTTGCGCTACTTCGATGTACCTCTCATTTTCTTTTAATCATATACATTTGTGAACATATTTTATTCATATGCAAATTTATATCTTTCCTGCGCCATACCTTTATGTATCTTTCCTATGTAAGGAAAAAAAAACAGCAGAATGACGAGCTGAGTTGATTTGGTGATGTTCAAGACAATTACTACGCAGGTATTGATCATTTGCCGTAACCGGCCGCACCGGTCGCCTATATCACATAGTTCCCAAACAACAATTTGTGCAGATATGTGATTTTGGGTCATAAATACTTCGATAAAGCAACTAAGAAGCGTGAAATTCGGCATTCTGTTCACATATGATGAACTAAATATTGGTACTAAAAATCATATAAATCGGAAGATTATATTTAACATTTTCAGAACAGATCATATTGTTGTTATTGTTGCAAATTTTATGCTTCTTTCTTTCTCTTAATTTTGAGATTGTGCTTTTCGAAGGTACCGTACTTACTGAACATTTTGTAGACCAGTGTTACGGAATTATCTATCGATTTACCGGGTCTCTTCTATGGGAAGGTATTTAAATTTAAAAAGGATCGTAATTTTTTATAAAAGATGACTTCAAGCTTTTTGTCTTCATGAGTATCTCAATGTAATTTTAAATAGAATACTTAGCTAGAGGCTATTAACAGCAGGACCAGAAAAGTACAAAATAATTTGGAATTTCTGCAGGACGACTGTTGTTCCAATATAAGTGTTACGACCCCCCATGGTGTACAAGAGCAAAAGTGCTGCCTTAAACGTCTGGTACGTATACTAGGTCTAAATAAATGATGAATGGTGTGTGAAACAGCGACAATGGCTATTAGCCTAAAGTGCTTATGTAATTGAAATGTACTGACGAGGTTCTTGTCCTGAGCACTTCCAACGTAGAGTGGGTCCCTTAGTTACATTGGTGGTTAGAATGGTTTGCAAAAAAAAAAAAAATTACTCGTTGCTTTCACTAAGCAACTTAAAATTCTTGTATGTATAACAGAACATATGTTATACCCTTGAGACAAAATCTTCACAAGATAAGAAGGAATCAGATGAGTGCAGGGAATACACACAGGAGAACGAACCGCATGGTTTATTCATAAAATTTGTTAACGTTAAATAAATATTAATTTAATGTTTTCTTTGCGAATTACGTAAATATCTAACTTGTAACTGCCTCATTAACGGCTATGGAATTATGTACCTGTTGGATAGAAAGTACTATAATAAGGGAACCCAGAACTGTGAAGCTATTGAGAAGGATAAGATTCAGTATCCTTAATGTTAAGAATTTGATTCTATAAGATGAACTTATTTCTTCGAGTGGTTTTTAATTCTGAGATAGACCCGAAATCTAGATACCAGATGGATAACATAGGCAGGTAAATGTGGAAAAATAGAAGACCTGTCGGATGCTCTGATTTT
Organism: Neoceratitis asiatica; assembly: GCA_030068015.2. Taxonomy (NCBI): domain Eukaryota; kingdom Metazoa; phylum Arthropoda; class Insecta; order Diptera; family Tephritidae; genus Neoceratitis; species Neoceratitis asiatica. The sequence goes on from CM061528.1 coordinate 69,767,440, forward strand.
CATACAATTAGAATGGAATTAGTTTGTCCATTTTAAGTTTACTACGAATTCCTAAGCAATTTTTTAAGAGATTTTATTCATGTTCACGACACGGAGGTACTGACATTTTTCTTTCAACTACCCTCCATTTGGTACGCACACACATTGTTTGAACTTAAGGTTTTTTGTATTCCTGATCAATGCTGTGGTATTTTTTAGCCAGACGCTGCTGATATAACACTTTACACTCTTTGTAATCATTAAAGCGGAATCTTTTATTTATATACGGGTGCACTTGCACAACTGAACGTTCAATTTATTTGGTACAAAAGATCGGTCTGCTACGATTTGATGCGGGAAGTTGCAACTCACAATGGGCAACGTATAGTAAAACACTGCATTTGCTGCGACGCCACACGTTACGATCATGATTGTGTAATGCTAGCACGAGTTCCGGACATTGATCAACAATACTCAACATAATTTTTCAATACAGCTAAGGCGCACATGTACATATATGTACTTATCCGAACGTACTCGCAACATAGCATTTATGCTGCCTCATCTACTTATACTTTCGGTTCTTTTTATCCATCATCCTTAATAAACATTTAACATACAGTGGCGGACACAAGTCTACAAACACCCGTTGTATTCGTTAAATTAAAACTCCAGAAGGTTTATTGGAAAATGTACTGACAACAAAAATAATTTTCTAATATGAAATAGTAAAGCTATGAAAAAAGCGTAAATCCTACAATGACAAAAGTCTACAAACAGTACAGTTATTTCAATTATTTTCCCTTATCATAAAAAACAAACAAAAATAATTTTTTAACATAAAATAGTGAAGCTATGACAAAAAAAGCGTAAATCCAACAAAGACAGGACATACATAACTTATCTTAGCGCAAAATTTTGATTAATATCAGGTAACCTGATCTTTTTAGCAATTAGTTGGTTCACCGTTTGCATCAATAACAGCTTGAAGCCGTCGTGGCATCGAAGCTACTAAATTTATCAATTCTGAGGGACTAATACTATCCAAGTTTCAATAAGACGTTCTTTGAGTAATGCTGGGCTCAAAATCTGATTTTTTCTAATTTTTCGCTGAAAATTTTCCCAGATATATTCAATAACATTCAAACCTTGGCTTTCAGGTGGTGTGTCTTGGAGCATGATAAAGCAACCAATCCTTAACAATATGGACCGATTGCTTTGGGTGGTTATCCTGTCCAAAGATCCAGCCTGCGCCAAGCTCCTATCTGTCCACCGAAGGCTTCAGAATAAATTCCAACAGTGACTTATATTTTAACCGATCCATATTCGCAATAAAATCAAGCTTTCCAACTCCAGATGCCGCAACCGCTCCCCAAACTATTATCTTGCGCTCACAAGCTTCACTTTTAGTATTATACTTTGGAGTTAAGTGCAGTGTTTGCTTTTCTCCAAATTTTTGCCTTTCCATCGCTGCCGAATATATTGAACTTCGATTTGTCTGCAATCAAGACTTTTTGCCAAAAATCCATTCCCTTGCCTAAATGTGCTCAAGCGAACTCCAATTGAAGTTTATGTTATTTTTTTAATAAGAAGCTATTTACGTGGCTTTCTACTGTGGAAGCCGTTATCGTTTAGAGCTCTTCGAAATCTTCTTAAATTGACACACTTTCTTGATGAGTTTGCGATTTTTTCGATTAATTTTGGAGCAGTAACTTTAGAATCATAATTCACTTCCTTCAGAATAAAAATGATATCCCTTGGAGTCCGTTTATTCGGCCGGCCAACACGCGGCTTTTTTTCGGTGGATCCATTTTTTTCAAAGTTTTTTACAATGGTCTGTACCTTTGGTGGACTTAAGATTTAATTTTTTTCAATTTCACCATACGATTTCTTCTCTTTTCTGTGCTGAATAACCAAGACTTGTACGTCAATGGATATTTCTTTTCGCGGAGCCATTGTTGTGGCTGCTGTGTTTAAACCACAACTAAATTCAATACTAGTAAATTAGAAAATACAATTTAAAAAAAATAGTAGAAAAACGTACCTTACCGCCATAACAACACAACATATCGACATAGCTGCTAGTAAACATGTGGTGTTTGTAGACTTTTGTCAAGGACATTTTTTCACCATAACTGTTTTATTTTATGTTAGAGTATGAATTTGTTTTAATACATGTTATTAGAAAAGGATTTAAAATAAAACTGTATACCTACATTTTTCAGCAAAGCGATAGTTCTTTCTACACAGCGAATACAGGCAGTGTTTGTAGACTTTTATCCGCCACTGTATGTTGCAATGCCGTCGAACAGGCACATTTCTTCGATTATTCATCTCTGCCGAATCTTTTCAACCACCCTTCCACCAATGCAGTACTAGCATTACCGAACGAAAGGTGACTCTGTTTGTGCCATCGCATCGTCGTGGTGGTTTTTGTTATTGCTCTTGATCTGGCTGCCGTTAAAAGTTGTGACTGTGTACTGCTGCTGCTCTGTACTCAAGTCCGGTTATCATCCAGGCACTGCACATTCAGAGAATCTAAGGAAATTTAAAAAGTTGCACTCGTGTTGAATTTTATTAATGAATGTCACGTACCACTGTCAGTCAGAAGTTATTACACTTGCTGCCGACGTCAACGTCTCTGATAAACTTTTAGAATATTAGTAAAATACTTTACTTCAAACTTTTGGAGAAATATTTGTGAAATTACTTGCAACACAAGCTGTTTACAATGCATGATTTTGCAGAGTTTAGTTTAATGAACGAGTATGCAGCAATTTGGCTACTGAAAAGTGGCAAATGGAGTCAACCGAATTAAAATTTACAGTTTAACTGATTATTCGAGGCGCATAAAGGGAGGAGGGGGATGAACTGCAATTATTCAATATCAAGCTCTAAAATTGGTGTTTAGTATGTTAGGTTTTTACCTCTCAAATATATATTTATGTGTACATGTATGCAGTTTTTCTTATGAACTTATTAAACCTTATAATAGAAATCAATAACTTTTAGTCCGTATTTTCCTGTTCCTTTTGATACAAAAAATAATAATAAATAAGTCTAATCTGATCTAATTTTCTCTACAAACATTTCTAATGTAATATCAATTAAACCCTTAATTTTATTCTTATTTTTTACTCCTTATAATTGTCATGACCCTAATGACCCCTTCTTTAAAACAAAACGAACTAATTATTAAAGAAATTTAAATGCTTTTTATTTAATGTGAACTAAAATCGATACAATTAATTCTGAATATAACATGGTGGAGGCCGACTTCTTTTGCAGGAACGAATTCGGTGAACCCAATTTTTGAGCACTTTTTCCACTGAATCAAATCGTATGTCATTAATAGAACGTTCAATATTGACTTTTAATGCTTGTAGATAGACCAATGACTTCAAATAACCCCACAAGAAGTAGTCTAATGGTGTTAAATCACAACTTTTTGAAAGCTATTCAATCTCACAATTTCTTCAAATAATCGAATCTCCAAACCTTTCTCGCAATAATTCGGTGTTGTGTGACACGTTTCCTCGTCTTGTTGGAATCAGATGTTGCTAAGATCAACTTCTTCCAATTGTGCCCATAAAAAGTTGGTTATCATCGATCTATACCGCTCTCCATTGACAGTAACGGTGCTACCAGCTTTATTTCGAAAGAAGTACGGACCGATGATTCCACCAAACCAAAAACCACACCAAACTCTCAATTTAGGTGAATGTAGTGGTTGTTCATGAATAATTTGTGGATTTTCTTCGCACCAGAATCGACAGTTTTGTCTTTTACCGCACCAATCAGATGAAAGTGAGCCTCATCGAAAAATGGCAAAGGCGCACGGAAAGTGCAATTACAGAACAATTATTTTGATAGTCATATTGAATAATTTGTAAACGTGGTTCTTGCGTAAATCTTACTATGATGAAATTGTAAGCAATACTGAATACAATGAAAAAAAAAATACAGATCATGACATAATAAAAATGACCAAAATGACACTTAGAAATCATATCATCCCTATGGGAAAATCCTTTATAAAAACGTGTTCCTGTAGTTGACGAAATAAACGTTGCCCGGGTAAGCTTGCTTTAAGCAAATGCTTAAATGAAAATTTGACAGAAAATACAAGGCTTACCTTAGCGACATGACGTGAAAAAGTAGTAGCACTTATTCAGATCGTTAGTTAGATTTTATTTCGTTATTTAGTAGCTTTTCTGTGAAAATCTTCCCACTTAAGGGTGGTTTTGGAAAGAATCGGAGATCCATAAAATTTTTCTCTCCTACTCTGAGGGCTTAGATGGGATATATAAGTACTGCATACACGTACTTATTCTTGGTAAGGAAAAACCATAATAATTCTAATCATATTGCCTCGTTTGGAGTATATGCTTCGTGATGGCTTTTTCTAAACACTGGAACTTGCCTATAATTCTGTCCGACAACTGGTTGCTGATATGTCGATGGCGCTTCAAAAATCATTTAAAAATTAGCAATTGTTCTTCGCTCCCTTAATTCTTAGCAGAATTGGTTGAAGGAAGTTCGGCCCACATTATCAATTTTGTTTGTTTCGCTCTTATCATTAGGGATCTCTAAAGCCACTATTAGGCGCAATTGTTTATCTCTTAATTAAAGCCTTCTTAATATACGACATCATCCATAGAAATATACTGACCTGAGCAACAACAAGTCATAGAAAGTGTATCAACATGATAGAGTACCCCGATATTCGTACGATTATGTGAATGAGAACACCAGACATAAACATCAGTGCATATTCGTACCCATGTTCTCCAAGAATTGTTGTGACCATAAGTGACAAGATGCAATGGTTGTAAGTTTGTGGATGCAGTCAAACAGGTATTGACGACCGAACCACCGCATGTAGAGTTTTTGCTGTCTTAACAATGCAACAAGCGCTTAAGTGAGAGGCGTATCAATTTACATAATTCTATTACAATAAAATGTTGTGTTAAGTGAACATCAATTTTCCTTATAAGCCAATCAACAAAAAATGCCTAAGCATCTCCGTGCAAAGCAAATAAATTTTGTTTGCTGTTTTCTTCCCAAACATTCTTCGTGCACCAAGATTCCCTAAGAAACGCGCACATTAAACGTAGTTTTAAGTTTCTCTCCAACGCATTTAATAATTAAAATTTTCAACGATTTATTTGCTTTATCCGTTTCAGTTGCTGGCACTGAAGGCTACGCTGTACACTATATTCAATCTAATTTTACAATCCAATATCTGTTTGCTTTCTTTGCTATTTTATTTGCAATATTTGTGCCACGAAACATCGGTCGGTACTGTTGTCTTTGCTGTAGCAAGGGTTGTGGCTGAGCCAATTGTGGAAATTAACCATTACGTCTGGTAGAATTAACATCCAGACATAAAAATTTTACTTTCGTACAATTGTATACACATGTAAATTGAAGTGTGAATTCTTTAGATATTGAATTTGTTCTTGATGTTGTTCTTTCACCAGACTTTCAAGTGTGAGAGTTTTCAGTAGACATTTTAATTGAACTTCTTTTTTCGCTTTTTTTTTAATTTTTCATGACTGAGTATTTATACGTATGTAAATGGCTTTCAGCGAATGAAATATGTGGGAAGATTTTAAGGTCATGCCCGACATAATACAAAAAGATGCACAAGATTAATGGGAGCCAGTAATTTGTTATACACTTTGACTTAATTGTCCCGACTGGGGCTTAAAATTTAATGAAATATGTACTTTATTTAATTTTTTAGCTCATTTTTATTAAATTAATTTATTTACTTAATTTTATTAATTTTTTTTATTTCATATTATATTATTTATTTCTTTTTTAATTTTTATTATTTATATTATTTTTTTATTTTACGCTCAAAATAATTTATAAAATTTTTCTTTTCTTCCACCTGTGCAACGTAAAACATAAATAAATAAAAAGATCTCTAAATAAAACTGAACAATTTAAATTTTTTTGTTTAAAAGATTATTAAAGTAATGATAAAGCAACATTAATAATATTTAATAAAATCTATAATAATTTTTTTCCCTTTTTTATGTGAATAATTCTGACTTTTTATAATAATTTATTATTGTTGTTTATTTTTTTCTACTGTGTTGTTGGCTGAATGTTATATGATGAAGTCATTTAATTTTTTTTTTGCTGATCTGCTGATTTGAAATTGATGATCATTTCATTATCATGCTGCAGTTGACCTAAATTTAGTGGAAGCGGTTGACATCCAGCTGATTGTGCAAGCACTGTTCTATTAAATATATATATATATATATATATACAATTTTAATTTTAGTTCAGATCTACTTACGTTGTATGGGAACGCAATGTAAGACAAATTGATACTGACAGAGGTAAAAATAGCGATTTTACTATACCACTTTTGTTTATTTAGCTACTAGGCCTGCAACCTTTGCACCGACCAAATCTATGGGAGCCTAAATACTCCAGGGTAATAGCCATTGACTTCCATTAATTTAACGTTGCTTGTGGTCAGCTAGCGTTTCTATTTAAACACGTTGCTGCAGAAAACTATTTGGCAGCCATAACTGTTGCACGCCACATTCGGATTTTCTTTGATGATGCGCTTTAGAAAAATTAGAAAAATTGAATCTGATATTGCAACAGCAGCAACATTCGTTGGAAAATGAGATATTTAAACCATTATAAAAGGCAGTGAGCAAAAAGTATTACAAATTCACAAATTTTTTATATGTGTTTTATATCAGCGTGGTTATATTAAATTTCTCATCACGTTCTGCCTTAGCTAAGAATTTTCAGTCGGCTTAAAACGAAAAAAAAAAACAATTCCGTTTGCCTCTACAATTGCTGGTTTATGGAATAACAGTTCTTCCGTGCTTGTTTTTGAAATTAACAAGGTCGTGTTTAAGAATTTAGTTATTTAACGGAATCAACAACAAACATCTTCCAGAAAGAAACCCATGAGATAGGTTAAGCAGTAAAACGTAAGCGTAAAAGTCCTTTATATTTTATGGGGGTTCCTAATAAACGGTTGCTCTTACAAAAATTCAACTATTATATAAACTAAATACTCTAAGATTATAATTTTTCAAAATTTACCAACAGTTAAAACACCACTATATGTTTCAGAATTTATTTTATTTATGGCTTTATAACCGCTGAAGCGATTTTCGACCGAGCTGCTCCTCGAATTTGTGGTGTACGTCTCTATGTTTCTCCTAGAACGGCTGAAAACTTTTTGAAGCTTATATTTCATTTCAGAAATACACGACAATAAAATTCCATGCCCTTAAATTTTAATTCGATTTTATTGCTTTTAACATGGTTGGTATTAAAAACAAATAATTTCTATAAATGTGCTAATTGCTTACCTGCTGTATTCGATCCGTAGAGTGTCTACAATGTACAAACAACAGTCGAGAAAGACCTAGCTAATACTGAGACTAAATCACAAGAATAAGTAATAAGTAAGTTATGCAAGTGACTGACCAAGCTTAGTTTATCATCTCCATTTAGCTCAACATTATTTGTTCTAAAAGAACATTTGCAATTATCTGAATTCCAATATAGAGGAAGATACCGTACATATTTTTGCATAAAATACAGTCAAAGTTTAGATTTAAGTTTGTTTTCCTGAAGTTAATTAATTATTTATCAAAACAAAGGGCTTAGAGCTTCCAAAGAGTATATCTATGTAATGGGTGAGCTTAATTCTTTGTGATAAGAAAACTTCATATTCTTAGTACAAAAGTTTTAGATGCACTGAACTTACTAAATAGAAAAAATAATTTCAGTTTAAATGACGACGTCCGATGTAGTGAAGGTCATCAGAAATAACATTATTTATTTTTATACCCAAGGCGTATTTAGGTAGATGCAGTACGGTAGCGAATTAAAGCTTTTCATTCAATCAGCCTTGGGATTGTTAAAATTAAACTACTGAAACTGTTCAAAGGATTGTGGAGACCATGATGACTGGTAATATTCTATCCTAAGTTTTTGAAATTGACTTGAATGTTATTTTTCCAGAATGTTTTTTTGTAACTTCAACACAACGGTATCTCTTATCAATATCCTTATACATGTGTTATTAATTAATTAAGCCCAACGGGGGCGCCATCCGCATAACATACGGAATTTGCCGAGTCATGAAAGCAAGAGTTTGTTAAGCGTTGAGATTTAAAACTGCTCAGCTACAGAAAACAAATTCATTAACTGAAATATAAGATTATTTATACTACAATAGAAATTTAGTGAGTTACTTGTTAAGAGAAGTTAGTATAGTATTTTTCATCACGAAAAGTGAGTCTGTCAAGTCGAATATGCTGAAATAAAAATTAAAATCTTGACATAAACGCTTAAACGGTTCATATAGTTCAAAATTTGTTTTACAAGATTTTACAAGTTGCTCTAAATTGTCGGGATAATCGGATGGGAACACTAAAATTTACTTCACCTAAGAGAAATGAACTGCAAATCAGTCCATTTAGATGCTTGACTAAAAAAAATTATTTCTAACAGTTTTCTACGGCTAGAAAGTGTGGTTAAATTTATAAGTTTTAAGCGACTAGTATACGGAGGCAGATTTTGACGGGAATCCCAGTACCAATGACGCAAAGCGAACAACTAAAACTATTTTGAACCAACTCAATTTTATCAGAATGGATTTTATAATTGTTGGCCTGATGCAAAAAGTATTTTCGTAACATAAGTGTCTCTGAATTCTTTAGACCACCGCTTTACAAAGGCAAGGACACCTTTAGCTTTCAACACAGTTATATTAATAAGAAGATTGAAGTTGAGTTTGGTATCCATTGTTACAACCAAATTAACAAAATTGCATACTTGCTCTAGACTATATGTAGATGTTTATTTTGTAAGCCGGCGATTGAACTTTTTTCGTGTAAATAACATGGTTTGTTAAGGTAAAGAGGCAAAAACATCTTTGATTAATTGAGGTATATGATTGGAAAAGCTTTACATCATCGGCATATAATAAAATCTTTGAATATTTTATAACCTAAGAAAAATCGTTAAGAAATAACAAGAACAGAATCGGTCCCAGGTGGTTACCTTGCGGGACTCCGGATGATACATCAATTATATCATAAAATGTATCGTTAAATAACGCTTTTTGAGTCCTGTTACAGAAAGAAGAAAATCTAGTTTTTAATAAGTATTATATGATTTTCTCTGTCGAATGCTTTATTGAAGTCAGTATATATAACATCAGTATTCTTGTTTTCACTAAATCAATTTGAAACTTGAGTAACAAATTCCAGCGAATTAGTAAGAGTAGATTTGCCTTTGCAAAACCCATGCTGGGAACTAGAAATTACAGGAAGTATGGAAAAAGTTAATTGGGCAGTAATTATGGCTTAAAAAGTTTAGGTATAACAGATATCTTTGCTATCCCTCTATAATTTTCAATTGAAAATCTATACCATTCTTATGCAATGGAATTATAAATGATATTTTCCATATCAAAGGGAAAATGTCTTGTTTTAGGTCCCTACAAATTTTCAGCAAAATATTTAAGAAAGCATATTAGAATTATGTCAGAGCCCTAACTGAAATAGATCTTTAAAGCCTTTAACTGGCATAAATCATCTTCGGGAGAAACAATTGGGTTGTTTATTGAGCTTTGAGGATAAAAATTTTCTTGATGGAAAAAATTGTTTCCAGGTGAATTTATAGAGTAATTAGACGTGAAAAATTGTGCAAACACATTTGAGATATGATGAAAGTCACTTGATGTAGTAGATTTATATGTCTCGGCGCATGGAAACAAAGAGACTCTTTGTTTGGAGTTAACGAAATCATAAAACATCTTAGGATTACTAACAATGTTCCTTTTAACCTTAGTAAAGCAGTCGTTGTAACATTTTTTGCTAAGTTCAAAGTACTTACGACGTAGCTTTGAGTATTTTATATAGTCTGTAGGCCAGCTAGTTTTTTTATATAGTTTAAAAGCTCGAGATTTTCTGTTTTTTAACAAATTTAAATCTTTTGTGAATTATAAATTGGTGCACTTAGTTGAAGCACGTGCACGTTTTGGTACAGAATTTTCAAACAATTTTACAATTGTATTATTAAAATGAAGAACACTTTCCTCGATATTACCTTTATAGACAGGCCAAATCAATGTGGACAGTTACTGATTTAACTTTTTTAAGTTAGCTTTTGCAAAATTAAAGCAAGAACTAGAACGAAAACGAGATGCCGGGTTACCAACCCGAAGGCTGTCCATGACTTCAAAAATTAACTGCAAAGCAGAATTATATGTATCCTCTGGTAGAACAAAAGGATCGCACCGATCCACAGAAAATTTGTAAATGTTGTCAACATACACTAATTGTGTTGGCTATCAAATATACCCGTCTTAGCTTTTTGTGCTTAGGCAAGAAATCTTTCCTCTTATACAATGAAAACATTGCCCATTTGTATACCTTTCATGAATATGAAATAGTATAATAACTTTGGACCTAAGTGTGTAAGTACCAGAAGAAGAAGAGATATAACCATCAAAATGTAACCATCAGGACAGACGGGTTTCTAGTTTTGGTCCGACCAACATAAAAAATTATAGAAAATTAATTGAATTAGAAAATTAAATTAATTTCACAAACTGCGTTTGCCCCTCGGCCGGGTATATCAACACCTCCAAGTGTATATATTTCTGATATGAAATAAAGAGCTCGTCACAAAACCCCATTAGCAGTTCGGAGGCAACTTAGTTTAAGCTATAGATAGGTGGATTGTTGGAAAATCATTATGACGCACACCCCAAATTGGAGGTTCTCCTCCAATTTAGGCCGAAAATCATTTCAACGGCTACAAGTGCCAATTATCTTTATATCATGAAATGGTATATTTATTTTGGTCCCAAGAAAGAGAAAATTTGTTTCAATTTCAGCGAAAGAAAATTTATTTTAAATATATAAACTGCTAAGCTGATTTGGCAGATTGTTGTTGAAATATAATAGTATTTATAATAATTAACTAAAAGTGGCAATAAAAATTTGGTTTAATATTCACTAATAATGATAATATTTAATCTGTTACAAATCACACCATCATAACACTTAACATTTAAATATATTTGCCGGTTTAAACAGTTCGACGTAGCACTTTTTTTCCTTTTGTGCGTTGTATTTGCCGATTATTTTTGAATTCGAGAAAAATTTCTCGATCACTATCTTCATACCATAATCTTATTAAATAACTATTTTCATGTAAAATGTACTCGCTACATTTAAAATAATAATTAAAAAAAATTTTGCAACTATTAACATGCAAGCGTTCTTTATATCTAAATGAAATCCATCTTCATTTAAAAGTTATACAATACACTGATCCTCATGATTGAGAAGTGAAACCATCAACCTCAAAACAAAACATTGATGCACTTCGTGAGAAAGTGGCACATGTTTAAGCATTTAGAATTTTCCTAAATTAATTTGTGTATCAAATGTCACAAAATTTGAGCGGGCTTAAATCACCTTCTAAAAGTACCACCATTTACTCGTTATTTTACGGATTATATGTATGTAGAGCACCATAGCGCAGGGGTTGTTGGTAAAAAAGGCATGCGTATCATGGAACTTCTAATTCCTTAATTGTCTACAAATACTTCACTTGACACGTAGAAGTAGAGGGTTGTTTTGAGTGGCGAGAGTCAATCGGAGTCGAAAAGTTAAGCGCATAGGCGTATGGCAGTCATCTCTACATTAGAGATAATATACTGCTTCGGTGTGTGGACTGAAGAGACAATAGGATTAATTAGCCATGCCTTAAAAACTGTCAGTGTAACAAACATTTTTATGATGATTTGGCAAGTGAAAACCGGTTTATAATTAACAAATGCAAAAGAAAGTGTACCATAGCTAATTTATAAATATTACAATTATTTGAGTTCCTTCAAAATTTTGTTTTTTAGGCAAAATATACTTTTTGTTTACGCGAGGAGCGTAAATTCTGGCATAACTTTAGGCACTAGCTAATTGCTTCCGGCCATTTGAGTTTTTTTCATTTTGGCATATTTGTATGTATGTTCTCAAGTGGTCAGTGAAGTGAGACGGCTAAAGTGCTTATTGTTTGCAATAGAAATCTTCATCTCTTTCCAGATCATAGATCTAAATTTATACTTATCTGATCCGTTTTGCGTCTTCCCATCCCTGCTGTATAATTTCAAACATTCTCTCCACCTGCTTAGATACTTTTAAAATTATGTAATTCATTTTAACTTATTCTTCTAATTTTTCCTAATTTATTTGCTTTTCTGGAAATATGTCATTAGAAAATTATGTTAACCAATATATGTATTTAAAATAGAATTGTTAAAAGAAAAACATTAAAAAAAAAGGTTTAAACCTGTATACATTAAAATAATAAGAATAAAATACGAATGACGCTCAAAAAAGGCGGTGTCCTGCAACAATAATATTAAGTTTTTAACCCAGTAGTTAGTTTGCTTGGATCCTTTTTATTTAATTTTTTCAAGATATTTTAATATTTAAGTTTAAAAAGCTTTCTTCAAAGATTAAGCAATACCTGCTTTTGGACTTTAAGGATAATATAAAGCTTGGTGACCGAATTTCAAAGATAAAAGGTCAAAAACTAAGAAAAAGCGAGCTGATAAGTAACAACGGCCATTGAAGCAATAAGGTATGTATTTTCTAGATAGCCAGCAAGGACGGGTACAAAGGATTTCGTACTTACTAAATGCAAACTCATGCATCCAACTAAACTAAACTTCAAAGCTGAACGAGTATTATATTTTTACAAATATAAACCACCTTCATTATAATTTATATAAAATAATATTACTTACGCTTTTTAACATCTGATACGATTTTCAGAAGAACTCCTCCTCCATTTGTGGTATGCTCCTTGTGGGACGACCGCACTTAAAAAATTTTATTAGAAAAATTAATTTTCTATAATTTTGGATGTTTGTCGGACCAGGACTCGAATGGTAGAACGCACTGCTAACCACTCTGCTATTGCAGCTACAAAATTTGCCGAATGGAACACTTTAATCTGCGCTTATGCACAATATGATTGAATGAACAAGAATCGTTTGCAACCATATGGATGTTACCGCGTCAAACTCAAAGCGGACTATATACTAACGTGAATGATCTATATCTTTATCCAAATATAAATATAAAACATTTCGCGCAAAGACAATATTTTATATGTAATCTAGACAAAAACTTAACAACATACTAAATTTGAAGCAAATCGAACTAGCTCCTTGGTCCATTTCCGGCTTTTGCTTTTCTTAGTATAAATATATGTACCTTCGTACGAAAATTAAACAAAATCGAACTAGAAAAATATGGCTCTCAATAAGATCGGTATCTGGTCATGCTACAGAAAAGAAAGAAATTTCAAGTAAACCAATCCCTAAGCTCTATTTTTTTTTTTTTTTTTGAAGTGATCGGCTTCAGATCCACTTCATGGAAGAAAACGTAGTCGTTATATTAATTTAGAAAAAAGCTAACTGTATATTAAATTTCAAAAAAATCGAACCATAATTGGATTTTTTGGAATAGCTCGCCCTCAAGTCCGCTTTCCTGTAGAAAAAATATCAATTTCAAGTAAATCGAACAATAAATAAGAATTTTCGTTCGTTCTACTTTCGTTCCTTTTCGACTTTCGACAATTTTCATAAAAACCTTCTCTTGACAGAGTTGTCAAAATGCATACATATGAGTATTGTTTTACATGCATTAAAGTGAAAAGAATCGAAATTAATCAAAATATCGTCGGTGAGGTAAAATCTACAATACCCGGTCATACGTGGTTCTGGCTTACTCTATGTTATTCAATTTTCATTATAATTGATATCAGAAAGAAATATAAAGAGCTCTGATTAAACATCAATGTTTCGATTTAAGCCAAATGCACCATTCGGATATATGATTATATACAATACCCTTACGTATAAGAATAGCTTGTAACCGCAGTAGCAGAATAATAACCAATTTTGGGAAACAAAAATACTACTTTTAAGCGTTTTATCTGAATATTTAACCTTATGGACCATAAATAAATAAATAAATAAATAAATAAATAAATAAATATATATATATATATATATACATATATATATATATATATATTTTCCACCTTCTTCACATAGCGATATATATATATATATTCAAATAGATTGGTCCACTTCTGAAAAAAAATTATTTCAATTAAAAAGAAATGTAAATACGGGTCACTCCACTCCTGTTTCCCTCACCGGTGTGAAAAACAGATTACGTCCTATTTCATAAGAATAGGTAGGTAATAAGTTAAATAAATGAATTTAATTAATTAAATGTTAAATTATAAACTAAAGAATAAACTAAAGGAGTGTTTTACTACATACTTATATATATAGATTTGCTCTTATTTAAACTTATTGAAAAATAAAAACGTAAAAAGAAGAGTTATTTAATAGCTACACAGGGGCATTCGTAAATGTTATATAGATATATTACATATTTTGGCGAAGCAGGGTTTTAATGCATAAGTACTTATCATGGCACAGGCATCCGTTTTAAAAAATGTTTGAGTATTGCTCTTACGAAAGTAGCCATACATATTCTTTTATATGCATATATAAAAATATTTTTTGGGTTCTTGATATTTTATTCCATGTTAGAAATACGTTAATTTCTTATTTGAAAATAGAAATTGTAAAGCGGTATTTTCATATAATTTTTTTTATTAATTTTGTTTCCGAACACCTTCGATTTTGTGGGAACACTGTCTGTGCTTTGTGTGTAATAATTTCATAAATATCAATTAATTTGCATCTAAAAGATTCATAGGAAGAGGATTTTTTCTTTTATTGAAGAAACAAGAAGCAGAATCGCAGATGATCTTCCTTTCAAAAGAAAGCTTCCAAATGAAATGTGAAGGAACGTACTAAAAGTATAAAAAAGTAAGGTATTTCGACTTACTTTGAAGGACAGTAATTTTCAATTAGAACGCTGGAATCACTATGTAGCTTATTACGTGGATGAAGTAAGGTTGGATATTCTCGACGAGTCGAAAAAGTATAACGTGGTTGAAATTAGGCAAAGTAAAAATTTGGCATTATCGTCAATTTTAAATTCAAGGTGAAGTGCATCAACATTTAAACTGTATAAAAAAATAATCTTTTATTTGGATATCAGCGTTTTGCAGCGAAACAATAATTTATCGCCCAATAAAATCTGAATTTGATAAACAACCAAGCAAAAAGGTTAGAAATATTAAAAGAACAAAACGACTATTCTGCGTCATAATATCAACTTTTCTTTATCAATTAGGTATTTTTTTAAGATTGTATTAAAGAAGAGAAAACGAATAATTTTGTTTACAAAGGTAATGCCTTAGGAACTTGTTTGTAGTCTTTATATACAACTTTATAATGCATACAACATTAATACACATGTATAATCATACATATGTATATATTGCTCGCGAGTTTTTATACATACCTAGTGATATAAGCATTTATATTTGTGGATCTTATTTCGCTTAATTAATTAATTGCATTCTTTCGAACTTAGGTGGTCTTTAATAAAATATCGTTTCGGTGCTTAACTGTTTCCTTAGTTGTGGGTAAAGTCTTCACATTATTATACAACTCATCCACAATTAGTTCTCCCTAGTATTTTACATGCCCTGAAGTGAACTTACTTAATTAAGTTCATTCTTTTTATCTTTTTATCCTTTTTATAAAGACATACATACGTATGCATGTATAGTTTATCTGAGAAAGTTAGATTATGAATTTAGAAATGCAGAAAAGCTGTTTCTGTGTTTCGTGTATTATGTAGGTGTTAAATTTTTCTTTGCTACTTATTAATTAATTAAGCCCAACGGTTACCCTCCTTCCGACCAATCGACATGAGGAGTGCCTTCCGCACAACGTACGGAATTTGGCGAATCATGAAAGCAAGATTTTGTTAAGCGTCGAGATTTTAAACTGCTCAGATTCAGAAAACAAATTCATCATGAAAAATAAGATTATTTATACTTACGTAGGAATTTATTGAGTTACTTGTTAAGAGAAGTTAGTATAGTATTTTTCGTTACGAAAAGTGAGTCTGTCACATCGAATGTGGTGGAATAACAATTAAAATCTTGACATAAATGATGAAACGGTTAATATAGTTCAAAATTTGTTTTACAAGTTTTTAAGATTAGTGGTCTAAATTGGCGGGATAATCGGATGGGAACATTAAAATTTACTTCACCTAAGAGAAATGGACTGCAAATCGGTCCATTTAGAAGCTTGACTAAAAAAATTATTACTAATATTTCTCTACGGCTAGAAAGTTTTAAGCGACTACGAAGGAAGATTTTGGCGGGAATCCCAGTGCAAATGATGCAAAGCGGACAACAAAAACTGTTTTTGAACGGACTCAATTTTATCAGAATGGATTTTATAATTAGGGTTCCACTACCGAACCGTACTCCAATATTGGTCTTACTAATAAGGGTCTCTGAATTCTTTAGAACACCGCTTTACAAAGGCAAGGGCACCTTTAGCTTTCAACACAGTTGTATTAATATGAAGATTGAAGTTGAGCTAAGTATCCATTTCTAGACCAAAATCGACAAAATGGCATAATTGCTCTAGACTATGGTTGTTTATTGTGTAAGGTGGTGATTGAATATATTTTCGTGTAAATAACATAGTTTTACATTTATTAATGTTAAGAGGTATACCATTGTTATTAAATCAAGTTAGTAAACTTTAATTGTTCAAATCGGTTTTTAAAAAACATCTTTGATTAATTGAGGTATATGATTGGAAAAGCTATACATCATCGGCATATAATAAAATTTATGAATATTTTATAACCTAAGACAAATCGTTAATAAATAATAATAACAGAATCGGTCGCCATTGGTTACCTTGCGGGACTCCGGATGATACATCAATTATATCAGAAAATGTATCGTTAAATAACGCTTTTTGAGTCCTGTTACAGAAAGAAGAAAATCTAGTTTTTAATAAGTATTATATGATTTTCTCTGTCGAATGCTTTATTGAAGTCAGTATATATAACATCAGTATTCTTGTTTTCACTAAATCAATTTGAAACTTGAGTAACAAATTCCAGCGAATTGGTAAGAGTAGATTTGCCTTTGCAAAACCTATGCTGGGAACTGGAAATGAAAGGAAATTTGGAAAAAGTTAACTGGGCAGTAATAACGGCTTCAAAAAGGTTAGGTATAGCAGATATCTTTGCTATCCCTCTATAATTTTCAATTGAAAATCTACTACCATTCTTATGCAATGGAATTATAAATGATATTTTCCATGTCAAAGGGAAAATGCATTGTTTTAGGCATGCATTAAAGATGTTTTTTAAAGGACGCTACAAATTTTCAGCACAATATTTAAGAAAATTGAAAGAACTCTTTAAAGCCTTTAACTGGCATATCACATCTTCGGGAGAGAAAATTGGGGTGTTAATTGAGTTTAGAGGATAGAAATTCACTTCACGTACAAAATTGTTTCCAGGTGAATTGATAGAGTAATTAGTAGAGCTCCAGATACCCGGGTATCGAGCATTGCGAGCAGTTCGATGCTCGCTCGATACTCGCTCATTGCTCAACTGCTCAGCAGAACAAAAAAATTTAATTTTGTTAGTCAAAATTTCTTTGGCGTTTCAATAATTTTTACACTTTGTATAAATAAATTTAAAATTATTTAAATAAAGTTTTGAGAAAAATGTCTAATTGTTTGTCAAAATGCTCGAAATGCTCGTGCTCGGCTCAAAATTTTTTCGAGTAATGAGCAATGAGCAGTTGTGCGAGTGCTCGTTGCTCAAATGTTCGCACGGCCTGAAAATGTTTGAGAAAAATCTGAAGCTATAGTAATAAGACTTGAAAAATTGTGCTAACATATTCGAGATAAGATGAAAGTCACTTGATGCAAAAGATTTATATGTCATGGCGGATGGAAACAAAGAGACTTTGCGTTTGGAGTTAACGAAATCATAAAACATCTTAGGATTACGTATAATGTTCCGTTTAACCTTAGTTAAGTAATTTCGTAGTAACATTTTTTGTTAGGAGTTTAATTTTATTAAATATAGTTTCCTTAACTTCATAATTTTCTAATGAGTAAGAATAGCAAATATTTGAATATTTAGACATTTATTCATTACTTGCTCTTACAATATCCTTCCACACGGATTGTATTTGCTTGAATTATTTTAGAGACAGATAAATTTAAAAATATCGGCTACCATTCAAAATAACTTGAACTGGATAATACGGTGACACGTATTTATATTATTTATTGCCTTCTTATTGCGGTTGCGTACAAAATAGAACCTATATAAAACGTTAGACCCCTTTCAATTATGGTAGAAAACGTTTTTCTACCATATGGTTCAATCACTCTCATTTCCCGAATCAAAACAGTCTCATATCTAATACCTTCCTGGCTTTATTTTAACTATACATGCATAAATCAAGACTTACTCTGTAGTTCGGTTTTAAAGAAAATTTGTTCGAATTTGTTTTATCTGATTATCGGACTCTTCTTTAATTGAAATTTCTTGCTCGTGTCAAAAGTGCTATTATCGTCTTTGGGATCATATGCCTTGAATGCATTAAAAAAAAGCGTTTTGCCACTCAGTTAGTGATTGTGTATGTTTTACGCTTCTAACCATGCATATTTGTTCCACCATTATTATTGGCTTATTCACTTGTTTAAAAATATGAGCTGTTGAATACTAACCGCAAAGATCTTGGCGAGATGTTGGCTCTAAGTTTTCACAGCCGAGGAAGTCTTCTGCAATAACAGTTGCCAGCCGATTCGGATGCACTTTAATCAGTTGGTGAATAGCAGTGGTGGTGGAATGATGTGACACTTAAAGAAATATATTACATTTCGTTTCTGTCTAGATATAATATATTTACGTACGAGTACATTTGTAGGGGTGATTTCGCTATTCGCGTGCAATGTGCATGTGTACCATCTCAGTTGGCACAAAATAATTCATATGGTTCGCAAAATACGTTGCTGCCTAAAAGTTACCTAGAGAGATCCTTCGAAGATTTTAAATAAAATTGTAACTAGTAATAATCAAGTTTGAAACACATCTGACAAGGGCGTGTCCATAAACCACGCGGCCATATTTTAGACCTCCCGGGACCCCTCTCTGCCCAGCTCTTTGGAAAATAGTTTTGTTTTAAGCTAGTTTTCATTTTATGCTACACGCTACTATTAAAATATATTTTATTACAAATATTTGCAAAACAAATACATCTGATTCTCATTTTTTAATTTAAGAGAAGTTAAACAAAATTGATGTCTTATTTTACAAAATTGTTTCGATTCATCACGATTTCATATTAATAAACTTTTTATGTTATTATTTCTTTAATCTCAAATATAATTTAATTTTATGAAATATATTTAAATAGTGTAACCACGAAATAATTTAAGAACTTTGACCAACATGTTTTAATATTTTTTACATTAAGTAAAAAATATTCTAAGATACTACATCTGAGAACTATTTCGAAAAATAATTAATGTTTGTTAAGTAGAGTTTATACAGATCGACTTTTGTAGTTGAAATTCTTGGATTGTTGGGAAGAGAGCAGCGATTTTAGAATTTTAATTTGTTTCCCTATCCTATCTTTAAAGCTTTAAATATCCAATCTCAAAAATTATGCTTATAAAAATATTCGCTTTTCGACGAATTATTATAAAATATAATTCTATATGAAGTCCGTTGGGAGCTACGACCTTAAGGTCGTTATTAATACTAAAAATTTATTCGTGTACCTGGGTCACAGCTAAACAAAATATTGTATTTGAAACTATACAAATTAATAATTGTTGTTTTTAGAATGAGTTTTCTTCCAAGTTTCTTTAAATAACAAATGTGAAAAAAAAACTTCGCGAACTAATTGAGCAAGTGCTTGTATCATCAGGATATTTCGATAATGGTTGCCACCAAAATCTACCTTAACACTTTTTTTTATACACAAATTTTGCCGGAGCGTATGTATCTATCGTGTAAAAGAGAATTATGTATAATTAGTAACAGTTCATAAACCATGTATTAAGCACAATTTATTAATCTTAAACTTTGTAGCTTTGCTCTCACCTTCTCCACCCGGCTCTAGCATAGCGCAAACTAATCCCCTCTTTCCTCTTGATCGACCTGCGTGGCTTATGTATACTACGTCAACCGGAATCATTAAGGATTTGATTGAGAAAATGGGCTGAATTTCAAATACCTTTTCGCCTTTTTATACTGAATACTCAATTTATTGATATGCAATAAAATAATGATTTGTCAGCAATTTTAACTCTCCTTATTGAATCCGTAAAATTTGGTTTTCTATTAAGCTACAAGCGCTATATATAGGAAATAAAATAAACATTTATTTGAAAATCTAATCTAATCTTGAAAATCTAGTTTAATATTATTATTTTGATACATAAAAAAGATTTAAACGAAATCACATGCTTATATATTTGCATATATGACCCTTTATAAATTCTTATGCGATTTTCATTCATACTTCTTCTTCAATTTGTAAGTGCATATAGCCATATAGCTGTAAGCCACTTCTGAACAGTTGTTGGACACCATTTCAGATTCACACGGTTGAATAAAAACGACCATTTCGGATGAAAAAATTTGATCAGTTAGCGTTGGGGCAGTTGTCAAAATAAATCTTATTTCATTTTTACCCGAAAGAAAATGATGTCATCAATGTTAAGCATTTAAATTCAAGTGTGTTTGTGCCGTTTTGACATTAAAATTTCCTTTCGTTTCGATAACAAGGCACCGAAACGAAGCATCTCTGCTCTGACCCGAAACCATCATCATTCGCATACTCAAATTATTCACTTGTCTATTTCGCTCATCTAAAAATAAGAAATAAATTAATATCATAAAGTTTTACATAAAAATACAAAAGTCTGCGATAAATTAAACAATTTCCTTAACTTTGTCACAATCTCTGTAAAAAATTAAACTTGGAAGAGGCAAAAGGTACGCTACGGTCACGGCTGCATACTTTCTTATGAAAGGTGTTTTTTATAGAGGTCAAAGATGACTAGATACGAAACTCTCTAAAATGTAGATAAATTGCGTTCCTCGATTATTTTCTTTGTGCTGGTAACAAAGCCAAATAATGAAGCGCACCAGTTTTCATCAGAAAACCATTTTAGGTTATCAATAAATTTTCATTGAGCACGATAAATTTGTATGTTAAAATTAAGAACAAATGTTGTTTGTATTTATTGAAGTCAAATATTTTCCAAGCACAGATGTAAAGGTGCAGAAATATTAATTTTTACAATTTTTTATTATCAAAAAATGCCCAAAAATTTTCCAGAAATCCCAAAGTGAAACTTTTTCATCGCAGTGGCACGGTTTGAAAATGTTATAAAAAATGTGGATTTTCAGAGCGCTCTCACGAAATAAAGAGTTTCGTATCTAGTCATCTTTGGTTTGGTTTGGAAAATGATCATGAATAGACTCACGCCTGAACAACGCTTGCAAATAGTGCAATTTTATTTCGAAAATAATGGTTCTGTGCGGAAAACGTATCGCGCACTACGTCCATTTTAGCGATGTTTAGCGATGAAGCGCACTTCTGGTTGAATGGCTACGTCAACAAACAAAACTGCCGCATTTGGAGTGAAGGTAATCCTCAAGTGTATGTTGAAACACCGTTACATCCAGAAAAACTGACTGTTTCGTGCGCTTTATGGGCTGGTGGAATCATTGGTCCGTACTTTTTCAAAAACGATGGTGGCCAGAACGTTACAGTCAAATGGTGATCTGAATTGAATAACCATGATGTCCAGGAGATGTGGTTTCAACAAGACGGCGCAACAAGTCACACAGCTCGTGCCACAATATATTTATTGAAAGACACGTTTGGTGACCGCCTAATTTCACGTTTTGGACCTGTGAATTGGCCTCCAAGATCTTGTGATTTAACACCGCTAGACTACTTTCTGTGGGGCTATGTAAAGTCATTGGTCTATGCGGATAAGCCACAAACGCTCGACCATTTGGAAGACAACATTCGCCGTGTTATTGCCGATATACCGCCACAAATGTTGGAAAAAGTCATCGAAAATTGGACTTCCAGATTGGACTACATCCGCGCCAGCCGTGGCGGTCATATGCCGGAAATCATATTTAAAATGTAATGCCACAAGATTACCTTTCGGATAAATAAAATTCATGTCAATCGAATAATCCATCGTTGTTTTATTTCAACTTAAAGTTCTATACCTCTATAGAAAACACCCTTTACCAACACTGTCGACGTAGAAGACACTGCAACAAGAGCATCAAGTAATACCAGTAAAAGCAACCTAATATAGATGCTGTTATTTTAATTCTATAGTTGAATGTTTTCACACCTTCTGCATTGCGGTTAATTATCGCCTATAAATGAAGCATCACAGTGTTGGCAACATATCAACAGCAGGAATGCCAAGTACCCCGAAACTTTCAGACAAAAACAGTAAAGATTACATACATATTTGTTAATTATTTTAACTTTTAGTTCAGGATAATTCGATCTCAATAGATTTTTGTTATTGGAAATTTTTGTTTTTCAAAATTATTATTATATTAAATAGATGCATATACATATATAGATATATGTAATATTAAAAATTTATATGATTTCAAAATTTTCTTTTGGAAAAAGTTTTGCTCTGCACTAGAATGAATTAAAAAATAATATAAAGTTGCGAGACTGCTTTTACAAAAAATTGTCATTATTAAGTGTTTTTTATGACATTTCTTCACCCATGTTCCAAATTTCAGGCAAATTGAAGCATAAAAAAAATTTATTTCAAAATGGTTGGTCCCATATCCACTTTTCGCAAAATCCTCTCATTACTTTTTCTTTTTTTAATTTTATCTATTTCATTATTTTTTTATTATTTTGTAATGACTTTATATTCTCAACATTTCATATGCATTTTTTTTTACTTTTTCTTGTGACATGAATTGAGAGCCAAAAATTCTTCCATGAATAATTACCGTTAGAAGTTAAGGCAATATTGTTGCTCAAATTTTTAGTTAATTCCACTTATGGACTAAATTCGATTGCATTCGATTACATCAGGTATCCAGATAAATTAAATCAGTGAATTCGAATAATCTGCCATTAATAATGGAACTAATGTTATGGCATTTGTAGCACATGTTTTTTTTTAATGTTGCATGCAACATTGTAGTCTTTAATGGGCGAACACAATTATTGACCACCTGTAAAATGGTTGTGATGGTGAAAGGAAAACAGTTTGAAGTTCAGTGAAAGAGCTCGCACATTTGAAAAAGAAATTATTATCTATTCAAATGAATTCAATCATAATAAAAATGGTTAGCTTTTCATACTACGATTCGGAAGGCCTGAGTTCGAGTTCAGGTTTGAGCAATATCAAAAATAATAAAAAATGATGTTTTCTAATTGCGCTCGCCCCTCGTCAGGGAAAGCCTAGCCATTCGAGTGTATTAATGATATGAAATAAAAAGCTTCTCATAAAAATCCATCGGCCGTTTGGAGGCGGCTTAGAATAAACTGTAGGTTCCTTCATTCGTTGGTAAAAACATCAGGACGCAAAACCACAAATCGGAGGAAGAGCTCGCCAAAAAAAATAAACGCTGTAGCGGTTACAAAGCGCTAAATATATAGAAAATATTGGCCAGTTGAAAGTGCTATACCTGTTTTAAAATTTCGTATGATTATGCTTTACAACTCAAAAGCAATTTACAGCTTTGCACTCGGAACCAAATTTTGTTATGTATTTCGTTTGGCTTTATGGATTTTGCTTTTTGTATACATTTTCTAATTTCCAACCATAGTCACAAATTATTCCTTTAATAGCCTGCTTTAGATTCGAACTTTCGCATAAAGATAACTAACAGCTGTGATTTAATCTGTGAAATAAAACTCGGCTTTACTACAAAAAGTTAAAAAAAAACACGCAACTAATTGCATTAGATGTAAGTCAAACAAGAAAAAACTTGCGTCCATATACAAACTCTGTCTTTTTTTGCGAATATTAAATGGGACACCCACTCAGGCCTGCATGTGGTAGTTTTTGCGGCAGAATTTTAATGGTAATCAACATATTCGTGTTTGCAATGTCTTAATATGGATTCCTTCGTACTGCGCGAGATTAAAAATTCAGTATAAACGCTGGCAACAAATTCAAATAATATATTTGTAATTTGTTTTTGATAATTGTTCTTCTTCTTTTAAACACTGAGTGTTTCTTCGGTTTGAACGCCGCAAAATAGATTGAGTTGAATACACATTTAGATAAGAAAAGTAATTTACTTTCAAAAAGTTGGTAGTTCTCCTCTCCTTTATTTCCAAATTGATTTTGAAAATCTTATTTTAAATGTTAAATATTTTATTAATCACATTGGATATATATTTAGGCACGCTCAATCCAAATTTTGCTCTTTGTGATGTCTGGATATTTTCAATCTGGATCAAATTCTTCTTTTCCTTCCACAACATCTTCTGGAAGGAACTTCAAATCGTAATGGGTTATCAGTATCCCTGTAAATTCTTTAAATATCTGCTAGAATGTGGTAAAAGCTTTAGGCGAATCTGCTTAAACCTACCGCGCCTGACAATAATTTGTATTGAATTTCCCTCTGTGACAATATCAGGGTATGCAAATACCTTTTAAAATTTATTCGTTTTTAACACTTACAGTCGGAGTACCATAAATCTAGTGCTGATAACCAATTGTTTCCTGGTTATCAACCCCAACGTTATACAGCAATGTTTCCCTGCTTTTAATGCAACAAAACGTAATCAGAAAAACTAAGAAGTATTGGCCACGTTTACAAGTTTCACCATTCTAACGTGGATTCTGCATATGTGGTAAGGGCTGCCAATGTAGAAAAGCAAAAGCCTGATAATTCTGATACTTCAATTCCGTTTCGTAGTGTCAAAAACTTAAGTTTCATTACTGAAAGTTCCAATATAAAGATTAAAGGTTAGGTGGTTATTTTTTACCTATTTACTTTCAAATAAATAATGAAAGAGGAAAGCCAAACCCTCTACGAAAATACCAATTTCTCGTACTGCTTCCTTGTTGCAGATTTCTTGAATCGCTTGCAGGCCTCTATGATATAATATTCCGATTTATATGATTATCAGTTTCAATATTTATTTGAACTTACGTGTGTATAATACAAATTTTCTCGTTCTTAAATGCTTTTAGCAAATCCGTCAATGCTATGCAAAACCTCAATACCTGTACTGTAAGCTATAAGATTCCGATCTAGCCAGTTCGGAGAAATAATCATATAAATATACACCCCCGCTCCCAGTTTGGTTTGAAGGATCTTAAAAACTGAAGGATAAGTTTGATAACAAAAAAGCGGGCATACAGACTGTCTAAATCGACTCAGGTCGTTGTTCTGATCCGATCGGTATAAATTTGGTGCATCTACCGTCTCTCCTTATGGTACTTATGTATATACTTCGAACCAGAGTTAATATACCATTTCATGTACATAAAAGGTATAAAATGATCAGGTTTTACTATATTTATTACGGACAAACCTCTACGCAAATGCACGAATTTTCATAGATATCCCTGCACATGCACATCTGAGCTTAGATTAAATCCAATGCAAAGGAAATCAAAAAATTTTTTGCATCACAGTGGCTGCCATTGCGAAAATCCATGAATTACGGTTTGAACAGCTTGACGGTCTACCTTCGAGTTATTTTTGTTGCCTCATCTAAAAATTGCATTGGGCAGTGATTTCGTCTAATATAAAGGTGAACAACTATTTTGCAGAGAAAAACGCCGAATACTAATGAGATGGGTTACAGAGACGAGAGCATCGCTGGAAAAAGTGTTTAGAGTTAAAAGGACCACTCTCATATGCATTATTAGCTCGACGAATAAACTAGACGCGTACCCGACTGAAAGAAGATATTTCAATTGCCCGAAGAACTGCATCCCATTTTCAACGAAAGCGATATCATAGGAAATTTAAAAAAATCTTAGTTTATCGAACTACTTTAAGTTAGGAGGTTGGATATCTCAAATGCTATTTAATTAAAATCTATTACATATTCAACAAACGATAAGAAACAAGTGGTACCTCAGAATAGAAAGCGAACGAACAGTAAACATATAATAGGAGCAATGATAACAAATACACAAACGACAAAGGCGATACGATAAGCGACTAAATATAGATGTTCACATGAACGAATAATGGCACCAAGCTCATGCGGTTGCATAACTTGAAATTTATAGAGTCTGTCGTTGAATATAGTATACACAAACGACAACAAGCTGCGAGCAGCAATAACAGCGACAGCAGATTGAAAATTTCTAGATCAGATAAATCCGGAATTGCCGTTTGCTTCCGCAAGTGTACACTATTGTCCATCTCATTTGATTCAATCCATCAATTCATTGTTATTGTCTTAACCAAGCAGCTCAGCCTGTTTGTTGTCTTTGGAATCGCCAAGCATGTTGGCGCGTCAGTCGTGTATTACTTCGACGCAAATTAAGCAACAGACATGAAATATAGTGTATTTATATTTGCATATAGGCATTTCCATGTTCAAGGACGCGACATTCGTGACATCTAACAGGTCAATTGAAAAGTCCCCGGTCAACAATAGTAAAACAATTTTTTTCCAAAATTAATTATTTAATTCAACATAGTTTCCTTCAAGGGTAATAC
Organism: Neoceratitis asiatica; assembly: GCA_030068015.2. NCBI lineage: Eukaryota > Metazoa > Arthropoda > Insecta > Diptera > Tephritidae > Neoceratitis > Neoceratitis asiatica. The sequence continues at coordinate 69,794,145 of CM061528.1, forward strand.
ACTGATTTTAGCGGCCCTCCAACTTTTCGATACCATTTTCGCAGTACTTGTCCTTTGCTTCAAAATAGGTCTGAGCTTCGGCGATTACCTCTTCATTCGATACTTGTGACACGATGTATTGCCATGGTGAAACAGCACTTTCTTTTTCTTCAAATGCGGCCGTTTTTCGGCGACTTTGTTCTCCAAGCGGTCCAATAATGCTATGAAATAATGGCCGTTGATGGTCATTCCTTTTTCTAGGTGGTCGATGAATGAAATTATTCCGTGCGGAACCCAAAATATGGACACCATAACATTGCTCGTCGACTGTTGCATTTTCCAACGTATTTTCCATTCATTGCCACATATTGACGCAAAAACTCTGGTTTATTATGCTTGAACATCTCCCAACACTGCTCCGAATCATTAACTTGTTGTTTTGGTCAAAAGTGAGCTCGCGAGGCATTCACTGTGCATAGAGCTTTCTCATAGAAAAATTAAATTATTCGTGAATAATATGATGAATACGCTGGGCTGGTATCCTTAGAATGCCTGCTATATCAATGAATTTCAATTTACGGTCATTCAAAAGAATTTGGTAAATTTTTTGATATAACAATGATGGTGCTTATTTCACCACGTCTAAATTTAGCATACCAATTCTTGATGGTTGATTTTCCTGCGTCAGTGTCCAGAAACTCGTCATCAATCCAAGTTTTTGCAGTATTTTTTCACTTCGAAAAGCCAAATTTTTTAGTCATCACGCGAAGTTCCTTTTCAATCCTTTTTTTTCACAAAAACAGAATTTGTTTCACTCAAAAAGCTATAATTCACAAATTAATGACCCGACAGCTCTCAAAATTATCCAAACGTCTTTTGAAGGTTAAGGCTAACTAAAAATCTATATGAATTTAGTTCTAATAGAGCCATCTATGTGTCAGTTCGGGGACCTTTCAATTGACCTATTATCAAGTGGCAATTTTTAGTTGGGGATTGTGAAAATAATTAGTCAAATCAATTTCAACTCTTCATTACATTAACCACCTTCAATGTTGGTTGTATTAGTCTATTATTAATAAATAATGGAAAAAGTAATACATGTAATGATTCAGACAAAAACAAAAATTTTACTTTTTAAAAAATATGCCCTTTTTCAAGTAAATTTTTTTAATAAAACGCATTATGTTATAAAAATTTATATATTGGTAATAAAACATTATAAAGAGAAATCAGTTGTTTATTAATATGTTAATTTTCAATACCTGTAAGCCATTCTATGGAAATACCATATGCTTGTATATATATATTTTTTCTGAATGTAAAGTGGAATGTGGGACTCTTTCCGAAAGCAGATTTATATTTTTTCTGACATTTTTATGACTTTTGAATTTTTCGTGGTCGCAAAATTTTCAAGAATTACAGAAAGATAAATTAAGAGAAAGAGAATGTAATTTTTAATTTTAAATAAATTAATTCTCCAGATACCCAGGTATCGAGCACTCGCTCATTGCTCAACTGCTCATCAAAACAAAAAAAATTAATTTTAAATTGTTTAATTTAATTTAATTTGTCAAAGTTTCATTTTTTTACATTTTGTATAAATATATTTTAAATTAATAAACAAAAGTTTTGAGAAAGAAAGAAAAAATTTCGAGTAATCAGCAATGATCAGGGCTAGTTGTTCAAATGCTCGAAAATATTTGAGCAAAATCTGGAGCTTTTACTTAATTCAAGTCAATTTTATCAGTATTATAAAAGCATCCATAAAGTACCATTAGAATGCCTTCCTGCTATACAGTGTGTATTATACTTATAGAAAGTTTTCTTGCGGCCGCGATTGGTTAGCATTGCATACTACAATTCGGAAGGCCTGGATTCAAACAACATCGAAAACAATAGAAAATTAATTTTTCTAATTGCGCAGGACGCAAAACTGCAAATTGGAGGAGAAGCTCGGCTAAAATCGCTTCAGCGGTTCAAAGCGGCAAATATATATCCAACCGCAAATTATAGCGAGTTCTGATATTTCTTGAATATTTTTACTTTCTTTAAATATGTATCGAAAATATATTTCCAATATTTTCTGCTTCAGCGATTCTCGCAAGTAGATCTAAGCTAGTATTCTCCTAGTTTTCTCATTTATTTCTCATTGTCAGTCATTATTCTCGGCTCTACTATATACCAGAGGTCTGTAACGGAATACATTTTGCTTCGCTGTGAAGTTTTTTTGTCATTGTTATTCTTATTCCTACTCGTATTTTTATTGGAAACGCGAATAGTGAGGAAGAGAAGTGCAGATGTTGAGCATCGAGTAAGTAAGTTAAGGACTCTGAAAATAGACGAATATAAAGTGTGAGAACTACGCAGTAAAACTTTCGCAAATGAAATGTTCCTTTACGCGAAGCCTTCGAGTATTTGGTGAAGTTTTGGTTAAGTGATATTAGCTAAAAATAAACAGCAACAGAATACATGTATGTATAATATTTCTTATGTAAATGCCTAAAAGAGTATGTTATTTCCGCACTTACATGTATGTAAAAGCACATTCATACAAATATGTATCTTATGTAACGTGTAGCGAGAATCTTTGCAGGCCTCTGCTATGTACACAAAGCTAACGTTTGTATGAAATGGCATAACATGAATATATACCAGGCGTTTTTAAAGGAAAAGGAAAATTTAGAATTTTTTTTGAAAAGTACTTATTTATTAACCAATATCTATTTTGCTCTCATCGCCTTTTTCTAATTCTCGAAGCACTTCTAAAATACATTTTTCGGTATGGCCATCAGCTCTTTCTTCGATTCTGACTTGATCTAATCAGTTGTGGCAAAACGTTTTCTTTTAATTGGTTTTTTGGTTTTGGGAATAGGAAGAAGTCACAGGGAGCCAAGTCTGGTGAATACGGTGGTTGAGGTATGTTTACGGTATTGTTTTTGGCCAAAACATCACGAATAAGCATTGATGTGTGAGATGGCGAATTATAGTGATGCAGAATCTACGATTTGTTTTTCCACAATTCCAATCGTTTGAGCCATATTGTTTCACGCAAACGTTGCATAACTTCCTTGTAGTATTCCCTATTAGCTGTACGAACTTTTGGCAGAAACTCATGATACACCACACCATGTATTTGTAATCAAAGAAAACAGTGAGTAAAACCTTCACATTTGGTCGGACTTGCGTACGTTTTTCGGTCTTGGCTCAGCTGTGAGCTTCCATTGGGATGATTTGGCCTGGGTTTCGACGTCAAATCCTTATACCCAATTTTAGTCAATAGTTATGATCCGTTTGAGCAAACCCGAATCGTTGTTGACGTCGTTAAACAACTCCTTAGCGATACTAATGGGACATTGCTTTTACTAAAATTTTAACAATTTCGGAACAATATTCATTGCCACACGTTTCATATCCAAAAAATTAGAGAAAAGTGAATCGCATGAGCCGATTTATAAGCCAACATCCTCTGCAACTTCCCTAATAGTGATTTAACGATTTCCAAGAACAATTTTTTTCACTGTTTCGATGTTTTCTTTGCATATTGACGTGGTTGTACCTCCAGGACGCTCATCGTCATCAACATCTTCCCGGCCTTAACAAACTACTAATCGAATTGGCTCCTAATGCAAACATACGATTATAACAAAAACAAAATATCGATAATCGAAAAATCAAAATTCACCTTTTCCTTTGAACATACCTCGTATTCATATCAAATTTAATGAAATGATTTCACAAAGTCATATTCGTTAGGGAGGATCGCATTAAATGGATAAACATGACGGGAAGAAAATGTTTCGCTGGTCAAAATTTATATATTAGAAACCACTGGATAAAATTCGATAATGCTTATAATTCTCATTATCTTGTCCCATATAACAGAATTTATAATATTTGAAATATTTACTGTTCACTTTATAAACCCTTGATAAAACAATTTTATTTTCTTAAAACATAGGCACATCTTAAAATACCCAATTATAATTCGTTCCTCTTTGATAGAGCGCAAAGAATTTAGTTTAAAAATTTTGTATTCGCTTCTGAAAGAAGTCGAATTTGTTCTAATCTGTAATGTATTCTAAATTTCATTTTATCTCTATATATTTGTAAATTTTATACAGGTATATATAAATATATAGTAATTTACTTTTCAATACATATTAGGTAGCTTTTAGTTAGGACGTTTATAGCAAAATTAGACATGTCTGTTTTCTGGATGCAGTATATAATCTATTAATTCTACAAAAGGTTATTATATTCATTTCTCCTTTTCAATGAAGAATTTTGGTTTGGGAGATGTCATGGGAATTATAAATGGAGCCATCCAGGCTATTATTAGGGTAACCGGCTCATGAAATTAAGCTTTATTACATTTTTTTAAGAGCATTATACACAAAGTTGGAAATAGTTGCATAAAAACTTCTCGAGCATTGCCTCTGTTTGCCTCTTGTGATTTAACAACTTATACATTGTTGCATTCGTATCCATGATAAGCAAATCTTCATTCAAATATGTACAGAAGTAGTTGAGTTTTCATACGACACAGTTTTATTAACGCCTTTATTGTCAACAATGTAGTTGTAAAACAAAAGACTCACGCATTCATTCAAAACATTAAAAATTTACAAAGTTTTGCTTTGAAGCTAATATTATAAATTCTTTGTTTGCTGCTTCTTCCGAATCATGAAACGGGCATAGAATTATTGACTATAATTTTTTCTTTCTTTGAAATATAACAGAAATAATGTTATAAAAAATTAGGTGAGAACAATTTGTAAGAGGAATGCGAAACAAATATACATTTTTCGAAACAAGATATGAAAAAGCTACTTTTAAAATGTAAAAAAACGATACATCTTTGAAGAATTTTGTTTCTTAAGTTTCTTTAGACATAGTTAAGATAAAATAAACACATTTTTGGAATAAAGCTTTCAACGTTCTTACTCACTTCAAAACTGAACTTAAAAAAATATATAAAACGACATAAATATTATCATTAGGTATGACAGCTTGACTAAAAATAAATGTTTTTTTAAGTAAACATAACAAATATGCTGATACAATGTTGTCCTTGTCTTCTTATTTGTTGATTTTGTTGTTCCTTTTTTTCAAAATTCTTAGGCTCTCTATTAACTATTTAATAGTCTCTCTCTTTTCCCTGTCCAATATTTTAATGTTATAAAAATTAGCTGAGTGACTGCTGCTTATCATCTTAAATGATGTTTTGTTGTGCCTATGTATATTTTCTCGCAGATTTCATCATTTTTCTGCAGCGGCATAGCTGAATCGTCCATTCGCGCGACAAATGTGTTCTCGTCGAAAGCCGATTAAAAAAAATATGCTCAATGTAAATTTTAATATTTTCCTTATTTCCAATAAGATATGAATATGGCGGAAATTATAAATTGTCTGAATCTAAATTGTTGCTTGTATATAGTTTTTATAAATTTTCATTTAAAGATCATTGTAATACGAAATGCTGCTTTTGAAAATTTCATTGCATTCGCGATGAATGTTTCAATTTGGTAATTTGCTGCTGAGAAATATTTTGTTTTGAAATGTTTGTTATTGACAAATATTTATGTTGAAATTGGTAGAAATCATTGCTCTACGAATGGCTTGACGGCAAGCAATGCATCCATTTTCCTGACCGGAGATTTTATTTCTAACGCCGTAGTGGTGTATTCCAAGACATGAAATACTTCGATTTGTCCTTGTTCGGGGGGAGATGGGTAGTTTGGTGACACTTTCGGCCAGAATACGGAAGCCCTAGATAATCATTAGGGGCCTTTTGACCAGAGTGAATACTTCGCAAGCTCTTGGAGCTTAGTTCCTAGCATTGTTGACATTCTCAAGATTTTGAGCAGTCCTATTCTCTACGTATATCTTCTCTATTCCTGGTTCGTAAGAAGCATATATAAGAAATAAAAAAGTATACTGTTTGATAATCAACATTTTTAAATTAGTTCCGGAAAGTTGAAATTATTTAATTTATTTTTTGATATTGCACAAATCAAATTTCTATTTTAACTTAACTAAATTAATAAAAAAAAGTTTCATTCTCCCACACCACGTGACTTCTGCCACCCTTGTTGCGTCTTAACACCAGTGCTGTTACAATATTCCTCATCATTACCATTGTTGTTGCAGGCATTGACTATCTCTGCCGCTGTTACAGTCACATAATAAATATCTTGTCCGAATCAAATATCTTGTCCGAATTAAACATAAAAAGTGCAAAATAAAACTAGTTTATGGTTCGATTCTACTGCATTGCAACAAGATAGCTGGCACAACACTTCTCTCGAAGTTGCCACTCCACTTGTGTTGGCACTCCAGCAAGATTTTAGCCAATTGATCGCCGCACATTCATAAATTTTCTACGCAGGTCCATAAATTTGAGACCAATTAGTTGAGCTAATGGTAATGGCCTTATTACTTAAATTTGTTGGTGGCGCAAGCCATTTTTATTTCTTTAATACACAATGAGGCAGGTTAGTTTCTTGTTATTTCTGCAACTACAATCAAATTTATTTGCAGTTATAGTCAGATTGCCAATATTGTTCTTGGTGCCCCTGACGAAAGGCTTCTGAAAACAGTGAGCAGATTCCTATATCACTTAACTACTCAATTTGCAAATTGTCTCAAATTCGATTGTGAGCATTTCTATCCAATTGTTGTCTTCATAGTTGTGATTCTATTCATTGTTGCATCCATAGACTGCAGTTCTTTTATTTGATTTTTATGTTGATCAGTTAAACATTTTCATGCAGTATGGCAGGCAAATTAATTAATGTACAGGGTAAATGTAGTATAGAATTAAACTTAAAAAATGTAAATAACACTTTCAGTTTGTTGCTTACAATCGCACTTTTGGTAACTTGTAATTGAAGTAAACGTTACATAACATTGTAATTACAATTACTAAAATATTTACTTAAAACTTTTCGCTCTACACTGAATAGCAAGTCAGTAGTGTCGTTGAAATTTCAGAACGTTCTTTGTAAGGTAAGCTTATTTTTCCTAATCTCTTGAATAAGCGGACAAATATTATAAGTTAATATAAAATCGGCTACACTCATACAAGTATACTGTTTGTTAATAAATCTGTTCTTGTTTTTCGATTTCTTTAAGATTAGATTGTGGAATTATTATTTTTCTATTTAACAAAACTATTGAAATTCATATATTTCTAGTGTTAACTGACCCTCTCTGGTACCAAGCCTTACCACTTGATGGCAGAGAGAACGTGCTCTTCTATTTGAAAAGCAAAGTACTTTTTTTCTGATCAGAAATGTTTGCTGGGAAGCCTATGAATTAACTCTGTTTAGTTTTCATTAATCAAATTTTAGAGACATTTCCTTCAAAATGTAAAATGAACTAAAAACTCTATCTCTTGCATTGCATTTAGCGGTGGCGCTAAGCAACTGTGTGATGGCAGGTGACGTCAAAGTATTAAATGGTTTGGGGCCCAAGTAGAAACAGTAAAAACAAAAATTAAAATTTGGTATTGTCAATTTTTATGATTTTGAGTACCAATGTGCTATATTTCATGGTGTAAATACCAAATTTCTCGCTCGCAGTTTTGGAGACAATATCAGCCTTGAAATCCAATGCCTATTCACTCTGCGAAGGGGTGTTACTTTATAATGGGCAAGCAATTGAAAATTAAAGTCCTCTCTCGACGAACCTGTTAGCTATATAAATTATACAGCGACATTACAAAAACATAAACGGAATATGTGGCTTGATAGAAGCTGCATCTCTTTTAGCAGTGACCCAAGGCTCCAAACGAGTGGGTTACCGCATCTTGAGCAAGTGATGCTCTCTTTTCCAGAGTGCGCGACGTGGACGCTAGAGTAAATATATAACCAGTCCTACGATTGTAACTCAATAGGCGGAAGAATGAGTAAAGTATATTTGTTATAAATAATATTAATTTATCATATGATGACAGTTTTGCTTTGAAAAGTTAAGATACATCGAAGTAAATAGTGTGGAAAATGTCAAAAACATATTTAAAGCTATATTTACATAAAACGCCATTTATCCGCTTATCCTTAACAATTTTTCAGGGCACGCTCTTTTCTTAAAGACCCATCTATGACAATCCCAGCGACTTTGATACCTCTTATCCATTACTTCAAGATCCAAGTGGAACCATTTTCCCTGCTTCTCATTATAATTTCCTAAATTTTTGGAAAATTTATCAAGATATTTGCAATCAATGAAAAGTCGCTATTCAGTTGGTAATTTAAGATCCTGTCTAGAAGAAGCTTTGCGATAAAATTTTCATTATAATCAGTCCTTCATTTTCACTGAAAAATTGCAATAACTCACTTTCTCTTTGTGTTGTAATTGCTACCGTTGGTTCTGATATATATTTATTCTTTCAATCTTGAAGCTAATTGTTTTGATGTTTGTTTTGATAGTTTCAGGTCACGTATTAAATCACTGAGTTAATTTTGATAAATTAATTTTGGCGTACGTAATTCACCCTCCCATTCACTCCCACTGGTAAACTGTGTCGATTTCTTTGAATTTGACAATATAATTGCTTCTGAGGGTATGCGAATTACTTTTGAAACGTAAATAGTCTGAGGGAGATTTTAATTGTGTAGTACAGGATAATTTGCAGAGTGTAAGTCTAAATATCGCCACTTTTGATTTCGATTAAAACATTTATCATTTACTACATAATAGTAATAAACATCGAGATGATTCTAAGGTTCCATCCATATCATAGGAATCTAATCCTTTCTACTTTTTGTCACAACCATCGCAACACAGAACTCACAACTACAACAGTTCACTACTATGTTTTCACTTTCTTCGTGATGAAGTCACGTTTAAAACGCAAAACAAGTATGTATATTTAAATGGAGATTCAGTAATTGACACCAAAAAATATTTATACATGCTAACATCATGTCATACCTGAGACATCAGCTGTTCCGTGAAGCGGGTCTAAGACTGAGGCTTGCGTGATAAATCTGCTCAGAAGCCTAATCAAATTTTGTACTTTCACGAAAACATTCTTAATCTGGACACTTAAAAACGTAATGATTAGCAAAGATATCCTGGGCAATAAAAATATATTTTGTTTTTGTAAAGCTATGCTTGGTTAATGCTTGAACTAAGTTTTTTTTGTCATACCTACAGCAGTAACTTGTATGTTAACTAATACAACACACAAGCCACCATTACTCGGCCTACTATTTATTACTCTATAAAAAACCTTTAACTGTGGAGCTTTCAATAAAATTTACAAATAAATGTTTACCGTTAAATTAATCCCAAATATAGAAGCATCATTAAAAATGGCTACGCCTTTTGCGTGAAAATATTTAGAATCCTAATTTAATGTTAGATATATTATTTAATTAATTTAGCAGTAGTTATTTATAGTAGTAGCGACCGCTAGGGGATTTCTTGCTGCATTTACAACAACGAACGCTTTTGAACTATTGTTTTGTTTTATGGCTTTTTGATGAAAATTTATAAAACATAAAAAGGGGTGTACTTACTCGAAGTTGAGCTGAAGTATTTTTTTTTATAAACTCAGCCTCTTTGATTGCATATTTACTTTTGGATTAAACTTTTCTTGGTGGACGCCACCTCCCGCCCAACCGACACGAGAGGCGCCTCCGCATAACGTACGGAATTTTCCGAGTCATGAAAGCAAGATTTTGTTAAGCGTCGAGATTTTAAACCACTCAGATTCAGAAAACAAATTCATCATGAAATATAAGATTATTTATACTTACGTAGAAATTTAGTGAGTTACTTGTTAAGAGAAGTTAGTATAGTATTTTTTGTAACGAAAAGTAAGTCTGTCGAATCGAATGTGCTGGAATAACAATTGAAATATTGACATAACGGCGAAATGGTTAATATAGTTCAAAATTTGTTTACAAGATTTTAAGAAAAGTGATCTAAATGTTGTGATAATGGGATCGGGACATTAAAATTTACTTCACTGAAGAGAAATGAAAAGCAAATCATTCCATTTAGAAGCTTGACTAAAAAAATTATTCCTAACATATATCTACGGCTAGATTTATAATTTTTAAGCGATTAGTATGCGGAGGAAGATTTTGAAGGGAATCCCAGTGCAATTGGCACAAAGCGAACAACAAAAACTTTTTTTGAACGGACTCAGTTTTATCAGGATGGATTTTATAATTGTTGGCCTGATGGAAAAAGTATTTTCGTAACATAAGTGTCTCTGAATTCTTTAGACCACCGCTTTAGAAAGGCAAGGGCACCTTTAGCTTTCAACGCAGTTGTATTAATACGAAGATTGAAGTTGAGTTTGGAATCCATTGTTACACCGAACCAAATTACATACTTGCTCTAGACTATAGTTATTTATTGTGTAAGATGGTGATTGAACATATTTTCGTGTAGATAACATAGATCTACATTTGTTGAGGTAAAAAGACATATAATTGTTATTACACCAATTTACTAAAATCGGTTTGTAAAATCATCTTTCATTAATGGATGTATATAATTGAAAAAGCTTTGCATCATCAGCATATAATAAAATCTTTGAATATTTTATAATTGAAGACAAATCGTTAATAAATAACAAGAACAGAATCGGTCCCAGGTGGCTACCTTGAGGAACACCAGATGTAACATCAATTATGTCAAAAGAGGTATCGTTAAATAGTACTCTTTGAGTCCTGTTACAGAGATACGAGATATCCATTGGAAAAGGCTTGGTTGAAATCCAAGAAGATCTATTTTTTTTAGTAAATATTATATGATTTACTCTCTCGAATGCTTTACTTAAGTCATTATATATAACATCAGTAGTCTTGTTTTCCCTAAATCCATTTGAAACGTGAGCAACAAATTCCAGCATATTCCAGCATCCCTTTGCTGGGAGCTGGGAGGTCAGAGAAATATGGAAAAATTTAATTGTGCAGTAATAATGGCTTTAAAAAGTTTAGGTATAGCATATATCTTTGCAATTCCTCTATAATTTCCAGTGGAAGATATACTGCCACTCTTATGCAACGGAATTATAAATGAACTTTTCCATATCAAAGGGAAAATGTCTTGACTTAGGGTACAAATTTTCAGCACAATATTTAAGAAATCATGTTAGAATCAAGTCAGGACAGTAACTGAAAAAGCTCTTTAAAGTCTTCTAAGTTGTAAGATTAAATCCTTAACCTTATGCTAACTCGAAATACTAATTTCTTTGCTCGTTTTAAATTACATATTTATTTATATACTAACGAATGTTGATTCCTTAAAAATAAAAAGTTTTATGGGTAACTGTATATAAGTAGACTGCTGAGCTATTGGTTTATTAAAAAACTAAAATGACACACACTTGTAAGAATCAGTTGAAAGTTAGTGGTCGCCACAAAAAAAAAAAATGAGAGAGTGTTGGTGCAAGATGAGAATAAATACAAAAAAAAAAACTAATTACACTTATTAAGTTCAATGTCTTTTTATTGCATACATTTTATCGTACAATATAATAAGCATTGCATATTAAATTCGTTAAATATTTCTGAGAGCAAGAGAATAAGAGAATACGTGTCAGCAGCGATGCTGCATTTGTGTTATGAAACGATGACCTATGGTATAAACACATGTGACATCAAATGAATGTTTGAACAAATTCGCATGCTCTGGTCAACATATTTTTGCACTGTGTAACTACTGTGTAAGTCCATTAAAAAAAAAGAAGACTATGGGATTTTACTCAAGTGAGTAAACTTATAAATAACCTAAGGAAAGGTAGTATACATATATATGATACAAACGACAGTCACGAATAATGCGACGAACAGAGGGTTACAGATGGCGAATGAGCCCATCATCAGATAAAACACCTCAGACACTATTAAGATTTTAATTAAAATATTTTGCATTTAGTTCCAAGCCAGTTTTTTCATATTTTTTGGTCTAAATAGTCTTCAGCTTTCACTTTTTTATTTGAGTTGTACCAATCCAATAATTGGTGTTTTAAAACCGCTGAAGTGAAATACGGTCGAGCTCCATCACCAATTTGCGCATTGCGCATTCCATCGTAATGGGATCGGTTGGAAGTCAATGTCAATGGAGATGCAAGCGTACTTATACACGGATGGCAGCGTAAAGTAGTATTTGGGATGTGACATTGTTACTCTGTTATTATTATTAGCTACTTCTCGTTATAAGAAAAAGTTTCGTTGAATATATTATAGTCTAACTTGTCTGAGCTAGTCGTTTGCCAAAAGGAATTGGTAATGGAAACTCTGTACATAAAGCAGAGAAAAAAATTCTGCTAAGCTACTATCATAAACCGACCTTAACACAAATCTGATTTCAGTCGCCCTTCCTACATTGCATTTATTCACGGAAACCGATTCATTAATTTAGGCTTAGAAACCTTAAGCACATACAGAAAATTGTGTATATCGAATAGAACTTGGATATCTCCATGCAATCGAACTAAAGTATGCTCTTTTTTTTTTAAATCATGAAAGTAATTGGAAAATCATCATGGTACTAAAAATATAACCTTTTTCATCTGAAAAGACTACGTGCTACCACTACTTAGTCCAGGCAATACGTGTATGTAAATCGACAGAAGTCGAACTTAAATACAATTGTCTACTTTCCTTTTTTTATTTAGACGGTTGAATCGGAAGAATTAGATGCCTCCTTAAATAATCCGCTTGCCAGCTAGTGCAAATCACTTCCACCAACAGTCAATAGCTACATACCTAGCTACACACATGTATGCATAATCAAGAAGAAATACAATGATCTACAAACAGTACAAATTACAGGCGGGAATATCATCTTTAGTTGAATCAGTTAAGTTCTAAAAGTGTTATGCATATTTTTTTCAATACAACTGCCCCTAAGGGCAGACTACAGTCCAAACACCTTCACCGCATTTTGTATATATACACGGTTATTCATTTTGCGATTTCCAAAATAAACGTAAATCAAATCCATTTATAATATTTTCTTTTCATGAAATTCTTTTTTTGTTATAAAGTTTAAACCTTGGCATTATATGTTACATAAAACACTAAATCATTCAAATGATCGTATCGTAAACTTTTACAACCTTCGATTCGTTTGATGTAATTTTCGACCACTTTTTGGAACATATTTGGCGGTATCTAGCCATAACTTGACGAATGTTGGTTTTCAATTGCTCAAGAGTTAAAGATTTATCCGCATAAAAAAGGCATTTCAAGTAGCCCCACAAAAAAAAGGTCATTCATTTTAGCCAGAATAAAAAAAAAAAATTGTGTAGCAAAAATCTTTCAGTAACTTATGTTAAAATTTGAAATATATGTAAAACATATGTATGTAAAAATTTAAAAATCAAATTGTAGAAAAAATATTGTACATCCACCCGCGTTACCTAAAAAGTAGCCACCGGGGGCGAAAGACGCGAAAAATTTGTCCAATAGCTCATATAAAAATGTGAATTATACTTATATAATACATATATATGCAAAAATTTTAAAAATCAAGTGTACGAAAAATATATCTATCAGCATTAACTAAAACGTGAGGACGAGAGGCCGACCACTTCGATGTTATGGAAATTAAATGTTTGAAAAAGCAATAGTCATCGGATTTTATTTCGCTTTTGAAAAGGAAATAAAGTCAATCAGAATGGGAAATAGCGTCAATTGACACTATTTATCACCTGTCACCTGCTGTTTAGGTCTGTTTGTATCAAGATGCCTCCATTTGCCAAAGTATAAGATATATAAAGTTTTACATCAATTTTATCTCAGAAGAAATAGCATTTATAAACCCAATAAGTCAGTGTGTGACTCACTTTTTCAGAAGCTTTTCTGAAGTCGGGTTGATTATCTCTCTGAACGCATTGATAGCCTAAGAAGTGGTAGTTGTAGATTTTCCAAAACCATGTTGGCAATATGATATAATATATAAGATTGAATGAGTCAAATGATCAGTGATAAATAATTCAATTAATTTTGGAATTACAGACGGATTAGCTGTACCTCGGTATTTTTCTATCAAAGATGTGCTTTCATTTTTATGAAGGGGAATAATAAAAGAATCTTTCCATACAGATGGAAAATTGTTCTCTTTATGTGATAAATTGAATAAATGAGTCAAGGATTCGTAAATATACTCAGCTAAATTTACAAAAAGCATGAAGGTATTTGATCAGGACCATATGTGCATGACTTTTTTAAGGATTTATATAAAGAAATATAACGTCGACGATATTGTAGGGGTATGGACTAAATAACCAGATGTAATTTGTAAGGAAAATACGATTTTACTTGAAATCTTGGGGAATAATTAGATTTAAAAAACTGAGTGAACAAATTAGAAATTGTCTGACTAACACTATAAGAATTATACAATTACTTTGGTCCGCTCAAACTTTTGATATTTTTGAATAAAATAAAATATTTCTATAAAACTATGGTAGCAAAGGCTTAAGCGTAACAACCTTGTTGCCGAGATAAACGAACAAGTAGTCTGTGAATACCGCTATCAACATTACGCAACACCTGTTCTAGTTTTACGTAAAAAATATGTTCGATATTTATTCATGCTGCAACATATCTAATTTTGAATCATCTGTTTATGTTATCTAATTTGCTTTTCGAACAACTGTTTGCGAAATTTCGTGTCATTAGGCAATCAACTACCGAGGAGAAGAAACCAATTTTTTAACAATTATCAAAATCATAAATCTGATGAACAAAGAAAACAAAATTTAAATTTAATTTTGAATATATTTAATAATCCAACTTCATTTTCCTGTAATTTACATTCACAACTTTTTAAAAAATTAATTATACAAAAAAATTTAGATATCTCACTAGCTATCTCCTACGAAGTTCAAATAGCAACTGCATATCTAAATAAACATTTTTTGTTTATTTTCTGCTCAACTGCTGAATTGTCTGGTTAACATTTTCGTGCTTTTCAACAATAATGAAAGAATATCAAGTAATGAGAATATTTCTGCTCCAAAAAGATAGAAATGCTCGATCTTGCATCCGCAAATATTCAAGTATAGTGCTCCATACTAACTTTGACTATCTCATTAAGTTGGTTCGAATGTACAGTGGAGTACTAAGTTAGATTCAGTCAAATTAGGCTTTCGAATGAAATGATTACATAGCAGGGTCTTCAGACTTGGTTTTGAACAACTCACAAATTTATACAATGAGCTGATGAGGTGTATTCATCATTCATTCAATAACTCAACAGAGGCACATACATGTATTTCTTGCGTGTTCGCAACGTAAAGTCATTTTTATCTATTTACGTGTGCCACTTTTTTTTCCGAATTATTTTCGTTGGAATGGTGCTATGAGTATTGGATAACAAAATATGAGTAAAAAGACTCTAAAAATAAAACGAGAAAACGAAATTTTTCTTGAAATTGGTATAGAGAACAATGGCAGGAGTAAAACATCTTTCATGTTCAAGTGTTTGAAAAGAATTACATTGTCGGTGTAGCAAAGTTCTTAAGCAAAACTCTAGCTAACATTGAAATCGTGGTATGCGAAAAGTTAGCAATTTATTGATTTTATTTACTATACTGTCACTGAATTTTTCAGTTCGCAAAATATATAATATTTAAAATAAGAAGAGATAGAAAATATAGGGTTTTCCAAGAGGGATGATAGGGTTTCTAAGTGTCGTTTTGGACATTTTTGATATGTCATGATCTGCCACTTTTTCCATTGTATTCAGTAATGTTTACAATTTCATTATAGCAAGATATACGCAAGAATAATGTTTACAAATTATTCAATATTATTATCAAAATAATCGTTCAGCATTTTAGATTTTTTTAAGGAAATCAACATTTGAGTGGTGCGGTAAACAAACAAAACTGTCGATTCTGGTTCGAAGAAAATACGCAAATTATTCATGAACAAGCATTCACCTAAATTGACAGTTTGGTGTGGTTTTTCGTCCGGTGAAATCATCGGTCCGTACTTCTTTCGAAATGAAGCTGGGACCACCGTTACTAGCAATGGAGAGCGGTCTAGATCGATGATAACCAACTTTTTATGACCACTATTGGAAGAAGTTAATTTTAACAACATCTGGTTCCAACAACACGGGGCTACTTGTCACACAGCACGTGCAACAACCGAATTATTGCGAGAAAGATTTCGAGACTCGATTATTTCAAGAAATTGTGACATTTAATGGCCCCTAAGAAGTTGTGATTTAACACCATTAGACTACTTCTTGTGGAGTTATTTGAAGTCATTGGTCTTAAGCAATAAACCAGACTCTCTTCGAGCTTTAAAAATCAAAATTGAACGTGCTGTTCATGATATTCGACTTAATTTAGTGGAGAAAGTGCTCAAAAATTGGGTTCATCGAATTCGTTCCTTCAAAAGAAGTCTTGGAGGCCATTCGAATGATGTTATATTCAGAACTTATTAGCATCGATTGTACTTCAAATTAAATAAAAACACATTTGAACTTCTTTAACAATTAGTGTGTTTTTTTTAAGAAATCATATCACTATTATTGGAAAACCCTATATATTTTAGTACACATTCACTAATCCTTCGTAAACTCTCATTGACCAGAATTGTTTTGTAAATTCTAAAGTATGTGAAAAACAAAAGGCACCAGATTTTTTCGTAACTCAATGTAAATATCATATAACCGTTGAAGTGATTTTCGACCGAGCTAGTCTTCCTTTTGTGGTTTTTGTCTTGATTTTTTTCCAACAAATTAAGAACCTATAATTTTTTCTATGCAGTCCTCGAACGGATGGTGGATTTGTTTATGAGGAACTTTTTAATTCATGTCAGAAATACCCTCGGAAAGGTCAAAAATTACTAGATACGAATTTTACTCAAATTCGCTAATATTGCAGCTGAGAACGTTTTCCCATCTCACATTCTAATGTTGGCAATTATTTCGGGAAACGTTTAACAGCTGATGTGTAGAAGGCACCAGTATCACTATGTAATAATAAAATAATCCAGTGTTTTAAATTTAAAAGAAATTTTCTTCAGCAGAAAATATTAAATAAATTAATTGTTGTTTTAATGTTAAGACTTATTATAATTAAATATTCGAGTGTTTTTCAATAAATGATTGGAGTAAACTTGCAATCAATGTCTATTTTTATACTTTTTGTTTGTAATAAAATACCCTAAATTTCTTAAAAAATCCGAAGAAGTTATTTCTCTATCACAGTGGCACTGCTCAGATATGTTAAAAAAAATGCGGAATTTTGAGCGCTCTTATGAAATAAAGAGTTTCGTATCCAGTCAGCTTTGGAAAGGTTGACATTCCCTGCAGGATAGGATAACACTGAATATAGTTTTTACCACTCTCTCAGCTCTTTAAAAATAAATCGATCTAATATTTCACTTGCAACAAAAGATATTCGAAAATTAAAACTATTGTACTAAAAAGCATTTGAGAACATATTAATCAATTTAACAGTGTTATCGCCTTCTTAAATAAAAAAAAATCCAATAATTTAATTTACATCAAATATTTTTGAGTACCATGCTGAAGTCGAAAAACGAAGCAATTGCCTAATGAATAAACGGAAAGAGAAGGGCATGCCACTCTGGTAGAATTAACAACAGGTATCCATTACACATCATAATTCTTTTCAACTTATACTCAAATTGTTGTATACTTATACATGTGTGCAGCAAATAAGTAGCGTCATTCCAATAGAGGCGCCACATGACTTTTCTACAATTACAAATTGCAACAGTTAGCGTTGGTTGAGCACGACGCATGAAAGCTACGAAACATAGAGTGAAACAAGAAAGATGTGCTGCTTTTCACGCCATACCAAAGTTTTTATACCTTTCTTGTGTAGAATACCAAGTTTCGCACTTTCAACTTCATATCTGACCAGTTCGGTTGTATGGGAGTTATATGATATAGCCGATAAAAATTTTATGGGTATATCTCTTCTCCTTCCTTACTTACTTTAGGACCTTAGTTTATTTACCAATTCATATGCATGAAAGTTATATAAAGACGCCAGAAATAGCAAGGGGAAAATAAAGAGCAAAAACTGACTTAGTATATGATTACATGGTCTCATATACATACATGTGCATGCAGGTATGTTAGGCCTCGATAGAACTAATTTTATATTTATATACGTGTGTATTGTATAAGAAATCGCACGTAGCTTCTCTCATGTAACGGGCGATAACATCTTTCGCACGCCACCTCTAATTCCTTGAAGTTTCTAGTAAGCGCGGATTCTTCTAATTCAAGACATAAAATATAAATTTACTGGCTTCCTTATAACAAAAACAACAATTTACTGATATATGTAAGTGCATTAGCTTTGCAATTGAAATGTAAATGGTAATATTAACAACTGCAACCGGCAGCTACCAACTGCTGTCTCCTCCATACACTTCACCGCTGTTTCATCCTATTGTGTATTGGGCATCTCAGGAATGGTGTGCGTAACTGGAGCTGTATGCGTATTCGTACGGCTTAACTCAAATTGTCACTATCAAACAGTAAGCTAGCGATTGCTAAATCGCTGACGCTGAAGTGGACATTTAATTGGCCAACGGTATGCTTTTGCTGAAATGTTTATTGGCAATTAAATTGGAATTTTGCGTATAAAGTGGCATTTTTATATACTAATAATCGTAATTTAATAATTCGATGGGACATTGTGTGATTAGAAATAAGTACTGCATAGGCACTTTTGTATTGTTCTTTAATACTACGTAATGTAGGTATGACACACATGTAACGCCGTAAATTTGTATTTTCAATAGCATAACTTGTAATTTGCTATTAGGATTGGTGCCTTGCTCATCTGAATAATTGCAATCATACAAGTCATATCTTGCTTGAAATATGCTTTTTAACTTTTCGCAAGAGTAGAATATGGATACAAATACCTGAATGAATACTCGTATTGACTTTATAGAAGTTTATACGGGATAGGCCACTCTAGAATTTTCGAAAAAATGGATTTTTTTCTTTCAACTGATACATTATGGTCTCAAAAATGTTATCCCGAAAGATTATGACAGATAAAAATTTCGTAAGGCATACTCAAAACTTTAAACGCATTTCTTGCTTGAAATATGCTTTTTAACTTTTCGCAAGAGTAGAATATGGATACAAATACCTGAATGAATACTCGTATTGACTTTATAGAAGTTTATACGAGATAGGCCAGTCTAGAATTTTCGAAAAAATGGATTTTTTTCTTTCAACTGATACATTATGGTCTCAAAAATGTTATCCCGAAAGATTATAACAGATAAAAATTTCGTAAGGCATACTCAAAACTTTAAACGCATTTATCTAAAAACTGTTTATTTCAAGTTGGCCGGAAACATAACTCAAACAATTTACAACCGATTCACTTGAAATTTTGACAAAATCTTCAGAAATACATTATCTACAGAAGTACGCAGGAAGAATTTTTTATCTTACATAGTTTTTTTTTGTTAATTTTTCCTTTAGAGACCCGCCATTTTGTCAAAAAATCATATATTGAAAAAATCATATGTACTTCTGTAGCTATCGCTATTAACAAGCGGAAACCGTTCAACAACTTATTAAAATAAAAAAATTACAGGAGCTGTGTGTCCGACCGTGGTTCCCGGAAAAATGGAGACATCCTAAGGAGAACGCTATATAGCCGCTATTTTTAGATTAATTTTTCTTACAAAATAGTTATACAGTTAATTATATGTAAAATAAATGACTTTTGTGAAAAATCAGATTTATTTAATAGTTTTCCCGAAAAAATCTCAAAAAGGCTTATTTTGTGGCCCTCTAGAGTACCCTAACCCCTTAAGCTCTTAAAAACAATTATTGACAAGGATCTACAGCTCTTCCCTTAATGAAAGTAATTTTTTTTTATATGCTTATGATTTAATTTTTCTAATTTTATATTTTCTGTACCATAAGAATTTCACTCTTCCAGGTAACATTTTATTTTATTATCACCGTGTACAATTTTCGGCAACCTTTTGAATGCCAATTACCGATTCTGGCATGTCAAAATTCAGCACTATTGTAACGAACTTCGCTGCCACATGGCCAAATTTTGTGCCATGAACCACCATGAGAGCGATTCAATAAATATTCCTAGTAATCCTAATTATTTTTCAACAGTTTCGTCTAGACTTTCTATAGAATGCTTGTACCAATTATAATTTTTTTACACAGAACATTCTCACCGTATGTCAAATCCCAAGTGCTGTTATACATTAAATTCTCAAACAGGCAAACATCTCTTGACTACAAATGGAACAGAAATTGAGCCTAAGGTAAGATAGCAGCTATTCCAGGTTTGGTATATGATGAATTCCCCGAGTACTGATTCGTGAGAAAGTTAGGCACTCGCAGAGCAAATTGGTAAATGCTTCCAAATTCCCTTCTTTTTGCAGCTGCGACAGCGGCAGACCCATTTTTGCTGCATGTCCTTCGAAGGGCGAGTACCCCGTTATTATAGCTTTAAGTCTAAATATAGTTTTCGTAGGATTGTTTAATAGTTTCTCGTTTTAGCCCTTGGTCCAAATCTGCTTCGCTACCTTACAGTTGTATATATCTGTCTTTTCTGCGTTATTTGCTCGAATCGTAGGTCGTAGGTCTAGCTCCTTCTTGATCGTTCCTAAACTTTCATCGTTAAAATATGCTACATATGAAATGGAATGAGATCAGAAGGTTCGCATACCATGGCCATTCGCACAGTGAGGACTTTACGACATAAGCACCCATGATCTTCGCAGGAAGTTCCCTACCGTTCCAAAGATATTGAGGCGTGGTAAATAATGGAAAGGAAATTTATGGTTGCAATCTATACCGGAGTCGAACGTATATTTCTCAGTGATGAGATATGTAGTTACTAAATGCTAGAAATTTAAGTAAAGTAAGAACTTAATTTATGAGGTTTCAAAAAAGCTAGGCAAATAAGATTACAATTATCTTGTAGCTTCGATTTGAAAAATGGCCACCTCAAAAATTTAATGAAACGACAGGCAGATGTAAACCTGACTTACATCTCTACAAAAGAATGCTATTTATAACTGTAATCCTACAAAAATATTGCCCTCTTTGTTGCAATAAAGTTATCGCTTCCCAAACCATGGCTGTAGTTTCGCTTGGTTGTCTTTTTTGTAATATCCATTACAGGCACTTTACATGTGTTTACCGACGCTTCCTTCAACCCTGGACCGGTTATCTGTGAGAAAAGGCCCTTCAAGAAAGTCGTGTTCCGCAATCGCGGAAGTTTTTTTGTCAACAGTTAACACATATTGTACTTACCACTGATGTTGTAAGATCAATTATGTGTCAAGGTATGTATTTTTTTGCAAACAATTAGCGTAATACTTTAGATTAAAACGCATCTAAAGTGATGGCAGCCAGTATTGGCATGTGTTGAAAAATATTGAAATTCAATAGCTTCATCCATTTCGGAATGCCAGGGTCTGAGCCCAGGCTCGACCAATATCCTAATATGTAGAAAATACACTCTTCTAATTGCTGTCATTCCTCAGGAGGGAATGTCAAGCCCTCAGAGTATATTTCCGACATGAAATAAAAGCTCGTCTTGAAAATTCATCGGCCGTTCGGAGGTGGATTAGAATAAACTGTAGGTCATTTGTTGGTAAAAACATCAAGACGAAAAACCGAAAAATCTGAGTACCGTCAAGCCTCTGGGTAAACCAATTAATTAGTTTGCTAGTTTCCTGTTTGCAGGGAAAATAATAAATAAATAAATATGTCTATTTATCAGAAATGAAAGGTGGCTAGACAATTTCATTTTTTTCATTATAAAATTAATAGCAATAGCAGAATGTGTAGATCTCTGTTCATTAATATTTAGTGGTTATAGATGATTTAATCCACTTAACCTCTACAAGTATGTTGCTATATTTGTAAATTATATATTTTTCAAAATCGATTTTTTCCACCAACCGTTGCACAGAACACATCACAAAATGTTTTTTTTTTAATTTTGGACATTTTTCTTTACTTTTACACTAATACAGTTTTCATCTAAACTACAGACACCCACATACTTAATACGTAGTTTCTTTGAAATTTTACTATCAGCTTGGAATATGTCTTACATTAAATAAAAAATACTTATTGAATGAGAAGCTCGACCGTTCCAAAGATTATAAAAAGTTAGTCATTTGTTCATTATCTCTTGTATATATAGGTATTATAACTTCGATCCAAACTGTATAAGTAATAAAGATAATTATTTGTTTTAACTGGACAAATCAGCCGACTAAAATATATAGCCACTATCTTCACAAATCACTGATCATTCTACATTTATAAATTTCAAGAACTGAACAGACTGGTGATTCAATTAAAGTTTGTTATGATGTGTGTTTTGACATTCATTTTAATGCATTTCACTTTGTAATGCAGAAGAATAACATCTGATTTTCTTTGAAGAATTTGCTTATGCATCTAATACTCGTATGTCAAATTTCAATTATTTTAATATATGTTGCAGCAGCGGAGAGTTTAGCGTATGTCCTACCATATAGAGCATTATTGGTTCGAACCTTTGACTGTCCAACTTCCAAATTTATATAAAAGTAGCTTCTCGACAGGGAATGTCAATCCCAAATAATATTCTCCTTACATATTTCATTTGTTATTTTTGATATCTTCAAATAACATTCTTGATGTGTCAGATATTCAGTAAAAAGTTTGCTGTTTATGAAATGGCTCAATATTTACGCTTGAAGAGAATTGGAAAATATTGAACACCTACTTCCGAACTGCAAGAACATATCGCACGAGCTTCCAGCAAAATAGATTACCTTACTGGTAGTTTGTGGATCAATTTCTTCGGTTAGTTTGCCAAATCGGTACAATATCAGGCAAATCAAGTTGCATTTGTGCTCTTCCAATGCCTCCAGAGGAAAATATTGCTGATATAGCTCGACAATATGAATGCAAAAACTTTTCCCATTTTTTTATGAAAAATAAAATTGATTAACTGCTTTAATTAGTCGTTTTGCGATGCCTTTACGTACTTTACACTATATGAATGGATATGAATTAACAAGCCTTATACGCTCGTAGTAGTTTGTATTCAATTTCCATTTATGCAAAATGTTTATTTTAATCATCAGCAAACCGTTAAAATATAAATCACTGCTTCGGTACTCTGTCATAACTATTGTTTAACAGAAAAATGGAAAAACGCGAAAATCGACTTAATGGCATAAGGAGCTAGCACGGATTTCGCTTAACGAAATTGCTGATCTCTAAGAACAACTCTTATCCTGTCATAATAAGAAACGGTTCAAATACATAAATCAAAACATAAAATCCTGGATGGAGAAACAATAAGGAGTAAGAATGGCAAAAAAAAAAAACACAAATACACAAATACATCCCATGCGCAAGACAGTAAAGAAAAACATTATCAAGTGAAAAAAAAAATTAACGGAATTTGTCAATGGCTTCATATTATTATAGCATTATTTATGTATGAGTATACATTGTTTTACTACTGCGGCACAGAAGACTTAAGCAACGAACTGCACTGGAAGTTCACTGCAGTTATATTTAAATATATGTATAAATACACATTACAAAAATATTATATTAAAAATAAAATTAAAAAAAGCAAAACTAGTCAAAATAATATTAACTAACGTATAACCAGCACGTATGTTAGGTATATATTCCTCGATTGCAAAAGCACCATATGAATACGTATATGTTTGTAGGCTTATAGCTTGCTTGTTAAATGTTGTCACTAGACTTGTTGAACAATAGATAAAACAAATTGGCTTTTGGTGTGCCAAAAATGTCAACATGTCATTTTATGCTCTTTGTACGCCAAGTAAAACGACACCCACTTCACAGTGGGTAAAGTTGTTGATAATTACAAATAAAAAATGGAAAATATGAAAATTTCCATTAATTTTATTTTATTTACAGCCGATACGAAATCCTGTCCTTAGCGTTAGATCGTTAATATATAATGTTAAAAGCAAAAATTTTAGTGTGTTATTAACTCCATAGCAAGCTGCCATTTAAACTTAACGTTAAAGATGAGTTTGCACCTTTTTCCTATTAACAATTTCATTTCGCTTCAAAATGAGCATCTCTTAAGTACATTTATCTATAATTTTGGAAATTGATGGCAGCGGCTTTTCTTCTATATATAGAACTTTTTGATTATATTAGATGTGAGCCATTACATACAGTGTACGTATGTTGTTGTCAAGGCATCGATATTTTTGTGCCATCTTAAGGTCACACAAGGATTATTCTCTTGTTATTCCCCAGATTTTACTTCTTAATAAGTTTTTCTGAACATCAAGAAAGCCTCTTTGATTAATTTAAGTCAGTTAGGCTGGAAAGGTTCGATGATTTGGAAATCTTAAGAGCTTTCAATTACAGACGTCTGTTTACAGAGGCATGAACCCTGACTCACCATTTGGGCTCTTTTAAAAAGTCTAAATGGGATTTTCCGTGAGAATTAAAGGAAGGTAATTTTTATTTCTAAATAGTAAAATTAGTAACAGTTTCCAAGTATGGAAATTTCCAAAAATTCTGAATACGTTAGGAAATTTCAGGTCACTGTACTTATTGCTATAGCACTGCAATTCTTTTTCACCGAGGGTTCATCTTCCGTTTATTCTATGATTTATTTACCATTTTCATTATTATAAAGAAGTTGAAAGAAGTGTAAAACTTACTTTTGTCTACAACTAACAATACGAATTACAATTACACCAACACAGATCAACAAGAGAGAAAATAGCATGGCAATAAATAATTCTTTGGTAAAAAGCATCGCTATGAAAGAGAAAAACAATAATAATGCAATAACTAATAAGCTGCAGACGTGCAACGGTTCGCCAGTTATTGTGTATGTCACACACGTAGTTTCGTAGCAGAACTCCACAAATATGGACAAAATAAGACTCCCCCACTATTGAAGAAAAATCAGCGGCACAATAAAGAGAAGCAATTGGAATGAAAGCAGATAGCTACAAATAAACAATGGGGCAGTAGGAGGTCGCTGAAAGAAATTATGGCAATAGTAGTTATCCACTTACATAAAGTCAAGAGGAGCGACTATGAAAGATTCCAATATATAATATTGTGACCAAAACCCAAATACGAAGGACAGGTAAAAGGAATAGAGTAGTGTGACGAGATTTCCACATAAAAAGGACAGACAAAAGGAGCGGCCGTATGATTCTCCGAATTGTAATTATTGAGGACGAAATAAACGTTGAGTAAATTTCTGACGATTGAGTGGCAAACGAATATATCTTGGGAGTTTTATTTAGCAATCCAGTGATCGGACTCGAACGATTTGGAAAATCATCGAGGGTAGCTACGAAAAACGTTATATATATATATATATTTGGCGCTTTGTAACCGCTGAAGCGATTTTCGGCCGAGCTCCTCCTCCAATTTGTGGTTTTGCGTCTTGATAGTTTTACCAACAAAGGGAGGGACCTACAGTTTATTCTAAGCCGCCCCCGAACGGCTGATGGATTTTTATGAGGAGCTTTGTTTCATGCCAGAAATACACTCGGAGGGTTTGACATTCCCTGCCGAGGGGCGACCGCAATTAGAAAATTTTTTTTCTATAATTTTGGATGTTGCTCGAACCTTGGCTCGAACCCAGGCCTTCCGAATGTCAGTACGCAATGCTAACCACTCGGCTATCGCGGCCGCCACGAAAAACGTTACAATATATTTATTTTCTAGTAACTTACATATATGAATATTATATTGGCGAATTCTTAATTTATGAGCGCGTCTTGCTGTTTTTCCAACAAATGTTGGACCTCCGA
The DNA here is from genome assembly GCA_030068015.2 of Neoceratitis asiatica. Classification (NCBI taxonomy): domain Eukaryota; kingdom Metazoa; phylum Arthropoda; class Insecta; order Diptera; family Tephritidae; genus Neoceratitis; species Neoceratitis asiatica. Next base: position 69,819,935 of record CM061528.1, read on the forward strand.
CCAGTTGATGAGTTTTTACGAAAAGCTTATTATTTGATATGAAAAATACACTCGAAGGTCTGTCCAGGATTCGAATATATAGCCCTCTGCATGGCAGAGCACACTACCACTACGCTCGCCGTTTTCTAGTGTTTTGTGTTGTTTTAATGCTTTACAGTGTCATTGACCGACCACAAATCCCTTAAGCAATACTTACAACTTTCCTATAATAATTCGAATTAGTAAACAATAAACACCAAATTATTAGAGAAAGTAGAATATTCTACAAAAACGTACAACTTCAGGGGCAAGCCGATGATATTGACTTCATTTGATATCTCCAAATGCTCCGTTCCGGTATATGATGTGGAGAAGGATGACTACATCCGATTAGTGGGTAATAGAAATTTACCCAAGAATGATTTTGCGAAAGAGTTAGGGAGGGAATAAATAATGATTAGTATGAGATACAGCATAAAAAGATTTTGACATAGTTCAGCTATATTAGAGAGGGTAAAGGAAGAGGAAAACCTCCACTCCGTCAGAAAGATCAGGAGGAGTAGATCTTGATTTCAATATTTTTATACCTTTCATTTTCATGAAATAGCATATTAACTTTGTCATATCAAAAAATCGCCACAAAAGTATATAAGAGCGTCAAATTTGGTATTTTCCTAGCGTTATATCAAATCGCTGAACAGCTGAATCGTTCAGATATGAGGTTCTGGACCCAAAATCCGTCAATAAAGCATCTAATAGTGTCAAATTTAGTATGCTATCCACTTTAGTTGAAATAAATATTGACAAGGAAAATCATCAAAATTGATTTTTGGGTTTTGCAATATATTTTATAGGTTCATAAAAGGTATAAAGAAGGTATAAACATCTTTTTTGTTTTAATTCATCTTTAATATGACAAATGAACAACGTCTCTTACCATTACCAAAACTTGAGATTAAATTGTTTATTATAAAATTTCTTACATGCATAGCAATTCTATTAAATTCATCGATATATATATATCATAATAATAATAAAAATATAATGCATGGAAAGACAAGATTTTTAAGAAAATTGTAAATTGCATAGAATAAGAATTTTCGTAAATGCATTTAAATAATTTAAGTAAATAGCAATTTGCAGGAAGGTATTGTCCCTATACCATTATCTCTATATCATTAGCACAACTATATAACTAATCATACTGTTCTAAAATATTAACAAACAAAAATAACCAAAATTCTGAAAAAAATAATCATCTCAAATTATTGTTTTCTTCGACTGTGATTTATCAAAGAATAATTTAAATCATTATTATATTTCACATAATGTAAAAACTTTTTGTGCTCTGTGGTTTATGTCTTCTAAATTTTCAGCTTATAATAATTACTTGAATGTCTACAGTTCTAAAATTTATGATCATTTAATAAACACGCCGCAATTGGCCTGAATTTAGAGCATACCAGTCAACCCGCAATAACCGTTAATTTTTTTTTTGAAAACTAATTTATAAAATTCGTTTATGCATAACTATTTGTATGTATATATATATATATTTATATTTTGTATTTCTATCTGGGAGCAAAATTCAAGGTAACTTAAAATTGTGTAAAAGCGGGTATACTACAAAAATCACTTCCTCTACAGACATTACTGACTATTCGGCCACTAGGCCTTCAACCTTTGCTCCACCAAAACTATGGGAGCGCAACCACCGCAGGGCAATGGCCATTCGCCGCCAACGATTGGATATACGACTTTTTAGTTTTGTCTATACTTGTTTGCACGCCACGCCACTGTTCGTGGGGGGAAATTGTTTGGTGATGATTGTGGTCATGCCTATGGTAACTTACTCCTTCTTCAGCAAGCACCTCCAAAGAAAAATACTAACGCCCATAAATCAGGAGCAGATTTCAAAGGCAATATAATAATTTATAGCTAAATAACGACTGCAAACATAAATGTATTTGTATGTATGTATGTAGCAATAGTTTTATGAATAGTCTTCCCATTGATTTTTTTTCTCAGATTATGCGTTTGTATCGGTCAAGATAACGCTAGCGAAATCATTGATGGATTTATACCATTCATGAACAGAAATTTATAACATTTTCTCCGGACTATTCATGTATGAAGTATTTTGTTATCTGACGAACTAGTTTGAACAAATAAATCATGAGGCAAATGTGGAAAGTGAAATCACTTCGAAATTCTTAACGTTATTGTCAATTACGTAAGTAATACCCGACAACTCGTCTGAATATATTCAAAAACGCTCACCTTTTCCGGAAAGGAAAACGAAATCACAGTTTTTATAACATTAAATATTTATATGTTTAGGCCATATTATTTCAAACATTTATTTTTAAATTTTTAATGGAAGACTGCGGCCGCTGAATACTTAACAGTGCGTGGTAATACGCGGTAGGTCATTGGATTGGACCCTGACCGGGTTTTCTAATTGCGGTCAGCCCTCGGCTATGTGTAATTATTTTAAATTAAATGAATAACTTAAACTAAATTTTATACAGTATTTCTGTATTAAATATACATATTTATTTTAAGTGAATTACATTTCAAAAATCTAACCCCATAAACGTTAAACTCAACGAATAAACTAGTCAAATAATTTAAAACAATCGAAGTAATAGCTAGTCCAATCCGACTAAGCTTTACTAACGTCTATTTAGCAGTGAAATTATAAAATTTATTTAACTTTTTCTATAATCCCAGTTACACCAATATATACTCCACACATTCATACGTTACTAAATTACAGAGCGACGATTGCTTTTTTGTTTTCAGAATCAATTTGTTTTGTGGATCCATTATAGACAATAAACAACAAAACTTACATAGAATAACATATGAAGAAGACATTAAATTTCATTTTATTTCAATAAATGAACTCTTTTATATTGCTCATTATGTCCTTGATAGTAAGAAAAGTTCACATAATGGAAGACTTAAGTTGCAAACGTGTTGTGACATTCTTGTTGTTATCGACAAATTTACAATGTCAAATGTCACAAATTCATTTTCTATGTAGCGTGTAGATTTTATTTCATAAATAACTTGTAGCGTTTTTTACGTTTTTGTTTTATTACAAAATTACTTTATTCAACATACGTTTTATTGATCTGCACAAGCTGTGGTGCGTACAAAGAAAAACCAAGAAGTGACTCGTATGACTTTACTTCAATGTCATTATATTAGAAAATAAAATGAGATTTACCGCTGGGTGCTAAATATTTCGGTAAATTAAAATAAAGTAAAGAAGAATTAATAAGCGTGAGAATGAGAATGAGTGGAGAGAGAGAAAACTAACAGAGTTCGCTTAAGATAAACAGGGTGCACCACATCTATAAATCCTAATTCTTAACAGAATTTAACAAAAGAAATTTTGAAATATGAAGTGAGAATGAAGTACGTAAGTAGAGAGAACAAAAAGCGATTTAAGTGAAAGATTGAAGAAAGAATAGTAAGTAGTAGAAATTTAAACTATTATATTATATAATCCTTTTATTCAGTAATTACCCTTTGAAGTGATCCCTTAACACATAAACCTCACATTCTCTCATCTGTTTATTATTAACAGATTATTATTTATTTTAATAATGCAAGAAACAGCTGAGTTCGGTTAAACCGAATATTATTTACTCGACTGCTTCATATTCGGTACTACGTAAAAATAAAGATCCGACATAAACCAGTCATTAGTTAAGCAAAAGTACCACATGTGGAGAGTAGCTGTGCTAGGTTAATAAGATATCATCTACAAAAATTATTGGTAAAGAGTCACAGATATATGATGTAATTCAATAATCTTCTAAAAAACTTCATTGCAGCTTCGTTGTTTATAACCTTTTGACTAATTATCTTTATGAATGACAGTATTTATGTACCAAAAAGAGAAGAAATAGACGCAAACTCTCCATATATTAATCCGTTTGAACGCAATTTATGAAATATTTCAACGAAATTTATTACGCAGGTGTATTTTTGAAACGAATTAACCAGTTTTCGGAACCAGGAAGAGCAGCCTCATAACTCTAATTATTAACTGAGTAAATACGTGAATTTAAATACTAATAAAAATGCTATAAATGCTAAATATAATTGCTATGTAACGATTTCGATAATCTTTTTTTTTGTGTTTATTATTGAAAAGATATGGTTATTATGAAATTTACCAAATTTTCAATGTACTGGAAACTCGGTATATGGGTAGCTTCCTACCTGATTTAAGAAATGGACCACTTTTTTCTTCCGGGAATTGAACCATGAACCAATCTATTAAAAAAAATCGAGATTTAAGTTCGATTTACTTGAAATTAGTTTCTCTCTTCGAAGTAAACCAGACCTGATTGAGGTAGACGTTTTCCTGGTTCGATATTGTTGAATTTTTATGTGAATGAATATTTTTGTCTAGAAGAAATAATGCCAGAAATGGAGCAGAGAGCAAATTTATTTTGCTTGAAATTTAATACGTTGGTAGATACATTCTTTCCAAGAAAGGGATCAAAGATCAACAGATCGACAAAAATAGGTACGAGTATGATTAGGATAAAAATAAAGATCGTTCGCACAGATCGCTGGGCTATATTAGTATACTGCGCATACAAGCTGGTTTGAGTTTGCCGATGCGTTTACATTTATATGACGACAAATTACAGGTATTAGTGCACGAGCGTAGATCAAATTAGTGGCAACCTATTGTATTAACATTTGGATGAATACTATGAGTAACGATTAATCCCTTACTATCTCTGGTAACAGCTGAGACACACAATATCCAAGTACCTATTAGTGTAAGGACAACGCAAACATGAAGAGCGGTCCATAACATCGAATTAATTGCATTATTCTTTACCCCTAACCTTCTTTACAAACACAATTTAATTTAGAAGTTAGTAATACCTACTTTAGAACAAAAATTACTTTTCTAAAAAATACATTTCAAAAACTAACATTGTAAGAAAGATAAAGTTTTATTTAGCAATTACTATTTGGAACTAAATAAGAAAAAAGACTCTCTTCGGTCATGCTAACCAAATTTCACGGTCTTAGGTAATTGTTTGACTTATTTATGATCCAAAATTTCAAATCTGAAAAATGGTGTATATATGGTAAAGTGCTCCTATCTGGCCGGTTCCGACAAAAGATCGTTTGAATGCATAATTTTTATGCGTACCAAGTTTGTTTGGAATATCTCAAACACTGAGAGAATAGTTTGCGTTCAAACAAAGAGACGGACAAACGGACATGTCTAAATCAAGGCAGCTCGTCATTCCAATACGATCGGTATACATTTTTTCGTGTGTATCTTCTCCTTCTGGTACTTACATACTTCAGACGAAAGATAATATGCCATTTCATATACATGAAAGGTTTAAAAATTCTATTCTTAAGAATTTAAAAATTTTGTATTTCTAAAATGTGTTAAAGCCTCAAACGAAGAAAATGTAAAAAAAACTAATATTAAAAGTTCAATTTAATCTGCAGTTTTGGTAAGCTTAGATATATTTGGTTATAATGAATGAAGTTGAACCGAATCGATAGAATCGAAATCAACGACATAGAAATGTTGCGTTTAACCCCTGTCGAGATGCATTCAATTATAAGGTGGAAAGCGATTAAAGTTCAGAAAAAATCGTTAGTATTGTGAGCCAATGAACATTGTGAGCCATTTCTTCAAGACAATTCAATTTAAAAATGACGCCATTGGTATCCTCACCAGAGCCACCATATTTATTGATTTCTGGAAATGGGTTAGAACAACTTCAAACGTTTTTTCATCAAAATAACAAATTGGTCATATTATTCACGAAGTTAATTTAAGAAATAAGGAATCTTACAAATTTGTGTGAGAAGCATATCTGGAAATTTCAAATGATTACTAACTTTTAAATTGGACGCTATGTCAGTAAAAATGTTAGTAACGAGGTGAATGAATGTGAAATGCTTTTTCTTTTCCATTACATGAAAGACACTTCAATTGTGTTCACCTTGACGTGCATCTGGAAAATGGTCTTGAAAACGATATACTTTACAACGCAAAAAGTATTTCAAACAGTTGAGAAATGTGAGAGAATGAAAGCTTTGCCAGAACACCTGGAAACAATCTTTAAAGAAATTTCAATGCCAGCCGAATATCTGAACGCATGTTTATAGTCATTCGTTTTATAGAAAAAAGATATATCACATTTACTGCCAACTTTTGCCACTGTACTTAAACAAAGACCAAATTAATCGCAAATGGTTTCCCAAACATTACTCAATATTACAAAAATCATGTTTGGTTGAGCGAAAGAGGTTTATTGGCTGCAAAAAACATTGACGTCAACGAAATGAATTTACCAATTCAAAACAAGGTAGCTAGCGAATTAATTTCATACAAATCGATTGACTTCGTTACTTACCAAGATGAAGTTGTCAATTATCCAACCGAGTTCTTAAATTCGCTGGAATTTTCCGTAGTACCACCTCACAATCTGAAACTAAAAATCGGATCAGTAATTATTATGCTGCGGATATAAGCCACACAAGTCGTTGGAATGGCACCCGATTTGCGGTGAAAAAATTAATGAACAACGTCACCGAATTTTGAAAGTAAAATACAAAAACGCAGATCTTTTATTCCTTTGATTTTCAGAGCAGCTACCATTTGCAATGTCGAAAATAAGTCTCAAGGGCAGTCGTTAAGTGTTTGTGGCATAAACTTGAAAACCCCATTTTTTCACATCGCATGTATCTAGGCGTTATATACATTTCTTTCAATGTTTTATTATTCGTTTATTATAATGCGGGTCACTTATGAACTATTTAGCTATATTTCCCTGAATTTTTAACAAAACCGCTAGTTTTTAGTTGAATGTGTTGCCGTGCTAAAATATAAATTTGTTTACAGAGTTTATTTTAAGTATAAGAATATTAAAAAAATATATACTTATATATGTATTTATACATTGAACGGTATGTAATTTCTATATATAATATTTTTTATTAAGGAGGGTATAAATTGAATATTTGTATATTTGTATCCGCTGAAGCGATTTTTGTCCGAGCTCCTCCTCCAATTTGTGGTTTTGTGTCTAGATGTTTTTACCAAGAAGTTAGAGGGACCTACAGTTTATTCTTAACCGTTTCCGAAGGGCTGATGTATATTTATAACCAACTTTTATTTTATGTCATAAATACACCCTGTCGAGGAACGATCGCAATTAGAAAAATTAATTTTCCATAATTTTAGATGTTGCTCGAACCTTGGTATTCCAATTGGTTCAAAAAAGTTTTGTTTGTATTGAATTTTTATACTTATTTAAATTTTATCTGTTAATTGTTTCTGTTTTGGTATCTGTTATTTTTTCTATCATTCAATTTAGTTTAAGTTGTAAATCTACCATTCATTTCGGCTATATTTATTTCATCCCTGAGTGAAAAAGAGGAGTATTTCGACTAGGTGATCTAAACTATTTTTTGTCCATATGATAGTTTTTATACTTGTAGGACTGTACGATGACGGCTTCATTCTTTAGTTAACCTTGTTTCAACCTCATCTCGCTTTTTTGTTTATTTGAGCTTCATTGACTTCGAGTGACTTTGGGTAATTTCGAGTGAGTTGAAGTGATACCAAATACGTTGGTAGGAAACCGGACAATCGTGTGAATATGCCTACTCAAGAACCGAACACCGAAGAAGTACCTTTATTGCAATCTTAGTGGTGGTGTGAAAAGGCAATAAATTTTAAAATGCAACATAATTTACTAATCTTAACGCAAATACAAATTGCTATAAAGCGTGGTTGTAATTAAATGCATTGTACTGTATAAATTGTATGTTATATAACATGTTCATTACAATGTTTTTGTTTAATAAAACTATACAATGTTCAATAATATATATTGTGTTGGTTTCATTTAAATTTCCATCATTTACAGTAATGTTACATTAATAAAACAAAATTCATAAAAAATTAATTGAATTATTTACTTAATCCGCATTTCAGGTACTTAAACACATATACATACAAAATGGAGCATTTGCTATATGAAAATATACGTAAAACAACATAGTTTAGAAATAGCCAAGAGCAGATTTCAAATATGTATTTTGTAGAAATTTCTGTGTATTTATTTAGCATTTAATACATTAAGTTCATTATCAGAATTTAGGCAAATCTTTTACAAATGACGGTTGTCAATTTCAATTTTTCTTCTAGGACACAATAATAACTAAATGTTTTATTTCACTTTAATATACTAAAGTGTGACACAAGCCTAAGCATATTAACATTGTAATATGTTTTTGAGCACCCAAAGCAGAAGCTGTGCTGGGACTTATATTTCCTGTTAGGTGGCGGAATATTATTGATCTTGTTGTAGCGATGCATTCTAGATTCAATAAGAATCAATTCGAACTTGCCGTCTTTATTCTTGCGACTGCGCTCCAAATATTTGCGGATTGCAACGTGACCATGAGGTATAAATCCTATGTATATGGGGTAGAACATATATGCATACGTAGTACAATAGTTTCTTTATTTATAAATCAAAAAGTTTATTAATAAATATGCGTTTTTAAGTACGAAAACAATTTTTACCTACTTCAGCCAAAAAATAAATCTGCATATTGAAATGTTAACAAATACAAATACAATCACCCAATAGTTACGCAACTGTGCGTACTCTGTCAATTCAACTAGTACAAAATGGATTTAATTGGCAAAATAAGAGCCATATAGTCTATACCACTTGTGGATTTAGCAATTGTTGATGTCTTAATCGTTGTAACATGAATACTGAGAGTGAACTTATGAAAATACGAACTAAAGAAAGCCCAAAACATGACATCTATAAATTCAGGTGCACTATGAATATGCCTATTCATAACTAAATACATAAACTGCTGATTTTCACTTTCAGAATCCTAGTGAAGTAAGACATAATGTGTTATTACATTTCAAACAATTTTTGTTGTTGAATCCGTGCCATCATACCACGAACAGAATGCTTGAGTGAGTATTCATATGTGGAATTTATCACTAATGAGCCTCAACAACAATTGAAGCTGAGAGGTTATTCATCTTGAAATTCCAGCAAAACATTCCAGCAGAATTACGCACTGAATACGGCATGCGCGAGAATAATTTGAAGTTGGATTCATACCAAGAAAATAAAACAATAAAATTTCAAAAAGTTGTATATAAATACAATGTTGGGCATCATCCAATAAGTATCAAATGAATTGTTTTTTTGTAAGGACAATGCCGACAGAGTTCGAAAACAATTGATTGGCATTTGCTTTCGAAAGATACTGTAGACGGTGAATGTCTTTGTGTTTGGTTTTTTGCTGTAATTGATTTTTATTTTGAACAAACTGATTAGTTTCCCACAACCAAATCTCTTATTTACGTATACATTACTGAATATATTTCAATTTTACTTTTCGTTTTGCAGAAAATTTTATTTTGTTTGTTTCATGGGGTTGCCTAAATGCGAATGAAGTCACAAAGAGAAGTTAAAGTTAATTAAAATTGTAACATAATACCCAAATATTTAAGGGTTTTGCAACTAAAATAAATTATTTTGGGCTGATTGGAAGTGATTACATTAACCAACCTAGAAGCACCTTTTTTATATAATGCAGAGAAATCTGTGTAATGATCTAATATTGTACTTGTAAACTTTTGTAGATATATTAATTCTTTAAATACTGTTTGAAAAAAACTTCTTACCAACTGATAAAGGCTAAATAAATGAAACTTGTTTGGCCTAAAATTAACTACTTTTTCTACAGTAAACAAATTTATCAAAATGCATATATATTTTTTTCAAATTAATTTATTATTTGAAATTTTTTAGCTAAATTTCTATTGAGGAATTAAAATAATAGGAGTTTTCACACCCGGTGCACGGCATAACAACCTAACTCATTGAAAAAATTTCAAGAATAAAAATGGAGCCCTATATCGGGTGCTGTCATTTCGATGGGAAATATTTGCATAGCTTGCATTCCCTAGACTAAGCGAATCCTCCTAATAAAAATATATTAATTTGCATCTCTTCCCTTAATTTCTCCGCAAATTATAGGCGATATTTTGCGAAGGGTGTGTAATTGAGTTACATTTGCAGGGCTTTACTCAAATTTCTACTTTTGCGTCCACGCTGGGCATCCGAAAAACGTGGGCAACCTTCGTGCAAGATGCGGAAAGTGAAGATGGAAAACTCCACTTTTGATGACGACCATTGCAAATGCATTAAGAACATTAACCTATAGGCATGCACCTAAAATCTCCAGTCTCATAATTGGGAAGGAAGATGCCGCTGACCTCCTGGTTGATATTCTCGTAAAACTAACGGTTGATATCACCATCGTTCAATGTAAATGAGAACAAACACGCACGACATGTAAATGAGCACAAATTTGGAGCCGGATTTCTTTGCATCAAAGCCCAGTTACTCAAAATATAGCCAGTTTTTTCCCATGCACCGACGAAAACTAAGGAGGGCGTGACCGAATATGCCTTTATGAGGGCCTTATGAGCGTTACCTCCACCACGATGTCAAAATTGGTCTGGCGACTTTAACGCCAGGATAGTAAGGAAGGAATTTTCAGTACAACTGTCTTCATAATGAAACATTCCCGAATGAGATGAGGCTGATCGACTTCGCCAAGTTGTTTGCAGTACTAGATTCAAGCACAAGAAAATTCATCAAATTTCTTGACTGTCATCTCCTTGCAGCAAAATCAGTAACCCGGTATAAAGGAACTGTGGGCGGCATTCGAGAGGGATTGTAGCTGCCTCTATGTCGCTTTATCTGATCCATGAGGATCGATATAGGCTTCTTCGGGGTGGCATGAAAAATATCCACAACGGATTTTTCGTAAGATTTGTAGTCCTTTACGCATTAGCAATATCAAATACCGCAGCTGATAGAATGGTGATACGGTCGTGTTGTCCGGATCGATGAGAACAAAAGGATTTGCAGATATTCGATGCCGTACCCGACGATGAAAGCGGAGGAAGAAGAAGAACTCTGATCCATTACAAGGATCATGTGGAGAGCGACCTGCTTTCACTTGGTATTTCCAATTGGAGCCAGATAGTACACTAGTAAAGTTGAAGAAAAATTTTTACGAATCATCATTAAAGGGGGTAATTTACAATTTTCAAAAAAAAAATTACCTTTCAAACTGGAGACAACACTGTTAAAAATATTTTCGAAGGGTACTCGACAACAGCGTCCACCCATTTAACTGCATATTATATTCATTTTATTTTTAAAGGGGACAACCCTATTAACATCATTTTTTTTCTGTTTAACAATTTTACATTAAAATTAAAATAATAATAAGAACAATTTTTTTTGATTAAAAGTCGCTTCCGATAACGACAGACATTTTATTTATATATGAATATTTGATTTTATTTCCTTGATATGACAGCGTTTGTAAGAAAGTCTGCAAAATCCACATCGATAAATATTTGACATTTTTGAAAATACATCTCATTCTCAGTGTTACATTTAGCTAAGAACAATAATATATATGGAATATATTTTTTCTCACTGATCTTATCTTAAGTTAGTTATCAGCATTAACGTTTCTGCCATCATCCTTTACATTATCATTGTCATTGTTACTAAAGTCTATCCTTGAACATGCTGTTGTTTGACTAGACAAATAAAATGCTTAGATCGATCTTGTTAATAAATTCTCGTTAGAAAATTCATTCAGCAAATGTATTCTCTGCTTACATCACCCCGCTTTCAGATTTACCACTCTAACAAGAAATATCTTTTGTTGTTATTACAGCCGATCGAATGTCATAAGCTCGTAAATTTTTTATGCAGCAACATACATTTGCGTCCAATTAGGCGAGCTAAATTTTAAATGAAATTATCGTTAAGTAGCGCAAACCACTTTTATTTCATCCTGAAACAGTGCGCTGCTACAAATGAATTTTTGGTTATTTTTTAGAAATTCATAAACTATTTATTTTTATCATCAGTTAGTTCACGTGTATGAAGTGACAGCAGAGGTCTGCCAAGGTAGGGAGATTTGTACATTTAACAACTCAATTTGCCAATTGTCTCAAATTGCTGGTGTTTTTAAACAATTGCAAGATTAAATTGTAGTGTCTGGTATTATTTGGTATGTGCGAAAATACAAATGTAAAGGAATAGCCGCCAATGATGTGTGAAAAATTATAGGTATTGCTTTTTAGTCCGATATACTATGTTAGTATTGTTGTAGATATAGTACAGTTCTTCTTTCCAAAGTCTGAATTAATCGTTTTTAAAATTGTTCACTAAACAATTTTTATGAACTAAGTATATTTTAAAAGTTCGGTCTTTAATTCTCGTGGGAATATCAGCTATCAATATGTTCATGCTTTTGTCTACAGGGCACAAATCAAAATATGACAATTCGGTGCTTATACAAATATTCAACACTGTTCACACAAGCAGTAAATTAGTTTGTTGAGAATATAGCAATTTAAATGCAATCAATAAGGAAACTGATTGTAACCTTGTGGAGATCGTGTCGAAAAAATTAAGTGTTATTTAAATAATTTCTCTTTTTTTTAATTAAGCTGGAAATTTTTTAGTAAATTCAAATAAATTTTACATATAAATATGTTTTGATAATTAACTTATATTTGCAAAATTATTTATCCATGACGCGCATAACTCGAGAATGGCTGGACCGATTTGTTTAATGTTGATCTCGAAATAATTGTGGAAGCTCAACGAAAGTTTGAACGGTTAGAAACATCCGAGTAGTGGATCAAGAATTCACCTATTAAAAAATATCGTATTTATATTTTTGAAAGTTGGCACATAGGTAGCTTTACGCTTAGTTTAATATAAGTAATAACATTTCTTCCTAAAAGTGGAACAGGTCGGTCGTTCGAAAAAATCGTATTCTTCTTTCGAGTTACCAGATATTTGGTATATAGGTATCTTTTGCTTAGGTTAACAGGAACAGGAATTTTTCATTCCGGGGAGCGGACGGTCTCTGGTCCCTCATTCACTATTCGAAATCTTAATTTATGATACATATGTCTAAATAAAATATTTTTGCTTCCCGGAAAGAAAACATCAACCAGGAAACAAATTCAATTTGCTGGAAACATAAATAATACTTTCTTTGTGGGAAAGGGATCACCAACAGCGATATGAATATACAAATGTTTAGCAAGATCCATAATACAATATAATAAAACATTTTAAATTTTGAATCAAATGATGCTCAATTAGAGCTGTAAAGATCTGAGTAATTGCCCCTTATCACTGGTGGGGGGAAGCAAACTACTTGGTTGACATTTTGTAAGAATCTGATTTATTCAATAATGTAAAAGTTCTTATGTACAATTTCTTAAAATTATGTTCCTAATCTAAATATGTATGTTTGTGTGTGTGTTATTATTTGCCTTAAAATACATTTCTTAATATAGACAATCAGTAGGGCTTTATCTGTTCCTAATATTTAGTTGTCTTTTTTTTCCTTTGTGTGTATTTAGGGCACTTACAAGCAGGCATGTATTTTAAACTATTTCTGTATGATAAGAAATTTATCTTATGTTTGGCTATAAATGTCACACAGTAAAATGATTTAGGTATATGTGTATATATGTATGTGCATATGTAAATGTTTGTAATTTATGTATGTTGAGGTTTACAGCATTGCATTATGAGCAAACTGATAGTTTCCTAAATATATGTATGCATGTTGTAAATATAAATTTTCGTGTGAAGATTGACTACCAAAATATCTACGGATTGTATTACAGTTCATATGGTTTCTGAAAATATATGTGTTTACATGTATGTACAAATGTACATATGCATTTATGTTTACTGTAACTTAGTAAGACCCAAAACTAAAAAAAATATGTTTAATGATAATTAAACACCTTGCGGCCGGCAATAACCCTATGTATTTAACTGATTACAAATACCTTATTTTGTTTCGTGCTAACTTAAGTTTAATTAATTGAGTGGACTGTATACAAAATATGTTCAATTATTTTACAGTTGAACATCTTGCGGCCGGCCATTATTTATAGGTGACTCGAAATGAATTTTTATATTGGGCTTTTTCTTCCGAATGAATTTAATGTATAATATTAATAAAATAATTATAATGCCTATGCATAACATTAAGGATGTGTGACCTGTCACATGATGGAAGTCTAATGCTCTTAATTTCAATCGCTGCCTTTTAAATTCTTCTAAGCTATGTTGTAAATTGCTGAGTTCTTGTTGATGGTCGATTGTTGAGGAGTGGAAAGGCTTGATATCTTCATCTTCTATGACATCAATGGTTGTTATCCAAGCTGTTTGTGGATCGAAGTAGGCTTCAGATGACGTGATTGATGAAGATGTTAGAAACCCTCCGTTGTATCTCAAACTACACTCTTTTGGTCCTTTTTGTGTACACAAGAAGCTGGTTATTGGATTTTAGTAGTTCATATTAACTATTCAGATTTTTTGCTATTATCTCACATTGTTCGGTAAAGAAAATCATTTTTGGACATAAGTCCTTCCTTTGTTTTAAGTAAATTGGTATACTTTCAATTTCTATGAAATAAGGTTCTAGATTATAGTATATTACTAAGTTCCAACGAGATGCTACAACATCTACTTTTCCATAGGAGTCCAAGTAAACAGCTGTACTATTTCAAAGGATGGTTTGCGAGATGTAATTTGTACTTGATGATGCTTCTCCTTTTATGTTATTTACTTTTGCTATAATGACCAATAATAGTAGTAATATTTCAACTATTGGCAGGATAGGTCTAAAAATAGGTTTAAATTATTGTTGCAGGATTTAGTGAAATTATAGTTAGCTCTAACTTCTTAATTTTGAGTATTCTTTTCGACATCTTGAATGCAATGTAATGGGCACAATTTGTGTATTGATCTTTTCATAGTTCCATCACTTTATGCACTTGTGTTACTTTGCCCAAAGGCCATCTTGACGGGGCTGTGTTTTCATTTTTTATTATCACTATTTGGCCTTCTTTTATATTGAAATGATCGACTTTCCATTTATTACGCTTTTGTAATGTAACAAGGTATTCATCCTTCCATTTATTCCAGAAGTCTCTCTTTAACTTTTGAATAATTTTCCAACGATCTAAAGCCCCGATCTCTTCCACTTCTCGTGTAACTTCTGGGATATCTAATAGCGGTCTGCCAATAAGAAAATGTCTAGGGGTCAGAACGTTGTTATACTCTATTTCCGATCCTAGTGTATACAATGGGCGTGAATTCAGTACTGCTTCTATTTGGCATAACAACGTGGACATTTCTTCGAAAGTCAATTTGGTTTAACCAATGACTCTTCTTAGGTGGTGTTTTACTGATTTTACACCTGCTTCCCAAATACCTTCGAAGTGAGGACTTGCCGGCGGGATGAAATGCCATTCGATCTTTTCATTTGCTAATATCAGTGCTATGGAACAATTGTTTCTGAGGGTGTTTTTAAATTGAGATTCTATACTTCGGTTTGCTCCAATGAAATTTCTGAAATCTGAATACATATGTGAACTTTTCCCTCTTCTAGCAAAAAATCTTCTTAGTGCTGCTAAGAAGGCTTCTGTCGTTAGATCTAATACTGCTTCTAGATGTATAGCTTTAGTTTCCATACACACAAATATTGCAATGTACCCTTTATGTGCTTGATACCTCTATTTTTGGAGCACTTTATAAGTAATGGTCCAGCGTAGTCGACACCGGTATGTGTAAAAGGTGAAGACTGCGAAACTCGCATCTCAGGAAGGTTTCCCATTATTTGTTGAGAAGTTTCTTGTCGGTATCCTATGCATTTCACGCAATGTCGAATACATTTATTAACTCCTTTTTTAAGATTTATTACACAGTACTTTCTTTTTATTGCTGCTTCCATTAATTGATTGCCACCATGCAATGTTTTACTATGTGCATCCATAATAATTAACCATGATAAGTGGGATTTGTTATTAATTGCTGGATGTTTTTGCTCACATGAGATATTTGAGTTCTTCAGCCTACCGCCTACTCGAAGAACACCTTCACTATCGATGAATGGATACAAATTTGATAATTTACTATGTTGCTTTATATTTTCATTTTTTCAATAGTTTCTGAAATTTATTTTCGAACTCTTTGCGTTGATGTCGTTTGACAATTTCTATTTCTGCCGCTTTTAATTCTTCTGTTGTTAAATATTGCGGACAGAATTTAGTTTTTTGCAATTTATTTTTAAAACGCAATACATGGGCAAAAATTCTAATTAGTTTTTGAAAACTGGAGTATTTTTCTATAAGAAAGTCTAAAGTCTTTATTAATTTTACTCACTGCAGTTACCGCACATGTTGTCTTCTCGTTTATTGATTGTGGCCACCTGTCTTCTGATTCGTTCAGCCAGTCTGGACCATTCCACCACAATTTTTGTATTTGTAATTTATTGGGTAGAATTCCTCTCGATGCCACGTCTGCTGGATTTTCTTTAGAAACTACGTGATTCCATTTTGCACTTGGAATCAAATTCTTAATGTCGTTAACTCTAGTTCGAATAAATTTGTCTTTACTTTTGTTGTTTTCTATCCAACATAAAGTAATCGTAGAATCCCTCCATGTGTAGATTTTCGTTCTTTGCTTGATCGTAGTTAATATTCGATGTATTAGTTTTGATAATAGATGAGCTTTATCGGATTTACTTTAATTTTTGCTGCTGCTATGGTTATTCGTCCATCATATTTAATATACACTACTGCTGCCTATGCTTTTTCTGACGCGACTGCAAAACCAGGCAGCTCTATATCTATCATTTGAAAAGTTTGCATCCATCTAGGGATTCGTATATCATGCATTTATATTTTGTGTAAATATAAACCACTCCGTTTTTAACTCATCTGATAATTCTTCATCCCAAGTTAGCTTCTGTGCCCAAAGCTTTTGTACACATAGTTTTAGAGCAATGGTTATTGGAGATAGCCACCCAAGTGGATCGAATATAGTGGCTAAATTATACAGTATTTGTCGTTTTATGATTTTCCACCCAAGTGGATCGAATATAGTGGCTAAATTATACAGTATTTGTCGTTTTGTGATTTTCTGGTTTTCTTTTAAGTCAATTTCGAACTTAAATTCATCTTTTCTAGGATCCCATGTAAGTCCTAACGTTTTCACCACTTCATCGCTTTTTATGATGTAATTTTCTTCACTGCACTGTTGCACATTATCTTTAAGTATTGAAGAATTAATTGTGAGCCACTTTCTTAAATGAAAACCAAACTTCATTAATTGTTGCTAAATTTTTTGTTTAATTTCACTACACTCTTGTACACTATCTGCTCTAGTCATGAGGTCATCCATATAAAAATCATCCTCGATAACTTTTGTTTATTATTTCTTCGTTGCAGTCTTCAGCGATTTTAATTAGACTTCGAACTGTCAAAAATGTAACTGTATTTAGCCTGAACACTGTTAATGGCTTTTTGCTGCCATTTCTCTACAGTATGTTCTGGTACTGCTGATCTTCCTTGTGTACTCTAATTCGACGAAACATTTTTTCGACGTCTGCTGTCACCACATATTTCCATAATCTCCATTTTGAAATTATGTCAAATATATCTTTTTGCAATTTATGTTCCGTGTACATTACATCGTTAAGACTTCTTCCATTCGATGTTTTGGCTGATGTGCCGAATACCACCCTCAGTTTCGTTGTGGTACTGTTTTCACGAATAACAGCTTGATGGGGAAGATAGTATTCGCAATCTTTTTCATTAAATATTCTTACCATATGTCCCAGCTTTTGGTATTCGTCGATGAATTTGACATACTCATTTTTCAAGGTGGCATTTTTGCCATCCTCTTTTCTAATGAGAAAAAACGTACCACAGATTGCTTTCTTGATTCTCCTAGGGCGCAGTCTTTTTTGAAAGTTATCTTAACAGTTATCCTTCCTTCTTCGTCTAGCTTCGTAGTGTCTTCGTAAATTTTTTGACACAACTCGTCTTCGGTAGATGATTTGGGTTCAGTTGGGACCTCTTCCAGTTCCCAAAACTTCTCTAAACTGGTTATTGTTGACAAAATTTTATTATTACCAGCGGTTGCTGTTACAGCCCCTGAAAGTATCCAACCTAGTTTTGTTGTTTGTCCTAGGATGCCACACTTTTTTATAACGCCTTCTTCTAAGATGTCACCAAATATGTCGCTAACTATAACTACATCAATTTTGTCTGACTTGTTGTACAAAGGGTCTGCTAAGACATAGTTCTTCTATTCTTCGATATCTTGCTTGAATGACTTTTCTGGTTGTACACTTGTTAACGCCGGCAAAACCAAGGCTTCCGCTGACACTGAGTAGTCGCTTATAAATCTTGGCTGTATCTGTATTTTTATTTTATTCTGAGAAACGCCAACTTTGGTCCCTCCAAGACCGTATATTTCAGTTTTCGATTTCGTTCGAGGTAGGTTAAGTAACTGACTAGCCTCTTCGGAAATCGTTGTCTTTTGTGACCCTTGATCAACAAGAGCTCGAGGTAAAATATGTTCGCCAGTAGCTGATTTGATCCATATTTGAGCTGTGGCTAAAAGCACTGCTGGTGATTTTTCTCTTGATACCATTGTGGTCACTTTTCCGACTTCTTTCGGTTTATAGTCATCATGCAACAGAAAGTGATGTTTAAAACCATATTTTATGCACCTTTTTTAGGAATGTTGCACTTTGAGCTATAAAAGTGCTCCTTGCAAACGAAGCATAGTTTAGCTTTTGTTACAAACTCTCGTCTTTGTGCCGTTGTTAAGCTTTTAAATTTTTTGCAGTAAGTAATCGTATGCCCTGGTATTTTACAATACACGCAGGATACTTGTTCAGTATTTTTCGTGCCATTGACATAGATACTTGTAAAACTTTTTTCTCTTTTTTGAAACCTATTTCCACTTAAAGTTTTACTGGAAACGGCTTCTAAAGCAAGATATTGTTGTTCTAAAAAATTGAAGATATCTACAAGAGTTTGAATTTCTCTTGTCTTCTCTTTGCTTTGCTCATATAAGCGTAGTCCATCTTTATCAAGCTTTCTTACTATTATTCTTGCTAAAAACGGTTCAGCGTCAGAGAGATTAATGCTTAGACCTTTTATTGCATAAATACACTCTCAGTTTTTTAGACTTGTTGCTGATTCACTATTTATAGTTGGTAAATCTAAAATTTTGTCAAACTGGGATGTGAACAGCAATCTCCCATTCTCGTATCTGTTGTTCAAGATGTCCCATGCTGCCAGATAATTTTCGTTGGTAACCGTCAGATGTTGTATCAGTCGTCCAGCTTCATCTTTTAGGTATGACTTTAGTCGATACATTTTTTCCACTTTAGAATAATGTGAGCTTTCGTGTATAAGACTGTTAAATATGTCTTTAAATGTAGGCCCTTGTGACAAGTCTCCATAAAATGGCGAAATTTTGACATCCTCTACCTTTAAGTTAAGAGTAGTACTTGGCTTTTGCGATTTTTTTATCGTTAAGTTCTGAAACTGACATTCTTATGTAGTGCATTTCGCTCTCACATTCATCCATTATGTCTCGCGTATCTTTGCTTGTGGATGAATATTCTTCATATTTTTGTTCAAGTGATTTATATTCTTTTTCTAAGGTTTGCAGAAATATTTCTGATACTTCTTTATTGATTTCTTCTTTAGTTCTTGAAGCATATTTCTCAAATCGGCTTATTTGATCTTCAAGTTCTTGTTTTATGTCCTGATTACTTTGTATCATACTATTATTTTTCTTTGAAGTGCTAGTTTCTGCGACTTCCTCGTATTCTGCGTTATATTTTTCTGGGCTGTCAGCAATTTTACGCATCCAGTCCTCATAATAATTTGAAGTAAAATACGACTCTTTCTCCACACCAAGCTTTAGTAATTGGTGATGGTTGGATGTAAATTTCTCTCTAATATCGAGAATATTTTTCTTCGCCTCTTCTGTTGCACGTGTTTTCCGGCCTTCCAGTTTCATCAGCCACGTGTTGAAGTGCTCGGCCAAATTCTTCTGCTCTTCTAACAATTTTTGCTTAGTAGCCATTTTAATTGTTTTTTTCTCAATGAATATTAATATAATATAATATTGCTTTACTTCTCCACGCCTGTTTGACCTTGCTGTGCCTCGACTCACAGCTGCTGGTTGTTCTTTTGGATTACAATTTATATATATATATTTTTGTGTATAGTTTTCTCACTATTACGGCTTATTTTATTGTATTTGTTAATGCGAGCAGACTTTGCTGTCCCGACTTACATTAATTAATTTTGCTTGGTAATGCTCTTTTGAGACTTATTATACCTTTGCTGAGCTCTTTTGAGGCTCGTATGGACCAATATGTAAAGATCTGAGTAATTGCCCCTTACCACTGGTGGGGGGAAGCAAACTACTTGGTTGACATTTTGTAAGAATCTGATTTATTCAAAAATGTAAAAATTCTTATATACAATTTTTTAAAATTATGTTCCTAATCTAAATATGTATGTTTGTGTGTGTGTTATTATGTTTGCCTTAAAATATATTTCTTAATATAGACAATCAGTAGGGCTTTATCTGTTCCTAATATTTAGTTGTCTTTTTTTTCCTTTGTGTGTATTTAGGGCACTTACAAGCAGGCATGTATTTTAAACTATTTCTGTATGATAAGAAATTTATCTTATGTTTGGCTATAAATGTCACACAGTAAAATGATTTAGGTATATGTGTATATATGTATGTGCATATGTAAATGTTTGTAATTTATGTATGTTGAGGTTTACAGCATTGCATTGTGAGCAAACTGATAGTTTCCTAAATATATGTATGCATGTTGTAAATATAAATTTTCGTGTGAAGATTGACTCCCAAAATATCTACGGATTGTATTACAGTTCATATGGTTTCTGAAAATATATGTGTTTACATGTATGTACAAATGTACATATGCATTTATGTTCACTGTAACTTTAATGATAATGATAATTAAACAAGAGCTTTAATGACCTTATGCCAAATTATAATAAATATTGGAGAAAATCAGCACGCACTACTACCCGCTCAACAACAAAAGCAGGAGTCATTCAACAGATTAACAGAAATATTACTTTGCTCGCAGAAATAAGAAAAAACTTCACGCGTTTCTTCGGTGCATCGGCGCTTCAATTGCAGTCTGTAAGAAAGACATAAATTGTAGTTTACGTATTGGTCATGACTGCACTTCACTCTGCAGTAAAAGCATGAAAGGATAAAAGGAGAAAAATAACTTCTTTATCTGCCTTGCGCAATTGACAGGTAGAGTGCAACAAGTTACATACAACAACATAGTAAGGCAATTTTTGTTGCTCTTAAATACTATTTTATTTTTACTTTTAACATAAATTAATAATGCGTTTCAAAAGTGTAAAGTTTTCCAAAACGAGAATCGTTTTGATGTAACCAATGTAAAGCGCTGGTATCATTCGCAGAAGTCAGTGCTTTTTGGGCCACAAATATAATTAAGGCATATCTGCAGTAATCATAACTTTGCACAAAATATGTCTGGCCATAACTTAGTTCAACCTGAAAACGTTATAACAGCGCAAGTTCCATCAGCTTGTTGTATTTGCCCCAACTAGAGCTCTTAGCTGTGAGTCTAACTCAACTAACTTTATGTACAGCTATAAAATAATGAGGCTTAGTATTTTTCTTCCAAACGCAATGGTAGTTACGCCATAACTTCTGCTTAGCGAATGTTACTAGCTAGATCTATGTTACAATTTAAGGCACAAACCACGCTAAATCAAAACACAAAAATTCGGCGTAGGGCACCATCGCACAATACTTCATTCAACATAAAAAAATCCATAAAAAATTATAAACTAAAAAGTTTTACTTGTAATAGACTGGTGACCTTCTTTTGAATTAATTGTTTTAAAGTTAAATTTTTGAATTCTAGCTTTCGCTATCATTATAACTCCACTGTAAGAATTTTATATTAATTTGATTGAATTCGAAAGATGGAATTAAGTGCGGTGATATGAAAATTCAAAACTTTTTTGAAGTGTGGTCTCCTCTCAGCAATGATTTTTTATCTTTACAATTTTGGATAATTCAAAAAATAAACAAAAGTCACAACCCGTTCGAAGGTGGCTAAAAACTATATGTGAGTCCATTTATATTGTAGTTAAAACATCAAAAGGACACCACAAACTCTCCATATAATGTTTGTAGAATATACCGTAATGATGTTCCAGCTTTTAATAAATAATTTAAATAAGTTTGATTCCATTGTATTAGAAATGAAAAAGAGTGAAGTTTTCATTTATTACGCCAGAAAGAATAAATTCCTAGCAATGGATATAGTAATATCTGAGAAGCATTAATTGATCTAAGTAGATTAATTTTACTTTATTATTATTAGTATGTTACTTTAGAACACCTTAAAAATAATATGCTCTAAAAAAACGATAAATATTCACTTTTTTGTTCCTATTATTTAGTTTTTGAATTGAGTTGATCTTATCCAACATGACAAGCTAGCGAAATCGTCGTTCCATCATTGTTTCTCTTCCTAAGGGGAATATTAATCTTCCTTATCGTCCTCGTCCAATACTATGTACCATATAGAAGGACGCGAGCCTTGTGCGAATTGTAGTGCCTTGTCTTTGTCCGTCAAGAGGATTTTACTTCTCAATTGCATACTCGGTTGAAAGTGGCAGCTGCTGGCAATTTGGAAAGAAGCTAATGCATACGATTTGTAAATTCTTCGCCTCCATGCTAGAATACCTCAGCCAGTAAGCCAGTAAGCCAGCCATTAGCTACCACCACTTTGGCGTTGTTCAAGCGAGCAATTCGGGCTGTTTCACTTTCACTACTTTCCACAGGCTGGAGAAAAAATCCCTTGACAAACTCACTACACTCACATACTTTTGGCCATTTTAAATATGTCATGATCTGTTTTTTTTTTTTCATTGTATTCAGTAATGTTTACAATTTCATCATGGCAAGATATACGCAAGAACAACGTTTTCAAATTATTCAATATTATTATCAAAATTTTTGTTTTTCATGCTACAATTTTTTAAGAAAATCACCTTTTCAGATGAGGCTCACATTCATCTGAGTGGTGCGGTAAATAAACAAAACTGTCGATTCCGGTGCGAAGAAAATTCACAAATTAGTCATGAACAACCACTACATTCACTTAAATTGACCATTTTATGTAGTTTTTGGTCTGGTGGAATCATCGGTCCGTACTTCTTTCGAAATGAAGCTGGTTACTGGCAATGGAGAGGGGTCTAGATCGATGATAACCAACTTTTTATGACCATAATTAGAAGAAGTTGATCTTAACAACATCTGGTTCCAACAAGACGGGGCTACGTGTCACACAGCACGTGCAACAACCGAATTATTGCGAGAAAGATTTGGAAACTAGATTATTTCAAGAAATTGTGACATTTAATGGCCCCTAAGAAGTTGTGATTTAACACCATTAGACTACTTCTTGTGGGGTTATTTGAAGTCATTGGTCTCAAGCAATAAACCAGACCCTTTTCAAGCCTTAAAAGTCAATATTCATTCTATTTATGATGTACGACTTAATTTAGTGGGAAAAAGTGCTCAAAAATTGGTTCATCGAATTCGTTCCTGCAAAAGAAGTTGTGAAGACCATTTGAATGAAGTTATATTCAGAACTTAATTGTACAATTAGTAAGTTTTTTAAGAAATCAAATATTTCTTATTAGAAAGCCCTGCTCTCTTAACGAATAATGGATTGTGAGATATTATTTTGATGGGCTTTACCAACAGGAATATAATTGTTCTACAATTTAGGCGCGCTTTTATGCACAATACCATACTCGTCTATACAAAGTTAGTGTTATGATTATACCAAAATATGCAATTTTATTTGCAAGCGAATCGTTGGATGTCATGTTCCTGTATTGTTTACCCGACACTTTGGTGGAGATAAGAGCTATTCGTTGACAAGCGATATTCTGCACTGACAGCTACGATAATTTGGCGCGAACAACAACCATATAAGATAAACACGAGAGCAGTATGCGAAACTGCTTATCCATTTATCCAAACGTACACAAAAATGGAGATGGTAAGCCATAATAACTTCAAAAGTTAGTGCGCCTGCTGTGACTGCCTCCATATAGTAAGCTGAAAAGACGACTGCACTCCATTTTTCATATTTATTTAATTCCATGCTTAAATTGGCGATTTGTGCCAGTACACGATGGTCTTAGCTGATCGCAGGCGGTAATCATAGTAAGTTTAAGTTGGACAACATTTGGTGTCCAGTCAACCAACATAAAAAAAAACAGCAACGGTGTGGTCGACAACGGTTATTGGTTTGTGTTGACTGTCTTCTGGCTATTAGTGATGCCGCAGGCGGAGATTACGCAGCTAATGACGATAACTGTGTCTGGCTGTGAAGTGCACAAGTGATTCGAAAATGAATTGCGAACACATTTGATTTGACTCAAAGATTTTTTTAATTCAATGCGTGGGTGGTTGCACATAAATATTTGATGGTAACATAAATTAATCGGTGCCTTATAACAACTGAAGTGATTTTCAGTTGAAATCGTCATCCAATTTGTGGATCCGTATTTGAATCATTTACAAAAAAATGGCGAGCATTAAACTCTTGGTGAAGGTATAGATCTGCGGGTTGTTTTAACAAAAAGTTTCAGTGCTTCAAAAATACTGACATTCAGTCTCATGGTTCCCAGTCATCAAAAGTTAGAAGACCGGTCTGTAAGGAGGTTGTTGAGAAAGGGCCCTCCACAAAATATACTATTTCAAGTATTCAAGGTTCTAATGGTTAGGTGAACTGCAAAGAAATGAGATAGAAAAGTTTTTCTTCTATACATTCATCGTGGTCCATATGTTGGTTTTTTTTTAAACTTTATATTTATGCGTTTCCACCTCTCCACCATTTTGCAAATGAATACCACTAATCAACATCACTGGTAAGCGTTTTGCCCAATCGTTATATGCTGCACGGCATTTCTAATCATAAAATGTCATTTCTTAGTACGTTTTCAAGAATGCTCCCGGAGAAGAGGAGTACGAGTTGAACAGAAAAAACGCTAGCTCGAGATTCAACTTTCAACCGGCCAAAATCTACCCCACTTGCACATATATATGTGAGCCTCTTGAAATATTGGTCGGCTCCTCCGAAAATGAACCCCTTTTACATGTTAATTGTACATATTTGTATGTATATGTTTCCAAGCAAATCAGCTATAATTGACATTTTGATTCACTATTGAACTGTCGTTGCTATTGCACTGCATTGCAGCCAACAAGTCCGTGTACGTCACGTCATTTATAGTAATCAATTAACCGCATTGCTTGAGGTGTGAAAATGCACGCTTTTGGAATTTAATGTAACATATTCGAAAATTAAATTAGTGACAACCATTCAAACAGCGAGCACTGCCAAAAAAAAAATTTTGGGCTTTTATATTTACAATATTTGGAAAAAAAAGGAAATAAAATTTTCAGCACTTATTTGAAAACGTCGTGGTTTATTTTGAGGTTAACTTTAATACATCCAAATAACAGGCGTATTTTTAATACACATCGAAAAAACAAAGTCTTAAATTTGCACCCATACTTTTACGTCACTCCTCATTGCAAAAGTTATTGATAATTATAAATATTAATGAATAATTTCTAAATGAATTAGTATGATCGCCCGTTAATATTAAATGAAAAATATCGAAAGACAAATAGCAATATTAGAATAGTTCGGCCTAGAGTTTCGGGCCTGTCTTGATAAAAAGTCTATATACTCGAAGGGGTCGACATTTACTACAAGGAAAATATCGGTATTTATAAATTAATTTTAAATATTTTTCTGATAAGACCAAATTAATCAAATATTAGCAAATTTAGTCAAACCAAATGTATCGAATTTGTCTATAATATTAATTGATAAATTAGTCGTAGTTGTTTAACGTTTTATTTCGTCCAAGAATCTGCCTTCTACAAAATACAAACGAAACATTGGTCATAAATTTAACCTAAATAAATTAAGGCAATTCTGCAACTGAGCAATGCGGGCGGAGGGTCATTAATAACTATAGCGTAGCGTGCAAAGCACTAGATGCTGCAAAATCGATTAAGTGATTTTTTCATGCGTGCAACATAGAATAAATGCTGTTATAATAACTTCTGCAGCAGATATAAAATGGTCAGCAAACTCAACCACTGATTTTTTGCCATTATAAAGTATTTCCTTCAGCAACCATGCTACCTTTAATGGCTTGAAAATTAATTAATCTTAACGTGAAACTAAATTAACAGCAAACGGTTCGAATCATGCAAGGTAATCGCAAAATGAGTAGATAAATGCCTCTCCGCCTCAATTCAAACTTGTACCCTACATATTCGTTCCGCTGATCATCTCTTTCGCACTAAATCTCCAGCTTAAAAATATATTAATGAAATTCAGCAGCGTGTTTACAAATCGCCAAAACAGTCGCTGTTTTTTGTTCTTCCTCGTGCCCTTGCCGGCGTACATTTGGGAATGGCCGCCGAAATATTATATCTTCTTTTGCCATCGGTATGCAGGAGCCGCATGCTTTATGCTTTATGCCTCACGCTGCTTTCATGCAATATATTTATAAATTTATGTAAGCAGGTGCCAAAGACGTTCAGGACTTTTTAAAGATTTATTGTATTTAATCCTTTGCGTGCCGCCGCCGACATTTACATCACGGATCAACAGCAAAAGCTGTGGGCTTATTTCATCTCTGTCAAAAAATGGAAATAAAGCGAAATTTCTTATCGCTCGGACATTTTTTGTAATAATATAATATTATGTATCTGAACAAACTGGTTATGTGGGATCTATATGATATAGTCGACTGATCCGGCGGGCTCCGACACATGATCATCCCAACTAATTTTCGTGGAAATATCTAGAAAACTGAGAGACTGGTTTGCATTCAAACAGATATACAGAAGGATAGACGAACATGGCCAAATAAACTCATCTTGTCATTCTGAAACGATAGGTGGTACTTACAAACTTCGGACCAAAGTTAATATACCATTTCATGTACATGAAAGGTATACAAATGCTACAATAATCGACCAAAATTAAATATCCCTTGGGAATAGCAGTCAGATGCTAAAAAGCAACACCAAAAATTTTCCACACTTATTAGCCATCATTCATGACCAGCTTGTCGGCTAGTAGACCTATCATCTGGCGAGCTATCAAAAAAGGGAACACCACACTCACGATTGCTATTTTTCCATTTAAAATCGTGGCTGACCGACTAACTTTAGCCGCATCAAATGTGTAAATGTGAAGATGTGCAACTCTACACGCTGCATATTGAGTTAGTTCCATTCCGCTTTTAACGCAACAACACTCAATGCAACAGCAGCCATTTTCTTTGCACTTATCATCGCATGACTGCCTCATCATTTGTTGCAGACATAACGAAATGCCAACAACTAGACTAAGCAATTTGTGGCGCCTTAGGCTGCTGGAGTGAATTTTTTTTGTTTTTGTTAGATTCACATTTATACTTCAACTTAAATTAGGTCGTTGTTGCCGCTGCCCCTTTTTAGCTGAACAGTCCGCTTTTCAATTGTTCCCTAAGTGAGATTAATTCGAAATATTTTTCCCCTATTTTTTCATCCTTTAATTCCTATATTTTTTAATTTTTTAACAGCGACAATTAAAGTAATTATGTTAGGTTATGTTCCGGGAGGCTGAGATGTAAACTCACTGGTGGTAGCCTGTCGTGAGAGACCATTTTCCTGGCGAAACGTTGTAATGGAGGGAGGGGGTTGTTTGTACAGATTTCTCGTTACAGTTCCAAGTGTTTGATAAATTGGAAATAAAAATTGTCGACGCCAATTGGATACAATAAGTTAAGCTAGATCCTTCTCCAACTGACCCTTCCAACGGAATGGAGTTGTTACTCTTCCTATGTTTCAACCGGCAGATAATGCATGAAATACTTTCAAAGCTGGATGTTTTCATCTATTTCTTAATTCGCAGTGCTATGTTAATGTCCTAGGAAATCACCTAGTAAATCACTTTGATATTCTAGTTGTGTAAAGAGAATAATAAATCTTCCGTAATTTTTTCTCTGAATTTGTCTAATCGAATGTAGCTATCGTCCACAATATAGCAGGACGAGATTAATATATGACTTGTAGAGTTTTGACCCTTCTACTTTTCCATTTCTTATCAGTCCAAAGTAGCACCATTTGCCGAGAGTTGCATTTCATAGCTTCAAAGTTATGCCTGTCAAAACTGACGAGTCAAATAGCAAATGTACTGACCCTTTCTTTGGTGACAGCTGATATTTGTCTTGCACTTGTTAACTACCAGATTCATTCGTGTTTCTTCCGTATATAGTCAGGAAAAATGTGATGATTGGTGAATTCAATGATATCATTACCATCGCCATAAGCCAACGCTCTTATAGAAAAATGAAAGAAGGCACACCAAAGAAGGGCACTTTAACTAAAACCTCCTTGGTACCGAAAAGCTCGAAGAAGCGCTTCGCCATACTTTCAGTACTCTTAAAATTGTTCAACCCTAGCTGAATAAACTTTGCTACATCATCTCATGGGTTCAAATCCTAATCAGACCAACATCTAAAATTATAGAAAATTAATTAAAAAAATTGGCAAAAATTAATTGCGGTCTGTACATATAATCGCTATTCCAACTTCAGCATTTTATATATCATCGCTATCGAGTAGAGGTTCGGGCTAACCATCTCCAGTATTGACCTTACTACCATTTGCTTAATAAAGTTGCGTATTGAACAAATATACAAAAAAAAATATTATCCTAAATAGTTTAAACACACATACGCATTGGCTTAATGTTCTTTCGCTGGTAAGGCTACTTCAACATTTTTGTTTCAACTAGGAATAATTCAAATATACTTTTGGTGTAAATTCAAAAAAAAACGCACTAATTTTAAAATAATTTTTTGGTACATTGTATATGGTAGCTTGATTTTTCCCCTCACATCTGATTATTGGAGCTCGATCTTGTAGTTTGAGCGGGTGTCCATAACCACTATGTATCAAGTTATTATTTACCATGTGCACAACTGCTGTAATCGTGTTTTCAACTCCTGCAGACCCCGCCAACCGGTGGATAAACTTTTCGAAGCGTAATAAATCACGCTCTTGTCTCGTATACTCTTATGATAAATATTACTCTGTGACACTTTTTCTCTTATCATTGATGCATTTAACAATTTTTGGAGAAACCTCTACAAAGATTTTATATTTGAACTAATAAAAGTTGTTTGTATTTTCGAGAGTATTTAGATTTAGAAATCTAAAATATGTTTTGAAATACTTTTTCTCACTATTTTCCAAAATTAGTTCATTTTCAAAAATATGTAATTAACTTTTTGAACAGATGTGATTATATTTCTATATACATATTTCTGAATATATGATTTCTTCGTTATTTCAAATCACAACAACAATTGTAGTAAGTTAAAAATAAAATGCGTAGTAAAGTGAATAAAACATAGAATCAATAAAATTTCAGGAGGCTCTTATTCAAGAAGATATTTTCTTTAATGACAATATTACTATAACATTTTAATAATTATTGTACGCACACTCCTCGTGAACCCATTTTTTCTTCACAAGCATAGAATCACATAGAATTTATTCAAGAATGTTCGTAGATACATACACTTAAGTACTTTACTTTGACAATTAAAGTGTAATTAATATTAAAAGCCGTAACTGTCAACGGGAAACTGTTGTTGAAATTTTGGTTGGCAATTTCATCCTCTTTTATGAGCATATCTCCTTAATTCAAATGAGTTCAATCCAATATCGAACTGTGTGTGGTCTTGAATGACGCTATAATGCAACTTCTAAAGGAGTAATCGAAAACGTTCGCTACGTCACAATAGGTCTGGAGTTAAAGCTTAATTGCAGGCGGAAGGCTCGTGTTGCAATGCTTATTGTTATTCTTTTATTCTTATAGTAATAATTTAATGAGGCAAAACACCAATATTGCGAGAAGTAGAGGACAAATAGAAAATATTATTTATATATTATTGGCGCTTTGTAACCATTGAAGGGAATAGGGTTTTTTCAACCTATAGCTTACTCTAAGCCGATGGACTTTTATGTTTAACTTTTATTTGATGTCATAAATACTGTCGGAGGGCTTAACATTTCCTGCTGAGGGAAGCCGCAATTATAAATTTTATTTTATAATGTTGGATGTTGGTTAGATCCGAATTCGAACTCTGGCCTTCCGAATAGCAAAATTGAAAAATTAACAGATGTTACACATAAATTAATATCTTTTAAATACAGACTTATGTGTGATTTGCAAAAATTTAGCAATTTTATGTTTTTTCTCACCTATTTAGAAAAGTGAATATTCTTTAAAATTCGTATGTAAGGAAGCTGTTGTTTAAATGGAAACTCATTAAAAGTATTTAATGTTGGTGATTTGGTCAATTTATTCAACATATTTTCTCACTTTATTCCTTTATCCTCTCTCCAGTTATATAGGCAGTTTATACTTTTGTTAGAAATCGAACAGCACTTCTATGAAAGACTATAAATAGTTCCTCATTCTTTTCTCAATATTTACGTTTATAATAAACAGAAAAGAGACTGTGAGATGATTACAATTAAAAAAGAGTGGACATTTATCGATGATAAAATTTTGAAAATAAGGGCACATCAATTCACTTTCACTAAAAATTTTTGAATTCACTTTGTGAATCAAAATTTCAAAATGAGAGTCGGCTGATGGTTATTTGAATCAATTCCACATAACGATCCCCTTCAAACTCTCTGAAATCATATTAGTAATATATTTCAGTTGCGGAAAATAAATCGTTAATGACATGTTTAGAAGAATCTGTCGACGAATTTTCAGTAATAGGTTAGAAAAATAAAATGTCCAGAAAAATAACAAAAATGACAACACTTTTTACTCTATGTCTTCAATCAATCTGTAACAATATAATTGTCATGTGAACGTTATGTGATTGATAGAAAATATTTGAATGCTGGAAGAAAGTCTGATGTAATTTAATACTTATGCTAACTTTTTTAGTTTTAAGGAAAGTAGATTGATGTAAATATGTTACGTGTTGTATATATACAAAATTTCACTCAAATTGCCTAACAGTCTGAATTTTCTTTATTACTTTAACTCGCTGTGTTCAACGGCCTTGTTCATTCACTGTTGTCGCCTTTTTTCTTGGAGTCTAGCATTCAATGGATTTAATGAATTATTAGTTTCTTGTTTTAATTACATAAGAGAGTACGACGAGTATTGAAATTTTTAATAAGTCACTATTACTAACGTACTACTTATATATCATAAATATTAGGTAATTTAAAAAGTTTCTGTGGCTTTGCCACTGATGTGATGTTTTTTACTATAAAAATGGCGGAGCTTATTAGGGAAGTTTCTATGCACTTGATGTAATTTACAGATGTTATTCTCGCTATGCAGCTATGCGGATTCTTACAATTTTCACAATATTTTTCTTTAACAATATTCCTAAGTATTTGTTTTAGCTGGATTTCGAGCCAATGAACAGAATAAAACATTATTTTCCAAGCGTTATTAGTCACTATTGTGAAGTGTTTTTTGAAATGACCTTGGCATATAGTAATGTACAAGTACTAATTTTGTGTTAATCAGTATTTACTCTCATAACTGAACGTTGAATTTATAACTTATATAACAACGCGTAGTAAGAAGTACTAGGTTTGTTGTGATACCACAATTTGGCATCTTATCGTAGCGGGTTCAACTGGTTTGCTGGCATATGCCGTAAGGCTTAAAACATTGGTATTTTAATCCAGCCAGCCATACACAAACCTTAACAGCATATGTAGTATATCATACATTTTGCTATTTTTTGACCATTATCTTTTATAGTTTACATTTGTTGAATAGCTAATGCTGGCGCAGTGTCCTTGCTATGCAATTCACATCATTTCAAACTAACTGGCGACAAACCGGTACTGCTGTCGTCGTACCTCACAACATATCTCGCCGGTTTCCCTATGTTACTATCATTCTTACCACAGATACGTTACCTTGCCTAAATTAACTGGCTATAAGATGTTACTGCAACATCCGCCTCACTCCTAGTGAGATTATCCGTTGGCACAACAACATTCAGTAAAAAACTCGTTCTTCAGTGTTTGCGTCGGATTTATTAATGGACGGCATGTACGCCAGTCAATCAACAGTCTTCAAACTCTTTGGTAAATGGGTGAATTATTAGCGGACAAAAGATGGCGATGGCTTTGATCAATAATTTCAAGTTATAACGCGCCACAGTGTCGGACGACGGCGGACGCTATTCTCAGAAAGGTGTTGGATTTCCATGAACAAGTGGTCAAGTTTGTGCATTTCGCTGAAAGTGTTTACTAAACAGCTTTTGTCCTATTTGTTGCCGAGGTCTCATAGAGTTTATCATTCATAGTTTCGACGTGGCTATGCTTAAGAAATGATGGCTAGAGCTACAAGCTGGCCCCAATAACTGGTCAAAGAAATGAATCAGCTTAAGAATTATAGGTATTTTTGGTACAGCAGCAAGTAGAGAACTGAACACTGAAATTCAACACTTTGAGATAAAAATTTTCCAGTAATAACTGAGACACCAGTATTTGTGGCGGCTTCAAGTATACACTTAAAGAGTGAGTTTTATTACTGTATTTCTGCATATACAAAAACCGATTTACCTTTCGTCAGGTCTGATGGCGAATAATCGCAGAAGCTGGTAAAAATTACCTTTAAACTGGCAATTATTATCAGTTATGTAGTCAACTTCATTTTAATAATGCATTTCAAGTGCATAAGAATTGAACAGATATGTAGAAATTAGAGGTTACAAAATATATATTTAGAGTGTTTTTTATAGAGGTATAGAACTTTAAATTGGCATTACTTTTCAAGATGGCGACCGATTTAACAGCTATCAGGTGATTTATTCTCAGTTTGGCTTGGCAATTCATCATGAATAGAATCACGCCTGAACAACGCTTGCAAATAGTGAAATTTTATTTCGAAAATAATGGTTCTGTGCGGACCACTACGTCCATTTCAGCAATGTTTAGCGATGAAGCGCACAAAACTGCCGCATTGGAGTGAAGGTAATCCTCAAGTGTATGTTGAAACACCGTTACATCCAGAAAAAGTGTGCTTTATGGGCTGGTGGAATCATTGGTCCGTATCATTCGACGTAGTGCGCGATACGTTTTCCGCACAGAACCATTATTTTCGAAATAAAATTGCACTATTTGCAAGCGTTGTTCAGGCGTGATTCTATTCATGATGAATTGCCAAGCCAAACTGAGAATAAATCACTTGACAGCTTTTAAATCGGTCGCCATCTTGAAAAGTAATGCCAATTTAAAGTTCTATACCTCTATAAAAAACACCCTATATAATTACCAAAATCCGACCACATGTTGTTGACGCTCTTTCTCTTTTTTTTAAATATAAATATGATAAATGACATTATAAGGAATGATGCAGGTTATCCAAAATATTCAACTTCTAATTATATTATTTGCTTTCTACATATTTCAAATTTATGTGCTAAGAATATTTGGTATTTGCATATTCCAGCGTCTGACTATTACCACCACAAAAAGGTTGGACTACTAAATTAGTTTCGTAACCTTATGGATGTAATCGAGTTGTAAAATTCAAAATAGACTAACACTAACATGACAAAGCGATTTACGAACGATTTATATTTTTATCCGAATCATGTATATTTTCGTCGATGATTGATCTGTAATCCGTTCCTTGAAAAAAGTATTGTATTTGCTAATCTAGACAAAAACATACCAACGTACTAAAATTCAAACAAGTAGTGATTCTTTTTGGGCAACTTACGGCATTTGTAAGTATGGACACAATGATACCTTCAACAAACCTGACCAATAAAAATATTAGTCTCAAAAAGATCGGTATCTGGTTCACTTCCTGAAAAAAAATTAATTTCAGGCCAATTGAATCATAAACTCGATTTTTTTGAATATATCGGTTTAAGACCCACTGTAAGATAAAGTGTTCCCTATGATAATTTAGACAAGCTTTTTTTGAGTAGATCGGTTTTACACCGACCCACTATACATAAGAAATAATATCCCCTGCGTTAATTTAGGGAAACGCTTATATATGTACCTAATCTGAAGTTAATCAAATCATGTATAAGATTTTTTGGGATAAATCGGTCCCTGGTCCGTTTCCCGGATGAAAATTAATTGGACCAAAAAGCTGACTGTGCACTAAATTCCAAGTAAATCGAACAGTGAATAAGATTTTTTCCGAAAAATCGTTCCCTCGCCCACTTTTCGGATCGCCCACTTTTCGGAAAATGATAAATTTTTTCATAAAAACTTTCGCCTAGCACCTACGAACAATAAAAAAAATCCCAATTCTCATTTAACGAATTATTTATATTTAAATGAATTTTATTTCTCTTACAAAAGCCAAATCTTTCAAAAATAGCCAAACTTCACAGGAAGACTCTCCGTTCTCCAATGAAGCCATCCTGAAATTTATACATTAGCGATTTATCACCGCTAAAGCGATTTTCGACGGATATTTGTGAGCGCGATTAATAAATTGTTTTGATTTACTTTCCTGTAATACACATTTATCATGCTTTTGTTTTTAAATTCTTAAATATGGTAAGACATCTAAAACAACAATGGGTGGGAACAGAAGTTAGTACTAAAGCGAAAAGTACTAATCAGCTGTCTATACTTTAAGAGAAAATGTCAATCTTGGCTTCCGCATGGCATTGTTCTCAAAAACGTGCTTTTTGATCCTGATCGCCATTCCGATAAGTTGCGGTAGTTTACAAAGAAATTAATATTTCAATAACTGTTTAATCAACGCGATTATCAGTTTAAAGAATTCGAAGCCAAGCATGTGAGAAGGTGTTGCCTCGAAGATAGATGCTGATACACGTTCTAAATTGACAGACTTGGAACGTTCGATTGTCACACGTAAGGAGCCTGTTAACCAGGAAGTCCTTCAATTTGTGTACAACATTTGATCTGAATTGCACAAAAACTTTGTTCAAGTTTAAATGACCTAACCATGCTGTTGGAATTAATGCCAGCTTGAATGCATTTTATTAATAGTCGTTTATACTTGTACAGTTAATTAATGAACTAACCAAACAACAACAAATTAGCGAACTAAGCAGCTTTTTCGTAAATTTACGTTCCATTTAACTACATAATGTTGCAGCAATATCGCATTTACTTAAGAGATATTCTACATATTCAACGTTCCATTGTGCTAAGTGTATCTACTTAATATATATAAATACAAAGGTGGGCGATAATGCACCAAATTGTTTCAAGCTAAAAAGTTTTAAAAGTATTACGCGAGAAGTATGAAAATATTTATTTTTCATCGTTATCATAAAGTGAAACTACTTAATTTATGTTCTTTGTTGTTATGCAATAGTTAATGGAAATAGTGAGTATATTTAAGCAATAAACGCTCCATCACATTTTTCTTTCCCGGCATCAAAAAAAAAAAAAAATTAAAATAAATAAATTACAAATAATAAAGCTTAAAATGAATTAAATTATTTTATTTATCATCATTAAGTTTTAAATTCAAAGTATCAAAGCTAATCTCACATATCAATGTAACATATTTTTAGCTTATACTTAATTTCTTTTCACGCCGCCACTGGTAGTGCGTAAACTCCTAACGGAGTCGTTCGTAACCTTGAACTTGAACTTTGCAATTTTGAGAACATGTAGATATGTAAGCATATTAATTTTTAAAGTTTAAGAGTTACTTAAGTCACCACCCCGCAGAAACTCACCAGGTGCCTGCTGAACAAGCTCGGAGTACATATATAACTGTTAAAAATGTCTCTTATATTTATTTGCCGTTATTTTTATTTCTTTATCGTATAATTTGCGTTAAGCATACTCAAACTTTAAATATCTAAATTTGAAATTAATTAATTGATATGTGTAATAGGGTTGGTCTGATGCAAAATGTAATAAGCTTATTATAAGCTAACTAAACAAATTATATTTCAGTTGCATAAAATGGATGGTGTGTATAGAAATAATAATTTAGTCAATTAATAAGTTGTGAATAATTTTGAAATGGAACTCTAATTTTTGTTGTTGTTGTGAGATGATTTTTACACCTTCGTTTGGTATTGGATGGGATGGAACATGTTAGTTAAAAATATCTCTCATATGGTTGGGTAGGGAAGAGAAGAGAAGCGGATTTATGGCTTCTCCAGTTCGATCGATAGAATTTCCGCCTTTCAGCATTCCGTTCGTTAGCTTTTTTTCTTATTGAGTTTTATGGAATGAAGTTTTATTTTTTTTCGGTTCCGTTCGGTTACAATATTTGCACGAAATATTTTGTAATAATGAATGTACACATATGGAAAGCAAGAACCACCCCATTCCGGCGAGCTCAGACCTGGTTAGAACTAGCATGTACGCATGCCATGTACGGAGCTTTCGATACAAAGTAATGTATCGTACCATCATTTACTTAATAAATTATTACATATTCTCTTCCAATTTTGGGTATACGTCTTAACTCTTTCCCAACAAATAGAGGTACAGTTTCTGAACTGCTGATGGGTTAGAAAAGTAAATTTTAATATTAATAATAAAAAAATTAAAAAAAAATTTGGCGTAGTTTTCATTAGTGCTCATATTTCGTTATAAGAATTGTATTGAAATCAATATAATAATTATTGACCTATATAATTTTTTTAGAGTAATCTGTGGTAAATTTTACACATTTTTAGAAAAGTTCCGTGGCAAATGAGTGAAATTATTTTATATTATCTTCGCACTTATTTATTTGATATGTGCATTTTTTTAAATATATGAACTTAGTAGCTACTAGTTTGCAGCCCCAAAAATAAACACATTCATTAAAACTCATAGCAAATATTGTAAAACCCGTACTACAACACGAAACACCGACATCGCTTTATTGTTTGGTTAGCAGAGTATTGGTCGGTGGCCAAATTAGCAGTTGTTCTCTTGCAAAATTCGTCTACAGAACTTTTAGCGTGGTTGCTTTAATGGAAACTGGATTATAGCAAAAGATTTCCGCAAGGTGTTTAGGAAAACATTGCAGATATGAGCTTGTTTTCCACATGTCAAAAATGAGCTTCGAAATAATAGCAAGATATTTTTCTAAGTCATTCCTTCTCAAGGCGATGCTCTGAAAGGTTTGAGATTCCTTCGAAATAAGGGTGTATGATGAAGAGAATTTTTAACCTGTTATGTTACTACCCGGCACTTAGTAGAAACATACTTAGGAATATTGAATCTGTTTACCAGATTGTTTGGATATTTTCAAGCGTAATAAATCCGAGTTTCTGCGTCGATATGTGACAATGTATGAAACATGGTTCTGTCGTTTCTCTCCGAAGTCTAAGCGACAGTCATCCGAGTGAACTGGACATGATGAATCCTCTCAAAAGCGTGGAAAAACTCAACAGCCAGGTTGAATGTCAAGAGCGACTATTACAGATCTCAAATGAATGCTTGCCTAAATGCCTAAACTGAGGCCTATTTTGAAGCAAAGAACAAATCGTACTACAATATAGGTATAGAAATGTGTGTATCACTCTTGAAGGGAACTATGTTGAATAAAAAAATTAATTTGACCAAAAAAAAAAAGTGTTTTACTATGGAAACTTTTCAATTGCCCTGTTACGACTGTTATTTAATTTAAAAAAACATGTTTTTTATTGTAACGGAAAGTCGATTTAACTGTACCCCCTCCTGTTATTTGACAGTTAAGCCAGCAATCTATATCCCACAATTGTTGTTTGTAGTGCAGAGCAATAGCCGCTGATCGCCAGCAACTATTTGCCACTGCGGCATTTCGATGTGGACACACCACGCCATGCCACTCATTATATAGAATGCTTAGTTAGTTGGGATATGATAGGCTTATGATAGTTTCTACTTCTGTTTGGCCGTTTTAATCCAATGGATATATGTTATTAGCCGACTCTTCTTTAGTACCGGATTTTTTTTTCATATTGCGCTTTAATGAAATGTTATCTAATATTGCGGCAACGCTGGCATCGTTATTGGCAGCAACAGGAGTATAAGTGGCAAGGCAGCATGTACTGCAATTCACAAATGTATTATCTGTAGTATATATTAAATTTCTCATCTCGCCGTACCTAAGCTAAACAACTCTGCATGCTGTGGCTACGAGTACAACAAAAGTAAGTTGCAACCAAAGTAACAGCAAGTATTGAAGTGCATATCTAGGTAGAGGGGTTGTGCAGATTTTATTTTCTGCATCGACAGATCAATGTCAAACGGCCACCCCACATCATTGCTAGATTAGTACGAAACCCGGATTTCTTATAACAGCAATAAATAGTATAATTTTTAAGGTTATTTGGGTGTTTGGGGCTTTTTGGTTATCGTGAAAAAATAAAATGTTTTTTTTTTAACTGAGCGAAACTTATAAGTAGATGGATGTACTAACTAAAATACAAAAATTGGTGAACGGTTGATTTGGTCACTTTATAACTTGACAACACAATATGTTTAGGGTACCATACAGATATCTTGTTTTTTCTCCTAATACAGAAAAGGGGGCATAATATATATAGGGGTTTCCAATGAGAGTGATATGATTTCTTTAAAAAAACTCTAATTGTTAAGAAAATTCCAATGTTTTTTATTTAATGTGAAGTACAATCGATACAATTAAGTTCTGAATATAACATCATTCAATTGGCCTCCACGACTTCTTTTGCAGGAACGATTTCGATGAACCCAATTATTTTAAGAAAATCATTTTCTCCGATGGCCTCACTTTTATCTGGATGGTGCGGTAAATAAACAAAACTGTCGATTCTGGTGCGAAGAAAATCCACAAATTATTCATGAACAACCATTACATTCACCTAAATTGACAGTTTGGTGAGGTTTTTGGTCTGGTGGAATCATCGGTCCGTACTTCTTTCGAAATGAAGGTTGCACCGGTACTGTCAATTAGGAGCGGTCTAGATCGATGATAACTAACTTTTTGTGACCACAATTGGAAGAAGTTGATTTTAACAAACTTCCGGTTCAAACGAGACGGGGCTGCGTGTTACACAGCACGTGCAACAACCGAATTATTACGAGAAAGGTTTGGAAATTTGATTATTTCA
Organism: Neoceratitis asiatica; assembly: GCA_030068015.2. Classification (NCBI taxonomy): domain Eukaryota; kingdom Metazoa; phylum Arthropoda; class Insecta; order Diptera; family Tephritidae; genus Neoceratitis; species Neoceratitis asiatica. The sequence continues at coordinate 69,859,131 of CM061528.1, forward strand.
AGAAATTGTGACATCGAAGTTGTGATTTAACACCATTAGACTACTTCTTGTGGGGTTATTTGAAGTCATTGGTCTTTAGCAATAAACTACACTCTCTTCAAGCTTTAAAATTCATTATTAAACATGCTATTCATGACATACGACTTGATGTAGTGGAAAAAGTGCTCAAGAATATAGATTATCGAATTCGTTCCTGCAGAAAAGTCGTAGAGTCCATTTGAATGATTTTATATTCAGAACTTAATTGTGTCGATTGTACTTCACATTAAATAAAAAACATTTGAATTTCCTAATTGCTAAATTGTTGTTTTTAAAGAAATCATATCACTCCTATTGGGAAACTAAAAAATTATCATATATAAAGAAATAAGTTACCCTTAAAACATGAAAACGGAAACTTTAAATTTCTAATACATATGTATATACAAATATTAAGTGCGTGTGTTCGTGACTAAACCCCTTAACGGCTCAACCGATTTAGATGTGTTCTAGGCAGGGTTACAGCGACCTTCCAAAACAAAGTACCCAAAATTTAGCGTATAATGTATCCAAAATTATCCCCTTTTTTAAATCACTACCAATCTAAAAACGCTTATAAAAGTTTCAATAAAAAAACATATTTTTCCATGCACTTTTGATGCATTTAATGTTTATGCGCTTTTTTAAGCATTTCAGCTTACAATTTATTTTTTCGTAAATGTACACTAATTTGTGTGTAATATTATTTGGAAATATATGGAAATTTTTACTGAGCACAAAATAAGTACTCACCAAGACTTTGTCTAAAAAAGTATCCATTTAAATGCGAATAGACAAGAATGGCAACATAACAATTGAAATTCAGCCCAGTTTCCACATTTTTTGTAAGTGCTTATAGATAAAAATTGTCCACAAGTGAGTCTTTGACTGAATTCATGATAAGAAGCTTAACCGATCTTGATGAAAGTTTGTGTGTGCTCATGTACAGTAAGAAAGCTTAGAAGAGTGATCTAGAAATTTAAATTTGAGAAAAAAGTTATAAAATATGGAAATATTACATTTTGGGTATTATACTGAATAATTTAAAGAAAGGCTTACAGAAAATAATTTTGAAATTGAAATTTGAAAATTATTAGTTCAAAAGAATTGATAAGATGATTAGTTGAAATGTTATAATAATGATAAGATGATAAGTTAAATGTATTTTTTAGTCTTGCAGTGGAAAACATTTTTTTGAAAAATTAAAATATTATCAAATTATTCAGAATAAATAATTCGGAATAGTTATCAAGCAGATGATATATAATTTTGGAAATATTCCCAACTGCATGAACATTTTATTTGGAAATAATTGACTACGAAGAAAATTAAAGTTAACAACATTAATATCGAAATTGAGATATTTGAAAAAGTTTTTGAAGAGGGTCTGTTTGAAATATTTACAAAGTTGGCTTAAGAAGTTTCGCAGTGAGATATATTTTTGATTATTCTTGCTACATGTTTGAAAAATTTAATTTGCGATCCAGTAGAAGGATTGCAAATTCCAATCTGAAGCAGCTAAAATGCAGATGCAAAAATTCAAAAATAACAATAATTGCATTCAAAATCATTGTAAGATCCTGGTGGAGATTTTCATAAAAGTTTTCCACCAATAGAGAATGCATTGGTATTGTTAGGTGGAGAAACAATAAATATGTGTATCCTGATGTGTTGGCTTATGAATTAAGATTAATAAAACTTATGAAAAAAAAACTATTGAAATTGACAAAATCTTCATATCTCTTATGAACTTATCAAATTTAATATAAATTGCAAAATTTGATTTCGATTATTTTCTGTGTCAACGTTTATTTGAATTTACATGGCTAGCACACCAAATTTCACGCCTGAGATGTTTTTCTAATAGATATTTGAATCAAAATCGCACATCTGAACAAATCAGTTGTACGGGGGCAACATGATATGGTATTACGATTTCAATGGTTTTCAGTTCCAATATTTATTTGTCGCTTTTTTAGGTCAGTGTTTAATAACATTATTTAGTGATGGAAACTGGATCAGAATATATTTTATTTTTGAAATAGTGAAAAAATTACTACAATAGTCTGAACGGTAGAAGTTATAGCTATTTCGGAAACCACCCCGTTTTCTCATCAGGTTCCTTTCCAGACATACCCATGTTCGAATTGGATCCTAACTTGGGATATCTACAAGACGATCCAATGGTTAAACCATTAGGGTACGTGTGCTCCATTTTAACTTAATGCCGTTTTTCACTTTTTGCTCTGTCTATACGTTTAAACTCAAATTTTCATTATTTATGTATATAATATCAAAGTTCACGTTCTTAGGTACTATTATGACGGATTTATGACCCGAAATTTCAAATCTGAGAAATTGGTCGTATATATGCTATAGTGGTCCGATCTGGCCGGTTCCGGCAAATCATTGTTTGAACGTATAGGTACTTCGTCCTGTCAAGTTTGGTTGAAATATTCCAAAAATTGCGTTCAAAGAGACGGACAGACGGGAATTTTTTTTCAATATTTGTTCTATTGTAGCGAAACACACCAGAGTTTCGCTAGTATAATATAAAGAAAATACTTATTTTTAAATGTAATGAGATAATCTTAAATTAACTGCTAAGAAGCCTTCCTTCATATAGAGTATGCTTTTAATAACATTTAGCCAAGGGCCATAATGAACGGGCTTGTAGAGCTGGGCGTCTCAGAATTTTTTGTGAAGTTAATTAACAAGGAATAAAATGTTGTTGGATCTAAAAAGAAGTACATGCTTTGGCTCATGCTGACGATGTGCCTATTTTGGTTTGAGGAAAATAGATACAGTCACCAATTTTATGCAAATAAATGTAAATGAAATACATCGCTGGGCCGAATGATGAGCTGGCAATGTTTGCTAGGAAACACAGAATTCCAGATTTAACTCCACTGGTAGAGAATGTTACTATATTATCAGTAGGAGAGAAAGCATGCTACTGCGGACCAACACTCGACAGAAAGCTCTCATGGGAAGCAAACTTAGAAACTGAGGTCCAAAAGAGGATTAACGCTCCGGATCACTCATTAGTTTTATACGGCATTCGTAAAGCCAATTATGACGTGCGGTATCTTAGTTTGGTGGCGTATGGAAAATATATAAAGAGTAGTTATCCTATATGTCAGTGAGGCTCTTAAAGCAACGCCAAACGTTATACTACATTTGCTGGCCATAAACTTATACAATAAACAATAAGCTCTTATTAACTTTATCAAGACCTCAGGGTAGTTCAGATAGGATAGGGTCATGTGAGGGGAATTTCAGTCCCGGTACGCCGTGATGGTATCAGAATAAGAGCGCTTCAACAACTAAACTTCTAATTTTCTTCTTATGAAAATAAAAATATCGATACGCAGTGCTAACCACTCGGCTAATGCCGATATAGGTTTTCGATTCTTTGAAATCATAAATTCACTACAGTCACATTCCGATCCCTTTCTGGGGAAAATTGTATCTACAAAAACGTACTCTTTGGAAACTTGATAAAAACATTTCAAGTTACTTAATTTTTGTAAAATATTAAAAACGATAGGAAAACTATGAGAGATGGATTCGACTTTTCGAGCCCGGGTAACATTTTTGTGGATACCAGGTATTGGATCAGAAATATTTTGAAATTCAAAGCTCTCATTTCATTATTATTTTATATTTATTAACTAAAGCAGTTTCATTTATTTAATTTTAACTTAATATTTTAATTACCTGAAATATGTGTAAAATTTATTGAAATAAATATATCTAAATTAACAGCAGTATTTTCTGGAAAATAACTAAGAATATTATTCTAAGCTGAATTCTAATACCAATTGGTCATAAAAATTGTGATAATCTTGTAACTCTTCAAACTATGTAATCTTAAATCTTTTTGGTGGAAATCGGTGTTTTATACAGAGGAGTAATATGTATTATTAATTTCTTTTATTAATAATTACTTTTGGTTTTGTTTACAATCATTCGGTCATAACACAGTGACGCTATCTTAATATTTCCGGCGGTGCTTACGGCAGGTATGAAGTTTTAAATACGAATATGTAATACGAGAACATCAAAAGCCTCTAGAAAAAATTCTATCATCATTATAAACATTTTAGATTAATATTTTATGTATCAGTAGTACTAAAAAGTATTCTATGTTTAAAATCTCATTTTCGAAAGATATTTAGTAACGAGGTTAACTCAGAAAGAGGACGATATAGTAAAAGCAATAGGGATCAAACACATAAAAGCTTCCTGACAAAGCCACATCGAAAACAACAACAGAATATATTGGAGTGTCCAATAAATAGGCAAATCTAAGTATAGATATTAATTTATTTGCCGATTTCTAATATTCAACTAATGGCTTCAAAAACAATAACGTAGTTTTTTTCAACTTCATTTGCAAAGTTTTCTTCAAAATACAACATTATTTAAGTTTTTATTGAAGTATTGCTATTAGTAGCAATAGATATCAATAGGACACTGCCGCTCTAAATTCGAGCAACATCCAAAATGATAGAAAATTTTTTTCTAATTGCGGTCGCCCCTCGGCAGGGAATGTCAAGCCCTCCAAGTGTATTTCTGGCATGAAATAAAGCTCCTCATAAAAATCCATCAGCCGTTCGGAGGCGGCTTAGAATAAACCGTAGGTCCCTCCATTTGTTGGTAAAAACATCAAGACGCAAAACCACAAATTGGAGGAGGAGCTCGGCGGAAAATCGCTTCACCGGTTACAAAGCGCCAAATATATATATATATATAAACACTTCTACTCATTTTTTTCTTTGGCACTATCATTTTAACACTCCCTTAGAAGGAAAATTTTTCCATCGCCTATCTTTCTGCTCGCGATGAGCTACATAAAGTCAGACAACACCTATTCAGTGTTGCCATAAATTCATAACAATATGACGCGAACAAGCATTTTATCGGCTGCTACAACACATCTTTCCTACCTTCAGCAGTCACTGATATAAAATGATGAGTTGTAACTTGAAGGGGTACGCTTGTTGAATGCCTTGAATGTGGAAGAATGGTTCTGCCTTGCAATATAAGTATATGCAACAAGCCACTCTGTTCCCAACCAGCCTAACTGGGATTCTAAAAAATCAGATGACTTCAATGCGTATTCAAGGCATTGACATACGTTTCTTCTTCCCGCTGTTTAGAAACACCAAGTGAAACCAAATCGCTTTCCAGCTGATCTTACCAAGGGATTTGAAATTTTTTTATTTTCCGTGCAATTATCTATTCGGACGGACCTAGCCATCAGCTACGGTATACGTTGTTGCCAATAACCGTACATCTTCCACAATACCTTTTCCCTCTGAAACCCATCATTTGTTGTCATCGCTGATGTCTCGTACATAAAGGATGAAAATGTTGAGGGGATTGTAGAGATTTGTTTTTGTTCGTCGAGAGAGTTTTTTACTTTTCAATTGCCTATGAGAATAGTATGCTCGAGCAAGACTGAAAACGGTGTATAGGATCAGATAGATAAACTAGAGAAAGCAAAAGCCAATTTCAGTTCTTGAAAGAGCCGTGGAATATTATGTTTGATTTAAACGAGACCACATTCAAACTGTTATTTCGGACGTAGATTTTGGAAAATTCTTTTCTTCGACTTCTTGCGATCTATTCTTTTAATGTTCTCACCTATAGCAACGACCAGAACAAAATATTTCTAACTTACTGTCAGATGATAGGATCTCATTCGATATCGACCTCTTTCATATCGACTCATATATACTATATGTTGCCGAAAAGACTTTATGAATAATATGTTTTTTTTCCAAAGGCGGTAGGTGGCGACACGTTTTCAATAATTTCGAATAAGTAATATCGAGTAAATTCGAATTTTGCATTGCGTACTACAATTGGGAGGGCCTAGGATCAAGTCCATGTTCGAACAAAATTCACATCAGAAAAATTTTATTTTTTATTTTTGTCGCCCTCGGCAAAGAATGTCAAACCCTCCGACCGTATTTCTGACATGAAATAAAAGCTCTTCATAAAAACCCATCGGTCGTTCGGAGGAGCCACAAAATAAACTATATACAAGTATATGTAAGAAAATAAACACGGTTTAATATATTTTAGAAATACACACGTTTCGTTTATTGTCTACGCTTAGCCGAACAACTTAACTGAACAACTGCCGACTGTCCTTTTTAAAAAAGTCAATGTAGCTATCGTCTGTTTCCAAAGTCCTGTTAGTGTCTGTTGGTTTGCTGTTAGCATCTGTTGGGTTGCTGTTGCAAGTCACTTGTCCTTACTAATAATTACTAATTCCTATAATTCCTATATATATATATATATATATATATGGCGCTTTGTAACTACTGAAGCGATTTTTGGGCCCCAATTTGTGGCTTAGCGGCTTGATTTTTCTTACCAACAAACGGAGGGACGTCCAGTTTATTTTATGTCTCCTCCGAATGAATGATGGGATTTTATGAGGAGCTTTTATTTCATGTCAGAAATACTCGGAGGGGTTAACATTCTCTACCGAGGGGCGACCACAATTACAAAAATTAATTTTCTGACTTGAATTTTTATATATACCGCCTCAGTAAATCCAACATACTAAAGTCGTTTGCTGGTATATTTAAAACAATTGTTTTTTCGTACTAAAGATAAATAAAACATTAGTTATCTTTTAGAATTAGTACTATATATGTGAATGAGACGTCCGAGGTAAATAATTTATTATTTGATAGGCGTTGCTGCCTTTTGTCCTATACGCGGAGGACATAAATAAAACCTTTTTCTCAAGATAATAAATACGAGTTATCGAATGATGTAATGGTTCAAGATTCTGCTTGCAAAGCATGTGCTTTGATCCTCTTTTCTACCCGGCTCAGATAGACGAAACTGTCCGTGACACAAAAATTATAACTCATTGTGGCATTGGTAATTGAAAATCGACAAAGCATGATATCTATTTTTTTTAGTCTGCAGTTTATGCAGTTTCTACAATAACGACAGTAGTTATGTTATAAATCTCGTCTGCATACGCCAGCAAGAGTATGCTCTTGTAAAATATCTATTCCAGACAGACACCTTGTATAAAGCCTAATTTAAAACCAAACAGCTACCAATCCCCGCAGAGGTTCCTCTGTTTTGCGAACATGTCGATCTCTTCTAATTAAATTTGGTGCATGTTGAATATCTGATCAAGTTGTTTAAAATTTTTTTTGTGTGCTGTAATCTAGTATTGCTGATATCCGTATTTCACCTCTTTTAGGAAACTGAAATTTGTTACTATTTTGGCAGGATTTTGCACACGCCGCCGTTGAAATCGCAAAGCACGTTTTTGACAGCGGAACCAGCACTTACAAGTGCCATGTAAATAGAACTTTTACGTATGGACTTGACAAGTTTATACGCCAGGTGTACGGAAAGATGTATGATAGCTCACTTTCCATTTAATTCACAGTAATTTATGCATGACCATCGACATGCCCGTCCTTAGCAAAAAAACAAACTTATTTACATATTAAATAAAAAATTTCTGCCGAATTACAAGCAAAATTACAATAATTCCTAACATACACCAGCGATTTAAAACAATTTGCTAACTGAGTTGTGAAATACTATTAGAATGCAACTTCTTTCATCTTCCTTTACCTTCCATCAGCCAACACGAGTTTTTGAATCATAGAATTTTAGAAAAAACATGCATGTAAATCTAAATCTGTCCATAGAGATAAATAAATAAGTATGCAATTATAGAAAATACAAAACATTTATTTGTATCGGTGCACAATTGTCGAGGGATAAAATTGGCCAACGCTACTTAGCAATTTTTAGCCGATACGATCATTATCAATTTAGCGCGGCTAACTTGTTTAAAATTTATGTGCCTATGTGAGAAATTTATGAACGTTTGGCGATGGGTTGTCTGCATTAACAATATGAGTATGTACGAGTTTTTCGTCTAGGCGATGGTAAAGATGCAAACAAGCAACGCCATTATTTCGTTCGCTTGTTAAGCTGTCTTGAAATATTTCTCGTCAATACATCGATCTATGAAATGGTTTTATACTGTCTGATTTTTTCATTAATAAAGCCCTTTTGATTTTAGCGACAAACATTTAATACAACAAACAGCGTATCTGGGAGGAAGCTGAATTATGGAAACGCATTGACATTGGTGAATATCAATTAGCTTGAGATTATTGGGGAAACAATTTTATTTTTATAAAATATATATGGTATGTTCGGCGGCGAAGCTTCTTTGCAGAATATGGTTGGAATATATGAACGCGTGCTCGACGATTGAAACCTTAGAGTGCTCTGCACAATCCATAAAAAAGGAAAGGGAGACCCCACGGTCTGCGCTAATCAATATGGGATAAGCATCCTCAATATCGCATTAAGCTCCTATCGAGTATATTGTGTGAGAGATTAAAACAAGCCGTCAACGAAGTGATTGTACCCTATCAGTGTGGCTTTAGACCTGGTCGGTACCAAACGAGGTTGCAGACATAGTGACCCTTTATTGTGTGATTTCTTCAATTTGATGCTGGAAAAAATAATAAGAGCTGGTACAACATTTTACAAGAGTGTACAATCGCTAGCGTATGTCGATGATATTGATATTATTGGCCACAACAACAGCACTGTAAGTCCTGCTTTCTCCAGGTTAGAAAAAGATGAAAAGCGAAAGGGTCTCGTGGTGAACGAGGAAAATATGAAATATCTCCTGTCATCTTGGCTCCCACGTCACTGGTGACATACATAACTTTGACGTTCTAGATAATTTCATCTATGTTGGAAGCAGCATCAACAACACCAACAATGTCAGCCTTGAAATCTAACGCAGAATCACTCTTGCCAACAGGTGTCACGTTGGACTGAGTAGGCAATTGAAAAGTAAAATCCTCTCTCGACGAACCAAGTCGCTCATAATTCTCGTTCTGACATATGGTGCAAAAGCGTGGCCAATGTCAACATCCAATGAGTTGGCACTAAGAGTTTCCTAGAAAAAAGTTTTGCGGATGCAATGTTTAATTTGTTCCTAAATATATATATACAAGTATATATATAAAGTGACGAATTTTTTTTTCATTTGATTAAAACTACATTTTTACGAATTTTATACATACACACTTTATTCAGCTTACTCAAATTGTATACAAATATTTTTAGTGTGAGAAGTGCATTTGCTGCAAACATACGCATTTCAAACATATTTTTATTATTTCATAACCTTTACAAAATTGTATTTCGTAAATTTTTCATACGATGGAATGGAAACATTAGATTTGGGACTTTTTATATGCATCGCCGAGTTAGAAATCCTACTGGAATAAGAATTCACACATCCTTTCTTTATCCAAAATCCAGCCATTGAATTCAGCTAAGTCCAAAATGTTGGAAAATAATATGAAGTGGTCATACACATTTTCCCACTGGTCAAAACGGTAACATACAAATTTTTTCTTGTAATGTAGAAGAAATATCTACAAGTAGAAGTAAAGAATAAAAAAAAATTATATACATATTCATAGAAATTTCAAATAGTTTAATATTGTAATTATAGTATACAAAACTCTTTAAGAGTAACATAAGTTACTGGCAGGTAACTGGTAGGTTTTGTGCTAACTAAAATAAAATGAAATAAAATTAAACTTTCTAAATATGTTGGAGAAACACTGATACCTTCAATTTCCTGAAAACATAATACTAAAAAACGAAAAATAGACTAATTAATAAAAATATTTGTGATGAATATGTTTTAGTATATTTTTAATGCGGCCTGTAATTGTTTTTGGTTATAAGTAATGAGCTGTATTTTAGTATATTTTGATGGAGTGCCCAATTTAAAAATATACCGACTACACTAGGGACAGAAATAATTATGCAAATGTTTACCAAATCTTACCTAAAAATTAATTTCAACAAATCCGTGACTTAACAATATTGGCATTAAATTCATTACTAAATACGTAAATGACATACTCGCAATAACTAAACTCAACGACACAAATAATTCTAGACTCTCATAACAAATACCACAGCAAACTCCAATTTACGATGGAAATAAAATATAACAAAAGCATACAACTTCTCGATAAACGAACGAGAGATAAAAATAAACAGCAGCGGTCACTCAGCTGATTTTTATAACATTAGATCTTAGAATTTTAGAATTTAAGAAAAGTGAAATATGGCAATAACCAAAAAAGAAGCATATATTTATGTTCACGGTTTCGTCGTTACCTTACAACTCGAGAACGGCTTCAAGTTCTGAATATAACATGATTCAAATGGTCTCCACGACTTCTTTTGAAGGAACTAATTCGATAAACCCAATTTTGAGCACTTTTTCTACTAAATAAAGTCTTATGTCATGCATAGTATGTTCAATATTGACCTTTAAAGCTTGAAGAGAATCTGGTTTATTGCTAAAGACCAGCTTCATTTCGAAAGAAGTATGGACCGGTGATTCCACCAGACCAAAAACCACACCAAATAATGGTTGTTCATGAATAATTTGTGGATTTTCTTTGCACCAAAATCGACAGTTTTGTATATTTACCGCACCACTCAGATGAAAGTGAGACTCATCGGAGAAAATTAGTTTCTTAAAAAAATCTAAAATACGGAACGATTATTTGGATAATAATATTGAATAATTTGTAAACGTTGTTCTTGTGTATATCTTGCCATGATGAAATTGTAAACATTACTGAATACAATGAAAAAAACGACAAATCATGACATATTAAAAATGGCCAAAACGACACTTAGAAGTCATATCATCCATATTGGAAACCCCTTTATTTAACAAAATTTAAAAACAGTACGAACAGATCAATGAAAAATACCTAAAGCAAATAAAAATAGATAGTATAAATAATAATAAAATAAAATCAAATAAAATTTAAAAAAATAATAATTAGATTAAAATATTAAATTAAATTAACTTAAATTAAAATAAATAATAAAAATTATATATATATTAACATAAAATAAAATGAAATAAATTAAATGTTTAAAAAATAAAAAAAATCCCACAAAATAAAAAAAGAACAAATAAAATTACAAAAAATATATAATAAATTTATAATCAAATAATTTATTTCAAACAAAATAAAATAAATAGGTGCCACTTCTAGCACATTTTTTTATTTTATAATAAAATATTCAATTCAAAAACAAACAAATGGGTCTTCGAAATAAAGGTCGTCGGCTTGTACTAAAAACCATTATATAAATAAAATTAGTTTCCAATTATTCACCATATTTGCTAAATTTAGTGTTGCTATTACTATAAACAAAAAACTCGGAATTGTTTCGGAATTGCTTTTCCGCGCAGAAAAAAAATATAGAGCCACTATAATCCATATGAAGGTTTATTCATTTAGTGGTTTGTTAGTGGTGGTGCATGGCTGTAATTTGAAATCTGTCTAACTTAACTGCCAAACCAAACATGTTTTGTTTTAGTTAAAAGTCAGACATTTAATAAAAATAGAGCGCTTGACAACCGCAAAACGCGTTAAAATTGTTGAAACCTACTACAAAAATAGTGATTGAAACGTGGCTACGTTTCGTGCTTCAAGAGAAAATTATGGTGCACATAACCGTCCAGCTACTGAAGTGATTGGTGAAATTTTAAGGTTACTTGGACTCCAGTTCACACAACAACTGAAGCCAACTGAAAATTCACAACGCCATAGTTACGTCGATGGGATGCCCAAAAAAAATTTACTGTCTGGTGCTCTCTTTGGTCCGGAGGTGTGATTCGACCTTAATTTTTTGAAAACCATAACGGCGACACTGTTACTGTCAATTCGGAGCGTTATGGTCGTATGATAATCGACTTTGTTTGGATTGCAATTGAAGAACCCGACTTACGTAATCTCTCGTCTTGGCGATGTCAATTAGTCACCCGCATCGTGCGTTGTTCTTGTGTATATCTTGCTATGATGGAAATGTAAATATTAAATGGCCAAAACGGCGCTTAGAAATCATATCATCCCTATGGGAAAAGCCTATATTATTAAGAGCTTTAATTGTCTAAATGGTTTGATTACCATTAGTATTAACTTTAGTAACGGTCAATGCATACTTAAGCATTGCTTAAGCATAATTACCAATCGTATATGTTTTTTGATCCTTTATTCTTTTCCGACTCGATCGCGATACGTTTTCCGCACAGAACCATTATTTTCGAAATAAAATTTCACTATTGGCAAGCGTTGTTCAGGCGTGAGTCTATTCATGATGAATTGCCAAACCAAACTGAGAATAAATCACATGACAGCTGTTAAATCGGTCGCCATCTTGAAAAGTAATGCCATAGAACTTTAAGTTGACCTCTATAAAAAACACCCTTTACATAACTTTAACAATATTTTTTTCTTCAAAAAGATCGTTATATGGTCCTGGAAAGAAAATAATAATAATTACAATTTATTTCGAATAAGTCGGCGCCTGTTTCACTTTCCAAAAAAGCAGAGCTCGATACAAATTGGTGCGAATAATCGAAATCGGTATAGCCGTTCTTGATTTGTAAGTGTAATAACTAACATTACTTACTTTGAGATACATATATTGATTACATTTTAGTTTATTATTATTAATATTTAATATAATTTAATTTTATTTATTTCACTTTATTTTATTTTATTTTAGTTTATATATTGAAAATTATTTAATTTAGTTTTTTTTATTATATTTAATTTAAATTAAGTAGTTAATTTTTTTTAAATTTATTTCAAGAATTTTAATCTATTTAATTTAATTTAAGTTTATTTTAATAATTGTCGATTTGTAATCGCTTAGTCTTGGCCTTCTGAATGGCAATGCTAACCGCTGTCCTATTGCGGCTGATTTTATTTTACATCAGTTTATTATATTTTATGTTATAATTATTTTATTTGCATTCAGTTGTTTCATTAAATTTTTTTATTTTAATTTAATTTAATTTTACTTTATTTCATTTTTATGTGTTTTACTTTATTGTATTGTGTTTTGCTTTCTTTTACTTTATTTGATTTTATTTGTTTTTACTTTACTTTATTTAATTTTTTTGTATTATATTTAAAGTTATATTCTTTCTATAAAGTCAGTAGAACCCTTTACAAAATCAATTCCTTTCGCAAACTACAAACCCTTTACTTCCATTTTTAATTTATTTTTCATAATCTTCTCTATAAATAGAATTTCTTGAGTATGATATTATTCTGTAGTGACATTTTAGTTACTAAATAGCGCTGTTGATTTGTTAACTCACGAATGTGCAATTCATAGAAGTGGAGCAATCAAATGCTATAAATATATTTTATCAAAACCTTTCCATTGTTCTAAACAATAATTCCGTTACGTTTACTATATTCCACAGCAATTCAGTATTTTTTTTTTAACTGTTTTTAGTTTATTTGCATTTTTATTTAGACTTTATTGCTGTGAAAAGAAAAATGAAAAAAATAAAATAAACGATTTCGTTGAATTCTACTAGCGAATGAGCAGTGAAGTAAACTCTACGATCACAGCATATATAGTTTTTAAACGGTGGGAAAGCATTTTATGTCTTATTTGCTATGCTTATACGAACTTTTATTATGATTGAATAATGATTAATTTTATTTCTTTGTGAGTATGGAAAACCAATGAGCTAGTGATTTTGCGTGCGATGTGTATTTTTTTTATGTCTTAAGTTATAAGGCACACTACATTGTACGAACAGATGGTGCGTCTATCGTTGGTACGAAAACTGAAGAAGTGAAATTTATGGATTAATTATATTTGAATTATACAGACGTTTTACTTTATTGCAAATTTTTTTTTAGATTTACGGTGCGTGTTTGAAAACTGTAAATGTTTGACTTTAAAAGGATTATAGGATATATGGGGATATTTTCATGCTAAAATTTCGTGTTTAAAATTTTGTATTACTAAATTTTTTCAACATTATGTTATGTTTGTGAACGACCAACCATGTAAGTAGAAAAACTCAAAAGGACATAATTTAGAAATATAAAATCAATAAAAATCTCATAAATCTTTTCATTATATTTAAACTCAATTTGAATATAATACTACAGTTAATATTTTTCTTCTAATTTTCTAACTTTGGGCTTCAGCGAGCGACATTAAAAAATTAAAACTTCAAAGTATCGCACGAATTACGCATGTGTTTATGTTATTTACATCTTATTAAATACACTTAATTATTAATGATGTTTTACTTACTATGCTCACAGAAGGTGCCCATATATCCAACGTCGTCAATCTCGTATGTACCATATCCACTGCATGGTAGCATTAGCAGAACAGCCCTCTGTAGAAAGGTTGAAAAATTAGTCAATTAGTTTTGTATATTTTAATAAAAAATTAATTAATTTGTTTATCAATTATAACTATGAACAAATTTTCATTGATAATATTTATATACATATATTCCTTAGTTTACTTACCATTGTATCTGTTCACAATGTTTACCCGCACGATCAGGTGGACAGTGACAGTAATAGCTGCCTGGAGTGCTGAGACAACGCCCTTGCAAACAAGGTGAGCGCTTACAATGATCTTTGGCCTCCTGAAATAAATTTTGTATAATTATTTATCTAAGAATTATTTCTTAAGAAATAATATTACCAGAAAATACTAAGTTCAACTAAAATAAATTAAATAATACTTAGCATGGGTTATAGCAGATGATTCATAATTTTTTGCCTGCAAAAATAAATTAGTTCCTCTCTACGGAACTCATTTAAGTGCAGAAATGCCTCTTAATAAGAATAAAAGACTGAGCCTTTGTTTCCACTCACATCACGCCAACGTTTTCGATTTAATTTCGATTTACACATTTAAATAGTTATGTATGTATGCATCTACATCTTTTCATGCTTCACTTTTTACTATCATTTATCTGCATATACAAAGGTACATACATACACATTCACAAACATGAAACCTGCTGGTTAATGAAGTATTTTTCATTAACTAAAAAATTTAACTCATTTCCTGCTGGAGCCACGGCAGTCCTAGTTGCACAACATAAAAAAACCAGCATCACTGGCAAACTAATCCCCAATGATCCAGTTCATCGAACAAATATAAAACCTTTTTTAACGCCCATAAATTTCAGAATTTCATTAACACCCCGAAAAGATGAGCTTCAGTCTAGATTTCGGTACCCAAAAAAAAAAAAAAAAAAAAAAAGTTAAAGACAAAAAAAGTAAAGGAAATAAAATACAAAATAAAAATAAAAGCAAGAAATAACGGGTGCCTTCGGTCATGCCAAATCCTTATACCTTTCATGAACATATCAAATTTATTGCAAATTGCAAAATTCAATTTTGATCATTTTTAGTGTCAATATCAATTTAAATATATTTATTTAATACCAGATTTCACTCTCTTATAAACTTTTTGACCCAAAACCTCATGTCAGAACAAATCAGTTGAATGGGGGCTATATGGTATAGTGGTCCGATTTCGATGATTGTCACTACCAATATGCAAATCATAATATTAATAAATAAATATAAATAAATAATACCAAACGCTTTTTTGACTGAGTTTAGACCAAAACCTCACATTCGAAATTATCGGTGTATGTGACCTATATGTTTTATTTGTACGATTTCAAGGATTTTCAGATCCTATATGGAATTCAATATGTATCTGTAGTATACCAAATTTCACGGTCTTAGGTACTTCTTTGACGGGTTATGACCCAAAAGTTCACATCTGAAAAATCGGTCGTATATATGGTATAGTAGTCCGATCTGGCCGGTTCTGATAAATGAGTCTATAAACGTATAGGTGCATCTTCCTATCAATATTGGTTGAGATATCTAAATATCTCAAAACATGAGGAACTAGTTTGCGTTCAAACAGACAGAGAGATATGGCTACGTGAACTCAAATCGTCATTCTTATACAATCGGTATAAATTTCGGTGGGCCAATCTCTTCTCCTTCTGGTACTCCGTACCGAAGTTAATAAACCATTTCATGTATGTGAAAGGTATAAGAACAAACACCAAAGCTGCATAAATGTATAGCATTTATACAATATTACAAAAATACAAGTAATTATAAGCTTTTAAAGCAACAACAAACTACGATACGACTATGCGATTATGTGTTAGCGAATACGTGAGAAATTCCCAAAAAACTTGCCACAGATATTTATTGCTAACGCGTTTTTTGAGTTCTTATTGAATTTTTTTTCCACTCTATTATTTGGTTGGCTGATTCGCTATGTTTGAGTGAGTGTGTAAGTGATTTATTCATATATGTGTATGTATGTATTTTTATATTCTCATCACAATTGATGTCTTGTAATGCGATTAGTGTTAAAAGGCATTAAAACATTGAAGTCAACGCACCTAAGCCTTCCTGCCTATATATGTGACGAGTCTATAGGTCAGTGGCGTTTCCGCGTTATTGATTTTTGATTATGTTTTACCTGTACAATCGTATGGCACAGAACATGTTGTTGCCGCTGAAACGCAACACCCAAAGATCGGCCTAGAGCACAAAAAATTCAAACAATGAACATAGCGACAAGAATTAAAAGCGGCTCAAGAAAAATAGCAGACATTCAGTGTCACCTGAGATGCTAAAGCGGGGTCTAGAAGTCAGAATTTTATATTATTCCATAAGAAAAATTAGAAACTCAAAAATAAGTGTAAACATATTTCCTTCATTCTAAAAATTAAACGTTTTAGGTTCATTACTTCGCTTCACTCATTTCTTATTGACAGATATTGAGTAGAATAGAAAAATAATTTTCAAAGTTTTAATCTTCTAATTCCACTCTAATGAGTTCAGTCAACCTGAAAACAAATGATACAACAATTGTTACCGTTAAGTACTTTAAATAAAATGTGTAAATTCATAGTTTATTAACAAATTGGCTCTTTTTTAATTTTTGATTTGTTTATTGCTCAATTGCGACACTTCAGAATATTTCATTAAGGTTATATTTGAGTTTTTAATTATACTCGATACTTTTTCAATATCCTGTACATATATTTTTACTCAATCACTTTTTATCACAGATTCAATACTTTTCCTTCCATACTTTCAAAATATTGTTGTATCAAATTGAGTAAGTGTTTATAAACAAGCATTAATAATCATGAAATAAGCTTGGTAGAATCTATCTCAAAAAGCGTATTTAGCTCCTTACTAATTTTGTTTTCAATTAAAAATGGAAATTTTAAGTTTTCATCAACGCTTTCCATATCTTTTTAACGCTGACTATTAGCAGCCGCGATAGCCGAGTGGTTAGTATTGCATACTACAATTAGGAGGGCTTAAGTTCGAGACCAGGTTCAAGCAACTTCAAAACTTATAGAAAATTAATTTTTCTAATTGCGGTCGCCCCTCGTCAGGGACTATCAAGCCCTGCGAGTGTATTTCTTACATGAAAAAAAAAGATCCTCATAAAAATTCATCAGCCGTTCGAAACCGGCTTAGAATAAACAGTAGGTCCCTTCGTTTGTTTATAAAAGCATCAAGACGCAAAACCACAATTTGGAGGCCAAAAATCGCTTCAGCGATTACAAGGAGCCTTCTTAGTTTTATTCTCATGAAAAACATATTAACTACTATATATATATTATTTTTATATATATTTATATACAACGTTGAGTAACAATATTTTAAGCAACAATTGATGGATTATAAAAGAATAATTATTCATAAATAATACGGCCAAAAAAAATTGCAAGCAATCCAAATTATACTAATAAATCGTAAGTGTAATCTTATATCGCTGTGTAATAGTATCGCTGTAAAGTGCCATTCAATATATGAATATGGCCGAACGCATTTGCTAAAAAACATTGGCGTTTTAGCATTATTTTTCACATTATATACACTTGAAAAAGTATTAATAAGTCATTTACCAAATCGATACAGGTCCGCACGCTGTTCTATTCCGACCTTCGAGCCAAACACAAGAAAATGAGACAGGAAGATTGACAAATCGTTGAGAATTTATACAAGGACCCACTATACTGAATTGATGGTTAACCAGTGCGCCAATTGCTCTTATAACGGCAGCATTTTCCGCAGATGCTGTCATTGCAGGGTGACCCTAAGCACAGTCGTTGCCGATGTCAATTTGACATACATCAGCTATCCACTAGGGGACATTCACAGCGAAATCGACCGATTAGATCGAGGCAAGTCCCTGCACAAAAAAAGACTAGTTGTCAACTAGGATCTATTGGTTTGCATTTTTACACTAACTGGTTAATCTTCCGTGAATTTTCCATGTAAGCAACTGGTATTTTTAATACGGGGATGTGTTACAAACTCTCATATATAGGTATTTGTTGAATTTTTAATTCACCAAAAATAAAATAAAAATAAAAATTAAAATAAATTTGCCTGAAGCGAAAATCGAATCGAGCACTTCACTAATAGCAGTGATAAACTTTAACCACTCGTCTACTGTAACGATGCATAAGGCAACGTCTAACTGAGTACTTCAACAGAGTTTATTAGGAAATGAAACTCAGTCGTGTCGTGTTAAAAATAACAAAAACATACGAATGGCGTGGTGGTGAAAACTATTATTATTCCCGTTATACTAGTATTCAACTAGAATTTTTGCATACTAGCCCACGTTTTCACTGCAGGAGTGCTACCGTGCTCGCAGAGACCGCCAGCCCACTCGTCAATATATTTTCTTTGGTTGCAGGAAGTGGATACGGAGGAGATAGAAATGGTATAAATTAGAGAAATAAAGTAAGGAATGAGTTGAGATTTTTCCATACTAACAATTGTGGTATTCATTTGATTCGAATAGCAGTTACAACATCATCTATTATTGTAATTTCATGTTTAGTTGCTTTCTTGCAGTTACAATTATTGTTGGGCACTTGCAAGAAAATATGTACATATATGTACACACAAACATACGCCTCATATGACCAAAAGCTGGACGAAACTATGCTCGCTTGGGTGATGGGTGAATGATGTGGTAGACGAGGCATCTAAGCTGTATCAGCTAGGAAGCTGCAAATCAAGTACATTTCAATACTTTCAACCCAGTTGCATAGTACATAGCGTGTATGTATGTAGCATGTAAGTTTTTATTTATACAAGTACTTTTCGGGAAACAGTTTTATCTATTGTTGGAAATCGAATGTTTGCATTTGCGTTACTCTTTTTTTATTTTCACCTTTCAAGTGTGAACGGTCGTATTCTTATCTCAATTTAATTTATGTCTTTCGGTTGTTGTAGTAGGCGTTTCGCTACTACTTATATATATGCATGTGTTTTTTTATTCTATGTGATACTACCTTTAAAAAAGATGTGCTCAATGATTTTTTTTTTTTTTGATAGGCAAATTTTTGTTGGAATCCACCCCAATTCGTGGCATATAATACTCGTAAGTGGTTTTTAAAAAACGAATTTAAAAAAAAAAAAAGTATTAAAAACTTAAATAACAACAAAATCGTCAAGCTTAACTATATATTTTATATTATTTTATCGGGTAAAAGTTTGTTACTTTACTTAAAAAAAATTAATGTATTTATAGAAAATAAGTAATTTTTTCGATTTTTATTGTTTAATTTTGAATTTGAATTTAATTAAAAATGCTAAGTATAATAATGAATGATAACTTTATGCAACAACACGTTTCAAAAAATTTTAAGAATTATATTCTCAGGCGCACATATGTGAAAAAAGCCAATACTTTCGTAGTAGCGATACAAAATATTTAAGATTTTTGTTTCATTTTTTATTAAAATTTGACAGAAAAAAAATACGATACTAAGTTCATTTTATATCAATGGTAAGATGTTCTTAAAACTTCACCACATTCAAAATGGAAAATTTTTCAACTGTATTTTATCCTAGCAAAATATTTTTTTTAAAATATCATCTATTTAATGAGCAGATAGTTGTAACATATAATTTATAATTTATAATAAAGGAATTGATATTTAAGAGCAGTCGATGATTTTTATTATAATAAACACAATTAAATCTCTTTTCATTTATGTTATGTAATGAACTGAAATTAAGCCTTCAAACAGGTGGCAACTCTCATGTAAAAATTTAAATTTTAATGTGATATGTATTTTCTTTATTTTAAATTTTTAAATTTAAAGTTTGAAACTGGTAACAATGATCTTCAAAAAAAGTTTCCCATTGCAAGCATTCAAAATACTCTTTAATGTGAGTATCATATGTACTTATATATTGCAATATTATTTTTTTAAATTAATTTCTTGGATTCTTCACTCCAACCCCACTTAATTTTAAACACCCTCTTCATACCGAAATTAATGATATTTGGTACCAAATTTTACGCTTTTAGATGCTTCGTCCTCAACACCTCCTATCTGAACAAATCGGTTTGATGGGGCTATATGACATAGTATTACAATTTTGACCGTTTAACCGAAGCCTCTCATCTGAATATAACGGTGTATCGGAGCTATATGTAATAGTCGTCCGATTTCGATGATTTTCAGAACCAATGTGCAATTCGTTATGTATGTTCAGAATACCAATTACGCTCGTAGGTACTCTATTGACGGATTTGTGACTCAAAATTTCAAATCCGAAAAATTAGTCGTATATATGCTACAGTAGTCTCTTACGGTCGGTTCCGACAAATGATTGCTTAAACTTACCAAGCTTGCTTTAAATATCTCAAAAATTGAGGAACTAGTTTGCGTTTAAATAGACAGACGTACATGGCTAAATAAACTCATCTCGTTATTCTGGTACGATCGGTATAAATTTCGGTGGGTCTATCATCTCCTTCTGGTACGTACATACTTCGGACGAAAGGTGTAATGAAAAAGTGACCAGTAAATCTAGTATGAAATATGTGAACGAGTAAATGTACGTATATGTGAAAAGCTGTCTAGTATATGCTGTAAATACGAAGCAATACACAACCAAAGAAATCATCACTAAAATATGCTGCATAAACAAATGAATGAAAAATCAATAAAAATAAATACCACCAGACACACACCTTAAAATTTCTTTTAAAAAAGTTAGTGTTTGCTTTAGGCAAACATTGGCAGTTCCACGAGCTTTAGTGATATTGTGTGCGCTTCATGCATTTGGGTTTTTACAACGAAAGCGTATGTACAATTGTAAAGGGTGTTTTTTATAGAGGTATAGAACTTTAAGTTGGCATTACTTTTCAAGATGGCGACCGATTTAACAGCTGTCAAGTGATTTATTCTCAGTTTGATTTGGCAATTCATCATGAATAGACTCACGCCTGAACAACGCTTGCAAATATTGCAATTTTATTTCGAAAATAATGGTTCTGTGCGGAAAACGTATCGTGCACTACGTCCATTTTAGCGATGTTTAGCGATGAAGCGCATTTCTGGTTGAATGGCTACGTCAAAAAACAAAACTGCCGCATTTGGAGTGAAGGTAATCCTCAAGTGTATGTTGAAACACCGTTACATCCAGAAAAACGGACTGCTTGGTGCGCTTTATGGGCTGGTGGAATCATTGGTCCGTATCATTGGACGTAGTGCGCGATACGTTTTCCGCACAGAACCATTATTTTCGAAATAAAATTGCACTATTTGCAAGCGTTGTTCAGGCGTGAGTCTATTCATGATGAATCGCCAAATCAAACTGAGAATAAATCACTTGACAGCTGTTAAATCGGTCGCCATCTTGAAAAGTAATGCCAACTTAAAGTTCTATACCTCTATAAAAAACACCCTATTTATACATCGAAACCTCTTTTATTTAGTTTATGCTCCAAGTCACTCCGCTTTTATTGCTTACAAATTGTTTTAAAGTCTAAACAACTTTGTCGTTTCGCAACATACTTACTTTTCCGGTCATTTGATTTACTTTTTAGCTGCGAAAAAAATATACATATTGTGGCGAAAATGTGAAGCGAATGTCAGATAAAAGAGAGAAGCCAATACCTGGCATGTTCTAGAGCGTAACACGAGAACCTTCGTTATCGAAAACAATTCGATTATACCAGGCAAAATCGTAACAATTGGTGTCAGAAGTGGCATTGCTAAACAAATCACAAAGGATAATAATTGGAAATGGTCAAGATTCAGGATTTGACGATATCTGCCCTCAAAAGAGAGTTGGCAAAGCGAGGATTGTCGACAACTGGAAATAAGGCAGAGCTGCAATCGAGACTGCGAGAAGCTACACATCTACGGATATGGATATGAACATATTATTGGCTGCAATTTCACAAATCAATGAAAGCATCTCACAAAAGCTGGATGCACAGGATAGTCGTAATTAACAAAACACGTCTGCAATGAATGACAGCTACATCACAAATGCAAGACCGGGATGCGCGTATTTCATCCCGGCTCAATAAGCTTCAAGAGAGTTTTGTCAAAGAACTGAAAGAAACACAGGACAAAATCGAGAAGCGGCAAGGCAAAATAGAGGAGCTAATTAAGACCAATGTCATCGAGCTCGAACGTCGGGTCCGAGATTTGCAATTGAATCGTCCAACCGGATCGATGAACGGCCCCTGGATAGAAGCACCATCCTTTGGCGGCACAACTCCTTTCCAGATCTTTAAGCTCCAGTTCGAAAAGACGGATAAGTTAAATAATTGGACCATCGAGGGAAAATCCGCTGCGCTATTTGTTGCGTTGAAGGGACCTGCATCGGAAATTTTGCTGACTATTCCCGAATATGAGAGAGATAACTATGGCGCAGTAATGCGAGCCCTAGAAAGACGATATGGTAGCGAGTACAGGAGGTAAATTTACCAGATGGAGCTAGAAGGCGTGACCAAAAACACAACAAATATCTGCAGGAATATGCTTCAGAAATTGAGAGATTGCCTCATTTAGCCATTGCGGACGCATCGTGTGAGCATCTACAGAGGTTCATCAGCGGAATTAAAGACATTCGCTGAAACTGTTGCGTATGCTCAGCCACGTGAAACAGTGGTACTCCTATGTACCGGGAAGTGCTTCAGTTGTGGAAAAGCAGTTCACTTCGCACGCAAATGCCAGTCGGGCTCCAATAGGCAGGAAAGACGACGGAAACGATGCACAAAAGCTGAGGGCATAATAGACGTCC
The DNA here is from genome assembly GCA_030068015.2 of Neoceratitis asiatica. Lineage (NCBI taxonomy): Eukaryota > Metazoa > Arthropoda > Insecta > Diptera > Tephritidae > Neoceratitis > Neoceratitis asiatica. The sequence goes on from CM061528.1 coordinate 69,882,188, forward strand.
GGCGAATAACAATTACACGAGCAGAAAAGTGGGAGGCAAGCCACTTAAGGAAATGTCAGCAAGAATTGGTAATGCACGGATTGGAGGTGAACAGACGGCCAAGTAAAGAACAAATGGCAGCGGAAAGTCCAATCGCGAAGGCATACTGGGCACAATAGAGCAGTTTAGAGTTGATATGGCTGTTTGTATAGAGTATAGGAAAGTTAATATGGCCAGTGCTCTAGAAGGCTAATAGTAGTTCCGTGGTTAAGAATTCCAGATGTTCTTAAAGAATATCATAATGGTCCTAGTGGAAAATTGAGATTTAGTGTTGCTATACAATCCGAAACGAAATAAAGGTTTGTGGTCCCCCTAGAGAGGCTTGCATCGTTTGGAACAAAAAATGACTTAGGTGGAGGGCCGTGTGGCGAATGTCAGATGAAAGAGAGAAGCCGATAACTGGCATGTTCTAGAGCGTAAAACGAGAACCTATATAGATAATATATAATATATACATACATATATATATTTAGATAATAGAGATATATGTACTTGTACTTACTCTTTCTTTTTTTTTTTTTTTTTGTTAATAGAAGTATGTTTGTAAATATAAACAAGTAATTGAAAGCAAACGCAATCCTTGTTTGTCTAAGCTCAGTTCAAGAGGCGGTGGGACAAAGTCGAACATACCCTGGCACACGATGACATGATGACATACCCTTGTCTACCATGTCAGCTTGGCAATTATTCACAAGTGGTTTTTCATCCGTTCAGAGTTCAGAGCAAACTTAAATGTTCATATGCCGGACACTTTATGCTATACTTAGTAAGAAGGTAGAGCAGGGTTTTAGTCGAAGTTGCATGAGTCGTCATAAGTCTCAGTTTTTTTTTGTCTTCACTAGTGAAAGCAAATTGAATTTTTAAAATTCTTTGCTTAATTTTTCATCAATTAATCTTTTTCGTGGCGTAAAAGTAACTTTCGAAAAAAAAAATCGAAAGGTAATAAAAACTGTAGCGAGGCAACAAACGAAATCAAATCGTAAGCTTATGCTTCGTAGATAACGGTAATAGTTCTGCACAAGTTAATAGGTAAACGCAAGTCATAAAAGCTTATAAGTAGGTAAGGAAATCACTTGGTGGGTAGTGAAAGGAAATCACTTGGAAACACACAATTTATTTTATAAAAATTAATAATAATTACAATTAAGTCAATTTATTAAGAAGAGTTAATACAAAAGCAAAAATCAAATCATCGGGTGTGTTATTATTCGTTACATATACTAGTGCTCCAGATTTTGCTCAAACATTTTCGAGCTGTGCGAGCATTTGGGCAACGAGCTGCTCGCAAAGCTCGATACCCGGGTATCTGGAACTCTGCAATATACTATGTCAGATTTGTTGCATACAAATTGCACTATTACTTAGGAACGCACTTATGCACTTTTCATTTAATACTATTTTCATATGCGAACAGACGCCAAAGTATGTTAACAGCAATTATTGTTTGCGCTCGGAATTCTACACATTTTTCCAATTACCGGCCAAAGACTTCACTCGATCGCTGCTATACCATACCAAAGCCGTAGCGACTAAAGCAATTTAATCCGAGGGAAATAACTCCACTAAGCCGCAACAAAAGTCACAAACGAATAAATGTATGAAACATATGTCAGAGTAATGCGCAAAACACTGATCTCCTAGCCGTCGTTGTATAAAACCAAACTCATACTTACTGATTTCACACAATAGCCCCCTCTAGATGGGTGTAAATGGACATGCATATTCTCCAGTCGGTGGTATCTGTTGCGGTCGGTGACCGATCAAATGATGCATATGTACTAGATTACTCGTGCCAGTGTTTCAGTTTCCACCATTTGAGTTGTTGTTACAGTTGCAGGAGCATATAGGTGGTCAGCGGCGGACTGACAACACCCCCATCACCGCCTGACAGTAATTTGGCTTCCACAGCAAGTTCATTCATGACGCTCGTGCTACCGCCGCTGCCACTGAACAATGAGTCGGCTAAGCGGTTTCCCCATTGCTGAACTCATACTGCGCATCGCACGACATGTCGACAACGTGGTTACATTGATATACTGATACTGTTGATAATATATTGTAAAACCATAAAATTCCATGGCACGGTGACAGCGAATAATAAGAAGGGAAATGGCAAAAAATAGGCAGAGAAATAAAAAATGAATTTGTTATTAAGTATTGGACAAACGATGAAAATAAGCACAAAGTAAATCGTAATAAACTGCATGTCAACGTTTAATACTAATCGCCTGATATATCGCTCATTATTTCAAAAGAATTCAAAATATTACCAAATTAGTGAAACCAATTTCATTTAATCAAATTCATTTGATTTATTGCTCGACTAATCACATAGCGATTAATTAGGACTTAAGAAAGTCCATAGAAAATCTTATCAAACTTTATAAAAAAAAATTAAGACTTGCAAACATTGCAAATAATAAATCTTTAATTCGAATTATTGATTTTTTTTGCGGTTTACATGGAGTATATTTTTTACGCAAATCAAAAGACAGGCAATACATTTTTTCCACGTTTATGGCTGAATCAAATATTAAAACTCCTATTATTATCTTAAAAAAGAACATAACATTAGTATATCTTTTACGTCAAAATAAAAATAAAAAATTTTAATGGAAATATTTAAGCAATTTTATAAAGAAAGCAATTTTTTAACAGGTAATAAGTGCCAGTATATTATAATCTCACAATATTGTGAACATTCTTTCCTCACGAATAATTTTTTTTAAGTATTATTGAAAGCCATATCTCTATCTTATAAATAAAAAAAGCTTTGGTGTTTACAAATTTGTATTATTAGATTTCACATATGTTCGATAAAAGTTCGCCTTTCCTCATTTTGGCCGGTGATGATGAAGTTCATCAATCTCATGCTTCATTTATATAAATTTGGTGGTCTCTGTTTCTACTCTTTGTGGACTTTGAGCGACACAATTGAAGGGAGTGCCATAGAGTGGTCTATGTAATTCTGGAACACCGTAGAAAATAATCGGGGCCATTCATGATCTCTATACTAATGAAATTTTCCATCCCAAGAGGAGTCCGTCAAGGATGTGATGGCTCTCCTCTATTCTTCATACTTGTGTTGGACAGTGTTGTAAGTAAACTAAGTTAGAGGCTCCAGACGGCTTGCAATGGCGTCTACATAAGAAACTTTGTGATCTGGACTGCGCCGATAACATTTACTTAATGTAATACGACTTACAAGGCGCTGGGAACAAATTTATTGCTTGTATATTTTAAATATGAAGAAGTCGAAGATGATGAGAATTAAAACTCCAAATAAACTGCAGCCCATTATCGGTGACGGTGGCGATACCGTAGTTATGGAGGATGTCGATAATTTAGTTATATAGGCAGCCAAATTTTTGTGGAATCCCGATTAAACAAAGCGAGAATCTCACAGAAATCAAGAGCAGAAAATTGATTTGGATCGGTCACACCCTCAGAAAACGAAATGAAGACATCGTAAAGAGGACATGTCAATGGTATCAGGGCAAGGCAGCCCGCAACGAAGCCAACCTCGAAAGGCATTGATGAGAACGGTGCTTGCAGAAAGTGAGGAAAGATCGTGGAATGAAAATCTAGTATATGAAAGGAGCTTGTAATCGCCCTGTGGAGCAACATACTATTTATACGAGTATACTGCATATATTTATTCGTAATTTTTAGACGAATAAAAAAAAACTAAATCAAGAGAAGTTCTCATGAAGTATAGTTTTATATAACTTTATGGCCAAAGAGTGGAATGGTTGCGTGCGGCAAGTACGTGGCAACATGCGGCATGTCATGTACTTAGATTTCAACCAGAACAACGTCCAAATCATGAAAAATTAATATAGAAAGCTTCATATAAGAACAGCCATTCGGAGGTGGATCGGAGTATACCATAGGTCTCTTCATTTGCTGAAAAAATAACAAAATGGAGAAGGAGCTCGGCCGAAAATGGCTTTAGCTGTAGTAAAGCACCAATTATATATATGTGTTATATATCAGTTTATAGGCATCTAAGCTAAAAACTCTTGAAATATTTTCTTATCGCCATAATAAAGTGCGATCAGGATAAGAAAATAATTTTTAAAAATTTTGTAATGAGCGTAATATTTTTGTTATAAATCGAATTCAGGAAAATAAACGTTTTGAATTTATAACAAATATTTTCAAACGATTAATTAATTAATTAGCCCTCAATTAACCTACGTACTCTTCAAATTGATTAAATTAGTGTATTGAAAATAAAGTCATCCAGTGTTCCATAGTTATTTGGTCCTAATTTGGACAGTAATATATGAGTCTGCCCCAATATGATAGACCTCAAACATAGCAACTTTTGTGATTTATTTCATGACCATTTTCGTATAACAAACAACTATTTGAACGAGATTTAAATGCTGATCCCCATCAAATCAAAACAATGAATTTGGTAGATTTATTTAAATAAGTTTCGAATATTTAAAAACAACGATTTACTTAATGAAAAGTAAAGAAGGAGATATTATTGATTCAAATTATATAAAGATCGTTGTACGAAGTAAACTAATATTCTTTAAAAGACAAATACAGTAATATTATTTTAGCTTACATATTTCTGATTTTCATATTTAAAAAAAACATTTTTTTTTATATATTGTTATACTTTTTTTTCAAAACTCACTTTGAGCGTGAGAGTTCCACCATTTTTTGCACGGTTGCGTTTCACATTTCCCAATATTCATCAAACAGATCCTCGGCGCAAGTGCAACGATATTTATCAGATGCGGTAATCTCACAGGTACCGCCATGCAGGCAGGGTTCATGAGTGCCACAATAATTTAAATCTGTAGTAATGGTAAAAAGAAAAAAGAACAAAGAAAATAAATGAATTCAGCATGAAGGAAATGTAATAACAAGGAAGCTGCAATTGCAGATTCAACAGCTTCAGCTAGTGTACATGTCAGTGTACATGTGTATGAAGACACTGAAAGATATATTAAATTGTATGGAAAATTCTTGAACTTATGTATGCACATAGATATCTATATAAATTTGTGGTAATAATGTCCACAGCACAGCTGACTGGATTTTGCCCCAACGTAAGAAGTGCATTCAATAGAGGCAACATGCGTTATTGTCACGGTTAAAACGAACGATTCGCCATAACTCGTTCTACTGTCGGTTTGCTGTTTCCCTTTGCTATCAACAATAATACGGCTATTGGCGGCCACAATAGCCGAGAGATTATCATTGAGTACTGCTATTATGAAGGCCTGGGTTCGAGTCCATGTTGTTGGAGCAACATCCAAAATTATAGAGAATTAATTTTTCTAATTGCGGTCGCGGAGAATGTCAAGCCCTCCGAGTGAATTTCTGACATGTAAAAGAAGCTCTTCATAAAAATCCACCGGCCGTTCGCTTCAGCAGTTACAAAGCGCTAAATATATATATATATATATATATATGTGGGTTCATAAGTCAACATTTATTTAATTATATTGTTTTGTTTTCATGGAATATTATTCTAAAAATCAATCGGTCTGAAATATCTTTAAAAATCAATCGGTCTGAAATATCTTTAAAAATTAATCGGTCTGAAATATCTTTAAAAATCAATCGGTACGGCGCGTGTTGACTCTACTCGTTCTCCGTGCCAACTAACTCGTTTTTCGTTTGTCCGTCTGTGTGTTGCCTTTTCTATTCCTGAGTTGCATTTTCTTGTCTGTCTGTGGGTTGCCTTTGTTTTCTATCCCTGAGTTGCATTTACTTGTCTGTTCCTACATATATATATATACATATATATATATATATATATATATATATATATATATATATATATATATGTTTATAGAAAATCATATTCTCCGACGAGGCTCACTTTCATCTGAGTGGTGCGGTTTTTGGTCTGGTGGAATCCGTCCGCATTTATTTCGAAACTGCACCGTTACTGTCAATGGAGAGCGGTTCAACGATACGAGGCTACGTGTCACACAGCACGTGCAACAACCTAATTATTGTGAGACAGGTTTGGAAATTCGATTTTTTCAAGAAATTGTGACATTGAATGGCATTGACACCATTAGACTACTTCTTGTGGGGTTATTTGAAGTCATTGGTCAGGCAATAAGCCAGACTCTCTTCAAGCTTTAAAAGTTAATATTGAACTAATAATAATATTGAAAGTGCTCAAAATTGGGTTCATCGAATTCGTTTCTGCAGAAGATGTTGTGGAGTCCATTTGAATGATGTTATATTCAGAACTTAATTGTATCGATTGTACTTCACATTTAATTAAAAAACATAAAAATTTCCTAAACAATTTTTTTTTTAAGAAATCATATCACTCATAATAATAATAATAATTTTTTCATGTTTTTAAACATTATGCTGAGTGCTACAATCTAGATGGATTTTCCTCAAATTGAATGCTTTACTTGCGAGTTTCATGCCTAAATTTCCGCAATATTACTGACGCCTAAGTAAAAAAAGGACTTGCGCTTACATAGCACCAATCATATATATCTAAGACAATTTGCGGTATAGTAGCAAGCACATGCATACCATGACATTTGGTACACTTTTCGTATGTATATATGTTTAAATAATACTTTACTCACTTTGATCGCACAATATGTCAGCCCAACTGGTATCGCACACGCATTTCCAGGCGCTGCTATTACATGAACCGTGCTTGCAACCAGGATAGACAATACACTTATTGCATAGTGGTCCACGACATCCCTGCTGGCATCTGTAACAACGAAAAGAAAATAAATCTGATTAAAAAATTGTTACAAGTGCAAAACTCATATTTAAGAGATTAAAAAAAAATTGTATGACATTTCAAATAGAAATATAAATTTTGCATGATTTGGCTCTGAAACAGATTTTTAATAACTTCATTAACACAAAATTTAAAAAATTTAACGAATTTTCTGAAGTTGTTTACATATAACCGCTGATATCACTTTCGGCTGAGCTCCTTCTCTTTTTTGTGGCATGTGTCTTGATGTTTTTCCAACAAATGGAGGGAGCCATGAAATTCGAGAAGTAGTTCGAAAATATGACAGCACACACTGCCAGTCGGTTACTGTGGCCGAATTTATATGAACTTTTGTTTTTAAATCTGATGCTGTTTAAAAATAATTCTAGACCATCTTTATGTGGAGTTAAGCGGGTATCTTTGTTAGTTAAGTCTAGCAATTATATTGAGTTGAACAGAAGAATTAAGCAACAAACTTGGTTCGCAAATATTCCTCAGTATTAAAGGCAAAGCGCGCAGTGCGTTTAGATGCTACAAAATCGATTAAACGATGTCTTCATGCGCGCAATATTGCCAGGATGCTACCACAGAAAGACCGAGAAGGAGCATTACTGAGGTGAGTAACTAACGCCGTAATCGGTATCGCATGTGGTTGAGCCAACACGTATTTCCTTTCGTAGCTGCACTCATTTTAAATTACTGGAAAATGAATTAATCTTAGCGTGCAGCTAAATTAACGAACAAGTAAATCAAATTATACAAGAACAAAAAAAAATGACGAAATGTTGCCTGGACTTGCTTTCCCTACATTAACTATATTTAGAGCCGCCGCAATCATTTACGCCTGACTCAACGTATTCGCAACTCGCATTTGCATTTGCCGTATTCGTTTCGCTTATCGGTTGTCTTACGCTATCCACTGCTGCAACAATAACAGTGGCAAAGAAATGCAACACTATGTCTGCAAATCAGCACAACCAACATGTGTACTGCACTGTACACTCGCCGCAAGGTATTTGGGGTTGACTTCCGAAATTTTGTAAGTTATTTATCTTTCATTGGGTTGGGTATGTTATGGCTTTCGCTGCAGTGAAATGCATGCATTATGCTTGATACCTCTTGCGAATTTCGTGATGCATGCTTTATATTACCGCATTTGTGTACATATATTTTTATGTGCATATTCCTGCAAGTATAGGCGCATCACATATCAAGGTTTATTGTATTTTATGTTCTGCAGCTGCCGTCATACTCATCAAGGATTAACTGCATGGGCTTGAGGCGAGCTTAGCTGCTGGAATGTAGGTGAATCGATTTTGTGTTTGTTGTTTGTTGCTCTCGAGTTTCTAGATATCTAATATGTTATCGTTTAATATATTATAAGAAAATCGGTGAACATTACAACATACTCATAAACGGATAAATTTATTACTAAAGCGTTCGTTTTTCTTATTTCATTTTGGTGCTCTCTGAAATAAGAATTTAGTTTTAGCCAATTGTCAATTTAAAGTCCACTCTCGCTGATGTGTTGCGTTTTTTACTTTAGACAAAAGAATATTTCCTCAAGTCAATCAGAGTTCGGCGAACGGTAAAAAAGCCATTTTCAGTTTAATTCAACTGATTCTTAAGAATGATGGTAAGAATGTATGAATTCACCAACAATTTAACGCTATTTATGGAGCAATCATATGAGCGCTGACTTTATAATGATCCTTAGGATTAATTTTAATTAATTAATTACTGAATCTGGGTCGATATTGGAATAGTGAAACCAAATAAAAACATAAATCCCATGAATAGCAATAGGTTGGTGGCTCAACATTGCTCTTTAGAAGGCTGGTTTGTCTCTTTTCACAGATGAGTTTGACATGTTGCGGAGACCAAGGTCTTATCTTAAAATCAATTTACTTAAAAGGAGCTTGAGCTCAATATAAATTGTGAAAAGCTTCTACTTCCCCACCCCGCGAGCTTAGTGAAAAGTGAATCGTGATATATGTCTTTGTTTTAAGAAATGTTATAAGAAGTAAAAAAATTAACACATAATTTATAATGTCTTGTCTAGACTACAATTGGTTTCAAAAGTAATATACCATCGCAAGACATGTTAATTCTCTTTCCCACAATCAAGTGTTTGCTATAGCATTGTTGCTAAATGGGTTTGTTTTGTGAGAAATATTTCACTTTGCTAATCACTTCATCATTCAATGTGTTTTCAACATAAATATGTCAGCAATTATTGCCTGGCTAATTAGAAACTATACGCATGCATGCATAGTTCGCAAGTAATATGATGGTTAAGCAGCAGAGTAAATTGTCTTGGCCATTTTTACAAACAATTACTGGTTGCAAAAGCACATGCCACAAGCATACATACGTACCAGTGCACTAAATCATTTTTTAAAATGACACGCACACTATATGACTTTTAAGTTAAACACATTTTTAAATACTTAAATTGTAATGCTTTTACGCACATACATTTACAGTGCAAGCTATTATCTCCTTAGTACTAGTATCTGTATGCAGAGTACGAAATTTAGAAACATTCCAACACATTGGTTTAATTTTATATATTTCAGCACAATTATTTTGTCTCCGTTTTGACTGTTTTTCGTTGCATATTTTTACTGTATTTTATGTATTAATTTTATTGCTAATATGCGTATATCGGCGGTATATATGTATTTGTTTTCCGCGCTACAACTCAATTAATCTCGTTTTTTTCCAGCAATGAACGTTATATTTTCAATAATGATTTAAAGAACAGATTTCTCCATTATTTGCATATCTGCATGGTCTGGCTTTGAATATAAAATCATTTTAAAGGTAGATGATGCCAGACCAACGTCCAAAATTCTTGTAAATTAAGTTAATTTTTGTAAATGCCTTCGCCTATCGGCAGGAATGTCAGCTTCTCATAAGAATCCATCAATCGCTTGAAAGAGCGGCTTAGTATAAATTGTAAGTTCCCATTGTTCGCGCCTATATGGCAACTTCCAATAGAATAATAAAATATGTACTTATAACCGAATTTTTAATCATATTTGTAAATACTAATATATTTGTAATTTGAATTTAATTTTGAACTTAGTCCAGTCGTTCAAGGCGGCCGGTATGTTCGCGCCTATATGGCAACTTCCAATATAATAATAAAATATGTACGCCTATATGGCAATTTCCTATAGTTTAGTAATAAAAATACTTTTGTACGCACCGCTTATATAAAATAAAGATTGAAATATACATTGCTTGAAGCCGTATGCGCTGAACCGCAGAATTAAATACATACATTACTATTTTCTAATTAAAGTGAAGAAATAATATTGTATATTGCGAACAAGAATTGAATAAATAAGTTTTTTGTACGCAGCACCCATATTTGAAAAATATAGCTCGGTCCAAAGGCGCCAGTTATATGTATATACTCATATCTATATATATATATATATATATATATATATCTAAAGGGTGTTTTTATAGAGGTATATAACTTTAAGTTGCAATAAAACAACGATGGATTATTCGATTGACATGAATTTTATTTATCCGAAAGATAATCTTGTGGCATTACATTTTAAATATGATTTCTGGCATATGACCGCCACGGCTGGCGCGGATTTAGTCCAATCTGGACGTCCAACTTTCGATGACTTTTTCCAACATTTGTGGCCGTATATCGACAATAACACGGCGAATGTTGTCTTCTAAATGGTCAAGCGTTTGTGTCTTATCCGCATAGACCAATGACTTTACATAGCCCCACAGAAAGTAGTCTAGCGGTGTTAAATCACAAGATCTTGGAGGCCAATTCACAGGTCCAAAACGTGAAATTAGGCGGTCACCAAACGTGTCTTTCAATAAATCTATTGTGGCACGAGCTGTGTGACATGTTGCGCCGTCTTGTTGAAACCACATCTCCTGGATATCATGGTTATTCAATTCAGGAATGAAAAAGTTAGTAATCATGGCTCTATTCCGATCACCATTGACTGTAACGTTCTGGCCACCATCGTTTTTGAAAAAGTACGGACCAATGATTCCACCAGCCCATAAAGCGCACCAAACAGTCAGTTTTCCTGGATGTAACGGTGTTTCAACATACACTTGAGGATTACCTTCACTCCAAATGCGGCAGTTTTGTTTGTTGACGTAGCCATTCAACCAGAAGTGCGCTTCATCGCTAAACATCGCTAAAATGGACGTAGTGCGCGATACGTTTTCCGCACAGAACCATTATTTTCGAAATAAAATTGCACTATTTGCAAGTGTTTTTCAGGCGTGAGTCTATTCATGATGAATTGCCAAACCAAACTGAGAATAAATCACTTGACAGCTGTTAAATCGGTCGCCATCTTGAAAAGTAATGCCAACTTAAAGTTATATACCTCTAAAAAAAAACACCCTTTATATATATTTAAATTATTTTATCGCTGGCAACGAAATTAGTTGCACCTTTTCGTTGAACTCAAATAATTTAAGGTTCGATTTGTTCTATTATATAAAAAAATAAAATTTCAATAAAGAAACAATTGAAATGAGCAATAATAATGGTTTATTATATACTATTTACGTAATTAATAACAAAATAATTAATATCTAAGAAAAAACTGGCAAATTAAAACTCCATTTTTAAAATATGTGAAAATACACTCTTGAAAATTAAAAAATCAAGATGGGTAGAACTTGAGATTAAATTAAATTCATTTAATGCTCGGGGAAGTAGAGCATTACAAAAAATCCGCTTTACAGTTAACTATTATATATGAAAGCAAAGATCTGCGAACATTACGTATGTGTAAATTAAAATTAATTATATTCAAAACATAGGAGCAGTCAATGTTATCTGTGAAGATTTGATAAACAAAAGAAAAAGATTTTAAGATTTTAGAAGTAAACGAAATTCATTCAGTAATAGGATCATCGAACTTACTAAACTAAAGCAAATTTTAAAATATGTCATTTATGTCCGTTCAATCCTTAGTATATGATTAGAACTCAGTCTCCAGATAAAAACAGCATATTCCAAGTTTGAAAATACGAAAGCTGAATATAATAACTTTAGATTATATTGGTTGGTTGTTCTAAGCTATTTCGGCCAAAAACCCATAGTACCGAGTAAGCTTTCGAAATAATAAAGCTAATTTGCCTATTAGTAGAAATATTATCTTGTCCAAGCTTTCCAAAAAAGAGGTCGGCAAAGTATTCAGAACTTTCGAGTAGTTAACTTTGAAACACTTTTCGATGTTTAAATAAAGAATAGAATCAACATACCGAAGCTTTTGAAATAATACTTTTGAAGCTGAATAGCATCGTAAAGTTTCGTAACCTTTGAAAATACTTTGGGATCATCTATTTGCTTTAATATTTTACATACTTAAAGCAACTATTTATATTATTAAAAAGTTATGTGACTAGAATACTACCTTGGGGAATACCAAAAGACGCAATAAACGGTTCAGAAGAAAAACCATCAACTGCAAGCTCGTTGAGGTAAATAAGGATTGATCCTTGAAATCACAAACAAGCCAGCCTATGTATTAACAAACTGTGTGAAACTTTATCAAAAGTTTTTGATAAGTCAGTATAGACGCAGTCTACTTAAAGTCCAGCAGAAAAAGTTGCAATACAAGATTATCTAAATACAGCCAGGTTTAAGGCTGTTGATCGATTCGAAACAAATCCATGCTGGTTCGGAAAAATTGAGCTCTTAGTCGCGAAATACATTTTATCTTTAACAATACTTTCAAGGAGTTTCGAGACAGTAGACTTAACAATATTATTCAAGAAAACAATTTTTTTTTTGGAAATGACTCTTAAAGAATTATAAAATAGAGAACTCTTCTTTTTAAATTGTTTTCATCCTCCTTATTTAACGAAAATGCATTATTTAGAATAATTCAAAGGCTGGATTTAGAATAAAAGAACCTAAGTAAATGTATACAAATGAGAAGCACATAATAGGCGCCACAATGATTTTACCAGACACAGTAGTGGCAATCAAGTGACAACGGTAAGAAAGCTTCTGCAACCACATTGATTATTGTAGCACAAATAATAAAAAGTTTGTCAGCAATGCAATCAACTCAATATGCTGCAAACATAGCTACACAACATCACATTCTAGACTTTAGGCTAGAGAGAGTTAGTCGGTCAGCGCCGATTTGTTCCACTCAAATGGCACACAAACGTGAGTGTGGTGTTCCCTTTTTGATTGCTTGCCAGCCAAATTATGGGTATACCAGCCGACAAGCGAGTTATGAGTGATGACTTTTTGCTAGTTGCAGACGTTAACGGTGCGTTTGCTGTGTTGCAGCAGTAGTGGTGTGTTAATGTGTTGTATGAGATTTTTTTAGAGTATTCGAAAAATGGTGAAAGATTTTTCAGAGTGAACGAGAGATGTTTTATAATTAAACACCAAGTTTTTGATAATTCAATGAAAACCAATTTAAATTAAATTAAGCTTAAGCTCAGCTTGGCATTTACACACACTCTTTCATAAATAATATTAAAAATTTGAGATATTTTGATCTTTAATAAAATATATAAATAATTTTTGTCAATATAAACGAGTTTTGACTTTCTTAAGGTGAGGGATAATAAAATAATGCAGGAGTCTTTTCAATCTAGTCTCCTCGAAATACAATAAATAAACAAATTAGGTCATCATAATTTTTTATAATCTTGTTTTTCGTATTATTTACAATTTGGTTTGCAAATGGGCTAATATGTTTCGAATCTATGTATCTCGGATCATTGAATTTTGGTAATATCATTACAATTCTTACCAATGAGCGGCCCCAATCAAACTATGATACACAGCATTTTAGTGCATACTGTTGATTACTCGAGATGAATTATCGGAATAAATTGTTGCAGGATTTCTAAGTGTCGTTTTGCTCATATTTAATATGTCATTATCTGTATTTTTTCCTTTGTATTCAGTAAGGTTTACAATTTCATCATGGCAAGATATTGTTATCAAAATAATCGTTCTGCAATTGCAACTTTTCGTGCGGGAAAGGATTTGGGCATGCATCCGTATAAAATGGTTCTCACTCAAGAACTCAGATTTTGATTTTGCCTTGAAACAACTTGAAAACGATAACAATTTTTAAGAAAATCATTTTCTTCGATGAGGCTCACTTTCATTTGAGTGGTGCGGTAAATAAACAAAACTGTCGATTCTGGTGCGATGAAAATCCAAAAATTATTCACAAACAACCATTACATTCACCTAAATTGACAGTTTGGTGTGGTTTTTGGTGTGGTGGAATCATCGGTCCGTACTTCTTTCGAAATAAAGCTGGTTGCACTGTCACTGTCAATAGAGACCGATATAGATCGATGATAACCAACTTTTTATGGGCACAATTGGAAGAAGTTGATTTTAACAACATCTGGTTTCAACAAGACGGGGCTACCTGTCACACAGCACGTGCAATAACCGAATTATTGCGAGAACGGTTAGGAGATTCGATTATTTCAAGAAATTGTGGCATTGAATGGCTTCCAAGAAGTTTGATTTAACACCATTAGACTACTTCTTGTGGGGTTATTTGAAGTCATTGGTCTTTAGCAATAAACCAGACTCTCTACATGCTGTAAAAGTCAATATTAAAAGTGCTATTCAAGACACAATACTTAATTTAGTGGAAAACGTGATCAAAAGTTGGGTTCATCGAATTAATTCCTGCAAAAGAAGTAGTGAAGGGAATTTGAATGATGTTATCCTCAGAACCTAATTGTATCGATCATACTTCACATTAAATAAAATAATTTGAATCTTTTTAATAATGCTTTTTTAAGAAATCATATCACTCTTTTTGGAAAACGCTATACATATGAAAAAAAAATTCACGGTGGTTCAAGTTTTAAAATTAAGTATAGAATTAGCAATATTTCATTTCGTACACAAATTTTCAATAGAAATGTAATCATAACTGCTAAATTAATAACAAAATTCACAATAACTTAAAAATTACAATTAAAATTGCAACAGCATCCAAAGTACTAAAGTCGACAAACAACGGTGTCCGCAAGATTTCAATCCAGATTTGACACTGTGTTCCGAGTTCTTTTATTATGCTTTCATTTCTGTCTTAATACTGGCTGCCGTTAAAGCTGCTGTTCTAAAATCTGTAACTGGTACTAGCTGACACGTTTTTCTCACCCGAAGCAAGCAGTGAGCAAAGTTTTATTTTTTTTTACTTATTCTATTTTAGAAAAACCTGATCTTTTAAAAATGCACGAATGCTAAAACATCGAATAAATTCGTTTTCTATATTCATTTATATGAACTTCCTACTGCTACATTGACACTTTTGTTGTTGTTTTTATGTTTGGTGGTTGATCATTTGCTGTTAAGCTACATCATAACTAGTTAGATTATTATCTTTCTCGTGAGTTGCAATCTTTTTACAACTGTTGTTGATATTTTATTTGCTTTGAGCTGACAATAGCTTGTGATTTGCAATATTATAACGCAGCGAGTGCCTGTACCGTGTGATTAGTTTTTGCTGCTATTATGATTGATTTTAGAAACTTGGCAGTTATAATCGATTTCCCGTTCCCGTGCACCAACAGAGTAGGTGGAGCTCTTTCAGCAGCAAATAAACAGCACCAAAAATGAAGTTAAAAGCGAATTTAATATGGATTTAATTTGGATCCACTTGCGGATAAAGTGTAAAAGCCTTGAGTTATAACTATAGCGCGAGCAATATTTTCCTTAGTGAATGTCCATTTTACTCTTTAAAATTTTAAAAATAAATTTTCTTCGAAGTCATCAACCATTTTCCCTATATTTTATTGTTGTAATTATATTTGTATTGTAGCATCGCCTGTTGAAAGTTTGTATTGCATTGTTAGTGTAGCATGCACGATTCAATGTTATAGCAAAACTTGAAAATAGTGTAACACAGAATACGTGATTCCGCTTTGGTTATCCTTGCCAACACCATCTTTCTGCTAGGGACCTCTACTGTTCTATTTACCAACAGCCAGCAATTTGTAGCAAAATAAATAAAAGGTTTAAAAAAAGTTTTGGGTTGTAATTGAAAGTTGAAGCGTACATCTAGCACATCTCTAGATACCAAATGGTCAATGGAATATTATGGTTTCGTACAGTTCTCAGAGGTTATGTTTAATTAGACATAAAATCTATTATTTGTGTATGCGGACTTCAATTCCATTCAACCTAGGAGCTGGGCAATGTTGAAATTTAAGCTGGAGTACCCCAAAATATAAAATATTTTGAAAAGAAACAAATTATTGAACTATTATTATATAAATAATATTTTATTCGAGTTGATAGAATAGAAACAGTCATAATGTGACTAGATCAGAGGTGCTCATTGAGAATGTGTCCAATTTGTGTGATTGTATTTACGCGGAAGAGCTATTTTATTGATATTCCGGCAAACTGTACGATGCAAAAGTGTTATTCGTCACAAGGTTTACTGTCACCAATTTTGGTAAGATATTAGTTTTGGAAAAATTTATTAAAGCTGGAAAGCGACCTGGTTTCGCTTCATATTTCAAGTTGGCATCGAATTGCGAGAAAATGGAACGAATGGCGCGCTATTGCTGATTCGTATATAATCGCGAAGCTTTGCCTACGCCAATGTAGTAGAAATTTTAATCACAGCAAAATTAACATAATCGGAGAACATGCCATTACAAAATATTTATAGTGTTCCCTATACAACGGTATCTTTGTTTTCAAGTTTTTTATACCACAATGAAAGACTACTTAACCAATCAGTAATCTTATCCAATTTCAGCATGGAATCAATAAGAAAATAAATTTTTACAATACTCATAAAAAATCTCGCACAGTTATACTCGTATTTAGTTCAAATATAGAAATATATAAAATAAAGTAGTTAAAAGCTTTTAATATTGACTCGCAACCGCCTGGTTTTTCACATTTCTCATATGTCGGGTCGCAGCCGGGCAGACAATTTGCTGCCTCACAATTGATGCCTTGCCAACCGGGTAGGAGGAGTTCTTATCCCCCAAGTGTGGTAACCGAATTGCACGGCCGACAGATAGTCGATAAGTAACGGCACATTGCCCTTTAACCGGATATGTAATACGAGTATTCTTACCAATGTGGTCTAATGATTTCCATTCGATCGCAGAATCACGCCGTATCGTTTTCGTTAGCAATTTTTTCGACAAATCATTCGAGTTGGCGAGTTTTGCAAATAGTTGATGGTTTTTTGCATTGTATCGTGCATATACGCAGGTTTACAGATAAGCAATTTCAAAAATAAGGGATTTTATTTTCGGCGGCCAACCGCAAACAAATAACAACGAAGCGCCCATACGATCGGATTGAAATGAGACTTACTACTCATCGAACAACAGCAACTACAAATACGTAAGTAAAAACAGTATACATATACATATGTAGCATGAAAGTAGAGAACAGAAAAAATGAAAAGCAAAATTAAAACATTGAAGCGAAATGTAATGAAATACATAAAAATGTGTTAGTCTCGAGTCAACTGTCAGCAAGTTCGCTGCTAAAGTCTTCAGTTTGCTCAAAATTTTTTGTACTTAGTTTTTTTTTTTTTACTTTTTCCCCCCCTTTCCTTTCATTAGTCAAGTTATTTTCTAGAGTAGCACATTACGTACTTTGTGTTTAGCGCTGTTTGTTTTCATAGTTTTCGATAACAATTTGTTGTTGTCAAGTCGTTTGGAGAACTGTCACCAATGCAAGCGCACGAATCACGCGGTAGGTAAAGTTGTCTAATTAAAACCTCCAAACGGTGCGCCACATTGTAAAAGCCACAACAACAACAAAAGAAAACTATCATCAGCGGCGGCGACCCAGTGATTGTTTGAGGTTTTTATTGCTATCATTTCGCCACATTCAGCCAGCAACACCGCCACCAACTGTAATTTTAACGTCCGCGACAGCAAACTGAACTCTACGGTTTACATTTTTGTTATTGTTTTTTTCTTACTTTTTTTGTTCAAACATTTAGTGCCTTGTTTTCACTGCGTAATCGCATCGTCGACTGTCGGTGATGATTCGGGCGTCACATAATTACATTAATGGGCTGCAAGTAAAATAAAAAACCGAAATGAAATTAAATGAGCGAATAAACGACTTACGAAAGAGTGAATGTAAAAAAAAAAATAACTACAAATGTTTACCTAAATAAGTACATATATATATTTATAAAGAAATGTATGTATGATTTTGTTTGTGGGTCAACCGAGGTTAAATTACGTTTTCAATTTTCTGTTTGTTTCAGTTAAATTTTTAGGTTACTCTCTGATTACTACTTTAATATAAACTTCGTATAATTTTTGGAGGATCTCTATTTTTCCGGAATTTATTGTTCGATAAACAGTATCCAATTGGAAGTGAAGTTAATTGGCATTTACATATAAATTTATGTCCAAACTAAAAAATGTAGAGAAGGCAATGGAGGTTAGACTTGACCAATAGTCCTAAAGGAAAACTCGAAATAAATAAATATATAATAAAAGTCCATTTAAATAGATAGAAGGGTATAATTAAATGAAAATTTCCTTAATTACTTCAAAAACTGATTATGTTGTTAAAGAAAGAACAAGGACGAAAGTAAAAGAGATATAATATAAAAATGGAGTTTTTTTGAAAGTGAACGAAATCCGAAACTCCCTTAAAAAGATTTTTCACAGCTTCAAAACATATATTTTTAATATTTGAATGTTGAATAGAAAGAATATTTAGATAAAAGTCTTAAGAAACATTATTCGGTGCATAATACGTTTTAGTCATCTGCTACAAAGTCTTAGCCCTATCATATAAATTTTATTAAATATATTGTAACGATTTTCGTTGCTACTCTCGATGATTTCCCAAATCCTTCGAGTCCGATCACTGGATTGCTAAATAAAACTCCCAAGATATATTCGTTTGGCCTCTTAATCGTCAGGAATAACTCAACGTTTATTACGCCTTTAATAATTACAATTCTTTACTATACTCAATGGCTTATTTTACAATTCTTTATGGTATACAATTGTTCTCTGCTTCACTCAGCTTATCCGTTTCTAAAACACACAGCTCACAACAATATTAACTCCACTACATTGCCTACTCGTCTCCTCTTGTGATAGCGGCTGCCGCTCTTTTTATACCTGTAGATGACCCAAACATGCTGTTCACGCGCCTAAGGATAGGCTGATTATTCGTTTGCCTGTGGTAGCTGCAGCTTCTCCGTTTATCCTTAACCACGTGGAATTTCTTTTACACTGTCTATTCTTTTGTTTGTCCTTAGTAAGGGTAATTTGCATCATACAGCCGCTTCTTTCGTCTGTTTTTGTTTGGAAATCTCGTCACACTGCTACTCATTTCAATCTGTTCTTCATATTTGGGATTTCCGTCACAATATATATCATTTGCTTTCGTGAATACTTTTTTATCAATCATATGGGCGCTACTAGACTATCGGGTCTTAAATTCGTAGATTACACTATTCATACACTTATTATGTATATGTTTTAAAATTGATCTTCTTATAAAACAGTCTTCATCAGCCTTATAGAAATAAAGCCAAGCAATTAAAAAGTTCAGTATAAAAATATTCACCGATTCAACTTCCGAAGTTTTTATTCTTTACCTTAAAAAACGATCATAATACGCGCTTTACGGTTTGAATGCACTCAAAAACACATACACATATACCTACAAAGAATTTATGCAGATTCTGAGAACGTTGACTTGCAAATGAAGATTATGCACAGCAAAAGCAATTAAATTTCAACAATGTCGCACAGCAGGGCGCCGGGAAACTCTCATTTAAGACCAGACCACAGACCGGCTTAGTGCTTAAAGCGATGTAAGTAAGAAGAAAAGCGCTGACAAGCAAATACTGAAAGTTAAGGTAGAATATGAAGCTTAGGTAACATAGCAGCTATTTATTTTTTTTTTGTTGACTTTAGTAAAATGCAACTTTAGAATGTGATATTCACAAAAAATTAAATGAGATTCTGCGAATTTATCGTCACAAAACGCCAGAGGAGCATCTTAGAGCAATTCTCGACTTTGAGAGCATTACAAAATTGGTTTGATAACTTTCTTCACTTCTAATGCTGTTGCGTTTTCATATTCCTGTATTTGTGAAATTCTTTTTATAAGATGCAACGAGTCATGTAATTGGGTGGCGGTACGCATATTCTGTCCACATCTCATCTACAAAGACAATATCTATAACCATGACATCATGACATCGACGTTGATGACAGCGCGGTTGTGGCAAGTGCAATATCAGAACGTTGAAAGCCACTGAAGCTGTCGCAACATATTGCGCCACAAGTGGTTTGCATCAATGGGCAATTAAATTAGTTACGATTACGATCATGTCATGTGTAGCGATGTCTACACGTACACGCCATGCCACTTCACACTGACGCAAACTTAGTTGCTATCCATAATCACAGCATTTTCTTGGCGAGAGTTTAGTAACATATAGTTGTATGAGTTTCTGTTAGCTATTAATTTTTTTATGCGTCCAATTGATGTAATACCGTTTTCTTTAGAGCATAATAAATCAGAGACTTGTCCTTTTTAAAGTACACTTTTTGTGCTTGTGCTTCCTTGATATTTTTGCGTGCAATTATTAAATCGCCTATAATCGCGCAAGCGATGCCTACGCGAATGAAATAGTAGAAGTAGTTAAAGTATTCGCCGCTGACAGGTTGGGTCATTTGGTCAGACTGAAAAACTTTTCTAGGGAAAATTTGCAAATATTTGTTATTCGTGTTTATTCGCTTATAAAATCTCTTTAAAAAAATAAACATTTGAGGTGTATTTTTTGCACACAAAATTTTGTTCAATTACGACAAACGTATAGAACACTTCTAGCATTTATGCCTCTCGAAATAAATGAAATGCGCATTTAGAAATAAAACAAGGGTAATGTTTCTACTTATATGCATTTTGTACGAAATTTTATAATTTTTGTAAAAAATGAAAGGTTTTTATTTTCTGGTATAGTGTTTTGTTATATGGTTTGAAAAAAAAAAATTCGGCTAAATGACGAATAGGTGGCTTTGTGATACCTTGGATATTATCACGTAACACTTTACATGACGCTTAGCAGCACATTTACCCAAACCATTTTCACATTTGCTGCGACCAGTAATTTTTTCCTGGCTTATTTTATTCTCACTAAAGAACAAAGAAAGAACACTTCACTTCACTTCACTTCTCAATAACTGACCTATATTCAGGTATGGTAGTTGGGTGGTCAATGAGTGGCTCAATAAATAAACACTTCATTATTGACTCTCTATTAAAGGCCGTTAATGAGTACAAACCCGATATAATTCTGATGTTATACTGCAATAAATGGTCACAGTATACCGCTCAAAATAACCAATTTCTATTGAATTCAAAAAAAAAAAAAAAAAAAAAAAATGTTGTTACGATGACTCTATTGCAGAAAGATAATTCTCGCACAACAAACCAGAACTGCCCTAATTCAATCCATAAAAATCTTTAATAACAAACAACGCAGGCATTCTACTATTAATTATTGCATCCCTGCACAATTTTCTGTATCATTCTCAGGACAAAAACATCTTAACTTTCTTTCCACTTTTTCTGGACATGTTTAGTCTGAAAGGATAAGAAAATTAATAGGAAGTGTTGGATGTAAAGTTTTATTTTTGCCGTCATATTCGCTTGATTTTCCCTCATAATTTATCTCACAATTTCCGGAAAGACTTACTAAACCGCCTACCTCTTCAGAATTAGTTGTTTAATCTAAATATTTTGGTCCTTCTGTAAGGGCTTGCATTTCTTTTGCAAAATCAGTTGGAAATACCAAGTTAAACCAGGTCGCTCTCTACCTGATTCCTCCAGCGAAGTGAAATTATTTCTCTTCCTACGCTTTTGAATATTTTCAAAGCTGGAGTGCTTTCCTCAATTCGGGTAGATATGACTTAGCCAGCGTAGCCGCTGTTTCTTAATTCGCAGAACTATGGCAATGTCGTCGTATATCTCATACAGCTCATAATTAAATCTTCCGCAAAACTTTTCCCACGAAAACTCCAGAAGCCTACTCATCGGATGTCGACATCGTCCAGGCTTCTCCACTGTATGTCAGAACGGGAATGATGAGCGACTTGTAAAGTTTGGTTTTGGCTCGTCGAGAGAGGACTTTACTTTTCAATTGCCGACTCAGTCCAAAGTAGCACCTGTTGGCAAGAGTGATTCTGCGTAGGTTTTCAAGGCTGACATTGTTGGTGTTGTTAATGCTGATTCCTAGATAGACGAAATTATATACGACTTCGAAGTTATGACTGCCAACAATGTGTGATGACTGTTTATTTGATGACAGGAGACATTTCGTTTTGCCATCGCCAGTTTACATAGCCGTATGAATTTTGTGGGGATATCAAATTCAGACATTGTAGCGTAGAGGGAGTTCTTATTGTGTTGTCGAAGGCAGCTTTAAAATCGATAAAAAGGTGGTGTGTATTGATTCTTTTCTCTCAGGTCTTCTCCAAGATTTGGCGTATGGTTAATATCTGGTCAATGGTAGATTTTCAAGGTATAAAGCCACACTGATAAGTTCGATCAGTTGACGGTAGGATTTAATCTTTCACATAATACGCTGGATAAGACCTTATATGCGATATTAAGGCGATACAGTGGAAGAGAAAACTTGACTTGATGACGAGTTTCCAGACACTGCCCCAGGAATCAATCCTCAAGGATTGGTATGCTAAGTTTAGACGTGATAAAAAGATAACAACTGAACGTGTACATCATATTATTCATAAATAATTTGGTATGAGAAAGCTCTGTGCAACGTGGATGCAAAGCGCGAGCTCACATTTTACTAAAACCAACGATGAGTTGATGATTCGGAGTAGTCTTTGGGGATGCTCAAGCGTAATAAACCCGATTTTTTTCATCGATATGTTACAACCGATGAAAAATGGATCTATCATTTAACTCCGAAATCCAATCGACAATAATCCGAATGAACTGCACACGATGAACCCACTAAAAGCGTGAAAATATGCAACAGTCGACTAGCAAGGTTATGTCGTCTGTATTTTGAGATGTACATGGAATAATTTTCATGGACTACCTTGAAAAAGAACGATCATCAACAGTGACTATTTCATAGTGTTAGTGGACCGCTTGAAGGATGAAATCGTCGAAAAATGGCCGAATTTTAAGAAAGAGAAAGTGCTGTTTCATCAAGCCAATCCACCGCGTCACCAGTTCGTAAAATTTATGGCAAAAATCCATGAACTTGACTTCTAATTGCTCCCACATCTATCGTGTTCTACAAGTCTGGCTCATGTTCTCAGATTTGAAAAGAATGCTCGCTGGGAAGAAATTTTCATCGAATTAAAAGATGATCGCCGAAACTGAGACTTATTTTGAAGCAAAGGACAAGTACTACGAAAATGGTATCGAAAAATTGGAGGGTCGCTATAGTCAGTGTTTCACCCTTGAAGGTAACTATTTCGAATAAAAAATAAATTTTTTGCCAAAATAATGTGCTGTACTATGGTAAGCCGGGCGCTTTTCAATTGACCTATAAAATGCTCGCCCATAAAAATTAAGCTTGAATTCCCACCATTTACAAGAAATAAGAATTTATATTCAACAATAAAAAATGCAGTTTATTTATTTAATTGTCACGCTAAAAACTGTAACAATGCGCTATATATATTTTAATTATACTTTAAATCGAATTTCATGACTTGCGTTTCTTATTTTAAGTTAAGCTTTAAACTGCCTTAAATTTCATTTATTTATTTAATTCTCTTACTTCGCCCACTCACTCTTAACGTTGTCTTTTTTTGGTTATTCTACTTATTTGCATGGTGGTTTCTTATGTTGGTACGCCTTTGCATTGCAAATTGCATCGTTATCATTTAGCATTAAGACCATGAAGGTGGTGTATAAGCCTAAAATCTTGCTTGTGACATTTCATTTAAATTAAATTTTCATTTAAAACTAATTTAACTTAATTTAATTTTACTGTTTCTTTGTTTCATAGTTTTTTGATGTTCTTATGTCTTGAATTAATGGCGATTTAAACACATGGGGACGTTTATATCTCTTTTATATCGAAGGAAAGGTAATGCAATTGATGGGGAAATAATATACTTAGCGATCAGTATCTGAAATCTGAGCCGTTTTACTGAGTAACAATTGCATTTTAATTAAGAATTTTTTTAAAACAATATTATACAAATTCTTGCATTAATTCGATGTTAACTTAAAATCGTTTAACTAACAAAATGCCCCACCTAAACAAGCATAAGAAGAATTCGTTTTTTATCTTCTTTTAATTAACATTTACAACTTTTCGAAAATTTACTTCATGTCCTATTTGTTCGTTACTTCTAAGATCTTTCGAGCAGTTACAAGCGTTTTTATGTTAACGTTTACACAAAAACATTTTTGGAGTAACTAAGTAGGTAGCTGTATATCATTCCGTAGCATGTGTTGCTTCGCATAAATGCTTCATGCTTAAATGAGTACCTAAATAAACGTAAATATTTATAGCTAAATGTTGGTTATTTGGTGGCCTGATAAAAACGTAACAAAATCAAAGAAACCCACACAAATGCTTGAATAGTTTTTACTTGAACTAATATATATTTTTTTTAGTTTACAGAAGAAAGAATAAAAAAAAAATAGTGGAAAGAATCGTAAAGTTCTCAACATCAAGCGATATAATTCAACATAGGTATCATATAAATATTTATATTTTGTTTGGAATTTCGTTCATTTATAAATGAACTAAATGTTAACAAATTTGTTGAACAATGGCATTTTATTTATTTGAAATAGTCATTGTTAAAAAATACTTAAAAAATATATCAATAACGAATGATGGATGACATTTTGCCCTCGTAAAGGTCATTAATTTTTTGTTCAGTCATCATGACAACTGCGGACAAGCAAAAATTTGATATAATGAGATTTATTTGTAGGCATTTGTGAGGTGTTGAGTTTATAAGTAAAGTGCTGAATAGCTTATAGAGGTAAGGTCGATGACTTGAAAGTGCAAAGCTTTGAGTGAAATATGAATGTCTTCGATCGAAAAAATTTAAGACTAAATATTTTGAAGAAGTCATTGAAAAGGAAAAATTTAAATTTAAAAAGAATTATGTATACAATGACGTAGAAAAGTGGGAGGCTTATAAATTTGGACGCCAAGTCCATTTTTTGGAACACAATTATTTTCCACAATTTTAAAGAAGAGTTCAGAGATAAGGTTAAAAGTATGTTTTTCTTATACTTAAATCATTTTTTTTTACTTATACTTTAATCATTAAAAAAATTATTTCTAAATATTATATGGATTTCCTGTTACGTATATTCTAAGAAAAAATTAACTGAATTTAAATATTATTAAAGCCTTTAATTTTTTTTTGCCAGAAAATTACATGTCAGCATATAACAAAGTAAATTAGCATATTTTTGAAATTTTATGGACGATTTTTCACCCTTTTTATATCATAAATATTTATTTATTGTTTCTGTTACGTCGCCTGCATTCAATTTAAATCAACGCCCTCATATATTGTCAGCAGTGGCTCTGAGCTTTGCTCAGAGTGCAACCCTAGATCAGTTGTTTAATGAAACTTCAATTATGGCACTTTACTTCGACGCTTACTTCGTTCCTTTTTCACCAACCTTGATACCGAGCGGACGTTTGCTGCTGAATAAATTTTATTAACGAAATTTTAATCTGAAAATATAATTGTAATCGGATTTGGTACATTGTACATAATTGAACACAGGTGTAAGCTATTTTGAATATATTGATTATCTTTGTATATTTCATTATTAAATAAATTTCAGTTTTTAGCGTTTATACGTACACACTTGTACGTGCTGCTGAAAATATAGTTTTACTCGCATCTGAGATTACATTTCTAAAATACTTTGGTTTATTTCTTCTGTCGAAAGCTGATCATGAATCTTTGGAGAGTTCTATAATTTGGTAACATCGTGCATTTAGTCTGAGCTTGGGTATCGACGCCTGTTGGAGCCTCACCTTAAAACTGCGACAGGTATGGCATCTGGCTCATCGAAGGTTACCGTCATGCCCTCTGATGGTATGGTGATTGAGACAACTGTTTCTGCTGCTGCTGCTGCTGTCACGACAGCAATAACCGGCGTTATTATAGCTAATGGCGACACGGTACTTACTACCGGGGGCGCGTCTGCTGAGCCATTTGCACCACCTTCTTTGCTTAAAACGACAGCGAACTTAAGACCTTCCGGTACAACCGGGTTTATCGTAGCATCGATACCTTGTTAGACTGAAGCAGCCTTTGAACCAATAGAAACGTCACCACTTCGCATCCGGTAAGGGATTTTGCGTACGGAAAAACCACGTAAGCGCGCACGCATGTCACGTACTAGCGCTTTCACTATTGCTCCTATAGGTGAAGAGCGCACACGGGTAATTCATAGCCGTGACGTTTCGCAATCACTACCTTGTTTTACAAACACTTCGTCGGCCTTTGTAGCTGATCCTTACAGCAGCGGTTCAAACAATGTCAGACAACAATGTCGTACGTGAGGTATCAATACAGGTCTGCAGGTAGAGGTGACGGAATAAGCTCCACCTAGCGTGACGAAGCGTATATTCCTGGCATAGGTCGGAATTACACAGGCGGTATTTTTTCGAATGCGGACTTGAACAGAAACATAGAGGCATTTAATAGTATGACACCTTTGAGGTCAACCCACATTAACAACTTCGAAACTCCTAACAATACGTCACAAAATATGTTGACACATTCTTCGTTAGCAGATATAACGCTGCCAAATATTTTTAATCCCAAAGTGATTTATATGCTGAAAAGATTATTGCAATTGATAACAAAAGTCAAAGCTTCTCAACACATATTTAAAAAATGATTCGCCATACAAATTGACGCAGCATATTGGTCTTATTTATTGAAAAAAGTTTTAAAAAAAACTTCTTTAGCCAGAACGAAAAAGCGGCTTTAAAACGAATTTATAATTCCGAACGGCATGCAGCAAGTGCATGTATCGTACTGACCAGTAGAACCGCTCATAAGAATCAATGAAAGGAAATAAAAAATGCCACAACAACGCTAACAAATTCCAATACGTTGTAAG
The DNA here is from genome assembly GCA_030068015.2 of Neoceratitis asiatica. NCBI lineage: Eukaryota > Metazoa > Arthropoda > Insecta > Diptera > Tephritidae > Neoceratitis > Neoceratitis asiatica. The sequence goes on from CM061528.1 coordinate 69,909,100, forward strand.
AGTTAAAACAATAGCATTGAAAAGAAACAAATGCAAAGGACATGTTGACGCAAAAAACATTGAATCGATCGCGCACGATCGCAATACGCGACAAAGTCGCCCAATAACGCCGAACAATATTACGTGTATTTAATGTAATGGACGTATCTGAAAAGTCATTCCAGCTACGTGTTACCACTATTTTTCCTACGAACTACTTTCGCTGCTGTGGCATCATGAATATTAAAAAGTTTAAATATGAGTAACGAGCCTTTTAAAAACAATACGCGAATAAAGTATAAAAAGAGCCTACGAGTATGTTTTTTTCAGTTAAAAGAACAATGCAGCAACAAGTGAACCGTCGTTCACGTAAAAGTGTTTTAAGGAAGATTGCATTGTGGTATGGCAGGGAACCTTTGTAAGTAGGATGACTACATTACACTGAAGTCGTGATTTTTTGAAAAACAAAGTCAACAATTTATTGATTTGTTTATGTTCTCTAAACACTGAAATTTGTGTTGGTAGGTTGAAGAGATTAGATGTGTGTATATTATTAAGGATCGACTATTTACAGAAAAAGATTTAGAAGAAATACATTTACTTATATGGACATGCATATGTGGTAAAAATATGATATATAAATAATTCCGGAAAGTTACAAAATAATGCTACCAGTAAAAACTTTTAGAGAACCTTTTACGCTTTATATGATTTTTCCATGTGCCGGTTGCAGGTTATGTATCAACATCATACTAGTAAAATACTAGTTCATTTGTTTGTATTACAACTTTAAAAACTTTCAACTTAAAAAAAAACTTCTAAATTCTCTCCCTAGCCAACCCTCAATCTAAGGAAGTAGCGAATATTGAAAAAAAATTGTGCTCTTGTGCTCATTTGCATAATCCGCAATCAAGGAGCAACACTAATAAACCAATTATTCTTTGGTGAACTACTACATAGCGATGTTTTGAACGCAAAGCAGCAAGCTTGGGTAGAATTTAAAAAACTTGATCCGCCTTTTCCAGTAACGCTACTTTTGAACAAACATTTTGAATACTTTGAATCGCAAAAGCATATAAATTTAAGCATGAAATGTAATCCACTTACGGCTACGATCGCTGCGTCGGAGATCCACAAACCTATTTCGCTCACAGAACTTAACGAGGCCTTACACAGATCAAAAGGCAAAACAGCCGGAAATGATAGAATTTCCTACAAAATTATAAAACACGGCTCACATGGTGTCATCAAAAGGCTACTCGATCTTTTAACAAAGTTTTTGATCAAGGTACATTTATACAATCCTGGAAAAATGCCGACGTCATACCAATCTAAAAACCCGGGAAATACTCTGACAGAGTGTGACTTTCAAATGGAATACTTTTTTTTATCAATACTTCGAAATTCCCATCTTGGAGTCTCACAGCAACGCCACTTATAACATATTTATTTGACTACCTAAAACAACACACTTCTACTCTAGCATATCGAAAAACATTTTTTCATATGAATGATCTAAAAGCGGTGACAATATCTTATTTGCAGTTGTATCCGATGGCAGCGATGTAATTAATACTTCTTCCATCACATTGTTCTATTTTTACTGCAGAAGCTATGGCAATCAACATTTCCACAGTAAAGGAAAATATCGCAATTCTTCTTTTATTATTTTATAAATATATTAAAACTAATTTAAGATAACGCCGGCCTATTTAGCTAGTGAATCTTCAAACTGTAATATAGGTATTTATAATTATATTTTATTTAAATAAATTAATTAATTCGAGTACAAAACTATAATTTGTGGACATTGGTAAAAATTTTCACTGAGTGGGTTAGTGTTTTTTTTTACATCTTCTTCTGCAATTTTGTATATATCAAAACCTGCGTACAATTTGAGTTTACTCCTACAACTCAGCTCCTAACATAAAGCATGCCTGCCTGCTAGTGTAGCATAGAAACAATCGAAATTCAACTCGAATGTCATTGTGTAATCAGTCATTATATCTAGAAAGAAGATTCAGTACGCAAAGTAAGTTTTGCTACTGAATACTACTAGTCCAATTAGTTTTAATAGAAAAAGTAAAATACATGAAACCTTATTTCTAAAGCCCTCACTTACCTAGGAGTATCCACAACAACTTCTCTACTATCAGCCAAGCATGTAAAGCCTTCTTTTCTGTCAATATTTTTACTAGATGAGCGATGGAGATGATGAGGATCTTATAAAGTGCCGGTGTTAGTTGTTGGCAACCAATTTGGCCTCAATATGTAGTTATACCGGCGAATGTTATTAAAATTATCATTGACGTTGCTAGTGTTGTTCCGATACCTTTAACGTTTCTTTGGTAGTTTTTTAGGAAATCGTCACAAACATTATAAAAGCATTTGAGACATATGTGCGAATAAATCGCGCCAGAAATTTAAGAACGCATTTAAAGAGTTAAAAAAGTATTAATGAACTGCTACGCGTGAAGTAGAATGTACATGTTTATGTGAAGAAGCAGAGCTTTGCTGGTTTTTAGAGAAATAAGTTTGGTTTTTCACAGAATCGATAAATTAATTCAGATGTTATAAAAAAAATTTTATAAAACATATTTTAAAGCTAATTGTTTTCTACTTGTAATTATGATATATAGAGAATTTGAATAATTTATTTGTATGAAAAAGAACGGCTTGAGAAGCCGTTGACTTAAAATAAAGAAATTATTAAACTTAATTGAGAGTAAAAAAACATATTTGAAAAAACGTTTTTAATTAATAAGTTACTTTGAAACCATAATTATATTTTCATTAAATTAGCAGTTTTTATCAATACAAATAGACATCTCCTTGAAATATCCAAAATCTCATTAATACAAGGATATGAAAAACATTGTAATTTCTTTATGACTAAAGTATTTATAAAAAAAAGTATTCACAATTAATTTGTAGCCTTCATTTTTTTCTTAAAGTCTATAATTTAATTTGTCTGAACATGCGTATTTTGGTTTACGCCTTTTTATACATTTTAATGTATATAAAGATGTTGAAAGTGAATTTAGTGTACAGAGGAAGTTAATTTCAAGCTAAATTGTGCTTTACAACATATTATTAACTTGTAAAATTAATGTTAATTGAGCGTAATTTGACTTCATAAAAAATCTGATGTTCCATCATCACTTTTGGACGAAATACTGTTAGCGCATGCTTTTCTTTGGAGAAATAAAAAGACCGGTGATGAAGCTCCAATACGTAGTTAAGACACGTGAAGTGTAAGTCGCTTAAAAGACAAGACAATTATATAATTGCGTTTCAAATATTTCCAAATTCGCATATTTTTGCTTTGCGAAAAGTTATATGTAAAGTTAAAACTTTAAGTGCCTCTAGTATGTAAGAAATTTTTAGATTGAAAGCAGGTTTTGAAAAGATGTCCGAAATGGCAGCAAACGTACCATTATTTTTCACAAGTATCAAAACCATAAACTCTGAAGTAAAAAATTTTTCGATTTAAGATCGGAGGCGACATATACTTGTATAAGTGAGCGGTTGCAGAATTGGTTCTTCACATTGGTTTTTCTCAAATGAGATATGGTGTTTGGATAGTTGCTTACTTATTCACTTTCTCAACACCATATTTAGTTGTCGTGGTCGTAGCAGTAGAGCCGGTAACGATATTCTGAGAGTTGGGTGAATTAAAACTTCGGAAAAGGCTGATAAACAAGGTGGATCCTCCTGCGGACGCCTTAGCTATTCAATAATCGAGACTTTTACAGACTAAGAACCCAGGGGACCTGCCTACATATTACTTGCCTCGTCATGTGTTCCTCAAAATAAAAAAGTTCTATGAAAAATTCAGTCGTATAATACAATTTTTGTCTAAGTTATTTTCCATTTTTGACAATAAACTATTCAGTTAACGGACGTTATCAACTCTAGTTTGACGATAGTTTTATGCAATACATTTTTTTTCATAATGCATCAGTTGGAAATTATGAAGGCCAAACAGTTATCCCAGCCCGAGATAACCTAATAGAAATACTTAAAGGTTCTGTTTTTTAATGATTAAATAGATGTCGAACTCCAAATTAATCTTGGCCTACCTCCAGAAAAAAGAAAAAGAATGACTACGGTTTACGGTTGGTGCTCAAAGTTTTTATTCAGTGCTCCAAAAGTTTTAACACCAACTTTGTGATTTTGAGATCTAATTTAATTTCTGTAAAACAAAAGATGTAATTATGTTAGCTCTTAAATATTCTGCTTCAACGGCGAACCACAAAAAAGTAAATTACAGCAACCAGAATATGTACGAACAACAACGACAATGTATATAATAGAATATGTTTTAGACTTGGTGTTGGTGTTGGTCTGTCTGTCTGTGGTCCATAGCTTTTGGCTATCGCATTCAACCTCCACTCGCCAAGATATTTGGACTTGATTCAAATTCAAAATGCAGCGTTGGTGGATTGTGTGTGTGTGCGCACATTCTCCAGCCTGTTGCCCATAAGACCAAAACTGAACAAACTGCAAAATTGTAATTACATCCATATGTATACTGTATGTGTGTTTGTACGTACATAGGTCTTTGCGCATGTGCATGCCTCGTATTATTACTCAGCCGGACAACAAGTTTCAGCTAGAATTGACTGTCCACCTGGGCGCTCGACATTTTAAACGGACGGACGATATAGTGAATGAATGCTGCTGCTGAGTGCTACTGCCTCATGACAAAGAGGGAGGACTGGTAGCTGTTGTGAGTACAGAAGGAAAATACAACTCGAGTAGAATAATGAAAAAAGTATTTGCTGCTCCATGCCTCATATGAACAGAACATGGTGCTGGTTTTCCACGCGCACACACAAGCAGTAAGGCAACCTGTTTCGTGGGAACATTGCCTTGTCGGGGCCTATAGGAGTTCAACTTCTTGGCTTCTAGGTTTTTCTTGTAGCCACTTTTGGCATTTGCTTTACGCGGTCAGTTTTTGTTTTGAATGTCAATCACGTCAGTTCGTCAGTTCGTCATTTTGTGAGTTAGTCGTTTAGTCAGCCATACAATCAGCCAGTGGCTGGCAATCGGCACCGAAAACAAGGTGTGTTTCTGCGTTATGCTGTTTGACTGCCAACATCGCCACCTCCCTTTCCTCTGCGCGCTTGAAAATGCATATGTATTTCTAAATGTATGTACATATGTTTATGGTGTTTATGGTGTATCGGTTCGCGGTTCGCGGTTGTGTTCATAAGTAAATGGAACTTGTTAAAATAATGAAATAAAATGTTGTTATATTATATATTTTTTATCACTCCATTTTTTGTTTGTTAATCTTTTCTGTTTTGTGGTATTGTTTTTTGTGTTCGTGCTGCTCTACATTACCCAATTGTTTGCACGTATGCATATTCCATAATGCTCTCGCACTGTCTTATAATTTTTAATGTTGTGGAGCTTTTTGCTTGAAGGTGCCTGCTTTATGCTCCGTATTTCTATTAGCAACCTTTAAGCTTAACTTTAATTATATTTAGTGAGGATTATGTGTTTGAATATTTGTAATATAGTCATAAATGTTATATGCGCAGTTTTTGCTAATTTTTGCTATAATATTGTAACGAAGTTTCCCTCTAGGCTGGGGTAAGCTTGCCAAAGTTGACTGAAATAATTAGGTCAGGTGCGCTACGTTTGTCGGTGATAGTCACGGACAAGTATACCTCTCCACCATCTACTGGCTACTTAATTTATTTACAATTTTCTTGCCCTTTTATACTATCCTGCACGCAGGCAGAATGTTATTTTATAATAACAACTGCTATTACTAACAGTTTTCCTTAACGCTATGTATGTGTATATGAACATGTTCAAGAAAATTCATGTTTGAACACGTCTAATGCGAAGAAGTAAAATTCATAAATATATGTACATATGTACTTATATAACAACATATAATGAAATAGGGTAAAATTCGTAAATGTATGTACATATAACAAAAGAACAGATTTAGTGTATTAAATTCGTTATACATGTTTGTGAAGAATTCAATATATATATATACGTATATACAAATGTATAACTAAATGTATGTATATGTTTTGTTGTAAGGCCTCCAACATCTGGGATTTTGGGGGTCCGTACAATATAATGCACATGTTCTTAATTTGTGTACCTTTCATGTACATTAAGTGGTATATTAACTTTGATCCGAAGTATGTAAGCGCCAGAAGTAGAAAAAATAGAACCACTGAAATTTATGCCGATCGTATCAGAATCACTAGCTGTATTGATTTAGCCATGTCCGTATGTCCGTATGTCCGTCTGTCCGTCTGTATGTTTGAACGCAAACTAGTACTAAGACCGGCCAGTTCGGACCGCCGTAGCATATATATGACCGATTTTTCAGATATAAAATTTTGGGTCATAAATCCGTCAAAAAAGTACCTAAGAACGTGAAATTTGATTCATTAATACATAAAAAGTAAATTGCTTCTTATTTCTGAAAATTATCGAAATTAGACGAATATAAGATTAGATAATAAAAATACAAAAGGATTAACAAAAATTAAAAGCTCTACGAAAAATTATTGAAACATATAAGGAGAATTTTCACATAAAATATGAATATTTTCACTGACTTAGAGTATTAAGTTTTTGAACTGTTGCTGCTGCTGGTGTGGCTGATGAAAGAGTCTGTTAAAAATTGCAAATACAGCACGTTGGCGGCTGATGCTTTGATCAAATATTTAATAGATTATTCTATTTAATTGCTAAATTTACTCACTTACCTCAGTTTTATACAGCACACAATGCATTTGTATTAAAATTGTACCAGTATGGAGTGTAAAATATTTAGCAAATCGAGCATTTGGATTGCAAACTAAGAGCTTCACAATTTACAAAAAAATTCACATTTATACAAAACACATGCTCTTTAATGATTTTCTTGAAATTAATGTAAAACTGGTAAGCTGCGTGAGAAAAGCGTGATTTGTTAAAGGAAAATCTACAACCACCAATTTACTTGAGTTCACTTCTTATATCATCGATGCGTTCAGAAAGAACAGCAGCGTTGACGTAATATATACTGACTTTAGCAAAGCTTTTGATAAAGCGTGTCACTCTTTGCTAATCAAGAACCTTGATTTACTGGGTTTCCAACCAAAATTTTTACAATGGATATCCACATATCTGTATGATCGAACTCAAAGAGTAATTAATTAAGAATTCCATTTCAGATACCGTTAATGTTTCTTCTTTATTAATCTTACACTTCGGCAAATATAGGTATCTTACTGCAAACAGACATATACAGCAAGGTTGAATGGTGTAAAATAAATCGGATTCCCCTAAATCTTAAAATATGTAAAGATATGTGTTTCTCCCGAAGATGCACACATACAATTACTTACACTATAGATAATTACAGTTTGGAGCAGGTTCACAGTTTTATTGACCTGGGGATCACTATGGACCCTATATTGAGCTTCACACATCACACTAGTGTGATAGTCAACAAAGCCAAAGGCATCTTGGCTTTTATAAAACGTTGGTCAAAGGAGTTTAATGATCCTTATGATACAAAAGCTCTGTATGTAACATTAGTGAGACCCATTCTTGAATACGGCTCGGTGGTTTGGAACCCGAGGTATCAAATCTACTCTGACAGGTTAGAGTCTATTCAAAAACAATTCATACTAATTGCCTTAAGAAATTTGCATTGGGACTCTCAGTACAATCTTCCTTCTTATACTAGTCGTCTGAAACTTATCAATCTCCCTACTCTCGCCAGTCGTCGGGAAATGCTTGGTGTAATTTTCATAGTTAAAATAATAACAGGCTCAATTTGCGGCCCCTTATTCTCTCTGAAATCAAATTTAATGTTTCGTTCAGAATGTCCAGACATTTTTGCCCCCTGCTTCTGAAAACTTGTAAAACGAATTTTGAATTTCACGAGCCTTTGCATTGTTTGTGTCTTGATTTCAACTCTCATTTGTCGACTCTCAACTAATCTTTACATTACATTTTATATTTAAAATAATTCTTAAAAACCAGCTGATGAATTTTGCTCTGTAGCTGAACTCCTTTAGTTCTCGACACTAAACAAACCTCTCCTCATCGTGACTCGGCATTGATGAAAAATAAAACAAGTTCTTTACGTCATGCGGACAGCGCCCCTCGTGCGGATGGGCGGGAGTTGGGTAAACCGTTGGGATTAATAATATCTAAAATGATTTGTCGTTTTTGTAATAATGTTAATTACAGTTTTCTTGTTTTTGTGAATTAGAAACTGATGCGTGAAAGTAGTTTAAAAATGGTTTATAACATTTTTTCTGTGTTTCAATGCTTTCAATCTTCAATTGGTCCGTAAAATTAAGAAGGAGTATAAAGTTCCTCACTGAATCACTTTGGATTGGAATTTACTTGATTTGAGAATAGTCACTATTAGTGATGAATAACTATTTATATTAAATATAGATGCAAGTTAATTTAATGTTGGGTTATAAATTCTACTATATTTCGAAAATTGAGAGGATTGAAATATTATTACATTATTCTTTTATTTGAGAACATACTAGTAAGCTACATAATCTAACCAAATTATTTGTGGAGAAAATCAAAAAATTAATTCTATATAGGGATTTCGTAATCCACGTCATATGCAGCATTCGCCACCAAAATAACCTCAAATAAAACTTAATCATTAAATAATATTTGTTTTTTTTTTCCTTTTTTTCAAACCTATTGAAAGAACAGAATAACATTTATACTACTTATCACACAAATTTCTTTAATAAAATTATTTTCGTTCAATTATTGTGCAAGGTCTTATCGACAAAATTAATTTATTGAAATTAAAATATTTTGGCTTGTGCTAAAGCATAGGAAAGCGGAAGTGCGGAATTTATCACACGACTTTTACTTATATAAATCTAAAATATGCCGAATTAAATAAAAAAGGACAGATTGAATTAGCAACACAGTGACCTTCAAGTTATATTGTTATACATATGCACATAACTGATAAAAATTATATTTCAAACATACTTACTATTAACAGCGTAAAAAATAATAGTTCAATAAAATGTTTATTTCATTACTCACCGTCCATCGGAATGTGAATGGCAACCCAATTGCACTCATGATTGGCTTACTCATTGCAAAGCTGGAACCACCTAATATCGCCGCGATTTTATTGCCAAACCAACAGCGTGCCGTGATGCTGGGTGGTTTACTCTGATACTTCTTTAAACAGAGACGGAACGCAGTAGAACATGGCGGACAATCTGCAAGTGGATTTTTTTTAAATAAAAAATGCAGTACTGGAAGTAAATTTGTAAATAAGACTTTTTTGTACTTCTTATTTCTAAAGGAACCCCACAGCAATATCCCGTTAGCAAATGGCTATTTGTATTTAAAATTTCTAATATTTCTAACTCAAAAGTGCCATCAGTATATTTCTGGCATGAAATAAAAACTCCTCATAAAAATCCATCGGTCGTTCGGAGGCGGCGAGGAATAAACGGTAGGTCCCTCCGTTTTTTGGAAAAACATCAAGACACACACACAAAATGGAGGAGGGCATGACCGAATTCGAAAAGCGCCCATTATTGTTATAATAGATGTTTAAAACTGAAAATTGTATATATTTAAATATTTTCAAATTAAAGATCAGTCGTGTATGCTTTCACAACTATAATATTCCTATTTAAAAGAAAAAATATTTTGGGCTTCGCTTGTAAAACAAAAAAATTATGAAGAGTACAATTTTAACTTGGCATACAAAAAAAAAGACAAAAGTGTATCTTGTTCTATCAAAGTGTTTTAATTATTACCCAAGTTTAACGTTTCACGAACAGACAGACATGATACACTTATATCCCTAATTTTATATCGATTATTTTATGTCATTACACTCAACCATTAGCTGGACTAATTTAACATATGTATATGCATATATAAATATATATGTTCCTTCTATACACAATTCAAAAAATTAAAAATGTACTCAATCCTTTTTTATTTCATCTAACTGTATTATATTGGATAACCTTATGGAAAGTATTTTTTAGTAAATAATTAATGGGCTTTGATAATTCTACAATAATTAAGCCATAAAGGCGTCAAGTGAATATTAAAAACATGTGAATTGAGCAAATTAAAACAACATAAAATATAGGTATACGCTCACTAGTAGACATGTACTAATACATACATACGTATGTTCAAGAAAATAAAAATGAGGAAAAAATTATCACCGTATTTACATTTGCTATAGTAACGAAAAATGGCATTATTTACGGTATCTAGGCTCAGCTAAACTAGCTACCAATACGCTACTAGATCCACCAAATGTGAGTCCAATAAGCACTGAAAATGGACAACATGGCGATAAAGTGAAGCAATTCGAAAAAATTTGAGCATTTAAAAAGTTAAAATGAAAGGGAAAAACTAAAAAAAAAAATTGAAATATTGAAACTATTTACGATATCCCTCTTAATTAGATATTTCAAGCCAGGTGTCAGATATAATGTAACAACCAATTTTTCTATAATAAAAATTGTTTTTGAAAATTTTATACAAAAAGCCGTCAAGCTGTTCAAAAAATTTAAAGCTAATTAAAATGGCGCTCAGGGGCACACAAACCAGATTGAATGAAGGTTTAAAAATTTCCATAAAAATTACATATTTGAAGTTCAAGTTCAATTAAATATATATATATACAAAAAAGTAGCTATTCAAAAGAACATGCAAATTTCCGGCTCCCACTGAGTCTGAGTCTGAACATTGAAATGTTTAACCGGACAACATTGCCACCGTTCAAGTCTTTCGTACGGTTGCTACCCAATTTAATGTAAGCAGATTACACTTATTCAACAAGTACTCATACAATAAAGGTAAATCAAATAAAATGAGCTCCTGCAGAAAAGGTAATCAAATTTTTCTTATACATTTCTTACATGCGTGTATATGTATATTTGCATACATGCAGATTTCCTCTTTGAATAATTGGGGCTTAACATTCAGAAATTGAGCAATGGGCGTTGCAATTAAGTATATAAGGGGATAGCTTATAGCAACTGAGAAAGCCAGAATCAAAAGTTAGTATGCAAATTCAATATCATTACTTCGAGGAAAACTTAGAAAGAAGTCGGCCGCTGTATCAGAGTGAACCGTAGCATAAAGTAATTCGAAGTTGTTCTAAATAATACAAGAAGAAAACCATAATAAGCAATTGGAAATCAAAATATCATAATTGAAATGAAAATGTATTAACACACATCAAATTTTTTTGAAAATGCTCTGAATTTTTATCATGAACATGAACATACTGCACAATTAAAACAGATTAATGATCGCTCAGACCACCTCGCGAAAGTACTTGATGGATCTGTGCTCAAACATTATTTATAAGCTTTAGTAAAATTCTCACACTGAATGTAATCAGCGTGTGTTGAATATACTGTTTTATTGGGACTAGCAAAAAGTCGTTACTCTTTTACAACTGTTATTCGCCAACCTAATATAGGCGCTAAATACATCACTTCTACTTACATACATACTTAGGTAATTACTACATATAGCACTCTAATCGTTGCCTAGCTCGAACGCAATGCCAGAGCTAAAGCAATTGTATTTATTATAACAGTTTAGAATAACATTAGCAATGTTAAAGTGAGACTTTAGTACAAAAACCGATTTTCTATTTAATATGCATTAACCATATGTAACATAGCTAACGCACTAACTAAATAACCTACAAGAAATTGAGCAAAAGAGCAAAGAAGAAAAATTTACTAATTATTGCATGTTTCTTTACAGGGTGAGTATGTGAATGCTATGTAAGCCTTCTTGTGTAAAACTAATCTGTTAAGAAGCAACATTGTTTAATGGCACCACTTCTATCTACTTTTCTTTCAATCCTTTGATACGTGGCACATTCTTATACGTCATTATATTCAGCTATTTCATTTCATTACTGTTCTAACTGTTAAATATTCTGCTAATATTCTGTTTAATATTCTGCTAATTCATACTCTGTACATTTTTGGATATACCACTTCACTTCGTATCATACAGTGAATAAAAGAACATATACATTTTTTACGTGCTAACTTTGCACTTGATCTTTTATTATTTCATTAGGTTATGGGCCAAGTATTGGCCTAAGATGAACGAAGAAACAATCCATATTTTCCACCGACTTAACAACAGCAACTACAGGTTGTGGAAGTTTAATGTCGATGCGGTTTTAAAAGGCCATGGTTTGCTAGCAATAGTACAGGGGACTATGAAATTCAACGATTCGGCGTCCCAAGATCAGAAGGACTTATGGATGAAGCGTGACGGTAAAGCAATGGGAATTCTTATATCTTCCATTGAAAAAGATCAAGCTAACCACGTACTCACATGTACTAGTTCAAGCGAAGTCTACAAAAAATTAGCAAATATTCACGACAAACAAAGTGAGGTTAAAGTTATATGCCTTTATGAAGAATATTTCTCGTTACGAATGCAGGAAGATGATTCAGTCGCAGATCATGTGTCGAAGGTGTCAGCCTTGGCAGCAGAAATAGAGGCTCAAGGAGAAAAGTTATCTGACAATATCAAGATGGTACGAATCATAAGCAGTTTGCCACCAAGGTTCCAAAACTTCAAAACTGTTTGGTATAACGTAAAGAAGGCAGAACTATAGAAAACTTGATGGCAAAGCTACAGTTGGAAGAAGACCAACTCAAAAAGAATAATGGTGCTGATGTGAGCGAAGCAGCGTTCAATGCAAAATCAGAAAAACCGAAAAAGTCAATTCACGAAAGAAAGCGAACGTCAAAATGCAACTATTGCAATAAAATAGGACACTGGGAGAGAGAATGTCGTGCAAAGAAAAAACAATTCAAACAAAAACGTGATTGCGATAAGCAGAGAGACAAAAATGGTGATGAGGTAGCGTTCATTGCATCTACGTCAGATGTTTTATCAGCGCCACAACATGACGTGTGGATCGCTGATTCAGGTGCTACAGAACACATGACGTCACATAAAGAGTGGTTTACCAATTTAAAATTGTCAAATTCTAATCGATATGTTTATATTGCAAATAATGAGAAACTACCAATCACAGGTTACGGCGATATAAAGATTTATGCTCTTGTAAACAATAAATGGATGCCTCGTGTTCTCACCAACGTTCAATACGTTCCACAACTAAGACAAAACCTGTTTTCTACAGGGTCGGCAACAACAAAAGGGTTTGTGATGCTAATGGAATCCAAACGTTGTGTGCTAATAGACAAAAATAAAAACATGTTGGCCGCCGGTATTCGCGACACTCAAAATCAATTTAGAATGCTATTCACACAAAGAAACGATTGCGAAGCAAATTCCGCAAAGATAAAAACAATGCAGCAATGGCATTGCAGACTTGGACATATAAATACAGCAACAATCAAAAACATGTGTGAAAAAGGTTTGGCTGATGGCATAAATGTGACGGAAAATAACAATTTCTTCTGTGAAGATTGCAAACGAGGAAAAATGCATCGGTCTTCACATGGAGCTGTAACACGGCGCGAATCAAGTAAATGCGAATATTTCCATATGGATTTATGCAGCCCTAAGTCTGAACCAGGTATTGGAGGAGTTCGCTATTTCATGTTGCTTAAGGATGAAAGCACATGCTTCAGGTACGTTTATTTTTTATCCAACAAATCTGAGGTTGTTCAAAAACTGAGATGTTTTATTTCTATGGTGCGCAACATGACTGGTGAATCGGTAAAATACATTCGGTGCGATAATGGTACCGAGTTTATAAATAAGGAAGTTGTAGAGCTACTAGCAAACAACGGCATTGTTTTGGAGAAAATTTCGCCATATACTCCGGAACAAAACGGCTTTATTGAAAGAGAGAATAGGACCGTTCAGGAATCAGCTCGGACGATGCTGTTGGCCAGCGGGCTAAACAAATGGTTATGGCCGGAAGCTGTTAGAACGGCAGTATACATTCTTAATCGATCAGCATCGGCCAATCAGGCAAAAACGCCATTCGAATACTGGTTTGGCAAGAAACCAGATTTGAGCCACTTGAAGATTTTTGGCACTGAGTGTATGGTATACCTTCCCAAACAACTTGGAAGAAAAAAGTGGGATGCTAAAGCAAAGAAAATGTATCTAGTTGGCTATAAACCCTCAGCCAAAAATTACAATGAAATCAGAAGCTTCAGCAACCAACATGCCAAATACACCTACCGGTTCTAAATCCATCAGCGGTTCTAAATCACAAAATTCTGCTGGTGACGCAAGAGAACATAACAGGTATGGTCTACGCAAGGAAGTCTTACCTCCCGAACGATTTGGTTATGATTATATGGGCTGTTTAGCAACTATTCCCGAGCCGGATTCATATGAAGATGCTATAAATTCGGAACACGCAGAAAATTGGAGAGCGGCAATAAATGATGAAATTAATTCCCTTGAGCTTAACCAAACTTGGGAGTTAGTAGAAAAGCCCCGCGACAAAAATATTGTGGGATGCAAATGGGTATTTAAAATCAAATCAAACCCAAACCAAAAACCAGTGTTTAAGGTGAGATTAGTGGCCAAAGGCTATTCACAAGAACCTGGTATAGATTATAAAGTAACGTATTCGGAAATGATGCAATTTGATGTCAAAACTGCGTTTTTATATGGAGAACTCCATGAGGAAATTTATATGAAGATTCCAAAAGGCATCAATGTCTCTCCAGCTCAAAATTTAGTTTTTCGCCTTAAAAAGGGTCTATATGGGCTTAAACAAGCATCTCGCAATTGGAATTCAAAATTTGTAGAATTTTTACAAACATTTCAAATGCGGCAATCGAGTGCTGACCATTGTGTGTTTCGGGCCAACATTCAAAATAGTAAAATTATTTTGCTTCTATATGTTGATGATGGGTTGATATTATCTACAAACAAATCCGCTTTAAATTTCTTCATTGAGAAATTATCGAGCGAATTTCGCATTACTTACGGTGAAATCAACTATTACGTTGGACTTGAAATTTACCGAGACAGCTTAAACAAATCTATAAAAATTAGCCAACATTCTTACGTAAAGAAAATACTTCAGCGCTTTAATATGGATGACTCGAAAGGTATTTCAACGCCTAGTGACAGTAACACGTATCTGTCAAAATGTAGTGAGGAGGCAAATGTAAAATACCCATTCAGAGAGGCTGTTGGCTGTTTGATGTTTGCTGCCATAGTATCCAGGCCTGATATTGCGTATGCTGTTGGGGAAGTAAGCAAATTTACCGAAAATCCCAAAAACTCACACGTACAAGCTGTTAAGAGGATTTTTCGTTACCTCCAAGCAACCATAGATTACGGCATAGAATATAGATCAGGTAATTCTCTTAAATTTGAAGGTTATACTGATGCAGATTTTGCTCGTGATATCGACACAAGACGATCTACAACCGGCTATGCGTTTTTGTTGAACGACATCGTCGTGACATGGAGAAGCCACCGTCAGAAAACTGTTGCATTATCAACAACAGAGGCCGAGTGCATGGCCACTTGTTAAGGAGCTAAGGAGCTACTTTGGCTTCAAAAACTTTTGACTGACTTTGGTTATAATCCCATTTTGCCCACAGTTCTAAACATTGATAATCAGGGTACAATTCATCTAATTGGCAATCCGGGATTACACCATAGTACCAAGCATATCGACATAAGGTTACAATTCATCAGGGAACTTCAAAAAACCAAAATGATTGAATTCAAATATGTCAACACAGATCTACAACGTGCTGATATATTTACAAAGCCTTTAAAAAATCACCGACTTAAGAATAATTTGCAGCTTTTAGGAATGTCGCCAGTCAAACAATGAGTGAGAGTGTTGAGAAGCAACATTGTTTAATGGCACCACTTCTATATACTTTTCGTTCAATCCTTTGATACGTGGCACATTCTTATACGTCATTATATTCAGCTATTTCATTTCATTACTGTTCTAACTGTTTAATATTCTGCTAATTCATACCCTGTACATTTTTGGATATACCACTTCACTTCGTATCATACAGTGAATAAAAGAACATATACATTTTTTACGTGCTAACTTTGCACTTGATCTTTTATTATTTCATTATACATAAATTTCATTATTATAAAAGTATATTTTTCTTTTTAATGGACAATCATATCTTGACACACAGAATGTATAATTTTGTTTAACTATACGTAACCATGCAACAACAATAATTTATTGGTAACTTAAAGATATGTATTTAAAGGGTTGTCCCTTTCGTAGTTTCAAAATTGCAGGGCTTGGTCAAGCCAAACATGTTTTGTTTTAGTTAAAAGTCAAGCAAAAGCAGCCGCTATGGTGCACATAACCGCTCAACTACTGAAGCATTGGTAAAACTTTAAAGAAATGTAAAGACACCAGATCGATTAAAGATATTGCAAGGATTGTGCATTATCGCTTTGCTCGTTCCACTTCAAATACCGCTGCTAAAGGGAAAGTGTTGCCGAAGACCCGAATGTGCCTATTTCTCGACGTTCTCAAGATATCGCATATTCATAGAAAGTCCAGTTTACACAACAACTAAAACCATCTGACCATTCACAACGCCATAGTTACCTCAATGGGGTGCTTTAACAACCAGCAGTGGACCGGGATTTTTCCAACAAAATTTTCTTCAGCGACGATTCACATTACTCACTCAGTGAATACGTAAATAAGAAATATTGTTGCATTTGAGTCTCCGAGAATCCTCAAATAATTGAAGAGAGGCCATTACACCCAAAAACCTTACTGTCTGGTGAACTCTTTGGTCCGGATTGTATGTTAATCGACTTTCTTTGGTCTGCAATTGAAAAACACGACTTGGACCCGGCCGCATCTTTTCGATGTCAATTGGCCACCGAGATCGTGCAATTTTACACCGCTGGATTTTTTTTGTGGGACTACGCGACCTTGTTTACGCGAATAAATCTTGAGCACTTAAAAACCAACATTCGTCAAGCTATGGCTGAGACACCGCTCAATACGTGCCAAAAAGTGATGAAAATTACCTCAAACGTATCGAAGTTGCTAAAAAAAATGGAATTTTATGGCAGAAATTATTTTAAATGCATTTTATTTATGTTTATTTTGGAAACCGTAAAATGCATAGCCCTGTATATGTTAGCATTTGCAGTCGGTAATCAGTAATTGTTGGCTCATCCATAAAGGATCATTTTCCAATTGCATCTGCGCTTCCACATTGCATCGCAAGTTGTCAGTAGATTGCAACCTGCAAATATAGTGACACTTAATTCACGCTGGAATGTTTATTGACCATTAATTTTGAGTTTAGCTTATAACGAGGAGTTTGTATATAATAATTAGTGCAGTAAGGCAGTAAGCAAAAAAAAAAAAAAATATTAGAAGCATTGCCATTTTTTTTCAAATTTCATATATCGTTCGTATTGAAATAATAGGAACGCTTAAATGCTTAAGAGGACTTACATGAATAAAAATATTGTATATCTAATTATCAAAAGCCATCCTGGAGTAATTGTGGGACAATATTAAATTTATTTAAACTCGTAACACCACGGCCTGAGGATAAGAAATGAATTTTATTTTTAAATTGAAAAGCTCAAATGTATTGAGTTGCTTCAATTTAAAGAAGAAACACATTTATCCATAACTAATAGAGTTTTGTAATTTTGTTGGCAGAGCTTGTGTAAGAATACAAAGTGATTTCGCGAAAATAAGTTCACAACCACATAGATGTAATAGAATCAAAAATTCTAATCAGAGGGTATACTAAAATGATGCAGCGATCTATGAACGATTTATATTTTTATCAAATCGAATCATGCATATTTTTGTCGATCTATTTGTCTGTGTAAAATGGTAAAATTTATCTTGAATTTATTTAGACAGAAATTGTAGATCAGACAATTATGTATGACCCTTTTTTCTAAGATTCAAAAAATTTGAAGAGGTCTATTCTATATGTCTGAATAACGGATAAACGCACAGTCTAACCCCTTATCGTAAATACTTGAAACTTGGTGGCATGTTCTTTGTATACCGTATTCACACTATAAAAATGATTTAATTGTACACCAAGGGTGTTGCGAATTGCAAAGATTGTATGAGACAACGTTTTAACAGTAATTTCGTTCATTTGTTTCTGGTTCGAAAATTGATAAATTCTCTTCGCACAAAAAAAAACCAAATAGAGCAAATACATTTCTTAACAGAATTGACTGAGAGTACTCATTGGCACTTTCTTAAAAAAAATTTGTACAGATGACTAAAAAATCAAAGCTAAAATATATTCTTATTGAAATCGCTTCTAGACCCACTTTCCAGAAGAACAGATAGGCAAACTATGTACCGAATTTCAAGTAAATCGAACAATAAACACAAATTTTTGGAATGGACCGATTCACTTGCCGGAAGAAAAAGTGATTCTCATCTGGATTAGGGCAAAAATTTCAAGTACATTAATATAGGAGTTGGATTAGGAAAAATCCTAAAAAGTTCTTACTCAGAACAAACGTTAAGTTAATATTTAAATTATACTTCAGAACAGGAAATGAATTAATTGTGAATTTAACGATTGTGAAATGTACCAAAAAGCATTCCAATGCTAATTGAAGGAGTAATGAGTATGCAATGGAAATAACGAAAATTCCAAGCATCAACGTTTTAACAGCAAAAGAATTACATTTACATACTTGTCTACTGCATATACTGATTGCCACATTTTGCTGGCTGTTCTGATTTTAAACAACTTTCGCAAATCACACAACCCATAATCGCTACTGAAATATCCAATTTATTTGATGTCTTTGAGTATTTCGTTTGACAAATAAAAACAGCCGCCACAATTTCGCC
Source organism: Neoceratitis asiatica (assembly GCA_030068015.2). NCBI lineage: Eukaryota > Metazoa > Arthropoda > Insecta > Diptera > Tephritidae > Neoceratitis > Neoceratitis asiatica. The sequence continues at coordinate 69,927,920 of CM061528.1, forward strand.
GGGCCCATCACCATCTTCATCCGAACTCACGATGCTGCAATATCAGCATATCACTTGCAGCATTAAAACTTTGACTTTGACAACGCCAGACACATCGTCAACTACTAAACTGACCGATCGCCTGATTCACTTGCCACTTGTGTGCTCAATCGTAAAGCCTTCAATTGCTGAGTGCGCATTTACATGTCGTCGGTGGACAACCGTCAACCAACTGCCAACAGCAACAATCGCGGAACATTTAAATGGAAACGATCAGCAAACCGAAGCAGGAGCGAAACGTATCCTCACAAATGCAATGTATGTAAGCTTATTCAACCAAGTTTATACGAGTGTGTATTTATTATTTACTGGCCACTTTGTAGATTCACCCAGAGCACTCCACTTCACAACTCTTCTGAGCTAACCTTATTCACTTACTTCTTTCTCTGGTTATGGTAGAATATAAATGAAAGGTATGTAAGTATTATCCATCATTGACCATCCACTATCGCTTATGTATCAGCTACGCAATCAACGGTCGTACAACGCTTCACTTCTCTGTTCGTTTTTTTTTCTGCATTTGCACTATTTCTGTGTCTCATTTCCGCTTCATCATCATCGCTTTCTTATTTCTAGATACAGTTCGATCGATTGCGACGACCGTTGCCGTCTATTAGTGTTGTTGCATTGATTTTCTCGTCTTTTTTTATTGTTGTTCTTTCTTTGGCAGCATGATTATACAGCTTTTCTTGTCACAGAAGCTGTTTTAACGCTTGTTTATTGTTATTTGTTTGTAGCTTTCATCTCAACTCTTCAACTACTAGTTGTGGCCCTCCTCAGGTGTTCACAAATCTTGGTCCTTTAATGTTGTTCAGGCTCAGGCTTTTCCCACCTATGCGCTCGATTAGTAACGCAGTATGTTCTCTCTGCAGTCACCCTTCATCTGGAATTTTTAATTGTCTCGCATAGAGCTCTAGAGAGAAGAGGTTTAAATAGCTGTTAGATAAGCTTTAACAAACAATCACTGCAGTATTGATAAAGTTATTGATCAACATTAACAACAAACAAGCTGAAATTTTCATAACTATTTCGGTCCTTTGCAGACATATCTACAAGCCAAACAGACCAACTCCAAAAAAAATATTAACTTAAAAAATAGCTTTTTTAGATTGCAAATAACAATAACGGGACTGGATTCCAAAAAATGGGGCATCTATTGTTGTAAAAAAACAAGCATATGACGAGGTCGACCCAGCAAACCCGAACTATGGACATGGTTATTTCGCTCAGTGATATTGAATTAAGACAATAAAGAAAATTAACATATAAACTCAATTATACTCTGTACTCTTCATTATTCTCTCCAATATCTGTTGCTGAATTTCTCGATGACCTATGCTTTCTTGACTGGAGTATCATTGACACTGTGAGTGCATTTATCACACTTTTAAAGCTAAGTCGTCATTTTACATTACCCGCCTAAGAATATGAGTTCAGACGTTGACGCCAGACTTCTCTTAGAAAAAAATGTTTACCCTTCCTGAAACAAAGTCTCAGATCACGAAAACGGAGCCTTCAGAAAAATTCTGGAGGTACTGTTTCTCTATCTTTCGTTTTTCCTTTTTTATTATTAATTTTGCCCTCGCTAAAGCGGGTGTCCTTTTTTTCTTCTCTATTCTCTTCCTTTGATGAAATTCACATGTGCTCTGAAAAATATGTACCTTTATATATCGATCGATCGATCGATCGATCTTTGCAGCAATTTGAGGTAGAAACTTACATTGTGCAACATGTAACGAAACACTGCTGCGTTTGATGTGACGCCACTGTTGGTATCATGATTGAGTGTCGTTGTTAGGGGAACTGGCAACCCGAGCGAAAGATCCCAACGCAAGGCTACGCAAGTCGCACCAGCTAACATATTCACAATATTTTTTTTTTTGCTTTTTGGTTGACACATCATTCGGTTCTGGTATTCGTCCACCAACTTCTGCCATGGATATTTGTTGCTTCACAAATGCGTGGTACATCGATTTTTTCTTCAATTATTCATTAAATCTCAGTGGTTCAGCCAAATCATTTTAGCCATCCTTGCAATGCGGTTCACATATTTACGGGCCAAAGTGCCGCGCGACAAAGGAGACACAACAGTCGCGACGGCAATTGCTTGCAGATACTCCGACTTGCCTCGAGTCACTGCACTCCACGCCAACAAGCAAACGTTCATTCAAATAAAGTCGTGCTTCTTTGCCGCAAAGGGGGTTTGCTGTGCTCGTGTAAAATTTTATTAATGAATGTCATGTACCCCAGTCAGTCAGCAGTCATCACATGTGGCGCCGACATTGCCGTCATCCTCTTCTTATTATTCTTGGTAAATGAATGAATTATTAGCTGCCAAGAGATAGTAGAATACTTTGTTAAATATTTTCGAGTGAAGTGCATTAAAAGCTGTTTGCGAAATAATTGGATTTCGATAGTTCATTTGCAGGTGTTTACGTTTGTATGGATTGATGAATATTTTTATTTTAAAGATGAATCATCAACTCCTTCGCGGCAAACTTTTCAAAATGAAATTTTTGCAATTTAAAAAAAAAAACCTCGATATAAGGGAATCCTATTTTTTTATTTTGTTTTATACTTATATATGTATTACCGTTTTCGAAATAATAAAAGTTTTCTTAACATCAAAACACAATTTTTTTGTCAGAATTTAATGAGGCAATTAATATGAATTTGTGATATGTTATAGGTAATAATAGTAGCTTCTAAAAAAATTAGGGGCAATATCGGTCCAATATTCATCAAAAAAGCGAGGATAGGTTTAAAATTTTCGTAACTTGAAGTTTTAATCTAGTGACGATTCTGACACAGCTTTGAATTTTTTACAATTCCTCCCTCGTTCAATTTTGTAACGATTATTGTTTAAATTAAAACAAGAAAAATATTAGAAACACTTCTATAAAAACAATTAAAACAATTTTTTTTTAAATAATCGGTTTGCAACTTTTCTAAATATGTCGTTCCGTTGTTGATAATTTACTATACCTATAAATCTATAGAACATTTAATGAGACATTAAAAAAAACACGTTTACAACTTCAGGCTACGAAAATTTTAAACGTAACCTTACTTTCTTGAAGATTCTTCTGAACCGATAAAGCTTTTAGTTTTTACGATAAAAATTACTAAAACTACCTAAAACATAGGTCCTGAAAAAATTGTTGCTTGATGAAAAGAAAATTTTGAATTTTTCGAAAACTGTAATAAATAGAGGCTTTAACATGCAGTATCAAAGTAACTTATTGGTAGAAACGTTTTCTGATATGTTGAACCCCATACATTTCCGTGTCCGATTCGCTGTACTTATCGTCGTATGTTGTAATGTCGTATGTGAGAATATTGAAAAATAGTCGAAATGCCCTCACTTTCCTTCAACCTCCGAGCTTTACGAAAACAATTTATGGAGAATTTGAAATTGATTAAGTAAATTTTTTAAATTGGATACGTTAAGTAATCGAACGTGCTTCGAGTTCTGACAAAGCCACAATTAATTTGTATTTTGCTTTACGAAAGATTTTGGGAAGGAGGCATGGTGAGCGACTGCTATTGGACGTGAACGTGAATACGTGAAACAGATCTCAAGTAATACAAAAGACTCAGTTCCACCTCTCTTCGTTTCAAATTTGTTACTTTCAATTTCATAAAGTGACTATTAATTAAAAATCATAAAAAGTAAGTTATTGAAAATATCAAAGACGAGAAGCAGTCTTGCCATAATAAGAGAAGAATTTGATTTAGCTTCACAACAACAAAAATCGTGTATACTTGTGCTAATACTGAAGTACAAGTATGCTTGAAATTTCTTAAATAAATATTTTTTGCACCAGATAAAAAAAGTACGCTTAGTCAAACTAAACATAACTATCTCATCCAAAGTATTTTTACAGAAGATCGATTATCGATAACAATTTAAATTAAAACTCCTCTTTTCTCTCTTTTTTGAATATTGTATTGATTTTTTTTAGCTGTGGCTTAAAGCAGTGGCCACTGAAAGGAATGTTTGTGTACAAAATCAGCTTTTTGACTCTTTTACCTCTCCATCTTTCAAACGCGTTAAGCACAAACAACAGAAAGAAAAAATAAATAAATAAAAGACTAGATGTAATAAAGAACAGACCACCAACTTAATGAATCCACAACAGCGAACTTCTTAAAATTTTCAAATATAAATAAGACGGTGATGCTATCTTGGACCTCCCAAATAAGCAATTGTATATTCATTTAATTTAATTAAGGATCGCCCTCTCGGACATTGCAATGTCCGGCAATCGGACGCGCTGCGTGCACTGTGGAGAAGTAGAATCTCCCATACGCCATCTCATGTATATTAACAACACAAAGCAATGATATTATGAGGAAGCCAAATACAACATGAAAACAAGCACTAAACAACACAACTTTATCTTAATCATCATTACAGTAAAGCCTTTGTTTGATATTGATAATTTTCATCCATTGACATTGGTTATTTGGTTACTTAATAAAAATTTTAATATGTTTGGCGGCTGTAGAAGATCTTGATATACTGACCAGCACAATTTTGTAAACTGTAAACCTATGAGGAGAATTTTTTTTTTTGGTTTAGAATGAAACGAATTAGGCACCGCCGGAGGTAGTGTGTAAACTCCCCAACAGCACAGCAACATATTTTTTAATTCTTTCTCAACACACTCACACGCTCATGCTCTGTTACATAATTTTGATTTATTTCCCCACTTAATCCACAACAAATGTGAGTCATCAATTTTATTGCCATATTTTGGTGGCACATTACCGCTAATAAGACAGTAAACAGCCAATGTCCAGGTGCCCCAAGGTGCACGTGATATACATTCATGCGATTGTGTCCACACATGCGTATGTTTGTATGTTATATGCCTGCAGTGAAAACGTTACCTAATATGAAAAACTCTAGTTAAAGACTAGTATGAAATTGGATGATATCATTTCAGATCGTTATTTGTATAGCAACCCGTCAGTAACGGGAATAATAACAACTTTCACCACCACGCCATTCATATGCTGTAATTTGAAGCATTTAGTCCTTGTTATATACATAGTCACTTTAGTGATTGGGGTTCACGGTTCGAATCTCGCTGCATGAAGTAGATGAAATAGCAAAAATGCAAACTAGTTGGATTCTAGTTAACAACTAGTATTTTTCACTGCAGGGATGTATGTATGCACATACATATGCACATACATATGCACTGTGACTTTGTTGAAGTAGATTTATTGCTGGTATTTAATTTTGATTAAAAACAGTTTACCTTAGCAGTTAGTGGCAGTGAATGGCTGTTTAATTGATAACACAGCTTTAGTATAAAAATCGGTGGAGGAAATAATATAAATATATAAAAATCAAAAAGTGAAAATCTAAAATGCATATACTCTTTTCTTATTTCGTGAAAAATAAGTAGTTAGTTTGTTTGTAAGCGGCAACGAGTTATCAGAATAAAAAAATAAATGTATTTAATGAGAAGTGAACGAAAAAAAAAAATGTTGCATAATATTACTGCAGAGGAGTAAGGTATGAATTTTATTATTTTTAATTAAATTACTATTGATATTGTTCCCAACATTTTAAAGCGATGTAATGATTTTGATAAAGCAATTTAATAATGGTTATAAATAAAAAAAGCAAACTAAAATCCGCAAACAATTTTGTGCACTTCATTAAAATTTACTGCAATTTAAATATCTACTTTTATTATAAAATAGTTACTCAAATAGTATACAATTTATTAGGAAATTTTATAGTTGGCACATTACAACTCAAAGCAAGAATTATTATTATTTTCTTTTTGAAAAATTGCGTTCTGAAAGGATAAATTAAAAAAATTTAAATTAAAAAAAAAAACTAAAATCAGATATGCCCTGAAATCGACAAAATCAGAGGTTAAATAAAATACTTTGGCCTAATCTGAAATGGTTTTTTTTCAATAATAACTGCTCAGCTACAGAAAACAAATTCATAGGCTGAAATAAAAGATTATTTATACTACAATAGAAAATTAGTGGGTTACTTGTTAAGAGAAGTTAGTATAGCATTTTTTGTTACGAAAAGTGAGTCGGTCATATCGAATATGCTGGAATAACAATTGAAATCCTGACATAAATGCCGAAACGGTTCATATAGTTCAAAGTTTGTTTTACAAGATTTTAGGAATATTGGTCTAAATTGTCGTGATAATCGGATGGGGACATTAAAATTCACTTCACCCAAGAGAAATGAACTGCAAATCAGTCCATTTAGAAGCTTGACTAAAAAACTTATTTCTAACATTTCTCTACGGCTAGAAATTGTGGGTAAATTTATAATTTTAAGCGACTAGTATACGGAGGAAGATTTTGGCGGGAATCCCAGTGCAAATGACGCAAAGCAAACAAGAGAAACTGTTTTTGCACCGACTCAATTTTATCAGAGTGAATTTTATGATTAGGGTTTCACACAACCGAACCGTACTCCAAAATGGTCTTACTAATGACGTAAAAAGTATTTTCGTAATATAAGGGTCTCTAAATTCTTTAGACCACCGCTTTACAAAGGCAAAGACACCTTTAGCTTTCAACACAGTTGTATTAATATGAAGATTGAAGTTGAATTTGGTATCCATTGTTACACACAAATCAACAAAATTACATACTTTCGTGTAAATAACATGGTTTTACATTTATTAAGGTTAAGAGGCATATCATTGTTATTACACCAAGTTACTAAATTGTTCAAATCGGTTTGTAATAAACATCTTTCATTAATTGAGGTATAAGACTGGAAAAGCTTTACATCATCGGCATATAATAAAATCTTTGAATATTTTATAACTGAAGACAAATCGTTAATAAATGACAAGAACAGAATCGGCCCCAGGTGGCTACCTTGCGGAACACCAGATGTTACATCAATTATGTCAGGAAATGTATCGTTAAATAATACTTTTTAAGTCCTGTTGCAGAGATAGGAAGATATCCATTGGAGAAGGCTTGGCTGAAATCCAAGAATATCTAGTTTTTTAATAAGTATTATATGATTTACTCTGTCGAATGCTTTACTGAAGTCAGTATATATAACATCAGTATTCTTGTTTTCTCTAAATTTAAAATGTGAGTAACAAATTCCAGCAAATTAGTAATAGTAGATTTCCCTTTGCAAAATCCATGCTGGGAACTAGAAATTACAGGAAGTATGGAAAAAGTTAATTGGGCAGTAATTATGGCTTAAAAAGTTTAGGTATACCAGATATCTTTGCTATCCCTCTATAATTTTCAATCGAAGATCTACTACCATTCCTATGCAATGGAATTATAAATGATTTTTTCCATGTTAAAGGGAATATTCCTCGTTTTAGGGATGCATTAAAGAGGTTTGTCAAAGGCCGGTACAAATTTTCAGCACAATATTTAAGAAGGCATGTTGGAATCATGTCAGGGCCGTAACTGAAAGAGCTCTTTAAAGCCTTTAATTTTATTTTTTTTATTTTTTATTTTTTATTTTATTTTTTTTTTATGTTACTTTATTTTGTTTTATTCGATTTTTTCATTTTTTTATTTTATTTTATGTTATATAATTTTATTAGTTTTTTATTTTATCTTGTTTTATTTGATTTTATTCTAGTTTATTTTATATTACGTTATTTTATTTTATTTAATTTCATTAATTTTTCATTTTATTTTGTTTTATTTAATTTTGTGTTAATTTAATTTATTTCATTATATATTTTTTTTAACTTAATTTTTTTTTGTCTTTTTTTCACTTTGTTTTATTTTATTTGATTTTTTTTATTTGCATCTTTTAAATTTTTTTATTTTATTTTATATTTTATTTTATTTTATGTTTTATTTTTTTTAAATCTTTTTTGTTTTATATTACTTTGTTTTATTTTATTTGATTTGTTTTTATTTGATTTTTTTAAATTTCTTTATTTTATTTTAGTTTATTTTATATAATTTTTTTTTATGGTATTAATTTTTTATTTGATCTTGTTTTATTTAATTTTATGTTATTTTATTTTATTTTATTGTATATATTTTTTTATTTTTTTTTATTTTTTTTATTTCACGTTATTTTTTTATATTTTTTTTTCAAATTTAAGATAAGTTATTTTATTTTATTTTATTACATTTTATTTTATTTTATTTATTTTTTATTTGATTGGTTTTGTTCATTTGATTCTCCGACAGGGTGACAGTTGATGAATATTGGAACGAGTTCCCGTGATCGTTTGAGAACGGTCAACGACACTGAAGATGGCAGAACGCCGAAACCGGTTTGTCTCAAAAGCAAATTTGACAAGGGACGACGGGAACTCGTTCCAATATTCATCATCTTATTTTTTATTTATTTTTTATTGTAATTTATATAATTTTACTTCACTTTATTTTACTGTATTTTATTAAATTTTTTTTGCTTTATATTATTTATTTTAATTTATTTTTTTATTTTATTTTATTTTATTTTTCTATTTTTTTTTCTTCTAATGATTAATTAAATTTTTTAATGTTATTTTTTCTGTTTATTTTATATTATTTTACTTTTTCTTACTATCACGATCAGTACACTTCAACAAAGTTCGTCTTCTTCGATAAAAAGCCCATAAAACCCCAATTGCAACACACTCTCAACAGCAACAAACACAAGGTAAAAAAACCTTACACTTCCGAGCGCCACAACATATAACGGCATATACGACAGCAAATGACATGAGCAAAGATAACAAATGTCGCGAAAAAGATGAGCACGACGGGGGTGCAATGTCTGTTTATATGAATGAATGAATGAGTAATGGCATCAAATTAAGCTGAGAAGAACATCAGCCGCAAAGCGCCAGCGTACATTATATAGCCACATATTTTTACACATTCGCTCGGCTTCGCTGCTCCTATCCACCGTTTTTATTATTATTTATAATGCTTGGTTAATGCGGTTGCATGTTGCAACAAGTGTTTAAGAACGTGTAGTGTCTATTTGCATAATTCCGATGCGTCAAAGCGTGTATGGATATAAGATATCACTCGTAAAAGCAAAAATATTTTATTAAGATATTTCACGCCTCAAATGCCCCCATCAAGCGTGTCACTTTGTACGCATTTCCTCACATAACAACCTTTTTACATTTATGTTATAATTCTTAGTTTGCTACGTTTCTTCTCTACTCCCTTTTTTATGAGAATTATAAACAAATCAACTGCTTTGGATGCAGCTTCATTGAAACGAATCTGTTATTAGCGACGTCAACCAGTCAGTTGCAGGGACCGGAAATTACACTATGCACCATATTCACTTCAATTTTGTGAATCACTTAAGAGTTGTTGTCAGTACTATTATTATGTGACCATATACATTTGCAACATTCGAATGAAGGCATTCTGGAATCAAGTTGACGAGTAAATAGTCGTTTACTCGCGGGAATTGATGCTTTCTCTTACGCATACAAATCGTATCTAATTATTTATTACTTTATTTTCACAATTGTTGTTGAAATTATTCATGTAGATTTTGTTGCTAACTTTCTCGTTTATCCTATATAATAAAACTATTTATGAATACCTATATAATAGAACTTAATTATAAGGGATTCTATAAGTACATGTTCGACATTTTAAATTATTTAAAAAATTGTTTACCGAAAACTCAAGACTAACACCTTTCTTAAAATTCCGCGCCCATCCTACACAATCCAATTGATATGTATTTACTTGTTGCTTTTTTTGTTTTTTTATTTTTGTATATTTAAATTCCATTCAACGCACAGTTTTCATATCACTTCACTAGTTCACTTTGCGCTTTTTATTTATTTCATTTATAATTCAATTTATTGTCTTCTTACACATGTACATATATTTAAGCTTCGTTACAGCATCATCGTTTGCAACAAATTACGAACTCACACTTGCTGAACACCTCACACTCGTTTATTCTTGACGTTATATGTATGTATGTATATAAACATATGTACGCCGGTATAAGCGCTTACACCTATATGCATGTATGTTTTCTGAGTGTAAACTGGTATATCAGTTTGTATCTAAATATATTACCGCTACAACCGCCACGCGTTTAGCCATTGAACGCCCAAAACCAATCCAACTTCGTTTACAGCTCAAAGGCAAATAACACCCGTCCACGATAATAAAACATAGCCATCAGCATATTGTCCACTTGGAGCGGCAAACACACGATTTCATGTTCGATGGTGCTTTGGGTGGTGGTTTGAATGCACCTCGAACAGGTTTGACTTGGAAAGTTCAAAAGAGAGCAATTTGCCGTGATATTCACATTTGTATTGAACTTATTTATTATACAATTGTTATTTTTAATATAAATTAAAATATCCAAATTCATGAAGAAATTTTTCTTGAAATCTGTTTGTTTGAGTGAAAACTATTATATATTAATTATTTTTAATTATTACCGCACAACATAAACTACACCGCCTCTTCTCATTGGCCGATATCGTAACCGGAGCCTTCTTTATTAAAAAGAATACATTTTTCTCAATTTGATTCTCTTACTTTAAGAATAATCGTTTCCAATACTCTTATTAACTTTCTTCACTACACACACTATCAACAGCCACTACCATCACCCCTTGCGCGCAACGAAAGTTCTATTGAAAAACTCGTTTCATTCATAAGCAAATCCAACAAATTGTGAGCAATCGATGCAGCGAAACAGTAACACAATAGAAAAATAACAAATGCCTGAGGGGAATTTGCTTTACGCTGATTGGTCGGCCGAAAAGAGTAAATGTGAATATAAAATGTTCAAAGCTATAAAAGGTTTTGTAACTAACCTATACACAATTAAATATATCTAAATTTTGTTTCTGCTTATCTTCTGCAATATTCGCTGTATAAAATGTTGATCGACAAACTCTGAATGCCAGAGTTAATGGCAGCTCGAAGCAGCCGTTGAGTATTAACTCGTCGGTTATTCTTCTGAGGTACTAGCTTCTCTTAATCAAAGGTTACTCTTACCGTAGTTTGAAATTTTCAATTAGAAATAAAATATGATGAATACGATTCACCTCTTTCCATATACGTTAAATGAGTTGAGAAAGAAAAAAATTGCCCCGTTTTTGAATATATAACAACCGTGTATAGGGACTGATTATGTAATTCGCATTTGGCAAAACTACTGTGTGCACAGTCTTTACGTGCATATAACTAATTTAAAGCTCTTAGATATATTTTTAACTGACCCAAAACTTCATATATGAACAAATCAGTGTTATAATGGTCCGATCTAGCCATGAAAATGACACCTTGGACGCGTAAGGATAATGGGCCTCTCTGAGTAGAAGGGCAATTGTTCTGAGTTCAGGAAAATACTATCCGATGCCGTTTCCAGCCTGTCCTGGGACCGTCAGCACATAAGGATAATGAAGCAGGAAGAGGCCTTTATTATAAAAGAGGCAGTTAGAACAGATTTCTAATACACTTTCTACGTTTGAAATTTTTTTTTTCAACTTGAAAACAAGACCAAACTCCTGAAATACATATTAGTTTCCACCATTTTCCGCTAATACTCTAATTTGTTCTGTGCGCCTTGATGGTTACTCTAAGCCGCCTACGATTGATTTTTAAGAGGAGGATTTTTAAGAGGAGCCACTTGCCTTATCATTGCATCTTCTTGTTAAGGTTCTGTTTCCTCATGCTTATAAAAAGCTACGAATAAGACTAATAATAATAATAATAATAATAATAATAATAATAATAATAAAATGCTGCCATTCATGCATGTGCTTGAAAATTGGCAAGGAACTGTAGAACGGGTGATAAAGCCATGTTGGAACTACAGTGGAAAAACAAATGAGCTTAGCGATATTATCCTCTTCCTAACATGTTCATCATAGATCTTATATACACTTAAAGTCCCCGCCCGACGCTAACCACAGCTTTGCGCACCCCTGCGGTCACAATTTATCGAAACAGGTCATTTCCGTGTTTCAGGTAGATATAGTGTTATTGGCATTGGTATGAAACTATGAAACTTTGAAAAGTTTACTTTTCTAATTTCACTTCATTTCCATTCTATTCACTACTTTTCTGGAACATAGGTGACATGGGAATATAGGTGTTACATTTTGTTAACCTTGATTTGGGAACACTTTCATCTCATGCACATGAACCAAAAGGTGCGGTCACAATAGACATTTTCAAGCCTGACAATCAAATTGCATTACTAAACTTCGTGAGCAATACAAAAAATTTTCGATAGGAAACGACAAAAACATATATATATTTAAAGGGGGAACGATTTTTGTGTATCATTAAATATTCATATGCCAATTATAACAACAAACTGATACATAAATCAATAAATACTTAAAGTGAAGAAAAAAATGTACCAAAGGTGTAGAAATTACTAAAGAAGATTGAACAGATTTATTAAATAAAACCCGTATTGTGCTTTTTATGCCCATCAGTACTGTATGGAGTGGATATATTAATTTTGTGCCTTATGCAATGTGAAGCGAATTAACACCGATTATTCATGGCATTAATCAAACAAATTTAGACAAACTTGGGTTATATATTTGTTTATACATGCCATTTAATGAGAGTACGTTCAAAATTTTACGCACTTCTCATATGAAAACTTTTTTATTTTGGTTTATTCTATTCGCAGCTTGTGTCATTTCAATCATCAAATGAAGCCAGGTTATTTTTCACCTTACTTACTCTTCCTCTATTTTCAGCAGAGGGTACTTCAAAATTCAAGTCTTTTCGTCCATATCCAAGGCATTTCCTAGCCATCTATTGTCTCTAAAATGACTGAACTATGTCAATACCATTGTCTGAGACATTTGCTGTCGGCCAACCTGCTGCCATGCTTCTGTTTCGTAAAGTGAGACAGCAATGGCCACGCTAATACAACAATTGCGGAAGATACATTTCTATTAAATTCAGAGATGTAACCAAAATTTCTTTCAAATGGTTCCACAAACAGAAAATACTTAATATCTCTAAATCTATCTGGTATGAAACGTTCGGTTTCCTAGATTTTAGCTCTTCCTTATTTTATTTTTTTTATATGTTGAGCATTATGTAGTTACCACAATAGCCGAGTAGTCAACATTGCGTACTACTACTCGGAAGGCCAGTGTTCGAGTCCTGGTACCACCAGCATCCTAAATTATATAATTTTTTTTTTGTGATTGCGGTCGCCCCTCGTCAGGGAATGTCAAATAGTCCGAGTATATTTCTGACATGAAATTAAAGCCCCTCATAAAAATCCATCAGCCATTCGGAGGCGGTTTCGTATAAACTGTAGGTTGGAAAAAACATCAAGTCATCCACCATCAATTGCAGGAAGAGCTCGGCCGAAAATCGCTCAGCGGTTACAAAGCACCAAATATATATGTTTATTCTTTAGTTTGCATTACTGCAGGGGAAATTGAGCAATGTATTCAAAAAAACTTAAGCAACAAACTAAACGGAGAATCCATAAAATTCATATGTATAAATTTTCATCTCCGGGTAAGTACAAACAAGCAATAAAGCTTGCGAAAATTTTGTGTTTAAAAGAAGTGCAAACAAAAGTACAAGAATAGCTTACCGCTGGAGTAGAAAATATTTTTAATGGATTTAAAAAAAAAATTATATTGAGCACAAATATTTGTGTATGTTGGTATATATGTGGAAGTCAAACTATGTATGAATGTGTTAAATGTTGTTATAGTACTTGTTCGACAATAGATAAAACAAATTGACTTTTGTTGTGCCGACTTGTCATTTTACACTTCTTAAAGATTAACTACGAATATTTTCATATTACAGTGGGACCATCTGTGTTGAAATTTTTTTTTAGTTAAAAGGGGTGAAAGAAGAGAAATGAGATCACATACAATTTTTTTTTTTTTAAATTAACTTCATTAGAATCAGTTGGTGAAAAAATATAGATAAATGTCTCTTTGGTTACCCTATCTAAGTTTAACTTTATTCTAACAAACTTTAATTATAAATATGTAAACTAAAAAATTACTGACGTTAGGAACATTACCGCTATATCTCTTTCGAACAATTTCAGAGGAAGTGTGAATATATTTTATAATAGAATTTTTGCAATAAAATTTTTATAGCTTTTAAATGTGTACCCACTGCATCTTCAGTTTTGTGTGCGACACAGCTCTTATTAAGCTTATGATTTATTTCACCTATTCAATTACTAGTACTTTTGTTGTGGCAGAAATGCCAACTTGCCATTTTACACTACTGAAACAATAACTGAAAAGATTTCCCTATTACAGTGGGACCCACTGTGTTGAAATATTTCCTCAGTTAAAAGGGAGAGAGAAGACAAATTAGATCACTTGCAATTTTTTTTATTCATATTCCTTAAAAATAAATAAATGTCTTACCGGTTAACCTAGCTAAGTTTATTTTAATTCTAACTAATTTTAATCATAAATATGTGAATTAAAAAATTACTGACTGTAGGAGTGTTACTAAAGGGTGTTTTTATAGAGGTATAGAACTTTAAGTTGGCAATACTTTTCAAGATGGCGAGCGATTTAACAGCCTGAAACACCGTTACATCCAGAAAAATGGACTGTTTGGTGCGCTTTATGGGCTGGTGTAATCATTGGTGCGTATCATTGGACATAGTGCGCGATACGTTTTCCGCACAGAACCATTATTTTCGAAATAAAATTGCATTATTTGCAAGCGTTGTTTAGGCGTGAGTCTATTCATGATGAATTGCCAAACCAAACTGAGAATAAATCACTTGACAGCTGTTAAATCGGTTGCCATCTTGAAAAGTAATGCCAACTTAAAGTTCTATACCTCTATAAAAAACACCCTATATATTTGGCCATACAAGCTCTACCACAGTGCACTCGAGAAGTGGGACTAATTCTTTTGTCTGTGTTTTTGATAAGTAAATTTGCCTTTTTTCCCCTCATTTTTACTAGTGGTTCAGCATCATATCACAAAAATGGTATCAAAAATTTCAAATGTAAAGCCCATTCTCCACTGTATATTTCTAATAAGGGGGATTGGTCTCTTGTTTTTTTTTCCTGGTAGACGGATCCACAACCATGCATAACAAAGCTAACTTTGATTTTGTTTAAAAAAAAAAATTCGTAATTTATTTTTTGCTTTTAATTTGCGAAATTTTACCTTATTTTGTATCAGATAAAGGTCTAATTTACCTTTCCTTTTTCAACGAACAGTCTTTTCTTTTGGCAATTTTATTGTAAATAAATTTATTATCTATCAATTATAGCACAAATTTATATCAAGTAGATATGTAATTAAATGAATTAAAATACGCAATTCAGATGCTTAAGTAAGAACAAATTAGAATAAGTGTTAGCGATGTATTTTGGTGTTTGAACAGAATTGCATAATCAAATAGGAACATTGTATGCTTTATATACCAAATTATGCTATTCGATTGATTATTTTAAATAATAACAAACATAAGTCGAAAAATATAAATATAAGTAGGAAAATTTTAAAAATATTGGAAAAGTGAAACGACAATTTGGCATTTATCATATGCTCCCAATACAAATTTATTGAGCAACTCTCAACATATTACATTCCACATAGAACAATGCCAATAAGAAGAGAGGAATGACAATATTAACACTTCATGGACGATCGTAAACATACACGTGCAATGAAAACAAAGCATGTTATGTAAGAATATGATGCCCTTCCAAACTCAAAAAATGGAGAATGAGCCGATCTTCTTTCAAAGTACACGATGCGATGAACTTGGTAATAGTTTTGCTAACCACAATTGAGTCACAAATGAGAAACAAAATTGAATTTGTTATTAATAGCTCCGTTGCTTTACTTCGATTTTTCCATTTCAAAAAGAATGAAACTTCATCCACAATGTTATTTCAATGGAAAGCGATTACTTTTTTCACAAAACAACAACTAAATGAGCGAACAGAAATAGTAATAAAACCTACCCATAGAGTACGGGCCCAGCTGTAAAATAAACAAAACAAACTAAACTTAATTTAATAGCAACAAGTATTAGGAGACATACCATAAATATTAAATAAAATGACATAAAATAAAAGCAAATAATATAAAGTAAAAAAAATAAATAAATAAAATAAAATAAAATAAAATAAAATAGAAAGGAAATAAAATAAATAAAAGGTATGTAAAATTAAATTAAATAAAACTAACTTATATTAAAATAAATATATATATATATATATTTATATATATATATATATATATATATATATTTGGCGCTTTGTAACCGCTGAAGCGTTTTTCGGCCGAGCTCCTCCTCCAATTTGTGGTTTTGCGTCTTGATATTTTTACCAACAAATGGAGGGCCTACAGTTTATTCTAAGCCGTCTCCGAACGGCTGATGAATTTTTATGAGGAGCTTTATTTCATGCCGTAAATACGCTTGATGGGCTTGACATTCCCTGCCGAGGGGCGACCGCAATTAGAAAAAATTATTTTCTATAATTTTGGATGTTGCTCGAACCTGGGTCGAACCCAGGCCTTCCGAATGTCAGTGCGCAATGCTAACCACTCGGCTATCGCGACCGCGATGAAAGGAAATAAAATAAAATAATAATTGATGTTAATCCTTTATGAACATGGTTGCAAAACATTAAGTATTTAAAAAGTCATGAACATATAAGAGTATGTCTGTATGTGGACACATATGCATATAATTTAATAATGTAAAGCATTCAACAGAAAGCCAGCATGTGGCATAAATCATGAAACGTGTGCTTGGCCTCAAGATGAGCCATCGCACACCGATGGCAAAATGCAGATAAATAATTTACAATATTTCGGAAGTAAGTACAAAATGGCTGGTGAGAATGGCGCTGTATGATCATTTGATAGCGCTTGTTGCGGCGGTCTGAAGGCACAGTGCTGTATCTCCTTATTACCATTGTTTTTGTACCAGTGTTGCAAGAAAATCGATTTGCGACAAGTGCAAATTTGCAAGATGAGAGTACATTGAGTCAAACATAACCGAATTACGGAGATGCTGGGAGCGTGTGTATGTGCAAGATTCTGAGATTTTTGCAAGATTTAATTAGTTTGTTAGTATATTAAGACGCAATTGCAACCCGAGTTCGTGGCTTAAGTTTTTCATAATACTGCTGTATTGAGTTAGAAAATTACATAACTATGTGCAAAATTAGTCTCGATAGTTCGATTCACATATAACTTATTTTTCTCATCTCTATTATTATTATTATAGGTGTAAACAGGGATGATGTGAAACGCTGTGGAAAGGTTAATGCTCTCAATCCGGAAATATAGGAAAAAATCAGGAAAAGTCTATTAACTATATTTTTCGAGATTTTCAATCACGCTATCTAAAATTGTAAGCGAAAGTAATATATTATTTAACTGACGTATATGAAATTACGTAGCAAATTTATTAAAACAAAATAAAGAAATAATATTTCTGTCATTGAAAACGATAGTTAAAAATCAAAAAATCCAGTGTAAATTTATTTTAATATAACTATTATGAAATATTTTAGAAAAAAGTACAAAAAATCCAAAGTAAAAATGAATCCGAGCCTCATAACGAAAGTATAAACGTATGTAGTCAATAAAAAATGTAGTACGTTTTTCATAGCGACTCCAAATTTTTCAGGCTGACTTGATACCGTCAATTTGAATTCATATCGGAACTTTACTGAATTTTAGCATGGTGAAATAGCACAGAGTTTGGTTTTAGTAGTAATATATACTAAATCTGTATACAATTATCTAAAGAATTATCAAATTAATACCACAATAATAGCAACAATAGAAGTTTCGCCTAAAATCATTTGTTAAATTATAATGCATTTTTAGTGGTATTTTTATACCTTTCAAGTACATGAAATGGTATACTAACTTTTGTCCAAAGTATGAAATTACCAAAAGGAGAAAACATAGACCCAACAAAATTTATACCGATCGTATCAGAATGAGTTGATATAGCAATATCCGTCTCTCCGTCTGCTTGAACGCAAACTAGTCCCTAGTTTTTGAGAAATTTCAGCAAAACTTAGTAGGCAGATGCGTTGATACATTTATACGAATAATTTTTCATATAATGCATGATTTTTCCAGATAAATATAATGAATTATAGATTGGTACTGAAAATTAGTATATTCGGACGACTATAACAAATAGCTCCCGTACACCGATTTGTTCAGAGATGAGGATTTTGGTCAAAAATCCGTCAAAAACTAAACTATGTTTAGTGCTTGAAATTTGGTATTCTATAGACGTAATTTAAAGTTAATATTGACTCTAAGGATCATCAAAATCAAAAATTTATCATAGATTTTTAATTGATTTTATTTAAAGTTTTTATTATTCTACTGAACATCTCTCACCATCAACAGAAACAGCAAGCCGATTTACATGACTTCATTTTGTTCACAGTTAACTAACTGCAATGTAGCATGCCCCATTTATAGCAACTATGTGTGTGCTACAAATCGTTTAGCACCTGTTACCATTACTAATCGCAAGCTAATGGTTGGCGATGATTTTATTTCTCTCCCCACGTACTCTTTATTGCCAATCGAAATTTTACTATTTCGAAAGCCGCATTTACTTCACGAATGTGATTTATTAACGACTTAAGCAACAAACTTGCTTGATCCGCAGTTTGGAATAAAAGTTATCTTGGCTTTTAATTTCAGCCAAAATTGAGTGTAGGCCAAATTTCTCATGATATTTATAAAGTGGGAAAGGAATTTTCATTAAGAAAATTAGCCCATGCATTGCGCTGTTGATATGTATGTGTACTTTACAGGGTTATCCATTATGCGGTTTCCAAAATAAACGTAAAAAAATGCATACATTTTTTTTTCCAGAAATTAGTAATTTCCGATCACTTTTTGGCGTATATCAGCCAAAGACTTGACGAATTTTGGTTTTCAAGTGCTCAAAAGCTAAAAGTTTATGCGCATAAACACGGTCTTTCACGTAGCCCAACGGTGTCAAATCACACCATCTCAGTGGTAAATTGGCATCGCCAAGACAGCAGCGATAGTTTAGGTGAAATGAGCAAAACCACGATGCACTGGTCTTATAATATCTGTAACCGATCCAATTTCTTCAAATTTCTTTAAAATTAAAAAATTTCTCGAGTTAGTGCACCATAATATCCTCTTAAAGAACGAAACGTGGCCACGTTTAAATCACCATTTTTGTAGTAGGTCTCAACAAGCTAAACGCGTTCTACGGTTTCCCTTTTCATAACTGCCTTACTTTTAACTAAAGCAGAACATGTTTGGCTTAAGATCCAAGTTTGACAAATGTCAAAATACGGCACTGCTTTTTCGAATTCACTAACTGGATAACCCTTTATATGTTTTAAATAAAGGTCGGTATGCAGCTCTAACGAAAACCGAAAACTCCTTACAAAAAAGTGTAAAAAAACTATGCGCGAAAAATTTTTTAAGAAGCAGTTTGCTTCTCGATCGAAAAAAAACTACATTTTCTGCTGCTTATTTCTAAACTTTTTAAACAATTACGAAAGCACGGAAGCATAGGTTTCCGAGTGAAATAAATAGTCACACACAAGGCGAATTCCTTACAGGTAGAGTTGGGAGATTAACTTTTTTCTTTTCTATCGTTTGCTCGCTTTAGAAATTTCAAACAAAGCAAAGAGGAAAATGTTTTGCTTGCACTGAATTTACAATTGTAGATGTGAAAATTTCTTCTTAGAGTTTTGTTTGTGAAAAAGAGTGCATTGCTTAAATATTCCATAAAAAAAATATTACAGTTGACCAGTTGTACTGAGTTCGCTATTTAATACATTTTAAAAACCTTTTTAGTAGTAGCTAGTAAACAATCAATAGAATTTGAACTGATAAATATTTGGTATTTTTCTGAATATATATTATTAATTAAAATATCCTATTTACATTTTTCATTTTTCTTCGTACTATTTTTATACAACGAAACCCTGTTGAGCCATTACTATTTTCAAAAATTTGCAAACAGAATAATTGAAGAAAGACAAAATTTTCACATATAAATTGAAATATCCATAAAATACAATTTAGTATTTGTAATGAAAATGATTTTTTCTTCGTTATTATGTATTATGATTCGTGCTTTAAAATCTTTTATTTATATATTTTTAATTTTTAGTCATTTCGATAAAAAGGACTCTATAGGAACCGAACACCCAAAAAATCATTCACGGTTCTTGTTATATGTTTTAACCTTCTTCATTGAGCAATTAGATGAGAAAAACTGAAACATTCCTACACTACCTAGAATATTAAATAAAAATGCAAGTCAAAATTATTATTTTTTATTCAAATAAGAAAAAAATTAATTTTACTTAACTGGTTTATTTTTATTTACCGAAAATAATTTAAAGTTCATCAACTGCGTTATCACTTTGTTTTTGATGATCGCCAACGACTTCTTCATAGGTATGCTCTAATTGCTCGAGCTAAGTCCTCTAGTACTTCTATGAATTCGCCTTCTTCTATTTCGACTCCTACATACAACGATTCTTGAATATCAGATAAAATTTATGATCAAGGTTGTTGAATGCGATGGAAATAGCAATTGTGTTTCATAGCTCAATATGTCGGTATTTTATAGGTGACATCACTGCCTTTACATCTTTCCATACATCACCTCGGTAGAGCATGCAACATGCCATGGTACATATTGTGGCGAAAATGCGAAGCGAACGACAGATGAAAGAGAGAAGCCGACAACTGGCATCTTCTAGAACGTACGAGACGATTATCGTAACTGAAACGATTATCGTAACCGAGACGATTATCGTAAAGACGAGATTATTCTGGGGGTTTCGTTTCCAAGCAGCAAACAAGTATATAAGGGCGACATACGGCTGCAAAAGTAATCAGTCGCGAATTAAACTCGTGGAGATTACATTACATTGAAGTAATAAAAACAGTACATTGTGAAAGTTGTATACAAGTGATTGTAAATAGTAAAGTAAATTGTAATTGAATTGTGAATTACTGAGTAATCAAAAGGAAATTAAATTCTTTATAAAAAAAGAAACTGCAAATTAAGTTGGCGATTTTATTTAACAATCCAGAGATCGTACCCGAAGGATTTGGGAAATCATCGAGGTTAATCAGCAAGATCGTAACAATATGTATTTACATATGTGCGTACATTATCTACAACTGTTGGTTCCAGATTGTTGAAAATGAATAACTATCAAACACTGATAATAATTAATAACTATCAACACTGTTTTCTTATGTTTTTGCTTTATTCCTTTTTTTCTTATATACCATAGTGAATTAATAAACTGTTCTGTTCTGCAACTGTCGTTGAATTGGTTACTAGCGTTTTTATTATTCTTCCTACTGCGAATAGACTCTACAACAGGTTATGGGCCCAGTACGCTTCCACTGGACGTGAAAATTTCGATGTGTGGAAGCGGCATGCTAAACCATACCTAGTGATTAAAGGTTCCTGGAAAATAATCGAAGCTGGATTAAGTGACAAACCGACAGAAACAGATTGTGATGAAAACCAACGTGCGCTTGCTGAGATCACGCTAATGATCGAGCCGATTAATTTTGCGCACATTGCGACCGCAGAAACGGCAAAAGAAGCCTGCGTATGAGGACAGTGGATTAACAAGGAAAGTGGAATTGTTGAAAACCTTAGTGCAATTGAAACTTTCAGATTTTGATTCAATGCAAGAATATATTAACACGATGGTCATGACGTCATTGAAGGTCCAAAATGCCGGATTGAAAATTGACGAAGAAGTGACTGCATCACTTATGCCAGCGGGATTTATTATTTTCAATCGAAAAACTTTAAAGAGAAATCAAACAAATTTCGGTGTCATAACTGCAAACGAGTGGGACATTTTGCAAAGAATTGTAGAAGCAAAAAGAATGACAAAAACTTTAAAGAGAAACAAAGTAGTGAAAAAGTACTGTATGCTTCTTTGCTTGTGAACAACAGCAATGCTAATGAGTGGTTCGTAGATTCGGGCGCGAGTGCACACATGACAAACGACAAAAACAATTTGATAAATAAGCAACCGGTAACAAACAAAGAAGTCATAGTTGCTAATAAAGACAAAGTCTCAGTGCAGTGTGCGGGGTATGTAAAATTACTGCTCTCATCTGGAAAAACAAAAACAAATGCATTGATAAAAAAACGTTGAGTATGTGCCTGCACTAGGTGCAAACTTGCTGTCAGTTCGTCAAATGACAAATAATGGAAATCGTGTGGTGTTTGAAAAAGAAACTTGCAAAATTTTTGATAAAGACGCAGAATTGATAGCAACCGCGCATGTTGTCAATGACTTATATCGTTTAAACTACGTAGCTCGTGAATCTACTCTGAACACGGAAAGGGCAATGTCTGTCGCGAATTCTTATGACTTATGGCATCGCCGGTTTAGCCATATTTGTGACGAAAATCTACAAATTGTTAAAAAATGAGCAGACGGTATTGAATTTAAGGCAGGTAATGGCGACAAGTGTGTTATGCGCATCAAAGGCAAACAAACAAGAGCCTTGTTGAAAGACACTGGAAAACGAGCAGAAAATGTGCTTGATCTAATCCATTCGGACGTAATGGGCCCGCTAAAGACAAAATCATTTTCCGGCGCGATTTATTTGCTAACGTTCGTTGATGACTATTCCCGAAAAGTATTTGCAGTGCAAATAAAAAACAAATCAGACGTTTTCACTGAATTTGTAGCGTTTAAAACTCTTGTTGAGCATCAGTGTTCGCGAAAAATAAAAATTCTTCGCACTGATAATGACACGAAATATGTGAATAAGCACTTTCCACATTTGATGAAAACTAATGGAATATTGCATCAGAAAACACCGCCGTATACGCCCGCACAAAATAGCGTCGCTGAACGAATAAATCGCACGATTGTAGAACGAACGCGCTGCATGATGTTAGATGCTGGTTTAGGAGAAAAATTTTGGGCTGAAGCTGCTGCAACTGCCACGCATTTGCTGAATCTTGCAGAGGTGAAGCCCGCAGTCCACACGAAATATGGCCAGACGAGAAGCCAAATTTAAAGCACCATCGCGTTTTTAGGTGCAAAGCAATGGCACACGTGCCAAAGGAGAAACGCACTAAATTGGACGCAAAATCGATGGAGTGTATTTTGGTTGGGTATAGCAGCGAGTCAAAAGCATACCGATTATTCAACCCGGCCACAAAAAAAATCGTCATAAGCCGTGATGTAGTTTTTGTTGAAGATGGGCTGAAGGCAACAGAAATCACCGACAACCTTTTGCCGTCACTCGTTGTTAATTTGGATGCAGAGGTTGCCAATTCAGGGGAGGAAGCGTCCCTCGAACAGCTGGCTGGAGAAAATTCGCTGGAATTGACAACAATTATCTAAACAATTATCAAATTGATACCACAATAATAGCAACAATAGAAGTTTCGCCTAAAATCATTTGTAAAATTTTAATGCATTTTTAGTGGCATTTTTATACCTTTCAAGTACATGAAATGGTATACTAACTTTTGTCCAAAGTATGAAAGTACCAAAAGGAGAAAACATAGACCCAACAAAATTTATACCGATCGTATCAGAATGAGTTGATATAGCAATATCCGTCTTTCCGTCTGCTTGAACGCAAACTAGTCCCTCAGTTTTTGAGATATTTCAGCAAAACTTAGTAGGCAGATGCGTTGATACACTTATACGAATAATTTTTCATATAATGCATTATTTTTCTAGAAGCGTCCCTCCAACAGCTGGCAGGAGAAAATTCGCTGGAATTGAAAACTTCTACAAAATCCGAAGCTGAGTGTCCAACGTTGCTCGAGTCCATAACAGAGTTAGAAGACGATGACGAATCCACAACAGAGTTAGAAGCCGATGACGATCCATTATTTGTTCCCGAAGTCGATATAACACGCATTGAAGAGGACGAAGTCCGTCGTTCAGAACGCATTCGTGATAAGCCAACACCAAGCTATATTTTCTGTGCCGTGGACGCGCTTTCAGGTAATCCCGTTACCGTTGAAGATGCGCTGTCGTGTTCCGATGCTGAACAATGGAAAGCAGCCATGAATGATGAATTATCTTCGCTGAAAGTAAATAACACTTGGAGTTTAACTGAATTGCCACCTGGAAAGAAGCCAATAGTTTCGAAGTGGGTTTTTAAGACCAAAACGAGTGCTGAAGGTGAGCTGAAACGTTACAAAGCAAGGTTAGTGGTAAAAGGTTTTTCCCAGCAAAAGGGCGTTGACTACGAGGAAACGTTTGCTCCCGTAGTTCGATATACGTCCATTCGTCTCTTGCTTGCGCTGGCAGCAAAATATGAACTGATCATGCACCAGATGGATGCTGTTACTGCGTTTCTTAACGGCGAGCTCCAAGAGGAAATTTACATGGCCCAAACCTAGTGGTTTCAATGATGGCTTTGGGCGTGTATGCAAACTGCAAAAGTCACTATATGGGCTTAAACAGTCTAGCAGAGTGTGGAATGAAAAATTTAATGAAGTCCTTATTAGTCTCAGCTTGCAGCGTAGTGAGGTTGACCAGTGTATTTATTATTCTGTGAAAAATACACAATTGCTTTTTGTCGCAATTTATGTAGACGATGTGTTACTATTTTCAAATGACATAGTTTTGGTCACTCGCATGAAACAGCAGTTGGCAACCAAATTCAAAATAAAGGATATGGAAGAGGCGTCGTCTGTATTGGGCATTCGCATTACTCGAAACAAGGCGAGTGGCTCAATAACCATTGACCAATCACAATACATCGCTGATGTTTTGCAACGCTTCAACATGCACGAATGCAATCCGATTGCTATACCTGTGGACGTCAATAAAAAATTGACAACAAAAATGAGTCCAACAAGCGATGATCAAATGCAAGACATGTCGGAAGTCCCCTATATGCAGGCTATAGGATGTTTACTTTTTGCTTCGCAAATTACACGTCCTGATATATGTTATGCAGTAAATATGCTTAGTCGTTTCGGCACAAATCCAGGGAAAGCACATTGGGCCGCTGTGAAACGTGTAATGAGGTACCTAAAAGCAACGTTAAATAAAGGGCTTGTGTATCAGAAAAAGTCTGCTGATATAACTGGCTACTGCAACGCAGACTGGGCCGGCGACATCGACGATAGGCGTTCAACAACTGGCTATGTGTTTACTTTCCAGAACGCAGCGTTTTCATGGCCTTCGAAGCGGCAACACACGGTTGCGCTTTCATCTACAGAAGCCGAACTTATGTGGGTTGTCGCAGCGATTCAAGAATCTGTGTGGATTAAGCGATTAGAACGCGAACTTGTTCCGAATGCATCGAACGAAATGATACTCAATTGTGACAACAAGAGCGCGATCCATATAGCAACAAACAACTCGTATTCAGCACGAACCAAACATGTGGATATTAAGGGCAAATTCATCCGTGAAAAAATTCAGTCAAAACAAATAAAACTCAACTACCTCGCCACTGATCAAATGATTGCCGATGTTTTGACCTAAGGAGTAACTGCTGCTAAACATACTTCATTCACGAATGCATTAGGACTAGTATAACTTTTGTTTAATTCAAATTTGATCTGCTACCTTTAGTATAACTTTTCTTTAATACAAATTTAATTACCTTGAATTTAATCTCGAAAAAGTTTAATAGTTTTTCAGGGAAGGTGTTGAAAATGAATAACTATCAAACACTGATAATAATTAATAACTATCTAACACTGTTTTCTTAAGTTTTTGCTTTATTCCCTTTTTTCTTATATACCGTATTATATACCGTAATGAATTAATAAACTGTTCTGTTCTGCAACTGTCGTTGAATTGGTTACAAGCGTTTTTATTATTCTTCCTACTGCGAATAGACAACACAGATTGAGCCGAGATTCCAAATCTATATATCTTTAAATTATCCTTGATATTATTATTTAACTTTCCATATTAATTATATATACATACATATTTATGCACATGATTTTGTGTGAATATTGTTCATCAATGCGACAGCAAAAGTGTTGGTCCTATTATATTTTCACTTTCAACATCTTTGATATATTGTGTAAACTTAAAAAACAAATCCAAAATTAAAGTCACATATGACTAAATATTCAATCTAAAATATACGTCGTATTGAAGTCAAATTTTGGTACGATTTCTTACACTAGTTTTGGTGCTAAAATGTCAATAGTTTAGTATATATCCATTGTGGCCGATGTGTTTGATTTTTTGCATATATATGGTATTGCATATATGATCGAAATTTGGCCTTTCGGCTGGAATTTATTCGGACCAGTCGCGAAATTATCATTATTAATTATTTTTAAAACACAATGGCGAAGTCTAATATTTTTAATAAAACCAGGAATTCCTAGTCATAACATTAAATTATAGACGTTTTGTTCCTTCTAATAAAACACCATTTTTATGTAATATTTTATTTTATATTATTTTAGCTCAATCAAGCAGAATGCGATGAAAATAAAAATTAGTGAAACCAAAGTCTAAAGTTTCTAAATACGAAATACAAA
The DNA here is from genome assembly GCA_030068015.2 of Neoceratitis asiatica. Taxonomy (NCBI): domain Eukaryota; kingdom Metazoa; phylum Arthropoda; class Insecta; order Diptera; family Tephritidae; genus Neoceratitis; species Neoceratitis asiatica. Next base: position 69,954,444 of record CM061528.1, read on the forward strand.
GAAAATTAAATCACATTAAATTGTTAATTTCTGATATATTTGTTTGCTAATCTTGCTTAAAGTAGTGAATTTATGAATTTTCAATCAGCTCAAACGTCTAAATGTTGAGAAAACGACTCCTTTTGACACAAATACATTTTGAAGTATTTCCTTCACTCCTCCTGCACTCATTTTGATTTTTTATAGCAAATAAGTCTCACCAGTTTGGAAAATCTGAATTTAAAAAATGAGGGGAAGGATTACAGAGGATTATTGTTACCATTTCTTTTAAATTTTTTCAACTGGAAAGAAGAAAATAGAAGATAATGTGTACATATGAGTATATGTAAGGCATACAAACATGAATTCAAAATCTGTATATGATTTGGGAATTCCATGCTTCTTTTTATTTCTGATTTTAATTTTAACATACGCACTTGACTATTTTTCTAATTGTAAATCCATATTTACTTGTAATCGTATATGTATGTATTAATGGGTCAATGGAATTATGTATTTTCCATAAAAATAATTAACGCGCTTCTATCGAATATAGCAATCGAATATAGTATGCCTTGATTTGGAATAAAAAAATATGTTTTCTTTTCTTCACTTATTATATTGAAACGAAAATGGAATATCAAAATACTATTTCTCTAATGCGAGTATTTAGCAATTTCTGTAGTTTATTTCTGACAATATCGTATCATTTCCAATTTATTATTCCTATTTACGGCACAATTTGCACTTTGCACTTCTAACATTTATACGAAACAGAAGATATCGATATGGTCAAATGCGTGCCAAAAAGATTATTTGACTATTTATTTTAATTAAAACTTAATCGATTTAAAAAAAAAATTACTTGCTCTAATACAGAAATTAATAAATTGCTAGACAATTATATAATGTTTTTATACCCAAAATCACTTTTAATAAATGGATGTAAGGTAAGGGATATTTTCCTCATACACATACGTATATCTAATTAATAAGTTACAGTTATGTACGTAAGATTACACAGTTTAACGTATTGTGTATTTCAAATTGTTGATCCTTTTTCATTTAATGGATTTTTTTCTATTATTCAAAGAACATTCCATTTCAAAATGGACACACGACCGCAAAATCAATCAGTCGTAAGGTAAACGCGTTGGAGATTACATTACAGTAAAGTAATAAAAGCAGTACATTGTGAAAGTTGTATACAAGTGATTGTAAATAGTAAAGTGAATTGTAATTGAATTGTGAATTATATATATATATATATATTTGGCGCTTTGTAACCGCTGAAGCGATTTTCGGCCGAGCTCCTCCTACAATTTGTGGTTTTGCGTCTTGATGTTTTTACCAACAAATCGAGGGACCTGCAGTTTATTCTAAGCCGCCTCCGAACGGCTGATGGATTGTTATGAGGAGTTTTATTTCATGCCAGAATTACACTCGGAGGGCTTGACATTCCCTGCCCAGGGGCGACCGCAATTAGAAAAATTTATTTTCTATTTGGATGTTGCTTGAACCTGGGCTCGAACCCAGGCCTTCCGAATGCCAGTACGCAATGCTAACCACTCGGCTATCGCGGCCGTGAATTACTGAGTAATAAAAGAACATTAAACAAAGTCTTCATAAATAAAGAGACTGCAAATTAAGTTGGCGATTTTTATTTAACAATCCAGAGATCGCACACAAAGGATTTGGGAAATCATCGAGGTTGATTCAGCAAGATCGTAACAATTGGTGTCAGAAGTGAGATTGTTAAGTAAATCCGAAAGGATAATAATTGAAAAATGGTCAAGATTCAGGAGTTGACGATACCTCCTCTCAAGAGGGAACTGGCAAAGCGTGGATTATCGACAACTGGAAATAAGGCAGAGCTGCAATCGAGACTGCGAGAAGCAATGGAAACGAAGGTATCGAATTGAACCAATATGAATTCCACCGCGAGGATGAAGATGTATCTTTGAAGGATGTTGACAAGGAAGAGGCTAGTGATCCTGCGAAGGAGTTGGAGAAGCCCTCAAGTAAGATTCAAGAAAAAGCTCCTGTCTCATAAACGGGTATGGACATGAACATATTATTGGCTGCAATATCACAAAAGATGGATGCACAGGATGCCAAGATATCACAGAAGTTGGATTCACAGGTTGCCCGTAATTCACAAAAGTTGGCTGAAATTTCAGAGATTTCACAAAAAATGGATGCACAGAATGCCAGCATTACATCACAAATGGTTGAACAGAGGGAGCAGATATCATCCTTAGAAGCAACAATCGCGCAAATACAGCAAAATCTGGTGAGAGACAATGCGGAACTTAAGGAAAGACAGGATAGAATCGAAGAGCGGCAGGACAAAATAGAGGAGTTAACTGTAAGCAAAGTCAACACATTGGAAGGTCGTTTCCGGGATTTGCAGTTAAAACGTCCAACCACTTCAGTGAACGCTCCCAAGGTAAAAACACCATCCTTTGACGGTAAAGTTCCATTACAAGTCTTCAAGCTCCAGTTTGAGAAGACGGCTGAAACAAATAAATGGAGCATGGAAGAAAAATCTGCTGCACTATTCGTTGCGTTGGAAGGAGCTGTAGCAGAACTTTTGCAAACTATACCCTAACAGGAGAGAAATGATTATGATGGATTGATGCGAGCCATGGAAAGACTATGGTAGCGAACACTGAAGACATATTTACCAGATGGAGCTAGAAAAGCGCGACCAAAAACCGAACCAATCCCTACAGGAATATGCTTCGGAAATTGAGAGATTGGCTCATTTAGCCATTGGAGACGCAGCGGGCGAGCATCTCGAAAGGGTGAAATATAAAGATTCGTCAGCGGAATAAAAGACATTTACACCAAGCGAGAGACATATGCGAATCCAAAGTTGATGTATGCTCAAACACGTGAAACGGCGGCACTCATAAGCATACCAGCATACAAAGTCAATAAAGTGGAGGTTGAAACACCAGATGTGATGACCGAAGTATTAAAAACTCTGAAGTCGAAAGAAGGAATGAACCGTTCTGGTGTCAAGAATCAGGCTGGAAAATGCTTTAAATATGGAAAGCCTGGTCACTTCGCACGCGAATGCAAAACGGGTTCCAGCATACAGGAAGGACAGCGAAAACGGAAGGCTGAGGAGGATAAACCATCAACTTCTCAGTCGTTAAACTAAAACGAGCCAGTCTAAAGGGGCGTATGCTGGCTCCTGCAATTGAATGCCCTATAATCTCCGTCCCGCAAATCGGCAGAAAAACGAGCAACATTACTATTGCTGGATATGTGGATGGACGAGCGTGAATATTAACAGTGGATACGGGAGCATCACACTGCATCATTCGAGCTGACCTGATCGCTAAAGAAGTTAGACCTTTACCTGGAGCAATTTTGAAAACGGTGACTGGTGAGGATACCCAAGTAGTGGGAGAAGTAACATGTGAGGTAACAATTGGGAATGTGACGGTGTTACACAGTTTGTTGGTCGCGCAGATTGTAGATGAGGTAATCATAGGAGTGGACTTCTTGATGGATCAAGGTATCAAGATCGACTTGAATAACAAAATTATGGAGTATAAGAACATAGAAGTACCACTAAGCATTGATTCCACATGCAACAACAAACAAGTGGTCTTAGAAGGCAGCGAAATGATTCCACCAAAGTCAGAAGCAGTTGTTTGGGCGAAAATTAATGGAGATTGTGGGACAAACAAATTGTGGGTTGTCGAAGCAGCACAAAATTCTACACCGGACGTACTTATTGCTAAAACACTGGCTAAGACACAAAAGAATGGACGCATCCCAGTGAGAGTATTAAATGACTTCAGATCACCAGTAAAAATTCCTAGTGGCACTGTATTAGTACAATGTCAAGAGGTAGAAGCCATCATCAAATGGAATGAGGAAGATATAAATGTATGGACGCAAGAGTTGGAAGACAAGTACAAGCACAAGACAAGCCAAATGATCCGTAAATACTCCAACATATTCGACAAGGATGGCAACAAACCAAGCAGGACCAACGTAGTGAAACATTGCATTGATACTGGTGACGCAAGACCAATTCGTCAAGCGTGACGCTGTTGGCCAAATAATTAGGGAAATGAGCATAAGCGGCGTTATCGAACCATCGGCAAGTCCATGGAGCTCTCCGGTGTCACAAAGAAAGACAGCTATCCTTTGCTCAGGATGGATGATACACTAGACTCGTTAACTGGCACAGAATGGTTCTCAACACTCGACTTTAAGAGCGGGTATTGGCAAGTGGAAGTGAGTGAAGAATATAAAGAGAAGACAGCCTTTAGTGTTGGCAACGGTCTATGGCAATTTACGGTACTACCATTGGGGTTATCTAACGCTCCTGCCACTTATGAAAGATTAATGGACCATGTGCTCAAAGGACTACACTGGAAGACTTGTTTGGTGTATCCAGAGAATAGCTGGCCCTGGTCACTCAGTCCTAAGAAGTGCTCTTTATTCAAGAAGGAGGTGAATTACTCAGGTCGTCAAGTAACCACGAGGGGCCTTTGTACTGCGAAGGAAAAAATAGAAGCAGTGAAGGATTGGCCGAGACCTAGAAATTTGCATGAATTAAGAAGTTTTCTTGGGCTGTGTGCTTACTATCGCCGCTTTGTTCCGAATTTCGCCAGCGTAGCTCATAGTCTCCATGAGCTCACAAGGAAAAATCAATCTTTCGAGTGGAAAACGGAACAAGAGGAGGCTTTCCAAGCTTTAAAAGAACAACTATGCACTGCACCTATGCTAGCGTACCCGGTTCCAGGTGCAACATTTATTCTGGACACAGATGCTAGTGGTTATGGCATAGGAGAGGTACTTTTGCAAGTGATTGATGGGCAGGAGAAGATAGTTGCCTACTATAGCCGGTCTATTGGGAAATCAGAGCAGAACTACTGCGTAGCTCGAAGAGAACTAATAGAGTTGGGGGATTGCATTAACAACTTCCACAAATATCTGTATGGTCAACATATCCGCGTTAGAATGGATCATGCAGCGCTCAGGTGTCTGCTACAGTTCAAGAATCCCGGTGGATTGCTTGCGCGGTGGATTGAGAGGCTGCAAAGTTATGACTTCGCCATCGAGCACCGCAAGGGTAATACGTACGGAAATGCTGACGCTATGTCCCGTCGACCATGTAGTTTGGAATTTAAACACTGCTCAAAAGCCGAGGGTAAGAAAGACATAATAGACGTCCGGCTAATGACAGTTACACCAGTAGAAGAATGGGAGGCAAGTCACTTAAGGAAATGACAGCAAGAAGATCCGGGCCTGGAATTGGTAATGCACGGATTGGAGGTGAACAGACGGCCAAGTAAAGAACAAATGGCAGCGGAAAGTCCAATCGCTAAGGCATACTGTGCACAAAGGAACAGTTTAGAGTTGATATCTGGCTGTTTGCATAGAGTATGGGAAAGTGAAGATGGCCAGTGCTCTCGAAAGCTAATATTCCGAGGTTGAGAATTCCGGATGTTCCTAAGGAATTCCACAATGGTCCTAGTGGAGGGCACTTAGGCATTACAAAACCGCTGGAGAAGATCAAGCAGCGGTTCTGTTGGGTTGGCTGTCGTCAATCGGTCGCTGAGTGGATTGCTAATTGCACGGAGTACATAGCAGCTAAAGGGCCAAAGTCACGAAGCCATGGGCAGATGAAGCAGTATAATTCAGGTGCACAATTTGAGCGGGTTGTCATGGATGTGGACGGTCCATTCCCTATAAGTAGACAAGGAAACAAATACGTTCTTGTGGTTATGGACTACTTCAGTAAATGGCCTGAGGTCTACCTAATTCCAAACCAGGAAGCGAAAACAGTTGCGGATGCATTCACTCACAATTGGGTTACCAGATACGATGCGCCTATAGAATTTCACTCAGACCAAGGAAGAAACTTTAAATCAGCGGTGTTCCAGGAGATGTGCCAGATACTTGGTATTCGAAGAACGAATACTGCATGATCCGTTCTATCTCGGAAATGTTGCCCATACAGATATTTGTGGAAGTGTTTGATGCAATCTACCAATGCTAATAGTTCTCTCCAAGTAACGCAGTAGTTCCACTCTGGTTTCCCAATAGACCGGCTATAGTACACCTCCTATGCCATAACCACTAGCATCTGTGTCCAGAATAAATGTTGCACCTGGAACCAGGTACGCTGGCATAGGTGCAGTGCATAGTCGTTCTTTTAAAGCTTGGAAAGCCTCCTCTTGTTCCGTTTTCCACTCGAAAGATTGATTTTTCCTTGTGAGCTCATGGAGACTATGAGCTGCGCTGGCGAAATTCGGAACAAATCGGCGATAGTAAGTACACAGCCCAAGAAAACTTCTTAATTAATGCAAGATTCAGGATCATCAAGATACACCAAAGAAGTCTTCCAATGTAGTCCTGTCCTTTGAGCTCATGGTCTATTAATCTTTCGAAAGTGGCAGGAGCGTTGCTTAACCCAAATGGCGTTACAGTGGATTGCCAAAGACCGTTGCCAACACTTCTTCTCTTTATCTTCTTCCCTCACTTTCTTTTGCCAATACCCATTCTTAAGGTCAAGTGTTGAGAACCATTCTGTGCCAGTTAGCAAGTCTAGTGTATCATCTATCCTGGACAAAGGATAACTGTCTTTCTTTGTGACATCATTTAGTCTTCGATAGTCCACGCAGAACCGCAACTACCGGAGAGCTCCACGGACTTGCCGATGATTTGATAACACCGGTGTTGGAACGTCAATTAATCCAACTGATTAAAACTAATATTTTACGCTGAAGTCTGCGAAAATCTGTAAATATCTTCTTTATTTTAACAATTCATTTATGTTATATATACATATCTTTTACAATTTATATTTTACTTACATTTGTATTTTAACGCACCAATTGATCTGCACACGACGATGGCTGTAAGGTAAAAGAGCGAGTTCATTTTCTTTGTTCTCGATTTGCATCCAATTATGCCGAGTGCAGCGCAAGTATGCATTTTTTAGTGCTAATGTAAGTAGTATATTTTAACTATGCTTATTACAACGACATCTGTAAGTCGAGTTGTAACATTCCCCCCCACGTAAATTATTGATGCAACTCATCAAAGTTTACCCACACAAGTCCAATTTCGCTAACTTAACAACTGGACGCGTCATTAAGCCGTTCGTTGTTTTCACAACAGCGCTGCGAACTTGACCGTCTTTTGCTCGCAAAACATCAACTACGATTCCCTTGGTCCAGGTACAGCGCTTGCTACCTTCGTCAGCGATGATTACCATATCACCAATGTCAACAGGAGCCGGTGTAGGTTGATACCACTTTGCGCGCCTAGTTAAGTGCGGCAAATATTCCCTCACCCACCGCCTCCAAAATTGATTAGCCAGTTGCGATGCTATCCTAAATTTTTTTCGAAGTGCGACACCGCTGTTGTCTTCTATACTACGTTCTCGTAGACTGCTTGAGCCGCCTAGCAAAAGATGATTCGGGGTGAGCGCTTCGTCATTCGGTGTATCCAGAGGAATGTATGTCAACGGTCTGGAATTAAGAATGTTCTCGATATCTGCTAGAGCTGCTCGCAATGTGTACTCATGTGCGACGGTTGAACCAAGTATGTCTGACAGAATCGATTTTACGGAGCGAATCATCCGCTCCCAAGCCCCGCCCATATGTGGCGCCGCTGGCGGTATAAAATGCCATTCTACTTCTGGATACTTTTGCTGAAGCTCATTTGCCGAAAGTCTTTCCATTTCAGTCTGCAGAATTCTACTCGCACCTCGAAAATTCGTAGCATTGTCCGAAATAATGCGCCTCGGCATACCTCTGCGGCTGATGAACTGCTTCAAAACAAGTAAAAACGCGTCTGTGGATAATGAATGCGTAATTTCGATGTGAACTGCTCGCACCGTAAGGCACGTAAATAACACACCCCAACGTTTCTCGTGACGTCTACCAACAATAACATCGATTGGTCCGAAGAAATCCACGCCAGTGTAATTGAATGGACGAGTGTTCAATGCGAGGCGTTCAGGAGGCAGAGAGCCCATTTCAGGTGGGTGTGGTGTTGCTTTGCGAATCTGACATACTGTGCACTTGCGCCCGATGTTGTTTACCAATGCTCTCAATCCGCTTACCCAATATTTTTGACGTATTTCGTTCACTACAACTTCGTTGTGATGATGGTGATATTTTCTGTGGTAAAAATCAATTATTACGCTCACAGGCACACTCTGTATAGAATCGATTCGGCCTTTGATTCTGACCAATCCAAGTTCATCTATGTACGGGGAGCACTTAAATAAAGAGCTTTTTCGATTTACGGGTTGACCCTGCTGTAAGCACTTAATCTCCTCAGAAAAGACCTCGCGCTGGCACATAATAATGATCAAGCTCTCAGCGCTATTTACTGTAGTGTCCTGTATCATCTTTCGAACGAATTCTGATTTAATCGACCCTCTACTTATTAAACGAAGGAAACGCAAAATACATTTAGTTGCACCTCGCAGTTTCTCCCATTTGCTGAACCTTGTCACGATAGGTAGTGCTTCTGTAAAGAATGAGGAAGTGGTTACTGTACTAATCTCAATGTGATGTATTGATTCAGGATTTGCGGATTCAACAAGAATTGTTTCCGGCCACTCTGATTCTGGCAATGATAGATATTGAGGACCTGTGAACCATCTCAAACTGCCATCTAGCTTTGTCCAATTTTTAAATTTCGTTGCGTCGTCTGCTACGTTGTTTATTGACGGCACCCACCTCCAGCTACTGATGTTAGATGACACCAAAATTTCTCCTATTCGTAGGCCGACAAATTGACTAAATTTTCTTGTGTCGGAACGAATCCAGTAGAGGACGTTTTTTGAATCAGTCCAGTACACTTCCTTATTTATCGGCAAAGTCAATTCCTTTCTTATGAATTTAGCAAGTCGCACGCTTAAAATGGCACCCATCAACTCTAGGCGTGGTATGGAAACGGGTTTCAATGGCGCTACTCGCGACTTGGATGCAACCAGACAGCATATAATTTTACCGCCAACAGTGGCTCGTAGATAAGCAGCTGAAGCATAGGCTGCATTGCTGGCATCGCAGAATATGTGAAGCTGAATATCATGGCTGGGACTGGCTAGAAAGTAGCAGCGGGGTATGCGAATATCTTGAATTCGGGTCAATGAACGAACCCATAACTGCCATGCTTCTTGTTCAGCTTCAGCTATTGCCGCATCCCAGGTGACACCAGATCGCCAAATATTTTGCATTATGATTTTTGCTTGAATCATGAAGAAGCCCAATAAACCAAGGGGGTCATAGACAGACATAATTATTCTAAGAACGCCTCTTTTCGTTGCAGATTTTATGTCGTTTAGACCGGATTTATCAAGTTTTAAATAAAAGGTTAGTTCATCTGACTGAGGCAGCCACCATATGCCTAACACCTTTTCGTACGACATCGAAGGATCTTGTAGAAGCTTACCCGTTTGGTTTACCGTTCCCGAGATTACTTTTAGCGCGTTTTTTGAGTTTGACAGCCAGTTTCGCATCTCAAAACCACCTTCTTCGTGTATGTGCTTGACTTGAAGCGCCAGCTTAATCATATATTGCTCTGTGTCTACGCTCTGTAACCAGTCATCTACGTAGGTGTTCTGGTGAATCGCTACAACTGCCTCTGGATGTTCATTAAAGAAGCGCGTAGCATTCTTGTCTTTAACAAAATTTGCCAACGAAGGAGAACACGCGGCACCGAAGGTCATCACTGTCATGACATAAGTGTCAGGGTCTTTAGAGCGATCCCCAAAGCGCCACAAGAACTGCTGAGCTGCTTGGTCCTCTTTTCGCACCCGGATTTGGTGAAACATTTCCCGAATGTCGCCAGTGATTGCATAAGGTCGCTCGCGAAATCGAATAAGTATGCCAACCAGAGAAGCTAGTAGGTCGGGCCCTTTCAGCAAATAAGTATTCAGAGCAACATTATCCACAGTGGCAGCGGCGTCCCAAACAAGTCTAGTTTTGTTTTTGTTCCTATTCGTTACGGTAAAAATAGGAATAAACCATGATCGTCCGCCATGTGAAATCTCATTATTTGCTAATTTACGAATGTAACCTTTTGCCTCGTAGTCACGAATTTGTTTGTTGAGAAACTTATGCAGATTTGAGTCCCTTGACATGCGTTTTTCCAAACAGTTTAGTCGCCTCAATGCCATCGAATATGAATCTGGAAAATTGATTTTGTCGAATTTCCATAACAAACCTGTTTCCCAGCGCTTTTCTTTCGCTATGTACTTTGTAACAGATTGCATGATTGCAAGAGCTTTTTCATCCGCTTTCGACTTTAGCGGCTCGCCCTTTGTACTTATACCAACTGCTTCTAGTGCATAATTAGCTTTCAAAATTTCGTCTATATGCTCCGTTGGCGCACAAAGGCAGATGTGCATTACTCTTTTCGGCAAAGACATTAATTTATTACTGCTCCCATATACTGACCAACCTAGTCTGCACTTAGTTGCAATGAAGTTGTCACCTTTTACTTCTTTCACCCTTAGTGGAACACCAAGTCTTGCGTTATCGGCACCAAGAATAAGTGTGGCACGTATCGCAGTATATGGTTCAATAGGTAAATTTTTCAAATGTTGATGTGAAGAGAGTACTCCTAGTGGGAGCGACTGCTTCGGTAAATCAAGGTTAGCTACTGTGCGTATATTGCGGAGGTTAAATCGACGCGAAGTTTTGTGGACGGACGAAATTCCGACAGTAACATTTTTCGAGTTTGGCTCTATCTGCGTTATATCGCCTGCCCATCTTAGGCATAACTCATCTGATGGACCATCCAAACCAATATCTTCAGCTATGTGGTTCTCCAAAATCGAACATGTGGATCCCTCATCTATCAGAGCATATGTTTTGACTGACTTCGATTTGCCATAAAGTATCACTGGAACGTAACGCAGTAAATTTTTCGCATTACACCCCTCCTTATGCAACATCACCGAAGCACCTTCGTTTGATGCAAGGGAGTTGTGTGTATGGAGCAGAACATTATGCGGCCTTGTACAACCGTCAACGCCACAACGACTATGCATTCGGCAGTTCTTTAAAAAATGTTTCTTAAAACACCTGATGCACAACTTATTATCTCGAACAAAACACCACCTATCGTTGGTTGATAGAGAATAAAATTCTTTGCACTTCTGAAGTTCGTGATTGCCATTGCATTTAATGCATAAAAGCTTTAAATCGTTGGCCTTATCGCTACGCACTACCTCGTGTACCAGTACTCTCTTCTTTGGCTGATTGTTGCCGACAGAGATATCTTCGTCATGATTGCTTACGGACACGACTTGACTGGCACACGTGGCCAATTTAAAAAGCCAGTGGTCAAAGTTGCTAATGTCGACATGACTCAGTGAAACCCTATAACGTCCCCATTCCAATTTTAAATCGCTTGGCAATTTGCAAAGAAGATCAGAAAGAAGTAACGGATCATTTAGGTAAGTGGAGAGACCGATGGCTTTCATCGTTGAGCAATAGTTTTGCACTGCCCGCGCGAATTGGATTAGAGTTTCTAACTTGTCACGCCTTATCAAAGGCTGTCGGCGCAATTTTTTTTGCAGCGAATGACATATGACGTCTGGGCGTCCATACAACATTCTTAAAATTTCAATTGCCTGCCATATGGTTGCAGGTGTCATCAATTTGCCTCTAACTGCTTCTAGCGCTACGCCCCTCAAGCAACGTTGTAGACGAATGAGATTTTCCGCTTCTGTGAAACCGCACTGGTCTGTTGACTGCTCAAAGCTAGCGATAAACAACGGCCACTCCTCTGGGTTTCCGGAGAACGATGGAAGATCTTTGTTGATAACCTGTCGTGATGCTATTTGCGTAGAGGATAATCTCATTTCAGTAGACACGTGTGGAGTAGGTCCGTTGGATACGTACGGCCATCTTTGATAAGGACCGTGACTGTTAGTCACGCCATATTGTTGTAGATTTGTCGGCGCTCCTGAATTAATATACGAAGTCCCACCCGAACTTCGTGCCACATCGTCGCCAACTGTAGGCGTATTAAAATGAGGCGAAAAATCCTGCTGCCAAGATGTGGAGTTTTGCGGCGCTCGCGGATACTGCATGGCTATGCCCGGAAAGTCGTTACACCCTGAATATAAATGCGGGTAAAATGATGGATGCATTTTCTCAGAAGTGCAGATCATGTTAACAGGACGGCCAGCCCATGTTGTAATATTTGCTATTCCTCGCAAGGATGCATCCATTCCAGCAGCAGAGACCAGCTGTGTCTATGAATGCCCGTAGTCAACGATAGCACGTGTCGAACCGGTGACTGCAGTAGAGGTTATGATACCGAACTTATTACCCGACTGTGCGTACCTATCCACTGATAGCACCCCTACGTATGAAGTCGTCAACGTGATGCTCCGCAGCAGCTCCTAGATGTGCGTACCCATCAGCAGATGTAGCACATAATGCGTGAGCAGCATCCTTACGCATCAAGTCGTCAAAGCGATGCTCTGCAGCAGCTCCTACCTGTGCGTACCCATCAGCAGATGTAGCACATTTGGAAGCTTGCATCGAAGTAATTGATGATCTTGTTGATTGAAATTCATGCGATTCCAACTCTAGTCTGGTTGATTGAAGGTCAGGTGATGTCATCTCCAACCTAGAATTTAATGGGAGCTCCGTACGCGTGGTCGTCGCCGGCAATAAATTTAAGTTTCCCGTTGTCTCATCACAAGCAGTTATATCCGTTGGTTTTGTAGTCATCGCCGTTATGTGCACAATTCCAAGCAACTTTGGATTATGAAAAAATATTTTCGGATGTTGGAACGTCAATTAATCCAACTGATTAAAACTAATATTTTACGCTGAAGTCTGCGAAAATCTGTAAATATCTTCGTTATTTTAACAATTCATTTATATTATATATACATATCTTTTACAATTTATATTTTACTTACATTTTTATTTTAACGCACCAATTGATCTGCACACGACGATGGCTGTAAGGTAAAAGAGCGAGTTCATTTTCTTTGTTCTCGATTTGCATCCAATTATGCCGAGTGCAGCGCAAGTATGCATTTTTTAGTGCTAATGTAAGTAGTATATTTTAACTATGCTTATTACAACGACATCTGTAAGTCGAGTTGTAACAACCGGTTTCTCTCATTTCCTTAATTATTTGACTCACAGCGTCACGTTTGGCTAGTGGAACACTTCGTGGAACTTGACGAAAACTTGACGAATTGGCCTAGCGTCACCAGTATCAATGCACTGTTTCACTACGTTGGTCCTGCCTGGTTTGTTGCCATCCTTGTCGAATATGTTGGAGTATTTGCGAATAAGCTGACTGGCCTTGTGCTTGTACTTGCCTTCCAACCCTTGCGTCCATGCATTGATATCTTCCTCCATGTTCTTCCTACCAATGGAGCCGATTTCAGATGAATCATTACAGTTGATGATGGCTTCCACCTCTTGACATTGCCCTAATATAGTTCCTCCAAAATGTTTACTGGTGATCTGAAGTCATTTAATACTCTCACTGGAATTCGTCCATTCTTTCGTGCCTTAGCCAGGGTTTTTCCAATAAGTAAGTCCAGTGTAGAATTTTGTGCTGCTTCGACAACCCACAATTTCCTTGTCCCACAATCTACATTAATCCTCGCCCAAACAACTGCTTCTTACTTTGGTGGAATCTGTTCGCTGCCTTCTAAGACCACTTGTTTGCTGCTGTATGCGGAATTATAGCCAATGCTTAGTGGTACTTCTATGTTCTTATACTCCATAATTTTGTTATTCAAATCGATATTGACACCTTGATCCATCAAGAAGTCCACTCCTATGATTACCTCATCTACAATCTGCGCAACTATAAAGCTGTGCAACACCGTCACATTCCCTATTGTCACCTCACATGTTACTTCTCCCACCACTTGGATGTCCTCGCCAGTCGCCGTTTTCAATCTTGCTCCAGGTAATGGTCTCACTTCTTTAGCGATCAGGTCAGTTCGAATGATGGAGTGCGATGCGTCCATCCATATATCCAACAATAGTAATGTTGCTCGTTTTTCTACCAATTTGAGAGACGGAGATTATAGGGCATTCAATTGCAGGAGCCAGCATACGCCCCTTTAGACTGGCTCGTTTTAGTTTAACGACTGAGAAGTTGATGGTTTATCCTCCTCAGCCTTCCGTTTGCGCTGTCCTTCCTGTATGCTGGAACCCGTTTTGCATTCGCGTGCGAAGTGACCAGGCTTTCCACATTTAAAGCATTTCCCAGCCTGATTCTTGCCACCAGAACGATTCATTCCTTCTAACGACTTCAGAGTTCTCAATATTTCGGTCATCACATCTGCTGTTTCAACCTCCACTTTATTGACTTTGTATGCTGGTCTGCTTATGAGTGCCGCCGTTTCACGTGTTTGAGCATACGCAACTGTTTCAGCGATTGTCAACTTTGGATTCGCATATGTCTCTCGCTTGGTGTAAATGTCTTTTATTCCGCTGACGAATCTCTATATTTTCACCCTTTCGAGATGCTCGCCCGATGCGTCTCCAATGGCTAAATGAGCCAATCTCTCAATTTCCGAAGCATATTCCTGTAGAGGCTCGTTAGGTCTTTGGTCGCGCTTTTCCAACTCCATTTGATAAATTTGTCTCCTATGTTCGCTACCATAGCGTCTTTCCAGGGCTCGCATCAATCCGTCGTAATCACTTCTATCATATTCGGGTATAGTTTGCAAAAGTTCTGCTGCAGGTGCTTTTAACGCAAAGAATAGTGCAGCAGATTTTTCCTCTATGCTCCAGTTATTCGCTGTGGCCGTCTTCTCAAACAGGAGCTTAAAGACTTGAAAGGGAATTTTACCATCAAAGGATGGTGTTTTTACCTTGGGAGCGTTCACTGAAGTGGTTGGACGATTTAACTGCAAATCCCGGAAACGACCTTCCAATGCGTTGACTGTCGGGTTTTGATGCGCTAGTTAAGAATGTTGAATATGTACCAGAATTGTGCGCGAATTTACTGTCCATCCGCGAAATGGCCAAGAATGGTAATAAAGTCATATTCGAGCGAGATGAATGCAAAATATACGAAAACAGAACGAATTAGTTGCAGCAGCCACAGTAGTAAATGACTTATATCGGTTGAACATTCGCGAGCTAGAAATATGTGAAAAAGTGCATTTCTAATCAGCAATGAATTTCAGCTATGGCACCGGAAAATGGGCCATATTTGCAATAAAAACTTTAAAAACACTCAAAAATTCATTGTGCGGTATTGACTTTTGCAAAGTAGAAACTGATAAATGTGTAGTATGTAAAAGGTAAACAAACGCGAGCACCTTCAAAGAGTATGGAACGCGTGCTGAAGGTCTACACGATTTAGTGCATTCTGACGTGGCAGGTCCTTGTCAAGAAAATTCATACAGTGTAGGTATATAGTAACATTTGTTTTAGAAAAGTGGTGGTGGTAACAATAAAGCGCAAATCAGAAGTTTTTGATGAATTTGTAAAATTCAAATCGCTGGCAGAAGATCAGTGCTCTCGAAGTGGTATTGTGGATCAGACGACCTCGCCATATACCCCTGAGCAAAATGGTGTATCCGAGAGGCTAAACCGGACAATTGTAGAACGGATACGATGCATGTTAATAGACTCAGGTTTAAGTAAAAAACTTGGGCTGAAGCTGAAGTAACAGCGGCTTACATAATAAATTGTGTTCCATGTAGATCAAATACGCAATGTCCTGAAGAAATTTGGTCAGGTAGAAAAGAAAGTTTAAAAAATATGCGCGTGTTTGGTAGCTTAGCTATGGTGCACATACCCAAAGAAAAATGTAAAAAACTTGACTTACGATAAACAGAATGTATATTACTTGGATATTGTACTGCGTCAAAGGCTTATCGGCTATATGACCTAAAAACGCGAAAAGTAACAATAAGTCGTGATGTCTTATTCATTGATAATGGTGCTAATAACAATAGTAATATATTTATGCATGCTTTATCAGATTCACCTGAAATTCTGAATTCAGGGGAGAAAGATGCTATGGAATTTTCGAATGCTGAGGAAAAATCTGATAATCAAATTCCACAAGAAAATGTCTCGTTAGCGAATTCTATTGCAAATTCAACTAATTTCGAAAATGCTGAAGAAAAGCCAGAATATGATTGTCAAGAAAATGTTGTGTTGAGACGATTTGAAAGATTGGCAGCTAAGCGAGAAGAACGAAATTTGTGTGCCAATGAGTATTTGGCTCAAGATCCTGAAACATTAAAGGAAGTTTTGTCTGAGCTATCTCCAGGTAAGAAAGTTATAAGGTCGAAATGGGTTTTTAAAACTAAGCCAAATGCCGATGGTCAATTCCTTCGCCGTAAAGCTAGACTTGTCATAAAGGGGTACAGTCAAGAAAAGGGTACAAGCTACGACGAAGCGTTTGCTTCAGTAGTTAGGTATACCTCAATACGCTATATATATATATATATATACTATATATAAGTATAACCAAATAAATGCAGTTACTGCTTTCCTGAATGCTGAGCTCAAAGATGAAATTTATATGGTGCAACCCGATGGCTTTGATGATGGATCTGGGCGTGAATGTAAGCTGAAAAAACCTCTCTATGGGCTAAATCAGTTTAGCAGACTCTGGAACGAAAAGTTCAATGAGGTTTTGTTGAGTCTTTGGTTGACACGAAGCGAAGTTGATCAATGTGTATATTATCGCACAGTAGTCGACGAAAATTTATTTGTAGCTGTGTATGTCGACGATGCGCTGTTGTCCTCAGACAACATGAAATCCTTACAAAAGTTGAAAGAAGACCTGTCGTTGCATTTCAAGATGAAGGATATCGGTGAAGCTTCATCAGTATTGGGCACGCGAATCACCAGAAACAATGTAAATCAAGATCGATCAATCAGAATATATGAAGCAGATGTTGAAACGCTTTGGTATGGATGACTGCAACCCTGTTTCAACGCCAATCGATCTTAATCGATCCAGCTTAACTTCAAAATATGTCCAACAACAGAAGATGAAAAGCTAGACATGAAAGAAACTCTATATATGCAAGCAGTTGGTTGTCTGCTGTTTGCTGCTCAAATAACTCGTCCTGATATTTGCTTTGCTGTGAATTTGCTGAGCAGGAAAACATATCCAGGAAAGGCACATTAGTGTACTATAAAACGCGTCATGAATAACCGACAAGGGTCTTTTAATTAAAAGAGTACCAAGTCATATATCCGGTTTCTGCGGTGCTGATTGGGGTAGTGACCTTGATTAACGACGATCGACTACCGGTTATATTTTCACATTCCAAAACAGTGCTGTACCATGGTGTACACGACGACAACGTACTATTGCTCTTTCGTCGACTGAAGCCGAATTTATTACAATTACTTCGGCTATACAAGAAGCAATATGGCTAAAACGGTTCCAAACTGAATTAGAACCCAAAGCCTCGAAATCTCTACTATTGCATTGAGAAAACAAAAGTGCAATACAGGCGGCAAACAACAATTCATATTCACCTCGAACGAAACACGTAGACATCAAGGGCAAATTTATTCATCAACACTTGGCTAGCGGTAGAATTATTCTTCGATACATTTACATAAATGATATGCCTGCAGATATATTGACTAAGGGCTAAGGCCAATCACATTTATTTATCTCGAACCCTTGGCTTAATGTAATTTCTTTAAAACTTAAACCTTGAATTTTAATGGACTTCACTTCCGTCTTGTAATTCTTTAACTGCAAGAGTATTTTCTTTCAACGCTTCACGGATCTGGTTTTTATAATCTAATCAACAAATTGTTTTCATTTCCTGGAAAAGCTTTATATATATGCTTAGAACTCTGTTATGTAGTCAGAAAAAGTTTGCGTACAAGCAGACTAATCTTCAAATTACTAAAAAAAAATTATTGAAAATTAAGTATCCAAAACCTAAGAATGAGGTTTATTTATGTAATAAAACTGAAGTTTTTAATCCATAAATGCAAAAAAAACATAAGTAATACATGTCTAGAAGAATTACTTCAGTAAAGGTTGGCGTACAAACTAATTAATAGTTTTTCTAATATCACAAAATTAAGCACACTGATGATTAATAACTTCTCGGGTATCCTTTACGTTGCAAAACTACTGCTAACCGCTATGGCATTGATTTCATTATTTTTTCTGTCTCTTCTTAAGAAATTGTATTCCATTCTTCTAAAATAACTCTTTTAAAGCCGGGTTTGGAAGAAATGTTATGTTCTCGAATCCGAATTGTGTTTTCAACTGCTTTGGTACAATATGAAACAGTCAAAGGTTCATAATCTATGCAGTGTATTTCAGATCATTGTCCTATTGGAAGTGAAACACATTTTCTAATCCAAGTTTTTGAGCACTTTGCTTTAAATTTTACCACCGCAATCC
This sequence comes from Neoceratitis asiatica, assembly GCA_030068015.2. NCBI lineage: Eukaryota > Metazoa > Arthropoda > Insecta > Diptera > Tephritidae > Neoceratitis > Neoceratitis asiatica. The sequence continues at coordinate 69,972,819 of CM061528.1, forward strand.
TTCACTGTAGGCACTAAGTTCTCTTTATTTAAGCCAGTATCTTGTTTTCTCCAAACCAATCTTCGCCATTTGATGCAAAATATGAAATACTTGCTCTCATCGTAAAATAACACCTTTTCCAAAAACTATTGTGACTTGTTTATATGCTCATTGGCATAAGAAATTCGCTTTTGTCTATTTTCCAGAGATATGTAAGGCGTCCTTCGCGCAACTCGCCTATTTGAGTTTTGCACACCGTATCGCCCTAAGTTGATTTATTGAACCTTTCTTTAACATCTTTTGCGATTTGGAAGGACTTAAGTTTAAGATTTTTCTCAGCTTTCTTTAAAACTACCGCTTTTCACGGTAAACCAGCTTGGAAGGCCGTCTAGAACGGAAGCACCCTTGGAACTGACGAATGGGTTTCTCCTATAATTTTCCAATTTCTCGCTTGGTTTTGCCTTCTTTCCACAACTTAACTTGTGACCTTTCTCTTCCTAGTCAAATTCGTAAAATTTCTTGACGATTTTCTTTCACAATTCCTTTAATAATACTAATTACGTTTATACACACCATTTCTGCCATGTTTCGGTTGAATTTTAAATGCGGGAGTCCCCTTTTGAGTATTTGTACGCAAACTTTTTCTGCGCTATCGAGGACCAATTTTTATAAACTTATCGATAAAATTAATTTTTCCATATGGTTTATATTCGATAAAGGGTTTAATAGAGTTCTTATATGTTGTGTCTAAGATTATAACTACAATTGCAAATTTTGTACATAAACACGATCTTAATAATTAAGCATTCAAAACGCCTAACGCAATTTCATAATTTCTATATTTGTATCATTACTAAGGGAAGGTATTTCTCATATGTTTCTCCACCTCTTACTTAAAAGTTATTATCTCCAAGGACACGCCTGTGATATAGAAACAAAAGTGGAATCTTTCAAATTTTTTTCTCGATTCCTTTTTCGTTTTTGAGGTAAGCGATTTCTTTGCTGGGTTATTGCTTAATTTTTATACAGGTATATATATGTATATCTTCATTAATTACTATTTGATTAATGATTATCTCTAGAGTCTGAATGTGTTGAACTTTAACCACTTAGAAATTATCCTCTCAAAAGATGGGTTCTAATCATGGATATTATTATTTTGTGGTATTATTTAGCATTACACGTTTGTTTTGGCGGCATTTGAAACTGTTTTAAAGCGTAATATTTATAGCCGCTAACCACTCAAAAAGGATCAATACATAATTAGTTATGGGTAAAAATTTTGAAATATCATTAATCAATATAAGCTGTATTTATCATTTTAGAAATTTTTCCCCTATTACTTTATAATTATTGTCTTTGAGTTTGTAGAAAGAAAGTCTATAAGGAATATAATTTATAAATTGGAATTTTTTATATGTTTATAAAGAGTAAATTTTTTTATTATCTTGTTGAACAAACAAATAGATGAAATATAATATTGAATTATAAATCGAAATAGTTTTAAGCGTAATTGCGATTTTGTAAGAGAATTTATTTCGAAAATTCATTAAAAAATTCATTATTTAAAAAATATGCTTAATAAATTATTTTTTTCAGTCTGCTAAGAAATAAATAAATAAATGAAAGAATAAATAATGTATGTAAATAAAAAAATAAGTAGTTCATTAAAATTATATTGTGCAACAAATAACTCCGGCATTTCTAGTGGACAGAACCAATAACTAAAGGTTAAAATAGAAACACTTGTTGTTTTATCCTTAAATGTCTTTAACTGTCAAACCAAATCGGACTAAGAGTAAGTAATAACTTCTTAGATTTTTTGCGAGCTTAGCGGGCGCTTTACCTCCCGTGTTTTTTGTGTAACTTGTAATGTAAAATGTCAGTATTTGGAACAACATGTATGTGTGAGTATGTTAATTGACTGTCAATAAGTTCACACGTTATTACTATACTCTCTCTGAATTTCAGTTCGTTATCAATGGTAGGGTTATTGTGAGTAATTTTTTCTTTTCCTTATTTTCGTACTACCATAATGTGCTTCTATTTTATTAAAATATATAACGCATGTAATAAAGGAAATAAAAAATTTTTTTATACAAAATGTCCTCCGATCCAGGAGGGAAGCAACCCCCCGCAAAACGTAAAGCAGTGATCCTTAATAACCCTCGCGACTTCCCTCAGTTAAAGAAAATCTCATATCCGCAAGTTCTAAACCAGTTTTCTTCCTAAAATTTTTAAGAATCAAAAACAAAGGTATAAGCCATTTGTGCAATATAACAGTTTCTAAACACCCATTAGTAAACACTGTAAAAGGAGTCATATACTCTGGTTTTCTACCTAATTTCAGTGTCACTGATTGCAAAATAATCACTAAAATTAAAGACGGCAAACTTGTTAACACATCACTGCACATACTATCGTTTGATAATTATGAACTCCCAAAAGAGGTCAGTGTAGCATAGCTAAACATTAAAGTCGAGCCCTATATCCCCTCTCCAATGCAGTGCAAAAACTGCTTCATAATCGGTCATACTGCCAAACACGATAAATTTGAAGCCAAATGCAACGTTTGCTCATCTGGGGCACACGAACCAACTCCTTGCATAAAAGTGGATTGTATAAACTGCAAGCAATATCACCGTTCCGACAACAAAAACTGCCCTACATACTTAGAAAGAAAAGACATACTAACATACAAAAAGAAAAGCAAAATCCCAATAGCAAGAAACACAATCCGCTCTCACTTCTACTCACTCTCTGATCGTGATTCTACAATGTATACAGATCAAAACCAATCCACTCAAGTGCAAACTTCTTCCAATATTAATCCAATAACTGATTTCACCATAGATCAGTATTTAAATAATAACATTCTGTCCTTTTCTTCTTTCAAAAATAGTCTACTAAACCAAATACTCAATAATTCATTTAAGCAATACTCACTTAACGAAATTGCGCACTCAAAAACATCAAATGATACTGACCGTAGCTCTAATAGTTCACAACTTCCTAGGGAATAAACTAGTTAACTGCGAAGCAAACATTTTAGCCATATCCGTCAGAATAAAATCGCATACCACCTTCGAAGTAATAAGCATTTCCATAGCTCCTAGATCAATAATATCTGAACAAGTCATTCATCAATTTGTTAGCAATTACAACAAGGCAGTCTTGTTACTGGGCGACTTCAATACTTGGACCCCACTTTGAGAATCTCCTAGCTTTAATAAATTTGGTACGATAATTACAAAGTTTATTCAAAACAGAAACTTCATTATTTTGAATGAAAAATCTACTATACACTTTTCAACGCACCACTCCTTTACACACATAGTCCTCAGCATATGGACCCTTCTTCCCTTCTTGGTATGTCGCAAAAGAACCACATGTTAGTGATCACTTGCCCATTAGTATTAAATTTTTTTCTATCCTCACACTCCAAATTTAAATTAATGCCTTAAATACAAACTGGATTCCTCCGATTAGGCTAAATATCAAAGAAAAATCATCCAACACCTCGTCTATCTAATACTTTAATAAAAAAATATTAACAAATCAGCTGCCCTTCTCCTAAAGAATATACATATGAGCGCCAATTCCTATATTTCAGATGTCATTCCAAGACCTAATCAGTAAAGAACATATTCATTTATGTCATTCTTCGGAGGCGGACACCCTCTCATCACCCAAACAGTTATCAAATTTCATACGTATTTTAGCCTTACCGAAACCTACCATGCTAGCACAGCTCTAATTAACTATGCACTCAGCAAAAAAGCAAAATAAATTGGGCTACCTTTTTCCATGGTACAACTCAGCTCATGCCTTTCAACTCTAACAGGAAAATCTCTTGGGATCGACAAAATCCCAAAAAGCTCCCCTCTGAAGGTAAACTAAAACTTTGTGAACTCTACAATTTAAATTTCTTCACTTCCTTAATCCCCCAACAATGGAAAACTTCAATCATTATTCCGATACCTAAATCCAATAAACCGAAAGATCACATCGAGGGATATCGCCCTATATCCCTTATGTCCTGTATATCTCTGGTTATGACAAAATTATATCTAGTAGGATTATGTGGTATTCGAATTAAAGGAAGCTTCTCCTAGATAATCAAACAGAATTTAAGCCAGGTTGTGACACCATGCCCTTCTCTCATTATATCACCACATATAAACATATAAAACACTCGCTATCCTCCAGAAACCACTTCTCACTGCTAGCGTTCGTTGAACAATTAATAGAGTGTTTCCAAATATTATCAATTACATCAGGAATTATCTCAAAAATAGTACTTTGTCCTTTGGAGAATGGGATTCCTCAGGTGTCCCCAGTAACTGTCAAACTATTAATAGTCTTTAATAAACTTAATGTTATCATGCTAATAACAAATACTTCAATCATATCTCCTACGTAGAACAAATCGGTTGTATGGGGTCTAGATGGTATAGTATTTCAATTTTGATGATTTCCACAGCAACATGCAATTCAAAATATGTTGCACAATTACAGATTTCCGCTCCGAGATGCTGTTTTGGCGGATTGTTTACCTAAAACCTCCTATCTCAACAAATCGGTGTATGGGAACACATGTCATAGTGTCCAATTTCGATGATTTTCAGCACCAATATGCAATTCATAATATTTGTGTTGAGTTTTGACCGAAAACTCACATCTGAAAATGTCGGTGTAGAGGAGCTATATATTTTATTTTTAAAATGCAATTCGTTATGTATGTGTAGTATACCAAATTACACGTTCGCAGGTATTTTTTTGACGGATTTATTACCCGAAATTTCAAATCTGAAAAATCAGTTGTATATATGGTGTAGTAGTCCTATTTGAACGGCTCTGACAAATGATCGTTTAAACGTATAGGTGCATCTTCCTTCCGAATTTGTTTGAAATATCTCAAAAATTAAGGGACTCGTTTGCGTTCAAACAGACAGACGGACAGGCAGACAGACGGATAGACGGACATGGGGCTAAATCAACTCTGCTCACCATTCTGATACGATCGGTGGGTCTATATTTTCTTCTTCAGGTGCTTAAATACTTCGGACCAAAGTTAATATACCATATAATGTATATGAAAGGTTTAATTAGAAAGTTCACTGAACATTCGTTTACACATTTAACTGAGAGTTCACGATTATTTGATTGTACGTACTCCCTCCCCAAATATGATTGGTGTAAGAGGGCAGTATAACGTAAGTGGTGCATGTGCACAACCAGTAAACTAAATATCCCTTCCGATGATTTTTGCAAGAACAATAACAAAAACGTCTCATTGAAAATTTATGACAGCAATTTTATAAATTTTCCATAAATCCAATTTATGAACATATTTTTATGTGGTTAAGGGTGTGGATTTTTATCTAAGAACAAATGGTGCAATTTTCCGTTAACCACAAAATTGAAGAAGGAAAATCAACGAGTTTGCTGCAGTTTCTGTCAAGGATTATTGGTGGGGTATTTAAAAATTTTGGTTGCTCAATGTGCTTGATTTACTGTTAATCTGATGAGGTGAAAATTCTGGTTAAAGAGCTTTCGCATGTAAGCATTTTTCAGGAGCTGTAAGTATAAAAATTTAGGCAATAAAGAAATATTTTATAAGTAATGGCGCGATTTTAATTTCAGAAGATCATATTTAAAATTTAAATTTATTGTATTTGGTTCTTTAAAATTATATATACACCATTTATTATTGCAGTATTACTCAAAAACAATTATAATCCCTAATGCAATATAGTGTACAAACTTTTTGAAATCCCATCTTTAGCTAACACTAAGAAACTGGTAGGTTTGCCTACTCGAAAAGCACACAACTTATAATTGTCCGTGTACAAAACATGGTGGGCTTAAATCCAAGCCACTAACAGACATCGTTTGGCCTAGAGACTTATTGACAGTCGTTACAAATGCCAATATAATTGGAAATTGAAGCCGTTTGAATTGGGATAACTGTAGGTATAATAGGGAGGTAGTAATAAATTTTCATATCGAAATTTATTAAAAAATAATAAATTCATATTATTTATTAAGCAATTCCACCTAAGAATTTAAAAAATATGTAAAACCTATTCACAAACATAATGAATATATATATATACGAGATTTCATTGATTGAGGACAAAGACTGTAAAAAGAGAATTTTATATATCTAGATATTTATATTCCAATATTCAAATAAAAAGTTATGCTCTAACTCTGCCGGTAACTAAGTTTCCAACCGACTGATGGTTTATACACAAATATTTTGTATCCCAGAAATGTGGAGAAAATTATAAACATTCCGTTGTGTTGCAATTTTAATTAACGCGAATTTTGTTTTGTTACTGCTTTCGCACTGAATGAAAACAAACGAATTCAATTTAAGGAAATAACAAACTTAAATATTTGATGAAGGTTTTGCGTTGTGGGAAACTAAATTTAATATTTTTCAAAATAAAGCCCAACTAAAGCTAATAAAGGGTTTTCCAATAGGGATGATGTCTTTTCTAAGTATCGTTTGGTCATTTTTAATATGTTATGATCCGTCATTTTTTTTTCATCTGACTGGTGGGGTAAATAAAGGAAACTGTCGATTCTGGTGCGAAGAAAATCCACAAATTATTCATGAACAACTATTACATTCACCTAAATTGAGAGTTTGGTGTGGTTTTTAATCTAGTATAATCATCGATCCGTTCTTCTTTCGAAATTAAGCTGGTAGCTGCCAATGGAGAGCGGTATAGATCGATGATAACCAACTCTTTATGGCCACAATTGGAAGAAGTTGATCTTAACAACATCTGGTTCCAACAAGACGGGGCTACGTGCCACACAGCACTGCATATTCAATAGCCGAATTATTGCAAGAAAGGTTTGGAGATTGGATTATTTCAAGAAATTTTGATATTTAATGGCCTCCAAGAAGTTGTGATTTAACTCCATTAGACTACTTCTTGCGGGGTTATTTGAAGTCATTGGTCTTTAGCAATAAACCAATATTGAACGTGCTATTCAAGACACATGACTTGATTTAGTGGAAAAAGTGCTCAAAAATTGGGTTCATCGAATTCGTTTCTGCAGAAGAAGTTGTGGAGGCCATTTGAATGATGTTATAATCAGAACTTAATTGTATCTATTGTACTTCACATTAAATAAAAAAAAAACATTGGAATTTCCTTAACAATAAGTGTTTATTGTTTAAGAAATTATATCACTCTTATTGGAAGCCCTTATATATATACATATATATTATTATTCATGTCATATTTTGAAAACAAACGTCAATCGATTATCTTGGAGATCTGACGGCTTCAAGCTTTAGATAATATCTCAGCTGAATAAACTGTTTTGACTCATAGGGCCACCTATTTCCAACTTTAGCGCATTATATTAAGCAAATGAAGGCATCCAAAAACTGTAGGTTTTCCGGATCGTTTATTATTATTATTATTTTTTTTTTGGCATCACATTTTAAATCGCCTTCTCTCTCATTTCAGTCAATGTACATTGGTATGTTTTGACGGTAATTGAAGAAGAATCTTCTTCATTGCTTCAGCTGACGTTGTTGATCATTAGTGATAAATTCCACAGATTTCATTCTGTTGGCGATTTAGCACTATGGTTCCTTTGGTATCGAAAGCATTTGTACTGTATGCTTTCGGTGTTCTTTTATTTGTGTAAAATTTTTTTGGATTTATTTTAGCAATGTGTTATTTTTTGTTTAAATATTCTGTACCAGTGAATGTGATGACCGGTTAAAAGTATTTCAATTAGGAAGAAAAAATTTGTAAAAATAAATAGTTTGAACTTATTTTCTGTGACGCTAGTAGAGTTCTTTTTATTGCTGATGGCACTTTAGAAGTTAACCACGCTAGTCTAAGTTTGGACAAATTTCAATAAAACATAATTTTTTTTGTAAAACACATATGTATGTGAGTTAACTTCATAATTCTAAATTCTAAATATATTATTTGAAAAAATTCAATTAAGTAACGAAACAGAAATAGGAAAAATGTTGGTTATCCTAATATACTAATTTCCCGTTAAGGTAAAAATACACCAAGTTGGTTGCATTTATTGCTCTAACGTCTTGTTTATTGTGTTTACTTCTTTCAAAATATTTAATAGTAGGTTAGTCACATAGTTTTTTCTATCATTTGTATCGAAATGTTGAATTTTGTTATTCAACTAAACTATAATCTTATCAATATAATTACTTACAAATGTGAAATATTGAATACTATAGTGAATTAATTTAATAATATTTTGATCAACTTTATTTAACTTTTTCATTATTCGCAAGTTTTCAGTTGGGCAACATTACGCGTTCAAGTTCACCAGATCATCTACGTAAGTCTAACCGTCGCAATCATAAACATCAACAATATTTGCAAGAGCAATTTTTTATCACTTTAAAGAATTTAATTTAATTCGAAATTATATTATACATTTCTAAATTATTTAATTTAATTTTGGTTAATCAAAATCATCTAATAAATTTAATGCGGTTAAAGTCTATAACTTAAAAAACTAATAAATTTTTGTAGTAAAACAGTATCTCAATAAATATATAAATATGTGTGGTGAGATGCTTTGGTAATAACTATTTATTTGACAGTTACTGGGGATTTAAAGAAATACAGATGCCATTGCAAGCGAGCCCTTTTTGAATTTATATGCATTAAATAAAATATGGACATATATTAAGTACTTTTAAGCGTTTTCCGAGCAGAAATTATGGCAATCATGGAAACCGCCGAATGGATGCTCAAATCTGCGATTACAAACCAATCAATCACTATATAATCTGACTTCAAATCTGCCATCAAATCTCTTCAATACAATTACACCACCTCAAAAGTAGCGCTAAAATGCAGAATTGACTTAAATCATCTCTCGAATAAATGCAACACAGCCATGATGAGGAGGAGCCAAAATAAACTTTTCGCAAGATGCGGATGCCCCTCTCTCCATGAGAATACTCATGCTGCAAATAATCTTCACCGAAAAAGCTAATATCAGATGTCTTAATGAAACAACATGCAACTTGACCAAGTAGCTATGGCCTGTGTAGGACGCTAAAAGATCAAAGAATTTCATCACCGGTTCCCCATAAATGAGGATGGTTTAATTAGTCAATTACTTTTTGAATAAAATACATCTATATTTTTTTCAACATAGTCTACTATTAGTTCTAAACATTCAGTGCAGCGTTTATCCAGTTTTTTACTCCTTCCAAATAATAGGTGTTTTGTTTTCAAGGCCCTCAAAATAGGCATTTGTTTCTGGGATGACCTTTTCAACAGCTTTCTCTAAAATTGTAGCACAAGTACAATCCTAAAGACCTGGTGCATGTAAGCCAACAAATACAATACGAATTGATGCATAATTAGTAACGTTACACGAAAATTATGTACATTTTAAATTTATTGATCCTGACGATCCACTTATAGTGATGCGCGTGCATAAATGTGCATTAAATTAATGTAAAATATATTTTTGGCAATCCCAGCACCAAGGAACCTTCTTTAAAGCTTCTCATATTTGTTTATTCATAAGAGTATGCACACGCCATCTATGTACGCTCATGAATATATTTTATGGGTAAGGCGCAAAATATGTGTTGTTGTAAATATCCAAGGTATCGAATGAAGATAGACCAAGCAGCCGCTAAAATGTTTGTTAATGTCATATTGGTATGAATTTATGGCTACACGTGAAGCAAATATCGATTCACGCGTTCAGCATGCAACATGGCAGCTGTTATGGAACACAAAAACAACAAAGCTGATAATCAAGGAGTAATACTAAAACATAACATGCAAAATGCAAAAAGAAAATCATCGCCGGGATCAATCTTGTTAATGGCTGATATTCTGTTTTTAGATTAAACAAGTAAGGAATACCAGGTTCGAGTGGAACCGAATATTAGATACACGGCTGATATATGACAGCCACTAAATAATTAAAGTCCAGTTATGTGAGAAGTAGGTTTGTTTGTAAACGAATATTAGTATTTTCTGGTAGATATTTGGAGCTCACTTTAAGTGTCGCATCGATTAAGTAAGATCCAGTTTTCTCAATAAATTCTTAAATTTTCATGTGCACATATCGGTCAAAATAGAAAGTCTGTTATATTGGAGATCTATTTCTGGACCTATTTCAATGCAGCATACATGCGAAGTTTGATTGAGTTCCGTGTATTAATGCTTTATATATTTAATATTGAGCCAAGCGGGGGTGGAAATTCGGAATATGGAACAAAGGCATAGTTCTTGACCGATTGCGAAAATATCCTTCAATATCATTTCGTGTTCTCATTAGACCATGATCATTATAAGTAATAAATTTTATCGAATTCTGTCCAATAATTTCTAAGATACACTATTTGACCGACATTTTTTTTCCATCCTTCATTCTTCATTTCTGAATTGTCGCGATTTTCGTAGTTTTCAAAATTATCGTAGGGGTGAATTTGGTCCGATTTCATCTATTTGCACCGTAATAGCGTTCGTACTAGTAACCCATGTTTGAACTAAAATCTCAAAATATCAAGATCCGTACTTGAATAATCGTGTACTCGGATGGACGGACAGATAGACATAGCTTTATCCATTTTATGAAGTTAATAGAAGTGTATATCTATAAATGTATGTCTATATAAACGTCGATTACTTTATTTCGTTATACGCAGATGACCTAGTAATTTTTAACAAAAATTAAAAAAAGAGAATTTCGTGTGCGGATTAAGCATTATTTTTTGTGTAAAAACCATCCAGAAACCAAGGAAAGATATGATAAATATTATGGGGAATCTGCATCATCAATTCCTATGGTTAAAAAGTGGCTTACGCCAAACGTTCCGGTCGCCCAAAAGAGTCGACAAAATCCATAGAATGGTATTGAAAGATCGGAGAATAAAAATACGTGAGGTGTCTGAGGGTGTAGGAATCTCAACTGAACAAGCACATCATATTTACATGAATATTTGGACATGCAAAATATAGCCGTATGATGGGTGCCATAATAGCTCCCACACGACCAGTCGTGTACCCACTTCAAAGATGATGTTCAACTGCAATCCAAACGAAATTTTAAGCCGTTTCGTTACCGTAGATGCAACAAAGATCCACCACAACACACCATAGAGCGAAGAATAATAAAGACAATGTGTTTCTACGGGTGAACGTGCACCAAAGAAGGCCAAAGTGTGCCATAGTTTTTTGGGATGCACGAGGGGTCATTCATATTCATTCACATCGATTACCTTGAAAATATTAAACCGATCACCGGCGAATATTATTAGAGCTTTTAGACTTTTAGACCAATGTGAATTTAAAGGAAAAATTACGGGATTTGGCGAAAAAGTACTGTTCCTGTAGGCCCTATTGCAAAAATTCATAAGCTGATGTACGAGCTGCTACCCCATCTAGCATATTATGCAGATTTAACCTCCTGCGATTATTTCTTGTTTTCAATCATGAAGAAATGGCTGGGCGGTAAAAAGGTCGGGTTAAATGAATAAGTCATCACAAAACGCCTATTTTGAGGGCCTTGAAAACACCTATTATTTCGAAGGAATACAAAAATTGGAAGAATCTTTTCCTGAATAGAGCTAGACTGCATAGAGCTGAAATGAGACGATGTCGTATTATTAAGAATGTGATCAATCTCGGCAAAAAAAAATATCCGTTAAAACCGTTTAGGAGGACTACACTACCAACAACTCATCACTTATAGAGTGTAAATTCTTATGAATAATGATATTTTTATTATGAATAATTATATTTTATTTCGGTTTCAGCTGAAACACACTTGCGCACATAAATAGGTATAACAAATGGCAAATTTATGTAATAAGCCAATTTCTTGCATTAATTTTGTGTTTGATATTAAATACCTGGCTATTTTCTCAATATCCATAATTAATATTAATTAGTATTTATAAAATTAACGATTTTGTTTCTTCTGTGAATGATAAACCAACAAGCTTTCAGCATGAAGAGATGGCAGATGTGTTTCCTAATTATTTATCAAGTGTGCCTGAGCGTACTTCTAACTTAGACACAGTTTTAAATCCTGCTCAGGTGTATTCTTTTAATTGAATATCATTGGTTTAATCCACATATGTAGCTTGCGAATAAGTCTCGACTTAACTTTCTATATTAGCCTTCTTTCTTCTTCTTTAGTTTAGGACCGCTTACGCGATTATAACCGTATAAATAAAAGTACCACCACTCTTTCCTTCTCTTCGGTGCTTCACGCCAGTTGGAAATACCAAGTGAGACGAGGTCACTCTCCACCTGATCTATCCAAAGGAGTGGAGGTCTTCCTCTTCCTCTAAATCCATAAGGGGTACTTCATCGAATACTTTCAAAGCTGGAGCGCTTTCATCCATTCGGAGGGCATGACCTAGCCAGCGTAGCCGCTGTCTCTTGATTCGCTGAACTACGTCAAGGTCGTCTTATACCTAGTTCAACTCGTCGTTCCACCGTCTACGGTATTCGGCATTGCTAACCCGCAAAGAACCATAAATCTTTAAAAAAAATCTTTTCTCTCGAGAACTTCTAACGGGAGTAACGAACGGCTTGTAGAGTTTTCTTTCGATTCGTCGAGAGAGGGCTTTTATTTTCAATTGCTTACTAATCCCAAAGTAGCACCTGTTTGCAAAAGCGATTCTGCTTTGGAGTTCAAGGCTGGCCGCCTGTTGTTAATGCTGGTTCCTTAATACACAAAATTATCTTCGAATTTATGACTATCAACAGTCAATATATATATATATATATACATGTATATATATTTGGCACTTTGCTACCACTGAAGCGATTTTTCTCATCGTACCAGTGTTTCCGAAGCAGCGGTACGTAAGGAGTTTGCTATTTCGCTCCACAACTCCCTTATATGGAGTTGCTCATGAGTGTTTTCAGAGAGCAGGTGTTCAAGCCTAGTAGAAAACTTTCTGGCTGTCTGCTGTGATTGCAGCTTTTTGACGACGAACCTTTCATGTGTGTCGATATGTGGCCCTCGGAACGTATGCACGTCATCCAGTGTTCTGGAAACATGTCTTCCGTCATCACAACATGATCGATTTGGTTGCGGTCCGACAACAGCTAAGTATCTTGATGAATTTTAGTGTGCTGGAATCTAGTACTACAGATAACCATAGTGAAGACTGAATTGTTGCGTCAAAAACATCTTCTGTGCCCTCCCTGGTCTTAAATCGCCTAGCACAGCTGTTGGCAATAGTAAGTTTGCGCTGTCGGTGTTAATTCTGGTTCCCATATAGACAAAATTATCTACAATTTCAAAGTCATGACTGTCAACAGTCACGTGGGAGCCCAAAGGACAGTAATATTTATTTCATAACAGTAGATATTTCGTCTTTTCCTCGCTCACATTCGCCTCGCTTCCTTGTAAGGCTTGTAAAAAGCGAAACTATTACCTCAGTTACAGAAACCAATTCTTTCCACTTCCGACCGCGCTGATGGTATTGTTCAACTTAAGCTCACACTTTACAGGTAGGGTGTGTTGGCAATTTCGAAGTTCTGGACTTCATGAATCTTTTCGACGGTTAAGCTATACTAATACTAAGGCTTATCACATGATGATTAGGACAAAAATTGGGGCAGTCCTTGTTATGATTGAGTATTCTCACCATCATCAAATAAAATGTGTTTTCGGTTCTTTGCAAACTTCACACCTGATTGAATGTCGTCCATAGTGTTTTCAGACAAAGCCATGTTTATTGAAAAACTGTGCTAACGATATTTACTTAAATAATTGTACAACAACAAGCAGAGCAAACCAGCCAACCAGCCAATACTCCTAGCAAACAATAGATGTAACAAATTATCCTTTGTATGTGTAACTTTCTGGGATGTATCACCATAATAAGGAGGTGGTATGTCCATTTAAAAACACTCCCAACCAATTAACAATTCAGAATCAATGATTTTATAGTGGCAGAATTAATTGCTTCTATTGCCAGCGGCATTACATACATAATTGTGCCTCAACAACGAACACTTGGCGCGACCAAGAGATTTTAGTGTTAAGCGTAAGCGTCAATTATTCGCATAATTTATGATATCTACCGTTGCTCTTGGCAAAGGTAACAAAGGCTCATTCGATGGTTGGTTGCTAATTGGCTTCTGCTGTTGATAGCTTAAGCCTTGTGGCAAGCAACAGCAGATCACTACCGACGTTGCAACCTCTTTTTATTTGGCGGATATTGCTTTATTGAAGTTATGCGCTTACCTGAAATTTTCTTTTGTTTTTCAGTCTCTCAGTCTTTTTTTTTTTGCTTATTATCCGCCTTTAGTGGAGGTGTTTTATTTTGCCCATATTTGTAGACAACAAATTTCGGGGTGCTTTAACGGTATAGTGGCTATGGAATCCAACAAGCTCTTGCCTATGCAGATTCAAATTTGTAGAAAACGTTGCACATTGTATAGGCCAGTTATTCTTCTAAGAAATAAAATAAATGTACAACATACAACAAAAAACCCTTACACACACTGTAAATAATATAGCTTTATATATACAGTCAGCGTCACAAGTCTACAAGCAGCTAAAAGTAAAAAGTTTGTTTGAAAATATTTTTTAAACTAATAAATTTTTTGGTTTAAAATTTTCTTATTCTTATACATTATTGAACGTAGATTGAAGGTGTGAATTCTTGTTTTCACAAGTTCGCCAAACAGACAAGTTAACTGTACTTTTGTCCTTCGGGGTAACAAATCAAGCGACCAAAAGTCTGCAAGCACTAAATATATGAAGACATTTCTGTGTAAAAATAAAACATTTTATGCAATTTAATAACGAGTCGGGTAGCCGCGGCACTTAAGGACCTCTGCCAAATGGGTTTTCATTAAATCGACAAGCTTGGTGGTCTTCTGAGTTGTTATTTCAGGATACTCTTTAAGTATCACATTTTTAGCTGTTGTGTACTCGATATTGTGTATTTGCGTATTTTTCTTTCTAAAAGTGCCCATAAATGCTCAATTGGGTTTAAGTCTGGTGACTGTGGAAGCGTGTGTAGTTGCTTGGGGGCATTGTAGAGCAACCAAAGCCGGACAATTTCTGCTGTGTGCTTAAGATCATAATCGTGTTGAAAATAATATCCGACTTTTAAACCCAATTTTGTTTATGCTTCACCTTGTTTACGACATACTGATTCAATTGTCATGTTTATATATTTATTTGCAAAGTCAATGCGTTTTCTTGGTTAAGAGTCGAAACTATAGGTTTTTTCGTGCTACTCTGCTATGCAAACCTGCCCATTTCAAAATTCTTCGCGAAGTAACCACTGAAATATTTTTCGCAAACCTTCCTTGTATGATGTGCAATTGAAAATGCAATTAACCACGGATTTTTCTTTACCACCTTAAATTTTGACCATCTTTCACGTAGCGTTAATTTGGGTGGGCGACCAAATCGCGGTTTTGAAGTGATAGTTCCCGTAGATTAGAAATTTTTTTATTACGTTATAATAATATTCCTTTCGTCCACACTGATTTTATTCCGATTGGACATCATTGCAAATTTTTAGATGAAGGTTATAAAATCAAAATATTTTATATAAAATTTTTTATTAATAAAGTGAATACAATAAAGTACAATCAAAAATTATAATTATAACATGAACAAATTCCGCGACGATACTGAGTGATCGCTGCTTTTGTTACCTAGAAAAATAAATGTACCGCTATCTCGTCTGTTTGGTGAATTAGAGCGAAAAAAATTTGCGTAATCATTCCTCCTTCAATACTGCATAAGAAAAATAAAATTTTACTTCTATAAATTTATTATTTTTTATTTTCAGCTACTGTATATATATATATATATATATATATATATATATATATATATATATATATATATATATATGTTGAGGCTTTCTAGATTTAGTCCAATTTTTATTCTAATTAGTTTTCCAATGATAAAAAGCCCTAATCGGGCATCATCCAATACAAAATATTAAGTTTTTTATTGTATTATTAATATAGCTACATATTTGTATATGTGACTCGCCACTTTTACGTATTTCACGTACATATATGTATTTCAATATAAATGCCGCAAAGTAAACTAAACGCACCCTTCGCCGGTGGGTGAACACAATTAGAAAAAACTTTTTCCTTAGTTTTTTATGTTGCATTGGTCAGGTTTCGAACCCAAGTCCTTCCGTATTCTATCACGCACTGATAATCACTGGGCTATAGCCGCAGTCATTTACTGTACATATATTAGACGAAACTATTTCAAATTTGACTAAGTGAATGAACATACTCGTACATAGTGGAAAGACTTGATTTCAGAAACTAACACAAGTTTACAAATTCAAGTCAATTTCTGGACCCTCACAGATTAGAACGATTTTTAACAATAGGCGATAGCTAAATCCGAATATTTAATCCGGTTGGCCATATTGGATTTAGTTTCTGAATTCTCGCGTGATGCTAGCAGTGTAAAATAATAACATAGCTTGACAAGTCATTTTAAGAGTATTTAAAATTGTTATTTGTGAGCTAAGGAAATCGCAAAGATAGTGTTGCAAGGTTGATTCAAAGTGTTTTTGTTCCACTTGCGGTTGTTGTATGCTAAAAAAAAGGGTCAAAATAATAACAAATGCGCTTAAGGATGCTATATGCACTACTTTGGCTTCGCAATATAAATATCCTCATTGCCTCCATAGCCAATTTTTATAGGTATAAGTGCAAATATCCTGGAAACATCAATTTCATCACCTCCGAGCAGTGAACGAGATTTGGTCATGGTAGATAGACATTTTTTTTCACGAAGTGATCTAAGTGATTTGATTCGCTATTTTTACCTGCCCAAAAGCAGGATTTCTTGTATCATGATTGCAGCAATGGAAATATCTTGACTGTCGAATATAGTTATGACATACAGAAACAGAAATCATGCACGATATTAATTATTTATTTAATACAATGAATACAATTTTTGATTGACATGTTAATTGATGGTTCCGAGTACAGTCTGAAATTTGCTCTTTTTCTAAATAAAATAAAAATAAATCATCCATTCGATTGCTCATGCATTAGAAACGAAGAAATGCTAGGAGACAAATCGGAAGATCTTGTCCTGTATCGAATTCAATAATTTTCAATGGAAAATGTGTGTTGATCTAAATTTTTGAATATTATTTCAAATTATGAATAGTAATTGGTCTCTAGATGGAATGCAATCTGGATTCACCAAATTTTGTTATTATACCTGTGGTATAGTCGAGCAACAGAATATTATTATGTGAGAAAAAATGGGCCAAGTAGTACTCTAACTGAGCGCGCAAAAAAAAGCGCATCCGATGCACCAATTGTAAATCGATAATAAAGGGTGATCCAAGTAGAGATACTTTTTTCAATAGCCTTTTTTTGACAGATCACGCGTGAGTCGTGTCCAGTTGTCATATTACTTTTGTTCAGTATTGTTTGGCATATCATCATGGAAAGACTTACTTACGAAAATTCACGTCCTGTAAAGAATGTGTTTCGCGCACTTCGCTCAACTTATGGTCAACATAATCGGCTTACTGAGCGTAATATTCGCACACCATCACCCATCTTGAGACCTAGAACTCATTATTGGATAATATTCGACCGAATAGATCACGTCCAGCACGCAGTGAAGAAATTATAGCGGCCATAGCTGAGAGTATACACGAAGAGCGTGGAGAGTCGATTCGCCGACGTTAACAGCAACTCGGACTGACGTATGGAACGACTTGGCGCATTTTACGTCGAGATCTTAAATCGAAAGCGTACAAAATACAACTTGTTCAAGAAATGAAGCGATGAGGCCCCTTTCTGGCTCAATGGGTATGCAAACAAGCAAAATTGGGATGAAGAGAAACCTGAAGAGATTCAAGTGCTGTCATTTCATCCAGAAAAAATAACGGTTTGGTGCGGTTTGTGGGCCGGTGGAATCATCGGTCCATATTTCTTTGAAAACGGTGCCAGTGGGAACGTAACCGTCACTGGCGACCATTATTGCGCCATGATAACCGACTATTTGATGCCTGAAATTGAAGCTCGTGATCTCCGCGACATTTGTTTTCAACAAGACGGCGCCATTTCCCACACATCGCATCAATCAATGGATTTATTGAGAGAACACTTCGGTGAGCAGATAATTTCACCTTTTTGGGCCGGTGGATTGGCCTCAAAGATCATGTGATATTACACCGTTAGACTTTTGCTGTGGGGATATGTTAAGTCTAAAGTCTATGCGGATAATCCCGCTTTGATTCAGGCCTTGGAGCAAAACATCGCGCATGTCATTCGACAGTTACCAGTCGAAATGCTCGAACGAGTCATCGAAAATTGGACTCAATGACATTTGAAAGAGAAAATCTTTAAAAAATAAATGCTTCTTTCTTCTTTCGAATGATAGTAAACATTCCCCACTAAGCTTGAATTTTCTGTGTTTTTTTTATTTAAAAAGTAGGGAACCTCGAAATGGATCACTCGACGCTGGTATTGTTGGCAATTTGTTGGAAATTTATAGAAGATTGGAACGTCTCTAAAAATATTTTTCCTACATTATCGATTTCTTCCCCGAAAACTTAGGATGAAACCACGATGAGCGACCATTGTGGGACTATAATATGTGAAACAGATCCCAAGTAATACAAAAAACTTAGTTCCACATCTCTGTGCTTATCAGTTGTTACTTTTATTTTAATTAAAAGCTATTAATTGTCAAAAAACGTAAAAATAAACTTAGCAACTTTTCATTGCCCAGGTTCAAAACTGTGTGTACTTTTATAATGTTATGGCTTTAACACACATGTTATACATATGCCATATTTACATATTATACAAATTACAAATACTGATAGCTTTTGATCTTTATTCGACATTCTAGAACCTTTTCTTTTCAATTGAATTTTTGCTATCTTTTATGATCAATTTGCACTTACAGCAATGGCGTCTGGTAGAAATTTTTCCTCTTGGCTTAGTATTTTGATTTCAGAATTCCACGCGAAATTAAAAAAGAGGATTTGTGACAAAATGTATTATCCTTATATCTTACCTGCTAAGCTATGGCAGTGAAAGTGAAACACGGCGAACTCAATCCACTAATCGATGACGATGGTACAGATGTTCTATTGGTCGACTATGAGAAAGTTCGGAAAACAATTACATTCGTTATTCAAGTACATCACCTCTTTGTTGGTTTTAAAGCCGTATTTGACTGCATGAAAAGGAGGTCCCTCTACGCCGCAAAGTCCGTATTTGGTATATCTGCAAATCGTATACTGCTGTGCAAACTGACGCTAAGCAACAGGAAGGACTTTACAGAGCAGTTCGATGCCAAACGGGGTTTCAGAGAATGTGACTCCCTATCGTGTTACTTCTTTAACATATAACTGTAGAAAATATTGCCAGCAGCAGAGCTGAATAAAGAAGGTACAATCTCCTTTATGGGCATACAACTGAAATCCAACGCAGAATCACTGTTGCTAACAGACTTTGCAATTCACTCATCATTGACTTTGCAAGTCACTCATCATTCCCGTCCTGCTATATGGGGCGGAGTCAAAGACAATGTCTGCATAGAAAAAAGATGACCCGCTTTACGTTAGAAAGGAGTTTATAATGAGATCTCGATACAAATTCCTGAGACACATAACATATACTACACAATCCAGACGCAGCACAGTCCGGTCATATTTTTGTACTTTACCTGTATTTTATATCTCGATTACTTTCGACTTAAAAATTATGCATAAAGTATATGCAGACATGTATTGGCAATGTGTGAACAAACTAATAAAGAATGGATTGCCACATGAAATATTATTTCAGTGACAAAAGCTAAAATTTTTGCAATAAATAAAATCTTTAAAACGATCTTTAAGGAATGATTTCAAAACATTTTTTTGAGATTTCTTTCTAAATTAAAAAGCGTGTTCCTACCTCAGAAGAAAAAATTTAATTTTTTTGGAAAATATGAAAAGTAAATAACATTAATCAAGAAGTGTTTTGTAAAGGATAAATGAATTTCTTTATATCCCACAATATTATTGCCTTTCGTGTTTAACATGTCGATTCAATAGATAATATACCTATTTCTTAGCTGGAACTTTATTTTACTTACGTACATTCCCTTTCTACATATTTATTTTCCACATTTTTCGGCTGAAGTATATGAATTTGATTTATTAGAAAAATTTGTTATTTTTCATAAATCAAAACATTCACCGCGCTGTAGCTATCTTTGCCCCCACAGAGACATAAATGTTCATTAAGTGGCTACAGTGATTTCTTTGCCAACACTGTGGCCGAATGGTACGCGCTAAGTTTTAAATGTTTTTTTGTCGATTTCCTTAGCATTGTTTGCTAATGGGTAGCATTTTGTACTTTGTTGTTTTGACTAGTTGTTTAAAACTGAATAATTATTAATTTCTCTGAACGTTTCGAAACTGCCTGCCTTTTGTCTAATAAAAAATAGTTTTCTTCTTATATACTCCTGCAATACATAATTGATTGGAGTGAAGGATATTATTTCATAACATTATACAATACAATATTTAAGGAGAAATGGCAATTTCTAAGTTCCAAAGAGAAAACAATGCTGAGGCTGTGTATTAACTACATTGTGTAGGAGTGTTAGCGAAAATATATATGCAGTTCAATCCTCTCAAATTCAGGAATGAATTAAGGAAATGGCCGAAGAATAACATACGATATGGTGTACCCCGAGATATCTGTGTGTAATATCCCATAAAAAAATACCAAATACAAAAGAGATTATCAGCTGATATTTTGAATATTTGCTGAGTAGTATACATGCATTTTATTTCACATTACATTGATGATTCGTTTAAATTTCAAAAGTAATTTTGAACAAAAAGTAAAAATCATTAAGAAAACCAACCTTATTTAAGTATTGTAGTAGTTTCTTTTTCTACTACCAAATATATGACCGGTTTACGGGTTTTAACCTAAACGCTCATAAAGTACTCCTAGCCCACATGGGAAATGTATAATTCAATAATCACGCAATCCAAAGAAGAGATACACATTTTTAAAGATTATTTTTTAACACACAAGTAAATTAATAATTTATTAGTAAATACCTACTTTTCAAAGAAAAAATTTCAATCTTAATAAAGTAAGATGTAAATGCGACCAGTATTATTAAAAACAGGTTTTCACAATTAAGATCTCTCGAAACGTTATAAATTTGACTAAACATTTCTTTATTTTTATTTAATTTTGTTTCATTATAATTAATTGTATTATGTTTTTATATTCTTTTCATTTCATTTCATTAAATTATATTAATTTTATTTATTTTTTTCCGCTTTATTTTATTTTTGTTTATTTCATTACATTTTATTAAATTTTGTTTTATTTTATTTTTTTTTGCAATTAATTTATTTTAATTAACTTTAAATTATTGTATTTTATTTATTAGTTATTATTTTAAGTTATTTAAATTTAATTTATTTTTTTTTAATTTTTTTTTTCTTCATATCATTATATTTTAGTTTATTTTATGTTTTTTAAATATTATTTTATTTCATTTTATTTTATTTTATTTATTCCATTTTATTTTATTTTATTTCCTTTCATTTTAATCTATATTATTAATTCCAACGGTTTACCCACCTCCCGCCCATTCGCACGAGGGGCGCTGTCCGCATGACGTACGGAACTTGTTTTATTTTTCATCAATGCCGAGTCACGATGAGGAGAGGTTTGTTTAGTATCGAGAACTAAAAGAGTTCAGCTACAGAGCAAAATTCATCAGCTGATTTTTAAGAATTATTTAAATTATAAAATGTAATGTAGCGATTAGTTGAGAGTCGACAAAATATTTTTCTTAATATGAAAAAACGAGTTAGATATATCAAAAGAGTTGAAATCAAGACACAAGCAATGCAAAGGCAGATTTTATTAATCATTTATACAACGTAACTTAGCCGAATAATGGCTAACATTTTAGGACCAATACAACAAAAGAGGCAATTGCTCTCTTTTCGACCACCACAGGCATCCTTCTAATATATGGTGCAGAAATCTGAGTAGAAACGCTGAAAATCAACCATCGATGCAATATATTAAGGAAAGTACAGCGCTTAGGAGCACCGAGAGTGTCCTCAGCGTACTGAACGGTACCTGGAACGACAAACTTAGTAAGAAGTGGGTGTATACCTACCGACCTTTTGGCTCTTGAGCTGAAAAGTCATTGGTAAGATAGAATTAATTCGAACATTAAAGAAGATGTAAGGTCAGAAACTCTATGAAAATGGCAAAAGAGTCTAGAGTTAAATAGACGAAGAAGTTAATTAAAAATCTGTTTGAATGGACTGGTAGAACATCGGGGAAATAAACTATTATTTCACGCAAACGCTATCCGGGAACTAAGCGTATCTATGCAGATCATATGTTACTAGCAGAAACGACCGGTGCGATAATATTAAAAAGCGTAGTTGTAATTATGCTATCTGCGGAGTATTTTTTAGTAACCTGAAAGTGGCATTTAACATTTCTGTGACGACATAATGACGATGTAGTGCATTTTTCTTCCCCTCACCGGCCAAAACAAAATTTTATTTTACTTTATACACATTTTATTTCATTTTATTTTATTTTTTCATTTCATTTTAATTTATTTAATTTAATTTTATTTATTTATTTATTTCGATTTTAATAAGTGTAGTACATTTAATATATATCATATTTCATATTTATATTTTTGTTTGTTTTATTTTACATTATTATTTTTTACATTATTTTATTTAAAAAATTAAATATGATTTATTTTATTGTATTTTTTTTAATATGATGTTATTTATTTATTTTAGTTTAATATATTTTATTTTATTTTAATTAATTTTAATTTTATTTACTTCATTTTATTTTATTAAATTTAGTGTCATTTTATTGAATTTACTTAATTTAATTTAAAAACGCTTCAATATATTTTGTTTTATGTTGTTCTATTTCTTTTTTATTTATCTGAAATTATTTTAGTATATTTATTGTATTTTTTTATAAAGTTCACCGTGTAGAAATCAAGATCAAATCGTATATTGCTAGATAGTTTTGAATGAATTAAAAGTTATTTTGAGCATGTATGTTATATATTTATATTTATATATGTATATTTGTCCAGTAACTTACCAAAACCACAAACAAATAGAACTACGCACAAATTTTAAAAGTAGCAAAACGAAAAAAACTCGTCAAAAATTATTTTATAAACAAAAAAAAGTGACAATACCGTTAGCCCACTATGCCATTTGCCAACCAATCAACGAAACGATCCTCTAATAGACAGATAAAAATATTTATATAAATTTAAAAGTCAAACACAATATTACATGTGACGACACAATAATAAAAGCAATAAAATCGATTTGCATATGATATCTAAGGAATAAAATTATAATTAAAGACAGCAACAAAAATTTTGCGATTTAATCTTTTATTATATTTAATAAAAGAAGATACAAAAACTGATTCGGCATAGTAGAAAATAATTTAAAATGAATCACATATATATGACAAATTTGCAAAATTCATCAATTATCAAATATCAAGCAATCAAATTGTAAAATCCCGATATTCTTACATATAAGTAAATTTTCATTAGCAGATCCGGCCATACATTGTTATGGCTTTCCCTATTTTGTACGATTTTTATTTTAACTGGTATGATTAACCCTAATTAAGCATAACCTAATACAAATTATTAAGCTTTTAATTAGATAATAGCTTTAGATATGGGTTTATATGGATGCGTCGCTTATTTGCTTCTCAAACTCTTTCAAAAAAATGTCAGTATAAATGCTCAAACGGGCTCAGTAGCTGAAACGTACCATTTGGATCTATGCTTATTCACAATAAAGTTAAACACATGAGAATAACTTGTAACCCGCAGACGCAGAATAATAACATTGCGCATCGATCATACCTACGCACGATCTATGTTTATATGAAAAGCATTCCAATTTTTGTCAATCTGTCGATGAAAATTTGACCAAATCGAACCAGCAATATAAATATTTCTTTTCAAAGGGATCGATTCACTCTCTTGAATAAAAATTTCAAGTAAAAAGAACTGTAAATATGATTTTTTCGACGGGTCAGTCCCTAGACCACTTTCCGGTGTGACATATAGCTAACATCACACGGATACTCTCAGACGTACTGAAATTACGTACAAAATTTCATAAGAATGGGTCAAGCCATTTCGAAGGAGTTTTGTTAGAAACACTGTGGCACAGATTCTGTAACAGATTTATCCTTCTAATACCTATTACATTGGCACCAACTGCAGGGAGTGATTTTGCTTGGGATTGAAGTGATGATTGCTTTGAAACATAAGTGTCTTTCATGTAAGTTGTTTTGCTAGATCTACCATATGATTTGATGTACGTCCGGACTGCATTTACATAGGTGTTTGATACGTCTGTTCCAATATCATCGATATGGAATTTAAGCTCGTCAACTTCTCGATTTTAGTTATGTAGGTCTCGCCTTTAGTCCGTCTTAAAATCTTTTATTTACGGACAATTAGAACTAGTACATTAGCTATATTGCGAGAACAAAACAGAAAATAGGTATTGAAGCATTTTTTTTTGCATGAAACTTTCAAATTCTCTTAGAAAATTACATACATTAAGTAAAATCATTAAATTGATTATTTTAATTTAACTTTGTCTTATTTTATATAAGATTGTTAAAAATTAAGACTCAATTTTTTAAAGTTTTAAGTTAAAAAACTTACGGCTTTTCACTTTTCATAAAGTAACAATGTAAAAGCTCGAAGATTTAAATGTACATAACCAAACAAGTACGCTGCTCCCTTGCGAAGCATTCGTTCAATCAACTTTTTTTACACAACAATCTCCTGCGTTTGCACTAATTGATAAGCAAATAAAAGCATTCCATTGTTCACAATGACTTTCCGCTTTAGGTAATTTCTTCTTGTTTTGCATTTGCCTTCTTAGTCGTTGGCGATTGCACGCAGACTTTTCCGAAAGTGGGACAGAATTCTAAAAAAAAACTATTTAGAGCTACATATTTATAACTGAAAAATACGTGTATATGTGTAAGTTTGTCTGTGTATGACATTTTTTTGCAATCATACAAATTTGGATATGGAGAGTATTGTTTATTTTGGTCTCATTGAAATTTCCCATTCACCCGTTGTCATTATTTCCAACAACATTTGAGATTTGACTAAAGAAGTTCATGTCAAAAGAAATTAAGCATTTAAATTCTTTGAAAAAAAAAAATGTATTTTTGATTTTGTAATGTCTTCTCCATGGTAAAGTTTCATTCATACTGATTTTGTAAATGAAAAAATAAAATTTCTTCCTATAAATTACTTTTAAAGAAAATAAATGTTTATACTATGGTAATATATATATACATATTTTCAGTTTGAATCTTTCCGTAAGGGCTCGTATTACTCCAAAAAATTAAGAACAATAGTACAGTTTCCATGATGTCTTCTATTCCAACTCTTAACACCAGCCTTGTTTTTAATATATAGGGTGTTTTTTATAGAGGTATAGAACTTTAAGTTGGCATTACTTTTCAAGATGGCGACCGATTTAACAGCTGTCAAGTGATTTATTCTCAGTTTGGTTTGGCAATTCATCATGAATAGACTCACGCCTGAACAACGCTTGCAAATAGTGCAATTTTATTTCGAAAATAATGGTTCTGTGCGGAAAACGTATCGCGCACTACGTCCAATGATACGGACCAATGATTCCACCAGCCCATAAAGCGAACCAAGCAGTCAGTTTTTCTGGATGTAACGGTGTTTCAACATACACTTGAGGATTACCTTCACTCCGAATGCGGCAGTTTTGTTTGTTGACGTAGCCACTCAACCAGAAGTGTGCTTCATCGCTAAACATCGCTAAAATGGACGTAGTGCGCGATACGTTTTCCGCACAGAACCATTTTTTTCGAAATAAAATTGCACTATTTGCAAGCGTTGTTCAGGCGTGAGTCTATTCATGATGAATTGCCAAACCAAACTGAGAATAAATCACTTGACAGCTGTTAAATCGGTCGCCATCTTGAAAAGTAGTGCCAACTTAAAGTTATGTACCTCTATAAAGAACACCCTTTACAAAGGCAGAGTTCTCTTCAGATGTTTTAATTTATAAATTTTCAAAAACTACACACGCACCTCGTTCTCACATCATTATTCATAATTTAATTTCCGTAATATTTGTCCGAAATTACGGCTAGTTAGTTTTATCAATCTATGCTTTTTATTAAAAGAAAGAAAATTGGAAAAAGGCAACAGCAATAGCAATCATTATGTCATTGTGTTGAGTGAATGCGTTTCTCGCTTAAGTCTTTTGTTACGCTGGTTTCCTTTGTTCGTATGCCATGTAATAAAAATCAACCAGTTTTTTTCATATTAACGTTCTTACTCCTGCAACAATGTTGACTTCGTTGTGGCATGACACATTAAACACCAGCAAAAAAGTATCACTACGATATTGATAATAAGAATTATTACCGACGTTGCGAAAATTTGCCTTATGAAGAGCTGTATTTCTGAAAAAGTAGTAGTGGCATAAAAATTCCTAACATCGAACAAATTTTTATTATACTTAGAGATACATGCAGTATTAATTAACTACGCCTACCATCCGGTATAACATAAACTTAAATATGAATATAAATAATACATTCGAGATCTGGAAATACTTGGTTTTTGTTTTTGATTAATTTAATTGTATTAGGGAACTCACAGTATAGTAAATCATTGATATTTATATATTAATATATAATGTTTTTTTTCAAACAGATCGATCACTGGTCTACTTATTAGAAAGTCTAGGCACTGAGCTTTCTAAAGGGTGTTTTTTTTATAGATGTATAGAACTTTAAGTTGGCATTACTTTTTAAGATGGCGACCGATTTAATAGTTGTCAAGTGATTTATTCTCAGTTTGGTTTGACAATTCATCATTAATAGACTCATGCCTGAACAACGCTTGTAAATAGTGCAATTTTATTTCGAAAATAATGGTTCTGTGCGGAAAACCCCGATAATATTTTTGACTTTAAATTAAAAGCTCCTCATAAAGCCTTTCGAAAGCGGCTTAGAATAAACTGTAGTTCATTAAACTTTCTTGGAAAAGTATCATATATAGGGTGTTTTTTATAGAGGTATAGAACTTTAAGTTGGTATTACTTTTCAAGATTGGTTGACAATTTTTCATTATGGTGCTTGGACTTAATTGTATTTTGTAATTTTTTACTTTTCATCTTTTCTATAAAATTTTTGGGTGAATCAAGCAATAGAAATCAGCAAGCATTAGGGCTACCCTTTTCTCATATAAGCGTTTTGCAATTTATTTTTTATGTTATATCGATAAAATCCTCATAAAATTTATTTTCCTTTGCAAAAATTCCTCTCTTTAATCATTATGTGACCCCCAAGTATCCGACTTGTTCAACAAAAATGCATTATTTTAATAAAAACAGTTCTTTTGATAGAAGACTTAGTATATGAATATGAAGATATTCCGGTATAAATGTGTCATGATCATAGCAGAGAGCCAGCAGGTTTTCTGAGAGCATTCATCAGCAACTCGATATAAGAGAACTGTGAAATGAAATAGCAAACTTCCTACGTACAGTCGCTATGACACTATTAGTTTTCAAAAGTGCCAGAAAAAGAACTGTTATGATGATGAATATCGAACTTCAGTGGAGAGAAAACAGACGGCCTACTTCACGTTGTTGTGGTTGACCAAAAGTTGTGCGGGATGGAACAGATACAAAGAGCTAAAGAGGGAAGCGCAAGGCTTTTACGCTTGAATACGAAGATCTTGTGGGGCTGGCCGATAGGGGTAAAGCTTGAAAATTCTGCTAAAATATGGACTTACAGACGATTTCAAGATCTACTCAAGTAGGAACCAAAGAAGTAATCTGGCGATCAATGGAAGTGAAACACGCGGAAATGGCGAACCCGAAACTCCATTCAATGACGATGGTATAGACGCTCCGTCACACGACTATGATGAAATGCGAATAACAAAGCGGCGAAAACTGATGGCTTACCAGCAGAGCTATATGGTGGCGAAAAACTGACAAGGTGCATAACTCAGCTTCTTTGCAGTATATAATCGAACGAAAGCGTGCCTAACGAAGGGAACTAAAAAAGGAGGATTCCACGGTCTACGATAATTATAGTTGGATAAGCATCCTCAGTATCGCATATAAGGTCCGTTAACAAACTGATTGGATTCAATCAGTATGGTTTTCGATCTGGTAAATCCACTATTGGCCAGATATTTACCATGCGACAGATCTTGGAGACGACACAAGAGGGAAAAATCGACAAACACCACCTTTTCATCGATTTTAAAGTTGACTTCGACAATTTGAATTTTATATCCTTGTAAAAATCATACGGTTATGTATGACAATACCAGAAACACAGTCAGTATTGGGAAAGACCTCTCCGAGCCGTTCGATACCAATTGAGGTTTCAGACAAGATAAATCTTTATTGTGTAATTTCTTCAGCTTGATGCTAGAAAAAGTAATAAGAGGTGCAGAGCTAAATAGACAAGGTACAATATTTTTCAAGAGTGTACCACTGCTGGCGTATGCCGATGATATTGATATCATTGGCCATGACAACCGCACCATAAGTTCTGCCTTCTCCAGGTTAGACAAAGAATGAAAGCGAATGGGTATTGTAGTGCACGAGGACGAGACGAAATATCTCCTGTCATCAAACAAGCAGCATTCACGACTCAGCGCATGCCATTGTTCGAAGTTTCCAGGAAGCAACATCCAGGAACCAGCATTAACAACATCAACGCCTTGAAATCCAACGCAAAATCACATTTTTTAACTGCTATATGGTGCGAAGTCATGATAGCAAAATAAAAGTAAGACCTCTACTCCGATGGAAGAATCATGTTTAGAGCGACTTGGTTTCACCTGGTATTTCCAACTGGCACCAGCCAGCGAAGAATTAAAAAAATAAAACTAATTTATGATATATATAAAAATTTATACGGAAAACACAAAACGTGAACTCACTCAGCCAACCGGATTATATTCAGAGCATTAAAGTCATCATATTTGTAAAAAAAAGAAAACTATTTAAACAAACAACTCCTTACAAACAAATTAAACTTCACGCAAATGTCATAAAAGCTGAATTTTTGTGCGTGTAGTGTCGATTATCTTGCATTGGCTTACATTAACTTCACCTATAAATCTGATTATAGCGATATATGGAGTAATAATAAATTTTGTTTTAAGGGATGGCGAAAAAGTTTGTTGTTGTTTTGGAGTGCAATATCACTTTAACCTTAATACATTGCATCTAAGTGGATTGATTATTGTTCGTTGAGCCAAGTTTATGGTGCATAATAAATGGGTTAAGTAAGGGTAATTCAAGTACTCAATTTCTTTCAAGGCACTTTTTAGTTGTTCTACTAACTACGGTATATTTGGATCTCTTTCCCACAATAAAATTTTTTTTCTTATTATTCCATAATAACTATAACTTCTGCAAATACACGCCCTTTCCAAGAAGTAACCAAAGTTTAAAAATCATTGTAAACACTGCTGCACACATTTCAGACCTTGTCGCGAATTCGACTCGTTATCATTCTCGTTTGCCTACTTAGAATTGTTTCTATACGAGATTTATTCAAAGGAAAAGGTGAATTTTGAATTTCTTTGAAAATTACTTATTTATTCACCATCATCTCTTTCTTCGATTTTGACTTTGATCTCATCAATTGTGGCAAAACGCTTTGACGAATAAGCATTGATGTGTGAGATAGTGCATTATCGTGATGCACAGTCCATGATTTGTTTTTCCATGATTTGCATAACTTTCTTGTAATATTCCTTATTAACTGTACGCCCTTTTGGCAGGAACTCATGACACATCACACCATTTTAATCAAAGAAAACAGAGAGCAAACCTTCACATTTGATCGCACTTGGCGTGCCTTTTTCGATCTTGCCTCATCTGGCAGCTTCCATTGGGATGATTGGGCCTCGGTTTCGATGTCATAACCATATACCCACGCTTTGTCAGCAGTTATGACCCGTTTGAGCAAACCGGAATCGTTGTTGACGTCATTCAATAACTCCTGAATGATGCTAATGCAAAACATTCGATAAAACTGAATGGCATGAGCCGATTGATATGCCAACATCCACTGCAACTTCCCTAATAGTTATTCGACGATTTTCAAGAACAACTTTTTTCGTTGTTTCGATGTTTTCTTCGCTTGTTGATGTGGTCGCATCTCCAGAACGCTCATCGTCATCACCATTTTCTCAGCCTTGTGTAAAGCGCTTGTACACCTTATAAACGCTTTTTTGAGACAAAGTAGACTTACCGAATGCCACAGTCAACATTTCAAGTGGCTTGGAGCACTTTATTCTATTTTTAACGCAAAATTTAATACATATTCTTTGATTCGTTTGTTTCAAAAGTCAAAAATCGAAGAGCACATAAAATCGTGACTAACCTTTTCTGTTGTCAAAAACAAACTACTAATCAAAACTGGCTCCTAATGCAAGCACATGATAAACATACTTGTATGTACCCGAGCATAACAAAAACAAAACCTCGATAATCGAATGTACACAGTCTACGAGAAATCAAAATTCACCTTTTGGTTTGAAATCACAAAATAATTGTAAAAGTGATGTTTTCGAAAGCCAAATCTAAATCCTTTTCAAAAGTGAATATATATACCATATACTCGGAGGGCTTGGCATTCCCTGCTAGGGGGGGACGGCAATTAGAAAAATTAATTTTCTATTCTTTTGGATGTTGGTCGAACCTGAATCGAACCATGGTCTTCCGAATGATATACGCAATACTTGCCATTCGGCTATTGCGGCCATGTATGTTAAATTAGGCAGCAGCAATTATGCGCATGGATACCAGCTTGACAACCACCAATTCTTATGCAATCAGTTGTGATACTTTTATTTCAAAATGATATACTCATGCATTGTCATTTTTAGGACAAGGAAATATTCCCTGCTACATCCCAAATCCTCACCAACCCTCTTTTTCTATGTAGCTACATAAAGCGAAGGGCATCAGCCCTTACACGCCGCATAATAACAACATCAAACATGTGACATAGTTTTGGGAAAATCTGTCGGTTGCGCAAGTGTATCCTTTTGTTCCTGCTTTTTTTTTGCAGCTCTTCTTTCTAGCATTGAAGGCGTTTTTGTTGTTATTAGTATGTTTCTTGTTGTTAATGCTTGTCGCGTGTTTAACGTGTCTGAGGTTGATTAGGCTGAACATTATCACTTTTTTATTTTTTAGTTTTTTTTATATGATTTATTTGTTTATTTTTAGAATTATGGCTTGTGTTGTTGGCAGGCCAACTGCTCGCTACTCGTACGTTTTCAACCTGACAAATGTAAAGTTTTTGTTTCAAGTGCATCCGCTGAAAATACTGTGCTAGTTCAACAAGGTTATCCAATCACCCCTATTTTTGTATTTTGAATTTCCAGAATTCAATTTACAAACATATTAGAAATTAATACTTTGAGTTCAGAGACGGTGAAGTTGGGGTGCTTTTACCGAGTGTAATTGGAAATTACGGTTAAACTATGTATGCGGTTGCGCACATTCATTAAGCACTCTTGGACTTGGTGAGCAAGTAGAAGTCATGGAAGCGGACAGTTGTTGCCGAAAATTATATTATACATAAATGTTTGCGTATCTAATTTATTTATTTATTTATTTCAACGGATTTTATTTCAACTAGCCAGACTATACTATATCAACCCCTAAGTGGCTTATCCTCCTTGTTGATAGAAAACGCAAGATCTAGTGGCAAATTGTCGATTGCAGTAGCCTAAGTAATCGCGCAAATCAGATAAGACTGTTCTGTTCGATCATGAGGTAGGTACACATTGTTGTAAATTTTCAAACAAGAAATAGGCATATATTTATAAAATTAGTAAAAGCTTAAAACTTGCAAACATCTTATGGACTTCTAAACTTACAAAATTTTATTTGAATATCTCAAATCGGAACTTCTGGAGAGTGTTGGTAAAAGTTTTTACTTATGATTATTTATATGCATTGCTTAAGCGCAGGCAAAAAAGTTGAAAACTGCCTGAAATGATTACACATTTTTTCATACTAATCATATTGATCCCCCACGGTAGTCACGTCACATAACAACTTTTTCTTTTCTTGCATAATAAACTCTTTAGAGGAGCTCGACTTGAGACTGTAATCAATTCTTTTTTGCCTCTTCTTTTGAATTGAAACAGAGTCTAATTAAACATAGAAAAATTTACCCTGAGATAACTGTATAATAAGATTTTTTCCTGTCGGTCATATTGACGAATCGTAATAGCTGGGTCACATAACAAATTTTTCTCAGAAAGTAGAGCAAATATCTAAAAGTAAATAATGAAAAATATATTATATGCGTATTGTAAGAATTGTCATATGATTTGATAACGGTATTACGAGTAAAGCGTTTAAAAATATGTAAGCTTACTAAAGTTTGTAAACGGTCAATTTGAGTGGTAGCTTGAGTGTTGAAACAGCATAGAGATTGGTGTATAACTGCATAAAATTTAACCTTTTGAATGATCTTGCAAAATAGAAGTACACAAACAACAACCGTGTTTTGTACTTTGGGTTGACTTTTATTGTGACATGCTCAAAACGTTTAGACATACGGCGCTATTTGTGATGTTTACAGTAATTTAAAATATTCATCTCGGCCAGAAAATATAACTAAGTCGCGAACATTCTCGCGCGATCATTTTTTACAACTTTCGAGATGGATTAACTCAGCAACAGTCTATCGATAAACTTAATTCAATTTTTGGCAATGAAGCCCCACCTCCAAGTCCTCCATAAGCCTTTTAAATAAAACTACTCCCGTATCGGATTTAAAGATATATAAATAATTTAATAAACATGTATTTTACATTGTATTGTAGATAGTTTCTTTAATTTTTTATTGTATTGCCACGTGCGCACTTACTAATTGTTGTATAGGAAACCTCGTCCATTGTTGCTCGGACACTCGGAGGTTAACGTTTTTAGACACTTGAAGAGGCGGCTGATGCGTTCAGAATGCATGTTTTGGAGATAACACAATCAGAGTGGCCAAAATTCTTCGACAATTGGTTCAAACGCATGCAAAAGTGTATAGATCTTATTGGAAAATATTAAAAAAAAAACATTAAAATGATTTTCGATGATAAATATTTTATTTGTTTGTTATCTTATTCCGAAATATAAAAGGCAACCTCTTATATTATGTATATAGCTCGAGTTGTACGGTGAACCACATTCAGCTTTGCCCATGTTGTTGTAATAAAAGTAATTGAATTCGGCAGAATAAGTCTTAATGTCTCAAATAATGGAAGAGTGGTCATTACACCCAAAAAAGGAAACTGTCTGGTGTGCTTTTTATTACGGAGGTGTGATTGGACCTTTCTTCTTTCAAAACGATAACGGCGAGACTTTCGCTGTCAATTCGCAGAGTTATGGTCGCATGATAACCGATTTATTTTGGAATGCAATTAAAGAACACGGCTTACAGTATGTGATTCCAAAAAAAGTTGCCACTTGCCACACATTACGAGCGAAATTTCAAATTGTCACCGATTTAACACCGTTGACGCGAATGACTGGTTTATATTGTTAACGGATCGAAGTTTGCAAAAATTCACGAGGCGGTCATTTGAATGATGTAGTATTTCACATATAATGCAATGGTTAAAATTTTACAATAAAAAAGGAATTTCATAAAAAAATTATTGAAATACATTTTATTTACCTTTATTTTGGAAACAGCGATACATATATTCTATATTTTGAGATAAATTAGGTTCACTTCAATAATTTTTTAGTATTGTTTACACCGTGATAAAAGTTTATTTCTCTTTCAGTGCATTCCTTACAAATTAAAGAAAATAAAAATTTTGTTTTCAGAATTAGAAGTTCTGAACGGAACCATTAAAAAATATAATATACATGCTGGCCGTTATGAGGTGCATAAGTTGTTAAAAAGTTACGTAATTATGCAACACTCAACTTACCAAAAAATTTAATTTTTTCTAAAAATTTCAAAATTTAAATTTTTTTTAAGAATTTTCTAAACACTAACAGACATAAAAAAGACGAATGACCAACAAATTGAATGAATATCTAATATATAAAATCTATTTGTCACGGTGCTTCTTGCCAAACTCCTCCGAAATGGGTAGATGGATTTTTATGAAATTTTGTGTGCATATCGTCCAACTCTAATTCCCATACTTTATTTACTCGAAATTTAGTACATATGTTGGTAGCTTTTTGCTTAGATATACAGGAACCCTATTTACACATGGATCGTGCGTTCGCTGTACAATGTTTTTATACTGCGGGTAACAAGATATTTTTATATGTTACATTCATAAATCCGTTTGGATTTATTTCGAGGCATTCAAGACCGCATTGCGAATAAGCGACAAACACATAAAGTTAGTTTTTTTATGATAGATAATACTTATTTAGGACTTTTTATTATTTTTAGCAATACCAATTAGAATAAAAATTGGACAAAATATAAAAAGCCACAACAACGTGCGTCCAGGTCTGCTTATTTATAAATATATATATGATATATACTAATTTGCTTTTTACAAAATTTTTTTTTACACATATTTTTCGGGAACATGATCGGGTCTTTTCCTTCCTATAGAATATTTGTTAAGAGGGCATACTTGCATCGCGTTTGAAAAATTTAGCGACAATTATTAAATAATACACACATTATGAGATGTATGTATATATTTTGAAAGATTTTCATTAAGAAAAGTAGAATTCATTTTATTTCGTGGCGAATTTTGTGATTTACACATTTGGTATACACTTAGGGAGTTCATAAAATTCACATTTCTCATTGTTATAGTCTCAAATAAAAATAAGTGTAAAGGAAATTTAACAGCTGTGGATGGAAAGCAAAAAAAAAAAAACATCAAGTTCATTTAATTCAATATATGTACCTCGAGATATCATATTTTTAAATGATGCCATGATGCAAATTTAGGGGAAATGATCCATTTATATTATCATATTTATTAATATATAAAAAAAATTTACACAAGGGTGGTCTCAAAGTGTCATAGCTAACATTATGTATATACGAGTATAACATATAATGCAGTATAAAAAGTGTTAATAACTCTTTTAGGGTTAATAAACATTCAAATTATGTTTGTCATTAAGAAAAGAAAATTTTAATATAAATTTTTGAATAGCTAAGAAAAGAGAAAAAAATGTATACTGAATTTAAAAAAAATGTAGTCAACGCCGATCCAAGTATCAGAGGTGTCAAAAATAAAAACCCCAACGCAGCAATCGAATGTGGAAGCTCAAGAACGAGTAAATGTATACATTTGACCAAACTAAGTTATTGAAATTATGTGTAAAATTTTTCCATTGTGTGTAAAAATGAACGCCTATAACTTGAGCACCACCAGATCAAATTTCACCAAATTTTGAGAAGTTTTGAAGGGATATTTGGAGAAGGTTAATTGCCAGTTTTCATGAGATTGGTGCAGCCGATCCAGAGATATCAGAGATCATTGGTCGCTATCCATGAAAAATACATGCAACAACAACAAATAAATGTAAAATTCCAAAATACACACACATTACGTTGTATGTGGTGTTGAAAGAGAGAAAGAATGAAAAAAATTAAAGTGGAAAATTTAAAAAAATTAATAAGTAAAAATTAATAAAAAGAAGTTTGGAAAAAAATTTAAAACTATTTTTTTTCGTGCCCCTTTCCAAAAAAAAATCGAAAATTCAAAATTTCAGTTAGATTTACTTGTTTTTTTTTTTTAAAAGCAAAGCCCGCCGGGGTTCGCTAGTATTTTTTATGTAGTGTTTTATACTGACGTTTGAGTAGGAAAATCAAATTCCAAATATGCAGGTATATGTTAGAGTGATCATTTAACATTATACCACCAGCTTAAATCTCCTTGGAACCATAAAAGGAATGTGCCGGTATTAAGAAGTAGCAGAATTATAGGAGAGACTGACTATGGCGGAACAGAGGCAAATTAGATTTTTACCCCTGACAGAAAACATAAATTGATATCAACTGAAAACCCGAAACACATAATCCAGATCAGACATATTCCACACATGACAGAATCTGATCATCGCACAATTTTTATACCTTTCATGTACATGAAATTGTAAGATATAAACCCATCGAAATTTATACCGATCGTATCGTGTCGTGTCTGATGATGAAGTGAGTTGATCTAACCATGTCCGTCTGTCTGCAAACTTTTCCCTCAATTTTAGCGATATTTCAAACCAAACTTGGTTAGAAGATGGTTATGCTATAAGTCTAAACGATCCTTTGTCGGAACCGGTAAGATCGGATAACTATAACATATACAGTGGCGGACAAAAGTCTACATACACCGGAAAGTACTATCACTTTGCTGAAAAATTTAGGGCTACAGTTTTATAATAACTCATTTTTTAGTCACAGTTTTATAATAACTCATTTTTTAATCACATGTATTAAAACAAATCCATTCTTTAACATAAAATAAAACAATTACGGTGAAAAAACGCAAAAATATCCTTGGAAAAAGCTTACATACACCACGGGTTTACCAGCAGTTATGTGGATATGCTGTGTTGTTAGGCGGTTAGGTACACTTTTTCACTATTTTTTTTTTTAATTATGTTTTCTAATTTGCTTATATTGAATGTAGTTGTGATTTAAACACGTTAGCATCAACAATGGCTCCGCGAAAAGAAATATCCATCGACGTACGAGGCTTGGTTATTCAGCACAGAAAAATAAGAAATGGTATGGTGAATGAATGTAAAAAAATTTAAACTTAAGCCCACCAAAGGTACATACCCTTGTAAAAAACTATGAAAAAAAATGGATCCACCGGAAAAAAACCGCGTGTTGGCCGCCCGAAGAAACTAACTCAAACAGATATCAGATTTATTCTGATGAAGTGAATGATGATCCTAAAGTTACTGCTCCAAAATTAGCCGAAAACATCGCAAACTCATCAAAAAAGTGTGTCCATTTAAGAGTAACTCGAAGAGCTCTGAACGATAATGGCACAGTAGAACGACACGTAAAAAGTCTCTTATTTCTGAAAAAAAAAAACGTGAACTTCGCTTGGAGTTCCCTAAAGCACATTTAGACCAGGGAATGGATTTTTGGCAAAAAGTCTTGATTGCATACAAATCAAAGTTCAATATATTCGGCAGCGATGGAAGAGCAAATGTTTGAAGAAAAGACTACACTGCACTTAACTCCAAAAATATAGTACCAAGAGAGAAGCATGGTGGTGGCACCGTAATGGTTTGGGGAGCGGTTGTGGCATATGGAGTTGGAAAGCTTGTGTTATTGAGGGTAATATGGATCGGTTGAAATAAAGGGTGTTTTTTATAGAGGTATAGAACTTTAAGATGGCATTATTTTTCAAGATGACGACCGATTTAACAGCTGTCAAGTGATTTATTTCCAGTTTGGTTTGGCAATTCATCATGAATAGATTCACGCCTGTACAACGCTTGCAAATAGTGCAATTTTATTTCGAAAATAATGGTTCTGTGCGGAAAACGTATCGCGCACTACGTCCATTAGCGATGAAGCGCACTTCTGGTTGAATAGCTACGTCAACAAACAAAACTGCCGCATTCGGAGTGAAGGTAATCCTCAAGTGTATGTTGAAACACCGTTACATCCAGAAAAACTGACTGTTTGGTGCGCTTTATGGGCTGGTGGAATCATTGGGCCGTACTTTTTCAAAAACGATGGTAGCCTGAACGGTACAGTCAATGGTGAGCGGTATAGAGCCATGATTACTAACTTTTTCATTCCTGAATTGAATAACCATGATGTCCAGGATATGTGGTTTCAACAAGACGGCGCAACATGTCACACAGCTCGTGCCATAATAGATTTATTGAAAGACACGTCTGGTGACCGCCTAATTTCACGTTTTGGACTTGTGAATTGTCCTCCAAGATCTTGTGATTTAACACCGCTCGACTACTTTTTGTGGGGCTATGTAAAGTCGTTGGTCTATGCGTATAAGCCACAAACGCTTGACCATTTGGAAGACAACATTCGCCGTGTTATTGCCGATATTGGACGTCCAGATTGGACTACATCCGCGCCAGCCGTGGCGGTCATATGCCAGAAATCATATTTAAAATGTAATGCCACAAGATTATCTTTCGGATAAATAAAATTCATGTCAATCGAATAATCCATCGTTGTTTTATTGCAACTTAAAGTTCTATACCTCTATAAAAACACCCTTTATAAGTCATTGTTGGAAGCTAATCTGAAGCATTCGGTGGACAGTTGGGAGCTTGGCGCAGGCTGGATCTTTTCTACAGGATAACGATTCGAAGCACATGGTCCATATTGTTAAGGATTGGATTGGAAGATTTGAATGTTATTGAATATATCTGGGAGATTTTTGAGCGAAAAAGTCGAAAAAAATCAGATTTCCAGCTCAGCATTACTCAAAGAACGTCTTATTCAAGCTTGGGAGAGTATTACTCCCTCAGAATTGACAAATTTAGAAGCTTCGATGCCACGACGGCTTCAAGCTGTTATTGATGCGAACGGTGGACCAACTAAATACTTAAAATATCATGTTACTGATATTAACCAAAGTTTTTGCTCTAAAATAAGTTATGTAAGTACTGTATGTATTTTTTTGTCAATGTAGGACTTACTTTTTTTGTCATAGTTTTACTATTTTATGTTAAAAAATGAATGTTTGTTTTTTATGATAAGGGAAAAATTTGAAACAAACTGTACCGTTAAATTTTCCAATACACTTTTTGGATTTTTCAATTCAACGAAAACAGGGGATGTATGTAGACTTTTGTCAGCCACTGTACACGACCGATCTTTAATATTTGAAATTTTTGGTCATAAATCTGTTAAAAAGTACCTAAGAAAGTAAAAGTTGGTATACTACACATATGTAATGAATTGCGAATTTGATTCTAAAATGTACTCATATTATAAATTGCTTATTGGTAGTGAAAATCTTCAAAATCGAAGTACTATATCATACAGCTCCCATACAACCGATAAAATTCATTAATGCCTGGATCCGCATGTCAGTGTTAAGATCAAAACAGAGCTAATCAAATTATCATATGCATTATTGACACACTTCGAACTACACCAAATGAGTAATTCTGGGCTTGCTGCTATTAGACTTAGTGGTATATTAGTCAGCAGCAGAATCCGTCTTCGGTTTGAGGCTGTTAAAACAATGTAGCCAAAAACACATGCGTACCAAATGAAATCAAGCAATTTTAATAAACGAACGAAAGAGCGAATTAATACCTGTTACACTCCTGTTTGAATACTGGCACAACTAAGATTTGGATAATATAGTAGACTTAACTCCTGCTTATTCAGACCAACCCACCGTAGGTCCTGTTTGCAATGACTTTCAAGTCCACTAAAACCTACTCAACTAATACGCCTTTTTCTCTGGTATGAATCTGTCGACACTGCTTAGTATATGACCTTGACGACTTCGACTAACTTTGCCTTTGCCTTTTCCTAAATGGGGCTATCTAGCCCCACTGGCACAAAAATATGAAATGGAAATTTTAATTGAGAGTTGTTGGTGGTGTCCTTTCTTGAACTTGTGTCGAGCTATCTAATCATTGTTGTATAGGTAATGCACGACCAAGATAATTTCAAATTTACTGAAAGCTGTTTATAGGCTACGCTCTAGCAAATTTTCAAATCGGTGATCTATCCAAGATGGAAGACTTCAAGGTATATGACTTCATCAAAGAAGAGGCGAGGAAAATGTTGTATCAACACGGACCTAATTTGAGTTCAAGCGAAATTAGTGTCATTATATCGGCTTCGGTTCCTATCAAACCAATCTAATAAACTGAATACTGAAGAAGAGTTAAGTTCATTCTGCTAACGTCCAATGCATACAGTATACATGACTTTTTAAGTAAAGCTGCGTCAATGTCTTGTTGAAGTTATCCGCCTTACATCCATTTAACTCAGAAGTGGGGAAATCTTCTTTTGTCCATATTTGCTGATCTATGCTATGTTAGTGTGCCACTATTTTTATTGCATTGTTATTATGCTACTTCTCCTTTGTCAGCGAAATTTTGGCAATTGCAGAGTAATATTTTTGTTTTTGTTCCAAGTTCCTGCCATTGTTCTTGTAGTTAGTTGCAAACATGTTTTAGCTTTTTTTTGTACTAGTAATGGGATAGGTGAAATAAATCATAGGCTTAATAAGAGCTGAGTCGCTTACGAAACTGAGGATACATTGGTGTATAATATATATAAAAGCTTTAAAAAATTTAAATTGTTCAAATTTCATTGTAAGAAACTTATTATAAAATGTATTTACATTCCTCTGAAATTGTTCGAAAGGGATCTAGTATAGGGTCTTTTTTATAGAGGTATAGAACTTTAAGTTGGCATTACTTTTCAAGATGGCGGCCGATTGAACAGCTGTCAAGTGATTTATTCTCAGTTTGGTTTGGCAATTCATCATGAATAGACTCACGCCTGAACAACGCTTGCAAATAGTGCAATTTTATTTCGAAAATAATGGTTCTGTGCGGAAAACGTATCGCGCACTACATCCAATGATACGGACCAATGATTCCACCAGCCCATAAAGCGCACCAAACAGTCAGTTTTTCTGGATGTAACGGTGTTTACAACATACACTTGAATTACCTTCACTCCAAATGCGGCAGTTTTGTTTGTTGACGTAGCCATTCAACCAGAAGTGCGCTCATCGCTAAATATCGCTAAAATGGACGTAGTCATGATGAATTGCCAAGCGTCTCTGGGGATGCGAGTTATCAATACGAGTAAACGTGGTGCGAAAACGTTCCATGGTTAATCGAATTAACTGCTCTGATGGACGATTTTGTCGACGATAGAATGGACGTAGTGCGCGATACGTTTTCCGCACAGAACCATTATTTTCGAAATAAAATTGCACTATTTGCAAGCGTTGTTCAGGCGTGAGTCTATTCATGATCTTGAAAAGTAATGCCAACTTAAAGTTCTATACCTCTATAAAAAAACACGCTTTAGTTGTAACTGACATTCCAGAGGTCAGGGCCAAGTATCGAGCCCTGTGCTGCGCCTGTCGTAATTCTGAGGTTGCGGGTACCGTCTGTTGTATGGTATAGGAGAACTCTGTACTTTAGGTAGCTCCTTATAATTAAGTTGAGGTACTTGGGTATGTTGAACTTGTTCTCCAGAACTGCGATATTGTTCTTCCGTTGGACGCTCTTGAAGGAATTTCGAACATCTAACGTCGCCAATAGAACTATCTTCTTATTATTATGGCACCCTCGTTGAGCTAATTGCACACTTCTCGTGACGTTCTCAATGGCACCTGGTGTCGATTTCTTGGGTCTGAACCCATATTGTTTTGGTGATAGACCGCCAGCGCTAATTATGACTGCTTCTAATCTGGGTTTAATCATCCTTTCAAGTAGTTTCCCAGCGGTGTCCAGCATACAGAGCGGCCGATATGCTGATGGGCTGTCGGGGTTCCCCTTTCCCTTGCTAATCAATACGAGCGATTTTCCCTTCCAGATTTCTGGGAATACACCGGCTTTTAGACAAACATTGAACATGCAGTACTTTGGGGCGGCTGATGGCTATTACTTTTAGCACTTCAACAGGTATTCCGTCGGGGCCAGGCGATTTTTTGGGCTTCAGCTTGCTTGTTGCTGACTGCAGCTCTTCAATTGTAAAAGGCGGTATCTCTGTGGGAGCTCCTTCAACATTTAGTTCATCCACTGTTTCTTCGTGAGTCGGAAATAAAGCGTTTACGATTCGGTCCATTTTGAGGGCGCTCAGCTCTGGCGGAGGTGCTCTGCCACCTAGCTTTCCCATGACGACTTTGTACCCTAAACCACATGGATTCCTATTTATATCGTTGCGCAGCTCTTCCAGTTTTTCCTTTTTACTTTTAACAAATGCGAATTTAAGTTCTCTTTTCGCAGCGCAATATGTTTTCCTTTCTGCGGTTGCCTCTCTTATTCTCCTGGTTCTCGTATATACACGCCTAAGATGAAGGCAAGCTCTTCGCAATTGCGCTATATTCTCTGTCCACCAGTACGCAGCGCGTTTTGAGTTCATGTTTACTGATCTCGGCATCGCTTTATTGCATGCTCGGGTGATCGCGAGCATTGTAGTTTCAACTGTTTTTCTCACATTTCCAAGGTTATTCTCGCTGAATGTATGTTCATCAATTTCGGATATCAATGCGCTGGAGTTTAGTTTTGATACGTTCCATTTACGCGTAGTGCGATGTTTTTTGTATTGTGTTGATCGGTTTTGTAAATCTATTGTGAATGATATATATTGGTGGTCACTACCAGTGTAATCTTCAAGTACCTCCCAGTTTTTTACCATACCTGCTATACGCTCTGATGCTAATGTGATATCTGGTGTAGTTTCCAAGAGACCAAGTCGGGCAGCCATTTCGAGTATTCGTTTACCTCTGGAGTCAGTATTTGGCATTCCCCATTCGATTCCTTTCGAGTTCAGGTCTCCAGCAAATTACAAAGTTTCCTTCCATCTCTCGCGTTGCGTCTTCTATACTATCGAGCTTGGATTGGAAGTCATTAATGCTATCGCTAGGTGTTAAATAGCAGCTGATTATAGTAAAATTGTGGAATTTGGCCCAAACGTAGCTATTTCCGTTGCCTCTGGCAGTGCTGCAGAGCTTACTGCCGGTAGGAAGCCACATTGCGGCAGTTCCGCTGCTGTCGTTAAGCCATATTCCGTTCTCCTTCTTTTTATATTGTTCGCTTATAACGACCACGTCGTAGTGATTTTCAAAGGTCATTTGGGTCAGTAGTGCATCTGCGGTTTTACATCTATGCATATTCGCTTGTAGGGCTTTTATTTTGGCGGACGTCCTTTATATACCGCGCAATTCGTAGAGCCCGGTATGTGATGCGTCTGTTTAATCTTTGCGTCCGAACATAGGCAACATAGTAGCTGTCTGGTGAATTCTTTCAGCTTATGTCCTGGTTGGCCACACTTTATGCATAGTCCTTGAGCTTTCCTGTCTGGTCCCTTGCAGTCCCATGTTAAGTGGCCTGGCCCAAAGCATCGGAAGCATCTTTTAATGGTTTCCTTCAGTCGTAGCCTACAGTTAATCCAGCCGATTTTAATGCGTGGTGATTTTAACAATGCTTCTGCCATTTGGCTTGGTAAGGTTACGTAGGCTCTTACTTGTTCTCTGCTATTTGGTATCGAGATGTTGATTTTGGTATCAGTGACATATTCTCCGAGCGCACTGTTTATTCCGTCTTGTACTTCTTCCCTTGTCGTTAGGGAATCGAGGTCCTTATTTCTACTGTCAATTTAGGCTTTATATCTTTTACCGTGGCGGTGTTCAGCAGGGTTTTCTTAAGCATATCGCAGAAGCTTGAGTTAACGATTTGCCCTTTTTCCATTTCTAGTAATACCGCACCAGCCCGGGTTTTTCGGATATCCTTAATTTTTATGTCTGTCTCTTCTGGTTTTATCTTGCCCCGGATGTTTCTTAGGATTTCAGCGTAGCTTTTCCCCTCTGCTGGTTTGATAATCACTGCTTCGGATTGTCTTATTGTTTTACTCGGCGGTTTGTCTTTTCCGGTTGCCTTTGTCCATTCTTCTTTTCTTCTAGTGGGGTTGATTGTAGTTCCTGGTGCCTGCACGCTTTCACTTCGTTTCTTCTTTTTTGACAACACTGTTTGCCATTTTCCGTCATCTGCCTTGCGGGCTCTCACTACCGTTGGTGAGTCTACCGGGCTAGTAGCACGTCGTTTTGAAGTGGATTGCTCTGGTGTGCTCTCTGATATGGGAACATCGTGTGGTTTGGCCAAGGAAATACATCTTGACTCTTTTTCGGTCATTTTCCAATTCATGCGGTAACTTTTAATTATGTCAAACAGCTCATCCAGCTGCGACGCACCGTTTTTAACATCGATACTAACATTTTTTTGTTTCGACATTGCTTGCTTCATTTTCTGCACTATCCTGCTGCATTTCTCTAGGGCTTCTTCCTCTGCAAGTCTCATCTTCCTTATGAGTTCCTGGTTTGGAGAGTTTTGGGAAAGCTGCGGTGGCGCCGGGTCATTGGAGTTTCAACGCCTATTGTTGTATTCTTCCGGGTTGGTTCTGTTACTGCTGTGTTGGTTTGATTTGAGCCGTTTTGCTCTTGTGGGATATGCGCCCTTTCACTTGGTTGCAATACTGACGTAAGTGGTTTCGGTGTCATATCCAGTACCGGAGACCACAGTATTCTGCTGCTTCTACGGAAAATGTTGCAATGGTCTTCAATTTCCTTGTTAG
This sequence comes from Neoceratitis asiatica, assembly GCA_030068015.2. Taxonomy (NCBI): domain Eukaryota; kingdom Metazoa; phylum Arthropoda; class Insecta; order Diptera; family Tephritidae; genus Neoceratitis; species Neoceratitis asiatica. The sequence goes on from CM061528.1 coordinate 70,017,221, forward strand.
ATTGTGATTGCTCTTGTTGTTTGTTTTCTAATTGTTTGTTTGTAGGTGAATTCATAACTTTATGGGTCTCCGCTCCAAGCCGCTATCTCCGCACGTTGTACAGTCGCCCTGTCAAAGGGCCCGATGTTCTCTACCCATATGGTAGGTCCTCCCGAGGGTTGACACAATTCCTTATGGGAGATTGTGTACAGAGCCAGCCAGGCGCAATATCAGGAGCTCCATCTCAACTGAACCTGTACGGCCAACTTAATGACGGCGTCCTTTGAACGTACTTGAAGACCTGCCAGGGTTTTAACGAGACGGAGGCAACTGCGATATTAGCCTGCCAGCCATTTCAGCAAGGTGTCACCCTTCTTTACTAAAGTGGCAGAATACCGCTCTTACCAGCCCGTAAGCAAACTAATTCATATTTATTTTTTCCAGTATATCATAATCAGGATCTTACTGGTCTCAATCCTCATGGGCGCGAGCCCAGGGTTTGTCTTCTGCACGCATTCGTGTGAATACATACAAGTGGGGATTTCTGTTTCTCGATGTAGCGTCCCTCGTCGCTCTGTTGCCTCCCTCTAGTGGGTAGGTATTCCCTCGAGGCAGCCCCTTGGGGTCTGTGGATGCTTATTTTGAGGCGGCATCTATTCACCTCGTCACCGGAGACTCATAGGATGCTTCAGGCCTTTTAAGCCGAACCCTCCTCTCCTGTCGCTATTGGTCAGCGGCTGCTTATTGCGTATTCACAGCTAGCCTAAATGTTTAGGCAATTTACAGCCCACCAAGCTGTAGCCATAGGCGGCCTGAGCTCAGCCAAAATAGTAATCACATAGTAATCATGCACCATCTTCACTCCATCACTTTAAAGTTTAGTTACTTTTAACAAGTACATACATAAGTATTACATACGTTTTAGTTGCAGATAAGGAGCACAAGGGATTGTTGCAGAGAGAGCAAATTAAAACGAATCATTAAAACGTAACAAATTCACAAATAAATAAACAAAGTAAAACACGAATACTATCAAATTGCCTGACTCACTGTTGGTTTGAGTCCATATTTTTACCATTTTGTCACACCTCGAAATTTCCTTTCAGTGTCACTGCATTATATATGCTTATTTTTTTGCACTTTCGAATTGAATAAGCTGCCGGCATGCATTTGACAGCATTTCAGCCGCTGACAGGATGTTTATTACCCAGGTACGTCTTGTCGATCAGCTAGGAATATGAAATAAAATGAAATAAAATAAACTGAAATATAATAAAATAAAATAAAATAAAATAATATAAAAAATATATAAAAAAATAAAGAAATAGAGAAATAAAAATTTAAAAAATAAAAAAAAATTAAAATAAAGTATATAAAAACAATATAAAAAAAAAAAAAAGTTAATAAAATAAAATAAAGTAAGATATATATCCAAAAAAATTTTAATGAAACCAAATAAAATCAAGTCAGAAATAAATAAAATGTATAACATAAACTGAAATATTATAATATTAATTAAAATATACCAAACTAAAAACATAATAAAATATTACAATATGGAGAAAACTGAATTAAATTTTGAAATTTAATTAAATAAAAATAATATTAAATTAAATACAAAAAATAAAATAAATAGATAATATTAAAATATAATTAATTTAATTAAAATAAACTAAAATAGAATTAATTATAAAAATATAAAAATATAAGTAAACAAATTATAAAATAAATTAAATAAAAATAAAAATGAAGTGAAATACTAAATATAAATAATGAAATAATTGAAATGAATGAAATTTTACTTTAGAGTCTTAAGCTAAGAAATTCTAGATTGGAGTAATATAATTTAAGTTTTTGCAAATTGCTAAGCTTTAGAATTAGTAAATTAAAATCTGTCAGAATCTTTACACCAAGCTATGCACTCAAGTGGTTTCAGGTATAGGAACAGTAGAATATAGCATTTAAAATTGATCCTTAGTACATGGGATTTGAACGGCTTCCATAAATTTTTATAAAATGTTAAAAGAACAGTCTAGAGAAATTGTAATTCCTTTCTTCTCCTACAATCTTATTGTCTATATACAAATTTATGTAGATTTACCTACAACATTGTGCAAATGGAGAGCGGAATACATGTTTTGCCCGCATGTGTGAACGGCACGATGATGACGTTGACAATGATGAGGAAGAGGTTAAGGCGAATCTAACATCGCAACGCGAAAAGCTGCTGGTGCCATTTTACTATCATCTAGAAAACCTAATATTTCTGTCTCCACTTGATCTAGGATTTTTTGAAAGCCTACCTGCTTAATATGCATGCAACCAATGCGCTCTCATTTACCTCACAACGTCATCCACTATTCCTGTTTTCACTGTTTTGTAAGTAAACATTTGAAAGCGTAATAAATCAGGAACTTTACCGCTCTACACCTTGGTATTATTGTTCACCAACCGAAGTTAGATTGGGCATGAGATTGACCGCAGCTGATCTTTTAGGCAACTCAATAAAATATTAAGAGTTAATTATAAAAGCATGTGTACAGACGAACATGTTTCTTCAATACAGTTAACCTTCAAGATTTAATATTTTTAAGAATCAAAATAATGATTTCATCAATCAAATTTTATTAAAATAAAACCATATATATGTTTCTTTTCTGGTAGAGGAACAGGGACCAATATATTCCAATAAATAATCTTTTTTTATTTACTTAAAATTTGGCAAAATAGTTATTATATGACATTAAAAAAATGTGCAAAATATTTCTTTTCGCAAAGTTAAACAAATATATAAATTTTTATTTGTTTAACTTTTCGGAAAAAAGTATATATTGTTACGATCTTGCTGATTAACCTCGATGATTTCCTTAATCGTTCGGGTACGACCTCTGGATTGTTAAGTAAAATCGCCAACTTAATTTGCAGTCTCTTTATTTATAAAGACTTAATTAATGTGCTTTTAATTATTCGGTAATTCACAATTCAATTACAATTTACGTTACTATTTACAATCACTTGTATACAACTTTCACAATGTACTGTTTTTATTACTTTACTGTAATGTAATCTCCACGAGTTTAATTCACAACTGATTGCTCTTGCAGTCGAATGTCGTCCTTATATACTTGTTTGCTGCTTGAAAAACGAAACCTCTCGCTCGATAAACCTCTCGCTTACAATAAACCTCTCGCTTACGATAATCGTCGTTTACGATAATCGCTTCGTTTATGCTCTAGAACGTGCCAGTTGTCGGCTCCTCTCTTTCATCTGTCATTCGCTTCGCATTTTCGCCACACTGCCCTCCACCTAAGTCTGATCGTCCCGATCAGACACATTCGCTGTTCCAAACGCAGCAAGCCTCTCTAGGTGGACCACTTTCATCTTGTTTCTCGGCCTCCCCACAGTTTGTATTCGATACATTACGTCGTTTAGTCGTTTGATTATCTTGTATGGACCTTCCCAATTGCATTGAAGTTTTGGGGACAAACCTCTCTTTCGTTGTGGATTGTACAGCAACACCAAATCTCCATTTTGGAAGCCTTCGAAGTTCATCGCCTTGTCATACCGAGCCTTCATTTTGTCACTCATAATTTGAGTTCGCTGCCTCACAAGAGCATGTATCTCCCTTAACTCTTCCTCGAGAACAGTATACGCTTCCTTCCCAATTCTTCTCGCATCACCAGTTATTCCAAATTTTAAATCGCTGGGCAACCGAAGTTCACTACCAAACAGTATCCTGGCAGGTGTTTGACCTGTTGTTTCATGCACTGCGGACCGATATCCCATCAGGAAAAGCGGTATGTGTACATCCCAATCATCTTGATTCTTGTCCACTACTTTCCGCAAGTGCTCTTCCAGGGTCCGATTGAATCGCTCCACCATGCCATCTGATTAAGGATGCAGGGCTGTCGTTCGGGTTTTGCGAATACCAATTATCTGGCACATCTCCTGGAACACCGCCGATTCAAAGTTTCTTCCTTGGTCTGACTGCAATTCTATAGGTGCACCGTATCTGGTAACTCAATTGTGAGTGAATGCATCCGCAACTGTTTTCGCTTCCTGGTTTGGAATTGGGTAGACCTCAGGCCATTTACTAAAGTAGTCCATAACCACAAGAACGTATTTGTTTCCTTGTCTGCTCATAGGGAATGGACCGGCCACATCCATGGCAACCCGCTCAAATGATGCACCTGTGTTATACTGCTTCATCTGCCCATGACTTCGTGACTTTGGCCCTTTAGCTGCAATGCACTCCGTGCAATTAGCAATCCACTCAGCGACCGATTGACGACAGCCAACCCAATAGAACCGCTGCTTGATATTCTCCAGCGTTTTTGTAATGCCTAGGTGCCTTCCACTAGGACCATTATGGAATTCCTTAAGAACATCCGGAATTCTTAACCTCGGAACTACTATAAGCTTCCGAGAGCACTGGCCATCTTCACTTTCCCATACTCTATGCAAACAGCCAGATATCAATTCTAAACTGTTCCATTGTGCCCAGTATGCTTTCGCGATGGGACTTTCCGCTGCCATTTGTTCTTTACTTGGCCGTCTGTTCACCTCCAATCCGTGCATTACCAATTCCAAGTCCGGATCTTCTTGCTGACATTTCCTTAAGTGACTTGCCTCCCACTCTTCTGCTGATGTAACTGTCATTAGCCGGACGTCTATTATGTCTTCCTTACCCTCGGCTTTTGAGCAGTGCTTACATTCCAAACTACATGGTCTACGGGACATAGCGTCAGCATTTCCGTGCGTATTACCCTTGCGGTGCTCGATGGTGAAGTCATAACTTTGCAGCCTCTCAATCCACCGTGCAAGCTGCCCTTCGGGATTCTTGAACTGTAGTAGCCACTTCAGCGCTGCATGATCCGTTCTAACGCGGAAATGTTGACCATACAGATATTTGTGGAAGTGTTTAATGCAATCCACCAACGCTAATAGTTCTCTCCGCGTTACGCAGTAGTTCCGCTCTGGTTTCCCAATAGACCGGCTATAGTATGCAACTATCTTCTCCTGCCCATCAATCACTTGCAAAAGTACCCCTCCTATGCCATAACCACTAGCATCTGTGTCCAGAATAAATGTTGCACCTGGAACCGGGTACGCTAGCGTAGGTGCAGTGCATAGTCGTCCTTTTAAAACTTGGAAAGCATCCTCTTGTTCAGTTTTCCACTCGAAAGATTTATTTTTCCTTATGAGCTACGCTGGCGAAATTCGGAACAAAGCGCCGATAGTAAGTACATAGCCCAAAGAAACTTCTTAATTCATGCAAATTTCTGGGTCTCGGCCAATCCTTCACTGCTTCTATTTTTTCCTTCGCAGTACATACGCCCTTCGTGGTTAATTCACCTCCTTCTTGAATAACGAGCACTTCTTAGGGCTTAGTTTAAGACCAGCGCCAGCTATTCTCTGGAAAACTTCTTCCAAATTACTCAGATGTTCGTCGAAGCTCTTTCCCAATACGATTATGTCATCCAGATACACCAAACAGGTCTTCCAGTGTAGTCCTTTGAGCACATGGTCCATTAATCTTTCAAAAGTGGCAGGAGTGTTGCATAACCCAAATGGCATTACCGTAAATTGCCATAGACCGTTGCCGGCACTAAACGCTGTCTTCTCTTTATCTTCTTCACTCACTTCTACTTGCCAATACCCACTCTTAAGGTCAAGTGTTGAGAACCATTCTGTGCCAGTTAACGAGTCTAGTGTAGCATCGATCCTGGGCAAAGGATAGCTGTCTTTCTTTGTAACATCACTTAATCTCCGGTAGTCCACGCAGAACCGCAACTGGCCATCTTTCTTCTTCACGAGTACCACCGGAGAGCTCCATGGACTTGCCGATGGTTCGATAACATCGCTTTCGCTCATTTCTCTAATTATTTGGCCAACAGCGTCACGTTTGGCTAGTGGAACGCTTCGAGGAGCTTGACGAATTGGTCTTTCGTCACCAGTATCAATGCAATGCTTCACTACGTTGGTCCTGCCTGGTTTGTTGCCATCCTTGTCGAATATGTTGGAGTATTTACGGATCATCTGACTGGCCTTGTGCTTGTACTTGTCTTCCAACCCTTGCGTCCATGCATTGATATCTTCCTCCATCTCCTTGCTGCCAATAGAGTCGATTCCAGGAGAATCATTGCTGCTAATAATGGCTTCTACCTCTTGACATTGCCCTAATACAGTTCCACTAGGAATTTTTACTGATGATCTGAAGTCATTTAATACTCTCACTGGGATGCGTCCATTCTCTCGTGTCTTAGCCAGGGTTTTTCCAATAAGTAAGTCCAGTGTAGAATTTTGTGCTGCTTCGACAACCCACAATTTGTTTGTCCCACAATCTCCATTAATTTTCGCCCAAACAACTGCTTCTGACTTTGGTGGAATCAGTTCACTGCCTTCTAAGACCACTTGTTTGCTGCTGTATGTGGAATCGTAGCCCATGCTTAGTGGCACTTCCATGTACTTATACTCCATAACCTTGTTATTCAAGTCGATCTTGATACCTTGCTCCATCAAGAAGTCCACTCCTATGATTACCTCATCTACGATCTGCGCGACTATAAAGCTGTGTAACACCGTCACATTCCCTATTGAGGCCTCACATGTTGCTTCTCCCACCACTTGTGTGTCCTCACCAGTCGCCGTTTTCAATATTGCTCCAGGTAATGGTCTCACTTCTTTAGCGATCAGGTCAGTTCGAATGATGGAGTGTGATGCGCCCGTATCCACTGTTAATTTTCGCGCTCGTCTATCTACATGTCCACCAATAGTAATGTTGCTCGTTTTCCTACCAATTTGCGAGACGGAGATTATGGGGCATTCAATTGCAGGAGCCAGTTTACGTCCTTTTAGACTGGCTGGTTTTAGTTTAACGACTGAGAAGTTGATGGTTTATCTTCGTCAGCCTTCCGTTTTCGCTGTCCTTCCTGTATGCTGGAACCCGTTTTGCATTCGCGTGCGAAGTAACCAGGCTTTCCACATTTAAAGCATTTCCCAGCCTGATTCTTGCCACCAGAACGATTCATTCCTTCTAACGACTTCAGAGTTCTCAATATTTCGGTCATCACATCTGCTGTTTCAACCACCACTTTATTGACTTTGTATGCTGGTCTGCTTATGAGTGCCGCCGTTTCACGTGTTTGAGCATACGCCACTGTTTCAGCGAATATTATCTTTGGATTCGCATATGTCTTCCGCTTGGTATAAACGTCTTTTATGCCGCTGATGAATTTTTGTATTTTCACCCGTTCGAGATGCTCACCTGATGCGTCTCCGATGGCTAAATGAGCCAATCTCTCAATTTCCGAGGCATATTCCTGTAGAGATTCGTTGGGTTTTTGGTCGCGCTTTTCTAACTCCTTCTGGTAAATTTGTCTTCTGTGTTCGCTACCATAGCGTCTTTCCAGGGCTCGCATCAATCCGTCATAATCATTTCTCTCATAATCAGGTACAGTTTGTAAAAGTTCTGCTGCAGGTCCTTCCAAAGCAACGAATAGTGCAGCAGATTTTTCCTCCATGCTCCATTTATTGGTTTCAGCCGTCTTCTCAAACTGGAACTTGAAGACTTGGAAGGGAATTTTTCCGTCAAACGATGGAGTTTTTACCATGGGAGCGTTCACTGAAGTGGTTGGACGATTTAACTGCAAATCCCGGAAACGACCTTCCAATGTGTTGACTTTGGCTTCAATTAATTCTTCTATTTTTTCTTGCCGACCGTGCAATTCGTTGACTTTGCTCTCAGTTAGATCCGGTCTTTCCTTAAGTTCTGCATTGTCTTTCTCCAGATTTTGCTGTATTTGCGCGATTGTTCCTTCTAATCCATCAAACTTTGCATCCATCTTTTCTGATATCTTGACATTCATTGCAGAATTACGGGCATCCTGTGCATCCATCTTTTGTGATATGCTGGCATCGATTGCAGATATATTTTGTGAATTACGGGCATCCTGTGCATCCAGCTTTTGTGAGATTGCAGTCAATAACATGTTCATGTCAATACCCGCAGATGAGCTAGGGGCCTTTTCTTGAATCTTACTTGATGGCTGCTCTAACTCCTTCGCAGAATCACTAGCCTCTTCCTTGTCAACATCCTTCAAGGATACATCTTCATCCTCGCGGCGGAATTCGTACTGGTTCAAGTCGATGCCTTCGGCTTCCATTGATTCTCGCAGTCTCGATTGCAGCTCTGCCTTATTTCCTGTTGTAGACAATCCTCGCTTGGCCAACTCCTTCTTGAGAAGAGGTATCGTCAAATCCTGAATCTTCACCATTTTTCAGTTATTATCCTCTGGAATTTATTTAACAATCCCACTTCTGACACCAATTGTTACGATCTTGCTGATTAACCTCGATGATTTCCTTAATCTTTCGGGTACGACCTCTGGATTGTTAAATAAAATCGCCAACTTAATTTGCAGACTCTTTATTTATAAAGACTTAATTAATGTGCTTTTAATTATTCGGTAATTCACAATTCAATTACAATTTACGTTACTATTTACAATCACTTGTATACAACTTTCACAATGTACTGTTTTTATTACTTTACTGTAATGTAATCTCCACGAGTTTAATTCACAACTGATTGCTCTTGCAGTCGAATGTCGTCCTTATATACTTGTTTGCTGCTTGAAAAACGAAACCCCTGGAATAATCGTGTCGTTTACGATAAACCTCTCGCTTACGATAAACCTCTCGCTTACGATAATCGTCGTTTACGATAATCGCTTCGTTTACGATAATCGTCGTTTACGATAATCGCCTCGTTAAGCTCTAGAACGTGCCAGTTGTCGGCTCCTCTCTTTCATCTGTCATTCGCTTCGCATTTTCGCCACAATTTATAAATATTTATATATATAAATATAAATCGAACCCAGGGCTTCCTTGTAGTACGTAATGCTAACCACTCGGCTATTGCGACCGTATAAAAATATATAAATAATAACTTCATAACCCTGCGTTTTACTACTTTAACAAAATATGGCATGTGTTTATATCTTTAATGAACATGAAATGGTTATTAACTTTGGCCGGAACTATGTTAAGCCATGTTCGTCTTTCCGTCTGTCCATCTGTTGAACGCAAACTAGTCCCTCAGTTTTTGAGATACTTCAATCAAAAATGATACGCCGATGCTTTTACAATCCTACGATCTTTTGCCGGAGCCGGAAGCTTCGGTAAAATATAACATTTAAAACCCCGATTTTCCAAATTTGATATTCTGGTTATAAATCCATCAAAAAGCGTCTAAATCGTGAAATGTGATATTCTACACCCACAAATTCCAATAAATATTCGTAGGGAAAATCATCATATATGCGAATTAATATTTAGTGTTAAAATCTAATACGATAAATTATATGTTCCTGATATTTATAAAGTATTCGGCATGGCCAAAAACAATAATTTTATTGATTTTATTCAATTTAGTATTAATATTAAATATAACTAGATCGCTCGTGCGTTATTGTAAAGTTAGTTAGAGCGTATTCTGCTCGATTGTTAAAATTCATTACTTTTGTTTAATTTATCCTGTGATTCCCTTTCATTTCACCTAATCACACCTTACAACAACACTTCTTCAAAGAGTAAGATTTGCATTTACAGCTTTTCGAAAATCAGCATTTAATAATCCATGCGCTCATTAAGTTATTTGCTTCAATCATATATACCAGTACCTCTCACACAAGCAGATCTCTATTGAAGCAATGAATTTTTCACGTAGGTGAACACATGTAGCAGCACGAAAAATACAAAATCATGCAGAAAAGTTTCTTCAAATAAATGTACATATGTATTTCAAGTGTCGGCTGATGATTGCGTTATGAAAATGTGATGACATTCTCTCAAGCCCACGCAAAAGAGGTAACAGTTTTATGGTTTTTAAGTTGATTAAATTTGATGTTATTTATGTGAAAAGGAATTTAACTAAAGTGGAGAATGGTCAAACTGTTACCAATACCATTGCAATGCTCAATGTATATGAAATTTTTTTTCAATTTTTTCGTTAATTTTTAATTGAACTAAATATTAGCAAGATTGATATACCGTTGTTTGTTGTATATTTAAATAGATAAATATAAAAAATTCATGTTTTGTTTATTTTTATATGTTTATTGATGTATGAATTATTGATTTCATGAATATATATTGTCAGCATATCTCGTGATATAGTTATTTATGTATATGTGTTAGTTGTTGAGTTCATAAATACAGCTTTAAATAACTTAGTAAAAAAGGATGAATACAAGCAAAAGCAAACAAGTTTTTAACGCCCATTTGTAAAATTTAGTATGGAAAATTTTATCTGACCATATACAGGACACGACTAGCGCCCGAGCAGATCTCATTTTAACCGTATAGCTATTATCTTCTTTATGCGCTGTTAAAATATTCCGATTATAGAAAGAAAATTTTCGCAGGCTTATTTGACTTATTTGTTACCTAACCGAATCGAAGAATTTTTCTCATTAAACAATCAATCTATATTGTTTTTGAAAAGCAGCAATACTTTTTTTCTAGAGTTGCATTAATGTTTTTTCTCGAGATGAACACAAAAAGAAAGTTGGAAGTTTCTCGAGGTCAATATCTAGTGCGGTGAGGTTAGGCTATAAAGGGATATCTACTTAGCTTCACTTTAATCATTGTGATGCGACTTTTACGGCCGTATGAGATCTTAATAAATAGTTATATGTACATTGACACCTACCTTAGAACTCATATATGCATACATTAATCGTTAACAAAACAAGATAGAAGAATTCCCCTTACTTCTATTCGGTCACACCTCTGTAAAATGACCTTATGGTCACAGGGAGTCAATGTGACCCTAGATTCAAAGAATGGCGTTTTCTTTGCATTTTAAAATTGTACTAAAAAGATACAGAGGCATTTTTTAAGATCCCCTAAAAGAGAATAGTTTTTTGAGTAGAAATGCTCGAAAAGTAAATGGCTTCTATATCGAATAAAAATTCATTATAAATGCAAGAAGAAATATAATAATAATAATAATAATAGAATAATTTTTTTTAACATTTTCCCTCGCACTCAACGTATGCAGACGTACGCTCGGTGTTAATCGCACATTGGGCGTTAACAAGATGGACAAACGTTTGTTTTTGTATCCTGATTAATATTGTCTCTCTGCAATAGGAGGTGAATTTTAGTCAAGACCATCTTGATTCCGCACCGAATATTCATTCGCATACTCGCCGTATTAAGCCTCATTTTCTGTTGTTGACGTACTAATTCCAATGATACGGTTATCAGTTTTTGACATAGAAGAAGAATTCGTGTGTTGACCGCAGCCTGATCTAGCCTCCCATAGAATGCCCGCATTGGCCAACGAAGCGGCCTCCTTGAAGTGTTAAAAGAATGGCACAATTTGTCAAAACAATCTGTACCACCTTCGTTGCATTGCATTTCAGAAGCTGCATCGCCGGTTTCCGCGGATTCATTTTCCTCTAGCAATAAATCCCGCACGCGTCTTGAACGTAGGTTATATGCCATCTACAAGCAAGCTTCAATAAACGTATAACTGCTGCATAAAAAGAAATTAGCTAAGAATCTTATACTTACGTTGCAAACGATTAATTTTCATCGATATAACCACACACAAAAAAATTAAAAATTATTATTCGAAACTACACTTAAGTCTCAAGGGGTCAACGGGACCCCACGTCTGTTCACTGTCCGAAGTTTTGGTTGGATTTGCTATAAATAACAATTTGTTTGCCCGTTAAAAAAAATTCTTGTCCGGTCAGTACAAGATCTTTGTTCAATAATAAAGCAAATAAATGTCCGCGTCCACGCAAGAGAGAGACCGCCTATGGGTGGGTTATTTGTTCTAAATATTGCACTTAAAACTTGGTGCATTAAAATGTCTGCTCAAGAGAGGCATCCGTTTAATAGAGGTGTCCGTTAGGAGAGGTTTCTCAGTAAATATATATATAATTGGCGCTTTGTAACCGCTGAAGCGTTTTCCGGTCGCGCTCCTCCTACAATTTCTTCTATGCGTCCTGATGTTTTCCCATTTATAGTTGATGAAGATTTGAAAACCTCAGTTTTTCAACACTACATTCTCAGAAATGCAGAACAGCAAGAAAAAAATACTGAAAAAATTTCATGAATCTCATATTATCAGGTTCTTATTATAAATACTGACTGTCTGCATGGGTAAACAGCCGACAGTATTCAGTCAAAAAAAAAAAGTGACTTAAAAAGTGCAAGAAAATTCTCGGATTTTCCGCGATCCACTCTTTAGTAGAAGGACTTTTCGTACATGGACGCTATAGAAAAGATGTCAAGTTTTTTGACTGGCCTTGAGTGACACCCTCTGCGGGAAGTGAATTAAATGATTTAAGAACAGTAGGACTTGCGGTTTTCTGAACAAACTTGACGAAGCGGAACTAAGTCGATGATTCTTAAATTGCTATAAATAAATAGTATAACTTTTGAGAATTATTTCTCTACAAACTGTTAAAGCCATTATCGAGCCTGGAGTTAATGCTAGTTATGATGCTGTTTTGAACATAGACAAAATTATATACATCTCCGAAGAAATTTAAAAATAGTAACGAGCGTACCAAGAGGAAAATGTGCTTATTATACTATTTCGGCTTAAGCTTGCTGATTAAAGCATCTATACGATAGGGAATCATCGGGCCTAGCTCAAATTAAATATCAAACTAAACATTTTAAATTTATCTGTCAAGATCGAACAATAATTTGATTTAAGGGAGTAAATTAAAACGAAGAGATATTCCATACAATATAACAACAATAAAATTTCTCATCAATATATTTCTGAAATTTTTTCATCTAGAAGAACTAGTTATGCGTACATAATTTGCAGGTTCAAATGTTAAGGAGAAAATAAATAGTTTAAATTATTTAAATGATAAATTTCTTACCATTTTAGAACCGCATATCCTACAGTTTCCTGTTATAGCGACGAGTATTTGACAAGTCACTCTCCAAATCCATATCAACAAACCATAAGGCATATATATCCGCGAGTAATTCAACCAAACCAAAAAAGCAATCGAACTTCAAGTGTTTGTAACTGTCATCGTGTAGTCAGTCAGTGTGGCATGAATCCATGTATTAATGCCAGAAGAAGCAACTAATCTGCAATATAAAGGATGTTTTTTATAGAGGTATAGTACTTTAAGTTGCAATAAAACAACGATGGATTATTCGATTGGCATGAATTTTATTTATCCGAAAGATAATCTTGTGGCATTACATTTTAAATATGATTTCTGGCATGCCACCGCCACGGTTGGCGCGGATGTAGTCCACTCTGGACGTCCAATTTTCGAGGACTTTTTCCAACATTTGTGGCCGTATATAGGCAATAACACGGGGAATGTTGTCTTCTAAATGGTCAAGCGTTTGTGGCTTATCCGCATAGACCAATGACTTTGCATAGCCCCACAGAAAGTAGTCTAGCGGTGTTAAATCACAAGATCTTGGAGGCCAATTCACAGGTCCAAAAGGTGAAATTAGGCGGTCACCAAACGTGTCTTTCAATAAATCTATTGTGGCACGAGCTGTGTGACATGTTGCGCCGTCTTGTTGAAACCACATCTCCTGGACATCATGGTTATTCAATTCAGGAATGAAAAAGTTAGTAATCATGTCTCTATACCGATCACCATTGACTGTAACGTTCTGGCCACCATCGTTTTTGAAAAAGTACGGACCAATGATTCCACCAGCCCATAAAGCGCACCAAACAGTCAGTTTTCATGGATGTAACGGTGTTTCAACATACACTTGAGGATTACCTTCACTCCAAATGCGGCAGATTTGTTTGTTGACGTAGCCATTCAACCAGAAGTGCGCTTCATCGCTAAACAAAATTCGCTTATGAAAATCGGGAACAACGGTAATCTCGTTTTGGGCCCATTCGACGAATCTACGCCTTACTTGATCATCGTTTGGCTTCAATTCTTGCACGAGTTGGATTTTGTAAGCACGCAAACCAAGATCCTTACGCAAAATCTTCCATAAAGTGGATGGACACAGATCCAATTCCTGTGCTCGATGACGGATGGACTCATTCGGGTCTTCCTCAATGCTACGCTCTGCAGCAGCAATAGCTTCTTCTGTACACACCGTACGGCGTCTCTGGGGATGCGAGTTATCAATAAGAGTAAACGTGGTGCGAAAACGTTCCATGGTTTATCGGATTAACTGCTCTGATGGACGATTTTGTCGACGATAAAGTGGACGTAGTGCGCGATACGTTTTCCGCACAGAACCATTATTTTCGAAATAAAATTGCACTATTTGTAAGCGTTGTTCAGGCGTGAGTCTATTCATGATGAATTGCCAAACCAAACTGAGAATAAATCACTTGAAAGCTGTTAAATCGGTCGCCATCTTGAAAAGTAATGCCAACTTAAAGTTCTACACCTCTGTAAAAAACACCCTTTATAACACAAAATATGAGCATCATATTTACATTTTTGTGGCGGCATTTTAAGTTTTTATAAGCTTCTAAGAACCCTGGATTGTTGTTTGTTACTCGAGTGTCATCTAGGGGTATTGTCTAAACCTCAACACACGGAAAATTATAAAAAAAAGAATTTAAAAGAAAGAAAGCGAAGATTTTTTATAGAGTAGTGTAATTATTAGATATTTTCCTGATTTTATTTGACTCCATTTGTATTTATTGGGGTATGAGAATTTGATAACTACAAATTTAAAAATAAATTATCGCTTTTAACATATTCTATCCAAAAAAATTATCATGAATTTAATTTGGAAAACTTTTGACTCTTTGCTCTTCGCAGCTGAAAATTAGTTTCCATACTAGGAACATAAAATTAGAAGTAAACTGTTTTAACAGAACAAACATTAAATGTTAGCTTATTTTTAATATTAAACTCATAAGTTAAAAAAGTCAAGTAGAAACAAAAAAGAAGTTGGTCGACCATGAACTTCAAACTTATTGTATTATATTTAAGGCGTTAGGTGGGTTTCGGAGGTTAAAAAAGGAATTTTCACTATTTTTTATATATATACAATCATATATTTTATTCAATCAATTTACCATATCAAAGATACATATTTAAACAGTATTTTGTGAAATTTTTATCCAAAAATTCCGAAAACTCTGCCGTTGCTACTCCAACTCCCTTGGTGTCTCAAAAGAAAATGCTCTCGCTATGTACAGCATAACTCATTATTGGTTCATCTAAAACCACAAATATTTCGTTAGTACATGGATAAATCTCGTCATTAGAGGAAGGTAAAAACAAAAAGTAAAAGTTTGAATATTTGACAGACTTTGAACAAAAAAAAACACATTTTTTGATCAAATTTTCGCCATGCATTGGCTCGAAAAAATTTGTTGTAACAAAAAAAAAATCCTTTGTTTAATGACTAGATAATGTTATTGCAAAGATATGTGCCAAATTTGAACAAAATCGCTTTATAACTTTTCGAGAAATCGTGTCGGTCGACTTAAAAAAATAGAGTTTTGAGATAAACGCGTTTAAAGTTTCAAAGTGACACAGACATGGCCTGATTGGCGGACTTCCAAAGGGTCTCTCTCTTAGAATTTTACTCCGATCAAAATTTTAGGAAAATATTTTAAACATATTTTACTTTAATAAGACAAAAAAAAACTCGATTTTTTTAATTTTCAAGCCCACTTATCCCTTAAGGATTAAATATTATTTCTATCTGTAAAATCGGTGTTACTGTTCACAAAGATTTCTGATATCAATGATTTCTAGTTTCAATGCTTAGTTGTGCATACATGCGTAGAATACCAAAATTCACGCTCTTAGATATATTTTAACGGGTTTTTTGTCCAAAACCTTATATCTGAAAAAATCAGGTGTACGACGTAATAAATATATGCAACACGTCATTTGTATATAAACAACAACAAGCTGATACTTTTAGTGTTATAAAACTAGTATTGGAGTGAGACCATACCTTGAGATTTACGCATCCAACCATTTCCCAATATATGCATATATTGGCTGGCTTTACAAATGCTCAAATCGTCGCTAACAACAAAAACTGATACATACACTGTTTGTGTGATATGACCGCTGAACTATGGACGGACAATGTTAAGTGCGCACTACGAACGGATGGTTGATTGCTATTACATTGGGATGGATAAAGTGGGAGGACTGCAGCTTGGATTGCGCATTACTGAGCAAAAAGGCAATTGGAAAACAAATATGGTAATATATTTTCTGCTGCATGCGTCAACACGAAGAATTGAAACGCACAGCCAAACAGGCGAACAACCTGCTTCATGGGAACATTTACTTATCGGAACTGAATAGAAGCTTTAAATTATTGACTTCTTAATTATTTGCATCGCTTCTACGAGCATTTACCGTGTACGGTCAGTTTTTGTTTCGAATGTCAACCATGTTTGTGACAACGTCATTTTATGCATCCGTTAGCCAGTCAAAGCGGACAATATTGTATACAATTTATGTAGATATGAAAAAATATTTATATTTATACATATATATATATTTATTTTTCACTCTCACAGCCTATATTTAAGTATTGCTTAGGTATAAAAATTTTTAACTACTTTACGGTTTTTTTAATGATATAAGGGTTTGCGATTATTTATGATAGTCAGAAATTTTTTGAAAGTAGTTTTTATAATTTTCTGGGATTTTTTGTAGTTCCTCATAATTAGCGCCGTTTCACTAAAAATATATAATTTGTGGTGGATTCACTCTAATATATGGCGTCAAGGCTTTTATTTAAGCCTATAATGCCCTAATAGATAATAGAAAAAGTGATCCAACGTCCCACTCATGCCTTCTTTTTTTATTTTAGCAATCATGCAGGCTGTTAAGACATTCCATTTTTTCCAAATACTGTTCCGGCTTAGTCTCCAAAACTTTGCACTTTTGGCGATGTCATCAACTATTTCGTTTCAGTAAATGTCTGGAACCCTCTTCCCTCTTCCCTCTTCGCTATATACTTCAACCTTTAAAATACTGCAGCCCTAAAGGTTATCTGAGCTCGTTGTTGTCCCTTGCTTATTGAGCTATACACGAAGGTGTTTTATAGAGAATTAACCTGGTGCCGCTCATCAAGAGGGGCGGAATGGTTCGCCATAGCCACGTAAGAGGAAAAGGAGGCAAGAGCGATACTATGTAGTTTACTTCAGATGAAACAAATAATTATTATAAGTTAACAGATATTACAAGTTAACATTATTAGAAAATTATTTAATTTCCAAACATAGTGTAATATATTACACCTTCATTAGTTTAAAATAAAATATTAAGCAAAACCACGTTCCAACGGGCAGAGTTGGGTGAGTCACAGTATAGGCCACGTTACACCATATGAATTTTCCGTAGGTAGGTTATTTACTAATTACATTTTTGAAAACTAGTTGTAGAGTTAGATAGTGTATGCGTCCAGTATTTAAGGAATTTAAACAGTTCAAAGGCCCCAATCAAACTAATTTTGTTCTTGGTGATGATATCTGGTGAAAACATTGGCTGCATTTCATCATCTAGTGCTTAAAAATTTAGATTCTTTGTCGGATGTGTTGTCTTTAAAGAGGTAAGTCTATTTCTATACAACATCGAATTTTCTAAAGACTATGTTCCTTTCTTTCTCGGGAAACAATTCTTGGAGCCGGAACTTCAGATTCCTAAAGTTGTTCTGCAGACTGCAAAGCAGATCAAAAATCTATCCGAAAAAATCATATGAACGAACCTCTCGAATTTTCTGAGGTTATTATATTATTTCTTTTCTGCGTGTAATAGCACAGACAAAATCTAACGACTTTTCCTGAAGAAACTCCGACAAGGGAAGAGAAAAGCTGGGCATTCTTTCACAAACGATAATGCTCATTATGAAATCTCTTTTCTGAATCGCAACAAGAAGAGTTGATGCTGTTTATAAGGACTAGATAGATTCGCCGCACTGCCTTTAATTTGTAATTTCGGTATTTTGAAAAACGATGTGATTGATGTTTGGCCTTGCTGTTTTTTCATTGTGAATTTTAGTTTATTATAAAATCATATAATATCGGTATGAATAACGGTTGAGTTCTCCACAGCTGTTCTAGTTTAAACATGTAGTCCTTTGACGCCAAATGCAGACAATAAGAAATCAATTTTTGAAGAATTTTTCAGTCAAAAAAAATTTTCAATCACAAGAATTCGTGACATGCTTTTCAACCCAGATATGTAGATGATGATAGATGTATACGTGCCTGCTGAAGTATTTGTATTTCAACTTTTTTAGTTTTTATTAGAAAATCTAAATAGTTTTTCTAACTCAACCAGAAAATAATAATAACAATTTTCAAATATATCAGTACTAAGTTTTGCCGGTAATTTTGGTTTTGAAGTATAAAAGACCGATTCAATGAAAATTTTGTAATTGCTACTTAATATCATTAAAATACAATCATAAGGAATATAAAATGGAAGTGTTGAACCTGTATTAGGCATAGGAAAAACAACAGAACAATTTAAAAATACTAACTACTTTCTAAACTTTTAATTACCAAATTTACGAGTGGACAAATTTATTTATATAAATATGTATGTAACTCGTTGACACAAAAATAAATACCAGAGCAAATATTCGTGATTGCGTCAGGCTAAAAAAATCAAGGTCAATATGTATTTTTAAAACATTTAATAATTAAAATAAAATCAAAGTTGGTATATATTATTAGTATCACAACCGCAATCGATAAATATTATGCTCATAATTTAAACATAATAAAAGAAAAAGACTTGAAATTTACTAAAATTTTAAAATTGATTTCATTAAACTAGAAAATCGAGAAAGCGGCATTAGCCCACCATGCCATTTGGCCACCAATCAACGAAACGTTCCTCTAGTAGACATATAAAAATGTTTATGCAAATTAAGGTGACATAAATCTTTGAAAAAAGAAGCTCAATAAAATAAATTTGGATTAAATCAAAGCTCATAAAATTTAATAAACAATATAGCTATTATGTGATGACACAATAATAAGGCAATAAATACGATTTGCATAAGACATTATGTGAATAAAATTATAATAACAAATAGCAACAAAATACTCTTGACTTAATTCGTATTAGAAGATACGCAAAATGCCAAAATTATACAAAATGTATTTCTTTAAAAACATTTAGGTAATTATATCAATTATGTATAGAATATTAATAAATGGTAGATATATAAAAAGCCACAGTAAATGTAGTCTCTTTTGAAATTCCGTTAAATACCGCAGGTAATTTTTTTTACCAAGGACGTCATCTTGTTTGGTGTCTTGCCTGTCCAGATTACACAGCCGTATGAGTTTTGCGGGGATGTACAATTCAGACAAGGGGCGTAGAGGCAGCTCCTTGTCATACTGTCGTAGACAGCTTTAAAATCGAAGAAAAGGTGGTGTGTTTCAATAATTTTCTCATGGGTCTTCCCCAAATTTTGGCTTGTTCCAAGGTAATTGGTGCAGACGAAAGGGGTTCTCCTTTTTATGTATTGGGTAGAGCACACTTAGATTCTAATAAAAGGGTATTCCTTAGCATTTTGCAAAGACGCAGTTCTTTGCCGCCGTTTTTGAATATCTTTGTTTCTTCATAGTCTGAAACACCATCACCAATGGGGGTATCTGGCTCGCCACCCCAAGGTGTTTCATCTACACTGTCATGAACGCCTGGAAGTAAGCCTAGCGCCATTGCTCTGATCTACTCTTACGCATAATAACGTAAAGTGCAAATATAGGCGGCTTAGGTAAAGTAAAGTTTAAATTAGCTTAATTATTTTTTTTTTTTTGCTTGATTTTTCATTACGTGTACAAATCGTTGTGCTATAGTGTTAGTTTGCTCATTGGAAGCAATGTCAATGCCAGTTTTGCAAGCAGAAGTGCACAAGCTTGAATTCTACGAGTACTCGTATTTATAATATAAGTAAACCCAATGACACCCAGTACAGAACACGACGCAGAACATGTACCTTCATTAATGATATACAAATGTCAATTGTTTAGCTCGTCTATGCAAATCCAATAAGCCTGAGTGTCAGGAAAATCTTTGCATCAAACTCAGATTAATAGTGCGTGGGTACTTACGTGTGTGTGGCATTATTGCTTACAAAAAATAATCCAATTAGATTTTTTTTTAAATATATATTGATTTTTGTTTCTGCGAAGTCGTGTGAAACTTCTTCTTCTTCTTTGGCATAGGCACCGCTACGCGATTACCGCCGCATCAACAATAGCCCGCTACTCGTTTTTCCCCTTTGCTATTTGGCGCCAGTTTGAAATACCAAGTTACCAAGTGATACCAGGTCGCTCTCCACCTGATTCCTCTAACGGAGTGGAGGTGTTCCTTTTCCCTTGCTTCCGCCAGCGGATACTCTATCGAATACTTTCAAAGCTGGTGAGCTTTCATCTCTTCGGAGGACATGACCAGCCAACGTAGCCGCTATCTATTGATTGGCTGAATTAGATCAATGTCGTCGTACAGCTCGTACATCTCAGCGTTCCATCGTCTGCGGTATGGGCCGTTGCCAACGTGCAAAGGATCATAAATCTTCTACAAACATCTTCTCTTGAGAACTCATAAAGCCGACACATCGGATGTTGACATCGTCCAGGCTCATAAATCTTCTACAAACATCTTCTCTTGAGAACTCATAAAACCGACACATCGGATGTTGACATCGTCCAGGCTTCTTCCCCATATGTCAGGACGGGAATGATGAGCGACTTGTAGAGTCTGGTTTTAGTTCGTCGAGAGAGGACTTTACTTTTCAATTGTCTACTTAGTCCAAAGTAACACCTGTTGGCAAGAGTGATTATGTGTTGAATTTCAAGACTGACATTGTTATTGTTGTTAATGCAGGTTCCTATATAGATGAAATTATCAACGACTTCGAAGTTATGACTTTCAGCAGTGACGTGGGAGCCATGTCGCAAAAGCGATGACTGCTTATTCCATGACAGGATACATTTCGTCTTGCCCTAGTTCACAACCAGACCCGTTGGTTTCGCTTTTTTGCCTAACCTGAAGAACGCAGAACTTACGGCGCAGTTGTTATGACCAATTATATCAATATCATCCGCATACGTCAACAATTGTACACTCTTGTTGAAGATTGTACCTGGTCTATTTCGCTCTGCAGCTCGTATTATTTTGACCAACATAAAATTGAAGAAATCACACGATAATGAGTCTCCTTGTCTGAAACCTCGTTTGGTATCGAAAGGCTCGGAGAGGTCCTTCCCAATACTGAATGCACTTCTGGTATTATCCAGGGTCAGTTTACAAAGCCGTATGAGTTTCGTGGGGATATCAAATTCAGACATAGCGGCGTAGAGGCATTTCCTTATCGTGCTGTCGAAGGCAGCTTTAAAATCGATAAAAAGGTGGTGTGTATCGATTCTTTTCTCTCGGGTCTTCTCCATTTGGCGCATGGTAAATATCTGGTCAATGATGGATTTGCCAGGTCTAAAGCCACGCTGATAAGGTCCAATCAGTTTGTTGACGGTGGGCTATAGTTTTCACACAATACGCTAGATAAAACCTTATATGCGATATTAAGGAGACTTATCCCACGATAATTGGCGCAGACCGTGGGGTCTCCCCTTTTTTGGATTGGGCAGAGCACACATATGTTCCATTCGTCCGACCATATTTTGCAAAGAAGCTGATGCATGCTCCTTGTCAGCTCTTCGCCGCCGTATTTGAAAAGTTCTGCCGATAAGCCATCGGCTCCCGCCGCTTTGTTATTTTTTAAGCAGGCAATCGCTATCCGAACTTCTTCATAGTCGGGTGATGGCACTTATATACCATCGTCATCGATTGGGGTTTCGGGTTCGCCATCTCCGGGGTTTTCATTTTCACTGCCATTGAGCAGGTAGGAGAAGTGTTCCCTCCATACACTAAGTATACTCTGGACATCTGTCACCAGATTACCTCCATTGTCCCTACATGAGTTTGCTCCGGTCTTGAAACCTTCTATAAGTCGCCGCATCTTTTCATAGAATTTTCGAGCATTACCCTTGTCGGCCAGCTTCTCAAGCTCTTCATACTCACGCATTTCGGCCTCTTTCTTTTTTCGTCTGCAAATGCGTCTCGCTTCCCTCTTCAGCTCTCGGTATCTATCCCACCCCGCACGTGTTGTAGTCGATCGCAAAGTTGCGAGGTAGGCAGTCTGTTTTCTCTCCACTGCAGTTCGACATTCCTCATCGTCCCAGTTGTTTTTCTGGTATTGCTGAAAACCAATTGTTTCCGAAGCAGCGATACGCAAGGAATTTGATATTTCGTTCCACAGCTCCCTTATACCGCTGATGAGTGCTCCCAGAGAGCAATTGTGCAAGCCGAGTAGAAAACTTGCTGGCCGTCTGCTGTGATTTCAGCTTTTGACGTCAAACCTTCTTTGTGTTTGTTGAAGGGATTTCTGTACCACACAGAGTCGGATTCGTATTTGTGCTGCTACAAGATAATGATCCGTGTCGATATTTGACCCTCGGAACGTACGTATGTATAGAACACTGAATAAGTGTCTTCCGTCTGGGCAGAGGATACTTGGTCTAAGACCAAAAGTAGTGAGCTGTTTGTACCATATGTAAAAGAATCATTTCTGGTCGCTCCCAGATGAATGACAGTCAAAAACTTTCCTGACTTGCGTGAACTTCTACACAAAGCCCCATCCTCCGTCGTGTGAAACTACTGACCAAAAATTGATAACTGCAGCGAGTTGATGGAGGGAAGTATTGTACTTTTAGGAATTGTTGCATTGCAACACAACACAACACAAAACGATGTTATGCAAATGAAGCGCAGATGAAGAAAAAAAATCAAAATAAAAAGTAACGGAAAACGAATTCAAATCAACAATTGCAATGCAGCTGCTTTTATTACGCGAAATAAAACGAGATAAAATCAATGGCATTGCATTCTGTTACAAAAAAGTGACAATCACGACTTAGTGAGGCGTAAAAACGATAACACGAAATGTTTTGAATCGTTGAAGGTCTGACGAAAAACTCTTTCTTCTACTGTCACTTTTATAATTAGTTGACTAAGCTGCATAAAGGACCACTGTAACCGAGTCGACAGCCCGTTGGAAGGGTTTCCATTTTTCTATTTAGATGTCCACAGCTTGTTGTTACATTACAACTTCTACGGTATTTCTGTTGCATGCCCTCGCCAATAGTAAAACAAAAAGGTATTTGCAAGCGAATTTCTTGTCTGATCACTGGTGTTGCACATAACTAAAAGGCTGCGCGGGCGTGCAACAAGAAAAAAAGAAGTTAGTGATTCTAGTTGAAGCTTGCTGTAGCTGGTAACCTCGGCAAATGTCACGTGACTTTTGCAAAGCACAAACGAAAATTTTTATGTAAACTTTTTTTAAATTTAGTATTTACAACATAAAATGCAGTGTAAATGAGCTGAAGACCTTTTGACTAATGAGTTACTTATTAGGCAAATAATATATATTTCTTGCCAGAGTTATGTACGATGTCTGTAAAAAAATTTTTTTCAAACAATGTGAAGTCATTTTGTGCTTAGTAGGCAAAATTTAATGTTTTCTGTACGTTAGATATTCTTTCATTAATCGGAAAAGAGAAAACCAAAATTTGAAACATTTTTCACAAGGTTCGGACAAAAGAAAAAGAGATATCAAATGTGCTGATTTAAGGAATAGACAAATACGGGTAAACTTGATGTATCGAGATTACTTGTGCCTCACAATATATGTAGCTTGGGCTTTGCGTTTGTAGTTGCCATAGTTACGGCTCCAATTATTTTAGTGAATGTAAAAAGTGGAACAAAGACACCACCCTGTCGACTAGTTTTCTCAAGTGTGGATATTTGAATTAAAAATGATAGCACCAGTTGTAGTCTACACATATTACCTCTTTAAATCTTGGGTATTACTACACGAAAAACGAATCTTTATAAAAGATTTTAAAAAGTAGGTAACTGCTATATCGGTTTAGAGAATCACACATAGACGATACTTCATCCATAGTGTTATCATATGTGCTATACACGATCATTCGATATTGCTGCACTTTCTGTTGTGTATCGAACTTGAAGAACACTTGAGACTTTTGCTTACTGCTGACTGTAGATCCTACAGTCCAGCAAATGAGATCATCCTCTATCTGCAAAGCTCCGGGCCCTCGTATATTACGTTCTGTACTGTCACTACATCTTCTCTGTCTGTTTCCTGCATATTTTGTCCAACCCTACTACCAGTCTGGATTCTGACCTTGGTAGTGTTAACCTTATTATCTTTGCTTTATATGTTTTGCACATAATTTTCTTTATTTTACAGCCTTTTGTTAAATCCCAAATCCTATTAGTCTGACGATACAAAAGCATTTATTTTTTATTCTTTACTTTCCTTAGTAAATGGTGTTTTTTTATAGAGATATAGAACTTTAAGTTGCAATAAAAAAACGACGGATTATTCGATTGACACGAATTTTATTTATCCGAAAGATAATCTTGTAGCATTACATTCTAAGTATGATTTCGGGCATATGACCGCCACAGCTGGCGCGGATGTAGTCCAATCTGGACGTCCATTTTTCGATGACTTTTTTCAACATTTGTGGCCGTATATCGGCAATAACACGGCGAATGTTGTCTTCCAAATGGTCAAGCGTTTGTGGCCTATCCGCATAGACCAATGACTCTACATAGCCCCACAGAAAGTAGTCTAGCGGTGTTAAATCACAAGATCTTGGAGGCCAATTCACAGGTCCACAACGTGAAATTAGGCGGTCACCAAACGTGTCTTTCAATAAATATATTGCGGCACGAGCTGTGTGACATGTTGTCCCGTCTTGTTGAAACCACATCTCCTGGACATCATGGTTATTCAATTCAGGAATGAAAAAGTTAGTAATCATGTCTCTATACCGATCACCATTGACTGTAACGTTCTGGCCACCATCGTTTTTGAAAAAGTACGGACCAATGATTCCACCAGCCCATAAAGCGCACCAAACAGTCAGTTTTTCTGGATGTAACGGTGTTTCAACATACACTTGAGGATTACCTTCACTCCAAATGCGGCAGTATTGTTTGTTGACGTAGCCATTCAACCAGAAGTGCGCTTCATCGCTAAACATCGCTAAAATGGACGTAGTGCGCGATACGTTTTCCGCACAGAACCATTATTTTCGAAATAAAATTGCACTATTTGCAAGCGTTGTTCAGGCGTGAGTCTATTCATGATGAATTGCCAAACCAAACTGAGAATAAATCACTTGACAGCTGTTAAATCGGTCGCCATCTTGAAAAGTAATGCCAACTTAAAGTTCTATACCTCTATAAAAAACACCCTTTATATGTATCTTTATTTAGCTGGTTCGTCGGCTATCTCATTACCTTTGATACCCATATGACCTAGGACCCAATAAATATTATTTTTTTTTCTCTGCCAGTATTCTAATTGTCTGTTGGAAAAGTGCAGCCACTTATGACTTAATATTGGATGAGGTTAAGTCCTTTATGACAGCTAAGCTATCTACTTAGATATGTATTATCTTATTTTTAATTTTTTTGTGTGTGGAAACTCCCTACAATGGCTCTGCCACCATTTTTATTGCAAATATTTTGACTTGAAAGATGCTGCAGTGATTTAGACGCTTAAAAGGCTTTATTATTTTTAGTTGGGCACAGAAAACTGCACTTCCCCGTGAATTTTATAATCAACTGTAAAGATATGCCGAGCCGTCTACCCCTATTATAGTTGTCAAAGTTTTTTCGAAAGTCAAGCTCAGGACAATGCCACATTCGTGGTCTCAGAGATAACGTTATACTTTTGTATCATTTTTAACCGATTTAAGCCGTGTAGCCTAGTGAAAATTTAGTTATCTTACAAAACTCATTTCATTTATTTGTTAATCTCCTGTTAGTGTAGAATTGATTTTATTTATATTTCCATCAAGAAAAAAATTTATTTTTACTTTTAGTCTACAATAGAATTCCCCTGCTTTGTTATAGCGATATTTAGTTTTATAGCAAAATGTACACTTCCTCAAAAAATGTTTGCTTATTAACCTGTTCGAAACATATACTTACGTATGGAAGAAATTTTTCCAATGCTCATTAAAGGGAATTAGGTAATTTTGTTAGTTTTGTGTAATTTATTTTTTAATAATATATGTAAGTTAATTTTATAAAATTTAAAAAAAAAATTCAGTAATAAAAATCAGAATTAACAGATTAATTTAAGCATTTTGAATACAGGTTAGTTTATATGTATTAAAGCTAAAAATGTCATTTAATATCCATTTAAATATGATCTACTTAATATCATATTTAAACAGATATTAAATACCAGTTCGTATTCCAAAGAAATATTTTTCCAATACATTACTTTTAGAAAACAAAATTGTTTCTCATAATTCTTTTTCTCCTCCAAAGGATGGATTTTGTATTGGTCGTTCCTTGTATGCAGTTCGATACCTTATGAACATATTTGTGGCTTACGTTTTTAATCCACTTTTGTCTTGGCACGAGAAACAGTAATAGATTTCTCATGGGCGACGCACACAATGACACTGTTGAAATAACCCTGCTGGAAAAAATATAAGTTGTTAATAGAATTTAACTAGTTTGCATTTTTGTACTAACTAGTTCATATACCATCTATTTCCCATTTCCCATTCAACATATTTCATACTAGTATATACTAGAATTTTTGCATACTATTTCGCTGCAGGGTATTTCTGAATATTAAGTTTGTTTGTTCATACCTGTTAATGTATTTGTGTGCCTTGAGCTCCATAAGGAGTAAAATCGAATTCTAATATGGCATAATTTCACAGTTAAGTCGAAACAAAAGCCGATTTATTTGCGATTATCTCAATCTTATTACTTTGGTTGTTACCTTTATTTTATCGCATTTGATGTGCTTTGTAGAATTGTAGATTTAAATGCCACACATTAATGCCTTCAAACAAAAAGACTAAAAAAGTTTTGTCAATATTTAATGAAGAAAAAATTATTAAGAGCTTGGAAAGTTGACAGGTTTTGAATCCACTTTTCTAAATTTTCATATTTTTTCATTTATTTACTGTTTCATCACTTGAAAAAAGTATGAACCTACAGTTTATACTAAGCCACCTACGAACGGCTGATGGATTTTTATGAGGAGCTTTTATTTCATGTTATAAATACAACTTATGAGGTTGACGTGCCCTACCGACGTACAGCCAATAAAAGAAAATTTAATTTGCTTTTCTTAATTTAAATTAATTTTCTGATGGATTTTGGTTTGGTCAGGAATCGAATCAGGGGCATTTCGTATTGTAGTACACATTGCTATTTGCTGCTGCCACCGGTTTAACCTTTAGCTCTACTATTTTTTTATATTAATATAACCGTCATCTCTTACTTGCCATTATGCATAGCGTTTGATTCCTCCACAAATTAATTTTTATTTAGGTGTTTTCTTGCCACAGGTAAGTCACCTGCAGAGTTTTTTGGCACTATATCAAATCTTTCGATATAAAAATGTCACAGCCAAAAGCTGCTGATCGTATTACGATTCAATCATATGGAAATATTATATAAAAAGTAAGGAAATACCAAATTCAAGTGAAATTGAACATTAAATACCGGCTCCTCCAGTTGAACGAAAAATGAGATTGGCTGTGGAACCAAGTCAAACATTACCTCTCTTATTCTTATATGTAGCTTATTTGAACTACCTAAAAGCTATGATTGGTAGAGAATATAATATGGGAATAATATATTTATCAAGTTTGGTTGAATTTAGCGGGTGAATTTGTGTAGTGTTCGGAGTAAGAAGCCTATTTTATTTGAACATAATTCCTCATACTTGCACACAGGTATTGAAAAATATTAATACTTTCTTCCATAATTTCGTTGGCTGGATTTTATAAGAGCTTTATATCAAAATAGGCGTTCTATGCGAATTTTTTTTACAGATTTTGAATTTTAGTATGATTATTATTACCAAATATTATTTATAAAATATTACATTATTAATTGTTGCACCATCATTCTTTCATTGGACGCATTAACAGAGTTGTTATCAGTACATGCTGTCATGAGAAGGGTCACTGATTCGAATCCTAGCTTGACTAAAACTCAAAATTGTACAATAAATCTAAATAAAAAGTTCTCCATACATACCCATGACCCGCTCTGAGAGGCCTTGGAATATATTTTAAGCGTCTCTATGTGTTAAGAAAGAATCAAGACGCAATGGAAGAACTCGGCCGAAAATCGCTTCAGCGATTTTAAACCGCCAGTTATATAAACTGTGAAGTAAAAGGCAAAATTATAATATTACATGACATAACAAGTAGTATACCCGTTGAACATTGGTGTTGAATGAAATGAGTACATACGAGTAATAAGATGCAAACATTTTATGTATATGTGAAATTAAAAAATAACTACCTTCAGTAAGGAAAGTTTAGTTATGTGCAAATACCTATATCATTTCAAGTAGAAAGAATAAGTGGAGAAATATTTTGTAAATTTTGTGTCTACTGCTTCGCTAATTTCTGATTAAAATAACATTAAGCCTAAATGCGCCAGTGATATTCTTAATTCAATCTTTCATTGCAGAATCTTTCCAGCTGAATAAATTGGAAACTGAAAAGTTTAGAATGTGCATGAGAATAAATAAAAAGGTGTTCACCTGAGCAAATAATTTTAATAATTAGTGAAAATATGAAAGAAAGATTCCTTTAAAAACGGGATTATATGGCCACTATTCACTTTACTTTATTCTTTTTATACCTTTCATCAAATGGTACATTAACTTTGGCAAAAACTATGTAAGTACAGAAGGAGAAGAAATAGACCCACAAAAATTTACACTGATCAGAACGACGACCTGAGTTGATTTATCCATGTCCGCCCGTCCGTCTGCTTGAAAGTAAACCAGTCTCTCAGTTTTTTATTTGAACGAAACTTAGTATGCTGGTGCACTTTTTTAATGTAATGTTCAATTATTGGAACCAGCCAAATCGATCGACTATATCATATAACTCCTATACAACCGATATGTTCAGATGTGTGATTTTTGGTCATAAAGACTTTAAAGAAGTATCTAAGAACATGAAAATAAGTATTCTACACTCATATTATGAATAAATTATTGGTACTGAAATTCAACGAAATCCGAATAGAATATCAAACATGTCTCCATATAACCGGTTCGTTCAGAAGACTAAATCATATAGTCTTCATACAACCGATTCGATTAAATATGAGGTTTTGGGTAAAAGATCCGTAATGAAAGCATCTAATGTCATGAAATTGCGTATTCCACACACGTGAATTTAAATAAATATTGACACTGAAAATAATCGAAATCGGGTGTTCGTCAGCCAATTTGCCTGCCGTCTGGCTGTTTTAATTTAATTTAGTATTAGGTGTATTTTCTCATACTTGTCACTGATGCTTTCCATCTCGATTCAACCGGTCCATTCGGGTCAATATTTTATTTTTAAACAAAATTTAAATATATATTTTTTTCTGGCCCGAAATTTTTTTTTCGAGATTTATCGGCAATTCCTTTTTTGTGTAAAAATCGATTTTTCCAGTAATTCGCGGTCATTTTTTCAATTTGCCATATTTTTGACAAAAATTAACCGATTTCAATCATCTTCACTTCTAATTATTCGTGATGATCCGCACTATCAGATAGAAGTTCGAAAATTGCTCACAAGTTAGTAATAATTTTTTATTTTGCAATAAACAAAAATTGCATTTTTTTTGAAATTCAACATCTCAGAAAGTGTATTTTTTTCTTCGAAACTGTTCTACATCAAACAGAGACTTTGAATTTTCATTAAAAAAAATTTCCCTCGATTACAATTTTTTGTTTCAGAGTTACGATTTTTTGAACAAAAAATTGGTTTTTCGTGCTAATGTGAACTGCGCCCAATGAATACCGATTTTTAAATTTCAATACATATATGAAATTATAATGTATTGTTGTTTTTTGGTATTTAAGTATCTTTGAATGGTTTATTTTTAGTTAACATCAATCTTAATTAGATACATGTATCATGTGAAACACTGTTTTTTCTTAAGAACAGAACATATTTTGAATAGAATAGATCAACTCATTTCCGTTACTTATCATATGACAACTAAACAATAGAATTTCATCCTTCTCTAACCTAAACACACAAACCTTACTTCATAATATACAGCTTCATTCAGCAACTTTCCACACATGTTCACAAGTTCTTGCGGTAAACAATTTGTTTTTTTTTCCCAAGTTCATTTTTCCAGTTTTAGGAGTTTTTATCTGCACTATATCAACAAATGATTTCGCGCATTGAATATACAGTGTTTTATCCACACTTAAATTGTGTCGTGTCGAAAAATGTTTAACGAGCCCCCCAATACCATAGCATGCCCCTTTCCCATGCCCTGTCGCGGAAAACAACCATTGCATTTTTTATTATTTTTCTTATGTATCAAATAGAATCAAACTATCAAATTGTATATTGATCACTTTATACTGTATTAAAAAACGGAAGTGTCAAACGTATTTTTTACCTTTATTTGGGTAGCAGAAAGATAGGTAGAGAATATAACTGCAGCAGAAGATATTTCTTTGATACTAAGAAAATAATTACTTAGTCGATGTTTACATTGTTGAATTTCTTCGAACAATCATATTCCTAAAGAATACGTACACAAAAGATTTACTGTATTGTTATTGCCTAAACACATCCCACGTACATTAATGAATGTATACTTACAAAAAAATGAGCACACTGAATACCACTGCTGCAGTGTGATATGAAAAAAAAGGTCAACAAACAATCGATAATAAGCCGAACTCATTTGACAGATCTCATCGATGTACAGTCTTTAAATTAATCCTTATACTAAGGTTATGTTATTCATCCTAAAGCCCAATTCACTATCCGGACGTCTGAAGTTGTTTTGCCTAGTGCAGCCACCTAGAGGATGGTTGAAGCAATAGCGCTAAAATTCAATTTTTCATTGAGACTAAGTTCTACAAATGTAGATTAGTATTCAAGGTTGCTTGGAAGAATGATATAGTACTACAATATGTTTTAATTTTGCGCAAGTGTTAAACATTTTGAGTTGATATTAAGTCTGCAGTTCACATTAGCACGAAAAACCAATTTTTATTCAAAAAATCGTAACTCTGAAACAAAAAATTTTAGTCGAGGGAAATTTTTTTAATGAAAATTCAAAGTCTTTGTTTGATGTAAAAAAAAAAGTTTCGGAGAAAAAAATACGCTTTTTGAGATTTTGATTTTCCAAAAAAAAATTGCAATTTTTGTAGCTCTCAACTTCTAGCTACATAAGATTCCTCGTGATTTGTGCAGTATAGATTATAAAATGCATTGAAACCTTCGAAATAACTTAAAGTCATGGTGTAGTGAATGTTGTGGTTGAATATTCCGCTTATTATATATAAATTACTTAAGTCCACCCCTACTTTTCACTGTAAGCGTGAAATATGTTTGATCAATCTTGCTTCGGTGATTTATTATATATTATTATCATATGTTGGTTCAGGAGAGGAATTTTTTAGAT
Organism: Neoceratitis asiatica; assembly: GCA_030068015.2. Taxonomy (NCBI): domain Eukaryota; kingdom Metazoa; phylum Arthropoda; class Insecta; order Diptera; family Tephritidae; genus Neoceratitis; species Neoceratitis asiatica. Next base: position 70,048,762 of record CM061528.1, read on the forward strand.
TGCTGAATTTTCTTGTTTGACTATTTTAGATTTTTTGCGATAGGTGGATTTGATTTTGTTGGAGTTATTGGCTTGGAAGGCTATTGCTGAGTAGGTAGAAATTTTTATAATTGGTTCTGTGAATTTTTTTAGCTTCGCACATCGAGCATTTGTTTCATATTTTTATTTCTGATATTTCTTTTTGTTGTATGAAATTTCTGCATTCGTTTTAGGAACCTGGATGTTCATCGCCGCCTTTCGCCGAGTACATGGATACATTGGTGTGGTGGTGGGGTGAAGATTGCGTATGGCGCAAGTCGGACTGACAAATTTTGCAACGCATGGAGTTGGGTACATATATATATACTTATATTTGGCACATTATAACCGCTGAAGTGATTTTCGGCCGAACTCCTCCTCCAATTTGTGGTTTTGCATCTTGATGTTTTTACCAACAAATGGAGGGACCTACAGTTTTTTTCAAGTCGTCTCGGAACGGCCGATGGATTTTATTAGGAGCATTTCTTTCATGTCAGAAATACACTCGGAGGGCTGGACATTCCCAGTCGAGGGGCGACCACAATTAAAAAAATTCATATGCTCGAACCTGAACTTGAACCCAGGTTTTCTGAATTGTAGTACGCAATGTTAACCACTCGGCCATTGCGGCCGCCATATCATATTCTAAAACTTTTATTGAAAACGAATAAATATTAATTTCTTCGCGTGAATAATACAAATCAAAGGATAGATATGCATGTCCACACACCACAAATGCAAATCGGCTACTGTGAAACAATCTTAAAATGTATAAACAACTATACCAAGTTCAATATCTACAGGTTTTTCGTAACTGTTACACAAATCAAATATCGAGTGTTGCCCCGTACTCGATGGTTTTTATATGAAAAATTATTACAATTTATTAAATATTACGTGGATATAAAATTGAATAAATTAATAAACGCTTACAATAGAGGATATTTTTATGGAAAGTTGTTATCTCTTTCAACACTTTTAAAATTAATAAAAAGTTGCAAGTAGAGAGATATGGTTGTTATATGATGGAAAAATTTTTGGCTTCCGAATGCAGCGACTGGGTATTTGAATGTGCAAATAATCAAAGTGATTGATATGATCCTCATAGTTAACACATATTAATATTAAAATTAAGAAAAATGGAGTGTGCTTCTTGATAACACATTAGAAGTATAACTTCCTTCCTTCGCCATCTATGTATATGTAGCATACTATACTTTATATTTTCATTTTATTATACCTTTCATGTGCATGAAATAATAAATTAACTTTGGTCCGAAGTATGTAAGTAGTAGAAAGGGTTGAGATAGACCCACCAAAATTTATACCGATCGTATCAGAATGACGAGCTGAGTTCATTTAGCCATCTTCGTCTGTCCGTCCGCAAACTAGTCCCTAAATTTGAGATATTTCAACAAAACTTTGTAGGAAGATGCACCTATACCTCAAAACGATTATTTGTCGGAACCGGCCAGATCGGACCACTATAGCATATATACGTCCGATTTTCTATAATTGAAATTTTTGGTCATAAATCCGTAAAAAAAGTACCTACGAAGGTAAATTTGGTAAACTAAAAATACATAATGAATTACATATTGATTCTGAAAATCATCGAAATCAGACGAATGAAACATAAAGCTCCATGCACTGATTTGTTCAGATATGAGGTTTTGGTTAATAGGAGGATGGAATTTGGTATTATGAGTTGCGTATTGGGACTGAAAATCATCAAAATCAGACTGCTATATCATGTAGCCCCATACAACCGATTTGCACAGATATGAGGTTTAGGGTAAAAATCCGTCAAAAAAGCACCTGAATACGTGAAATTTGGTACTCTATAGATGTAAATTCATGTTCATATTGACACTGAAAATTATCAAAATCGATTTTTGCAATTTGCCGCAAATTTGTTATGTTCATGAAAAAATTTCGGCTTGGCCGTTCTTTCTTGTTTTTCCTTATGTTTTCATTATCGTTTACATCAGTAATTAGATTGGTAGGTTTTAAGACTGAAACAATAACTTTATGAAAAGAAAGAAAGTTTAGATACTTATGCTTGTTTGGAGGACACAATAGGCGGATTTTTAGCAGTGCGTATTTTCACGCGGAAGATCAGGATTCGACCAACATCGTAAAACCATACTCATAAAAAAGCATCCGCCGTTCGGAGACGGCTTAGTGTAAAATGTAGGCCAAAACATTTTTCGATAACATTAAGTTTATCACCACTAGTAGGATAAGGAGCTTGGCTAAAAGTCGCTTCAGCGGTCACAAAGCTATACACTATATATTTTTGTTTTTATATGCAGATTGGAAAGTAATAGGTATAGAACTGGAGTGATTGCTGTTCCATATTTTGAATTAGGATCATTTACATTATTTTTCATTCCTAATTCAAATTTATCTTTGGAAGAATCCTGTCTAGAAGTACCCAACGTTAAATATTATAAACTCCTTTCAAAATATGCGGAAAAGTATGAAGTGTTTCCCAGTGAAGTGTTCCTTGAGATATTTCTGGACTTTAAATAAGAAGTCTTCTGTTTAAAAATTGTATAACAAAATATAAATAAGCCTGCATAGTGTGTAACAAACGTAACTCTCCTTCTTTCTGTCTTTACCAACGAATATCAGCACAAAGCCACCGTAACACATTTGTTTTTGTTCAGCGAAACACACCAGGGTAATGCTAGTAGTACATAACAAGCAAACGCGAATTTACTATTAAAAGCATAATTTTACCAAAAAAAAAAAAGTTTTTTTTAATCAAGTGTGTGGTGTATGGTTTTGAAACTAAATAAAAAGTGTTTTTTATAGAGGTATAGAACTTTAATTTGGCATTACTTTTCAAGATTTATTCTCAGTTTGGTTTGGCAATTCATCATGAATAGACTCACGCCTGAACAACGCTTGCAAATAGTGCAATTTTATTTCGAAAATAATGGTTCTGTGCGGAAAACGTATCGCGCACTACGTCCATTTTAGCGATGTTTAGCGATGAAGCGCACTTCTGGTTGAATGGCTACGTCAACAAACAAAACTGCCGCATTTGGAGTGAACGTAATCCTCAAGTGTATGTTGAAACACCGTTACATCCAGAAAAACTGACTGTTTGGTGCGCTTTATGGGCTGGTGGAATCATTGGTCCGTATAATTGGACGTAGTGCGCTATACGTTTTCCCCACAGAACCATTATTCTCGAAATAAAATTGCACTATTTGTAAGCGTTGTTCAGGCGTGAGTCTATTCATGATGAATTGCCAAACAAAACTGAGAATAAATCACTTGACAGCTGTTAAATCGGTCGCCATCTTGAAAAGTAATGCCAATTTAAAGTTCTATACCTCTATAAAAAACACCCTATACAAACAAACGGCAGCGGAGTGTAGTTTATTAACTTTTCCAATCGATCCAAATTTTGTGCGCAGATAGCAGCAGTTATGATGTCAACTGTAGAAATGATGCACCACATGACTCAAATTGTGGTTCAAAAATTAAAAAAATAAATAAACTTTAATACAACAATACTTACAAAAATTAAAAATTAAATAAATAAATACTAAAAAAACGCTCATCAACGAAAAAGAGAATATACAAAAATATTAACTGAGTAAAACTCGTTGCACTCTTTACGTGGTAAAAATGTTATCGCTTTATTGATTAAACATTTTTGCAATTGATACACGAAGGGTAAGAAGAAATTAAATGACGAAATATTCTCAAAGGTTGAAAAAAAATATTTGGAAACTAGAGATGTCTCTTTATTTTCAAGTGATATGATTTTTTCAGCTCCGAAGGGGAGAAATGGTTAAAAATGTATGGAGCATCGATACATATATATTCCATATTCAAATTACACCAAAAAATACCGGTATAATTGTAGCAACTTTACCGTCACAATAAATGATAAATTATTGATTGAATTATTATTTATTGGAAAAAGGAGTTTAGTTTTTTATATGTATTCTTTCTATCTTTTAAGCCGATTTTGTTCACATAAAACTTGGATGTGGTGTCTATTTTTTTCGCTCTTATCAGTGAGTTCATACCGAACTTACATCTTTTCATAGCGATATCAATTTCATTGGCACATTTAGACTGTACTGCACTTATCACGTTTCTAATAATGGCATTGGCATTGCTATTTAAGCAGATAAACATTTACAGAACTAAAACGCGAGCAGAAAAATTTTATCCTTTTTTCACCATCCATTAATAAAAATGCTCTTTCCTACTACCAACTGCTGCTATTTCTGCATTTCGCATATAAATAATTTGAATTCGCTGACAAACGCTTGAACTCAAATCTCTTGTATAGATTTTTGCTGACATTCTGCAATATCAGATTTCACTTCATTCAAGTACAGTATGAAATCAATGAGACGAATATGTTGCTCCTCTAAATATTGCATGCAACAATTTCGCTTGTTGCGTATTATTCTTTCTGCTACTACTCGTGTTTGTAAGAAAACTTAATTGGTTTTAAAGATAGTTCGAATAGTTACAACTAAAAACAATGGTTTATGCTTAATTTCATTGATGATTTTTATTTTCACAACTCACACGTAGTCATGAAGATAAAAATTTAATTTTAATCAAAAACAAAATTAGATAAGCTGTAAAGATTATTTTGCGCGTTTGTCATAAATAACTCGTATATACATCTTTGAATGTAAATAATCTGAAAATCGAGAATATTTCGAACTCTCTTTCCCACTGTTTCTCCTGACTTCTTCAACATTCTGGTGGATGAGATAATAAGAGCTGCAGAATCAAAAAGAGAACATTCAATTGCCGGCATAGAACGATGATATTGATATCATTGGCTTCAACTACCACGTCGTAAGTTCTGCCTACAAAGGAAGCGAGGCGAATGGGTGATAAACAATAACAATACGAAATAACTCCTGTTATCAAAAAAAAAAAAAAACAATCAGCGCATTCACGTTTTGTCATTAACATCAATGTTAGCAGACATAATATTGAAGTTGTAGATAATTTCATATATCTAACAACCAGCATCAATACCAATAACAATATCAGCCTGGAAATCCAACGCATCTTGATAAAGCGGATGCAACATTTGTTGAGTCGGCTTTAGAAGTCTTCGAGCGAAAGAGTTTGCGGAGGGTTTATCCTTTGTGTGTGGGCGACGACGAGTGACGATGGTATATACGATGCCACTGATATAATTCAGCGAATTAAGAGACAGCAGTTTCGCTGGCTCGGTCATGCCGTCGGAATGGAAGAAAATTACTGAAGTATCCGCTTAAAGGCTCCTCGCGATGCTTGTATATCGCAAATATTTAAATGTGATGAATGAGCACCGAAAAATTTAATTTCATCTAGTTGCCTATCTATTCGCCTTAGCTCAAGCTTTGGTTCACCAGATTTTGCTGACTTGTATTGTGTGTTTGAGACGCGATACCCACAAACCGAAAATATTTAAATGCGTTTATTCCTATTATTACTTTTTCCTTTTTTAACCAAAATATCTCTTTTTTTTTGGTGTCTTGATTTTTCAAAAACTTTCTATTATCTTAATTTCCGTCAATTTTCTCCCTAGACACTTCACGCCGATTTGTTTTAACAATTGTTAGAATAACTAACAGTTGTCAAAATTTAACATATTATACAAAACACATCCGTTGTTTTTTTGCATAAACTTTTTTCTTTTGTTAAATTTGAAAGAATTTCAGCGAAAATAATTAAAAAATATATATAAATAAGAAATATAGCGAAAATAAATATTATTTTAAAGTTTTCAAGCTGAGTCCTTCAACATTCCTCAATTTCGCTTAAACAGCAGTACAGTGCTGCATTAAAAATTATTTGATGTTTATTTCTACCGCAACTTCCCATTCTGAACATAATTATTATTAAAAGCAACATTTGCTATGCTGGTCATAAGCTAACCCAGTCAATCACCCGCATTTATGAGTTGCGACAGGTGAAGTTAATAAGGCTATCAACAGGTCTCCGCTCTATTCATAATAAGGAGGTGTTAATAACGCTCTTAGGGGTAATAAATATTTAAATTATGCTTATCATCACGTAAGAACATACATGCTGCGATAAATAAGACGAAAAAATTTGACGACAAAGATATGCTGAAAGTGATCGTGGTGGCACGTTCACACGTCCGATGAATGGGCAAACCTACCTACCTACGCTACCAAGGTTTAAATTTACAAATAACCGAAAAGATTTTTTTAAGCAGATTTAAGATATGAATTACACTATGCTAATGAGAATTGTATGATAAAAGAAGAAGAGAAATATGTGAATGAGAAAAGGCCACAAAAGCATTTTGACAAGAAGACTATGGCCCTCATGTCGACGATGACAGAGCAACATAGCTGTTCCTTTGTGGTGAATAACACCAAACTCAGTAGGCAAGCGTGAAAGGAACCTCAGGCAGCAACTGTTTATATATGTATACTTATAGTATCGTAAATTCTGTGGCACCTTCAACACCTGCGGTGAACACGATACCTGGCGTAAGATTGGTGTATCTGATGTCAAACGATTGAACTAAGTAGTTAATTTGTGTTAAGTGTCTTTAATATATTTTTTATATGTATATATTGTTTCGTCAATAATGGAAGTACTAAAAGATTAATGTGAAACATTCTTTCTGGATAAGTAAAGAAAATATGTAAAGTTGTAGAACAGTATTTAGAAAATTACTCTTTTATAATTTACAGTCGGTTTCGTCGATTCTAATAATAAAATTTCATTGTGATCATTTCCTTCTATATAGTAACAGTCATTCTCTATTATAAAGGGTGTTTTTCATAGAGGTATAGTACTTTAAGTTGCAATAAAACAACGATGGATTATTCGATTGACATGAATTTTATTTATCCGAAAGATAATCTTGTGGCATTACATTTTAAATATGATTTCTGGCATATGACCGCCACGGCTGGTGCGGATGTAGTCCAATCTGGACGTCCAATTTTCGATGACTTTTTCCAACATTTGTGGCCGTATATCGGCAATAACACGGCGAATGTTGTCTTCCAAATGGTCAAACGTTTGTGGCCTATCCGCATAGACCAATGACTCTACATAGTCCCACAGAATGTAGTCTAGCGGTGTTAAATCACAAGATCTTGGAGGCCAATTCACAGGTCCAAAACGTGAAATTAGGAGGTCACCAAACCTGTCTTTCAATAAATCTATTGTGGCACGAGCTGTGTGAAATGTTGGGCCGTCTTGTTGGACATCATGGTTATTCAATTCAGGAATGAAAAAGTTAGTAATCAAGGCTCTATATCGATAACCATTGACTGTAACGTTCTGGTCACCATCGTTTTTGAAAAAGTACGGACCAATGATTCCACCAGGCCATAAAGCGCACCAAACAGTCAGTTTTTCTGGATGTAACGGTGTTTCAACATACACTTGAGGATTACCTTCACTCCAAATGCGGCAGTTTTGTTTGTTGACGTAGCCATTCAACCAGAAGTGCGCTTCATCGCTAAACAAAATTCACTTATGAAAATCGGGAACAACGGTAATCTCGTTTTGGGCCCATTCGACGAATCTACGCCTTACTTGATGATCGTTTGGCTTCAATTCTTGCACCAGTTGGATTTTGTAAGCACGCAAACCAAGATCCTTACGCAAAATCTTCCATAAAGTGGATGGACACAGATCCAATTCCTGTGCTCGATGACGGATGGACTCATTCGGGTCTTCCTCAATGCTACGCTCTACAGCAGCAATAGCTTCTTCTGTACGCACCGTACGGCGTCTCTGGGGATGCGAGTTATCAATAAGAGTAAACGTGGTGCGAAAACGTGTCATGGTTAATCGAATTAACTGCTCTGATGGACGATTTTGTCGACGATAAAATGGACGTAGTGCGCGATACGTTTTCCGCACAGAACCATTATTTTCGAAATAAAACTGCACTATTTGCAAGCGTTGTTCAGGCGTGAGTCTATTCATGAAAAGTAATGCCAACTTAAAGTTCTATACCTCTATAAAAAACACCCTTTATAACCAACTTAACACTATCCCATTGTTCCATTGAACTTCTCCGCCTGCTTTCCGTTATTGGCTTTACTGTTTTAATTTGTTGATCGGCACTAAAATAAATAATGTTTAGAAGCGTTCCAATACTAATCCGAACGGTTGCACGCTTCGTGGCGATGAAGCGCACTTCTGGTTGAATGGCTACGTCAACAAACAAAACTGCCGCATTTGGAGTGAATCCTCAAGTGTATGTTGAAACACCGTTACATCCAGAAGAACTGACTGTTTGGTGCGCTTTATGGGCTGGTGGAATCATTGGTCCGTACTTTCCAAAAACGATGGTGGCCAGAACGTTACAGTCAATGGTGATCGGTATAGAGCCTTGATTACTAACTTTTTCATTCCTGAATTGAATAACCATGATGTCCAACAAGACGGCCCAACATTTCACACAGCTCGTGCCACAATAGATTTATTGAAAGACACGTTTGGTGACCTCCTAATTTCACGTTTTGGACCTGTGAATGGCCTCCAAGATCTTGTGATTTAACACCGCTAGACTACATTCTGTGGGACTATGTAGAGACATTGGTCTATATGGATAGGCCACAAACGTTTGACCATTTGGAAGACAACATTCGCCGTGTTATTGCCGATATACGGCCACAAATGTTGGAAAAAGTCATCGAAAATTGGACTTCCAGATTGGACTACATCCGCGCCAGCCGTGGCGGTCATATGCCAGAAATCATATTTAAAATGTAATGCCACAAGATTACCTTTCGGATAAATAAAATTCATGTCAATCGAATAATCCATCGTTGTTTTATTGCAACTTAAAGTTCTATACCTCTATAAAAAACACCCTTTATAAACACTTAAATTGTTGTATGAAAAATCAGAAACACTGTACTCTATTACATGGGAAATTTAAGCTCATATGCGCGTTTAAAAAACACACTGTTAATGTATCTTATCATGGGTCTGATACCCATATTGTGCAATTTCAATAATTTTATCTATATTTTTTAAATTCAAATTTCAGGTGGTAGCTCTCTTGAATTGTAAATCTAAATCATTATTGAGCTCACTCACAGATAAACACAAACTTTCATCAAACTTTGTTTAGCCATTTAACATGAGTCCAGTCATGTACACACTTACAGAAGATTTTTTAATATAAACAATTTAAAAACTCAACTCTGCTGAATTACAAATTGAACTATAGTCAAGTTCTTTTGAATGCACACAATATTTTTCAGCGTCCAGGTAATAATAAATCATCTGCATGGTTGCCTCACCACGCTGTACAAATTTGGTTAATTTCGGTGAAGCCGTTTTTAAGTTGTGAGTTAACGCCAAAAACGTCCACTTATTTGTGTATATAAAATTTGGCGCTTTATAACCACTGAAGCGATTTTCGGTCAAGCCTATGATCTATGATATATGATATGCGTGTTTTTTTTTTCTAACAAATGTACTATTGTCCACGTGACCACTTTTTTCGCCAAAACTAATAGCTCGTAATATAACCAATATTTTTCGATAGGGGTTTTCCTGTAGATACAAGTATCTTCAGAAATGTTATGTTATAGTTTCTATTCGCACATAATTTTTGTTTTTTTGTTTTTGTTGTTTAGAATAAAATATTTGTTTTAGAATAAAAATAGGCGCAACACATAAGGCAACATAAGAGGACATTCTTGCTGTCAAAAATAAAACGCCAATTTTCGGCAGGCCTGAATTTAAAGTTTAATAAAATTATATGCAATGAAATAATATTTTTTCTAAACATGCATATTGAGGTTTCCTCCTTCACCTCATTCCATGCAAAAACCAATTGTTCTCAATTTTCTAATTGAAAGCAAACATCAGCACTTGTTTTCACCTACTTTGCGAATGGTAACAACTGTTTTTAGCAGCTGGCAACTTAGCGGTGGCAGCACCTAATCATTTATCTGAAACGTAATACTGTAGTTTGACTTTATTTATTTGCCGAAATATATATAGTTTCAGAGACTGAAAAAATTAAAAAAGTGATTTCGTGGACCTTAGAGAAATGGAATGTCCTAAATTTATTTCCTAAGCACTCTCCGAACGCCTGATGAGTTTTTTGTATGAGTTTTTCTGTAAGCTTTAATTTTATTTCAAAGCTCTATAAATCGGTCACATTTACTGAATACATTTGGGAATATGAAGAATAGCGTCTTATAAAAAATATTTATTATATGTAATCTAGTATATAAATCTGTAAAAATGTGTTACTTATTTTCGTATTTATCATAAATGGGACCTTTTTTTTAGAAAAGTAAATTGTCAAAAAAAAGGTACTTGTCAAAAGATAATCGAAATCGTGATGTTGATATTTTATCTGGTTGCTGGATAGATAATAATAATGACAAGTACTCTCAAGTATTTATTGAACTACGCCATGATACCTGTCAATGCTCGATGGGACTTGAACGGTATCTGCAGAGGAAGCATTGACGAAATAGAGGATGCAAAGATATGCCGATTATTATGTTTTGCTAACTCCACATATTGGTTTTACTATTGTGATCTCATTAACTGTGAAACTATTAAAAAAAACTTTGTATTTACATTGTATAAACACTATTTTGGGTGTTTACAGCCATAAATTTTAAAATATTGTTTAAAGTTTTTTTTCTATATTGGTCATAAAACTTAGAGTTTGCATTATATCCCACTGTATAATAAATGTCATAATATTTTTTATTTTCGAAACCGTGTAAAATTGTAAAATTGAGAATCAGTACTTTCGGCATATCAAAAATTCAATTGGTTTCATTTATTGTCCAACAAGTCAAGTTACAGCGCGTAATAAATATCATTGCTTTTCTACCATAGACAAGATTTATTGTATTTGCTCGCAGTTAAATTTGTCCTAGGTGTATTATATTGATAATTTGTAGTAGAATTAAAAAAAAGGCATTCATAAGGAACATTGCAGCATATAATAGCATAGTAGTTCAGTCGAGAAATAAAACTTCGATTTTATTTGTGTGACTTTAAGGCATTTAGTAAGTCTTCTGGAACACCCATTTTCATGTTCAATAATTGTCTTTACTGTAAAGTGCATTAGCTTTGTGCCATCTCATTGTTTAATAAATGCTTTGTAAAATCAAAGATTTGCCTGATTTTCAGTATCAACATAAACTTGAATTTACATTTCCCACTCTTAGATGATTTTTTGGCGGATTTTTAGCCCAAAACCTCATATCTGAGCAAATGGGATATATGGGGACTATATGATTTCGATGATTTTCACTACCAATATGGAATTCATAATATGTGTGACCTTGGGCCTATATTATACATACAGTGGCAGACAAAAGTCTACGAAAACACCGCCTGTTTTCGTTCAATTGAAAGTACAAAAAGTTAATTCGAAAATTAAACAATACAGTGTATTTCAATTATTTTTTAACATAAGAGTAAAGCTATGACAAAAAAAGCGTAAATGCAACACTGTATATACACTGCAAACATCCACACTCCCACAAACATGTCCTTCAGTTCGAAAGGGACTCGGGGTTTATTAGAGCCAACACATATTTTCTAATTCAGATTTAAAATTTTTATACCGACTGTTAGGCATAGGTACTTTTTAGCAAATTCAGTAATAAAAAAAGTGGAGAAAAAATTAGAATAAAATAAAATAAATTAAAAGAATTAAATAAAATTAATTTATATTAAGTAAATTAAGTAAATTTTAAAAATTTCTATATTCCGAAAAAATTCCTGTATATTTTATTTCCCGCGAATATTTACATATAACTAATGCTCAACTATAAAAAGTTAGAAACTCATAAAAATGCAAAAAAAAAACGAAGAATAAAATTAAAAGCGAAACTCTCACACTTCACGCGCATCATTTTAAAATCAACAATAGCAAGGGCAAAGTCAACAGCAATTTCAGTAAATAAGTACGATATTTATAAAACAGAAGTAGTGAATGTATTCTTATGTATGTACACATTAACAAGTATAAATTAGTATGCTTTTAAGTCAACTCGCAAGCAAATACAACAGACGATGCATTTCTTGAAAGTTGCCAGACACAGAATATGCTTCGGTGGCGATGACAACAAATGCTTAATAAAATTTAAGTTAATATGATGCACAGCATAGCTTCCGGTCAACGCAAACGAGCAGATGTCATCAGTGCCAACATAATGTCAATGAAGCCGATCCAAACAACTCCCATAAAAATGGAGTAAATGCGAAATTTAATAGACGAGGCTGTCGTTGGTAAATGAGAGGGCGTGTGAATGAAGTGACGAATTAACACTTTGCCTAATAACAGAAATTTACAGAAAGCACTGCTGGTAATGAAAAATATGAAACAAAAATAGTCTGGATTTTGATTAAAGAAACTCCATACAAACTTAACTCATGAAAATGCTTGTTGAGTAACTAAAACTATGTATATATATATCTATTAAACGATGACTATGGTCTCAATGTTGGGCTACAAACAAGTAATTTGCGCTTGCTGCTGTTGTCGCAGCGGGTGTGGTTGGAATTTGTGATCGTAATATCTATTGACAGATACTCCAAGTAAGACGGTTTGCGCTTCATGCTCTCAGTTATGTTTAATGCACTCATTCATCATTTAAATATTCATTAAAATGAGATTTCTTTCACTTTTAAATCTTAGACCTTGAATATATTTTAAATGATAAGATTAATTTATATACATAAACGTCATCGCTTCTTTGTACTTTAAACAGAACTTTTGTTCACATTTTTCTTTTATCTAAAAATAAAAAAATTGAATTTTTCACAAACCGAAGTAAAGGGTGCTTTTTATAGAGGTACAGAACTTTAAGTTGGCATTACTTTACAGCTGTCAAGTGATTTATTCTCAGTTTGGTTTGGCAATTCATCATGAATAGACTCACGCCTGAACAACGCTTGCAAATAGTGCAATTTTATTTCGAAAATAATGGTTCTGTGCGGAAAACGTATCGCGCACTACGTCCATTTTAGCGATGTTTAGCGATGAAGCGCACTTCTGGTTGAATGGCTACGTCAACAAACAAAACTGCCGCATTTGGAGTGAACGTAATCCTCAAGTGTATGTTGAAACACCGTTACATCCAGAAAAACTGACTGTTTGGTGCGCTTTATGGGCTGGTGGAATCATTGGTCCGTACTTTTTCAAAAACGATGGTGGCCAGAACGTTACAGTCAATGGTGATCGGTATAGAGCCATGATTACTAACTTTTTCATTCCTGAATTGAATAACCATGATGTCCAGGAGATGTGGTTTCAACAAGACGGCCCAACATTTCACACAGCTCGTGCGACAATAGATTTATTGAAAGACACGTTTGGTGACCGCCTAATTTCACGTTTTGGACCTGTGAATTGGCCTCCAAGATCTTGTGATTTAACACCGCTAGACTACTTTCTGTGGGGCTATGTAGAGTCATTGGTCTATGCGGATAGGCCACAAACGCTTGACCATTTGGAAGACAACATTCGCCGTGTTATTGCCGATATACGGCCACAAATGTTGGAAAAAGTCCTCGAAAATTGGACGTCCAGATTGGATTACATCCGCACCAGCCGTGGCGGTCATATGCCAGAAATCATATTTAAAATATAATGCCACAAGATTATCTTTCGGATAAATAAAATTCATGTCAATCGAATAATCCATCGTTGTTTTATTACAACTTAAAGTTCTATACCTCTATAAAAAACACCCTTTTTATTACTTTTTAATTTGATTAATATACTATTACTCAAACAGGAATTTGCTAACCAAATGAATTTATAATCAGCTGGCGGTGAAAATATATTTAATTCAATCAATTATGTAGTTATCACAATTACTCGTATGTATATACAACAATAAATACAATGAAAACGCTACAATGAAAATGCAATGTGACATTGCGCTAGTAACGATAATCGAAACAAAAACATTCACACTTCTAAAATAAATAATAAAATAAGTGCATATTATTCACTAATATGATCTTAAAGTAATTAAGTGTAATTCCTTACATATATTTTATACTGTGAATACATGGAAAATTGATAATGTGGAGCTGCAATTGGCATATTTTAGATTAATGTGTAGCAGGGCAATAACGTTGCACCCTCCAGCAATAGTCAGTCATCATATATTCATCCTATCGGACAGTAGTCTTTAGCTCCTGGTGAAACCGCTCCTTTGGTTTTCTGCGAGAGGAACCAAGATTTTTTTGGAAACTGGTCACACTGACCGTGGATATAATGAATTTTTATGGATATATTACGGCCTAAGTTTTTGAAATTGTACAGAATTTTTTTAGAAATTTCAGAGTAGTTACTTGACTCATGATTTCCTAGAAAGTTTTTAGTAACTTCGACTAACTAATTCCATGTAAGTTGTTCCAAACTGGTCATTGAACTTATGAAATATGTACCTCTTATCAATATTCTTATCTGTGGGCTATCAAAAATACCCTCACTATTTTTCTATAATTAGATTAGGGAATTTTCTCGTTATATAAACAAATTGGCCATTTTTATCTAAAGCTTTCACAAATGGTGTCATTAATGTGCAAATAGAGTCAATATCATTTAGCTCTTGTAACTAAAGGAGGTTATATTAAATTCTGTGCTCCCATTTCCAACATCTCGCGTACAAGCCAATTTCTTTTTGTCCAGGGAAACAAAAACATGACTATTTGTTGTATTCATTTTGTTGTCCTAATCATCTTTAGATCTACACAAATACTCCACTGCAGATCCTTTAGGTAGTTCAAGATTCCTTATTAAGTCATTTATTCTACTTGGGTATAATGTTTTGGCTATGTAAATGCTCACTATCTCTAGGCACATCATTGTAGGTTTTTTAAAATGATGGTTCACACATTTATGATATATGGTATAGGTCTACGGAAACTTTTCAACTGTGTATTCTCCATAAATGTAACAAAACTCATACACGAAAAAATTTTATAATAATTTTTAATGTTGTCAACGGATACTTAAACAAAACCACTAATTTATTTTTCCTTTATAAGTGTGTTAAAATGTGTGATTCAAATTGGCGATTGCTTTGCAGATCAACATGTTTTCAGAAGAGCTAACATTCCTTTTCAATGTTTTATTCTTAAAATTTAAAATAAATGATGTATTACAATATCGGTGTAAGACGAATTTAAAAGGACCTAACTGTTGAAAATATTTATTAAGAAAGATTCCGCCTGTTTTAAAACAACTAATGATTTGATTAAAAAAAGGATTTATTGTAAATAAAATAAAAATCTAGTTAAAATAATTAAGAAGATTTAAAAAATGCAATTAATAAGAGTTGATACATTTTTTTAATTTGCAATTTAAATTTAAAAAAAATATTTCAATGTAAGATATTTTTAAAATATTAATTTTATTAATTTAATAACATTATATGTTACAATACGCGTATAAAAATATTTTATTTAAATAATTCATTTTGTAATATGTGGGAGACGCTACGTTCAACTCTGAATAGCAGCTAAAAAAACAATAATTCACACTCCTTGGAGAAATATTGGTATATATTTTAATACATAATTGTTCGCAATTTTCGATCAACAATAAATTCAGTGTGGAGGCGAAAGTACTCCAATGCTCCAATATGTAAAACCGCTCAAACCAATTATAATTTTTTGTGGTCACATTATGGTAGAGTATATCTCTAACTCAAAAGATATTTTATTTATTTTCGTGTATTTCTTATATCACAGTTGCTACGATAATTAAATGAATAAAGAAATCATGTACAATACACGTATGTGTGCTGATGCAAAGGATATAAGAAACAAGGAAATTTCTTCGGGCAGTTCACATCAAACTTTTGACTCGTCTCATTCCGAGTAAAATTTGATTTATATTTGAGAACAGGAAAAAACTATATTAACTATACAACCGCACACAGATGCTTTTACTTAGATAAATATTGTATTTATGGTAGGTAGTTAATCTTTTTAATATTTACAATTGTCTAGTAATTATCACAGCGTTTATTCATTCCAATTATTCATGGTTCATAGACTAAAATCTACATGTTTTCAATAATGGGTTTCTTTAATTGTGATTAAATCAATATTTAGATATTTACTACATTTAGTTGTTTCTTGATGTCAAATGAGGTCTTCCATAGGATACTTTGCGTACGGAAAGTTGTTGAAAATTAGTGAAATGGATGCTTCAATAATGCAAAAGTTTGAAAGTGAATAAAATTGTGTTGGGTTAAGCCTGAGCTGAACGTCTTTCCTTTTCTATTATGGTTGGGTAGTGTTTTCTTTTATAACTAGCATGCAATTTTTTTTTTTTTTTTTTTTTTTTTGTCAACTCGGCACTGTTGTATTTTTGAACATTCCGATAGAATAAGCTTTCCTTTATACTGTCATTCTCTTCCATATAGAATATTTTCAGTCGACTATACTACTTACGTTCTTTTGGAATTATTACCTTAATAACAGAATTTTAAAATTGCTTATATTGGCAGTTCATATGGATTTAATTTCAATATTTAAATGTTGATCTTCTTTGCTAGAAATGAACCAGGAATGAAATGCTTCGGTTCCAACCTTGGCAGCGTCTTATGTTACCCGTACTGTCAATGAGCACTTTAAGATCTACACAAAAGACGGCGAACGCTTTACTTTCTACTTATAAAATATTTTAATTTTAATACCGAAAGGAACCTAGGGGAATGAATTTGCTCTCATTAATACCGACTCTTGCGCCTTTCATGTTTTTTATATATTATGGTCTGTCATCACAGCAACCGCATCCATCACATTGTCAGTCTCCATCCCCTCCAACGTCACTGCCACTTATCTCGATTTCATTTCGATTTCTTCGATTTGCATTTCTTACATACGAGTTCTCCTGCCACATAATGCTACTCGGCGTCAATGGAATGATTATGTTTCATTCGTTTGCTTGTGATCGGTGGTACTAAAAAGATAGTTTGAGCTTCTCCTTTTTATTGCCAGTAGGGGATTTAGTCTTGTTTAGATTTTATCTAGCTAACCTGTGTTAAATTAAAAAATATTCAAAAATTGATATGAAATTTCGCTAGTGGAATAAATTTTTTTTTGCAGTTTAAATGATAATCGTGGCTTGTTGTGTGTTTGAGATCGTTTCTCTACTAAACATATCTGCTTAAAAAATATTGCAATTCAATGTCTAATGAAATCGTTAGTTAAAAAACCAATGGCTGTTTCTGATTTTGTCTGGTCTAGTTTATTGTGCCGCCGCTCTATCCGTGTATGTTATTTTCGACTTAAAATAAAAGTCCTTTTTTTTTTAAAGAATATAACCTACGAATTAAAATACTAAATCTTGACAAAAATTTGGAGCAAAATCTCGACTGAAAACGGTATTCCAAAGACGTTCCTTACTGTGCTGATAAAATTCTATTAAAGTTACAATATTATTGTTAAGATTTTGAATGAGAATAGGAATTACAAAGCATTTCATTTCGCCCTCATATTTTTGTTTATCTACTGTGGCACGAGAAATCGAAAAAATTCTGCGGAAAAAATGCAAAAAACAGCAACTTTGTCACTATATTTCATGCACAAATAACTTAGCACAACTGCCGAGATATGATGACTCCATTCACTTTATGTGTCCCACGTTAACGAAGGCTAACAGAGGAAAATAGTATGTAAGCCAGCATTACCGACTCAATAGATGTTAGCCGTAGAATATATATTTTGCACTATGTAACCAATGAAACGATTTTTGGCCGAACTCTTTCGCTGATTTTTGGTACACGTTAATTTTAAATAAAATGGAAGAACTTGTAGTTTTATATGCCGCCCCCGAAATCCTTATGGATTTTTACGATTAGCTTTTTATTTAAAGTCAGAAATACGATCAGAGTTGTTGCATTTCCTGCTGAGAGGCAACCGTAAGTAGAAAAAACATATATCATATATAAATTATTAGTTTTTGGGGTGGTCAGGATTCGAATCAATGACTCCAGTACTGTTAAAAACTCAGTTATAGCAGCACGCACATATATATATACAAGTATATGTTATATGTACATATTGATATACTCAAATATAAATAACTTGTTTGCTACTTGTTTACTAGTCCACTGGCGATCGTTAATGCCCGCGATGCTGTGATGATGATGTGATGCATGAATGTTTTTCTGTCAACTTTTGAATGCGAGCGAGCGAATAACGAAGAACCAAGAAATAGATCGAGAGCAAAGAAAAAAATTTTCTTTCGATCGCACAGGTGGAAATATTTTCATTGAAAAGCGGTAACAACAGCAACAATAATGATCTCTTCAACTTAAGTGGATTCGTGAACACAGGAGAGCTGAAGAGTTAAAATAAAAAAACATGCCTAACAAAATAATAATAAAGAAATGTTAAATCATTTTCCGTGGGCTTAAAAAATTGCACAATCATTTTGGTAAAAAAAAGAAGTTAGACGATAAAAAATCAGTGAACAAAATCTTAACAAAAATCATATGAACATATAAAAACGAATGAAGGAGAGGAAAACGAAGAAGGAGAAACGGGAATGGTACAAAAGAAAAGAAAACTTCGACTGTGCTCGCGAAGTATAACATCACGACGAAAAAAGTGGAAGATGAAAAGAAGATAGACAAGTGAAGCAATAAACGGGCGTTGATTGCGTAGCTGAACCTTGAACTGTTGTTTTTGGTAGGTATTAAATAAAACACTTAAGTTTTCTTAGTTTATTATAGTTAGGTATTTCTTTATTATGATTCAAATAGCAACAGTTGGGGATCCTTATGTCCGGTCTAGTAGGGTTGCTTTCTGTGGTAGTTTAAAGCTAGTGGGTGTTTAATATGTCCGTCCGCTTCTGGTTGTCCGTCCGTGTACGTCTCCTACATTTGTATTAGCGATTTAAGCAAGACTAGATGAAGAAGAAAGTGAAAGAAGCTGGCGGAGGAGAGTTTTGATGTGTTGCGAGCTTATTTGTGCTGCTAAGTTGTTCATCGATAAGTTAAAGAAGTATTTGAGCTGAGTATGTGAGTATGTTTTAATTTTGCCTCTTTCGTTTCTTATTTGTCGTTGTTTCCGGTGTCGCGTACTTTTACCGGTGTTGTATATTTGTGCTGATTTCTGAGGTTTATTTATCTTTTCACTAAAACTTTTTTCAGTATAATATTTGTGGGATTTTGAGTGTCAACATTTCCGTACAATTGTTATGTTTGCAATTGTTTCGAAAAAATCTCAGGAGAAAAGAAAATTAACGTAGCAGCATAATGAATAACTCCACAAAGTTGTTTTTTCATTAGCCTAAAGGTGGAGCTAAATGAGGCATTTGAAGAATCCTCTTAGCGATTAACCAATAGAAACAGCTGTCGCCACGAGCTGGTTTATAAGAGAATAAAAAAAGAAGAGCAACTACTAAACAAAAGCCCGTAACATTGGAAAAACTATATACTTAAAAAAAGTTATGACCTTATTACAAATTATCCCAAACCCTTAACTCTTTAAATAAAACTGTAAAGTTGTTGGCAAATTGAGTAATAAGGGAGCAGATAACACGTATGTAGCGAATAATAAAAAGAATCAACTTCAGAGTAAGTGAAGCAAATAACAACGTTTTACTTCATTAACTAAACAAGTTACTGACTACTTTATCATACAGTTTGACATTTTTGGTGTTATAAAGGGTAATTTTTATAGAGGTATAGAACTTTAAGTTGCAATAAAACAACGATGGATTATTCGATTGACATGAATTTTATTTATCCGAAAGATAATCTTGTGGCATTACATTTGAAATGTGATTTCTGGCATATGACCGCCACGGCTAGCGCGGATGTAGTTCAATCTGGACGTCCAATTTTCGATGACTTTTTCCAACATTTGTGGCCGTATATCGGCAATAACACGGCGAATGTTGTCTTCCAAATGGTCAAGCGTTTGTGGCTTATCCGCATAGACCAATGACTTTACATAGCCCCACAGAAAGTAGTCTAGCGGTGTTAAATCACAAGATCTTGGAGGCCAATTCACAGGTCCAAAACGTGAAATTAGGCGGTCACCAAACGTGTCTTTCAATAAATCTATTGTGGCACGAGCTGTGTGACATGTTGCGCCGTCTTGTTGAAACCACATCTCCTGGACATCATGGTTATTCAATTCAGGAATGAAAAAGTTAGTAATCATGGCTCTATACCGATCACCATTGACTGTAACGTTCTGGCCACCATCGTTTTTGAAAAAGTACGGACCAATGATTCCACCAGCCCATAAAGCGCACCAAACAGTCAGTTTTTCTGGATGTAACGGTGTTTCAACATACACTTGAGGATTACCTTCACTCCAAATGCGGCAGTTTTGTTTGTTGACGTAGCCATTCAACCAGAAGTGCGCTTCATCGCTAAACAAAATTCGCTTATGAAAATCGGGAACAACGGTAATCTCGTTTTGGGCCCATTCGACGAATCTACGCCTTACTTGATGATCGTTTGGCTTCAATTATTGCACGAGTTGGATTTTGTAAGCACGCAAACCAAGATCCTTCCGCAAAATCTTCCATAAAGTGGATGGACACAGATCCAGTTCCTGTGCTCGATGGCGGATGGGCTCATTCGGGTCTTCCTCAATGCTACGCTCTACAGCAGTAATAGCTTCAACTGTACGCACCGTACGGCGTCTCTGGGGATGCGAGTTATCAATAAGGGTAAACGTGGTGCGAAAACGTTCCATGGTTAATTGAATTAACTGCTCTGATGGACGATTTTGTCGACGATAAAATGGACGTAGTGCGCGATACGTTTTCCGCACAGAACCATTATTTTCGAAATAAAATTGCGCTATCCTGAAAAGTAATGCCAACTTAAAGTTCTATACCTCTATAAAAAACACGTTTTACATACTCAGAACATTTTAACATACGAGCGCTCTTTGTGTTATTTAGAGTAACTTAAAATATGAATTTCGACCGAAAAATGGAATTAAATCGCAAACATTTTCGGGTGATTATTTTTTACAACTTTCGACATGGATTAACTAAGCAACAGTGCATCTATGAGCTTACTTCAATTTTTGGCAATGAAGCTCCATAAAACACAAGTGTTTTTCGATAGTATGGTGAATTCAACCTACGACCTCGGTTGATACCTCGGTTAATACAATAAATTTCTTGTTTTTCTTGGCTATTTAAATTTATGATTCACTGTCTTCTTAATATAAGGAGTAAGTTAAATTTAAAGTTTAGTCTGGTAAAAAAGTTAATTTCCAATTTGTTATGCTCCTGAACATGAACATATGAACAAACGGAGTCAAATAAATCAGGGAAAGACCTAATAATTATACTAATCTACAAAAAAAATGATCGTTTATTGCCTTAGAGTTCAATTGATGATTTCTCAACATGTTGTTTGTAATTATTATAAAAGATATTTGGAAGGTAAGCAATATTTAGTTACGCTACGAATCAAATGTAAAAAATATATTAATTTTTATTTCTATATCTCATCTTGATAGCGAATAAGAAAAAGTCCAGGAAATTTCCAATAACAAGGATCTAGCGAGAACCACACACCACGTCAATGATTTCTAGTTTTGGATTGTGAATTCCAGTAAAAAAAGTAGAAGTGAAAACTCAAATCTTATCGAATATAATAACCTCGCATCTTTTTCTCCTCCAATTGCTCATGACTAGTACTTGAAGATATAACAAAACTTA
Organism: Neoceratitis asiatica; assembly: GCA_030068015.2. Classification (NCBI taxonomy): domain Eukaryota; kingdom Metazoa; phylum Arthropoda; class Insecta; order Diptera; family Tephritidae; genus Neoceratitis; species Neoceratitis asiatica. The sequence continues at coordinate 70,070,480 of CM061528.1, forward strand.
AAACTACGAAGATGTAGTTGAGGATATGCTTAACAAATTTAAAACCGTGGGTTACACGGTGTCATCAAAAGTACATATGCTGAATATGACTTAGATAAATTTAAAAATAACATGATGATTAAGAGTTACTATATTTGTTGTTTAATGAAAGAAAGTATTTGGGCACACAAAATAAAAAGTTATAGAGACAAATTTCAAACTATTTATTCTTTTTTAAGTTAATTTTATAGCATATTTATTAATGTCATAGATACTTTTTTCATCGAATTACAACCTAAAACTTTGAAATTTTATGCTTTAAGGTTGACCTATGTTATTATTTATAAATATGTTAACTAACTACTTAGTCATTCTTCATGATAATTAAAAGTAGACGAAAGGTGCATTCATTAGTTTATATAATCTTTTCCATTTTTCGAAAAGTTTCAGAAATCGAAATTTAGATACCTTTATTTAGATACACCATTGATACACTCGTATCATAATTAATTAGCTTTAAACTACTGAGGGCATATCTACGAGTACATGACATCATTCTGCTTTTTATGAGTATATTTGCAATGCCATCGTCTGTGTTTATTGTGAAAGTTATTATACAGTTATCTAACATTCTGATGATACAGCAAAAGGTTTTATTACAAAAATGTTCTTCTCAAAGCAGACTTAATTTTTTTTAACTGAAATAATATTAAAATCCCTTTATCAAAGTAGTAGTACGTAAATAATTATTTATTTTTATGTTATATTCTTCAGCTGATCATGCGTTCATCAGCCGCTGACAAGATTTGTTTATATATAAGTCTCAATTGCTTTAACAGCTATAAAAATGACACCAATGAAGAAGTAGCGGAAGCAGCAACTGTAAACACTACAATAACAAAATCTATGAAAATTGTAACAACACTCACTGGTAATAACTAAACATTGGGACCAAGTGCTACTGGAAAGAAATTGCTATAACAACACTTCACATATTCATCATCACCGTTCAACCATCATTGACATAAGCAATATGAATGAAAGCTCAACCAGCAACCAGCAACAGTATTGACAGGAACAACATCAATGAAGGCTTTATGCACTGTGCACTCATGCACACTCCTATTATATATTGCTGCTTAGTTGCTTCGTCTGACATTACTACATGGATTCATGCCACACTGACTGACTACGCGATGACACTTATGTAGCAAACACTTGAATTTCGATTGCTTTTGTGGTTTGGTTGAATTACTCGCGGATGTGTCTTATGGTTTGTTGATATGGATTTGGAGTATGACTTGTCAAATACTCGTCGCTATAATATGAAACTGTAAGTGGTGATATATTATAAGTAAATGCGGTTCTAAAATTGCAAGCAATCCTTCTATTAGTTCATTTTTCCTTAACATTTTACCATGAAAAGTGGATATACATGTTTTTTTCATCTGGATGGAAGAATTTAAATATATACTGGGGAGAAATTTTGTTGTTATTATATTGTGGAGAATATCGACCCATATCCTTGTTTTTAATTCACTCCCTTAAACCAAATTATTGTTCGATATTGACAGATAAATTTAAAATGTTCAGTTTGATATTTAATTTGAGCTAGGTGCTTTTTTTGCTGTCGGTGTCAGGATTTAAGAGCTGGAAGTAAGTCAGGCACGATGATTCCCTATCGCATAGATCTTTTAATCAGTACTGGAGACTCAGCAAGCTGAAGCCGAAATAGTATAATAAGCACATTTTCTTCTTGGTACGCTCGTTACTGTGTTTGGCTTTCTTCGGAGATGTAGATAATTTTGTCTATGTTCAAACCAGCATCAAAACTAGCATTAGCACCAGGCTTGAAAATAGTTTTACAGTTTTTAGAGTAATAATTCTCAAAAGTTATACTATTTATTTATAGTAATTTAAGTATCACCGACTAAGTTCTACTTGGTTAAGTTGTTCAGATAAACGCAAGTCGTACAGTTCTTACATAATTTAATTCATTTCCCGCAGAGGGTATACTCAAGGCTAGTCAAAAAGCTAGACTTTTTTCTATAGCGTCCATGTACGAAAAGTCCTTCTTAAAGGATAGATCGGAAAAAGCTTCAACGGTTATAAAGCGTCAGTTATATATATATATTTACGGAGAAACCTCTCCTAGCCGACACCTCTATTATACGGATGTCTCTCTTGAGAAGTCATTTCCATGCAACAAGTTTTAAATGCATTTTTTAAAACAAATAACCCACCCATAAGCGGGCTCTCTCTTGGGTAGATACGGACATTTATTTGCTATATTATTGAATAAAATTAATATATTGGGCGGACGCGAACCTCTTTTCAATGAGCCAAAAAAATTATATTTTTTATAACAAATCCAACCAAAACTTATAGGCGGAAAAAAGTAAAAAAAAATTCATGAAATGTTTCCAGATATGTATGTATACTAGCGTTGTAGCTCAGCAACCGACTACTTCCGATTTTTTTTAGCAACAAGTTCAATATTATTAGTATTACGTTTTTTATGATTTTAAGGGTAATTCTTACATATAATTTTGTTAATTATTAATGTATTTACATATGAGTTCTAAGGGAGGTGTCACTGGATGTTGACGTCGATAAACTTCCAACTTTGTTTTTGTGTTCATCTCGAGAAGAAACATTAATGCAACTCAAATCAAGGTTTGAGAGTGTGAAAAATTTTAATTTAGCGTCTAGAAAAAAAAGTAATGCTGCTTTCAAAAACGATACGGCTTAATGAGAAAAATTCTTCTGCTCGACTGCAAGTCAGGTCCTGTTCATGCTCAGGTAAGATTTCCACACTAGATTTTAGAAATGGTCTTTAAAAAATTGTTTGCTTTCGTTTGTTTTCATCATTTTTTACTAAGTTATTAAAAACTGAAAACTCTACAACTGACACAGATACATAAATAATTCGATTACGTTCCCGCTCTCCGTTCCGCCACAATCTTAATTAGTTATTCTGTGTTACGATGGAAACGAGAGAAGAAGAAGAAGAGAGACTACATTTTCGAAATCAGCTGATTCCATGTGAATGAATGAAATTGAAATAAAACAAAGCAAACAATTTTAAACAATTTTTTTATAATTCAAACATATAGATAAACAAATTTTGTTTTTACCGTTAAATGGAATTAAGAGGCTCGGCGATATTTCATGAGGATTGAGAGACAAGCTGCACCAATTTCACTGATGATTTTTAAGAAATTAAGCTTGGTTTAAATACAAAAAACAACCTTAGACTTAATAAAGATTTTTCAAGTATATCCTGGATATTTTTACGCATGAAACTGAATCAAGTATTTTGAGATGGTTTACTTCACCTAATCCAGTATTAGATTGGGTTTTTTACCGAAGTCAGTTACCAATATAGAATTGGGGCAAATTATAACATAGGAATGTGTTAGTCAATATCACTGCATATTTATTGAATTCAAAACTCCTACAATTTTCATATTGCACCTGAGTGGTATCAAAAACTGTTATTAAGCTCATAATACTAAAAAAAGATATCGTTATGACTTTCCCAATTATCGAAATCATGTTTACTTAAATTTTTGTTAAAAGTGTGTTATTTAAGTACTCGAAAAAATACAATCAAAGTGTTCTCTGCTAACTAAATTACAACGTACAAAGACGTAACTACGATCGAAATGCAGAATACATAGAATTGTATAGAATCGAAAGTTTCGAAAATTGATCGAAACGGAACGTAACGCAGAATACCAAATCCACCGAGCGTAGAAAATTTCGATTCGAGTCGAAATGCAGAATATCACCAGATATGCTGACCATACTTGTAACCAAGAGCTGATTCATAAAATCAGTCATTCATTTTTGATACATCAATAAACTTATAAAAACAAATAACAATCATATATAATTATATAGCAATCTTGCTAACGTTTAGTTCAATTAAAAATAAAAGAAATAAATAAATAATTTGCATATTTATGAGAGCATTTAAATTTTCTTGGTAACAGTTTAACCGTTCCTCACTTTAGTTTAATTTCCTTTTCACATAAATCTCATCAAATGTAATCAGCTTAAAAATCATAAAACTGTTACCTTTTTTGCGTGGGCTTGCGAGACTGTCATCACATTTTCATAACGCCATCATCAGCCGACACTTAAAATGCATATGTACATATTTTCCAATTTTCACATTTATTTGAAGAGACGTTTCTACATGATTTTGTATTTTTCGTGCTGCTACACATGTTAACCTACATGAAAAATTCATTGCTTCACTCGAGATCTGCTTGTGTGAGAGCTGTTAACACAAAAACGCTGATATAATGTTGGAAGCAAATAACTTAACGAACGCGGTTAATTAAATGCTGATTTTCGAAAAGTTGTAAATGCAAATTATTCAAAGATTACAATCTTATTCTTTAAAGGAGTGTGGTTGTAAAGTGTGATTAGGTGAAAAGAAACGGAATCACAGGTTAAATTAAACAAAAATAATGAATTCGAGAAGAATACACACTAACTATATATATATAATATTAGTACTAAATTAACATTAATATCGACTCGGATTATTATCTTGTCGCAGCTAAGATAAGCATCCACCTCTGTGCAACAAAGAAGACTCGTCGAAAAACACAAGAAAGGTTCGACGTCGAAAAGCTATACAGCAGACAGCCAGCACAATTGCCCTCTGAGAGTACTCATAAAGAACTCGATATAAGAGAGCTATCGAACGGAATAGAAAAAATGGTATTGAATAAGAAACTAACTAGAGTTGGCCATGCCCTTCTGTCTGTCTATATATTAGCCCGACTCAAGATCGAATATTTAAGGCATTAATGAACTGAACTCAAGAAACTACTTATAAAGAGAACTAAAGTCATACTAAAAATGGTTCTGAAAATAATTTTACTAATTATACCTCCCACCAAACAAACCTTGTCATCTGGGTATCTCATGTTCGGTTCCATCACAACATAGTTGTTATATAATATTATATATGTTTGTATATACAAAAAGCTACGAAAGTAACAAATTTCAACCAAGTAAAAGAAAAAATTTATTCATTTGTATAAATGTTTTGGTCAACAAATAATATTAATTCAAGCTAATTGCGACCTTTTCAACCAGTTTCAAGCAAATCAAGGCAAAAATAAAATATTTATTAGAATAGATTTGTCCCTATCTTCTTCCAGATAAAAATTGCAATACATACTTATCTAAGCGAAGATGTCTACGTCAAAAATTCATTCACACTGAACACAAATTCTGAAATACATAATTTCAACGAAATTATCTACCAATTATAAAAGACAAACTCATGTATAAAAAGATATATGAGTTGGCTGAAAACTTGATATACATATTTCAATAAAATTTGGATGATGAAATCCGGTCCGTTATTAATTATAAATACATTTGCTGGACTATATTCTTAAATATATTAAATCTTTGAATGATAAAAAAATGTATTGAAAATTAATATTTTTTTAAGTTCATGATCAACTGTAATAAAGTAAAGCTACCAATGTTAACAACATGAAAAACGCAGATATTCACAATTTTTTACGGAATTACTAAAACATAATTGTCCTCAATTTCATGCACAATCAAACTTAGACTTGTGAGTTTACTAAAAGCCAATATGTCAAGATAACAACAAAAGTGTCTCAAAATAGTATCGTGAAACTGTAACAACAATAGCAAGCTGTGCAGCTGACAAGTGTCTCATATATTATGTTTACAAAAAACCACTTCCAAAACCGTGAAAACAAGAACGGTGGATAGCGTCGTGAAGCACATACGAGCGCATTAGTTACATGCATATTAAGAAATCTCATTCAACAACTTGTACAAGCATGTAGGCTCTCAAAAAACCTTATATCAGGTGGAGGTAAAAACTTCGGTTTACTTATCCTAAAATGGAGTGTAACTATTAGAACTGCAGCCAAACTATTAGGTGGTTTATGCAAATGCTTCTAGTGCGTAGTGTTCACGAAGTGATTGAGATGCTAGTAAGGTGATGACGGCAGCTTTTCGCGATGCAATATTACACTTGCTTTAACCTGTTCGTCATTATTGTCAACGTCATCATCGTGCCGTTCACACATGCTGGCAAAACATGTACACACGTGTGTATAAGTATATAGGCAATAAGATTGTAGGAGAAGAAAGGAATTACAATTTCTCTAGACTGTTCTTTTGCCATTTTATAAAAATTTATGAAAGCCGTGCATGTGGCATTTACTTAGGATCACTTATGTGGCATTAGACCATATTCCACTATCACTATCGCTAGGAGGAGGAGGAGCTGAATGGACATGCCATCATGGTAATAGTACCTTCGTAAATATTTAATTCTAAGTTCTTAGCGAATCTCGCTTCACAATCTAAAGTTTCAACTTAGTGGCGAGGCAACATGCTCGATTGAATTCAAGAATTTCTGATGTCCAACTGCCCAATGTTGTCGATATTTAAATGATTTGTTGCATATAATCATCGGATGCAATTTGGATAAAATTTGCTAACATAGTTGTTAACGACTGCAAGCAATTTTGAGACTTAAATATCTGTGATGAAGGATGCATTGATTGTATAACTGTTATAAAGTTTCTATTTAAATTTTAATTTTACACCCTCTTTACAACTCTTTCTCCAACAGTTCCTTGTGCTCCTAATCTTTCACAAAAATAGATTTTTATCATAGAAAATTATTTGAATGCAACTAAAACGTATTACATATATATATATATTTGTAAAATGTAACAAAACTTTAAAGTGAAGGAAAAAAAGGCGACTTAAGCAAAGTCAAAGCTTCTTTGCGTTGTTCTACTTGTACGCTATTTTCATACCGAATTTACTGTTGTTGCCTACTTAAATTGTGTTGCTGTTGTGTTTGTAAGCATCATTTCAATAAAGTGTTGTTGTGTTGTTTGTTAGAATGCTTGGGAAACAATTTGTTTTGGTATAGCGACTCAGCTAAACAACTTATCTTATGAGTGCGCTTTTCAAGTATCATTTGCTCCCAATGCAAATTAATTGAGCAACTCTCAATAGAAACATAGTACATTTTACATAGTACAATGCCAATGAGAAGAGAAGTATGGAAAAGTATTGGAAAGTAACTCCGTAGTAGTAAACGCTACATCGTGCATGACAATATTAACGCTTCATGGACGATCGTAAACATACACGTGCCATGACAATAAAGCATGTTATGTAAGAATATGACGCCCTTCCAAACTCAAAAAATGGAGAATGAACCGATCTTCTTTCAGAGTACACGATGCAACTAACTTGGTAATGGAGTTGCTAACCACAAGTGAGTCACAAATGAGAAACAAAATTGAATTTACCTGGATTTGGTAGCTCAAAAAGATGGAAACTCCACCCAAAATGTTATTTAAATGGAAAGATTATTAGATTACTGTTTTCACAAAGCAACAACTGAACGATCGAACAGAAATAATAATGTAACCTATTGTTAGAGTACAAGCTGCATAATATTGCCGCGAATCACATAAAATTTCCAGCAGAAACTAAACTTAATATAACAGAAACAGGTATTAGGAGTCATCCGATATATATTAAATAAAATGACACAAAATACATTAAAATAAAATAAAATAGAATAAAATAAAAAATATATATAAAAAATAAAAAACAAAAATAAAAATATTAATAATAATAAAAAAAAAAAAATTAAAAAATTAAAAAAAAAAAATTTTAATAAAAATAAAAATAAAATAAAAGAAAATGAAGTAAAACAAAATAATATAAAATAAAATTAAATAAATCAGGTTGACTTATATTAAATTAATAGAAAACAAATGAATAATGAAAAAAATTAAAGGAAAAAAATAAAATAAAAAATAAAGAAAATATAATTAATTAATATTAAATTAAATAATGATATGAAATTTTACAAAAAAAATAAAATAAAATAAAATGAAAAATATGTATATTTTAATTAAATTAAATTAAATAAAATTAAATTAAAATAAATTAAATTAAAAAAAGAAAAATAATAAAATATAATTAATATAAAATATAATAATTTTTATATATATTGCAGCTGCAGTATGCATAAGTGTGAAACCGCAGCTTTAACGTTATTATAGTAAATAAAAAATAAAATAAAATCGTAAAATTAAATATTTTGCAACTTTAACAACTAAGAAACATGCGAAAAGAAAAAAAAATATTAAACCTGCTTCATAGAGTCACTTTTCAAATATAAACTTGCTATTTCGTTGATTTTCGAAAACTTGTGCTTTGTTTTCTATCAGAATTGCGATTATACTGATCTCATCGGTATTGCTATCATGATTACAACAATAAACATAAAATCTAAGGATAAAATCACTCAAACTGACTTCAACTGAGGGTGCGACGATAGCATTGACATAAAACACATATTGCTGTTAAATAGATAAAGAAAAAGTTATAGCACGTGAAGCCACAGACCAAACAAAAGCTACTTTTATTTAACAATGCAAGTTTAAGCACCTCATAGGTTAGATAATATTAACAGATAAATAATGGGTATGATGGAAGTTTTAAATCAATATACTTCACTTCGCTATCACCAAATCTATTATTTGATGTTAATCCTTTATGAACATCGTTACGGCGGCACGCAAAACATTATGTATAATAAATATTTAAATATTCATGAGCATATAAAAGTATATCTGTATGTGTATATATATGTAGTAATTTAAAGCATTTCATGCCACATAAGTCATGAAACGTATGTTGGCCTCAGCCAGATCGCATACCGATGGCAAAACACAGATAAATAATTTACAATATTTCGGAAGTTAATCCCAAATGGCTGGTGTGAATGGCGCTTTATGATCATTGGATAGCCTCTGTTGCGGCGCTCTGAAGGCAGAGTGCTGTATCTCCTTGCTACCATTGTCTTGTACCAGTGTTGCAAGAAAGTCGATTTGCTACAAGTGCAAATTTGCAAGATGAGAGTACATTGAGTCAAGCATAACCGAATTACGGCGATTCTGGAAGAGTGTGCATGTGCAAGATTCTGAGAATTTTGCAAGATTTAATTCGTTTACTAGTTAGCGTAGCTACAAAAGGCTGTGCCACATAGGATTTAGCCGCTAGTGTTGATTGCTCATTTGATTATTCTTGTATTTTTCGAGTAGCAGCATTACAATGTTGAATGCATGAAGACATATTTTAATAAATTTTCTAGCATCTTAAAGCTACGCTGCTTAAGTTACTCCCAATACAATATTGAGTTATAAAATGGCATAACTCTTTAGAAAACTAATATTCATATATAATTCATTTTTCTTATGTCTATTATCGTTCTTAAAGGTGCAAACAGGTAAGACAGTGTAAAATCTAGTGTAAAATTGTTTAATTTTAACTATTACGCAATATTTTAGAAAAAAAATAAAAAATTACTAAAAAACATAAAAAATCCAAAAACTTTTGAATCTGAGTTTCAGAACGGAAATACAAGCTTTAGTAACTGAGTACTACTTAATTTAATTTTAAATTTCAATAAATACAGTACGCTTTTCATAGTGAACCTATATTTTTTAAACTGAAATATCTTTAAATGCTGACTTGATCCCACCAAATTGAATTTATATCGGAACATTACTGAATTTAAGTATGTTGAAATATCACAGAGTTTGGTTCTATTAGTAATATATACTAAATCTGTATACAATTATCTAAACAATTATATCAGAAACTGTTACACAAATTTCGACAAAATTCGGCTTACAAATTAGTTCAATACTCTATTGGACATCGCACTTTTAGCATTTTTTGCTTCTACTACTTTTCTGTTTTTACTACTTTCTGAGCTGAGACAATATGCCCAGTCAAAGTTGAATCACCTAATCAAATACAACAACTCCTAAAAAACATTTGTCAAATTATAATGCATTTTTAGTGGAATTTTTATACCTTTCATGTACATGAAATGGTATACTAACTTTTGTACAAGGTATGTAAGTACCAAAAGGAGAAAACATAGACCCAACAAAATTTATACCGATCGTATCAGAATGACGAGATGAGTTGATTCAGCAATGGCCGTCTTTCCGTCTGTTAGAACACAAACTAGTCTCTCAGTTTTCGAGATATTTCAGCTAAACTTAGTAGGCGGATGCACTCTATATCCATGTACAATAAATCCATGAAAAATTTACCCAAGAGCCTGCAATTTGGTTTTCTATCGGATCGCTATAACAGATAGTTCTCATACACCTCTTGTGTCAAAAATATGTCAAAAAGTATCCAGAAGCTTAAAATTTGTTTTTTTTTTTAAGCTAAGTAATTTGAAGTTAATATTGATACTGAAAATGATCAAAATCGAAGTTCGCATTTTGTAATAAATTTGATATGTACATGGAAGATATAAATACTTTGGCATGGTCGAAGACAACCCTTCTTTCTTGTTTTATTTTAAAATTTATTTAAAATTTTTAATTGATTTTATTTAGGTTTTTGTTATTTTACTAAACAATTCTTACCGTCAACAGCAGCAGCAAACCGATTTACTTGACTTCATTTTATTCACAGTGAACTAACTTCAATATTGCATGCCCCGTTAATAACAACTATGCGCAATAAATCGCTTAGCACCTGTTACCATTACTAATCGCAAGCTAATGGATGGCGATGATTTTATTTCTCTCCTCACGTACTCTTTATTGCCAATCGAACTTTTACTATTTCGAAAGCCGCATTTACTTCACGAATGTGATTAATTAAAGACTTAAGCAACAAACTTGCTTAACCGTTGATCTGCAGTTTAAAATAAAAGTTGTTTTGGCTTTTAATTTCAGCCAAAAGTGAGTGTAGACCAAATTTACCATGATATTGAAAATGTGGGAAAGGAAATTTTAAATGACCCCATGCTATGCGCTGTTGTTATGTATGGGTATTTTTATATGGGTTAAATAAATGTAAAAATTCAAATAAATAAAACTGTTATGACTTATTGTCCAACTAATATAACAAGAATTTACAATTTTACAAAGTTTTCTTTTTTGTTGTTTTCTATACTCTTTATTATTCACATATACATATATATACTAATCTACTTATGCAAACTACATATCCCGTGGTTTAAGTTGCAGAGAATTTAATAGCAAGTGTACCTGCAATCGTTATTTTCATCATCATCAAAGTAAGCTCCACGCTTCGGTCTTTTAAGATTCTTGCCATGTAGCAAGGTTACAAATTAAACGCACATCCTTTGAAATGTGAGGTTTTGCATACTGGTGAAACTAGAAATTCAAAATTTGAATAATATTTTATACTTTTGTATATTAAATTAAAAAGAGGACTCCAAATAAGATAGATCTTCACCACTGTGCGAACGAGACGAATTGTATTTGAAATTTCTTTAATTAATTTTATAGCTTATAATAATTCTAATAAAATCTTCTGGCAAAAAAAATTGATTTTCTTTGATTATTACTCTAAAGTTAACAACTAGATAATTCCAAAGTCATTTATAGTTTTTATTATCTATATATAAAAATATCAATGCAAATTTTGATGAACGCCTATAACTTGAGAACCACCAGATCAAATTCCACCAAATTTTTAGAAGTTATAAAGAGATATTAGAAAAAGGTTAATGTGAAGTTTTCATAAGATTGGCGTAGCCGTTCTAGAGATTTGACCATTTTCGTGAATATTGGTCGCTACAAAATAAATGCAACAACAACAAATAAAAGTAACATTTCCAAATACGCGTACATAACGTTGTATGTGGTGTTGAAAGAGAGAGAAAAGAAGTGAAAAAAATAAAAAAAAATTTAAAAAAAATTAAAAAAAAATTGTGTTTTAAAAATAAAAGTTTTTCGATTAAAAGAAATATTTTGACATTTCTTTATACAACTTTACATTACCTTTTTTGATTTTTTTGAATAGGTGTAGCAAAACACGCTGGGGTAAATCTATATGGAGGAGGAACAGTAGCCTCTATAGACGACGATTTTTTTAAAAATATCGGGATAGCTACTTTGAAACACGGAGGGTATTCATGTCAAGTTTAGTTATATTTGAAAGAGTTCCCACATGGCAAAATACACAAAACTTATTTAAATATATACTTAAATAAATAAATGTGGTATAGCTATCAAATATAATATATATATATATATATATATATATATATATATATATATATATATATATATATAACGATTTTCGCCCGAGCTCCTTCTTAAATTTTTTGTTTTGCATTTTGATGTTTTCACCAACAAATGGAGAGACGTACACAATCCAATATGAGGGCTTGACATTCCCGTCGATGGGCGACCGCAATTAGAAAAGTTTATTTTCTATAATTTTAGATGTTGCTTGAAGCTGGACTCGAACCCTGGCCTTCCGTATGGTAGTACACAATGCTGACCACTCGGCGATGGCGGTCGAATATATAAGAAGGGTATTTGGGAACACGCACATAAAAAAATATTTTATATGTATGTATGTATATCAAACTTCTGGGCATTTGCTTGTAATTGATCTCATATACGGCAGAACCAATTTTTGTGAAATTTTTTGCGAGTGCTTAAGGGGCTTCGAGAAGTATTTAGATTAACTTTATTCAAAGTGGACTACATACTTGAAATTTGGTATAAACAGTAGATAGCTCATTGAACAGATTAACATAAATACTATCATTTCTTTTTTTTTATATAAAAATCGACCTATGCGTTAAAATCTCGGTTATTGGTCAGTTTACCTATTATACTATTTTTCTCCCAAGAAGTTGACCTGGAACTGATCTATTCAAAAAAATTGATGTTATTGTTCAATTTACTTGAAATAACTTTTTTTTTCCAGAAAGTGGGCTAAAAACTAATCTCATTGAGAAAAATCTATTTATTTTACTTATAATCAAAATCTGCATACTTCAATAAGAAGTTAACTTTGCTGTCCAGTACTCTATCTTTAGATTTATCTACCTCCTTGACGACCCCCTTTGTGAACCTGGCAGTGGCATTTTAAGAACCCAGATCTTTGAAAGCCGAAGTACTTTACCCTTATACTTAGACGAAAGAAATAATGAAAATGTTTGGTAGCTTTTGATAGCTGAATTTTTACAGGAAACTCTGCCATATTATAAGTACGAAATTATTAAAATACACAACTATCAATAACAAAACAAGTACATAAGAAACCTAAATTCACTTAATAAAAAATTAACATTAATTAATATTAGTAAACTGCTTACACAAAATTCTAATTAGTTTTTGATAATTTTGTTAAATTTTAAACACATTTTGTATATTAATTTTGCCCTTAGCATCGAAATATTTATCGCAAATCGAATTCACAGACCATAGTTATGTGAAGTAAAGCAGATTAAAGTATCCAAATGCCTATTACAAAAGTGAACAAAGGTAAAAATCTTAAAAAAGGTCCATATCAAACAACAGATAAAACTATATTTTTAGAAAAGTACGAACATAAGGGCATATACATTCTCATAACAATTTTAAGAGAACACAAAAACACTCCGTTTGTTGCCGCGCACAACCTATTATTTAATATCACCCCTTCAAAAGTCTCTAAATAATATCTAAATGTTTGTGTTCTGTTATTGAAGCTTTATTCTTTCTTCATTTATTATATATATTATATGCCTTATTTATACAATTCTCGTTTTCAAGAATTTTCGAAAATATATCCTGTCATCCAGCATCCTAGGTCCTACACAAGTCCCTGTTCGTCACTCTCATAATCCGCTTTTGTCATAAATCAACAGCAACTTTTAGCCCTATATATGCCCATACTTTAGAAAAATCAAACCCATGATTTTTTCACAAGATCAGTTTAAACGATTGTTTGCAAACGAATTAAAAAATAAAAATAAAAAAATAATAAAAATAAATATCGAAATCCCCAATTGTACGCATCCAGCCTTATGTTGAGAATTCGTGGAGTTACTTGATGCTTTTAACAGCAACCGTCGCCAACTGGGGCAATGCTTCAAATGTCTCGGGTAGCAGTGCAAACGGCAAAACGTGACAGCAAAATAATAAGTTGTATTTTGCATTTTGCTCGCCGATTTATAGCGCAAATAGATAGATATGCAGATAAATGCATACGTGCATATTCTAGCATTTCACGTGCAAGAGTGTACACGCTTATAGCTTATGGTTTTTCTACGCTTAGTTAGTTTAGTTACTGTTTATCGAGAGAGAATTTTACTTTTTAATTGCGTACTCAATCCAAAGTAGCACCTGTTAGTAAGAGTGATTCTACTGTTACTGCAGTTAACTCAGATTCTTAGTAGGCGAGATTGTATATAACCTCAATGATATTACTGCCAAGAGTGATTTGGGAGCCAAGACGCGAATGTGCGGACTGTTTGTTTGATGATTGGAGTTATTTCGGCTTGTCGTCGTGCATTACCAGACGAATTCCTTTTGCTACTTTGTACAGTCTAAAGAACACAGAACTAGTGGCGCCTTTAAGCGGGTTTTCTATCAATCTCGATTGGGGATTCAGTCTCAGCACCTCCATAAACTTAGGATAATCTGGACATCGGTCACGAGATTACTTCCTTCGTTTGTATGCTCATGTGCTCTGGTCTTGACCCCTTCTGTAAGTCAATGTTGAACCAGTTAATATGAAAAGAAAACCTGTGGCATTCTTTGTTATTATTATCCAGCATCGTTCCCTATAGGGAAATCTACCATATATAATTTGTTGACTTGTGCTTGTAAAAGGTGTTTTTTTATAGAGGTATAGAACTTTAAGTTGGCATTACTTTTCAAGATGGCGACCGATTTAACAGCTGTCAAGTGATTTATTCTCAGTTTGGTTTGGCAATTCATCATGAATAGACTCACGCCTGAACAACGCTTGCAAATAGTGCAATTTTATTTCGAAAATAATGGTTCTGTGCGGAAAACGTATCGCGCACTACGTCCATTTTATCGTCGACAAAATCGTTCATCAGAGCAGTTAATTCGATTAACCATGGAACGTTTTCGCACCACGTTTACTCTTATTGATAACTCGCATCCCCAGAGACGCCGTACGGTGCGTACAGAAGAAGCTATTGCTGCTGTAGAGCGTAGCATTGAGGAAGACCCGAATGAGTCCATCCGCCATCGAGCACAGGAATTGGATCTGTGTCCATCCATTTTATGGAAGATTTTGCCAAAGGATCTTGGTTTGCGTGCTTACAAAATCCAACTCGTGCAAGAATTGAAGCCAAACGATCCGTTGTTCCCGATTTTCATAAGCGAAATTTGTTTAGCGATGAAGCGCACTTCTGGTTGAACGGCTACGTCAACAAACAAATCTGCCGCATTTGGAGTGAAGGTAATCCTCAAGTGTATGTTGAAACACCGTTACATCCAGGTCCGTACTTTTTCAAAAACGATGGTGGCCAAAACGTTACAGTCAATGGTGATCGGTATAGAGCCATGATTACTAACTTTTTCATTCCTGAATTGAATAACCATGATGTCCAGGAGATGTGGTTTCAACAAGACGGCGCAACATGTCACACAGCTCGTGCCACAATAGATTTATTGAAAGACACGTTTGGTGACCGCCTAATTTCACGTTTTAGACCTGTGAATTGGCCTCCAAGATCTTGTGATTTAACACCGCTATACTACTTTCTGTGGGGCTATGTAAAGTCGTTGGACTATGCGGTTAAGCCACAAACGCTTGACCATTTGGAAGACAACATTCGCCGTGTTATTGCCGATATACGGCCACAAATGTTGGAAAAAGTCATCGAAAATTGGATGTCCAGATTGGACTACATCCGCGCCAGCCGTGACGGTCATATGCCAGAAATCATATTTAAAATGTAATGCCACAAGATTATCTTTCGGATAAATAAAATTCATGTCAATCGAATAATCCATCGTTGTTTTATTGCAACTTAAAGTTCTATACCTCTATAAAAAACACCCTTTACATAGAATCTCCTTGGTTGAGAAACTCTTTTACTTCAATGAGAAAACACAAGGCCAGGCGAATGATATAGTTAGCAAGTGTCCCTTAATAAATGAAGGCCTCTCAACAGTATGGAAAAATTTATTTTAGAGATACGAAAATAAACGTATTCTCGTAAATACGCAACTGAAAATTATATTCAGTCATCAGTCGAAACTGAATGTTAAAAATTTTACAGCGAGATATTAATAATTGTCTGTCATCACTCAAACTGGGACGCAATTATAACCTATTTGTGATCCACTAAACGGCGGCCGCGATAGCCGAGTGGTTAGCATTGCGTACTGCTATTCGGAAGGACTGGGATCGTGTCCAGATTCGAGCAACATCCAAAATTATAGAAAATAAATTTTTCTAATTGCGGTCACCCCTCGGCAGGGAATGTCAAGCCCTCCGAGTGTATTTCTGACATGAAATAAAGCTCCTCATAAAAATCCATCAGCCGTTCGGAAGCGGCTTAGAATAAACTGTAGGTCCCTCTATTTGTTGGTATAAACATCAAAACGCAAGACCACAAATTGGAGGAGGAGCTCGGCCAAATATATATATATATATATATATATATATATATATATATATGTGGATTTTCAAGCTTCCTTCGTATAGGTGCCAGAAAAGCCTTACTGCGATAAAATCGAATAACGTATGTATCTGCGGAACCTTTGAAAGTTGAGCAATCCTGAGTTGAATTTAATGTGATTGTTTAATTGATGTTTATACAAATAAGCGCTCAAATTTAAAAAAAAAACCGGTTATTTTTGGAAAAATTACCAATTTTCATTGTATCACAATTTTTTTACTCATAACAGATCAATGACATAGTTTAAATCCAGAAATCGTATCTTATATGTGTACTTAGATATGCAGGATATAATTAAAAAATTACTTAAATCATAAACACTTAAAATTCGAAATTCACTTGTAGGTACGATATTGGAAGAATGTCAAAAACATAACGATAAAAGTTTTAAAGAATTCAAAAGCCAACATACCACAAGAGGTTCAAGAATTAACTATCTTACTGATATTTTTAATAATTTTGAATGATGTCTGACAAATTGATAATAAACTTTCGGTCTACAAATTAGAAAACGGGAAAAAGACTTATCAAAAGAAGAATATTAAAAAAAAACAAATTGGTTTTTGGTTATAAGTAAATGAGCAGTATTAAAAGGCCTATTTTTGTTAGAAAAATTATTTTTTTTTTAATTGCATATTTTGTTATACAACAAAGAAAAATTGGTAGAAGTGACAGCTGTTTCGGAGATAACCACACCTCCTCATCAGACTTCTTTTGACAGGAATCGTACCAACGGATCCTGACATCACAGGCGAGTGCTCTAACAACAAATATTGGGTTAGCGAGTTTTTGCAATCCTGAATATATTCAGGCATTAATAGTTGGTTTTGTTTATATATTTGTGTCTAAGAAACCAGGAAAGGTATGAATAAGGAAGAATAAATAGCTGATTTTTCAAGGCTTTTGTGCACATATACGAGTACTTTATAATAATTAATGGCATCTCCTTATTAAAATAAAAAATCTACGACAAACTCATTAGTCGGTAAGTTTTACTAGAAAATATAAGATCATTCATTGTTATTTTCATAAAGCTTTTTAAGAAAAAGGGCTGCTGTTTTTTGTTGAAATTTGCAATATTTAAGTTACCACAAAATTATTCTCACGTATTCTAATCAGTTGAAAAATGATTAATATTTGCATTTTATCATAAAAATGAAGATGTGTAAGAAGTCTTAATTTTGACTGCAGGGAGCCAGTGCACTGGCGAGTAAACACAATTTTTGTATTTAAAATATCTTCCATAATATAGAATTTAGAGCATAAAATAGGCCATACAGGTATTTTGAACACTTTTTCCCCATTGTGCGACGCCAAGTAGGGCTACTTTTGGTTGGTTATGGTTGACATCCGTTAAAAGCAATAAAATATAAATAAAAAATTGCTCTTTTTTGGCCTTAGTTATTGGTTGTGTGCAATAAAATACCAAAGTATGTTGGCAAATTGTAAAACATAATTCAAATAAAATATTTTTTTTTTATTTATATCGCTATTTTTTTATTTGATTACTTATCTTTTTAATTCTTTATTTATGAGCAGCCTGAACAGATGTTATTCTTCTAAGAACTGCTTTTTTTTATAAAAAAAATGTTTTTTACATCTTTATCAAAATTTAATGATTTTTTATATAAGTCGAAATATACATACGCTTAAAACTATTTTGGTGTTTACCGTACAGCAATATTTTATTTAATCTATTAAAATTGTCATTATAGGTTATACTATTTATAAATTAAGTTTCATAGACCTTCTACAAACACAAAGAAAGAAACTAGTAAATCACATGGCGCGCCGATGTATACAATAAAGAAAAATTAAAAATACAAAGTGGTATTAGTTTTCAATTCAACAATAGTAACTTTATTAAATTAGATACATTTTTACCTTATTACTAATTGTATGGTTATTGATGAGGGTGATGGCTGCTGATTGTCGCTCAGGTCTCCTTTTGTCGTTAGGGCACTTTGACTGCTAAAATCCAAGTGCTAATAAAATCTATATTTTTTACAAACCCGTTGAACAAACAGGGAACCGTAATTCGTGTTAATAAAAATGTAATGAAAATCTTGCAGTTATTGGAAATATTAGGGCGGTACCGAACATTGTGAATTTAGGCTTATGTCCTAAACATGCCGGCCCCCATTGCGAGAAGCAAGACACGAACACGCTAGCGCTCCAACCATCACTCCCATTTACATCATTTTGATTACTCAGAAATGCATCCCTGGCAGGTACTCTTCGCCATGGGAATTTCTGTTTTATTCTCTATGGTTTGTCCCAATAGGGCTAAGGTGCACTCTGGCAGTTTATATATATATATATATATATATCCCAAGTCCTCCCGGACATGGATCGATTCCTCTCAAATAGGTTCCAAAGCTTAGAAACAATTACTCGACTAAAAGATGGGAAACTGGTGAGACCCTCAAGGCTGCAAGATGCCAAAGAAATCACAGCGCCTCCGCGAAAGAGACTTGGCGACTGCCAAGTAAGTGTGTCCAAGTGCAAATGTGCAATGTGTCAAAGAAATGAACGCACATTACGTCTCTGTCCCCGATTTCTGGCTTTCACCACTACCCAGAGGCTAGAATGCATAAGGAACAAGAACACCGCACATATAGTGTCAAAATGCACAAGTTCCTATAATTGCAGCACTTTTCATTTAAGGCACAATACGTTACTCCATATACCGACCTTTCAGTCAAGTTCTTGAAGGCAGTCCAAGCTCCTCTGATGAAGATTCCTTCAACATCAAGGCAGGCCCAATGACTACCAAGCTATGAAAAGTCAAAAAAATCCATTAGTACAACAAGTCAACTCTTGCTTTGCTAACACCAAGAAAGATGTATTACTGTGAACAGCACAAGTTGACATACACCATAATGGAACAATTTTTCTGCCGACAACCATTTTTTCATGAAGAACGACCTTATTCTGATTGGAGATATCTACCCCACAATTATACTGAGCGGAATAACAGGTGGCTGATGAAGAAGAAGAAAACTTGTCCATAGACGCCACAATCTCTGGGACGGAGACCAGGTCTCTCCTACCGGAAAATCAAGAAAACAGTGAGTCAAGAGCGGAAACAAGAACTTTCCGCCCGGCTACAGAAAGAGGATCGGCAATTAGGACTTTTCGACCCCCTCTTGCACATGAGCAAAGGAGGCAACGACTCGACAACATCGTGGAGGGCAAACTTGGCCTTTCCGTCCACAAACCAGCATGAATGTAACTAGCCACCGGGGCAGACTGCAAAATGTGCCCAAACATTTTAGAAGTGGGCTGACAAAAAAAAAAAATTTTCGCCCTTGTCATTTTATTGCTCCAACCTCGGTCGTGAAGGTGGAAGCTAATGGACGGCTCCATCTAGTATGGGAGCTAATAGATGCGTGTGCTCCAACCTCAGTAATTTCTGCCGACTTGGCCTACGATCTACGACCAGAAGAAACGTTTGTAGGAGGATAACGGCGCTGTCTGCTACGCCTAAGAGGCAAACATGGACAAAACAAGCAGGTGGTAATACCAACCTTTGTTCATAATTATGGGCGCATCAGCCCCTACGGTAATATAGACCCAGCGACAGCAACGAACTATGCACACATCCGTCCAGCCGATCCGCGCTTTTACGTGTCGACGCTTGATATTGGGTGTCGACGCATACCCGGACATAATGCTACCTGGTACGCTACCCAATACGTTCGGGTCATTCTTGGCCCAAAGCACGATATTCGTATACGTGCTATCCGGATCATGCCGAGCTTGATTCGAAATATTACTTAATAGAAATAAAATAAAATAATGATCACATTAATATTGAATTCTAATAAAGCACTGAAATTTCACACAAGTCTATTTCTGAATTTAATCAATTTCTTTAAAAAACAAAAACAAAAAGGTACTCTTCGCCAGGGATGCATTTCTAAGTAATCAAAATTATGTAAATGGGAGTGATGGTTGGAGCGCTAGCGTGTTCGTGTCTTGCTTCTCGCAATGGGGGCCGGCATGTTTAGGACATAAGCCTAAATTCACAATGTTCGGTACCGCCCTAATATTTCCAATAACTGCAAGATTTTCATTACATTTTTATTAACACGAATTACGGTTCCCTGTTTGTTCAACGGGTTTGTAAAAAATATAGATTTTATTAGCACTTGGATTTTAGCAGTCAAAGTGCCCTAACGACAAAAGGAGACCTGAGCGACAATCAGCAGCCATCACCCTCATCAATAACCATACAATTAGTAATAAGGTAAAAATTTATCTAATTTAATAAAGTTACTATTGTTGAATTGAAAACTAATACCACTTTGTATTTTTAATTTTTCTTTATTGTATACATCGGCGCGCCATGTGATTTACTAGTTTCTTTCTTTGTGTTTGTAGAAGGTCTATGAAACTTAATTTATAAATAGTATAACCTATAATGACAATTTTAATAGATTAAATAAAATATTGCTGTACGGTAAACACCAAAATAGTTTTAAGCGTATGTATATTTCGACTTATATAAAAAATCATTAAATTTTGATAAAGATGTAAAAAACATTTTTTTTATAAAAAAAAAGCAGTTCTTAGAAGAATAACATCTGTTCAGGCTGCTCATAAATAAAGAATTAAAAAGATAAGTAATCAAATAAAAAAATAGCGATATAAATAAAAAAAAAATATTTTATTTGAATTATGTTTTACAATTTGCCAACATACTTTGGTATTTTATTGCACACAACCAATAACTAAGGCCAAAAAAGAGCAATTTTTTATTTATATTTTATTGCTTTTAACGGATGTCAACCATAACCAACCAAAAGTAGCCCTACTTGGCGTCGCACAATGGGGAAAAAGTGTTCAAAATACCTGTATGGCCTATTTTATGCTCTAAATTCTATATTATGGAAGATATTTTAAATACAAAAATTGTGTTTACTCGCCAGTGCACTGGCTCCCTGCAGTCAAAATTAAGACTTCTTACACATCTTCATTTTTATGATAAAATGCAAATATTAATCATTTTTCAACTGATTAGAATACGTGAGAATAATTTTGTGGTAACTTAAATATTGCAAATTTCAACAAAAAACAGCAGCCCTTTTTCTTAAAAAGCTTTATGAAAATAACAATGAATGATCTTATATTTTCTAGTAAAACTTACCGACTAATGAGTTTGTCGTAGATTTTTTATTTTAATAAGGAGATGCCATTAATTATTATAAAGTACTCGTATATGTGCACAAAAGCCTTGAAAAATCAGCTATTTATTCTTCCTTATTCATACCTTTCCTGGTTTCTTAGACACAAATATATAAACAAAACCAACTATTAATGCCTGAATATATTCAGGATTGCAAAAACTCGCTAACCCAATATTTGTTGTTAGAGCACTCGCCTGTGATGTCAGGATCCGTTGGTACGATTCCTGTCAAAAGAAGTCTGATGAGGAGGTGTGGTTATCTCCGAAACAGCTGTCACTTCTACCAATTTTTCTTTGTTGTATAACAAAATATGCAATTAAAAAAAAAATAATTTTTCTAACAAAAATAGGCGTTTTAATACTGCTCATTTACTTATAACCAAAAACCAATTTGTTTTTTTTTAATATTCTTCTTTTGATAAGTCTTTTTCCCGTTTTCTAATTTGTAGACCGAAAGTTTATTATCAATTTATCAGACATCATTCAAAATTATTAAAAATATCAGTAAGATAGTTAATTCTTGAACCTCTTGTGGTATGTTGGCTTTGGAATTCTTTAAAACTTTTATCGTTATGTTTTTGACATTCTTCCAATATCGTACCTACAAGTGAATTTCGAATTTTAAGTGTTTATGATTTAAGTAATTTTTTAATTATATCCTGCATATCTAAGTACACATATAAGATACGATTTCTGGATTTAAACTATGTCATTGATCTGTTATGAGTAAAAAAATTGTGATACAATGAAAATTGGTAATTTTTCCAAAAATAACCGGTTTTTTTTAAATTTGAGCGCTTATTTGTATAAACATCAATTAAACAATCACATTAAATTCAACTCAGGATTGCTCAACTTTCAAAGGTTCCGTAGGTACATACGTTATTCGATTTTATCGCAGTAAGGCTTTTCTGGCACCTATACGAAGGAAGCTTGAAAATCCACAATTACTTTATTTCATACATATTTGTAAACATTATTTCTCACACCCACCTCAAGAGTAATACTACTAAATTTTTTTTTTAATTTTCAGAAGAATTTTAGTCTCCCAGTTCAACAACTGAAAAAGTAGCTCAATGTGATCTTCAAAAACAAATATAAGCAAAATATAACATACAACGGTTCATCAGATGATTACTTCTTGAAACCTGTGGTGGGTTGTAATTTGCATTCGAATCGGCAAACGGTAACACCAAATCAGACCAAAGTTATAAAATGTTTTCGTGTTCAGGAAAGTACAACTTTCTCATGTAATAACTCACAACTAGAAGAACTAGTCATAGTGTTTTGCGCTATCCATTTACGAGCCCATCAACAGGTCCCTCGTTTAGTCTCTTGTCTGGATTATACGAGTATCCACTAAATATAGATAGATGAGTTTAAAAAGAATAAAGATTTATGGGTTTCAGTATATTGGGCCGAGTCAGAGATCGCAGAATTCATTTTCGCTTTCAAAATACTTCAGTATATTTCAAGTGGTGTTATTGAAATAAAACGGTGGTGTTAGTACAAAAAGGAGGTTCGTAAAGAAAATATGTAAACAAATACATATTCAATGCTTTGCATTCATGTATCATGAATTCGCTACCTTTGGTTAAGTACATAACGAAATAAGCAAAACACTTATAACAAAAAAAATAAAATTAAAAAAATTCTTATATAGACAGGATCTCCGGTTTTTGCAAAAATCATATGTAAATTGGCAAAATACTAATTAAAAATTATATTTTATTGAAAAAAAAAGACATTGAATTTTAGTCGAGGCGTTAATGCCAAATTAAAAATATGTGAAATCGTTATGTTATTACCGTCTTTGTAAGACTAAAGAGGATTTAGCCAGTCTAATCTAATCTCACTCACTCAAAAAAAAAAAGTTCTGAGCCTAGGAATATATGAATAAAAAGTGATGTTTTCATGATAAATATCATCCGAACTTATTTTGTCATAAATTCTCAAATATAAGCTTGACTAGAAGATTGTAAAATCGGCGACAAATGAAATTTTCCCAGTAATAATTCCAAAAGTGCGTTCTTCAAAAAAAGAGAAACACGAAATCGATTACATTTCATTGTTGTTTTTATAAAAGTATATATTTTATGAGCTACTTACACAAAGATCCTTATGCAACAAAAATGTAGTACAACTCCCTTGTTCGCTCAAAGCCGGAATATGGCTCTATAATTTGGAATCCAATTTCCTCAACAGATTCTAATAGAATTGAAAGGGTGCAAAGAAATTTTATCCGTTTTGCCCTTCAACCACGTCACTTTACTCGATGTAGGCTTGTATCACTGAAGTCTCTTAGTCATTGACTCTCTGAATTCTAAAATATTTGTTTATAACATTTTTTTGGTTCTATTGATTGCGTAGAACTTCTTCAAAAGATTAGTTTCAATGTCGCGCGAAAAAAGTTCTAACTATCCATATATATATTTATATATATATTTAATGTCAAGGCAGCTAAATCAAAATATTATAACCTGGCATCAATTACTCGCGCACTCATTGCGTAGAATATCTATATATATAAAAATAAATGCAAATTTTGATGAACGCTTATAAGGTTAATTGAATTTCATTTAGATTAGCGCAGCCGTTCCAGAGATATGACCATTTTAGTGAATGTTGGTCGCTCCCCAGACAAAATACATGCAACAACAACAAATATATGTAAAATTCCAAAATACGCGTACATTACGTTGTTTGTGGTGTTGAAAGAGAGATAGAAAGTGAAAAAAATTAAAATGAAAAAAAAAATTTTTTTAATTTAAAAAAAAAATTCTGTTTTAAGAATATTTTTTTTTTTTGATAAAAAAAATATTTTGACATTTCTTCATAAAAGTTCAAATTAGATTTTCGTGATTTTTTTTATAGGTGTAGCCAAACACGCTGTGGTCTGCTAGTTATTTATAAAATTCTTGATCTGGATTTCGTCATGTAAAGATGTGTTTTTATGTAATTAAATATTCACTATTCATCATTCTTCGTCTTCTAGTAAGTAAGCAAGCATTAAGTAAATTAGTATGCCCAGTCAGTCTGTAAGGATATTGCTAGCATAGACTTAATTTAATAAATGAAATGAAATGAAATGAAAATATTAAAAAAAAAAATATCAAATAAATCCGTAATATTGCAGTGATGTATATATATTTACGAAGCAATTCTTTACATGTTCAGAATAATTTATTCATACATAGTTATGACTCTATAATAAGCAGTAATTTAATAGATCTAAGATAGCGAAAGCAACCGAGAAGAGTCAACAAATTCTATTTTGTGACGCAAAATCTCATATCTGAATAAATTGGTTATATGAGGTCTATATAATATACAGTCTTCCGATTTCGATGATTTTCAGTACCAAAATTTATTTGAAATAACGTGAATAATGCCAAATTTCACTCTCTTAGATACCTTTTTGATGGAACTATGACCCAAAATTTCCAATCTAGAAAATCGGTTGTATATATGCTATCTTGTCAGCTCCGACGTACGAATGTATAAATATACCGGTGCATTTGAGGGACTACTTTGCGGTCAAACATACGGACATGGCTAACTCAACTCAGCTAGTCATTCTCATATGGTCGGTATAAATTTTGATATAAATATCTTCTCTTTCTGGAACCTTCATACTTCGGAAAAAAGTTAATATAACATTTCATGTACATGAAAGTTATAATAAGAATGTTTACTGAGTATTCACGATCATTTTTTTTGTATATATTACCGCCCTAAATATAATTGCTGTGAAAAGAAAATGTGTCGTAATAAACTATCCCTTCCGATGATCTTTGCAAGTCCAATAACTACGACTGCTCATTGAAAATTTATGACAGCAATAAAACAATTTTCCATAAATCCAAATTATAAATATATTTTCTTATGGTTAAGGCGTGGATTGTTATTTAATAACAAATGGTAAAATTTTCGATTAGCCACAGATTGGAAGAAGGTAAATCAACGAGTTACTTCAGTTTATGTCAAAAATTATTGGTGGAGTGTTTAAAAATTTGGTTGTTCATTATGTTTGATTTACTGTTCATCTGATGAGGTAGATATTCTGGTTGTATGGCTTTCCGAAGAAACCATTTCCTCTCAGTTGCAGTAAGAATGAAAAATTAGGCAATAAAGAAATATTTTATTAGAAATTGTGCTATTTTAATTTTAGAAGATCAGTATGTTATTTTAAACTTAATATATTGTTTGCTATAACTTTTTATTTTTGTTAGCGGTGGCCGTAATAAATAATTCCTTATTTTGTTTTAATAATTTTATTGCATCTGTGATGAGGAGGAAATGTGGTTATATTCGGCTGTACAATGTATAGAAAGTACAAAAATTGCGTTAATTCAGTAACTCATTTTTACGATTTTTTTACTTTCCAACCTTCGCTTGAGCCAAGATTGAAGATTTATCACATTGTTACTTTTGATGGGTACTAAAGTCCCAATATATGTTCATAAATAGACAGGGAAAATTGATATCACTTATATTTGATAGTTACAGTGATTTTCAAAAAATATCCAAAAAAAATTCATGAGTCCACAAACAAACTACTACTTCACATATACTATCTACTTTTATATCCTGGATTTGACCAAAGGACCAGAATCCTTTTCATATTACTTATCAAATATGCCTCGTAATATTGTATAACAAGTTGTATATTAACAGGGCACTCTTTAACAGGATCTCACGGTAAGACAATAGGATTCTACTCGAATTAATTTGTCTGCCAGACCTAAGCATTACACAACATAGATTTCTTGGAATAGTATTCTTTGACTGCCTCGTTTCAACTAGAATAGGCAATATCGCAACATTCATAAGGCTCAGGAAACGGTTCGCGCATCTGAGAAGGTGATAAGAACACCACAGCGATACCACAATGGACCTGCAAGCCGTATGATCAGCAGCCGCATCTACTCAATTCAAGAAAATATATAACATCTACTTTTCACCTATTAAGTAGCTTCACAAGTATTGAAAGACACTTCAACTTTTTTTTAAAGCAGAAAATTGAGATTCAAAGTAAATAAATTGTCTAATTTTTATGCTTTTGTAGGTTTTTAACTAGAGCGATTAATTAGTCATAATGAACTTTTCAGCGAATAAATATAATGATAAGAATACTTCCTTGAGAGCTTTGAGGTAAAATGGGTATTAAGATCTTGAAACCACGTCAACTTAGAGCTGCGATTTATATCGGTTAGACGAACTATCAGGAAGTATGTTCTTGGCAATCATATTTTCACTCTTAGTAAGTCAATTAGCTTTAGGCAGCCATCATTAAGAACTTCTTCACTAAAATTGTAACGTGAGCAGGATTCTAATGACCAGGTGCATATGAACAAACAAGTATGAAATTATTAGTAATAATACACGGAAAAATATGTACAATTTAAATTTAATGATCTTGACGATTTAGATTTGTGTTCGCTTTGTATTGTGTGTGCATGAATGTGCATTAAATTAATGTAAAATTAATTTTTGGCGACTTTGTCACCAAAGAACTTCTTTTTATAGCTCCTCATATTTGCTTGCCCATAAGTGGTACGCCAGCCATCTATGTACACTCACGAATATATTTTATGGGCTATGCCAAAAGCATAGGCGCAAAATATTTGTTTTTGTAAATATTGAAGGTATTGAATGAAGACAGACCAAGCAGCCGCTAAAATGCTTGTTAATGTCATATTGGTATGAATTTATGGCTACACGTGAAGCAGATATCGATTCACGCGTTCAGTGTGCAACATGAACGTAGAAGCTACTATGACACATCAACGAAGCTGATAGCAAGGAGTAATACTAAAGCATAACATGCAATGCGATTGGTGCAAAAATGTAAAACTACTTAAATAATAAACTGAAAGATTATTGCCAAAAAAAAATAGAGAACGAAGAAAAGCTAAGCAGGAAATAAGCAAGTATGCAGTCAAACACAATATGTAATATTGTCTAGACTCTAGATTCAAAGTAAAGTCATATTTGTTTTATAGGGATCAATTATGTCCATGTCTGATATTCTGTTTTAACTTTAAAATAAGGAATACCAAGTTGGAGTGGGACCGAATATTAGATACTATCCTGATATTAAAATTTAATAACAGGCTGTTTATGTGACAGTCACAGAAGGACTAGATCCTAATTATATGACAGGTATGCTATCGCATTCATTAAGTAAGATCAAGTTTTCTCTACAATTCCGTAAATATCCAAGTGCACAGATCGGTCGAAAATAAAATATCTGTTATATTGAAGATATATTTCTTGGTCTATGCCATCCATCTTTTATGAAGCTTAAGTCCTAATTAAAGGTTGTTGTTTGAGGTCTGTGTATTAATGCTTTAAATATTTTATGCTGAGTCAGGGAGTGGAAATTAAACATTTGGATATATGGGACAACAGCGTAGTCTTTACCCGATTGCGGTAATACTTATTTATGGTTAACTTTAGACCATGAAAATTATAATTAGAAAATTTAACCCAATTCTTGCCACTGATTTCTGAGTTATTTAACGCCTCTCATATTTTTCCATTTAATGCTATAGTATCTGACAATTTTGACTTTATTTGCACATTTAGATACTGAGTTATAGCGATTTTTGTAATTTTCAAAATTAGCATGGGCTTGAATTTTTTCCGATTTCAAGCATTTGCAATAGCATCCGTACTAGTGACCCCTGATATGTGCGAACTAAGTTTCATCAAATTTTCTCAATCCTCGTTGAGTTATCATGTATAGAGACGGATGAACAGATATACATAGTTTAATTGGCTCGTCTTGTCATTCCATGAAGTTTTATAAAAGGTGTTTTTTATAGAGGTATAGAACTTTAAGTAGGCATTTCTTTTCAAGATGGCGACCGATTTAACAGCTGTCAAGTGATTTATTCTCAGTTTGGTTTGGCAATTCATCATGAATAGACTCACGCCTGAACAACGCTTGCAAATAGTGCAATTTTATTTCGAAAATAATGGTTCTGTGCGGAAAACGTATCGCGCACTACGTCCATTAGCGATGAAGCGCACTTCTGGTTGAACGGCTACGTCAACAAACAAATCTGCCGAATTTGGAGTGAAGGTAATCCTCAAGTGTATGTTGAAACACCGTTACATCCAGGAAAACTGACTGTTTGGTGCGCTGTATGGGCTGGTGGAATCATTGGTCCGTACTTTTTCAAAAACGATGGTGGCCAGAACGTTACAGTCAATGGTGATCGGTATAGAGCCATGATTACTAACTTTTTCATTCCTGAATTGAATAACCATGATGTCCAGGAGATGTGGTTTCAACAAGACGGCGCAACATGTCACACAGCTCGTGCCACAATAGATTTATTGAAAAACACGTTTGGTGACCGCCTAATTTCACGTTTTAGACCTGTGAATTGGCCTCCAAGATCTTGTGATTTAACACCGCTATACTACTTTCTGTGGGGCTATGTAAAGTCGTTGGTCTATGCGGATAAGCCACAAACGCTTGACCATTTGGAAGACAACATTCGCCGTGTTATTGCCGATATACGGCCACAAATGTTGGAAAAAGTCATCGAAAATTGGACGTCCAGATTGGACTACATCCGCGCCAACCGTGGCGGTGGCATGCCAGAAATCATATTTAAAATGTAATGGCACAAGATTCTATACCTCTATGAAAAACACCCTTTATAATGTCGATTGTTTTATGGTCTTATATCCAAGCGTTTGCCGAGTCAACCTTATATACTGTTCATAAAACAACCGAATATAAAAAAGAGAATCGTTTTATGGCAAACAAATATTATGTTTTTTTTATAAAGAATGTGGTGAATCTCGAACAAGAAATCGGTTAAAACCGTTTAAGGCAAATCCACTACTAACAACTCATCACCTATAGAGTGTAATAATTTATGAAGAATGTTGTTTTTATTTCTGGATTCAGTTGAAGAGGCAAATTTATGTAATAAACAAATTTCTTGCAAAAATTGTTTGCTTGATCTTTAAGACCCGGTTATTCTTTGTAATCCATAATCATTATTAAAACATTTATTAAATTAACGCTATTGTTTGTTCTGTGAATGATATACCAAGCGACCCTTAAGCATGAAGAGATTACATATGTACATATTTACTCAATTGCGCTGGGATTAACACTAAGTACTCGTTCTGCTGAAAACGACTCTCTTTCCTTAATGTTCACAAATTGGTAGTGATGTAATAAATTGTATAAAAAATATTGTGTCTGAACATTTTTCCGAATTCTCACTATAAACACAGTTTTAAATGCTACCCATTAGATATATTCTTTTAATTGATTATCAATTAATTCAATGTTGAAACTCAGCATTCAATCTTAGAATGTAATAATTTTTAATATAAAAATATCTAAATCTTTTTTTTAGAAATCTGAAAATAAGTGTTAAATTACTGCATAATTTACACTTGGAGTTTGTAACCACTGAAGCGATTTACGACCGAGCTCCTCCTCCAATTTTTGACTTTGCATCTTGATGCTCTTACCTACTTCCGACCGCGCTGCTGGTGTTGTTCAACCTAAGCTCACACATCACAGGTGGGCAGCGTTGGTCATTTACTTTGCGGTAATTTCGAAGTTCTGGACAAGATGAATCTCGTTAATGGTTAAGCAATACTAATTAGGCCCAATATGTTCGTGATGGTGGGCTTCAATCTTTCACCCAATGTACTAATAAAGCATTATGTGCAATATTAAGAGGGAGTATCCTATGATGTTTGGGGCAAACAGTAGTCTATGTTTTGGGTTGAGTAGAGCACATTCATGTTCTAATTATTATTGTTTAGAGATTCACGCTCGTCAAATTATGCTATTGCTTCTGGCGTACTGATAAAGATTTTTAGTAAGTCTTCTACACGATGCACTTTGCGTTTTTTTTTTCTATGTTTTTATTCTCACCATTATTACGTACAAAGTATCTTCGAATGTGTGACAAGCTTCACACCTATATGAATGTTGTCCATTGTGTCCTCAGGCACAGTCATTCTAATTGGATAAAACTATGCTAACGCTATTTACTTAAATTATTCTACAGCAACAAGGACGACAAACCGACCGATAGCAACCAGCTAATAGCAAAAAAGTAATGTAACAAATTAGACTTTGTATGTGAAATTTTCTGGAATATATCGCCAACATAAAACTGTGTCATGTCGATTTGAACCATAAAAAGCACTTGCAACCGTTTAACAGAAATCAGTAGTTTTATAGTGGCGGCATTAATAGCTTTTGTTGCCAGAGGCTTTACATACACAATCGTGTCTCAACCACGAAAACTTGGCCCGAGCAAATGATTTTAGTGTTAACCGTAAGCGTCAATTATTCGTATAATTTATGATGTCTACGGTTGCTCTTGAAAAAGGCAACAAAAAGGCGCATTCGATAGATGAATGCTGTATAGCTTCTGCTGTTGATTGCTTAAGCCTTGTGGCAAGCAAAAGCAGATGGCTACCGACGTTGCAACCTCTTTTTATTTGGCGGATATTGTTTTATGTTAGTGAGAAGTTATGCGTTTACTTGCTATTTCCTTTGGTTTTTCTGCCTGTTACTTTTGCTTATTTTCCGCCTTAAATTATATTTTGCCCATATTTGTAGACATCAAATTTCGATGTGATTTAACGGTATAGTAGCTGTGGAATCCAACATGCAGTTGCCTACGCCACACACAATACTTTAAATTAGTGACGGCGAAACCTAGACCCACTGGCAACTGGAATCATTTGAAACTGAAGAGCAAATAATTGGTTAGAAAATTGTATATTCATGGTATCTTATATATTTTTTTCATTTAAAAAACATTCCGTACTGTTTATCAGATTATATTATTTTATTTAAGCTCAACTGAAAGTGAAGAGAGGAAAAATATAGAAGGTAATCAAAAAGATAGGAGGACTTAGAGAGAAACAATTCCTTTACGGTTCCACACTATGGGGAAAACGAATGATGGGGGGTGGTAGGGGTCCCTCCCCTATTCTAAAACTGAAAACTAAACCCCGAGGAAATGCCTAGTTTTCGAGATATTTAAATTTAAATTTGCAAAAATATGAATTTTTCTTTAGTTTTTGCTTATCAAAGGAACTACCATAAATTTTGGTGATGCCACCTGTAAAAAAAGTTCCTAAAAAAAGAATAAAAACACAATTTTTACAGTATTCTTAAGTAAAACACCTTTATAAATTAGAGGCCTTCGGCCGCACTATATTGGCCACCTCCGGGCGCACTTGAGAAAATAACCCAACACCGTTTTCATCTTGAACAGTATTCTTAATTGAAACACCGTTATAAATTGGCGGCCTTCGGTCGCGCTTGGAAAAATAACCCTCCACCGGACCGACACCGGCTTCGCTTTGAACAGTATTTCCATTAAAATTAAGTTAATAACAAAAATCCTCCAAATTTTTTCCATAAAACTTTATTAATTTTTTTCTATGGTCCTGCAACTCTGCATTGTACAATATTTTCATATTAATGCCGTATGGCAATACCCATTTACTGTCAGTGTGAAACATTACAATTGCAATTCGTCAAAGAAAAATTATGCATAAGTAAAATTGGTTTTATTAATTTAATTAAATAAAATGGAAATGTAATAATCCGTGAAAAGTAAATAAAAACATCAAAGAAACTTTCTTACACCATATATAAAACATTTGTGCGCGTGTTATATGAAAAATTTGCAATACAATATTAAATTTTTTAACAACAAATTATTCGCAATTAAATAAAAACATTATGAAAACTAAAATCAAATTACGTAAATAACACCTATAGTAATCACATTTGAAAGTTTCATAAATATAAGTAAAGTATTTTGGCTAATATAAGCATTGGAACCGTCTTGGAAAGCTCAGCCGACTTAGAATATCCAAATTAAATTTAAAACCCACAAACGTTAGTAAATAGCTGAAGGGTACCTTCAATTATTCTAAGCGAAATGTAAAATGTAGTGTTCCAACTTTGTATACGCTATAGATACAAGGAATGGTTTTTAGGGAAATAATATATACCTAATAACATAATAGTAAAATTTATTGTTTGTGATCTAAATAATATATTTTTCATTCATAGTAATATTTGACAGAATTCACATTAGTTTTTTAAAGCACGCTACAGACAGATATATGTACAGTGGCGGACAAAAGTCTAAATACACCGCCTGTATTCGTTGTGTCCTTGACAGAAGTCTACATACACCACGGGTGTACTAGCAGTTATGCCGATATGCTGTGTTGTTATGGCGGTTAGGTACACTTTTCTTACTATTTTTTTTTTTAATTATGTTTTCTTATTTGCTAGTATTGAATTTAGTTGTGATTTAAACACATTAGCATCAACAATGGCTCCGCGAAAAGAAATATCCTTTGACGTCAGAGACTTGGTTATCCAGCACAGAAAAGAGAAGAAATCGTATGGTGAACTCGGAGAGACATCAGCTTTATTCTGAAGAAAGTGAATGATGATCCTAAAGTTACTGCTCCAAAATTAGCCGAAAATATCGCAAGTTGATAAGGAAAGTGTGTTCATCCAAGAACAATTCGTAGAGCCACGTAAAAAGTATCTTATTTCTGAAAAAAATCCTAAACTTCGCTTAGAGTTCGCTAAAGCACATTTAGACAAGGGAATGGATTTTTGGCAAAAAGTCGTGTTTACAGACGAATCGAATTTCACTATATTCGGCAGCGATGGAAGTCAAAAGTTTGAAGAAAAGAAAACACTGCACTTAAATCCAAAAATATTGTACTAACAGTGAAGCATTGTGGGAGCAACGTAATGGTTTGAGGAGCGGTTGCGCCATCTGGAGTTAGAAAGTTGGCTTTTTTTTTAGGGTAATATGGATCAGTCATTGTTGGAAGCTAATCTGAAGCCTTCGGTGAGCAGTTAGTAGCTTGGCGTATGCTGGATCTTTGAACAGGATAACGATCCAAAGCGCACTATCCATATTGTTAAGGATTGGTTGCTTTATCATGATCCAAGGCAACTACGTACAACACCTAAAGCCCAGATTCGAATGTTATTGAATATGTCTGGGAGATTTTTGAGCGAAAAATTAGAAAAAATCAGTTTTCCAGCTCAGCATTATTCAAAGAACGTCTTATTGAAGCTTGGAACAGTGTTACTCTCTCAGAATTGACAAATTTAGAAGCTTCGATGCCACGACGGCTTCAAGCTGTTATTGATGCGAACGGTAGACCAACTAAATATTAAAAAAATCATGTTACCAAAGCATTTGCGATGAGATAAGTTATGATGAAGGAACAACTGACGCGCTGTTGTTAATTCGGCTATAATAGCATATGCGGTGTCTATGAAAATAAGGAAGAAGAAGAAGTAGGTACATAGGTATCACCTAAAATTGATTTAAAATAAAATAGTATTGATTAAGTCACAAGTTGATTGCAGTCTCCTACTCTAGACAAATGTAGCTCAACTTGCAGGTCTGAAAAGATAATATCTTTTATTACTTTCCTAAATTAGTTGTACCCGTAAATAAAGAATCAATTTCTTCGCAGTCTCTGTTCTTTCGGTTTTCGAATGATAAAATGGCGCACATTAATGGAAAAATATCAAAGCTAGAAATTTTGTCATTGAAAGGAAAACAATTTTCTGGGCATGAAAATATATGTGCGTGTAGTATGCATATATTCGTATTACCGTGAGCTTGTATGAAAGTGAATAACATTAATCAAGAAGTATTTTATAAAGGAATGAATTAAACGAATAAAGTGATCTCTTTCGTGTTTTTAATTGCAATTGCAATGACATTTTATTTAGGTTGGTCGATTTCCTGCTATTTTGCGTTTACTCAAAAAATAAAATAAAATAAATGAATTTCTTTATATCTCACAATACTATCGCCTTTCGCTTTTAACATATTACTTAGCTGGAACTTTCTTTTACATACGTACATTCCCTTTCATTCTAAACGCTTTACTGCCTTTGCTATTAATAATATATCCATATTTTTGGCTGAGGTCTATGAATATGATTTAATATATTTTTTTTAACATAAATCAAAACATTCACCGTGCTGTAGCTGATTGCCCTCCACAGAGACAGAAATGCTCATGAAGTGGCTACGCACAGTGCTTAACTTGCCAATACTGTTGCTGGAAGTTACGTGCTGCGTTTTTAATGTTTTTTCTTCGTTTCCCTTAGTATTGTTTTCTAGATGGTTAGATTTTTGTAATTTATTTAAAACTGAATAATTATTAATTTCACTGAAAGTTCCAAAAATACCTGATGGTTGTCTTATGAAGAATAATTTTCTTCTATATACTCCTACAATACATAATTGGTTTGAGTGAAATATGTTATTTCATAATTTTATGCAATATATTAACTAAAGAATTACTAGTTCAAAAAGAAAACAAAAGTGTTGTGGCTGGGAATTAATTACATTGTGTGGTCGGTTCTGCCTCAATTATAAGTGCAGTTTAATCCTCTTTCCTCTGAACTCCGAAATATGTGAGCTTAATGTCCTATAAAAAGATTATCAGCTGATTCACATTACATAGATGATTCTTTTAAATTTTAAAAGTCATTTTTTTAAATCATCTACTACGTAAATATATGATCGGATTGCAAGTTCTAACCTAAATGCTTTTCTATGGTTCCCATAACTATGGTTCTAGTAACCTTCCCGAAGAAAATAGGAATGAATGTACTTTTAGACTAAACGAGAAATTATCACCTAATTGAGTGTTTTACTTTTCCAAATAGGACATACATTTATCTCAAAGATGTTTTTTACTTAAATACACAAATAAATAAATAAAATTTTTATTAAATAAAATTCACTTTTCTTAGAAGAAATGGCAATTTTCAATAAACTGGAAAAGTTGGATATTATGAATGTGTTTACTGCATTTTAAGTTGTGAAATGTTTGATGTTTCTAATTTTTTTTTTGTTATATTCGGGTGATTAGTAATTGATAGATTAAGCTGTTTTATATCAATATCTCTATTTAGTCTCATCTAACATAATTTAACAAGCGTCTCAAATACCATTTGCTTTTATATTGCAAATACCAATTTAAATGAATTCCAACCTTTTTCATTATTTGCAACATTGAGAGGAATTTTTTTTTTATACCTTTCATGTACTTGATATGGTATATTAGCTTTGATCCGAAGTATAGACCCACTAAAATGAATACCGATCGTAAACGAGTGACGAGCAAAGTTGATATAACCATATCCGTCTGTCAATCTGTTTGAAAGCAAACTAGTCTCTCCAGCAAAGTTGATATAACCATATCCGTCTGTCCATCTGTTTGAAAGCAAACTAGTCTCTCCAGCTAACAAAGCTTGGTAGGCAGATGCACTGGTACACTTAGACGTACATGGTCGGAATCGGCCAGATGAGACCCCTATTGCATATACATGGCCGATTTTTTCAGATTTGAAACTTTGCGGGTGAATTTTTATTACAGACTTAACTTTAAATATATATTGATACCGATGACCTTAGAAATCGAAAGGCTATATTGTACAGCTCCCATATATCCGAACTGTTCATATATGAGTTTTTGCATCAAAACTCCATCACAAAAACAGCAGGGGGTGTGAAATTTAGTATTTTACACACGTAACTTCAATTAAATATTGAAAATATATATATATGTATAATTCGAAGACCATATCGTACCATCCCCATATAACCAATTTGTTCCGATAAAAGCTTTTGCAATAAAGAAGAGGCCTCGTTTCTTGATTATTACAATTATTACAACAACAGATTATAGCTGATGTTGGCTCAGTAAAGCACTAATTCGATCTCTATCGTAAAAGTATGACGAGGAGATGTGGTAATCTCCGAAGCAACTATCCCCTCTACAATTTTTTTTTTATATTATAAATTTATTCAATTCAAAACAAAAACTTAGTCTTCAAATAAAACTCATTATTATATTTTATTTAATTTTATAATATTTTATATTCCAGAGTATATTTGTAATTATTTCCGTAAATATTTAACTAAAACAATTTAATTGAAAATTATTTTGACCATGTACGCCTGTCAACGCAGAACAATAATCGTAAATTGTCACCAATATATTTGTACAGTAACTTATCGCAAGCACAAAAAAAAACAGAACTATGCACAAATTTAAAAACTGGCAAAACGAAAGTAAAAAACTAAGCAAAAATTATTTTATCAAACAAGAAAAGCGACAAAACAAAGTTGGCTTAGTATGCTGTTTGGCCACCAATCAATGAAACGATCCTCTAATAGACAGACCAAAATGTTTATGTAAATTAGAGTGTCATAAATCTTCAAAAAATAAGATTACTAAAGTAAACTTGAATTAAATCAAAGCACAGAAAATTTAATAGACAACAACAACTCTATATGTGATGACACAATAATAAAGGCAATACAATCGATTTGCATATGATATCTAAGGAATAAAATAAAAATAAAAAATAACAACAAAATATTCCTGATTGAAATCCTTAAATTTATATTTATTAAAATGAGATAAAAAAACTGGTGCGACATGAATGGCACATATATGAAAACATTTGTGCAATTTTATCATTTTAAATTCAGTTCGTTCAGTTAGTTTTTTTATTAATACAAGCAATCAAATTGTAAAAGCCCGATATACTTTCATATAAGTTTAGTTTGTTTATTTTGATTAGCACACCTTGTTGTTGCTTTCTCTATTTCGTTCGTATTTTAATGTAATTGGTATTGCAAAAAATTATAAAAACCCTAATTAAGTATTAAAGTATTAAGTTTTTT
This sequence comes from Neoceratitis asiatica, assembly GCA_030068015.2. Lineage (NCBI taxonomy): Eukaryota > Metazoa > Arthropoda > Insecta > Diptera > Tephritidae > Neoceratitis > Neoceratitis asiatica. Next base: position 70,107,969 of record CM061528.1, read on the forward strand.
ATAAGATTATATTTTTAGCTATAGGTTTATATGGGTGTGTTGCTTATTCTCTACTCAAAGTCTATGCTTATTCACAATAAAGTTAAACACATAAGAATATCTTATCACCCTTAGCCGCTTCACATCGAAAGTTTAACCAAATCCAAAAAAAAATTGTTTTTGCAAATAGATCGATCCATTACTGGAAAAAAAGTTCAAAGTGAAAAAAAACTATAAACATGATTCTTTCGAATAGGTTAGTCCCCGGTCCACTTTCCGGTGTGACATTTAGTTTGCATCATACGAGTATTCCCGGAACTACTTAATATACTCGTGTATAGAAAATTTCACAAGAATCGGTCAAACTGTTTCGGAGGAGTTTGGTTACAAACGCTGCGGCACAGAATTTTATATATAGATTAAAATTAGATTTTTCCTCACATCCCTGTAAAATATGAATATGTTCCTCTAATACATATTACCTTGGCACCAATTGGAAGGATTGCTTTTGCTTTGGATTATTGTTTATGTACGAAATAAGTGTCTTCCACGTAATTCACATTTTGCTAGATCTACTGTTAAAACATATGATTTGTTGTTTGTCAGGACAGCAATTACCTCGGTCAGGTGTTTGATACGTCTATTCCAATATCATCGATTTAAGCTCGTAAACTTTTCGTCCTCTTATCTCTAAGGGACATTTTCGAGTTAAAAATTTTCCGTACTATAGTAAAAACATCCATTTTGTGTTCCAGCTTGTAAAATTCCAGTTACCGCTGCTCTTTACAGCGATTATCTACGGAATATTAGAAACATTTGAACTAGATTATTAGCTAGATTGCGTCAACCATAAATAGAAAATAATAGAAAATAGATATTAAATCAACCGAATCTATATTTTTGAACTATATATGAAAATGGCATTGCTGCATTGAGTTTTTTTGCATAAACCTTTCAAATTCTCATAGGCAGTTATTTAAATATTATACCTTATTGATCATTTATTAAAGAATTTTGTTCAATTTTTATTTTAATTATTATTTTAATTGAGCTTGCTTTAAATTAACAATCAGTTTATTAAAACGTAAGCCACGCCGTAAAGATTACATTTCATGGAAATATCAAATTTATTGCAAATTACAAACATTGATTTAGCTAAATTTCAATTTCAGTATTAACCTAAATTCTGCAGAATACCAAATTTCATGCTCCTGAATTTTTTTGCCGGATTTTTAGTACAAAACCTTTTATCTGAATAAATCGCTTGTATGATGGCTATGTGATATGGTTTTCCGATTTCGTACATTTTCGGTAACAATATTTTCTTGAACCGAAGTGTGAAGTATATCAAATTTCACGTTCTTAGTTGCTTTGGCGGATTTATGGCCCAAATTTCATATCTGATAAATCGGTTGAATATTTGTTCAATCTGGCAGGTTCCCAGAAATTGGTGGGTATATCTTTTCTTCTTTTGGTACTTACATTCTTCGGGCCAATATTGATATACCATTCCATGTGTATGAAAGGTATAAAAACTGACGACTCTTCATTTCATACGTTTACTTTTTAGACTATAGAAGATCCAATACACAAATGTGTTATATATATTAGTACACAGATACGCTGATTTTTTGCGAAACATTCGTTCAATTAACTTTTTTGTATAACAATTCTTTGTTTATGCTCTAATTGATTAACAAATTAAAACATTCCATTCAAAATGAGTGTCCACTTCATTTAATTTTTTCTTGTTTTCGATTTGCTTTTGTTGTCGTTGGCAATTGCACGGATCTGCGTATTTGTAGGTTTCTCTGTTCATTTTTTCAAATTATCCATCGATTTTCTACAAATTTGGATATGAAAAGCATTGTTCACTTTAGTCTAATTGAAATTTGCCTTTCACCCGTTGTCATTATTTGCTACAAAAATCCAACAACATTTGAGATTTATGTAAATGAGTTGTTATCATAAGCAGTTAAGCTAGTAAGTTCTTTAAGAATATATATATATATATGTTTGATTTTGTAATGTCTTCTCCATGCTTAGTTCATACTGATTTTGTAAATTAAAAAATTAAATTTCTTCCTATAAATTATTTTTAAAGAAAATAAAATGATAATAAATTATATATATATACATTTTCAGCTTGATTATTTCCGTAAGAACTCATATAACTTCAAAACAATTAAGATCAGTGATACAGTCTCCATAACGTCTTCTGTGCCAACTCCTAATACTACCTTCCTTTCAATAGATAAAAGCAGAGTTCCTTCAGATGTTTTCATTTATACATTTTCTAAAACTACTCACGCACCTCGTTCTCACTTCTTTATTTATAATTTAATTGCCGTAATATTTGTCAGAAATTACGGCTCAATGGTCGCTAATAACTTTTCTCAATCTATGCTTTTGATTAAAGAAAATAAAAAATGCAACAACAATTTAGAAATTTTTATATCATTGTGTTTAGAGAATTAGCTGTTGCCTCTGTGCATTGATGGTGTTGAATGAATGCGTTGTCGCTTAAGTCTTTTCTTACTCCTTGGACTCCTTTTTTCGTATGCAATGTAGTAAAAATAAATTTCTTTTTCATATTGACCTTCTTACTCCTGCAACAATGAAGACTTCATTGTGGCAAGGCAAATTAAACACCAACAAAAAGGTATCACTACGATATTGATTGCTTTGAATGTGTATAGTAGGATAATGAGAATTGATTACCGCATTTATAACAGTGCGTCACTTGAAACAAAATAAACGTAAGAACAAACGCAGTGCATAATAAGCAGCCCGTTTTACCGTATAGATATAAGAAGAAGAAAAAGCAACAGCTTATTACTTACAGCTTCGATAGTTATTGACAAATTGCCTTATGAAGAGCTATATTTCTGAAAAAGTAATAGAAAACTATGAAATGTGACTGTAGAAATTTGTTACATCGAACAAATTTTTATTATTCTTAAAGATACATGCATAATTAATATAATACACCTACAATCCGGTATAACATAAACTTAAAAATGAATATTAATACTACATATGAAGTCAGGAAATACCTGGTTTTTGTTTTTGTTTTTGATTAATTTGATTGAATTAGCGAATTCATGGGACTCCTCTCGAGAGCATCAGGTCAGTGTAGTAAATCATTGATATTAAAATATATATTAATCTATAATAATATTTTTTCAAATAGATCGATCACTGGTCCACTTATTAGAAAATCTTTAACATAAAACCTAGGCACAGAGTTATCTATCTGCTAAACTCTAAGTAAATCGAACTATGAAACCCTCGTCCACTTTGCGGAAAACAATTACCGTTTCCTATAAGCAGTTTTGGAGTTCTTTGCGCAAAACATTACGTTGTGCCATTCAAATTTTAACACACTTTTCCATTCCTTTAGGGGTACAATATCGTTTTTGTCAGATACCTGCATCATAGACAGAACATACCCTCCATTCTTTAGGTTTCTGTAAACAGTTTCTATAATCACGGCGTCTACAGCTGTAAAGAAGGTAAAGAAGTCAGAATAAAAATGTTGATATATATATTGTGGCGAAAATGCAAAGCGAATGTCAGATGAAAGAGAGGAGCCGACAACTGGCATGTTCTAGAGCGTAAAACGAGACGTTATCGTAACGACTCGATTATTCCAGGGTTTCGTTTTCAAGCAGCAGACAAATATATAAGGGCGACACATAACTCCCACGACAGTCGGTTCTACGCACCGGAGCTTACCGGATTTTATCCGGCCAAGGGCTGTCACGCTTTCGGCGACCTAACCCCGTTTAGGTCGTCAGGTAATTTTAGTTTTAGTACATCAACGGAGAAACATCTCGCAGCAGGCCTGCTCCAAATCCTTCTCATCAGGGCTGGCGTAGAAACCAACCCTGGTCCGATGGATTATTTCTACTGCGTGTGCCAAAGACGACTCCACCATTCCTCCATCTCGGTTAGATGCAACCAGTGCAATGGTTGGAGTCACCTTAAGACCTGTTCAGGCCTTAAGACCCGTAGGGAGTGGACCACGAGTTACGTGGCCCCATGCTGCCAGCGCCCATCTGCGCCTCTGGCCCATACGGCAGTGCCTTCTGCACAGTTACCCACTTTGGGTAACTCCCACCAGGCCTCCACGGCCCATCGGAGCTCCCGTAGCATGACTCCCAATGCAGTATCGTCTTATCGACGGCGACATCGACCGCAGGGATACTACCCTAGAATGTCAGTGCAGTGAAATATTTAATATATACATTCCTCCCGTTACAAGTTGCGGGGTTGGATACCGTCCTGATATAGGTGCGCTACTCAGAGGCGAAAACCGTTTGGTTTTGGGCGACTTTAACGCGCACCACGATCTTTGGCATTCCTGCCTGTCAAATGATCATCGAGGAATGGAGCTGGCGGAATAGATAGACGATTTGACATTCTGCACAATGAACGACTAAGTCCTCACCAGGATTGTGGGCAACTGCCATAGCTCGCCTGATATAACAATAGCTAGCGTTGGTCTGATAAATTGCATAGATTGGCGACCTGTGCCTACACTCGCATCAGACCATTTGCCCGTAGTCATCTCGATTGACAGGCCTCCCGACTTTGTTTCCGTGGACCACCGGACATTTGTTAACTTTAACAAAGCTAACTGGCCCGGCTTCACGGAATTTACTGAGAACGCCTTCAGTGCTCTCCCCACTCCCACCAACGTCCACTCTGCAGAAAAGACTTTCCGCTGCCGCCCGCTTCATACCTGCAGGTCGTATAGCTGAAATCCGCCCTCACTCCCCATCGAAGCGGCGGTTTTAGCGACAAGGCGCGACACGTTACGCCTGGACGATTCCGGTGATCCCCGTATCAGGGAACTTAACACCGAGATTCTGAACAAGGTTAATCTCCATAAGCGGAACAAGTGGGAGGAGCACTTAAGGTCCTGCAATCTCTCCTCTGGGGTGACCAAGCTCTGGGCCACAGTCAAATCGTTGTCCAATCCGACGAGACGTGATGATCGGGTGGAAATTTCATTCGGACCCGAAGAGGTGCGCGAGCAATTTTAGCCGGCTTTTTACACTGCACCCTTCGGTCGACAAAACGAAACGACGAGTAACCCGCCGTCTGCGCAAACTGCCGAACACCAGCGCGACGCTTGATTTCTCCAGGGAAGAGGTTCAGGGGGTTATCGGGAAGGCGAAAGCCTCCAAATCCATCGGCCTCAACGGAATAAGCATGCTGATTTTAAAACATCACCACCCTAAGTATACCCGACATGTGGAAACTTGGCAGAGTGGTCCCGCTACTAAAGCCGGGGAAACCCGCAAATAAAGGAGAAGCATATCATCCGATATCTCTCCTTTCCCCAGTAGCGAAGACAATTGAGGCCTTGCTGCTCCCATCTCTCACACACCATCTGAGCCCAGCTACACATCAGCATGGCTTCCGAAAAGTGCACAGCACCACAACTGCACTTAATGCCATAAACACTCAGATAATTCATGGCCTCAACCAAAATCGTGCGCGAACGGTTCTAGTAGCACTGCACCTGTCGAATGCTTTCAACACCGTAAATCATTCAGTGCTACTATCGGACATTGAGGATTCCTCATTACCGCCTAGGTTGAAGAGGTGGACCATGAATTACCTGAGTGGTCGACGATCATCGGTCGAGTTTCGCGGTCAAACATTAAAACTACGAAAAGTTAAACAGGGGCTTCCGCAGGGTGGTGTCCTCTCCCCGATGCTGTTTAATTTCTACATCTCGAGGCTTCCTCCACCAGCAGAGGGCGTCTCGCTGATCTCATACGCCGATGACTGTTCGATTTTGACGTCTGGCCAGGATATTGCTATATGTTCTTTAGTAAACTGCTACCTCGCCGGCCTTTCCAACTTTTTCACTGCAGGACACTTACATCCCCAGCCTGCGAAATCCTCTGCCACCCTTTTCACCAGCTGGACGAAGGAGTACTGGCTAGAACTCGATGTGAAGGTCGATGACGTCAAAATTCCGACCACGAACAACCCAAAGTTACTGGGAGTAACATTCGATGGTCTACAATCCTTCACTCCGCATACGACTGCAATTGCCACTAAAGTACAAAGCCGCAACAAAAACCTCAAATCGCTAGCCGGTAGCACCTGGGGGAAAGACAAAGAAACATTGCTGGCAACGTACAAGGCAATTGGCCGGCCGGTCGTAAACTATGCTGCGCCGATTTGGACGCCGGGGACTAGCGCCACGCAGTTGAAGAAGCTACAGACCTGTCAAAACACCGCCCTTCGGACCGTGACGGGACCCCTCCTGATGGCGCCGGAGCACCACTTACACAGTGAAACATCTATACTCCCAGTTAAGTAGCATAATGTTATGATGGAGTACTTGACTACCGGGAGGACATACAGCACTACAGACAAGACCCGCTGGACAGGACGGCGTACAGACAGGCCATCAACACCATTCACCGAGAGTCCGTCAACACCTTCTTGAACTCTCTTCCAGTGAATGGTGTTCTCGGAGTTAAACTACCACCCATCGCAGAACAAGAGCTCGAGTTGCCTCGTAAGTCCCGCGTAACCCTATCACAATTAAGATCTGGATATTGTAGTAGGCTTAACTCCTACCTATCCATACTCGACCCTGACATATCCAACACATCTCCCGCATGCAAAAAATCGCCGCACGACACTAACCACCTCTTTGCATGCCCACTTAACCCAACTCATGTAACACCCCTCTCCCTTTGGTCCGACTCCATCGAAACAGCACGTTTCCTTGGCCTCCCGTTAGATGACCTCGATGACTAAAGCTGAACTTGCCTCATCTTAAACGGGGCTAGGTATGCCGCTACAACAACAACAACAACATAAGGGCGACACACGACTGCAAAAGTAATCAGTCGTAAAGTAAACGCGTTGGAGACTACATTACAGTAAAGTAATAAAAACAGTACATTGTGAAAGTTGTATACAAGTGATTGGAAATAGTAAAGTTAATTGTAATTGAATTGTGAATTCCTGAGTAATAAAAGGACATTAAATAAATTCTTTATAAAACAAGAAACCGCAAATTAATTGGATCGTACCCGAAGGATTTGGGAAACCATCGAGGTTAATCAGCAAGATCGTAACAATATATTTATATACAACCGCAACAGCCGATTTCGAGTATTTGTCCGATCAGAAGCAAATTTTACAGAAGAAGGAGAAGGTCTTCCGAGTTCTCCAAGTATATTTTTGACATGAAATAAAAGCTACTCATAAAAATCCATCGGCATTAATAAATTGTAGGCACCTTCAATTGTAGGAAAAAACTTTAAGACGCACACTTCAAATTGGTGGAGTGGCACGGCCAAATCGCATAAACGGTTACGCAGTGGCAATTATATGTTTATATATATATATAGAATGGAAAAAAGTTATTTAAAAAGTTCTATTCTTGATATGTTCTTTATTCGAACTCAGGAAAAACATGTAAATGGTAGAATGAGTCGCTAAACGAACAAATATACTACAACGATTTTCGTACTTAACCTCGATGATTTCCCAAATCCTTCGAGTTCGATCACTGGATTGCTAAATAAGAGTATATCTCATTTTTTTTTTCTTTTTTTTTTTAATAAACTGTCTTCCAACGCTTGTCTGTCATGCCACGTTCGATTGTCGTCTGGGTTCCCCAGAATTGACATATGTATGTTTCAAACCGCTTCTAATGCTGCTGCATTACTAAATACCATAATTCGTCAGTGTTGTGGAAATCCCTTTTAAGGCTGAAGTAATTTGATACCACAGGTTGTCGCCGTTTTGTTGTGGAGCATAGTGTTGATAACAACACTGCCAGAGGTCACGGCTACAAAAGGACACTACCTACTCACAATTTTGCCAACTCAAATGTCGTTAATCTATATAAATATGTGCACACATGTGTATGTTTATACTTTTTTCTCAATCAAAAACTCTGTTAGGAGCAGCTAATAAAGATATGAAAATAAAGGGCGCACGTTATATAAATTTTGGATTCACAAACATGGAAATAAGAGCTATGAGTCGTTCAGGATTTGGAATGGAGAGATACAACTAATAGGAATTGACAAGCTGTTTGTCGGTCGATCTTTTATGTATCTTTTTTCCTCTACCATTTCTTAAAATGGACATACAAATACATGCACACATCTAAAAGCATAAATTTTATACACTGGATGAGCAGCTTCATAAATTATACATCGTAGATTGACTGGTAAATGAAATAGATTTTTGATGAATTCGGCCTTGCTTAAATTGGATAACTCCTAACTAAAGAAGGAACTTGCAACACAAGAAATATAATTAAGAGCAGCACGTCCATTTCGCTGATGTTATTTGGAATTAAAAAAATTTCAAATTACAAATTACAAAAAAAATGTTTCTTTTGTGACAAATTTTTTTAAAAATACTGTTCTTAAAGGCGATTTAATTTCATTCAAAAAACGGTTATAAGTACGTGAAAATATATTATAAGTACTGTTTAAACTTCAAATAAACACCTTTTTAGTTTTACAAAGGTAACCATAGAGAGAGCAAAGAAAAAATAACAGCTACAGTAAATGAATTACCTTTATGAACCTGCATTCACCTGTTCCCTGATATCTCTCATATATCTCATATTCATAAAATTGACAAAGCTATGTACATGTAATTATAGCTAGCAAGCACTGAAATAAGTGTAAAAATTTAAGAGAAAAACAGATTTATAAAAATTTTAGTTGTACAAACTGCTTTTATAAAAAATCTTTTATAATATAACCAAAATCTTACTCAAAACCAAGATACTTATTAAAGTAATTACACTGGTCTGCAAAAAAATTCTTATCTCATCATATTTAGTTTATTTAATAAATTAAATGTCAGTAAATTTATCTCATTTTATATTGTATAACTACTGAAATGATTTTCTACCGAGCTCCTTTTCCAATTTGTTGTGTGCAACCGGAGATTTTTCCAACAAAGTTGGGGAACAAATAGTTTATTAGTATAAACAAGCCGCCTTCGAACGGCTGATGGATTGAGAAGGGGAGAATAGATTGCAGACATATGAGATAAATAGAAGAGTTAATACGATACTGTATCATATTTCTTCGAAAAAATTGATGAATCAATGATATTGAAATAACTTTTTCTTCATTGTCACCTTGATAAATTTTTGAAATAATTTCCACAAGAATCGGACGAGCAAGCTAAACGATTTCACCAGATGCATGCTAGTGGTCACGTAAATTCAGCAGTTATGAAGATGAAGCTGAAGGATTTGAAAACCCAGATAATACCACTAGATATGAAGGACACACTGAAGAAGATATTCCATTGAATCATTTATTTTTTTCTTTCCTTTCCATACATACATACCAATCTTAAACTTATATTTTTTTGTACTAAAATTTAAAAAATTATTTGAGTTTGATTAGAAGTAAAGTAAAAAGTGAAAGAAAACAACATATTTGTGGATGTATAGTCGAGTTATTAATTAAAAATGGTAAAAAAGCGTTTTGCGATTTTACCGGGTAAGTTGGTTTGTATTTCTTTTTTCTCTCCCTGCGGTAAATCGAGATATTACCATGTGAAAATATCGAAAAAGTACTCAAAATCGAGTTGAGCCAATAAATATATGAGGACATAAACGGCGAAAGGCAAAAGCAGTGATACAGTAACTCTAGCCCCAAGATATTCAAGAAAAAAGGAAAAAATCTGCATACACATCCAAAAAATGTTAATCCTCAGCTAAGTAATTAAAACACGCCGCGGAATCTATTCGTAGTTGTATTTCCAAGAAAGATCCAATTCTTCAAAAACTAATATCTTCATGCGTCATAAGCTATTAAATTTGCTTTTGAATCATCAATAATTGTCTCCTTTTATCAGAATTTTTTGGATAACTAAGTTCTTGAAGAAATCCTACATTGTCGCTAAATATCCAAAATTCATCGTCTCATAAACTTTCTTTCCTTTTCTAAAATATTTCTCTGTTTTCATCATGTTGCGTGTCCCAAGCATCCGCCGGGATAAAGCGGTTCTCTTGATGGAAAATTGAGTACATGCATATTAAGGTATTCAGGCATACATATATTACGATTTAGCCTTCAGATCAGAAGTATTTTTATTTTAAGTATTTTTATTTTAAGTCCTGCCATTATTTTTGGTTGGAACTTCGATATAAGATATTTCTTAGGTATATACACTTATAGTTAATCGGCCAAACGAAATAGATTCAGAACATTAAAATCATCATATTTGGAAAATGATTTTTTAATATTCATCTACAATCAAGTTAAGTTTCACGCATATATCATAAAAACTAATCAAAATAAAGGAAAATTTTGTTGCTGTCGAACTTGGTTTCTTTTAAAGCATAACAATAAGATCTATTGCTGCTCTGGTGGATAATACTTTCACCTTAATATATTGAACGTAAGTAAATTGGTTAATGCTTATTGAGTAAAGTTTACTATTTTATGCTAGGCTACACACATAATCGATTCACGGTGCATAATAAATAGCCTGAGAAAATGTAGTTCAAATACCCAATTTCATAAACATTAGAAATAGTGGCCTGTGTATTTAAATAATAATTTATAGCATACGAGTGTAATTCATGTATACATGCATTATTTTTATGTTGTTCATATGTAAGTTGTGCTTCTTACAATGTTATATATCGATCTTTTTACCACACTTTCCGATTTTGATAATTCGTTTTTAATTGGAAATGGTATAGTACGACGTGGATCCCACACTTGAAGGATATAAAAGCGGTGAACCGATTTAGTTTATTCTTTATTAGATAGGGTATACTGTGAAGTTGGTGAAAGCAGGTGTTATTTATTACTAACTTACTTAACGCTGAATAGTGTGTTACAAATATATAAGAAAAACAAGAAAGAATGGCTGTCTTCGGCCATGCCAAATGTCTTTCATGTACAAATCAAATTTATTGGAAATTGCAAAATTCGATTTTCATGAATTTCAGTGTCCATATGAACTTGAATTTACGTCTATATAATACCAAATTTCAAGATTTTAAAGACTTTTTTTGATGGATTTTTTTATCCAAAATCTCATATCCGAACAAATCGATTGTATGGGGGCTGCACGATATAATATTCAGAATTCGATGATTTTCAGTACTTTTTGACGGATTATGACCCAAAATTTCATATCTAAAAAATCGGTCGTATATATGGTGTAGTTGTCTGATTTGGCCAGTTCAAACAAATGATCGTTTAAATGTATATCTGCATGAAAATATTTTAACAAAAATTAAGTCTCTATAAGAATTAAAAAGCAAAAATTTTTTATATCACCTTTTATAGCTATAACTTCTGTAACTACATACTTTTTCAAGAAGTACATTGCATTAAATAAAACCATCGAATGTGATTTGGCCTGAAAAAAAATTATAAAAGTGATATTTTCCGAGGGCATCAAACACTTGATAATTCCCTAAAAGTTCATTCCTGAATATATAATTTAAATTCTGCTTATCTCTTTAATAGTTTTAAATTTAAGTCCTTTTCAAAAATTAATCCAAAAAAGATATGTAGATCAAATATGCAAAAGGGAGTGTTGTATAACCTTTGGTAACTGAAGCGATATCCGACACAGCAATGAGCATATCATATCTGTATACTCTACAGTGTTAATTCTTACATTAAATAAATACTCCCTTCACTCTTGTCTACCGCTCCAGCAGTTAGAAGTGTGCTAAATTAGGCAGCAGCAATTATGCGCATGAATACCAGCTTGAAAACCACCAATTCTTATAAACAGTGATACTTTTATCTGAAACTAAGATACTGTATTCCTGAATTATCATTTTTAGGACAAGGCAAATGTTCCCTGCTACATCACAAACCCTCACCAACCCTCTTTGACCATGTAGCTGCATAAAGCAGAGGGCATCAGCCCTTACACACCGCTTAATAAAAAAATCAAACATGTGACATAGTTTTGGGAAAATCTTTCTGTTGGGCAAGTGTATCATTTTGTTCCTACTTTTTTTGTTTTGCAGCTATTTTTTCTAGCTTTGAATGTGTGTTTGTTGTTATTCCTATGTTTGATGTTTGACGCGTGTTTAACATTCTTTATATTGTAAGTTTTCTTTGTGTGATTTATTTGTTTACTTTTCAAGGGGTGTATTGTTGGCGGCTCACTGCTCGCTTCTCGCTATTGATGGTAAATGTTGGCATGCGCCCTTTTTCAACCTTACAAGTGTTTTTCTTTCAGGTGCATCTGCTAAATATAATGAGCTACTTTAACACAAGTTTAACCACTCACCCTAGTTTTTGTATTCAGAGCGTACAAAATTCAAATTGAAAACAGATTTGAAAGTAACAATTTGAGTGTAGAGGCGGTGAAGTTGTGGTGATTTTACAGAGGCGCGTGTAATTACGAATGCGGTTTCACACATTTATTAAACACTACTCGCCTCGAGTCGGTTAGCGGTTGTGGAACACCAAGTGGAAGTCCTGAATGCAGACAGTTGTTGCTGTCAATTGTATTATACATAAATTAAATTATACATAAATGTTTGCATATTTCATTACTACTGATATAATAATGTGGTGGAGTGCTGGCAAACTTCAGATGATCGGATTTTATTTCAGTTAGCGAGCATGTACTATATCAATATATAAAAAGTTTATTCCTCTTGTTGATGGAAACCGCAAAAACTAGGGACAAATTGTCAGTAGCCAAAGTAATCGCGTAAATCGGATTAAATTGATCTGTTCGATGAGTGCAATATTTATTATAGACATTCTGTCGATTGTGCTTACGTTATTGGCTTAGCTAAGTGGATCATAAGATACATATTATACACATTGTTTTAAATTTTTTAAACAATAAAAAAATAGGCAAATATGTATTATACAAAATTTGTAAAATATAAGAAAGTAACAATATTCAAATAAATGTTGCAAATGTTTTATTAAAAATTTAAAGCACTTGTCTCGCTAGAACTAAAAAATGTGATCAGTCTCTAAATAGGTTAATATGTAATACCGATTTACTGAAAATATATATATAAGAATTATTGAGCTTTGATTCGGCTGAAAATTTGCACATGGTTTAATATTATGTTACAAGTGTATATGTATTTTTAATTTTTTGTTAGCTTAATTAAGTCAAATTAGAGAAATTTAAAAATCTAACAAATTAGAATATATATATTTTCAAACTTATTTAATTTTTTTCATACAAACATTTTGCTTAAATATTTTTAGAGGAGTCTGAAAAATTAAATTTATCTATATTTCTAGTAACATCAAAAATATAAAAACTTATGAAATTACCTACCAAAATATCTCAAAAAATTTCTATACTTACTGGAACACAAAAAGTTGAAAACTGCGTGAAATGTTTAAACATTTTTTCCAACTCATGTCGACCGATCGCTGTAGCCAGGCCACAAAACAACTTTTTCTTGCATAAGAAACTCTTTATAGGAGCCCTACTTGAGTATGTACTCAACACTATTATTTTCAATTGAAACCGACTCTGATATAACTGTAGAAAATTTTACACTGTGATAACGGTTTAATAATATTTGTAACTAGGTCACTGAAATTTTTTTTGGAAAATAGAGCAAATATCCAAAAATAAAGAATGAAGAATATATTATATGCATATGGTAAGAATTGTCATAAAATTTGATAACGGTATTACGATTATATCGTTTAAAAATGTGTAAGCATTTTGAATAATCCTATTCCTTTTTTATTATGAAGTTTAAGCCTTCGCATTATATGTGAAACACTACATCATTCAAATGACCACCTCGTGAATTCTTGTAAACTTCGATCCGTTTGCGGTAACTTTCGACCACTTGTTGGCACATATTGACATTCTTCTCAGCGATAACTTCACGACTGTTGGATTTCAAGTCCTCAAGAGTTAAAGGTTTATTCGTATAACCGCAATCTTTCGCGTAAACCCACAAAAAGTTCAACTGTTATAATACGACCATAACGCTCCGAATTGACAGTGGCACTCTGGCCGTTATCGTTTCTAAAGAAGTAGGGTCCAATCTCATCTCCGGACCAAAGATCGCACCAGACAGTAAGTTTTTTTTAGGTGTAATGGCTTTACTTTAATTACCTGAGAGTTCTGGGAGCCCCAAATGTGACAATTTTGCTTGTTGTTCAAACACCCAATCGACGTAACTACGTCGTTGTGAATGGTCAACTGGCTTCAGTTGTTGTATGAGCTGAGCATTATATGGATTTAGGTATAAGCGCATAATCTACCATGAGAAATTCCCAGCCAGTCGAGAAATATAAACATTCGGCTACACTTTCACTTACAGTGGCGATATTTGAGGTGGAACGAGAAAAGCGATGATGCACAGGCCTTACACAATCTGTAACCGATCCAGTCTCTTCAAATTGCATAAAATTTTAACAACTACTTTAGTAGTTGGACAGTTATGTGCACCTAATCTCCTTAAAGCACGAAACGTGGCCACGTTTCAATATAGTAGGTTTCAACAATTTTAACGCGTTGTGCAGTTGTTAGGCGATCCATTTTCATAAATGCCTGGCTTTAAACTAAAACAAAACATGTTTGGTTTGACAGTTAAGTTTAGCAGATGTCAAAATACTACCCTGCACTTTCGAAACCACTAAATGGATAACCCTTTATATGTATTAACTTCGAAGTGTATGGTGTAGGGTACCCGCTCTTTTGTACCCATGTTGTTGTAATAAAAGTAATTGAAGTCGGCAGAAAAAATTTTGTTATAAAAAACCATGCTTTTTTTAGCACTAACAACGTAACGGAATTGTCGGCTGGCGTGATGAGAAATTTCTTATATAAATGCAGATAATAAAAGGCAGATAATAACTTTGTAAGCTGCAGTACAAGTTGCATCACTAACTATACCACCCCTTTGGCTGTTGCTGCTACAATCTGCCTGTTGCTGCCGATTTTACCGCTGCCACTATTGCAATATCAAACTTCATTTCATTAAAGTGCATCATGAAATCAGTGAAGATGAATGCGTTGCTCCTACGAAAATTGCTTGCAACAATTTTGTTTGTTGCATCTTATAGTTTGCAGCGGCTGCTATTTTCATGGCTGCATGTTCTTATAGAACGGTTAGGTAGGATAAAAATGGCCCGGCTTGTTTGAATGAGAAGCCTATGCCTATTATAAATATTTATATCACTTATTTTTACATATGTATATATATATAAGTAACACCGTTATTTAGCTATGAAATATTATTTTTCTTTAGAACTATGTGCTAGATTTATGTGCGTTAGAATTTTCTTTACAGCTGCTGGCTCACCGCAGAAAGAACTACTAGCCAATCTTCAGCCGCGAATAGTCGCCTTGAGTTTGTATATTTTCCCAATGACCAAGCTCCCGCAGCAGCTATTCGCTCCGGCTACTTGAAGCTTTTACCTCTGCTCAAATAATCTTGTAGCTGTCAATACTCAATCAATGGCTGCCAATGGGCATAGCCTTGCAGTAGTTACGCTCGGCTCGCTTTAACAGGGCAAAGGTTGAGAGCCTAATGGTCAAATTCTTGGCACAGTCTGTAGCAGCGGTGGGTTAAATAAAACCGCTATTTATTTTTCTACTGGTACTATTATTTTTCTATTTTTAATTTTTATTTTCTTTTTTTTAGTTTGTATTTCGTTCTCAAACATAGTTTAAAAGCACGTATGTATATACGTACATGCATTTATGACGAATTTTTTAAATTAATTTACAGAAAAATAGAATTATTCGTACGCTGCTTCAGTGCTCTAAGTTTTGTATCGTAGCTAGTCTTTTTTGTAGCGGGTTAGGTCGATATTTCACTGTGAATTTCAAAATAATTCAATTTACCGATATATTATGTACACCAGATTCTGTTTTCACGAATTTGAAATAACACGAGTTAAAAAAAAAAGTTTCTCTTTTCACATGAATTTTTTTGTTTTAACACGATTTTGTGTTAATTAATTTCAAATGATACGATTATTTCCTTTTTGTCAGGGTAATATATATATATATATATATATATTTTAATATATTTTGAAACAAATTGAGTGAACTTTCACAAGAAATTTTGAACCGTAATACAAGTTTATTCCTATTTTAGTGCATTCCTTACGATTTAAATTAAATAAAAATTTTGATGTCAAAGTTTGAATTTTTTAAATTTAACGAAACCATTGAAATTTGTAAGGAGATCATACTTGTATCACGTTTGAAAAATTTTGCGACAATTATGAAATAGTGATTTACTTATATATTTATTAGTTAAAACGTGATACAAAACACATAGTACACACATCTTTTGGAGATGTAGATGCACAATTTTCATTATTACTAATTGTTTTAGTCTTAAATAAAAATAAGTATAAAGGAAATTTTACAGCTTTGGATGGGAAGCGGAGCAAAGGACCGACTCATTTATTTTAGTATAAGTTTTACACACTTTAAGTGCATCAACAAAAAAAAAAAAAAAAAAAAACCGTACTACCAAAAAAAAAAAAAAGAGAAAAGATCCAGATTTATTATTTTATCAGTTAAATAAAATTATTTTTCATATTGATATTTATTCATATATATATTTTTTTATACAAGTACTTATATATTACTCATATGCTAATCAATCAAATTATCATATGCATTATTGACACACTTCGAACTACACCAAATGAGTAATTTAAGGCTTACTGCTATTAGAATTAGTGGTATATTAGTCAGCAGCAGAATCCGTCTTCGGTTTGAGGCTGTTAAAACAATGTAGTTTCTTTTCAAGAAAGACAGATTTTTGCGTACCAAATTATTTCAATGAAAACAAGCAATTTTAGTAAACGAACGAAAGAGCGAATCAATACCTGTTACACTGCTGTTTGAATACTGGCACAACTAAGATTTGGATACTATATTAGACTTAACTCCTGCTTATTCAGACCAACCCACCCTAGGTCCTGTTTGCAATGACTTGCAAGTCCACTAAAACCTATTCAACTAATACGTCTTTCTCTCTGGTATGAGTCTGTCGACACTGCTTGGTAGATAACCTTGAGGACTTCGACTAACTTTGCCTTTTCCTTCTCCTAAATGGGGCTATCTAGCCCCACTGGTACAAAAGTATGAAATGGAAATTTTAATTGAGAGTTGTTGGTGGTGTCCTTTCTTGAACTTGTGTCGAGCTATCTAATCATTGTTGTATAGGTAATGCACGATCAAGATAATTTCAAATTTACTGAAAGCCCTTTATAGGCTACGCTCTATCAAATTTTCAAATCGGTGATCTATACAAGATGGAAGACTTCATCAAAGAAGAGGCGATGAAAATGTTGTATCAGCACGGACCTAATTTGAGTTCAAGCGAGATTAGTGTCATTATATCGGCTTCGGTTCCTATCAAACCAATCTAATAAACTGAATACTGAAGAAGAGTTAAGTTCATTCTGCTAACGTCCAATGCATACAGTATACATGACTTTTTAAGTAAAGCTGCGTCAATGTCTTATTGAAGTTATCCGCCTTACATCGATTTAACAAAGAAGTGGGGAAATCTTATTTTGTCCATATTTTCTGATCTATGTTACTATTTATTGCATTGTTATTATTTTACTTCTCCTTTGACAGAAAAATTTTGGAAATTGCAAAGTAATATTTTGGTTTATGTTCCAAGTTCCTGCCATTGTTCTTGTAGTTAGTTGCAAACATGTTTTAGCTTTTTTTGTGTACTAGTAATGGAATAGGTGAAATACGTTATAAGCTTAATAAGAGCTGGGTCCCTAACGAAAATGAGGATACAGTGGTGTATAATATATTTAAAAGCTTTAAAAAATTTAAATTGCACACATTTCATTGTAAGAAATTTATTATAAAATTTATTCACATTCCTCTGAAATTGTTCGAAAGGGATCTAGTAGTAACACTCCTACAGTCAGTAATTTTTTAATTCACATATTTATGATTAAATTAGTTAGAATTAAGATAAACTTAGATAGTTTAACCGGTAAGACATTTATTTATTTTTAAGGAGCTAATTCTAATGAATATGAATAAAAAAAAATTGCAAGTGATCTAATTTGTCTTCTCTCTCCCTTTTAACTGAGGAAATATTTCAACACAGTGGGTCCCACTGTAATAGGGAAATCTTTTCAGTTATTGTTTCAGTAGTGTAAAATGGCAAGTTGGCATTTCTGCCACAACAAAAGTACTAGTAATTGAATAGGTGAAATAAATCATAAGCTTAATAAGAGCTGTGTCGCACACAAAACTGAAGATGCAGTGGGTACACATTTTAAAGCTATAAAAACTTTATAAAAATTTTATTGCAAAAATTCTATTATAAAATATATTCACACTTCCTCTGAAATTGTTCGAAAGAGATATAGCGGTAATGTTCCTAACGTCAGTAATTTTTTAGTTTACATATTTATAATTAAAGTTTGTTAGAATAAAGTTAAACTTAGATAGGGTAACCAAAGAGACATTTATCTATATTTTTTCACCAACTGATTCTAATGAAGTTAATTTAAAAAAAAAAAAATTGTATGTGATCTCATTTCTCTTCTTTCACCCCTTTTAACTAAAAAAAAATTTCAACACAGATGGTCCCACTGTAATATGAAAATATTCGTAGTTAATCTTTAAGAAGTGTAAAATGACAAGTCGGCACAACAAAAGTCAATTTGTTTTATCTATTGTCGAACAAGTACTATAACAACATTTAACACATTCATACATAGTTTGACTTCCACATATATACCAACATACACAAATATTTGTGCTCAATATAATTTTTTTTTTAAATCCATTAAAAATATTTTCTACTCCAGCGGTAAGCTATTCTTGTACTTTTGTTTGCACTTCTTTTAAACACAAAATTTTCGCAAGCTTTATTGCTTGTTTGTACTTACCCGGAGATGAAAATTTATACATATGAATTTTATGGATTCTCCGTTTAGTTTGTTGCTTAAGTTTTTTTGAATACATTGCTCAATTTCCCCTGCAGTAATGCAAACTAAAGAATAAACATATATATTTGGTGCTTTGTAACCGCTGAGTGATTTTCGGCCGAGCTCTTCCGAAGCTCTTGATGGTGGATGACTTGATGTTTTTTCCAACCTACAGTTTATACGAAGCCGCCTCCGAATGGCTGATGGATTTTTATGAGGAGCTTTAATTTCATGTCAGAAATATTCTCGGAGTATTTGACATTCCTTGACGAAGGGCGACCGTAATTACAAAAAAAAATTATATAATTTAGGATGCTGGTGGTACCAGGACTCGAACACTGGCCTTCCGAGTAGTAGTACGCAATGTTGACTACTCGGCTATTGTGGTAACTACATAATGCTCAACATATAAAAAAAATTAAATAAGGAAGAGCTAAAATCTAGGAAACCGAACGTTACATACCAGATAGCTTTAGAGATATTAAGTATTTTCTGTTTGTGGAACCATTTGAAAGAAATTTTGGTTACATCTCTGAAATTAATAGAAATGTATCTTCCGCAATTGTTGTATTAGCGTGGCCATTGCTGTCTCACTTTACGAAACAGAAGCATGGAAGTTGGCCGACAGCAAATGTGTCAGACAATGGTATTGACATAGTTCAGTCATTTTAGAGATAATAGATGGCTAGGAAATGCCTTGGATATGGACGCAAAGACTTAAATTTTGAAGTACCCTCTGCTGAAAATAGAGGAAGAGTAAGTAAGGTGAAAAATAACCTGGCTTCATTTGATGATTGAAATGACACAAGCTGCGAATAGAATAAACCAAAATAAAAAAGTTTTCATATGAGAAGTGCGTAAAATTTTGAACGTACTCTCATTAAATGGCATGTATAAACAAATATATTCTCAAGTTTGTCTGAATTTGTTTGATTAATACCATGAATAACCGGTGTTGAGTCGCTTCACATTGCATAAGGCACAAAATTAAAATATCCACTCCACACAGTACTAATGGGCATAAAAAGCACAATACGGGTTTTATTTAATAAATCTGTTCAATCTTCTTTTGTAATTTCTACACCTTTGGTACATTTTTTTCTTCACTTTAAGTATTTATTGATTTATGTATTTATTTCTTGTTATAATTGGCGTATGATTATTTAGTGATACACAAAAATCGTTCCGTCTTTAAATATATATATATATATTTGTCTTTTCCTATTTAAAAATTTTTGTATTGCTCACGAAGTTTAGTTGTGTAATTCGATTTTCAGACTTGAGAATGTCTATTGTGACCGCTGCTAAACAAATTTTGTTTCGAGTGTATGAGATGAAAGTGTTCCCACATCAAGCCTAACAAAATTCAACAACGATCACACATGTTAGGTAGTGAAGTTAAAAAGAAATGAAATTCGAAAAGTAAACTTTTCATTTTTGGTGTTCTGCAAAAGTAGTGATTCGAAGTAAATTTTTTTTTTTTTCGAAATGAAGTTTCATATAGCTGCTACGAGCTATCGCTATAAAAATTTGATCAAGGCGAATATATGAGTTAAGTCAAACAAACAAAGCATTAACATTCAAAATGAATGCTTTAAAATACACAGAAATATTTCACTCCAATCCATCCAATCTATTTGATTTAAACGATGAGAAATGAAATATGTCTTTTCGTTATTAGTCATTTTAAGTGCAAGTAACGATAACTCACTTCATTGTGGTCATCTTCTTGAAACCGGGGAATGGCCTGTTTCGATAAATTCTGACCGCAGGTAAATAAGTGAGCAACACGGTGGTTAGTGCCGAGCGGGTACTTGAAGTGCATAGAAGATATACGTGTGAGGAGGATATTATTTGACTTTATTATCAGACCGATTTGTGCGAAACACAATTTTGTTTTTATAAATATGAGGAGAATAAGCATAGAACCTCAATAAGGAGATGTAATTATTATATAATTGGCGCATTGTAACTGCTGAAGCGATTTCCGACCAAATTCCTTCTCCAATTTGTGGTGTGCGTACTTACTTATTTCACTTCATTATTTTTTAACCTAAAGATAAACATAATCAGTTTAAATCAGTCGAAAAGAGAAATTTAAAGTCTCTGTAAAAAATATGAGTTCAACGGTCGCACTAAAGGAGTGGTTAGCCCTGCGTACTATCATACGGAGAGTCATGAGTTGGATTCCTGGACAGAGCAACATCACAAAAAAAAAAAAACATACAAGTTAATTTTTCTAAATACGTCCGCACCTCGGCAGGCAATATCAACTTATCCGACATGAAATAAAAGATGCTCTTACAAATCTATCAGCCGTTCGTAGGCAGCTTAGAATAAACTTCAATACCCACACCACAAATTGAAGTACGAGACCAAAAATGGCGAAAACTAGTATGTATTTCACGAGTTTTGTCTTGTTTTCAAACTGAAGAAAGTTGAAAATAAGTTTCACAATGTAGAGAGTGTATTGATAATCTTTATAAGCATTATGCTTAGGCAACTAACTGTCTTTTTTGATAAAAAGTACTCTACCAGCTTCATTATCCTTAAGAGCTGACGGTCCCAAGACAGGCTGAAAACGTAACCGGATAGCATTTTCCTGCATTCTGAATAATTGTCTTTCTACTCAGAGAGTCCCATTATCCTTAAGAGCTTTAAATTTAGTTATCTGCACGTAAAGGCTGTGCGCACGGGGGTTTTGCCAAATGCGAATTACATAATCAGTCCCTATACACGATTTTTATATATTCAAAAACAGGGCAATTTTTTTCTTACTCAACTCATTTAACTTACATGGAAAGAGGTGAATCGTATTCATCATATTTTATTTTTAGAGTAACCTTTGATTAAGAGAAGCTAGTACCGCAGAAGAATCACCGACGAGTTAATGCTCAACGGCTGCTGCGAGCTGCCATTAACTCTCGCACTCAGAGTCTGTCGATGAACATTTTATGCAGCGAATATTGCAGAAGATAAGCAGAAACAAAATTTAGATATATTTAATTGTGTATGGGTTAGTTACAAAACCTTTTATAGCGTGGAACATTTTATATTCACATTTACTCTTTTCGGCCGACCAATCAGCGTAAAGCAAATTCCCCTCAGGCATTTTTAATTTTTCTTTTGTGCTACTGTTTCGCTGCCGCAATTGCTCACAATTTGTTGGATTTCCTTATGAATGAAACGAGTTTTTCATTATAACTTATGTTGCTCGCAAGGGGTGATGGCGGTTTTTGCGATGGTAGTGGTTCACGTTAACAGTGTGTGTAGTGCAGAGAATTAATAAGAGTATCGGCAACGAATTTTATTGAAGTAAGATAATCAATATGAAAATACCTATTATTTTGATTAAAGAAAGCTGCAGGTATGATATCGACCAATGAGATGTGACGGTGAAGTTTATGTTGCGCGGTAAAAACTAAAAATAATAATCGAACAAACAGATTTAAAGAAACACTTTTATATGGATTTTGATATATTAATTTGTAACAAAAAAAATTATAATAACAATAGTGTAATAAATACAATACAATATGTGAATATCACGGTAACTTGCTTTCTGTTGGACTTTCCAGGAGAAACTTGTTCGAGTTGCATTCAAACAACCAACCATAGTACAATCGAACATAAATTCGTTGTTTGCCGCTCCAAGTGGACAGGATGCTGGTGGCTATGTTTTATTACCGTGGGACGGGTGTTATTTGCCTTTGAGCTGCAAACGAAGGTGGGTTAGTTTGTGACGGTTGTGGCAGCAATATATTTGGATACAAACGAATTTACCAGTGTACACTCAGGAAACATGTACATTCATATGCATATACCGGGAACAATATACGCGTGTGAGGTGTTCTGTGGCGAGTTTATTGTTTTTGCTCGCGGCAGCAAGTGTGAGTTCCTCATTTGTTGCAAGCGATAATGCTGCCACAATTCATACATACATATATGTATACATATTTAAGAATATAAGAAACTGAATTATAAAGGAAATAAATAAAAAGCTCAAAATGAAAATTGTGCGGTGCGTTAAGAGGAATTTATATACAAAAATCAAAGTATAAAAAAGTAAAAGTACAAATCATTTGGATTGTGTAGGATGAGCTCGGAATTCGAAGCTATGGTGTTTGTAGCGCACATTGAATGAAATTCACAACATTAAAAAAAGGCCAGTTACTAACTAGCTTTAGTATATACTTTGAGAAGGAACTACACATTGTTTGTGGTGTTTGTGAAGAGTGCTGACGGGCAGATAATTTATGTGAGTTAAGTGATAACAAAAGTGTCGATGTAAATTTAAATATGTTTATTTAAGTTATTTTAATTGCATACTTTCAAATCAAACTTTTGAACTGGCTTAACTTGAAATAATTAATACCAATAATAAAATAATATAGAATCAAATAAAAAGTCAAATAATAAATAGAGTATAAAACAAAGAAAACGTATAAAACTAAAGAATAAAAAGTAAATGTGTATAATAAATTAAAAAAATTTATTTTCATATTAAAACCAAATCTAATTTTAAATTTAATGCAATAAAACATAAAGGTCGCAAATAAATATGTCAGTAAAACATTTTGTAATCAACAAAACAATCTGTCAGTAAATAAAATTTTCCCAGATATATATTCATTTACTATACGTTTTATAACCGCTGAAACAATATTTGGCGGGCTTTTTATCGGATTTGTAATTAACGTCTTTCAACAAATGGAGAGATCTGTAGTTCATTATAAACCCCTTCCGAACGGCGGATGCATTTTTATGTAGAGATTTTAGAAATACAATCGAATGCCAACCCCATTTCCGGCCGAGGGACGACCGTAAATGAAAAAATCGTGCTCTTAATTAATTTTCTATAATTTTTGATGACGGTTTCGGCAGGGTTCGAGCCCAGGACTATATCAATGACAGAACGCACTTCAAAACAATCGGATAAGGCGGCTGACTAATGTGGAAATATATTAGCGAAAAAAAATCTCATTGAATGAAAATCGATGCTACTTCAATCAATACATGATTTAACGTATCGAAATTATGCAAATTGACACTCTACGTTCTTAAACACTTGATGCAACATGCAACCGCAGTAACGAGGCATCATAAATAACAAACAACCGGTGGGTAAAAGAGCCACACCGGATTTACCACAGTCACAAACGAGCAATTTGCGGTGGCTGCTAATACAACGGCAGTTGCAAGTTGCCATTTGTGGTCATAACATTTATTGGCACCGCGGACGAACGAATGTTCAAAAATGTGTGGCTGTAAAGCGTACGCTGACGCTTTGTGGTTGATGTTCTTCTCAGCTTAACTCTCTGTCGTCACTCATTCATTCATTTATATGAACGGACATTGCACCTCTGTCGTGCTGTTCTGCCGCGCTACACATGCTGCCGTTGCGCATGTCATTTGCTGTCGTATATGTTCTTCGTTGTGACGCTCGGAAGTATATGGCTTTTTTTACTTTGTGTTTGGCGTTGCATATTTAATAGGCTTTAATTGAATTGCATTTGCATTATGCGAGTGTGTTACCAGAAGGAGTTTGTTTTATCAAAGTATGCGTACTTTGTTGAAGGGTATTGACCGTGATGCAAAAAAAAATATTTAAAATAAATAAAAAAAATAAAAAAATAAAATTAAAAAATTAAATTAAATTATATAAAAAAAAAATATATAATTAAATTAAATTAAAATAATAATAAAAAAAAAACAAGATAAAAAATAAAATGAAATAAAATAAAATAAAATAAAATAAAACAAAGAAAATTAAGATAAAAAATAAAAATAAACTAAACTAAAATAAATTTAAAAAAAAATTTAATATTAAAAATAAAATAAATTAACTAAAATAAATTAATTATCTTAATATTTTTTGGATTAATGGAATATGAAATGAATACGGAATTATAATCGAAGTAAATAACATATAATAAGCATACAACATATATGCAAAAAAAAACATACACATATGTGTTTGTCACTAAGCTTTCGTTAAAATTTTCGGCTGATTTAAGAATGAATAGACATAATTTACTAAAACTGAGATTTATTTCTTTTTAATTTTGCAGATCTTAAAAAATTCAAATAGATTCATATATATATATATATGTACATACATATGTATAAAAGAAGATAAAAATATTAATGAACACAAGCGCTTATAAGAACTCTGTTAAACGAATGGATTTATAATCAGCTGTGGAACATGGAACATAATGTATAAGTAATCAGTCGTACAACTACATATAAAGTAAAATCTACAAAAACGACATTAGCTACACATATGTATGTATGTGTATATGCATTGTGGCATCTCTTCGAGCAACGAATAATAATGCATACATAAAAAATTGAAAGCAAATATGCAAAGGCAAAGGCAATGTAATGAATCCAACAATAACAAATTTAAAAAAAATAGAGGAAATTGAGCGTTAACACAGCTCAATAATAATAACAATAACTACAATAAAAATTAAGTGTTGTTATGTTATAGAGCAATATTGCTGATAATATCATCAGTAATATGTATATAGAAAAATATTACAAATACAAATTACAATTCAACAAAAGATGTACAATTCAAAAGTAAGTTTTTATAAGTAAAACTTGAAGTTTGCAAACTGTATATGTACTGTTGGAATACAGACTTAAGCATTAAATAAGCGATAATATAAGCCAAATTAGAAACACAAAAGCAACAAACATTAGAGACTTCGGTAAAATTTCAAATAACTCTAAATAAAAGCATGTACAGAATGAGGCACAGCCTCACAGTAACCACACTCATCTCATATATTTTGATTGCTCTGATACAAAAGGTTTGTAAAAGTCTACTTAGTTAAATTTTTTAAGTAAAAGACAAGTTTGTAGAAATTATCATTTGTGTTATTAGTAGAAAAATAATTCGCTCTAAGCAAATAATGAATGCAAAGTTCATTCTTCGTTCGAAAGCTGAAAAGTCTGCAACTGTCTCTCTTGATTTATTTTCTTATTTACCGAGGTCAAGTAAGATTTGTTTAAAATAGCTTTAAATTAAATTAAAATATAAATTTCTAATTTTTAATGCGGCCTGTAATTGTTTTCGGTTATAAGGCCGCATTATACCCATAAATATAAGTCGAGCCCGACAAGGAATCCTACTTATATACATTTCTCAGACTATTAATGCCTGAATGTATGCAGGATTGCAAAATACTCGCTAACCCAACATTAAGTAAAAATAGCGGCTAAATATTAGCGCACTTAATAGTTGTTGGTTAGTAAAAAATTTAATAATACAACAACAGATTACATGGCAGGCGTAGGCTCAGTTGGTAGAGCACTCGCCTGTGATGCCAGAATCCGGCGATTCGAATCCTGGCAAAAGAAGTGTGATGAGGAGATGTGGTGATCTCCGAAACAGATAGCACTTCTACCATTTTTTCTTTGTTGTATAACAATATTCAATGAAAAAATAATATTTCTAACAAAAATAGGCCTTTGAATACAGCTCATTACTTATAACCAAAAATAAATTTATAATATTTAAAACAATCTTCATTTTGGAAACAAAATCCGTCATAAAGCGTATTTTGTGCACGAATCGCCATATCCGTAAGTCGCCACATAAAAATGCACGTACCTTACATAAGGTATTTGAGATTATACGTGAAAAACTTTGCAAAATTATAAAAATAAACGGAGGGACCTACAATTCATTCCAAGAGCTTTTAGTTTTCTTTCCAAGGATCGAATAAAAATAGAGCATGGAAGAAAAGCTGTTTTAGGCGATTCCAAAGTCGTTATAAAAAATTGAAATCTGCAAATCAGTCATTTATATATACGATCCGTGTTCAAACTGCGGGACTAGTTGTCAGACGGATATGTATAAATTAACTGAGCTCATCTCAATGATCCTATTGGTATAAATTTTGTTAGGTCTGTCTCATCTCCTTCTGCTACTTACATGCCTCGGACCAAATTTAATATATTATTTCATTTAAATGAAAGGTTAAAGAAGTTACTTAATTTTTTAAATTTAATTTAATTCTAGTTTGTTGTTCGGACCAGAGCTCAAACCCTGATCTTCTGGATGGTAGTGCGCATCTTTTCAATTGAAATATAAAAAGGAACACGAATAAATTTAAATAGGTCCACACCTAGTGCGACTAAAACTAAGGATCAAAGCACAAGTGGAACTTAAAATTTTCCATTCCCTTCTTGCAATTGACGTTTCTGGTAGATTTTTTCGTACGATTGTCAATATTAGAGCTAAATGAAAAAGATTGTTATTTTAGAGCTTTATTTATCTAGTGATATGCATTGCTTTTCTTCAATTTATTATTGAAATATAATATTTACTAAATTTATTTATCTACTTCGGTTTACTGATATATATCGGTTTCTGTCTATTCAATAAACACCGGATTGTGATTTTTGAATTTCTGTAATTTGTTACTTAGTTTCGTTTAAGACCTACTAACAAAGTTAGAATATAATGTGTTCTGTGTTTAAGTAACTCAAGGTACAAGTCAAGGTGTGTAGGGCAGTTTATCTAAATTTAGATATCAGTACCTACTAGGAAAAGAAGCCTTAAATAAATACAAAATAACATCTTTTCAGAATAGGTCACAGTAATTTACAGAGAAAATTTTTTAAACCATCGCTCAATTTTTTATGTATGTACATACATACACATGATTGTAACACATATGCGTGAACACACTCACATGGGTGTATAACACGTGCACGTTGGGGCACCTGGATATTGGCTGTTTACTGTCTTACTGCGGTGATGTGCCACTAGAAATCTCATCCCATCAATTTGAGGCATAAAATTGATGATTCACATTTGTTGTAAATTAAGTGGGAAAGGGACCAGAGTTATGTAATAGTGCATGAGTGTGTGAGCGTGCAGATGAAAAGGAATTAAAAAATGTGTTGTTGTGCTCCTAGGGAGTTTGCAGACTACCACCGGCGATCCCAAATTCGATTCATTCAAACCAAAAAAAAAAAAAAAAAAATTCACCTGATTGGTGGTAGCATTAAAGTTTCGAACATTGTGCTCGCCAATATATCAAGATCTTATATGGCGGACAAACATATTAAATCATTTATTAAGTTACCAAATAGTCAATGTTAAATATAATGGTGATTAAGATAAGGTTGTGGTATTTAGGCTCCTTTTCGTGTTGTATTTAGCTCCTCATAATATTATTGAATTGCTTTATACATTGTTAATATACATGAGATGGCGCAGAGAGCTTCTTCTTCCTCACCTCCGATGTACGAAAAGGCGGTCCTTACTTAAATTAAATGAATATACAATAGTTGATTGCTTATTTGGGAGGTCCAAGATACCATCACCGTCTTATTAATTTTTGAAAATTTTAAGAAGTTCGCTGTTGTGCATTCATTAAGCTGGTGGTCTGTTCTTTCTTAAATCAAGTCTTTTACATATTTATTTTTTCTTTTTGTCTGTATTTAATGTGTTTGAGAGATGGAGAGATGAAAGAGTCGAAAAAGCTTATTTTTCTACACAAACATTTTCACTTAATATCTTAAAAGTGGTAACCAATTCTCATTATGATAGTTTTAAGATGTCATATTCCCTTTCAATGGCCACTGCTCTTTCAGTGACCACTGCTTTAAGCCACATCTAAATATTACAACCACAGTATTGGAAGAATTAGGAGTTTTATTTTAAATGGTTTGACAAAGAGTACTTTTCTGATCTGGTGCAAAAAATATACATTAACGAAATTTGAAGCAATAACTAATTTTTTATGATTTTTGTCATTAATGGTAATTTTATGATATTAAAAGTAACAAATCAGAAATGAAGAGAGGTGGAACTGTATTTTTTGTTTTTTTGCTTGGGATTTGTATCACGTCTTCATGTCTTCATCCCAAAATCTTTAGTACAGCAAAATACAGATTAATTGGGTAATTAGATTTGCCACACTTCGAACCGCGCTCGATTACTTTTATTTTTTGTGTTTTTTTTTTAATTTACAAAATTATAATAAATTTCTTCGTAGACTGTTTCCATAAAGCTCGGAGATTGAGGAAATGTCATGTCCTTGCGATAATTTTTAACGTCCTTATATTTTTGGTTCCACTATCCCACGAATAAAGGGGCGGAATCCTTTCGCAAACGGTACTTAATTGATAGCTTAAACTTTAAATAAAAATGTATTTTATTGGTACATTTATAAAACAAAATAAAAAAAATTGGATTCCCTTATATCGAGGTTTTGTTGAATTTCGAAAATTTGGAGAAGGTTTGCCGCGAAGAGTCGATTTTCCTTGTCTTGCCCCCTGATGATATTTGAAATAGAAACAATCGCCAATCCACTTAAACGTAAACACCTGCAAATAAATTATAAAAATCAAATCATTTCCAACTCCTCAGTTCGGAATCTACCATCTCACGAGAGCCGCAAACAGGTTTTAATGCACTCCAGCCGAAAATCTCTTTCAAAGTATTCGACTATCTCTTGGTAGCTAATAACTCATTCAAGATTAAGAAGAGGATGAGGACAACGTCGGCGATAAATGTGATGACTGCTGATTGACTGGGATACATGACATTCTCTAATAAAATTCTACACGAGCACAGTACAGCACATTCGCACAATGAAGCACGACTTTCTTTGAATTAGCGTTTGCTTAGTGGCTTGGAGTGCAGTGACTCGAGAAAAGTTGGAGTATCTGTAAGCAACTGCCGGCGCGCCCGTTGTGTCTACTTTGTCGCGCGGCACTTTGTACCGCAACTATGTGAACCGCATTACAAGGATGGCTAAAATGATTTGGCTGAACCACTGCGATTTAATGAATAATTGAAGAAAAAATCAGTGTGCCAGGCATTTGTGAAGCAACAAATGTCTATTGCAGAAGGAGGTCGACGAATGCCAGAACCGAATGATGCGTCAACAAAAAAGCGAAAAAAAGATTGTGCATATGTTAGCTTGTGCGACCTGCGTAGCCATGCGTTGGGATCTCTCGCTCGGATTACCAGTTCCTCTAACAACGATACTCAATCATGATACCAACAGTGGCGTCACATCAAACGCAGCAGTGTTTCGTTACATGTTGCACAATGTAAGTTTCTACCTCATATTTCTGCAAAGATCGATCGATTTATCGATACATACAGGTACATATTTTTCAGCGCACATGTGAATTTCGTCGAAGAATGAGAACAGAAAAGAAAAAAGGACATCCGCTTTAACGAGAGCAAAATGAATGATAAAATAATGATCTGACACTTTGTTTCAAAAAGGGTAAATATTTTTTTCGTAAAGAAATCTGGCGTCAACGTTTGAGCTGATATGCTTAGACGGGAAATGAAAAAAGGCATTTTAGCTTTCAATGTGTGATAATTGCACAAACAGCATCAGTGATCTTTCAGTCAAGAAAGCATAGATCGCCGGTACAAAAACCAGAACAGATATTAGAGACCATAATGAACAGTACAGAGTCTAATTGAGTTTATAAGTTATGTTATTTTCATTATTGTCTTAATTTAGAATTATTGATATACCAATGAATTAGCTACGTCCATAGCTCTGGTTTGCTGGGCTAACCTCCGCATATGTTCGTTTCTTTCTTCCAAAAGTAGATCCGCCAACCACATTCCCGTGTTGGCAATTTTAACCTTAACAATAAAATAAACGATTTTCCTCAGTTACTATTCTTTTTGAGTTGGTCACCATGGCTTGTAAATATGTCTACAAAGAAAAGAAATATTTAAAAAAATTACAGTTTGTTTGTTGTTAATTTTGATCAATAACTTTATAAATACTGCGGTGATTGTCTGTTAATGTTTATATACCAGCTATTTAAACCTCTTCTCTCTCTCTCTATGCGAGGCAAATAAAAAGTGGAGAGAAGGGTAACAGAGAGAATATTCTGCATTGCTAAGCAAACAGACTGGTGAAGAGCCAGAACAACATTAATGAGCCGCGATTCGTGAACACCTGAGGAAAGCCACAGAATGAAGGTGAATAGTTAAAACGCAAACTACCACCAAAAAAAACAAAAAAACAAATTACAACAAACAAACGATAAGGCAGCTTCTGTGGAGAGAACAACTGCATAATCATAATACCACAGAAAGAACAACAATAAAAAAGACGAACAAATCAGTATAACAACACTAATAGAAGGCAACGGTCGTCGCAACCCATCGAACTGTATCAAGAAGAAATCTCAAGAAGAAATGATATGAGTAAAAAATATATGTAAAATAAGAAAGCGCAGATGATGATAAAATGGAAATAAGGAACAAAAAAAACTCGAACTCTGATAAAAAAGGAAGCAAAAAAGTGAAGCTTTCAACGACCATTGATTGCATAGTTGATACATAAGCGATGGTGGATAGTCAATGATGGATAATACCTACATACCTTTCATTTATATTCTACTATAACCAGAGAAAGAAGTATGTGAGTAAGGTTAGCTAAGATGAGTTGTGAAGTGGAGCGCTCTGGGTGAATCTACAAAGTGTCCAGTCCAGTAAATAATATATACACACTCGTATTAGCTTGGTTGAAGTTTCGTTTGTGAGGATACGTTTCGCTCCTGTTTCGGTTTGCTGATCGTTTCTGCAGTTTTTTATTTTCTTCATTACACTTTTTTCGCATTGCCATTTAAATGTTCCGCGATTGTTGGCAGTTGGTTGACGGTTGTCCACCGACGATATATAAATGCGCACTCAACAATTGGAGGCTTTACGATCGAGCAAGTGGATCAGGCGATCGGTCAGTTGAGCAGTTGACAATGTGTCTGTCGTTGTCAAAGTAAAAATTTTAATACTGCAACTGATATGCTGATATTGCAGCAGCGTGAATGCGGATGAAGATGGTGATGGCTCTGGCGAAATTGTGGTGGCTGCTTTTATTTTGTCAAAGGAAATTTTCTCAGCCTTCACAGTAGCCATTATGGGTTATGTGGCTTGCGAAAACTCTTTAAAACCAGAACAGCCATAACAAAGTGGCAAATCAGCATATTCAATGGACAAGTATGTAAATGTGTTTTTTTTTTCTTTTTTGTTGACACGTTGATGCTTGTAATTTTCATTATTTCCATTGCAATGAGTATGTCAATTAACATTGGAATACTTTTTTGTGCATTTCACAATCGTAAAATTCCCAATTAATTTATTTCTTGTTCTGAAGTATTTCAAAAGCTTGTAATGCTTTTTAAATATTAACTTAACGTTTGATCTTTTACGTATATGAATATCGACTATATATATTTTCTCTAATCCACCTCCTATATTTATTTATTTGGAATTTTGTTAAACAGGTAGCTTTTTGCCTTAAAAAACCGCTATTTTCTTCCAAGAAATGGACCTGGGACCGATCTATTCCAAAAATATCAGTTTGATTTTTTTTAAATTTGGCACATAGTTTGTCTAACTTAACAGAGGGAACACTGTTTCTTATTTTAGCTTTGATTATTTAGTCATCTGTACAAAATTTTTGAAGTAAGTGCCAATGAGTTGTTTCAGCCAATTCTTTTAAGAAATGTATTTGTTCTTCTGTTGACCTTAGAACAAGAAAATGTTTCACCGCGAGAATATAACACATACATTGAACGTAGAAATGCTGCAAAATCAGATAAAAGGAGATAATGTTGTTAACCTGTGGGTCATAAAATACTCATAAAACAGTACAATCCAAATCAAAGTGGAATTTAAAATGCTGTCTCATGCAATCTTTGCATTTCTCACCACCTTAGGTGAACAATTAAATCATTTTTATAGGCTGTCTATGGCATACACAGAACATGCCACCAAGTTTCAGGTATTTACGATAAGGGGTTAGACTCTGCGTTTATCCATCATTCAGACATATAGAATACACCTCTTCAAATTTTTTGAATCGTTATATCCCGGTAACGGTTGCTCTTAGAAAAAAGTCTTCAGACATAATTATCTGATCTACAATTCTGTCTAAATAAATTGAATATATAACTTACCGTTTTACTGCAAATCACGAAAACCGCGGTTTGTGACTTGATCCTTTTCGGGAAACGGATCACAGACAAACAGATCGATGAAGATATGCATGATTCGGATAAAAATAGAAATTATCCGTAGATCGCTGCATCATTTTAGTATACCGTCTGATTTGAATTTTGGATTCGATTACACATATGTGGTTGTGAACTTATTCCTGCAATATCACTTTCTATTCTTACACAAGCTCTGCCAACGAAATATATTTGTAACCGATCTAGTTTCTTCAAATTGCTTTAAAATTTTACCAATTGCTTGAGTAGTTGGATGATTATGTGAACCATAATTTTCTCTTAAAGCACGAAATGTGGCCACTTTTGAATCACAATTTTCTGTAGTAGGTATCAAAAATTTGAACGCGTTGTGAGGAAGTTAAGCGATTCATTTTGATAAATGCCTGACTTTTAACTAAAAAAAACATGTTGGGTTTGACAGCTAGGTTTAACAGATGTCAAAATACAGTCCCACATTTTCGAAAACACTATTTACTTAACTTTCAGTCGCCAATAAATTGTCGTTGTTGCATGCTTACGGTTACTGTTTACTTTTACATAATGAGTCAATTATAAAGGGTGTTTTTTATAGAGGTATAGAACTTTAAGTTGGCATTACTTTTCAAGATGGCGACCGATTTAATAGCTGTCAAGTGATTTATTCTCAGTTGGTTTGGCAATTCATCATGAATGGACTTACGCCTGAACAACGCTTGCAAATAGTGCAATTTTATTTCGAAAATAATGGTTCTGTGGGGAAAACGTATCGCGCACTACGTCCAATGATACGGACCAATGATTCCGGTCGCCATCTTGAAAAGTAATGCCAACTTAAAGTTCTATACCTCTATAAAAAACACCCTATATATTCTGAGTGTTCTAATAAAAAAATGTATATATTTGAGAAATAACATGTGGCGTGTCTAAGAAATGATCGTCCGATAAATATAAAAATAAGCATAGGTTATTTGCACACAAGAAAGCTTACAGTAAAGAAACATGTGACTAAAACCACTTTCCAGGAGTCAATACTTCGTATGGACTACATGGTTTAGTTACATTCGAGGATGTCATACGGAATATCTTACTCCTACAAGCCTAAATTATATGAAGTCATTCCCATTGTCATTTATATTTGGAGTGTTATTGTTTACCAAAACCCTGTTATTTGTTGTGCACATATATTATCATACATAATAATTTACAAGCAGAAAACTAAAGACGAGTATACTTGTCGTTGCCAATAGGAAGGCAGAAGGACTCGATATCCTTTTTCGTATTTGCGTACGTTTTAGTAGAAAAATAAATAATAAATCATGCAGATGGATAAAATAAAGAAAATGGAATAAAACGAGACACATTGCGAAAATTGGGTACACTTAGAAATTCACTATTGTCGATTATTATGTATTGGACTTTGTTACAAATCCTATCATGAAGATAAGGTATCATAAGTGATTTAGTTGCTATAAAATTTTGTTATAAATACACGATGAAGTTGATTTTTGCGTGAAAGATCATTCTCTATAAGAAATAAAGTATTATTTTAAAAAAAAATTTATTTGTAGTATTTTTCAAGTTTTTTACATATTCATATTATGTTTTTAGCAAAAAAAAATTTGCTAATTCAAAAGCCTGCATGTTATAATATATTTAAAGTAGGACGAGTATACTCGTCTTGGTACTACGGGATACCCTGCCAAAGACGAGTATACTCGTCCTTGGCAGCGAATGGGTTAAATAGAAAATCGTTTTTTGTACATTGCTAATGTTGTTCTGAACTGTTATAATAAATACAGTTGCTTTAGCTCTGGCATTTCGTTCGAGCTAAGCTCATTTCTAACCGTTTCTATATGTAGAGGTGATGTATGTGGCGCCGCTATTAGGTTGGCGTTGTTTATTTCTTTCGTATTATACATTCATACATACATGTGTATACACATACGACAGGAAGAATAGTTGCAAAAGAGTGGCTATGTGAGATGTTATAAATTCGCTCTTCACTGATTACATTCAGTGTGAGAATTTCACTACTGCTTATGAATAACGTTTGAGCACAGATCCATCAAGTATATCTTCGCGAGGCGGCCTGAAAAATAACTGCATTTTCAAAAAATTTATAGTATAGTTAGTTAATCGATGCTATAACTTTAACTAAAATTAAAATCGAAAAATTTGATTTAAAAAAAAAGAAATGTAAACAGGAAACAACGTGACGGCAGCCAATAAAGCCCTTTTCAATGTGATATTACATTTTCATTTCAATTGTAATTTTTAGTTGAATAGTATCCCTTTGTTATCTTCAGATTTTTAAGGATATAATGAACCTAGTATAAGTATTTCCAATGCGTTATTAAACATTTTACTTATTTATTTATTTATTTAATTTTAAAACAATTTCGGCATTCGTTGAATACCCCTTCCAAGTAAATGAAGATAATTTCTCGGCTACCACGGAATTGCAACGGTCACTAGATGAGAAATATCTCAGAATAATCCCTTAGCTAAGAGAAATCTCTTCGGGATGAAATATATTACTTTAAGCTGCAGTTCACTCTGATACAGCGGTCGACTTCTTCTTAAACTTTCCTCAAAGTAATCATATTGCATTTGCATACTAACTTCTAATTCTGGCTTTCTCAGTTAATATAAGCTATCCACTTATTTACTTCATTGCATCGCCTATTGCTCAAATTCTGAATGTTAAGCTCCCAAGCATTCAACGAGGAAATCTGCTTGTATGCAAATATACATATACACGCATGTAAGAAATGTAAAAGAAAAATTTGATTACCTTATCTGCAGGAGCTCATTTCATTTGATTTACCTTTATTGTATGAGTACTTATTAAATAAGTGTAATCTGCTTACATTAAATTGGGTAGGAACCGTACGAAAGACTTGGACGGTGGCAATGTTGTACGGTTAAACATTTCAATGTTCAGACTCAGACTCAGTGGGAACCGAAAATTTGCATGTTCTTTTGAATAGATACTTATTAAGTGTATATTTATTTACATGCACTAACATAACAGAGCTTGCACTTCAAAAATGCAATTTTTATGGAAATTCTTCAATCTTCATTCAATCTGTTGGCTGTTCGCCTGGGTGCTGTTTTAATGAGTTTTAAGTTTTTTTAACTAGCTGGACGGCATGTTGAATTAAATGCCTAAGTACAAACAAAATATCATAGATATTTTTTTGAAAAATTCATTGTTATATTATTACCGACAATCTTGCTTGAAGCATCTAATTAGAAGGCATATGTAGTTATCAATGAACTTACTTTAAAAAAAAAAGTATTCTTATTTTTATTATTTCTTAATGTTATTTCTGTTG
Source organism: Neoceratitis asiatica (assembly GCA_030068015.2). Classification (NCBI taxonomy): domain Eukaryota; kingdom Metazoa; phylum Arthropoda; class Insecta; order Diptera; family Tephritidae; genus Neoceratitis; species Neoceratitis asiatica. The sequence goes on from CM061528.1 coordinate 70,144,219, forward strand.
TTAAATTTTTACATTTCTTTAAAAATAGTGCTGTTAATTTTTCCCTTTCATTTTAACTTTTTAAATACTTAAATTTCTTTTCGAATTTTTTTTAGTGTAGCGTCATGTTGTCCATTGTCAGTGCTTCATTTAACGCTTATTGGTCTCACATTTGGTGGTCGATCTAGTAGCGCATTGGTGGTCAGTCAAGTAGAGGCTAGATACCGTAACTAATGCTATTTTTCACACATTTTTCGATTAGTAGATTGTAAAAATGTTTTGTTTTTGTTTTAATTAAATCGCCGCATGTTGCTTACTGTTCTGTTACTTTAGCAAATGTATACATCTGACTACATATATATATGTATAAATGTAAATATGTAAATATTTTCATTTTCTTGATCACACATATGTATGTATTAGTACATATCTACTGGGGAGCGTATACCCATGTTTTTTGTTGTTTGAATTTGGCGCCTTTATGGCTTAATTATTGCAGAATTATCAAAGCCCATAAATTATTAACTAAAAATTAGTTCAGATTGTATGTTTCAAGTTCTCACTGTCTAGTACAGTTAGATGAACTAAAAATGGATTAAGTATAATTTTTTTTTCCTGAATATATCGGATTAATTTGTGTATAGAAGGAACATATATATTTATATATGTATATTCCTATGCTAAATTTGTCCAGCTAATGGTTGTGTGTAATGACATAAAATAATCGATATAAAATTAGGGATATAAGTGTATATCATGTCTGTTTGCCAGACCATTTTTTCGTAGAACTCTGAACATGAGTAATAATTAAAACATCTTAATAGAACCAGGTACACGTTTGTCTTTTCTTGTATGCCAAGTTAAAATTATACTCTTTATTAATTTTAAAAAAGCTTAAGTATAAAATAATTATTTTTAAATTAAATTTCTCATAAAAATAATTAAAAGAGTTAATTCGGGTTTGACCGTACAAAGTGATTCCAAATACGATGATTATAGTCTTTGAAATATACATTAATAGTTTCAATACTATTCTCTTATTGAAAAATAGTTATTAGGCGGTTCCAGCTTTGTGCTAAGTGAGCCAGGCATGAGTGCAATTGGTTTGCCATTCACATTCCGATGGACGGTGAGTAATGAAATAAACATTTTATTGAACTATTATTTTTTACGCTGATAATAGTAAGTACGTTTGAAATATAATTCCTATCAGTTATGTGCATATGTATAACATTATAAATTGAAGATCACTGTGTTCCTGATGCAATCTTCAGTTTTTTGTTTAATTCGGCAAATTTTAAATTTATATAAGCAAATGAAATGTTATGAATTCTGCACTTAATTTCCAATATTTTTGCACAAGCCAAAATTTTAACAATTGACCAAAAATTATTTTTATTATTCGTATGATAAGTGGTATTGATGTTATTTAATCTTCCAATAGGTCTGATAGCCGAGTGGTTAGCATTGCGTACTGGCATTCGGAAGGCCTGGGTTCGAGTCCAGATTCGAGCAACAACATTATAGAAAATAAATTTTTCTAATTGCGGTCGCCCCTCGGCAGAGAATGTTAAGCCCTCCGAGTGTATTTCTGACATGAAATAAAAGCTCCTCATAAAAATCCATCAGCCGTTCGGAGGCGGCTTAGAATAAACTGTAGGTCCCTCCATTTGTTGGTATAAATATCGAGACGCAAAACCACAAATTGGAGGAGGAGCTCGGCCACACATCAAAAGCGGTTACAAAGCGCTATATATATATATATATATATATATAGGTCTGATAAAAAGTAAAACAAAATAATAATTTAATAATTCGTTTTATTTGAGGTTATTATGTAGCGTATGCTGCGTGTGACGTGGATTACGAAACTCTTTATAGATTAAGTTTTTTGACACTCTCACTAAATAATTTGGTTAGGTTATGTAGCTTACTAGTATGTACTCGAATAAAAGAATAACGTGTTAATATTTCAATTCTCTCAATTTTCGAAATATAGTAGAATTTATAACACAACATTAAATTAACTTACTTCTGTATTTAATATAATCATTTACTCGTCGCCAAGAGTGAATACTCTCAAATCAACTAAATTTAATACCAAATTAACTGAGCGAAGAATTTTACACTATTTATTAAATTGAATATTCTGTTGCTTTACGCCATTAATTTTAGAAAAAAATTTAAAACTGATATCATTTAAAAGCAGAAAAAATTGTTATAATATTAATAATTCACTTTTTCTGATGAAAAAAAAAACAAGAAACCTAATTAATATTATTATAAAAATTCCAAATCATTTTTTACATATTTTCTTCTTACTGTACACAGCATCGAAAATTCCAACCAATTTTTATTTCTTCAAATTACTTAAAATTTTGGTTTAAAAACATGACTCATTTTATTTGGTTTGTAATTTGAATGAAATAAATTTTGATAAATTAAAAAACAAAGCGAATATAAAACATATTAAAGTGGATTAACTCGCCCATATTATACGATTGAAAAATTTGAGATCAATAAATACGATTCTAACTATTAAACACATCTCAAATACATGCATACTTACGCACACACATACCTGTGTATAGAGAAAAAGAGCAACGCGGCAATGATTTGTATTGTCTAATTCTGATAGCAAAATGCAAATAAATTTGCTAATTTTTACTTACATATATAGTTAAAAATAAAAAAATAAATTTTTTGTTTGTTTCTGCTTTGCATAATTGAAGTAAATTTTGTTCCATCTGAAAAGCAATTCATATGCTTCTTAACTGCCATGTAAGCTCCTCAGTTATTATTATTATTATTTTTTCACTTTATTATTAGAAATTGTGTTTAAATTTTAGAAATTCTCTAATAACCAGTAAAATATTTTATCATAATGTATTAAAGACCTGTCAAAACCAACCCGAGCGGACCACTATAACAAAACCCACAAACGATTTTCAGATATTAGGTGTATTACATAAATTTCTAACCATGAAAATTTAATAATATTTACTATTATAAAGTCTATAGCATAATTTAGTTTATTATCGTAGAAATTAGCACAACTTAAGAAAGATCGATTTTTAAAAATTTGCCCAAAATTTTTTTCTTTCTAGGCCGTATTACTATCTAACTAATACCTTTTGCTCGTTGAGATGGTGTTTTTAAATACATATTTGAGCGTCTTTAGATACATAAATGTATAAAATAATTTTACAGATGATAATTTTAATTAAGAATTAATGAAGATTTAATAATATAATAAAATATATGAAGATTTCTCACATAATAAACAAATATTTGGACACTCCAAAGTTGACATTTAAAATGTTATACATTATTTTTCTTTTCGTTTCTGCTTTATTATTATTTTTACTATTATATATAAAAGGTTTTTTTTTGAGATCAGGCATTCTCTGTTATAATGGATTTTAAAGGTTTTTAATCTTTTGCGCCATTACAATTCACAATTTTTCGTTTGTCCTTGGCTGAGAAAAAGAGTGGCGGGTATAATTGCTTACAAGTTTTTTGTACTATTTCATATTTAATTCTTAATTGCAAATTGTAATGTCTAGCGCATGTTTGCTGCTGTTTTTCGTAGCGCACTTGAAGTGTTTTTTTTTTAATAAAATTATAGCTTGCCTCAAACTTTGGTTGTTGGTGTTGCTGTTGCTGTTATAACTGTTGGTGTTTTTAGTTTTTAAGTAAATTTTCTGTGTTTTATTTCTTCTTTGCTCTTTGGCGCTTATTTCTTATTGTTTTGTTTGTTGCTTTTCACAGCTTTATTTCGGACTGAACTGATTAACACTGACCCAAGTCCATTGTTCTGAGGCTTTGAGCCATAAAATAATTGTGCACTTTGATCAGCACACGCGCACTTATATAATTATTATTCAAATTTAAAAATGTTTAAATATTGTTTTTTAGTGTTAACATACTTTCAATATTCCTAATATTATTACTTTTGTTTTTTTTGTGTATACATTTTTCTTTGTATATAACACGTACACATGTCTATTAGAAATATTTATATAAAGAAGATCAAAAATTGTAATATTTTTAAATCTCTGGCATACTAATTTTTTTAGATATATAAATAAGCATTTAAGTGCATTGAGAAGCATTTTCAATATCGTGTCAACTGCTATTGTTCTCATTAGTGCTTAAAGACTGTTTTTATTATTATTTTTTCTTTGGCATTGAGCAAATAAGAAGAAGTTCATTTTGACAAAAACAAAAGAGACTGATAATTCTGCTTGGATATCACTCGGCTGAAAGTGCAAATTTTTCTGACCGGATTACAACTTTAAAGTTAGTTTCAAAATAATCATTACTCACACGTGTTTTGTACAAATTGTGAAGTTCTTAGCTTGCAATCAAAATGCTAGATTTGCTAAATATTTTACACTCCATACTGTCACAAGTTTAATACAAATCAAATTTGTGTTCAAGTAATTACTCATTTAAATAGAATAATCTATTAAATATGTGGTAAATGCATTTGCCATCAACGACTGTTTGCAAATGGTAGCAATTTTCAACACACTACACCAGCAGTGTGCACAGCAACAGCAACAGCACAAAAACTTAATATTCTAAATCAATAAAAAATATTCCTCCTAAATGTGAAAATGTTTCTTATTAATTTTAATAATTTTTCGTAGAGCTTTTAATCTTTGTTAATCTTTTTGTGTTTTCATTAATAATAAAGCTGAAATAGAAAGTATTCCAAAATTAGGTGCATAAAATCGGTTACGTTGTACTTTTTAGCTTCTTGTGATTTAATATAAAACAAGTATAATTGATTATATTTAAAATATTTTTATTTTATTATATATTTTAACAAAAAGCTACTTTGGCTTAAGGCTGAACAAGTAAATATTTCTTACTTTGTGAACTTGTACGAGGGTGGTGTATTTTGGCAATTGCCTTTTCTTAAGATATCCTAGAGAAAAAATGTATATCGAAAGGGGACAGTGGCTGGCAAATTAGGCTTTCATATCCAAATACATATAGGCTAAACATTGAGGCGTTGTAGCTTTGTAGACTGAGGCTCATCGCCATCGACTCAACAATTCCAGTTTAATATTAATGCGGAACCACACAAAGTCTTATATAATGTGGAAGGGAACTAAAAGCATCATTTAATGATACATACATAAAACAAATTTAAAAAATTAAGAACATGGGCATTATATTTTAGTAAAATTTGGCTATATTACAAATATTAACACACTCAACCCTGAATAAATATGGTTAAAGTTAAGGTTTAAGACAGCTAACAATTGGATAATGTAGAGCAGCATGAAAACATAAAACAATACCACAAAATAGAAAGAATAAACATACAAAAAATGAAATGATCAAATGCTGAAGCACACCTCGTTTACAGCGCCGCTTTCCAGCAACTGACTGATTGCATGGCTGACTAAACGACTTTATCACAAAATGACGAGCTGACGAACTGACGCAATTGACATTCAAAACAAGAACTGACCGTGTAAAGCAAATATCCAAAGTGGCGAAGCAAAGAACCAAGAAGCCAAAAAGTTAAACTCCTATAGGGCCCGAAAAGGCAATGTTCCCACGAAACAAGTTGTCTGACTGCTTGTGTGCGCGCCTTGTCACCGCCTAAAGCGCCGGGCCTCAAGCGCCGGGCGTACTAGAACCACTCGAAATGACTTTTCCTTTTGGAGGCACTCTACAACAGCTACCAGCCCTCCCTCTTTGTCCATCACGAGGCAGTAGCACTCAGTAGTAGCAGTCATTTACTATACCGTCCGTCCGTTTATATATATCTACAATTTATGTGCAAAAGACTGAACCCTGTACGCACACAACTCACCAACGCTGCATTTTGAAATGGAATAAAGTCCAAATTTCTTGGCCAGTGGTGGCTTAATGCGATAGCCAAAAGCTATGAGCCCCAGACAGACTGACACCTCAAATAATGCACCTTCATCACCAAGTCTCAAACATATTGTATTATGGCACAGATTATATAAATTGGTTCGTAAAAATGTTAGTTGCCACAATTTACTTTTTGTGGTTCACAATTGCAATAGAATATTCCTGAATTAACATCTTTCGTTTTACAGAAATTTAATTAGAACTTAAAATCACAAAACTTGCGTTATAATTTTTGAGGAACCGAATAAAAAATTTTGAGTTCCAACAGTAAAAGAGAGTCATTCTTATTCTTTTCCATCTCTCTCATTATTGATTTTTCTGAAAGTAGACGAGGATTCATTTGGAAGTTTAAATCTATGTCCTTAATAAAAAAGCAAAACCTTTAAGTATTTATATTAGGTTATCTTGGAGTGGAATGGCTACTTGATCTTCACGACTCCCAGCAATGCAATATGAACAGAAATATTCTACATAAACTATCCTCGAACCGAACCTATAACGTCTTACTGTCTATACTTTTATTAGCAAATATGAAATATAAAATGATCAGAACTTATCTTAAACGTTTCAACACTTCCAAAAACTTATTTAAAAATATATTTAATGCGGTTGATGTAAAAATTTATAAATCTTACACTTCGGCAAATGAAGGTATCTTACTGCAAACAGACATAAACAGCATGGTTGAATGGTGTAAAATAAATCGGATTCCCCTAAATCTTAAAAAATGTAAAGTTATGTGTTTTCCCGAAGATCCACAGACAATTACTTACACTATAGATAATTACAGTTTGGAGCAGGTTCACAGTTTTATTGACCTGGGGATCACTATGGACCCTAAACTGAACTTCACACATCACATTGGTGTAACAGTCAACAAAGCCAAAGACATCTTGGCTTTTGTAAAACGTTGGTCAAAGGAGTTTAATGATCATTATGTTACTAAAGCTTTGTATATAACATTAGTAAGATATGTTCTTGAATACGGCTCGGTGATTTGGAACCCGAGGTATCAAATCTACTCTGACAGGTTAGAGTCTATTCAAAAACAATTCATACTAATTGCCTTAAGAAATTTGCATTGGGGCTCTCAATACAATCTTATTTCTTATACTAGTCGTCTGAAACTTATCAATCTCCCTACTGTCGTCAGTCGTCGGGAAATGCTTCGTGTAATTTTCATGGTTAAAATAATAATAGGCTCAACTTCCAGCCCCCTTATTCTCTCTGAAATCAAATTTATTGTTCCGTTCAGAGTGTTCAGACATTTTTGCCCCTTGTTTCTGAAAACTTGTAAAACGAATTTTGAATTTCACGAGCCTTTGCATTGTTTGTGTCTTAATTTCAACTCTCATTCAAACACATTTGACATATCTAACTCGCTTTTTCATATTAAGAAAACTATTTTGTCGACTCTCAACTATATTTAAAATAATTCTTAAAACTCAGCTGCTCAATTTTGCTTCGTAGCTAAACTCTTTTAGTTCTCGACACTAAATAAACCTCTCCTCATCGTGACTCGGCTTGATGAAAAATAAAACAAGTTCCGTACGTCATGCAGACAGCACCTCTCATGCGAGTGGGTGGGTAAATCGTTGGGATTAATAAACAAAAAACCTCGAAGTCGGCAATAATGAGACGAAATCTGTCAGAAAAACTAGAGCAGAGTAGAGCACAACATTTTCAACACTAACAAGATAATATTACTAATGTTGTTTATTTTGAGGAACACAAAATGAGACATACAATATCAGACTAAAAAATGGATCTTCTTGACTAGACAAATTTTAGAATAACTCAGGCCTCCGCAGGGAGGCGAATATCCAATAATTTGTCGTACTTTTACGAGTACATCACTCCCATATGTCTTTCGGAATCGCTCTTCGCGCTGTTTTCTTATATATGCCTTTTCCGAAGTTTTGAATCACCCAACGCTTATAATCTCGTTACCGGCTCTCCTGCTACGACAACGATACCGAAATATCGTGTTTAAGAAGTGCATAAATAAGAAACTTTCCAAATATCTTATCTCATTTGAGAAGAGTCAATGTATTTCTGTAACCGCTAACTGATAAATGTCGCTTCGGATCTTGAATAGAAAAAGGTTCTCCCTTCAAAGTTTATGTTCTCAACACTTGTGCAAAATAATGCCTGTCGGAGCTGTGTTCCTTGTAGTAGAGCGATGTAGAAGAGTTTGATTCCTCTAAGCATTTAATTAAACTCTTGCGGTCCCTAACGGATTGAGAGTGTACAAAGTGTTCAGATCAAAACAACAAAACATATTGTTTTATATTACCTTGACATGCACTTTCACGCTTGCTGAAATTTCGAACATCTTTTCAAAACTTGCGATTAATCTAAAAATTTCATACGTACCAGAGGAGCTTAAGGTTTTAACTTTATTAACAGTAATTCGTCGAAAACATTTCCAGATTTTCGATTTTTTACGAAGTCATATTACGCTTATGTTACATTAATTTTACAAATTAATATTATAATACAATTAATTAATACAATATTGTAAATTTTATATTGAAATTAACATTAAAATGTATAAAAAGGTGTAAACCAAATGACACATGCTCAGACAAATTAAATTATAGACTTTAAGAAAAAAATGAAGGTTACAAATTAATTGTGAATATGTTTTCGTATATTATTAGTGTTGGATATTTCGATTAGATGCCTATTTCTGAGCATTGAAAAAAAAGATGATTTAATGATAAAATAATTATGGTTTCAAAGTAACTTATTAATTAAAAACGTTTTTCCAAATTGCTTCTTTTTTTTACTCTCAATCAAGTTTAATAATTTCTTTACTTGAAGTCAATGGCTTCTCAAGCCGTTCTTTTTCGTATAAATAAATTAAACGAATTTTATATATTTCATATCATAATTGCAAGTAAAAAACATTTAGTTGTAAAAAATGTTTTATAAATGTATGTTTAAAACAGCTGAACTAATTTATCGATTCTGTGAAAAAACCAATTGTGAGATATTTCTCTAATAACCAGCAAAGCTGTGCTTCTTCACATAAACATATGAAGGGTGATCCATTTCGAGATTCTCTACTTTTCTAAAGAAAAAAACACAGAAAATTCAAATTCAATGGCAATAAATATGAATATTCGAAAGAACATTCTTTGGCATTTATTTTTTAAAGATTATCTATTTCAAACGTTGGCCGCGGCTACGTCTCAGATGGTCCATCCGTTGAGTCCAATTTGTACGAACGCCTGAATTGAAGCGGGATTGTCCGTTTAGACTGTAGATTTTACATATCCCTACAGGAAAAAGTCTAACGGTGTGATATCACACGATCTTGGTGGCAATCGATCGGCCCAAAAGGTGAAATTATCTGCTCACCGAAGTGTTTTCTCAATAAATCCATCGATTGATGCGATGTGTGGGAAGTTGCGCCATCTTGTTGAAACCAAATGCCGCGGAGATCACGAGGTTCAATTTCAGTCATCAAACAGTCGGTTATCATGGCGCGCTAACGGTCGCCATTAACGGTTACGTTCTCACCAGCATCATTTTTGAAGAAATATGGACCGATGATTCCCCCGATGCACAAACCATACCAAACCTTTGTTTTTTTTTCTGGACGAAATGGCAGCTCTTGAATCTCTTCAAGTTGCTCTTCGTCCCAAATATGCCAATTTTGCTTGGTTACATACCCATTGAGGTAGAAATGAGCCTCGCTCAACAAAAATTGGCTCGAAAAATCGGATCTTTTTGGAACTTTTCAAGAGCCCCTAGAGCGAAGGGATGTCGCTTGGGAAGGTCGAGCGGCTTCAGTTCTTGCAAAATCTGTATTTTGTACGCTTTCAATTGAAGATCTCGATGTAAAATTGGCCAAGTCATTCGGTACGTCATTCCGAGTTTTTGCGAACGGAGGCGAATCGACTCTCCAAGGTCTTCGTGCACACTCTCAGCTACGGCCGCTATATTTTCTTCACTGACTGCTGGACATTGTCTGTTCGGACGAATATTATCCAATAATGAATGCTGGGATTCAAGATGCTGTTGCGAATAGTACGCTCAATAGGCCGATTACGTTGACCATAAGTCGAGCGCGAAATATATTACAGAACGTGAATTTTCTTAATAAAGTTGAATTATTTGTTGTTCAGGCGTAAGTCTTTCCATGATGAAATGCCCAACAATACTGAACAAAAATAATATGACAGCTTGACACGACTCACACAAGATCTATTAAAAAAAGGCTATTGAATGAAAAAAGTAATTTTAATGCGTCCTTAAACCTCAGGCGAGACTTATTTGTACGTATGTCGCAAGGGGTTTTATAATGTTTGTTATGATTTCTTAGATTAAATAAAAATTACAGTCAGCGGAACAACACTAGAATGTCATTGATAATTGTAACAACGTTCATCGGTAAAACTTCAGTTGTTTGCCAACAACTAACAGCGGCACTTCAAAAGATCATTATCATCACCATCGCCCATATAGTGAAAATATGTACAGCAAAAAAAGCTTTACATACTTGGCTGACAATAGAGAAGTTTTAGTAGATACTACTAGGAAAGTGAAGGCTTGAGAAATAATGTTTTTTGTAGTAAAACTTACTTTGCTTTCTGAATTTTTTTCTAGATACAATGACTGACTACAATGACATTTGAGTTGAATTTCGATTGGTTTTGTGCTACACTATTAGGCGGTTACGCGTTATGATAGGTTATGTGTGAGGCTAAGAGGAGCTGAGTTGTAGGACTAAACTCAAACTGTACCTTTCTTTTTTGATCTATACAAAATTGCAGAAAAATATGTAAAAAATGCCATCCTACTCAGTAAAAAGATTTAGCAATATGTACAAAGTATGGTTTTAGTTTATAAAATGAAATGTTAGCAGCTCGTTAATGGAAGGCATATATGTTCTTCTCTTCTTCTTTGGCGTAGGCACCGCTTACGCGATTATAGCCTCGTCAACAATAGCGCGCCACTCGTTTCTTCTTCTTGCTGTTTGGCGCCAGTTAGAAATACCAAGTGACACCAAGTCGCTCTCCACCTGATCTTTCCAACGGAGTGGAGGTCTCCCTCTTCTTCTGCTTCCACCAGCGGGTACTCCATCGAATACTTTCAAAGCTGGAGCGCTTTCATCCATTCGGACGACATGACCTAGCCAGCGTAGCCGCTGTCTCTTTATTCGCTGAGCTATGTCAATGTCGTCGCATAGCTCGTACAGCACATCGTTCCATCGTCTGCGATATTCGCCGCTGCCAACGCGCAAAGGACCATAAATCTTCCGCAGAACTTTTCTCTCGAAAATTCCTAAAGCCGACTCATCGGATGTAGACATCGTCCAGGCTTCTGCACCATATGTCAGGACGGGGATGATGAGCGACTTGTAGAGTTTGGTTTTAGTTCGTCGATAGAGGACTTTACTTTGCAATTGCCTACTCAGTCCAAAGTAGCACCTGTTAGCAAGAGTGATTCTGCGTTGGATTTCAAGGCTGACATTGTTGATGTTGTTAATGCTAGTTCCCAGATACACGAAATTGTCTACGACTTCGAAGTTGTGACTGTCAACAGTGACGTGGGATCCAAGTCGCGAATGCGAGACTGTTTATTCGATGACAGGAGATATTTCGTCTAGCCCTCGTTCACTACCAGACCCATTCGCTTCGCTTCTTTGTCTAATTTGGAGAACGCAGAACTTACATTGCGGGTGTTATGACAAATTATATCAATATCATCGGCATACGCCAACAATTGAACACTCTTGTAGAATATTGTGCCCGGTCTGTTTAGCGCTGCAGCTCGTATTATTTTCTCCAGCATCAAATTAAAGAAATCACACGATAAAGAGTCTCCTTGTCTGAAACCTCGTTTGGTATCGAATGGCTCGGAGAGGTCCTTCCCAATTCTGAACGCACTTCTGGTATTATCCAGGGTCAGTTTACAAAGCCGTATGAGTTTCGTGGGGATATCAAATTCAGACATAGCGGCGTAGAGGCATTTCCTTATCGTGCTGTCGAAGGCAGTTTTAAAATCGATAAAAAGGTGGTGTGTATCGATTCTTTTCTCTCGGGTCTTCTCCAAGATTTGGCGCATGGTAAATATCTGGTCAATGGTGGATTTGCCAGGTCTAAAGCCGCACTGATAAGGTCCAATCAGTTTGTTGACGGTGGGCTTTAGTCTTTCACACAATACGCTAGATAAGACCTTATATGCGATATTAAGGAGACTTATCCCACGATAATTGGCGCAGACCGTGGGGTCTCCCTTTTTTTGGATTGGGCAGAGCACACTTAGGTTCCATTCGTCAGGCATGCTTTCTTCCGACCATATTTTGCAAAGAAGCTGATGCATGCTCCTTGTCAGCTCTTCGCCGCCGTATTTGAAAAGTTCTGCCGGTAAGCCATCGGCTCCCGCCGCTTTGTTATTTTTTAAGCGGGCAATCGCTATACGAACTTCTTCATAGTCGGGTGATGGCACCTCTATACCATCGTCATCGATTGGGGTTTCGGGTTCGCCATCTCCGGGACTTTCATTTTCACTGCCATTGAGCAGGTTAGAGAAGTGTTCCCTCCATGCACTAAGTATACTCTGGACATCTGTCACCAGATTACCTCTATTGTCCCTACATGAGTTTGCTCCGGTCTCGAAACCTTCTGTAAGTCGCCGCATCTTCTCATAGAATTTTCGAGCATTACCTATGTCGGCCAGCTTCTCAAGCTCTTCATACTCACGCATTTCGGACTCTTTCTTTTTTCGTCTGCAAATGCGTCTCGCTTCCCTCTTCAGCTCTCGGTATCTATCCAACCCCGCACGTGTTGTGGTCGATCGCAAAGTTGCGAGGTAGGCAGTCTGTTTTCTCTCCACTGCAGTTCGACATTCCTCATCGTACCAGTTGTTTTTCTGGTATTGCTGAAAACCAATTGTTTCCGAAGCAGCGGTACGCAAGGAATTTAATATTTCGTTCCTCAGCTCCCTTATACCAAGTCGCTGATGAGTGCTCCTAGAGAGCAGGTGCGCAAGTCGAGTAGAAAACTTGCTGGCTGTCTGCTGTGATTGCAGCTTTTCGACGGCAAACCTTCCTTGTGTTTGTTGACGGGCGTTCTTTGCCACACAGAGGCGAGTGCGTATTTTTGCTGCTACAAGATAATGATCCGTGTCGATATTTGGCCCTCGGAACGTACGCACGTCTAGAACACTGGATACATGTCTTCCGTCTATCACAACGTGATCGATATGGTTGCGTGTTTTACGATCTGGCGACAGCCATGTTGCTTGATGAATTTTCGTATGCTGGAATCTGGTACTACAGACAACCATATTTCGGGCCCGGGCAAAGTCAATCAGCCTCAGCCCGTTTGGGGATGCTTCGTCGTGGAGGCTGAATTTTCCGATTGTTGCGCCAAAAATGCCTTCTTTGCCCACCCTGGCGTTGAAATCGCCTAGCACAATTTTGACATCGTGGCCGGGGCAGCGCTCATAAGCACGTTCTAGGCTCTCATAGAAAGCATCTTTGGTCACATCATCCTTCTCTTTTGTCGGGGCGTGGGCGCAAATCAACGATATGTTAAAGAACTTCGCTTTGATGCGAATTGCGGCTAGACGTTCATCCACCGGGGTGAATGCCAGGACTCGGCGACGGAGCCTCTCTCCCACCACAAACCCAACACCAAATTTTCGCTCCTTTAAATGGCCGCTGTAATAGATTTCACAAAGACCCACCTTTTTCCATCCTTGTCCCGTCCATCACATTTCTTGGACGGCGGTGATGTCAGCCTTTAGTCTTACGAGGACATCAACCAGCTGGGCAGCGGCACCTTCCCAATTAAGGGACCGGACATTCCAGGTGCATGCCCTCAATTCATGATCCTTAAAACGTTTGCGGGGGTCGTCATCAAAATGGGAGTCTCTCGTCCGAGGAAATTGCTGATTTTTCATTGGAGTATAGTTTTTATGTGATGAGTTCCAAACCGTACGCACAACCGCAGGGGATTCGCCTTCTCACTTTAGCTCGCCTCCAAACGGATGTTTGTTGGCTACCCAAAGGATACTTGGTCTAGAACCGGAAGTCGTGAGCTGCTTGAGCCATATGTAAAAGAATCGATTCTGGCCACTCCCAGGTGAATGGCAGTCAGAAACTTTTCTCACTTGTGTGAACTTCTACACATGGCCCCATCCTCCAGGCATATATGTTAGAGTTCACTATTAACGACACTAATATAGTCTTTACCTCACTAGTTAGTTCAAAAGTTACTTAGGTTGAGTTATTAAAGGCTTTGGTTGTCGGGCGTATGTATTGTTCGGGGCGAAATTTAGATATAGTTTTTTTCTTTTTTTTTTCTTTTTTTTTTTTGAAGTTATATGGAACACGAACAATTACTATTTGTACTAGTACGCTTTTGGTGCTTGCAATCGACACATGGAAAAATCATATAAAGCGTGAAAGGTTCGCTAAAAGTTTTAACTGGTGGCATTATATTGTAACTTTCAAGAATTATTTATATATAATTTTTTTTTCTATATCAGTAAATGTATTTTTTCTATAATTTTTTTTTTTATATAGTCGATCCTTAATAATATATTTACATTTTCCAACCTCTTCATCCTGCCAATACAAATTTCAGAAGATAAATTAAACAAGTCAATAAATTGTTGACTTTGTTTTTCAAAAATCACGACTTCAATAAAACGCGGTCTTCTTACATGCATAGGCTCCCTGTTACCACCACAATACAATCCTCCTTAAAGCACTTTTACGTGAATGACGGTTCACTTGTTGCTGCATTGTTCTTTTAACTGAAAACAACAAACTCGTATGTTCTTTTTTGTACTTTATTCGCGTATTTTTTTACAAGACTCGTTACTCATATTTAAACTTTTTAATATTCATGATCCCACTGCAGCGAAAGTAGTTCTTAGGAAAAAAGTGGTAACACGTAGCTTGAATGACTTTTCACGTACGTCCATTACGTTAAACACACGTAAGTTTTTTGTTTGTTTGAGATATTGACGTTGTGCCTGTCGGTTGTCGGCGTTGTTGAACGACTTTGTCGCATATTACGATCGTGCACGATCAATTCAATGGTTTTTGCGTCAACTTATTTTTTACATTTGATCATTTTCAATGCTATTGTTCTTACTCTTACAACTTATTGGAATTTGTTAGCGCTGTTGTGGCATTTTTTATTTAATTTCATGGATTCTTTGCATGGGGCTGCTGGTCAGTACGACACATGCACTTTCTACATGCCGCTCGGAATTATAAATTTGTTTAGAAGCCGCTTTTTCTTTATGTTGAGTTAAACGAATTTTTTCCTATAAATAAAGACAATATACTGTATCAATTTGTATTGCATATCATTTCTTAAATCTGTTTTGAGAAACTTTGATTCTTATTATCAATTGTAAACAATATTTTCAACATGGCAGGTGTCTACTCATTTTGGGTTTAAAAATATTTTGAGATTAGATTTTGTGAAATATTTTATCAATGTTTTTTTTTTCATCATACTAAACTCAGAGAAAATCGTGATTGTGCTACTTTTTCTCACATTAACCGCTATATTTTTTTACTCTTCCAATAATAAAAAAAAAATGTTACAATTGTTAGAATTCTTTTTAAACTCTTGTTTTAGATTTTTTTCTTCCAAGAATCCACCTGCACATATGTGAACACAGAATACTCTAGTTCATAACTTATCTAATGCAAAAACCATACTAAAAGAAGCCGTTGCGTATTGTATTTTTTAAGTCTTTCGTTGACTTCAGTATCGATGCATAACTCTGCTTCTGCTTCCGGTCACGTCCAAGCAATGACTCAACCCTCCAGAGAAAAACAGACATTTTATATAAAAGCACTATGAATATTTATTGTTTAGGGCTATCAAATTACAAATTATTCGTGCCAAAGTCTGTCATTCAAATGATACAATATTTCAAACATGTTAGAGTTAGTTGAGATGTGCAAATATATATTCACTTTGTTGTTTTTTAGAACTCTTTATATAATATTAGATTTAACAATATAATAAATTATTATTCATTTTAATTTACTTTGGGAAACGCTGTGATGTTTCTGACAAATAAATATGATTACTTTGTATTATATTCATATTTATTTATTTTTTCTTAGAATATACGTAAAAGGTAATCCATAAAATATTTAGAAATAAATTTTTAATAAATTGAGTGTAATTAAAAAACAGAATGGTAATTGAACACTACGAAGCCAAGGGCTTAAAGCAATTTTATCGGAAATTCATTAATTAAATTAATCAAATTATGCTTTTCACCCTATCTCTGATCTTTTTCAAATTAGTGAAAAATATTTGTGCTCGAAAATATCGGCTTTACGTTTTTTTTTAAATTTGTAAGCCTGCCGTTTTCCTACGTTATTGTTTTCATACATTTTTTTGAACTTAAAATTTTCTGTTGCAACGACTTCTTTAAAATGTTTAATCTACAAATTTTTCGATCGAAAGCATTCATATTTCACTCGAGTTTTTGTACTTTCAAGTCATCGACTATACATCTATAAGCTATTCATCACTTTACTTATAAACTCATCACCCCAAAAATGCTTACAAACAAATCTAATTGTATCAAAATTTTGCTTGTCTGCAGTTTTCATGACTAAACAAAAAATTAATTACCTTTACAAAGGAAAAATATCATCCATCATTCGTTATTGATACCTTCGTTCAATATATTTTTAAGCGTTTTTTAACAATGACTATTTCAAATAAAGAAAATGCCATTGTTCAACAAATTTGTTAACATTTAGTTCATTTAAAAATACTTAATACGAAATACCAAAAAAAAAAAAAAAAATAATAAAATTTTATATGATAACTATATTACATTATATCGCTTGATGTTGAAAACTTTACGACTCTTTCTACAATTTTTTTTATTCCTTCTTCTGTAAACTAAAAAAATTTCTACTTCTTTTAAAAACTTCAATTTGGTACATTTGTGTGAGATTCTTTTATTTTGTTTCATCAGGCCACCAAACAACCAACATTTAGCTATAAATATTTACGTTTATTTAGGTACTCACATAAACATGGGTTTGTGGCTTATGCGCAGGAACATACACGAAATGATATAAAAATTACCTACTTAGATACCCAAAAAAGGTTTTTTGTGCAACCGGTAATATAAAAACGCTCGAAATATATAACTTTAAGAAAATCTGTAAATGTTAATTAACGGAAGATAAAAAACGAATTCTTCTTATGCTTGTTTAGGTGGGGCATTTTGTTAGTTAAACGATTTTAAGTTAACATCGAAATAATCCAAGAATTTGTATATTATTGTTTTAAAAAGTTTCTTAATTAAAATGCAATAGTTACTCAGTAAAGCTGCTCAGATTTTAGATACTGATCGTTAAGTATATTATTTCTCTCGATTTAAAAAAGATTTAAACGTGTACAAGTCTTTAAGTCGTCATTAATTCATAATATAAAAACATCACATAAATTTATCATTACTTACGTTTGTTTGTGCGGACGGCTAAACTCCGTATTCTAAATAAAACATTTAGATTTGGTTTAATAATAAAAGTTAATATATTGAAAAGATAAAAGGACGAATATCACTATAAAAGCATCCACGCGCTCCAAAATCTTACATCGAATTCTCTCCGTCAGAGTTGTATTTATCTGGCGTGACACTATGAAATAAAGATTTTTGGTTTGTAAACAACATTCGTGGTCTGAATGCTAAATTATAATGATTCAATTTGCAACATAAAGGCATGTAGACATATGGGAAACTACCACGTAAATAAGTAGAAGAACCAAAAGAGACAAGGTTAAGAATGAGTGGGCGAAGTAAGATAATTAAATATATAGATACATGAAATTTAAGGCAGTTTAAAGCTTTTTTTTAATGAATAATGCGAATCGTGTTAAAATCGAATAATTAAATGAATTTAAATACAAATATATATAACGCATTGTTCGGTGTGACAATTAAATAAATAAACTGCAAATTTTGGCTGAATATAAATTACGCGTATGGTGGGAATTCAAGCTTAATTTTTATGGTCGAGCATTTTATTGTTGCTTATATATATATAAATACATACGACCAACAGAGATGATACCATTTCTATTACAGGCATTAGTTTAATTTACGACATATAAAATAATATTAAAAATGTAAAATATAAATTCTGAAATATAAAATAATGTATAAAATGTTAAACATAAAAAATAATATATTTTTCCTTCTAAAAAGTACCTTTTGTTATAAACCGAAAGCATTACTTAGGAATTTGAATTAAATTAGTACGTATTTGAATATTTCACTTTAGTTTCCTACAAATAACTTCAAAAGCTATTCTCGAAAAAAATCTTTCTTTTTTAACCAAATTATAAAATTTCTTAAAAATATCATATAGTTAGAAACATTAGTCGCGTTCTTTTGTACACGCATTTAAATCTATTCGCTTGAATTTTCCGTAGAACATGGCGTTGGAGGCGTTTTCAAGATAGGTCTGGGCATATTTATATAAATTTGTATTTTTATAAATACGAAATGTATTAAAAACTAAGGGCTAGGGAGCTCGATTTTTTCATTAATAACTCGGACATAAGCTCACGGTTTCACGTATAAACATATTTAGTTTGCTTGGAAAGGCATAAATGAGAAATGTTTTGTGTGTTTGGCAAATTTGAAACGAATTTTGTTTTCAAAAGAAATAATGTGCTCAAAACACCTGACATTTTAGCAGTGGAAAACAAACGTTTATGTCGGGTCGTTATTTTTCGGTCAAAAATAATACTGATCGCAGATACTTAAAAACCCTTAAATATTTTAAATTCCGAACATGTTAATAATTATAAATAAAATGGTATTTGCCTTTAAAGCCAACTTTTTTGTAGATATTTTATAAGCGAATAAATACCAATAGAAAATATTTGCAAAGTTTCCCTAGTAAAAATTTGACACAAACAGTCAGCCGCGAAAATTTTAACCAGACTAATGAAATGTCAAATGTGCTTACGACAACGATAAAAATATCACACAAAAATATCAAGGAAGTACAACCTCAAAAAGTGTACGTATAAAAGAGATAAGTCCTTGATTTATTATCCTTTAAAGAGAAAGGGAATGTATCAGTTGGACGCATATTAAATTTAATAACTTGCAACAACTCATACAAGCAAATGGGTAGCAACTATGCTGGCGTGGCGTGGCGTGTACTTGATCGTAATCGTAACTAATTTAATTGTTCATTTATGCAAATCACTTGTGGCGCAATATGTTTCCACAGCTTCAGTGGCTTTCAATGTAATATGCGTGATATTGCACTTGCCATAACCGCGTTGTCATCAACGTCGATGACATGGTGTCATGGTCATATGCATTGTCTTTGTAGCTGAGATATGGACAAAACATGCGTTTCGCCACCATATCTGAAAATCAGTTTTAGGGGTCGATTTTAATTATTTGCAGTACTAATATTTATTAGAATTTATATAGAATTATATGCTATTGTGATGGATTTTTGACATAAAATCCCAATGTTGAAAAGTCGTTCGTATATATGTTACAGGCAGTCTACGGCAACTGTTCGTATAAATATGAAAATTAGACTGCGTAAAAATTTTGGTTGAGATATTTAAGAAACCTAGTTCCTCAGTTTTGTGCGGACAAACAGGACAAACAGGACTTACAGACAGACAGACTGTCGTGATTAAATCAACTTCTGATAGTATTGTATTTATCCTAAAAGTTTATTTAAAATTACTTTTATTTATTTATTTATTTCGAGTTTTTCTTTGGAACTCTTACCCATGTTTGACCTCCACTTCCTTCTCCATAGTTAATTTTTTTAGTTTGGACACAAATACCTATGTAGGTGCCAATTAACTTCACTTGCAATTGACTACTCTTTTTCTTCGAATAATAAAAACATAAAAATAGAGACTAAAGAAAATTGTACGAAGTTAGCACTAATGAGTAGTCAGGGAATAACATGAAAATGCAACTAAAACAAACAGTAAATTGACCTCTTTTAACATAAAAACAAAAAATATACGACAATGCGATTAGCCAGCGAAAACAAGGTACTAAATAGGTAAAAAAAAAAAACAATTACAAAAATTTAAACTTAGAGTTCAGTTTGCTGTCGGGGACGTTGAAGTAGAAATTGGTGGCGGTGTTGCTGAATAAGGCGAAATGATAGCAATAAAAACCTTAAACAATCACTTAGTCGCCACCGCTAGTTTTCTCTTGTTGTTGTTATTGCTTTTACAATGTGACGCAAAATTTGGGAGTTTTAATTAAACAACTTTACCTACCGCATGATTCGTGCGCTTGCATTAGTGACAATTCTCCAAATGACTTGACAACAACAAATTGTCTTCGAAAACTATGAAAACAAACAGCGCTGAATACAAAGTACGTAATGTGTTCTCTAGAAAATAACTTGACTATTGAAAGAAAGAAAAAAAAAGGGGGGGGGGAAGGAAACAAGAACTAGGTAGAAAAAATGTTAAGCAAACAAAAGACTTTAGCAACGAACTTGCTGACAGTTGACTCGAGACTAACAAATTTTTGCATTTCATTACATTTCGCTTCAATGTTTTTATTTTGTTTGCATTATTTCTGTTCTCTGCTTTAATGATAAATGTGCTATGCTGTTGTTGTCATCGTACTTGTTGTGCTATTCTCGCAAACAACCGTAAAGCTGAAATGCAAAAACCCATCAACTATTTGCAAAATTCGCCATCTCAAATGATTTGTCGAAAAAATTGCACCCGAAAAAAATACAACCGCATGCTAAATGACAACAAAACAAGTGAACAACAAACGTTGTATAAAAATCCTACGCTCAACTTAACAATTATGCAACAACAATACCTACCAAGTAACACAACATCACCACCAGAAATATGGAATGAAATTCAAACAACATTCGGCTGGATCATCAAATCATAGGTTCGGAGAGCTTAATTGAAGGAACAGCATTTTCGGGCGTGATTCTACCATCGCTCAAATGGAAAACATTAGGCCACATTGGTAAGAATGCTCAGTTCAATGTGCCGTTACTTACTATAATATGTATGACTTTCTATCGACCGTGCGACGATAAATTTGGTCACTACACTTGCGGGACAGAGGCACAGAAACTCTGCCCCATCAATTGTGAGGAGGCAATCTGTCCGCCCAGCTGTGAACCGACACATGGGAAATGTGAACAACAATGCGGTTGCGACTGAGTATTGAAAGCTTTAACAACTTTAATTCATAGAGTATTCTGTTTCTTCTTTCAAATACATATGCGGGTATGTTATTTATTAGTAGCGGTGTACATTTCTACATATATTTGAATTAAATACGAGTATAACTGTGCGAGATTTTACAAGTATATGAATATTTTAAAATGTAGTGAAATAGTTATAATTGCTTTATTTCATTATTCATTCCATGCTGAAAGTGGATGAGATTACTGATTTGTTAAGTAGTGTTCCATAGTTACCTACACCCCTTGTGGCATAAATTCCTTGAAAAAAAAATACTTATAAGGAGTTATTTTGTTGAAAAAAGAGACCTATAGGAATATAGTGAGCACTGAAAACAGTTTTCTAAGAGCATTTTCTCCAAATTCTCTATTTTTGCTTTGACTAATACTTCTACTACATTGGCGTTGGAAAATCTTACGTGATAGTCGAATGAACAATAGCGCGTCATTCGTTCCATCTTCTCGTAATCTGGTGCCAACTTAAAATACTAAGCGAAACCAGTTCGCTCTCTACCTAATTTTTCCAACGGAGTAGAGGTCTCAATCTTCCTTTGCCTCCACCGATGGGTATTTTATCGAATACTTGCCAAACTAGATTGTTTTCATCTATACAGACGACTCGTAGAGTTTGGTTTGGATTCGTCCAGAGAGAACTTTACTATTCAATTGTCTACTTAGTCCAAAGTGGCACCTGTTGCCAAGTGTAATTCTGAGTTGGATTTTCAACATGACATTGCTGGTATTGCTGATGCTGGTTTCGAAATTATCTACAGCTGCAAAGCTGCAACTGAGAACAGAAACGTGGGTGCTAAGTCGCTAATGAACTGGCTGTTTGTTTGTCCTCGTTCACCTCGAGACCCATTCGCTTCGCTTCTTCATTTAAACTGGAGAGAAAGCAGAACTAATAATGCTGTTGTTATGGCCAATGACATCAATATCATCAGCATATACCAGCAATTGTACACTTTTGTAAAATATTGTACCTATTCAGCTTTCTGACTTATTTTCTTTAGTATCAAGGTTAAGAAGCCACACTATAAAGAATCACAATTTCTGAAATTTCGTTTCGTATTGAATGAGTCGGAGAGGACCTTCCCAAATTTTGACTCCACTTCTGATATTATCCAGCGTCACTTTACATAGCCGTATTAGCTTTGTGGAGTTACAAAATTGAGACATAGCGGCATGGAGATAGCCCCTTTTCGTAGTGTCGAAGGAAGAAGGCGACTAAAAGGTGTTATGTATCGATTCTTCTCTATCGAGTCTTTTCCAAAATTCGGCGCATTGACCTTATGTGTGAGAAGCTTATCTCACAATAACTGACGAAGACCGTGGGGTCTCCCTTTTTTTGGACTGGACAGAGGACACTTAGGTTTCATTCGTCGGGCATACGTTCGTCCGACCATATTCTGCAAAAAGCTAATGCATGCACCTTATAAATTTTTTGCCACCGTATTTGGAAGGTTCAGCCAGTAAGCCATTGGCCCCCGCCGCTTTGATATTATTTAAGCGATCAATGACTATCCTTACTATTTTATTTTCGGGTATTGGAAAGACTTTTCCATCATCTTCAATTTGGTATTCGGGTTAACCATCTTCGGGTGTTGCACTTTCACTGCCATTCATCAATTTGGAGAAGTGTTACAACCAAAAACAAAGGGCACACATCGGTGAGGAGATAACCTCATTAGTTCTTGAATGAGTATGTCGGTCTTAAAACTTTCTATAGGTTGTTTGTTGCTGATCGAGAGTTGTTATATATACTTTGTGTTATCAATTTAATAGAATTAGCGTTTTTAACCAGTGGTAAGACTCTTTGTAAAAATTTTGTTTTACTATAGAAATTCTCCAATTTCCGCAAAAATTTTATTCAATTTAATATTTTTATTTAAAAAATTTAAACATATGCCACATTTTTTAATTTTTTTTCTCTGGTAATCTTATTACCCTTTCGTTTTGTAGTATTTAACTTATTTCATAAATTATGGGCTTAATTATTAAGCCCAACGGTTACCCTCCTCCCGCCCAACCGACACGAGGGGCGCCATCCGCATAACGTACGGAATATGCCGAGTCAATAAAGCAAGAGTTTGTTAAGCGTCGAGATTTAAAACTGCTCAGCTACAGAAAACAAATTCATAGGCTGAAATAAAAGATTATTTATACTACAATAGAAAATTAGTGAGTTACTTGTTAAGAGAAGTTAGTATAGCATTTTTGTTACGAAAAGTGAGTCGGTCATATCGAATATGCTGGAATAACAATTGAAATCCTGACATAAACGGCGAAACGATTCATATAGTTCAAAGTTTGTTTTACAAGATTTTAAGAACATTGGTCTAAATTGTCGTGATAATCGGATGGGGACATTAAAATTTACTTCACCTAAGAGAAATGAACTGCAAATCAGTCCATTTAGAAGCTTGACTAAAAAACTTATTCCTAAAATTTCTCTACGGCTAGAAAGTGTGGGTAAATTTATAAGTTTTAAGCGACTAGTATACGGAGGAAGATTTGCAAATGACGCATAGCAAACAACAGAAACTGGTTTTGCACGGACTAAATTTTATCAGAATGGATTTTATAATTAGGGTTCCACACAACCGAACCGTATTCCAATATTGGTCTTACTAATGAAGTAAAAAGTATTTTCGTAATATAAGGGTCTCTAAATACTTTAGACCACCGCTTTATAAAGGCAAGGACACCTTTAGCTTTCAACACAGTTGTATTAATATGAAGACTGAAGTTGAGCTGGGTATCCATTGTTACACCCAAATCAACAAAATTACATACTTGCTCTAGACTATAGTTGTTTATTGTGTAAGATGGTGATTGAACATATTTTCGTGTAAATAACATGGTTTTACATTTATTACGGTTAAGAGGCATATCATTGTTATTACACCAGGTTACTAAATTGTTCAAATCGGTTTGTAATAAACATCTTTTATTAATTGAGGTATAAGATTGGAAAAGCTTTACATCATCGGCATATAATAAAATCTTTGAATATTTTATAACTGAAGACAAATCGTTAAGAAATAACAAGAACAGAATTGGCCCCTTGACATCAATTATGTCGAGAAAGTATCATTAAATAATACTCTTTGAGTCCTGTTGCAGAGATAGGAAGATATCCATTGGAGAAGGCTTGGTTGAAATCCAAGAATATCTAGTTTTTTAATAAGTATTATATAATTTACTCTGTCGAATGCTTTACTGAAGTCAGTATATATAACATCAGTATTCTTGTTTTCTCTAAATCCATTTGAAACGTGAGTAACAAATTTCAGCAAATTAGTAATAGTAGATTTCCATTTGCAAAATCCATGCTGGGAACTGGAAATTAAAGGAAATATGGAAAAAGTTAATTGGGCAGTAATTATGGTTTCAAAAAGTTTAGGTATAGCAGATATCTTTGCTATCCCTCTATAATTTTCAATCGAAGATCTACTACCATTCTTATGCAAGGGTATTATAAATGATTTTTTCCATGTCAAAGGGAATATTCCTTGTTTTAGGGATGCAAGGTGGAAAAGTATTTTAAACATTCAGTTTGTTTTAACTCAATTAAAAATGTTGTATCCCAAAGGAGTCGAGTCTTGGTCCAATCGGAAAGTAATTGCAATATTTAGGAAAAGTTCGGATGACACACTAATTCTTCTCTTTTTATATATATGTATGTATATATAGATTTATTTGGAGAACACTCATACATCTAAGAAGTGAAAATCCCATATTAGCGATCCTTTTAATAAAAGGCTTTGATCGATTTTCTTTCTGTTTGGTTTTAGTTTGCACATATATGTTTTTGAAAACCCTGCAGAAATGAATATCTGAAAAAGTGATTAAAATATTTGGAAGCAGGTTTATTTGTTTAAATATTTCTTACATTCTCTTGTACATTCTCACCTGGATGAACGAAATGTCAAGCTGAGTAGATTCTGAATGCCAATTAGCCCCTTGAATTTTTTCATCTTTGATTTATGTCATAACCGGAACAATTACTTGCTCTTGAAATTTTTATCTTATAAAACTTATTCATATATGGGCTCAAAAAGCTTATTACATATACAGATTATTAAGTAATTTCTTACTTATAAAATTTAATTAGTATTCGGTAATGAAAACTTCAGTATAACCGGCAAGTGAACTAGTTTATTGTTTTTTTCTAAGTATGTATAACATTGCTTCCCTTGTAATTCCCTGATAAATTTATATATTTGTCTTTTGTTAAAATGGACTTGTGGTAAATATTTTTGATCAGCGTTATTAAAAAAAAACGAATTAATATTAAAAGAGGAGGAAAGTCAATAATAATAATTCTATCTTTAAAATATTTTATTTTTTGTATTACTTTTGATCTTAGCTTAAATCTCAACATTGCTCTGCTCTTAGATTAAATTTAATTGAAGTCCGCATACACAAATAATAGCTTTTAAGTGTAATTAAATATATCCTCAGCGAATTGTACAAAACCGTAACATTTCGGTCTCTAGAGATGAGCTAGATGTACATTCAATATATTCTGTGTTGTGCCACGTCTCAACTTTCAATCATAGCCCACAACTTTTCCTAAACCTTTTATTTATTTTGCTACAAATTGCTGGCTGTTGGCAAATGGAACTGTAGAGATCGCTAGCAGAAAGATGGTGTTGGAAAGTTTAACCAAAGCGGAATCACGTATTCTGTGTTACTCTATTTTCAAGTTTTGCTATAACATTGAATCGTGCATGCTACACCAACAATGGAAAACAAATTTTCAACAGGCGATGCTGCAATACAAATACAATAACAACAATATAATATAGGGGAAATGGTTGATGACTTCGAATATTTTTCAAATTTCAAAGAGTAAAGTGGCCATCCACTAAGGAAAATGTAGCTCGCGCTATTGTTGGAACTATTGTGGATAGCAATTAAATATAAATTAAATTCGCTATTAACTTCATTGTTGGTGTTATCTATTTGTTCGCTGAAAGAGTTTCACCCACTTTATTGGTGCGCACGGGAACTCGATTATTATTACAGCATAGCAGCACTTCTAAAAGCAAACACAACAACCACAAAAGCATATCACACGGTGCAGGCACCCCCTGCGTTGTATTACTGCAAATCACAAGCGATTTTCAGAACAAAGCAAATAAAATATCAACAACAGTTGTAACAAGATTGCAAATCATGCGAAAGAAAATAATAAATAATAAGTAATATTTGAGCTGAACAGCAAATTATCAACTACTATACATAAGAACAACAATAGAAGCGGAATTTTTTGCATTTGTGTGTTTTTAAAAGGGTAAGTTTTCCTAAAATATAATAAATAATAATACTAAAAATTTGTCCGCTGCTTGCTTCGGATGAAAAAAGCGCGTCAGTTAGTACCAGCTACATATTCGCTCCTGCGGTAGGCTTATATTGATAGCCCGTTGAGATGACCTACAGTTGCTGTTTATTAATGACAACACTTTAAAACAACAGCTTTGACGGCAGTCAGCATTAACAAAGAGTTGCAAACATAATAAAAGAACACAGAACACAGTGTCAAATGTGACACCGTTGTCTGTCGACTTTGGTACTTACGTTGTTGTTGCAAACACAATTGTTGTTTTAAAATTTTTGCGACTTTTTTTGTTGTTTATGCAGTTATGATTATATTACTGTTAAAAAATTTTGCACCAAAAAATTATATGTTCAATAATTTTGTATCAACAGTGCGTACTAAAATGCTACGTATCACAGTTTTATTGGGACCGCTCATTGGTAAGAATTGTCATGATATTACCAAAATTCAATGATCCGAAATATATAGATTGAAATATTTTAAAACGCTGCTTGACGAGGCTTCCACTTGACCAATCGGATACATTTTAGCTATCAAGAAAAAACAAGATTATAAAAATTATGACAACCTAATTTTCTAATTTATTGGTTTTCGAGAAGACTAGATTCAAAAGTCTCTTGCATTATTTCATTATCCCTTACCTTAAGAAAGTCAAAAATCGTTTACATTGACGAAAATTATTTATACATTCTATTAAAGATCAAAATATCTCAAATTTTTAATATTATTTGTGAAACAGTGTGTGTGAACTGTGCCAAACTTAGCTAAAACTTAGAGCTCTGATTCCCGAAGAAATTTACCTTTTTTTTAAAATTTGAATTGGTTTTCATTGAATTTTCAAAAACTTAGGGTTTTGATAAAAAAAAACACTTCTCATTCGCTCTGAGAAATCTTTCAAAATGTTTCGAATCTCTAAAATCTCTTCTACACTACAATAACACACCATTACGGCTATTACACAGTAAACGCAACGTTGACGTTAGGAAAAGGGAAAACCAAACTCACGATTGTGTGTCACTTAAGTGCAACAAATTGGCGCTGACCGACTGACACTCTTTAGCTTGAAGTCTAAAATGTGATGTTGTGTAGTTATGTGTGTATGCTGACAAGCCTTTTATATTTTTTCTACAATAATCAATGTGGGTGCAGAAGCTTTCTTACCGTTGTCACTTGACTGCCACAACTGTGCCTGGTAAAATCATTGTGGCGCCTATTATGGCGCTTCTCTTACTTAGGTAGTTATCTCATTTGTATGCATTTAATTAGATTCTTTTATTCTAAATACAGCCTTTTACCTATTCAGAATAATGCATTTTCATTGAATAAAAAGGATGAAATAAAAAAATGTTTAAAAAAAAGAGTTCTCCTTTTTTATAATTCTTTAACAGTTGTTGTTATATGCCAAATATTTCTAAATGGTTGTAATTTAAAAAAAAAAATCAAGAATAAAGCTTTTAAGTCTAGTGTCTCGAAACTCCTTGAAAGTATTGTTAAGGATAAAATGTATTTTGCGGCTAAGAGCCTGCTTTTCCGAATCAGCATTGATTTATTTCGAATCGATCAACAGTCTCAAAATAGAGAATCTTGGGGTGCAACTTTTTCTGCTAGGCTCCAAGTGGACTGCGTTTATACTGATTTATCTTTTGATAATGTTTCACACAGTTTGTTAATAAGCTGGCTAGTTTGGCATTTCATTAAACTTATTTTAGATAGGATCAAGTCTTATTTATCTCAACGAACTTTCGTTGTTAAAATTGATGGTTCTCCTCTGAACACTATGTTATATTGCGTCTCTGGTGTTTCCCAAGGTAGTATTCCAGGCTGATAACTTTTTACTCCGCTCATTAATGGTATAAGTAGTTGCTTTAAATTTGCAAAGTATTTGCATAACGTAGATGATCTCAAAGTATTTCCAAGATTACGAATCCTAACTTTGGTGTATAATTATCGGCTTTACTTAAACATCCTATTACATTTCTCTTACTTTATTAGAAAGCTTGGCGAAATTTTTCTTTTAATAGGCAATTTAGCTTTATTATTTCGAGAGCTTACTCGGTACTACAGCTTTATCTGGAGAGCAAGTCATAAACATATACTAGAGATTGAACAGACACAAATGATGTTTTTAAATTTGCTTTACATTCATTTAGATTCGATGATGCTATTCCTTCTTGTGTATCTCGCTTAATTTTGAACAATTTGAAATATTTTTAAACAAGAAAATGAAAATTTCACTTTTTTGTTTGTTTATCAAATCATCAGAGGTAACATTGACTGCTCCTGTCTTTTGAATGTAATTAAAATTTACCCATACGTAGTCTTCGCAGATATTCAATTTTTTAATTATATTATTTAAATTTGAAGCGGATTACTTGCAATGCTCCATTTTCCCGAGTCTAAAATTAATTTCATTTAATCTCAAATTCTATCCATCTTGATTTTTCATTTTTCAATAGTGTCTTTTCATATATTTTAAAAACGGAGTTTTAATTTCTCAGTTATCCTTAGATATTAATTACTTTGTTATTAGTTATGTAAATAGTATGTATGAAACCATTGTTTTTGTTCATTTCAATTGTTTGCTTTTTATTGCAATTTTGCTGTGTTCAATAAAAAACAAAATTATGATGGACATCTTAATAGTACACTCTAGAATGATCAATACTTTGCAACAGCCAAATTCAACCATATATAACTATATAATAAATCAAATCGAACCCTAAAATTATTTGAGCTCAACGCAAAGGTCTAAATAATTTCGTTGCCAGCGATGAGGTTGCGTGCATTTAAATATGCTTATCTGTATGTATGACCGAAACTGATGTATATCAAATGGCCAAATTTGAAAACAGCAAAATAATTTAAATAGACAATAGCACATTTCAAAGCGAAAACTAACATAATAAGAAATGCCTTTTTCGTAGTTGTTTAAAAAAAGCGCTCTTGATGGCTTACCATATAAATATTTTATTAAAGTGCGTATTCAATGATTTTTTCGCAATAGTTTAATTATTGCTAAATTTTAAATTACACTAGCAAAATTTAAATTGATGGATTTGATAATAAAAAGGGAAAAAACCTTTACAAGTATGAGGGAAGCGTCCAAAACTTAGGAATTAAGTTAAAAAATTGTCATTTATTATACTTTATATTCTAATGATTTCTAAATTCGCAGTGATCATTGAAATATTAAAAACCTATAAATTGAATAGACATTTTTGCCAAGTCGTGAGTGAGTCGTGTCAAGCTGTCATATTATTTTTGTTCAGACCGTTATCGCGTATTTCATCATTAAAGAAAACATAGCGGCCGTAGCTGAGAGTGTACACGAAGACCGTGGAGAGTCGTTTCAGCGCCGATCGCAGTAACTCGGACTGACATATGGAACAACTTCTCCCATTTTACGTTGAGATCTTAAATTGCTTGTGCAAAAATTGAAGCCGTTAGACCTTCTCAAGCGACAGTGCTTCACTCTATGAGCTCTTGTAAAGTTTCAAGAATGTAAGCATGCAAAATTGCCGCATTTTAAACGAAGAGCATACTGAAGAGATTCAAGAGCTGTCATTTCATCCAGAAAAAACAACGGTTTGGTGTGGTTTGTGGGCCGGTGGAATCATCGGTCCATATTTCATCAAAAATGATGTCGACGAGAACGTAACCGCGAACGTAACCTAAGACGGCGCCACTTCCCACACATTACATCAATCGATGGATCTATTGAGATAACACTTTGGTGAGCAGATAATTTCACGTTTTGGGCCGGTCAATTGGCCACGAAAATGGTGTGACATCACACCGTTAGACTTTTTCCTGAAGGGATAAGTCGAAATGCTCGAACGAGTCACCGAAAGTTGGACTCAACGGATGGACCATGTGAGTAGCCGCGACATTCGCTTGAAAGAGATAATCTTTAAAAAAAAATGCCAAAGGTTGTTCTTTCGAAAGATAATAATTTGATTTTTCTGTTTTTTTTTTTTTTTTTAAGTAGTTCCCCGAAATGGAGCACCTGACATTTCCTGCCGATGGGCGGTAGCTTTTACAAAATGATACTTAATTTTTAAGAATTTTGGATGTTGGTATGGTCTGGGATCAAACTAACAATACATGACGGATGATAGCACGCCGTCCTAACAACCACTTATTGTTCATATATTTTTACAAATTTTGTATTTTTTCCTACATCACAAAAAAAAAAATGTCAGAACTAACTTACACCCTAATATCCTCAAGAATTTATATTTTTTTAATGATTCTTAAGGCTTTAGAATAAAGTTTACATTTAACTTTAACCTCATTTTATGTTCATACATGAAAACCATGTAAGACAGAGCATGCGACCATGTGGTTAGAGAGATAGTTGAGTTGAGAGGCAAACAAATACATATATACCTAGGATACCTTGGATACATCGAAAAAATTAAGTGGAAAGCAGCAAAGCAGGTGCAAATAAAATTTGTAACCCGTTTCGTGCTTCTGTACACAGATACTAGTACTAACAACATAACAACTTGCACTGTGAAAGTATGTGTGCAAAGGCATTGCAATTTATGTATAGGGTGTTTTTTATAGAGGTATAGAACTTTAAGTCGGATTACTTTTCAAGATGGCGACCGATTTAACAGCGGTCAAGTGATTTATTCTCAGTTTGGTTCATTCATCATGAATAGACTCACGCCTGAACAACGCTTGCAAATAGTGCAATTTTATTTCGAAAATAATGGTTCTGTGCGGAAAACGTATCGCGCACTACGTCCAATGTTACGGACCAATGATTCCACCAGCCCATAAAGCGCCCCAAACAGTCAGTTTTTCTGGATGTAACGGTGTTTCAACATACACTTGAGGATTACCTTCACTCTAAATGCGGCAGTTTTGTTTGTTGACGTAGCCATTCAACCAGAAGTGCGCTACATCGCTAAACATCGCTAAAATGGACGTAGTGCGCGATACGTTTTCCGCACAGAACCATTATTTTCGAAATAAAATTACACTATTTCCAAGCGTTGTTCAGGCGTGAGTCTATTCATGATGAATTGCTAAACCAAACTGAGAATAAATCACTTGAGAGCTGTTAAATCGGTCGCCATCTTGTAAAGTAATGCCAACTTAAAGTTCTATACCTCCATAAAAAACACCCTTTATTTAGAAATTATTTTAACTTAAAAGAACTGTAGCGTGCGTGCCATCTTAAAAAAGATTTAGTACACTGGTGCATATGTTTAGGGCTGGCACACCTCTCATGTGCTCTTGTAACCACTATTCATTTTTAGAAATGGCCAAGTCAATTTACACTGCTGCTGAACTATCATATTACTTGTGAACTATACATGTACGCGTGTAGCTTCTATTTAGCCAGACAATGACAGCTGGCATATTTATGTTCAAAGCATATTGAATAATGCAGAGATTAGAAAAATTAAGTATTTCTCACAAAACACACACATTTAGCAAAAATACATAAAGCAAATACTTGATTTGCAATTGCATACCTTGCGATACTATACTACTTTTGAAAGTAATTGTAGTCTAGACACTAGAAATTATGTGATAATTATTTATTAAAACCAAGACATATATCATGATTCATTTTTCACTTAGCTCGGAGGGACGTAGAAACTTTTCAAATTTTATATTGAGGTCAAGCTACTTTTAAACAGGTAAATTGGTTTAGTCCTAACTGAGTGCATAGCTGTTATTAAAAGGAATAAAAATGACCCCTTATTATGCACAACCAAGTCCTTCTAAATATCATATGGATGTATGCAATCCAGTAATGGCACAAAACTTGCGCGACGAATATAGATATAATATAAGTTTCAATCTAAAACTTTAAGAATTATAACGGACGTACCTTGTTCATGCGTAATGAAAATATCCATAAAGATCTAACTATACTCATCATCAGAGAACAGATTGAAATCGTAACGCAAAAATCCAAAGCAAAACTGTGTAATCATCCCAACCCTTTGGCTAACATTTCAAACCCGCCTGAAGAGAAGAGACAAACCAGCTTTCTAAAGAGCAACGTTGAGACAGCAACCCAATTATGTTGATGGGCTTTAGCTATAGGATTTCTTTACAATTGTGAGCCTTCCGATGTCGAAGCAGATTCAGTAATTAAGTAAATAAAAAATAAGAGAATCTGGTGTATGTCAATAAAATTAATCGCAAGTCTCATAATAAAGTCAGCCATCCTTACCACCATAATAAAAAATATGATGAATTAAACTAAAAATAGCTTTGTAGTTAATTACCGTTCATCGAGCTCTGATTGAATTTAGGACAAGTACATACTTTAGGAATAATGAATCTTCTGGAAAAAAAAATCGTTGATCAAAAGTTAAAACACAATTCATCAGATGCTCCTCGGCAAGGAAACCTTGCCGTTCGTTGCGAGTGAACCTTTAATTGGCGATGGGCCAAAACTAAATCACACGTTTAAGAGAGCACCAAATTCAAATAAAAATGAACACTTCAGTAATAAGTTTATCTTTTCATAAGTGTATAGTGGCAACTAATTTTCTTTTAATTATATTTTTAATGATAAAATATTAGATGCTTAGAAACTCAAGGGCAACACATAATCGATTCACCTGCGTTCAAGCAGCCAAACTCGCTAAGCCATCAACATGAACACCGCAGCCTATGCAGTTAATCCTTGATGAATATGACGGCGGCAGCACGTAGACAATTAAATACAATAAATCTTTGTAAAGTCATGAACGGTGATGCTGCTATACTCACAAATGCGGTAATGTAAGGCTTGCAGCATGAAAGTCGCATGAGGTATTAAACATACTGCATGCGTTTCACAACAGCGCAAGCTATTGCATACTGATCACAAAAGGCAGATAAATTATTTACAATATTTCGGAGGTCATTCCCAAATGCCTGAAGGCGAGCGATACTACAAGCGTTGGTTGTGGCGATTTGTAGCGTTGGTTTTGGTATTGCATTTTCCTTGCCATTTTTGTTGTTGCAGCAGTTTGTAGCGATAAGCGAAACGAATACGGCAAGTGCAAACGCGAGCTGCGACCACGTTGAGTCAGTCGTAATTGAAATGCGGCTGTTTTTAATATAGTTAATGTAGTTCAGGCAACATTTCGTCGAATTTAATTTTTTTGTTGCGAAATTCGATTTACTTGCTCGTTAATTTAGTTACACGCTAAGATTAATTAATTTTCAAGCCATTTATAGTGAACGCAGCTACTAAAGGAAATACCTGTTGGCTCTACCGCATGCGAAATCGATTACAGTGTTAGCTGCTCATCTCAGTAATGCTTCTCCTCGGGTTTTCTGTAGTAGCATCCTGGTAATGTTTCATGCATGAAGACATCGTTTAATCGATTTTGTAGCATCTGAGCGCACTGCTCTCTTGGCCTTTAATACTGAGGCATATTTGCGGACTAAGTTTGTTGCTTAAGCTTTTCGTTCATCCATATAATTGCTAAGCTTAACTGACAAAGATACCCGCGTAAAGATCGCTTAACTCCACCTTAAGATGGTGTAGAACTATTTTTAAACAAGCACAAGAACAACAATCAGCTTTTCGATTTTCATGGCTCCCTCCACTTGTTGAAAAAACATCTAGACGCACGCCACAAATAAGTGAAGGAGCTCAGCCGATAATTGTAGTATCAGCGGTTGTACGTAAAAAAAAGTTCGAAAAATTCGTACAAAAAATTTCACAATTTTATTTACAAAAATTATTAAAAATCTTTTTCAGAATAAATTCTTACAAAAACTATATTTATTTTTAAGAGGGTATACAATTAGAATCACTATTTAATAGAGATTTAATTATAAGTATTACTCTATACAGAATTTCTATATATTCAGAAAAAAAATCGAAATTTTTGATTTTCATACACATTTTTAGAACACCCTAGTCTGCACCTACACTAATTTTTTAATCCGATCTTGCAGATGTCGTCAGGGATATCGTGGAACATTACAAAATGAGTACATGGTGTATACTGGTCGCAAGCGCGCTTCGTGGCAGCGCCTGGAAATGCGTGTGTGATACCACTTTGGGAGGCATGCTGTGCGATTAGGGTGAGTAAACTATTCAGCCCTATTCTGCATTTCGACTCGAATCGAAATTTTCTCGGTTCGGCGGATTTGGTATTCTGCGTTACGTTTCGTTTCGATCAATCTTCGAAACTTTCGATTCTATCCAATTTTATGTATTCTGCATTTCGATCGTAGCTACGTTTTTGTACGTTGTAATTTAGTTGGCGGAGAACAGTTTGATTGTATATTTTTGTATACTTAAGTAACATAATTTTAACAAAAATGTTAATAAAACATGATTTTGATAATTGGAAAAGTCATAAGTCATAGTTTTATGAACTTAATGGCGCTTTTTGATACAACACAAGAGCAACATGAAAAATTAGAGAGTTTTGAAATAACGTTGCCGAAATACAATTGATCCGCCAGTAAAAGACTCCATGATTTCGAGAAAGTTGTATAATGGCATTGACACTGTTGAGTGACACATTCCTATGTTATAATCTGCCGAACACTATGTTGGTAACTACCTTCCGTAAAAAATCGCAAATCTGCTACTATTCGATTAGGTGGAGATAATCATGTCAAAGTACTAAAGTACTTGATTGAATTTCTTGCGAAAAACTATCCAGGACATACTTGAAAGCATCTTTATTAAGTTTGAAGTTTGTTATATAAAAGATTACCAATTAAAAACTCAATTTCATAAAATTCATCACTCATCTGAAATTGATAACTTTTGTCTCGTAATCCTTATGAAATATCGTATAGGCTATTGATCTCATTAACCATTAAAAATACGATTTTATTTCAATTTATTTGAATTGTACAAAAACTCTTTGCATTTGTTTGCTTTGTTTTGTTTCAATTTCGCACATTCACATGCAACCAACTGACTTCGAAAATATATTTTCTCTTCCTCTTCTTCTTTCGATTCGATCGTAACTCAGAATACCTAATTTCGATTGTGGCGGAGCGGAAAGCGGGAACGTAATCGAAATGTAGAATAGCCCTGATTATCTAAACATACATAAATAGCAAAAGTGTACCAAATGTCATGTGATGCATGTTTTTGCACCAGTAATATTGCAGAAATCAAGACATGCAACTCGCAAGTAATGCATTGAATGTAATGAAAATTCATCTAGATTGCAGAATAGAAATTTAAAAAAATTAATAATCTTATTATTGTTAATGGCAAAGGAAGCAACGAACAAGCAGTAGAAAAAGTGATAGCAAATCGATCGTTTTAGCCGTGACAATAACGCATGTTGCCTACTTTGGGGAAAATGCCATCCAGCTGTGCTATGTGTTTAACTCTTACAAACTCATATAGATACATTTTCTTTATGCTTAATTTACTTATTTTCTTTGCTCTTTCATGTTTTATTATCATTATATCATTGCTTTAGATTTAAATTACTGGGGATGAACCCTTCATGCACGTCGGAACTTGTGAGATTACCACATCTGCGCCGAGTGTCTGTCTGGTGAACATTGGGGAATTATGAAGCATCCACGTGAGAGACATCCGTTCAAAAAATGGTGGAGCTTGCACGCTCAAAGTGAGTTTTGAACAAAAATTATTACAATATACAACAAACAAATAGTTGAAAATCAAAATAAGTATATTAAGGCAATATTAGTGCTTTTGCATTTTAAAGGTGATTAGTTTACTTTATCGCGTACTGTCCCCAACAAAAAGTTCATTTACGTTTGTTTGTTAATTTCCTTTGTTTTACCTTTTGCTCCTCTCACTCGAAACATTAGCAATGACATCTGTCTTCACCAAAATTTATTGCCAAATTGAATGACTGATAAATGTTAGAGAAACGGTATGCATTGTCAGGGCATCTCATGAGGTGTCGCTCTTCTCTTCAATGCGGCGAGGTGAAAATTAACCCAGTTGGGATGTCACGGTGGCGTGCGCTTTATAACCTGGTGTCTTTGGGTAAAGGAGGCGGTGCCAAATATTTGGGCACCAACACACATACTCAACAAACTGGTGCGTAGCTTGTGGCCTGGCTCGAAACTGCATACCGCAGCAGATTCTCGCAATCTTTGGAAGCGGATACGATCCTTTTGTGAAGTGAAAGTCGGCTTAGTGAAAAGAAAATAAATGAAGTGGCAGAACCGGAGCTTGGCGACACTATCCGGAGGAGCACCAAAGTCGAGACGCATACCCGACCGAGCACCGAGAAGTATCCTTTTGTTGTTTGTGTACGATTGTTGCTAACAGTGGCATTCCCTCCGTTATTTCCCTACTCGTTAACATTCCACAACCCGAGCCTAGTAATAAGGGCGGGTTAAAGTTATCCTCGGCAGCGCGGGAGTAGTACGAGTGGGTTCGTAACCAGTGTGGTTGGACCACATCTCGACTGAACCCCAAAAACATATTTTGTTTATTTGCATTTGTTGGTATATTTGCATTATTAATAATTGGTTTTAGTTCATTTTTCGAAATAACCTATTTACTGTCCGTTGTTATGGTATTCCCTGTGCAAATTACCGTCGGTAAATTTTAGTTGATCTTGTTTCCTTTTGCCCGTTGTTTTTGTTTGGCGATAGTGTGGTTGT
The DNA here is from genome assembly GCA_030068015.2 of Neoceratitis asiatica. Classification (NCBI taxonomy): domain Eukaryota; kingdom Metazoa; phylum Arthropoda; class Insecta; order Diptera; family Tephritidae; genus Neoceratitis; species Neoceratitis asiatica. Next base: position 70,181,274 of record CM061528.1, read on the forward strand.
TTGTAGATACCCAACCAACAACCACCGTAGGCATTTCCATATAAACAAAAAACAACAACGTTACAACTTCATACAGAGCATCTTTTAGTTAAATTTGAATCACTAATTAAATTTCCTCTCCTTAACTTGTCATTCTCATATTATGTTCGCGCAGACTGATCTGCCACTGTCATAATTAGGACCAAATAATCTTGGGAGAATGGGCGTTTTTATTTTCAATACATTAATTTAATCAATTTGGGAAGTAAGCAGATTAACTGAAGGCTAATTAGTTAATTAATTGTTTAAAAATATTTGTTGAATATCCAAAACATTTATTCAATTAATAACTAAAATATTATCGTTATAAATTTCTTTTCAGAAATTCTTACTTTATATCTTTAAACATGGCTCCTTCATCTTCTTTTTTTCTTTATTATGCCAACTTCGCACTACTAACCGCTCTACTGCACTGTCCATAATGTATAAAGGTATACTTCATGAAAACTACAATTTCTTTAACTTGTTTGTTTTATTCCTCTACAAATATATAATCTGTCACTCCTATACTAAGCATAAGGAGATTATAATCTCTCTGCTGATTTTCTGCTACCACCGTTCTCATCCACGTTGAAACCTTCATTTCGTTTTCTAAGGGTGTGATCGATCTAAATAAAATTTCTTCTTTTGATTTCAACGCCACAACTTAGTGAGTTTGCGGAAGGCTGCTCTCGATTTCGCTATTCGGATCTCCATCCCATCATTTTCGTCTTTTTAATATGCAAAATCTAAAAGCAATAATTAATTAATTTTCAGCCTAGCGCCTTGCAAGTGGCGATGCATGAGATAAATGCCATCTGCGCTGTCACGATCACATAGCTTCTGATTCGGACACCGTTGCAAGCTATCTGGAACCTCCAGCTTAGATTCCTTATATCTCTATCCAATGCAAATATGAAGAATAGAGGCGAGAGAACACATCCTTTACGGACTCCTCTTGAGATGGAAACAAATGTTCCCTTGAACAAACGTTGCAATCGGCATCAGTATAGAGATTCTTAATGACCTCGATTATCGTATCTGGTCTTCCAGAGTAGCAAAACGCGCACTCCTTTCTATTGTATCGAATACTCTCTCGAAGATCACAAATAATAGAAACAGACGCGACCAAATTTATATAAAATGAAACATGAGAGTGATGAACTACATCATCACCGGCCAAAATGAGGAAAGGCGAACTTTACTAAAATTAAAATTACAAATTCAAAGTTTTAGTTTTATTTATAAGATAGAGATATGGTTTTCAATAATACTTCGTTATACTCGCATTTATTACCGTTTAAAAAATTGCTTTCAAATAATTATCTGCCTCCATGAGGGAATTGTTCAGTTCGGGTATTAAAAAATATTTCCTTTTAAGTATTTTATCTTTATTTTAACGAACAAAGATATACTAATGTAATGTCCTTTTTAGTATAATAATAAAGGTTTTAATTTTTGATTAATGAATTTTCAGTCCTAAAAATTTAAAAGAAATGTGTCTCCTGTCTGTTTATTTATCCCATAAAAAAATAAATTCCTTGTAAATGGGAGAAATAAAAAATCATATATTCGTATTTAAAATTTATTATTTGCAATGTTCACAGATTAATATTTGTTTTATTTTTTTTATAAAATTATAATCACATTGTATATGTAATTTCTAATTAATCGCTATGTGATTAGTCGAGCAAATAAGCAAATGAAGTTGATTAAATGAAATTGGTTTTACTAATTTGGTACTATTTTGAATTTTTGAAAGAACGAACGATATGTCAGACATTTAGTATTAATGCTTATTTATACGTTGACATGCAATTCACTACGATTTATTTTATGCTCATTTACTTCATTTGACCAAAACTTAATAACAAATTCATTTTTTATTTCACTTTTTCTCCCTTTTACCTTTCTTATGATTTGCTGTCATCGCGCCATGGAAGTTCATGGCTGAACTATACACTATATTTCCAACAACAAGAACAACACAATTCAACTGCACTGCATCTGAAATCCCGCAGAATTCAACACTATCCAATGTTAGCAGGTTGTCGACATATCATGCGACCCGCGGCATGAGTTTAGCAATGGGGAACAAGTTAGCCGACGAGACTTATTGTTGGGACTTGCAGAATTAAGCCACAGCGGTGGAGCTGCAGTAAGAAAGATATGCATCTTAGCTGATGCCGGGGTCAGGGTGGTACAGGAAGCGGCACTGGCAGTGGCGGTAACACGCGTGATTTTCGCGGGAATAGCGTGAATGACATGTGGGCACATGCTGCGATAGTCAAATTGCTGCCAGACGGTGGTGGAGGTGTTGCCAAACCAGCGTTAGCCATATATATGCTCGTGCAGCTGCAACAATATCACAACAAAAATGCCATTGCCAGCAACACTGGCACGCATCAATTCGAGCGGCTATTGACCGCAACAGGGCATATACGACCGCATGTACACCCGGCTGGACCGGGCTATGACGTTAAATCAGTAAGTAAGTAATATGTTCAATGGCGACAAGGAGATCAGTGTTGTGCACATTACTCTAATTTATGTTTCATACAATTATTCATGTATATGCTTACCATCATTGCTTTTTCTTCTTTTTTTATTTTGTTACTTTTGTTGCGACTTACTCGAGTTATTTTCCTCCGATTAAATTGCATATATTAGTCGCTACGACTTTAGTATGATCTAGCGAGCAGCGATCGAGCGGATAATCTACGTCTTTGGACGGTAATTGAAAAAATGCATACTATTTCAAATAAAAACTGTGCGTATCAATGAAAAGTGCATAAGTGCGTTCCCAAGAAATAGTACAATTTGAACACAACAAATCCGACATTATATATGTAATGAATAATAACTGATCCGAAGATTAAATTTTTGCTTTTGTAATAACTCTTCTTAATAAATTGACTTAATTTTAATTATTATTAATTTTTTACTTAAAATGTATTGTGTGTTTCCAAGTTATTTCCTTTCACTACCAAACATAACTTTTCTAGTATTTATGACTTGCGTTTACTCATTAACTTATGCAAACTTGTTACCGTTATCTACGAATGCTACTTTTACACCACAAAATAGATTAATTGATGAAGAAAAATTGAACATACAATTTTTTTGAAGTTTAATTTAACCAGTGGAGGCAATGAAAAGTTATACATGAGACTTATTAATAAAAAGTTGTTTCATACAACTCCACCTAAAACCCCTGCTCTACCTCTTCGCTAAGTGTAGCATAAACTGTACGCCATATGAACATTTAAGTGTGCTCTGAACTCTGAACAGGTGAACAAATAAAATAAATATGCATAATATTTACACATACTCGTACATACTAAAAATAAAAAATTGAGCAGCAATTTTCCACTTGTGAATAATTGTCAAGCTGACATGGTAGACAAGCGTAAGTTCGTCAAACCCAAGTGCTAGGGTATGTTCGACTTTGTCCCACCGCCTCTTGAACTGAGCTTGGTCAAATAACAAACAAGGATTGCGTTTGCTTTCCATTACTTGTTTATATTTACAAACATACTTATATCAACAACAAAAAAACAGCGTTCTCTGTAGTGAAATCCATCACTTACAATAAAGCTACAATTATTATCCAGATAAATCACAAGAAATTCGTATATTTAGCATTTTTGCCAAGTTGCAATGTAATAACTTTCATAATAATGAGAAAGAATTGCATTATCTACAATATTACCAAACCAAAGCGAAGAATTTTGAAAAATTTCAAATTGTGTATACATATATCTCTATTATATAAAAAATTGTGCACATGTGTACAAACGTAACGATTTTAAAGAAACATGGAGATGCGTCGCTCTGTGTGCATTTGTATGCAAACGATCGAAGCGAATGCAACAGCATCTACTAATCTACATTAATTATTCTTCTAAATTTTCAGGAAGTACTTTTTCAATTATCCATTAAAAGCTTGAATTCAGGTTATTTTTCTCTGACGCATTTTACAGTTTAGTGATTTTTGCTAACTGTATACAGTATTAATAAAAAGCAGGAATATTTTCGTGTTTTTGAAAATGCAGCTTTTCTTCATAAATAAAAAAAGATAATATAACCTACTTCTGTAACTGATTGTGTAAAAATAATTATTTCATACGAAAGGATTCGGAAGAAAAAGAGCACAGCAACTTAAAATCCCACTGAGATGAAGCAGTGGTGATTGAGAATGCTGGGAGCAGCGATTCTTTCTATAATTTTACCGACCACTGCTTTGAAACTATTAAGTTTTTTATCTTTTCAAAATATTATTGGGCACTTGTTTTTAACCTTTCTCTAAATCATTGCGGTATTTTATAAAATTATTTCAGACATTTAAGTTTCGCGTTTGGTTGTCAAACTGTTTGTACCATATAAATGTTTTGTTTGATAAAAAAAAATCGTATTCTATTTATTAAAATCACAATAAGTTAAATTTTTATCGCTTTCTATATGATTTGTTTCTGTCGAATAGATTTTTTTTACAGTAAAGGGAGTACCAAATACCCGTAAATCGAGATAAAGTAAATTTGAAGAGAACAGAACAGAACTCCAACAGCGAACTCGAAAGCGCTTTTCAGAGTACTTTCGAATCGAGGTACAAAAATACCTATATAATTAAATAAAAAGAAAACTTCGCAAAAATTCAAACACTCTAAAAAATATAACTAATATGATTTGAAAACAAAAAAAAATTAAAAATGAGAGACTATAATATTTTTATTTTTATATAACGAATTTAATATTTAATTCATTGAAGTTCAAAATATATCATATACAAGAATATTCCAAACTTTTGATTTCAGAATCGCTATTGCTTCTATTTTTGACATCAACTATAAATTAGATAGATTTCTTTGATCAAAGAGAATAATTTTGGATCTATTCTCTTATGCAATTACTAAAAATCCAACAAAGCGGATTTATAATTTTTATGCGAGCTGCCATAGCTTTCTTAAGGGGTTAGACCACTATAGAGGGCGACAAAATAGTCCTTTTTGAAATTTTTTTCGGGAAAACTATTAAATAAATCTGATTTTTGATAAAATTCAAAAAGGGAAACTATTAAATAAATCTGATTTTTGACATATAATTAGAAGCTTATAACTATTTTTTAAGATAAATTAATTTAAAAATGGCGGCAATACAGCGTTTTCCCTAGGATGCCTCCATTTTTTCGGGAAACACGGCCGGACACACAGCTCCTGAAATTTTTTTATTTTAATAACTTGTTGAATGGTTTCCTCTTATAAATAAAAATAGCTACGAAAGTGCGTAGGATTTTTTCAATATATGCATTTTTAACAAAATGGCGGATCTCTAAAAGAAAAAGTAACAATTTGGTAAATTAAAAAATTAAAAAAATTATGTAAGATAAAAAAATCCTACCTACTTCTGTAGATAATGTATTTCTGGAGATGTCAAAATTTCAAGTGAGTTGTTTGAGCTATGTTTCCGGCCAAATTGAAAAAAATCGGTTTCGAGATAAACGCGTTTAAAGTTTTGAGTATGCCTTACTGACTGAAACATCATGTATCATTTGAAAAAATAAGAAAAATCCATTTTCTGAAAATTCTAGAGTGGCCTAATCCTCTAGAGCAAACACTACAGAGAATATCTGGTGATATTTACATTTATTATATTTTTATATTATTATTATATTTTTTTTTTTGTATTTCGCTTGCAATTCATTTGCTTTCACAGCATGTTCTAGTAAAGATTTCTTTGGTGATTCATTGCTTAGTATTTCTAGCATATAGTACACAACTTTTCACATATACACACATTAACTCTTGCGCATATATCACGCTACATTTACTTAAAAAAATTCATTAACCGTTCATGTGGATGAAATGGAATATTAACATTGGTGTGAAGTATGTAATAAGCAAAAGGGGAAAATTTATACTGATTGTATCAGACTGACGGGCCGAGTTGATTTAGCCATATCTGTCTCTGTCCGTCCGTCTGTTTGAACGCTAACTAGTCCCTCAGGAGATATAGTATATATATAGCATATATACGACCGATTTTTCATATTTGAAATTTTAGGTCTTAAATGCGTCAAAAAAGCCAGAAATTCGGTATTATTCATAAATATTATGAATTGCACATTGGTACTGGAAATTATCGAAATCGGAATTTTGCATCATACATCCTCTAAACAACCCATTTCTTAGATATTGGATTTTACGTCGAAAATCCGTCAAAGAAGCAACTAAAAGCGTGATATTTGGTATTTACCAGAAGTAAATTAAAATAAATATTGGTACGAAAGATCATCAATATCGCAATACTTTTTTATATTGGTCCCATGCAACCGATTTGTTCAGATATGGTTTTGCATCCAAAATCCGTCCCAAAAGCATCTAAAAGCGTGAAATTTGCTATTATATACATTATATATATGTAAACAGTCGTACGCAAAATCATCATTTTCTTACAATACTTTTACATACGAGTACTTCATTTTTCCATCCGAATCACTTATGAATGGGTCAATGAATTTTCTTTATATTCGTGTTTTAGCTGCATACTTATACTTATACTGTGAAATTTTTTTGCGAAGAGCTTTGTTACGTTTTCCAAGCTTTAAATTAAAAAAGGAAATATATATTACAAATCTAAGAGTGGTTACCACCGCCTGGTCTAAAATATTAATTCCAATATCCAATGATAAATTATATATTACAGCTATCTGCTCACTAAAGCTGATAGAGAAAAAACTTAAATATTATGAAATCTAGTTGAACAATTTTCTATTTTGAATGTGTTGAAGTTTTAAAAACTACTTACCATTGATATAAAATAAACTTATTATCGTATTTTCTTTCTGTCAAAGTTTAATAAAATATTAAAACAAGAATTTTAAATATTTTGTGTCGCGACAACGAAAGTAAGGTATTTCTTGATCACATATGTAAGTCTGAGAATATAATTCCCAACATTTTTTCGAAAGTTGTTGCTACATTATTTTACTCACCATATGAAATTAAACCGAAATCAAAATTGAACAATAAAAACGAAACAATTACTAATTTTCTTTAAATACATAAATTTATAAATTATTCTTTTTTTTTATAGTTAAAGTAACAAACTTTGACCAGAACAACATCCGTAACTAACATAAAAAAGCAAATAAAAATATATATAAAATATGTAGTTAAGTTTCAAGATTTTGTTAACATTTGCATCTATAATCAGCTTTTTAAGCTCTTTTTTAAATATCTCTTACGAGTACTATATACCACGCATTGGGGCGAAGTTGTAAAAAAAATTGCCTACCATAAATATAAATCACTGAGTACATCTTTTTTAATTGTGTAATATCATTTACAAAATACACATATTTAGTAAAAAACGCCTACTAAAACAATCGAAAAACTTTTGTTAAATTGAGATAAGAATACGACCGTCCACACTTGAATGATGAAAATAAATAGAGAGTAGCGCAAACGCAAGCATTCGATTTCCAACAATAGATAAAACTGTCTTCCCACCAAGAAACTTAAGTACTTGTATAAATACAAACTATACATGCTACATATGTATATACAAGTTATTTTATTTCCGATTGAATTGGAAATAAAAAATATTTTTTTGGACCGAGGTCCGTTTTTTATTGATTCAGAATAAAAATTTGTTATTCAAAAGGTTTACAAATGTTTTATACTTAAAATTACTCTGCAACGCGTCAAGTCACGTTGCACCTGCATGTGCTGGGAAAGTTGTTCATTAGTGTTCCCGCGACGTCATCATATTTTGGTTGCGCGTGTGGTGTTGTTTAATCTTTTGCAAACGTTGTGTTAACTATCCCCCTCTTATAAATGGAAGTCCTCGGACATTAAAAGTATGGTAGGTCGTTGCACTTGATGTAGGTCAGTGGTTTATCTATTTCACCGGTCGTAATGGATGGAGTAATTAACGTTGAGGCAGATTGTTTTTTCTATGTATTTTACTGTAGTTGATCTGCGTGAAGGTAGGATGATTGATATTACCACCAAAGCAGCAATGATTACAATTGTGAGCGTCCCAATCGAAAATGTTGTTTTCTTCAGGAATTCGATTCGTTTTGTATTATTGATGTGCATTTGCTGGAGGGCTTCTAGTGATAAAATATCTATATGCTTATTATTGGTCGGGGCCAACTGGAGGACTGAGGGTATTGCTTCAAATGGCTGCGACACGAAGTTTCTATAAGACTGATTATTGACTTTTATTGTTGCATTGAAAAATTTAATGATATGAGTTCCGTTGATCTGTTGGGAGGAATTATCGATGTTTACATTTCCGCTAAAGCTATTCAGTAGCACTATGCCTGGTTGTACTTCTTCTATGACTGGTAAGTTGTGACCTGACGTCGTTGTGCAGTTTGAGTTTAAACTATTTATTACTCTAGGTATACACTGATCCATACTTAGATTTATCAAATTATCTTTATTACAAATTGATATTTCGTTAAATTTTTCACATTTTTTCCTTATACCGTATGTTGAATTTTTATTTTTTTAATATTTCATCAAATTGAACATTTATTGCAATATTATTTCGTTTCTTTACTGGTTTTAAAATTTATTTTTTAAATATTTCTGAGCTCGTAAGCGGATTTTTATCATGTACACTATAATCATTTCTTTACAAAAAACATTTATTTTTTCCATTCCAACGCTTCTTCTGCGTTACTAAATGGAAAGTTTTCCTCTTATAACTTATTCAATGCAATTTTTACTTCATTCTTATCTAATACTAGCAAGTACCCGGCTTACTTCGTTACGCCGGAAAAATTAAATATACCGATGTTTAGCTTTGAGTAGAGTGTAAAAATGGGTTACACATTCATATTTTGTGCTTGTTTTCTGCAAGGAATGTAATATACCACCCTCCTTTAGATGAAATGCAAACACTTTAAAATTAAACAACGTTCTAAACAATTCATTTATTAACAACAAAAAACTCAAAGTTATAATAATTCAAACAATGTTAGGTACCTACATTAGTAAAATGGATTGTGACACGCAAAAATTAGTTCATAAAATAAGGTACATCTTGTTCATTAATTAAAAACTTCCGTGAACACAACATGCGCCTGAGAAGATCTTAAATCTCTAAGTGATAAATCTACAGCATCGATGTGATACTTATGAGACATTGTGCACTCGTCACATATTATAAGAGATGCTTTCTGAAGAATATCAGCGGTGGAACTATTTTTCTTAATGGAGCAGGCACTCCTTTGTTCTGGTGAAAAATTAAGTGGTAGCTTAAAGGTGGAATGAGCAGTTCTTCCCCCACGCAGAGGAGTAGCAGCAATGCCAGAAGAAGCAACTGCAACAGCAAGTTTGCCTTTGATGCGAACTTTAGCTAAAATAAGTGAAGTCACAAAGGTTTTACCTGTGCCTCCGGGGGTATCTATGAAAAAAATATTTCCTGCATTGTCTTCTACACTGGAGCAGACCTTATCGTATATTACGCGTTGCTCTGTGGTTAGCTTTGGCTCATTTTCTAATAAAAATTGGTGGAGGTCATGGTTATTGTGCGTTGTTTCGGATATGCTTGAAATGGGGTGTAGGACTGATATACTGCGGTTAGGTTCAGGTAAACCGAAATCCTTTATACGTTTCTCACCACACGAAAAAAACAAATTATTAAGAAGAATAAGCCCCGTATTAAATATATCTTCAGTAAAGTCCATTTCAGGGTCATTACTACTCTCGCGCACACTATATAATATATCTTCACATAAGTTTTTGCAGAACAAATTCCATAAATGTGCTGGATCAGAAATCTCGCAATATATAAGCATGATCGAAAAAAGCTCTCTCATTTTCTGCCCGCTCTCTGAGACAGTGGCATCAAACAATGTGTTCTTCCAATGAGTATCATCCTGCAGCAAATGCCGTGCTTGGCAAGCTACTCGATATGTTGGATATATTTGGCGATCTATTTTGCGTAAATCACTGAAAGAAGTTGGTCCTCGAACATGATGCAGCAAAAGTCTGAGATAGAAACATTCTGTGTAATTTGGATGTATTGTATATACCCTTCCTAAAGCAGTTTCTCGCTTAATGCCGGGATGATTAGGGACATTCTCTCCTCGTTTTCTACGTTGCCACTTTTTATTAACCCAAGTGTAATAGGCGGGTACCTCGGAGTAAAGCAAAGTCTTTGCAAAATCATCAACTGAACAAAGGGAAAAAAATTCTGTCAGAGTGGTTTGTGGTGGCTGCTGCAGTACTTGCTCGACATTACTCGGTGTGAAATAAACCCTTTGTCCATTTTCTAAGTGAACAGATAGATGTACAACCGCTGGGAATCGCTCATGTACCGAAAATCCTAGTAATCTCCAAATACCTTCGGACGTGCTTAAATATCTGCCATTCAAACAATTTTGCACTTCGTCCATATTATTTTGCACTGAAAATGTCGCTGCGTCACTACCTTTATTCACATATTTGCAAATATATTTAATTGCTTTCACCGAATGGCAGTACTCTACATTTATGTGAGCGGAGAAACATCTGGATAGAACGGGGCAATATGGAACGATAAATCGGTTGTCAACTTGGTACCCATTAGCAAGTAAATGCGTATGGCCACCGTCCGCTGAGGATCTTCGCCTATATTTTGGATATCCATCTTCCCCGGTCTGCGTATGTTGGAGGAGCTCGCGTGGATATCGTTTTGAGCATCGTCCATTCAACATACATGGCGATGATGAATTATTAGCACCACATGGGCCGTGGATCATATTTTTTGTACCTATATCATACAACAAAGGATCTTCGTCCTTATTTGGAATTTCTGCTGATATAATGCGATCCATGTCATCGGGAAGTATTTTATCTCTTAGCCAAATTAAAATATGTGCGTGAGGTAAACCTCGCTTTTGCCATTCGACAGTAAACATATGGCACCTAACTTTTCCAAAAATCTTTTTTCGTAATCAAGTTCATGAGTTGGTGTAGTTTGACATGGAATACTCTTGATACAATGTCATGACGCTCACTTGGTCTTTGATTTGGAAACAATTCGTTTTTGATTTCTATCCACTCTGGATTACACGTAAAAGTAATAAATAAATCGGGCCTTCCATAATGACGGACATATAATAGGGCGTCTTGTGTATGCTCATGCAAATATCGAGGCGATCCAGTAAATGAAGACGGCAAAATTACCAACTGGCCTATATTTTCGGGATTGCAATCCTCGTTAACAGCATCCCTTAGATGTATATAATTATCTGCACGCAATGTCTTTTGATGTGCTCTTATAAAATTTAACCTCTCGGTAATCATTTTAACAGCCATGTCCACGCAGTATTGGTTAAAGAGATATCCATATCTATGAAGGGCATTAAAGCTATTTTCTCTTATCATTATTTTATATGCATAAAATTGCATACATGAAACTGTTTTTTGTGGATTAGATTCCCCAGTGGCTGGAAAAGTTTGCGGTATATTTATGCTATAGCCATCCTCACCATTCAAAAATATAATATGGTATTGCAAGGGGTCATATGAACGATGAATTTCTGATACTCGATGGAGAGTATTATCGCGTGAATGTAAGATAATATCGCGGGGACCAGCATTCTCATCAACTATCAATACTGCGACCTCGCCTGTAGTCGGAGAATTATAGCGACCACGGTGTTCGCTAACAGGGTGCTTGTCGGCATGGATTATAACCCTATAGTTATTGGAATTAGAAGGCATACGTTCCATAGAAGTCATAAAACTTTGAACGTACACATTATTGCCGAGAAGAATTTCTTGAATTAATTTTAAGATATCTCTTTGAAGAGTTGGTGCAGCATTTTGGCGCAACGAAAGCTGTTCCTCTTCGGAAGAAAAATAAATTTTCAAAAATTTTGGAACCATGTTAGACGGTGGCAATAGGCTTCCAATAATGTGGTACACTTGTCCATGTATTTTAAAAGTGGGCATGAAATTTCCTTCTCTTATTTCATTACCACCAAACGACGTCATAGCGAAACAACCATTGTACTCTCTAATATTTTGTTTAAAATGTTTGGACAACATATGCTCGCCTGTAAGTAGCGCCTTAACTGTTGGAGGAGGCTCGCCGATATCATTTAATTTGACATGGCCCTTACTACAACACATACCTGGGGTTTCGTTCGGCCACTTTCGAGCTTTACAAAAAACGTTTAAATCCGGTCTGTAGTTAAATGCTGATTTCGCATGAATCGCCACATGTCTTCTCTGCATTCCACGCAACCGGAAGTTCTCTAAACGATTTGCATGCTCAGCGACTGTCTCGTTTCTTCTGAACCTAATTTGGCGCCTGTTTCCAGAAGATATAGATAACTGCGATTATGTTTTTGGCATGTCTAAGAAATTGTTTAACAAAATCATAAACTTATAATTAACTTAATTGGGTAAGAGCTTAATTTAAAATTTTACCTTTGAATTTAAGAAAATGTAATTTGTGTACGCAGAACTTTTCAAACCTTTGTACAATACGATCATAAATACAATGAAGTTTGCATGCATGTAAGTAGGTGTGTTTTTTTCTACAGAATGCGCCGCTTCGATTTTCAATATTTTTCAACATAAAAATCAAAGCCAAACGCAATTTTGTTTGCCAAAATCAATAAAGAATGCGAGTTAATAGGAATTAAGAGGCATAAGGTAAAAGAGACTTTGATTTTGCCGTCCGTACTTCCATATCGTCGGTACAATGCCAAAGACACGAATGTGCAATTTTGCCCATTTCCACTTATGTGCAGCTGTATGTTCAATTTTATTCAGAGTGTTCAATGCCAAAAGCGCGAACATGCATGCTTATCCCCTCCCTCCCTCCCAGCCCGAAAGCATTCCACGAAAGTGTCGGTTGTAAAATTGCTGCAATACCGAAAGCACGAATGTACCACATTCATGCTTTTGCCGTTGCAAATTATTTTACCATGATCAAAACAGCTCAACATCTGGTTCAATGAATGTTGAAAGGTAAACAAAAAATATGTTAGCATGTGTGTATAACAACAACAAACATCCAATTAACGGATGTGCGAAATTCATAGAATTGGCAGTGTGAAAATCTGTGCTTCTGTGTAGAATCGCATTACTGTCGGAGATCCAGCAAGAAGAGGTACCTTGACTCATCACTGAACATATCAATAATGTACAGGATGTACAAAGAGTTGTGCAGCACTAAAAATGTCCAAATTGTTTCATATGAAAAGTATTGCCAGATATTCTCTGAATACAACTTAGGCTTCTTTAAGTCAAAGAAAGACCAATGTAAGAAATGTTTGGAATACGAAAATATGTCCGAAGAAGAGAAAAAGGCAGGAGAGGAAGCGTATCAAAAACATCTTCATAGGAAAAATGAAGCTAGACAAGCCCGCGATGAGGACAAGTTGATATCAAAAGAGAATCCTAAGGTTTTGGCTTTCAATTTCGATTTGCAGGCAGTCTTAACAACGCCCAAAGATCTGCGGGACAAATATTTTATTTAAGGAAACTAGCTGTGTTTAATTTCACCATTTATAATTTAGCAAACCAAAATGTCATGTGCTATCTTTGGGACGAAACAAGTGGAAAAAGAGGGGCTAATGAAATCGCGTCCTGTGTATATGATTTTATTATGAGCCATTCTGAGATCAAGGCGGTCCGTATGATGTCTTACGGCTGTGGAGGACAGCAGAAAAATTCAATATTTGCAACCATGTGTCTCCAACTTCTTGCGGATCATCCATTATTGAATGTAATTGATCATCAGTTTTTCGAGACAGGGCACACCGAAATGGAGTGCGACTCCATCCACTCGAAAATAGAGAAAAAAATCAAAATATGTACCCGTTTATATCCCAGAGAGGTGGTCGCAACTTATAAGAGATGCACGTATTACACGACGCCCTTTTGCTGTAAAGTCTTTGACGTTTGATGATTTCTTAGATTTTAAAGGATTTTCAAATAATAATTCTTTCAATATGAACAATATTCCCTGGAGAAAACTCTGCTGTCTTCGGTATATTAAAGAAAATAATTCCGTAAAAGTTCTGTACAAATTAGACTTTACTGATGTGTTTATTGAAGTAGACAGCAAAAAATAGCGAGGTCGCCCAAAACAAGCCGACTTAAAGAAGGCCTATCAAAATGGCCTGCCCATCAGTGAGGCAAAATGGAAAGACCTTGATAAAATGTGTAAGGATCTTACAATACCAAAAGCGTACCATGATTTTTACCGTTCCCTAAAAACAAATCACATGGTGAGGGACGCTTTAGCGGAACCAGACATTGGTGAAGAGTCAGACGAAGACTAAGCGTAAATGCTTACCCATTTTTTTTTCCAGAGAAATTTGTTTTTTTTTTTAGTTTCGTTCAGTCTGCAACTGAAAAAGACTAAACCTTACTATTCTATTTAAGTTTTGTATCTATAGAGGAGTTAAATGTTTATTTTGTTCAGTTTTTCAAAACGTTGTGTTATGTTTCAAAAAAAATGTAAATAACTTTCCCAATATTGTGATTTTATTTGTTTTAACGAAATATTATATATGTCAAATTTTGCAAAGCCAAAACAACGAATGTGCATTTTTTTGAAAAAAAAATAAAAAAATAAACATTTTTCAATTAACATTACTTAGTGGTTTACAAAAGTAAACCTTCCAATAGTGGTTGAAACATACAAAATTAAATCTCTATTTTTAACAATGTCTTCAAGGTTTGAAACGCGTTTTTCTCAAAACATCAAATATGCACATTCGTGGCTTTGGCATTGGACCGACGATATGTATGTACCAGTATTGTACGTGAGGTTATTGCGGAGCAAAAAATGGAAAGAGCGCGCTCATTGCATTCTTAAAATACATACATATATGTGTTTGTTATTATAATTTGGGGAATCACCAAAAATGCTCTTTATATTTCTTCTCTTTTGTCGAAGGCTTATGCATCTCTCAGTCAAAATACATTTTCTCTACGTTGAGTTCATACACACCCACACAAACATTTTTGTTCCGCTGTAGCTTGAGTTTGATCTATGAAAATTCTTATGCTTGCATTGTTTGAAGCTTTTATAAATTTCATCCTAGAAATAAGGGGCTTTAAATTTTGAAAATGGAAAAAATGAAAACGCCACCTGCTTTATTTTTGGGAAAACTTTCTTCTTAAAAAAATTTCATATAAATTGGGCCATTACTTTTCGAGATTAGCCGTTACGAATATTTTCATATAAGCAATTTTATATAATTAGTATAAATAGTATAGATAACTGTATTTATGATATTTCCTTTTGCCCATTGAATGGCATACTTAATGTTAACTAATTCATCCTCAATTAATCTCATTTTGCTTTGAAATTCTATTACGATCTCATTCACTAAATTGTTGCTCTTCTTTATTGAATTTAGAATTACATTAGTAATAGTGGTAATATTATTTAGCCTCTTATTGAACAGCTCGTTTATTATAGTGTGTTCATTGTTGTTTTGGTTGAGGTTCATTAAATTATTGTTAATAATTTCTAGGTCCTCGTGGTCAGGTGATCCTGCCAAATATTTCCATGCGGCACCCAGAATGTTAATTGCTCTCCTGGAGCGAAATTTGCCGATGGGCTTAAGGGTTTCAAGTATTTCTAGGGTTTGGTTTGTCTCGTGCTTAAGGATTGGATAGAGGAAACTGTCTTTGGGTAATTTTTCGGTTATGTGGTTGTGAATGTCCTTTAAAAGCGTTTCATATTTCTCTAGGTCGATTATATAGATGAGTCTAAAAGTTCCGTCTTGAATTTTGGCAATTCCGTTATTTATGGTCACTAAGTACGAGTTTGTGTAGTCAACAATTTCGACATCTCCATTTGCCGGTAAAAGAAGGTAGAGTCTGTAATAAGAGGTATGGGTTAATTTTTAATATTACTTTCGTGTACTATTTTCCCAGATTCGGTCAGGATTGTTGTATTATTATTTCCCTTAACTATCTCTTTTTTATATTTTGGTGATATTTTTGAGCCTAATCGTTTGTCAATTTTCACAAATATAATGTCTCCTGGTGAATATGTTTTTATGGGCGAGCGTTTCTTGTTGTGTCGGGAAATGTCTTTATTTTGTTTTTCTCTAAGCTTGTCAATGTTTTCCTGACGGGTTCTTTAACGTGTTCTCTAGATTTTATTATTTTACTTTGTACGTATTTCGAAAATTTATCGATTGCTGTTAGCACTAAGTTTCTTTCAGTCATGTATATGTCTATGTGTATAATTTGTCCTGGGTACTGAGGTATAGGAGTTTTCTTTAATTCAGGATTATTGGAATGGCGGTCGTATTTGTTTTCGCTGCATACCGAACAGCTTTTGATTATATTTTTTATCTTTCTTGACATGGCAGGGAAAAAATAGTTTTCTAAAATTTGGCTGTTGTTTTCGAGGCAATTCCTATGCGCTCTTTTGTGAGTTTTTATGATCAGTTCCTCTTGCTCTTGTTCGTTTACAATATCTTGAATTTGTTTTTGAGTGAATCTTATTCTGTAGGATCTAAAATGGGTGGGATAAATTTCCTGAATCTTTCCCATTATTGCTTCTTCGGTTTTTATACAGTTTATTACGGATGGGTTTGAAAAGATACTTATCAGGAGATTAATGAGGAGGGTGGTATCGTAGTCTGGTTCTTCCATGATGTGTTTATGATAGGTTGGAAAGGTTATTTTGAACTGATATATAGAAGTTGGACCTAGTTTCAAAAGGATTTGGTTTTTAAATACATTGACGGGTGTTTCCACACTGGGTATTAGGTCGTGTGAAGAACTATCACTGCTATGACATGTGACTGTTGAGAGGCTATTGTTTTCTGTTTTCGGGGGCCTAGAAAGTGCGTCGGCCACTACATTGGGTTTCCCAGGCTTGTATTGTAAAACGTAATTGTATTCTTCCAGAATACACTTCCACCTTTTCATTTTTTCGTTGTTATTTTTATTGCTCAAGGCATAAGTCAGAGGTTGGTGGTCGGTGTAGATTATTACTTTAGTTGAACCGTACAAATAATTTCTGAAACTGTTTAGCTCCCATATTATCGCCAACTTTTCTTTCTCATTCGCTGCGTAGTTTTCTTCCGTTGCGTTTAAGGGACGGGAGATGTATGCTATGGGTTTTCCTGCCTGTTCGAGTACCGCCACAAGGCCAAAGTTGGATGCACCTGTCGTAAGATGAAAGTCTTGTGTAAAGTCTGGATATGCTAGTACCACTTCCTTTGAATCTAGCGAAGATCTTATTTTGTTAAAGGCTTCTAGCGCAGTGCTGTCGAGAGTTATTTGTGAGGTCAGGGGCTTTGCTAGTTTGACGAAGTCCCTGATGAAGCGACGATAATAGCCGGAGAGGCCAAGGAAAGATCGTAAATCTTTTAAAGTTTTTAGGCAAGGAAAATTCAGTATTGCTTCGACTTTTGCAGGATTGGATCTTATTCCTTTCGGTGAGATAATGAAGCCTAAAAATTTAACTTCCTCTCGGAAGAAATCGCACGTGTCCAACTGCACCTTCATGTTGGCTTTCTCCAGCGTGCGGAATATTTTTTCTATATTTTGAAAGTGGCTTTCTTCACTATCCCCAAATACTATTATATCGTCTATGTGGACGTAGCAAATTTTGCCTATGTAATTCCTTAGAATGTCATCTAAAGCTCTTTGGAAAATTGGAGGTGCATTTTTCGGCCCGAATGGGAGTCGTGTAAACTCATATTTGCCGTTATTCACGGAGAAGACTTTTTTTCTATGTCGGTTTCTTTTAGGGCAATCTGGTGAAACCCGCTTCTCAAATCTAGGACAGAAAAGTGCTTATTGTTTCATAGTTGAGCCATAATCTCGTTAATCTCGTGTATTGGATACCTATCGGCTACGGTTACGTTGTTCAGTTTCCTGTAGTCGATTACGAGCCTAAACTTTCTCTTCCCTGATGCAACTGCCTTTTTAGGAACTACCCATACAGGTGAATTATATGGGGAACGTGATGGTCTTATTATGTCATCTTGAAGTAAGCCTTGAATTTCATTGGTGACGAACTCTCTCATGCCAACAGGGTACGGGTAGTATCTGGTGTATAAGGGAGTGTCTGAAAAGGTTCTTATTTCTTCTACCACGGTTGTAGTGTATGTTAATTTCTCGTTAGGGTCGGTGAAGAGTTGACGATATTTTGTAGTGAGTAGCTGCATTTTAGATTTTTGAGTTGAAGTCATGTGGTTTGTTCTGATATCAATTTTATTCACGGATGAGGAGAGCATTTGCTTAATTTTGATTTGTCTTCCGTTACCAAATTTAATTGTGCCATCTCGAATGTTGATGGTTGCGTTAAGATCCTTTAAACTGTCATTCCAAATAATTCCATCAAAAGACCTACGCTCTGGCAATATGAAAATTTAGATTTGTGTTATCCTCACCAAATAAATTTAGAACAATGTGGTGTGTAATTTTAATCTGACCTGCTATTGAGTTTGCGAAGAATGGTTCTTCGTTAAGGATGGGGTTTGTTACAAATTGCGGTTATATATAGTTTTTACTAGACCCTGTATCTACATGTATTTTTAAAGTTTCTCCGTTCATCGTAATAAATTCTACGTAAGGAAGCGAAGAACTCTTCATCCTAAAACATTGACGTCAATGCAATCTGCCTGGTGTTCCTCACTAAACTTTTTCGATGGTTCTTCGTTTGTTGCATTGGTCACGTATGCCTCGTATTCCATTTCGGTTGGTGACCAATTTTGTTGGTACCGTTCATCCTCTTGCTAATAGACACCTGCTTGACCATAGGGGTCTTGCTGATAGCATTTTTCACCCTGTGGAATGGTATCTATATGAAAATTTCTTTGTTGTTGAGTGGAACCTGCTGCGAAAAATTTGATATCCTTTTTTCGGCTGATTTGTTGAAGATTGGCCTGTTCATGTAGTTTACCGCTCGTGATTGGGTGAAGCGATATGCATCCATAGGCTCTGGGCGCGGTTGTAGCTTCGGAGCCGTTGGTCTTAGCGGCTGGCCTTGTCGGTAGTTTGGCCAAGACTGCAGTGCGTTTTGGTTCGGAGCAAGTTGCGGAATGGGTTGCTGGTTAAAAAGGGGAAATTGTGGGTTATTTTGCGGAGTTCGTTTAACCGGGGCTGCACGTTTGGTCCTGGGATATATGCAAGTTGTGGGTAATAAGGTTGTGGCCTATATTGTTGTGTCATTGGTGGCAAGGGAGGTGTAGCCAATTTTTGGGGAAGTTCCTTGAGTAAAAACGTAATTACTTCGGGCCACTTGATTTTCAAGTTTAAGGCACAAGTGTAATGCCTGAGGAAGATCTTCAGTTTCTTTCATACCCAAAAGGCGAGGTAGGTCACTCTTTAGACCTCTTATAAATGTGTCCAAGGCTTTATGTCTGTGCGTATGCGTGAGCAGTGAAAGAGACTCCTGGCTCATTTCCAGGCTACTTAATTTATTAAGGATCAAGGACAGATGCGTGTATACCCTTTGGTAGAAGTCTGGGATCGTTGCATTCCCTTGGATTAAAGAGGTCAATTGACACTCAAGAGTTGTTATGCCCCTCTTGTCAGCATAGTGTAGGGATAGACACCTTGAAATTGCTTTCCAATCGAGCGGTGTGCTGTAAGATTCTAGAGCTATGTCGGCGTTGCCGACTATCTTGTTCCTAGTGACAGATAATATTCCGAAGTATTTGGGAGTGCCTTTCAATGTTTCATCAATTTTTAATACTCTATCTACGCTTTTTTTCCACGAACTGTATTCTCCGGGATTACCATTAAATCCCCTCAAGCTTCTCACTATATCTGGAATCTTGTCCAAATCTCCAAGCTGTCCATTATATTCAGACCTAATTGTTTCGTCTGTCGCGTTTATAAGGTCATCACTTATTAATGAATGTGAACCTCTCTGTCTTTCCTCTCTAAGTATTCTATTTGCTATAGAGGATACTAAATTTTCTATTTCAGCGTTGGGAGGGTTATTAACTGGAGGCTGGTTGGGTTGGGGTGGTTGGTTGGTTTGACACCCTTGGGCGTTGGCTAATACACTAGGGCGAATCATTTTAGGAAAAAGTGTGCGCGATACGTTTTCCGCACAGAACCATTATTTTCGAAATAAAATTGCACTATTTGCAAGCGTTGTTCAAGCGTGAGTCTATTCATGATGAATTGCCAAACCAAACTGAGAATAAATCACTTGACCGCTGTTAAATCGGTCGCCATCTTGAAAAGTAATGCCAACTTAAAGTTCTATACCTCTATAAAAAACACCCTACATAATGAGCTTAAATATGTTTTTGTGGACAGAGCTAGTAAAAATATATGTACTGGATATTACAAAAAATACAATTAAAACCTTATTGTGATTTTATTTCTCCCGCCTGATGCGTGATAGCTGCTGTTCCGTTATAAAATAGGGTAATATTCACCCGAGGCTCTTTTTTACTTTATGTTTTAAGTTATAATTGTATTTTTATTGTTGTCATTTTTCTACTCTATCAAGAATCTTAACAAATAAAACTTTAATAAAGTATTCAAAACTAAATAATGCGATGAAATGAAAAACGCAATTTGTTTATAAATTTGGTTTTGCACATTTCATTGATTACGTTCTTAAAGTACTTAATATTTAATAATTTATGTTCCATTTGTCTTTAAGTGTTTTATGGTTCTCAGCATCTTATAGAAAGAGCTTAGGAAACTTAATGCAATTTGAGCTAAATGAATAACAAAGTAAAGTAGAATTATGATATTAAAACATTGAGAATTTAATTTCAAAATTCTTATCTGACATTAAGAAATGAATGATTTGAAGTAAAACATAAAATGCTTAATTTGGAAAATGAAATGTGTTTACTTATTTTTCTTGTTTCGCTTTTGGTTTTTGTTGCTTTGTTCATCGTTTCAGCTTTTTGTGGTCTAAGAGGATCGTTAAGTGTTGTATTTCAGTGGCAAGCAACATTTTGAGTGCCATATAATTGTATAGAAAGCGCATGAACCAAATTCAGACCCTCCGCCGCCCTAAGTCTGTATGTGTATTGGTGCATTGAATTCGATGTTTTAATGCTTTTTAACTGTAATAGTATTACGAGGAATCAATTCTGATGGGAATATAAAAATACATACCTACAAATGTATCAATAAATACCATATACACTCACTTAAGCATAACGAATCAGCAATAATTATTATTGTGTAATTTTTCTTTCGCTATTACATGTTATATCTTAGGACTGCGGTGGTATATGTTTCCCTTAGTTTTTTTATGTACTCATTTTCCTTGCAATATTTTGTTTTTTTTTTTTGTTTTTTTATTACCAAAATTAAAACTTAAACTCACATTTATGGATATTTCATGTTTATTCGATAAACGGGGTCATTGGGAATTAGTGCGCTGGTGATGCCAGTGTTTTTTATGTTGTGTAGCTAGGACTGCCGTAGTTCCAGTAGGAAACGGGTAAAATTTTTTAGTTAATGAAAAATACTTTATTTCGAGCAAGTCTTATGCTAGTGAAACTTCTTTGCAGATAACAAAATTACGAATCATCTGCCATAGCGCTTGTTATGTATTATTTAAATATTTTTCGTTAAGCTTAAGCTTAATCTTACTGGTTACAATAACTCTTTTAAAATAATTAATTATCCAAAATTGATTTTAGGGGGCCAAAGATTATTGTACACATTCACGTTGATTGAAAAATCGTTGTTTCAACACTCCAGACAGCTATTACTGTTACTGTCCGTCCGATCGATTGGTTTGATCGATTGAGCAGATAAGAAGCTTGATTCACAGCGTCGTGCAATGGTAAGTAAAAGAAACTATATACATATATATATACTCGATTATATATATTAGAAATAAAAATGTCTATAATTATATTTAGTAAACAAATAAATCATTTTTAATTAAAATATTCAAAACTAAATACTTAATTTTTAACTCATCTACAGAGAGCTGCAGAGGTACATGAGAGATTGGCGATGTTGGTACATTCCGTAAATGTAATGTTGGCTATACGGGCACATAATGTGTGCATAATAAGGAAAATTAATAAATAATTAAGTACTTTTAATAAAACATACACAAATGTATAATTCTTGTGATGTTTCGAAGTCTTAAAATTTATATAAAAATATCGCACACTAAATATAAAAGTTATAATTGTAGTGTTTCATTAATAAAAACATTGATCCTTTTGAAATAAACTTTGTTTTATTGATTTATTATTTTGGAATTATGTCGATTTAATTGTTTTTTTTTTCATTTGATGATAGATATTAAATGAACTCTTCCAGATTACTTTACATTCTAAATGTTACATAATTAGAAAAAAGATTCTTAGCCTTAAATTTTAACACAAAATTTTAGCATGAAAATATCCTGTCCTCAGAAAATTGAAACAGGATTAATATACAAATTTCCCTTCTTATGTTATCGGAACAATCTGTTTGTATAATATAGTATTAACTAAGGAAAAAACAACAATCTTCGAACACAAAATCGTTTTCTAAATTATTTTTTCGTATTCACAAAAAAAAAATATTAAGAAGACATAATATACTCTCACTTGACTGCTCATTTGCTAGTAGTATTCAACGAAATCGTTTGTTGTATTTTTTTCGGAATACTGAAAATTCATTGATATATACTAAATGGAACGGAAATCTTGCATAGAACAATGGAAAGCTTTTGAAATTATATATATTATTTAGTTGTTAAACTTCTATGTAAAGGAACTGCACATCAGCATATCAGTAGCGCTGTTTGCTAACTACAGGGTTACCCATTTTGCGTTTTCGAATGTGAACGTAAATAAAATGCATTTAAAATAAATTTTTAACCTTGACATTATATGTGGAACACTCCATCATTCTTATGACCGCCTCGTAATTTTTGTAAACTTCGATCCGTTTGAGGCAATTTTCGACCACTTTTCGGTACATATTGGGCGGTATCTCAGCCATAACAATTTCGTTAGTGTTGTTTGGCATGTTGCACCACGGGTTGGTGTCGAAATTCTGTATGTACAAAATTCTAAAAACAAAATTCTGCTTTTTAAAATTGTGCGCACTTTTTCAAAATAATTATATGACCTCTTTAACATTGTTAACATTATATTTTAATACAGAATTTTGTAATACAGAACATTGTGGGATATTCATTGTCAAATTTAGGTAGGGTTATTAGTTAGTAAAACTTTTTACACAATTTGAGTATATGCGCCCCATTGTTTTTAACATATTCGTACATATGTACATACCTACATTAATTATAGTTCACAACAGTTATACATTGGTATGTACATATGTTTGCAATCAAACATTACCTGGAGAGGAGAACTTCTATCACAAATGAGGAATTACAATTTCACCACACCTGTCTACAACGGTTCTTATATTGTTTCTTTACCTTCTGTTAAGTGCTGACTTTTTGAGAAAAAGCGTGGTTTAATATTATATTGATAAAAATATCCGAAATAAGAATTTTGAAAACAAATAAAAATAAGGAAATGTTGGGTGTTGATGGGTATTTCTATTATTTAGAAAGAATAACAAAACAAAGGACATATAATTGGTCGTGTTCCAAAAGAATAGCGTGTCACTGTAAATCTCGATTGGTGACTGAATTAAAAGACGGTATCCATTGTGCGATGATGAAAGTGTAAAAAATTTACTAGTTTGGTTTGATAAAAATTATATTGATATAAATAATAATAATTCCAAATATTCTCCCCGCTTAAACTTATATGTATATTTATGGAATAAATGTTTATTTTATTACTTCTTGTATGACGAAAATCACAAAACTTGAATAAAGCAGAATTTTTCGCATTAAACATGCAGAATTTTGAAAAAGCAGAATTTTAAAAAGCAGAATTTTAAAAAGCAGAATTTTAAAAAAGCAGAATTTTGTTCAAGCAGAATTTTTTTGCAATTTACAGAATTTTGTCACCCAGAATTTTGTAATACAGAATAATGACACGCTCCCTTGCACCACCTTGTTGAAACTAAATACTGTCCAAGATGTATTCTTCAAATGCAGTCCAACAAAAGTCGGTTATCATATAACCATAACGCTCCGAATTGACAGCGACAGTCTTGTCGTTATCATTTTCAAAGTAGTAATTCCCAATTACAACAGGACCAAAGAGCGCACAAGACAGTAAGTTTTTTGGGTGTAATGGTGTCTCCTCAATTATTTGAGGATTATCGGAGCCCCAAATGTGACAATTTTGCTTGTTCTTAAAGCACACAATCGCCATAACTACGGTATTTTGAATGGCCAGCTCTCTTTAGTTGTTGTGTAAGCTGGATTTTAAATGAGTGTAGGTGTAAGGCCAAGTGCAAAATATGCCAAAATATGTAGTAAGAATGCCCCAGCTCTTGAGAACCGCGAGAAGTAGACCCTTTGGGTCTTTGGCTACACTTTCACAAATACATATATATATATATATATATATTTGCTCCCCTCTTCCAATTTGTGGATTTTTGTCTTGATGTTTTACCTACAAATGGAATGACCTACAATTTATTCTCCGCCTCCTAACGGCCGATGGATTTTTACGAGAAGCTTTTATTTCATGTCAGAAATACCCTGGCATGGCTTGAAATTTCTGCCGATAGCCCCTATCGCAATTAGAACATTTAATTTTGTATGACTTTAGGATGTTGCTCGAACCTGGATTCGAACCAAGGTCTTCCAAAGTGTAGTACGCTATGCTAACCTCTCAGCTATTGCGGTCGTCACTTTTATTTCCAGCAGCGAAATTTTTGGGTGGAACGAGTAAAACGATAATGCACAGGCCTTAACACAACTTTAATGCATTGTGAGATTGTTAAGTGATCCCTTTTCCGAAATACCTTACTTCTTGTTGGCAGTTAAGCTTGACAGATGTCAAAATCCAGCCCTCCGATTTCTAAACTTCTAAATAAATAACCCTTCACAATGCGACTGCGGAGTAATATGAGTAAACTACTCACGAACTGCTATTTATATAGAAGGGTGTGGAAAGTAAATAAAAAGACGAAAGAAGGGCGGAACATGTAGAATTTATTACAAATCGCAAATTCGATTTCGATGATTTTGAGAGTTAAAACTAATTTAAATTCAAGTCGGTAGTATAAATTTCACGCCCTCCTATGATTTTCGACTTAAGCTATCATATGTAAATAAATTGCTTATATGTGGGCTGTATGATAAATTCACCCGATTTTGACGATTTTCAGTACCAATATTCCATTCATTGTATGGGTGTAGAATACCAAATTTCACGCTCTTTGACGCTCTTTCAAATCCGAAAAACCGGTCGTACATATGCTGTAGTGGCCGGATCTATAAGTATAAATATTCCAATGCCTCTGCCTACCCAGCTGAGTTGAAATATCAAAAAAACTGAGGAACTAGTTTGCGTTCAATTAGAACGGGAATGGCTAAATCTGATACTAATAAAATAAAACCACGAAAACATGCAAATAAACAAATATTCGTTTGCGTAAACTTCCAAAGTAACTGAAATTATTTTCGAGGTAAAAGTAAAATCAACATACATATATACAATCGATGTCAATTGCGCTGTGGCTAGGAGTCGCGAAACAGTAAAGCTCTAACATACAACAATGTTCAAGAACAGCAGTAAAGCAAAACTAAAAAAAGGTTGTATGCCTACAACCCAATTAACTCGGTGGAGGTGTTTTTACTTTTATTAAACTTGTTTCAAGCACTGTTATGAGTCATGTTCTTGCTTGTCTTACTCCAGTACTTTTTTCTTTCTCCACATAACAGGATTTTTGTTCCTGATTGCAGATTTAAATCTTTGTCGAAATGTTGGGATTATATTTCAGTTTGGACCAGTAAGCAAAAAAAAAAATAAACTTTTCATAAATACAAAAGCGCAGGAATAGGAAATTATAATGGTAGGAAAAAAGGCGTGACATTGATGGTTTTTTGTTTAGAAGAAACTGGTTTTCTCTTCTTAAACCTATAAAGGGTGATCCAAGTAGATATACTTTTTTTAAAAGCCTTCTTTGGACACACCACGCGTGAGTCTTGTCCATATGTCATTTTATTTTTGTTCAGACCGTTATCGCGCATTTCACCATGGAAAGACTTACTTACGTCTGAACAACGTTTATAAATCACTCAACTTTATTAAGGAAACTCATGTTCTGTGAAGAATGCGTTTCGCGCACTTCGTTCAACTTATGGTCAATATAATCGGCCTACTGAGCGTACTATTCGCAATACCATCACCCATCTTTAGACCCACTTTTAATAATCGGATAATATTCGACCGAATAGACCACGTCCAGCACGCAGTGAAGAAATTATAGCGGCCGTAGCTGAGAGTGTACACGGAGACCGTGTAGAGTCGATTCGGCGCCGTTCTCCGCAAAGAGGTGGCGCATTTTACGTTGAGATCCTAAATTGAAAGCGTACAAAATACAGTTTGTGCAAAAACTGAAGCCGCTCGAACTTCCCAAGCGACATCGCTTCGCTCTATGGGCTCTTGAGAAGTTCCAAGAAAATCCGACGTTTTCCAGCCTAATTTCGTTCAGCGATGAGGCCCATTTCTGGCTCAATGGGTATGTAAACAAGCAAAACTGCCACATATCGGACGAAGAACAACCTGAAGAGATTCAAGAGCTACCATTTCATCACAAAAAAAAAACGCTTTGGTGTGGTTTGTAGGCCGGTTGAATCATCGGTCCATATTTCTTCAAAAATAATGCCGGTGAGAACGTTACCGTCAATGGCGACCGTTATCGCGCCATGATAACGAGTCATCGAAAATTGGACTCAACGGATGGACCATCTGAGACGTGGCCGTGGCCAACATTTGAAATAGATAATCTAAAAAAAATAAATGCCGAAGAATGTTCTTTCTAATGATAATTAACATTCCGCATTAAATTAAACATAAGAGAAAACGGACTGCCTACCTCACAACATTGCGATCGATCACACTTTTCCAACCTGCTGAATGGCAGTGAAATTAAAACACCCAAAGATGGCAAATCTGAAACCCAAATCAATGACGATGGTGTAGAAGTTCCATCACTCGATTACGGCGAAGTTCGAATAGCAATTGCCGGCTTAAAAATAACAAAGCGGCGCGAGTCGATGGCTTAACGGCAGAGCTTTTCAAATACGGCAGCGAATAATTCACAAGCTTCATGCATCAGCTTTTTTGCAGAATAACCTAAGTCGGAAGCACGAAAAGGAGCTGTCTCTACGCCGCTATATCTGAATTTCATATCCCTGCAAAACTCATAAAGCTGTGTAAACTCACCCTGGATAATACCAGAAACGCAGTCAGAAGGACCACTTCGAGCCATGCGATACAAAGAGAGGTTTCAGACCAGGTGATTAGAAAATAATACGATCTGCAGGGCTAAATAGAGCAGATACAATCTTCTAAAAGCGTGTACAATTATTACTGCCAGTATTCCGATGATATTGATATCATTGGCCATAACAACCGCATCGTAAGTTCTGCTTTTTCCAGGTTAGACAGAGAAGCAAAGCAAAAGGTGACGAAAGATCTCTTTTCATCAAATAAACAGTCGTCGTATTCAAGACTCGCCTCCCACATCACTGTTGAAAGACACAGTTTCGAATCGTAGATAATTTCGTATATTCAGGAAGCAGTATGGTGTTGTTACAACATTGTCAGTCTTGAAATCCAAAGCAGCATTATTCTTGTCAAACTCTTCAAAACGCCCATTATTCTCATCCGATCCATGCAGAAGCTTGGATTATGTCAACATCCGATGAATCGTTTTAAGAGGTTTCGAGAGCAAAAATTTGCAGAAGATTTTTGGCCATTTGCATGAGACAGCGTCTACGCTGGCTAGGTCATGTCGTACGAATGGATGAAAACGCTCCAGCTTTGAAAGAGTTGATGAAAGCAGAGGAAGAGGAAGACCTCCACTCTGCTGTTGTTGGTTCAGCTAAAATCGCTTAAGTGGTACATACGCCAAAGGGGAAAAAGAATAAGGTATGGGGAATATGCATACATGTCAGATGAAGTGAAAATACATTTGGACATATTTTCATACTATGTACGTGTTAACAAAATAAAATTGTTTCCCCAATAACTTCTAGATAATTGACATTCATCAACGTCGCTGTGTTTCCATAATCCAGTTTTCTCGCAGATACATTGTTTTCCTGTGAGTTATCACCATCGCTGCTGCCTTCCTTACCTTCGCTAATTTTGTCGTTTAAGTCACAAGGACTTGTAAAAATGAAACAGCCAGACATTACCAAACCTATATTTGAGGCTAACAAAACCATTTCATAGATCGATCTTGTGGCAAAAATGTTACAAGACAGCTTAGCAAGCGAACGTAACAACCCATTGCCAAACGTTCATAAATTTCTAACATAGGTACATAAATTTAGAACAAATTAGCCGCGCTAAATTGATAATGATCGTATCGCCTGAAATTGCTAAGTAGCGTTGGCCAATTTTATCCCTCGACAATTGTGCACCAATGCAAGTAAATGTCTTGTAATTTCTACAATTATATACTTATTTATTTACTTTTATGGGCAGATTTAGATTTACATGCATGTTTCTTCAAAAATTCTGATTCAAAAACTCGTGTCGGCTGATGGAAGGTAAAGGAAGATAAAAGAGTGTGCATTATACAATTATTTAACAACTGAATTTGCCAATTGTCTTAAATCGCTGGTGTATGTTAGGAATGGTTGTAATTTAGCTTGTAATTCGGCAGGAATCGTTGCATGCACGATACCAATTGCTTTATTGCATTTTTATGTAAATAGCTTTAGCTTTTTGCTAAGAACAGCCATAACGATGATAATACATACCTTGCATCGAATTAAGTGGAAAGTGAGCTATCATACAGATTTTCTTACACCACTACTTGTAAATTAGTCAAGTTCATACGGAAAAGTTATATTTATATAGCACTTATAAGCGCTGGTCCCGATGTTAAAGTCGTACTTGGCGATTTCAACGTCAGTGTGCGCAAAACCCTAGCAAAACAGTAAGAAATTTTAGTTTCCAAAAAAAGATGAAATATGGGTATCGGTAACACCAGATTGCTGCACAAAAAACTATCAAACTACTTAGTCATATATTCAACATGTGCCAAATCAGATTAGAAAACATTCGACATGCGGCATAACAGAGGAACCTCCGTCAGGATTGGGAACCGTTTTGTTTTGAATGAGGTCTCATAAAAGGTGTCTCTCTGAAATATGTCTTTTACAAGAGCATACTACTGCTGACGTATGCCGGCGAGATTTATAACATTACAACTATTATTATAGTTTCTGTAGACTAGACCAATAACTAAAGCGAAATGGGTGAAATAACTCCTTCTTTCAAAAAATAGCACGCTTTCGTCAATGTTCTTATGTCAATGTCATAATGAGTCATAACTTTTGTGTGATACAAAGCTTCGGCTATCTGAACCGAGTAGGAAAATGAAAAGTAAAGTCCAGTCATGGGAAACAAAGACCATACTACAAGTATATAAGCAGAAAACTGAACGAGTACATCATTCGATGAGTCATCGTTATGGTCTTCAACAGAAAGATTTTATTTATGTCGTGGGCGCATTTGCAAGCGATGAAACGATGAGTTGTACAAGATTTACGACTACATTGATTGTACGGTTATTTGCAACGGCATATAGCGGAGACAATGAAACGAGTTATACGGCGACATTTTCAAGCTACAGTGATTTAAGAGAAGCAGAGGAAGACCTCCACATCTTTGGAAGCGGCAAGTGGAGAGAAATCTGGATCTATTTGGTGTTTCCAAACAGCAAAAAGTTGAAACGATTGGTAATAAAGTGAGTGAATCTTGATTTCACCTGATTCCTAGAAGCTTCGTTCGCGTATTTCCTAATCAAGCCCAGTAAGGTTGGTAATAATCTTATGAGACCTTGATAAAAAAAAAAAAAAAAACGGCTGTCTTCGGTCATGCCGAAGTTTTTATACCTTTCATGACCATATCAAATTTGTTGCAAATTGCAAAATTTGATTTTGATAAATTTCAGTGTCAATATGAACTTGAATTTATGTCTTTAGAATACCAAATTTCTCGTTCTTAGATGCATTTTTAACAGATTCTTGTCCGAAAACCTCATATCTGAACAAATCGGTTGTATGGGTGCTATATGATATATTATTCCGATTTCGATGTTTTCAGTACCAATATGTAATTCATAATTTTCGTGGATCATACTGGATTTCATGCTCCTAAATGCTTTTTGACTGAGTTTTAACCAAAATCTCACATCTGAAAATATCGGTGTATAAGAGCTCTATGTTATATTCGTCCAATTTCGATGATTTTCAGAACTAATATGCAATTCGTTATGTGTGTATAGTATATCAAATTTGAAATTTCGTAGGTACTTTTGGGACGGATTTATGCCTCGAAATTTCAAATCTGAAAAATCGGTCGTACTCGTATATATGTTATAGTGGTTCGATCTGGCCGGTTCCGACAAATGATCGTTCAAAACGTATAGGTACATCTTCCAACCAAGTTTGGTTGAAATTTCTCGAAAATTAAGGGACTGGCTTGCGTTCAGGCAGACAGACAGACAAACGGCCACAAGGGCATAGTAAAATCAATTCAGCTCGTGATTCTGATGCGATTGGTATAAATTTCGGTGGGTCTATCTATCCTCTTTCTGGTACTTACATACTTCGGACCAAAGTTAATATGCCATTTCATGTACATGTGAGATAAAAAATAAAAAATCTAATTTCAGTCTAGTGTCCATATTATCTTCCTAGATTATTGCCAGCAACAGTTGCTTGTTGAAAACATTGCAGGCAACATCATTCTCACACATTCAAGATATTCGTTAAGCGCATCTAAATATTCCTCGATGCCACCATCTTAGTGACTGCTGAAGGTGGGAAATATGTGTTGTAGCAGCCGATAAAATGCTTGTTCACGTCATATGACTATTGATATGAATTTATGGCAACACAGTGAATAGATGTTATCGGACTTTGTCTCTCTTCTTAATATCGTCAAATGTGAGCTTAGATGTTGTTGCAAGAATTTGGAATTAATTGATTTTTGAAGCAGTAAGTTGAGCTTGAGAATACGTCAAAAAAATTAAAACGAGTAACAGGTGCTATCTTCGGTTATGCCGTATTTTTTCTATTTCTCATGCCTAAATTATTTTCAATATTAGTACTTTGCTTATTAAATTTTTTTACAACTTTGACTGTTTAATTATGATAAAAATATGATATGATATCTCGTATTTGAACAGTCAGTTTAATATCCTTAATGATTACACTTGTCAACAAAAAGAAACAAATGCTTGTTTTCCGTGATTTAGTTTTTGTATTTTTTAAGTATAGCAACAATTATTATCTCAGAGCTTCTGATTTAATGTTATACCTCACTACCCTTACTTACTATATATTTTTACTTATGGTGGCATTTTTATCTGAAATATATATATTGCTCTTGTTTTCGAAATGGCTTCGTCAAGAAGATATTATGTGCTTGATCCCGATTATTTTCGCTAAATTTGTTATGAATTTCTGAAAAATATCGATAAAATAAATGGGCGGCCGCAATAGCCGAGTAGTTAGCACTGCGTACTTCTATCCAAAGGGTTACAGATTTGATTTGATGAAAATTTATTTTTTTAAAAATAAATGTTCATCATAAAAATCGATCAGCTGTCCGGAGGAGTCTTGGGCTGTAGGGTAATCCATTTGTTGAAAAAACATTAAGACGTACCAATTATATATATATATATATATATACTGATTATACATCGGACTTCAGAAAAACTGCGTATTATCAATACTTTAAATAGAAATTGTGCAATAAGGACCATCCATCCATGGGTTCCTCATATTGTATGGAAGAAATGTGTAGTATGTTTACTGTAGTGGCCAAGTGGAAAAAACAGATGCATTAACGCACGTAACACCCATCATTTAGCGCAAACCTCACAACCATCGCGGCGGTTACCAGCTCTGTGGTCATATCTTAACTTATCTTCTGCTCAACGGCCACTTTAATATCACGATAGGTACAACCCAGCAGATTTAAATCTTCTGTTGTTACTTAGTTACCTAGTTTACCGATCTTTTTGTTTTTTGTGATCTTAATAAATTGTTAAATTTAAGCAGTTATATTCGTGCAACAAAAATAAAATAACCCAAATAAAAGATCAACCAGTCTTCTTCTACTTCTCGGCAATTGTTATAATATTACTTGTGGTTTCAAAGATGACTAAACATGAAAGCCTTTATCTCGTGAGAGTGCTCTAAACATCCACATTTTCTTTAACATTTCCCTACTTTTGGAGGATTTTTTTTTTTTTTTTTTTTTTTTTTGAAAATAAATAACTTTCAAATGAATATCTGTGCACATAAACAGCATGTTTGACAAATATTTGACTTCAGGAAATACAAACAATGTTTGTTCTTAATTTAACATACAAATTTGCCGTGCTTAATGAGAATTTATTGATAACCTTAAATGTTTTTCATATGAAAAATGATACGACTGATTTTTACTAAGTGTTACTAAAGTCTAATTAAGGTCATCTTTTCAAAGTTCCATCATTTGGCTTAATTACCAGCCCAAAGAAAGTAATCTTGGAACGGATTTACATTTTTAGAGAGTTTCGTCTCTACTTATCTTTGGTTGGTATCTGTAGTCTACTGGCACAGTGACGTCGGTGACGTGTTTGTACTCCTATGAATAGTTCTCATGTTATTCAAATCTGGCAATGTCTATTTTCTTGTTGAGCTTAATGTTTACTGTATAAGCTTGTGGTCAGTATATAAAGTATAACGTTTTAACGTTGTTCTTAGGGACTTCACTGACATATATGCTAGCTGCTCTATGTACGTTTTCCATATGCTTTACTGCGTATGTCCTTTTGAGTTTTTAGAAATAATAATTATTTTTAAAGTTTTATTTTTCTGATCAGAAACCAAAAAAAATGTTTTCTAAACAAAATTTGCAGTCAAAATTTAAATTAATTAATTTTGAATTGAATTTGACGAAAAAGTTAATAATTCTAGTCCAGCTGAAACAAAATCAATTGTAAAAATATATTTATGTGTAAAAATGAAAATATACTTAATATTAATATTAATTATACTTTAATTGCCGAAGTAAAGTACTTAAATGTAAAATAATAACTGTACACATACTGATTAATTCGCGCTTTAAAACCATTGAAGTGGTTTTCACCGGTGCTCTTCCTTCAAATTGTGGTTTGCGTTTTAATGCTTCTCAAATAATTGGAGGAAGGTACAGTTTATTCTAAGCCGCCTCCGTTCGACTAAGGGATTGTTTATTTCACGTCAGAAATACATTCGGAGGGGTTGACACTCCCAGCCAAGCGGCGACTTCAATTAATTCTCCTAATTTTTTAAGTAAATTTTCTATAATTATAGATGTTGGTCTGGTCATGATTTGAACCCGTGAAATCAAATGACAATTGCACCAATTCGTAAGATCGGCCCTTTTAAGTGTTATTCACCATACGCCCGATCTTGCAAGGATTAGACAAATCACAGATACACCACCTCTTTTATGGGGTCTTTGATGGCACGGAAAGGAACTAAGTCTATGCCACTATGTCGGAATTCGGTATCCCCAAAAAACTTGTACGGCTAGGGATGTAAAATTTAAAAAGCACTACCAGAATCTCAATGCAACTTGTCGAGCTTTTGGGTACCAACGAAGTTTTAGTTAAATGACTCTTCTTTCGTGTGACTTCTTTAATTCTTCTATAAGAGGGATGTAGGCTGATGGCGATGGCATTGATATCATTGGGCTTAACAACCGTCACGTTTTTTCTGACTAGATAAGTAAGAAATTCGAATGAATCTGATAGTCAACGAGAGCAAGACAAATATCTGCTGTCACCAAAGAAACGGTCAACACTTGGGACAGAATAAGCTATTGAAAGTCCTTTCCACAAAACACTAAAAGTCATTCTCATCCTGGTGAACGATTTTAAAATGCAGCATGAATAACTGCACATCTTCGCATTCACACGTTTGTTGTAGTTAAAGTTAGTCGGCCAACGACGATTTGTCCTTTGTAAACCACTTTTTGAAAAAAAACGAAACACGACCAATTTACAGTCTAAAACATCCCTTCTACCGCAGAATCACGATAGAAGAACCATGTAATTGGAATGATCACGTACTATATACAAAATGTCAAGAATTTGATCATATCAAATCCTCTGTACCTTACGTACTGTATGTGTAGCATGGGTGACCTTCACCACTGATCAGTTTATAAGGATTTAAAATCAAAACTCACATAATGTATTCAATCTAAACGCAACCAACTTCCACATATTATCCCTTTAGCTCCCCCTTCCAATTTACCTAGTTCAAACACTGGTCAAATAACTTATGCTAGCGTATTAGAATAAAATGAGCAGTGCCCTCCCGTGATTCCTGCCAGTACTGGAGTAGTCAAACATGCAAAGTGTAATCCAAGACCTGATAAAGGGACAAAACCAAACACTTCGAACCAACGCTTACAACCAAAAAAAATATTATTAATATATTTGAATCCTACTTATTATCCAACAGGCGATTCAGGAGTACTCAATTACGGTCAGTGTTAGGAAAGTTATTGTTCTTTGCCCATTACTGTATATATTAAAAGCAGACATTCCTACAAGTGGCAAAGTATTGCTATAATAAATCAGGACAAATGACCAATTAAAATCACAAAAACATTAAAACAACACCTCAGACTAATTGAAGAATGGCTAGCAAAATGACGCATAAAAGTCATTGAAATCATAAGAGGAAACATAGAAATCTGCATAATCATCCGAGCCCTTTAGCATGTCAAAGCCTCCTGAAGAGAGTAGATAAACAATCCATCTAAATAGTACTTTGAGCCAGTAGCCCATTACAGCAAATGTCTTAGCAGTATAGTTTATATATAACATTTTATTCCTTATTGTAGGGCTTCTGATGTTGAAGCCGATTCAATAAATAAATACAAATGTTAATAAAAAAACTTTGGTCCGAATTATGTTTATACCGATCGTATCAGAATGACGAGCTTAGTTTATTTCGCCATGTCCGTCTGTCGATCTGTCTGTTTGAATGAAAACTAGTCTCTCAGTTTTTGAGATATTTTCACGAAACCCGC
Organism: Neoceratitis asiatica; assembly: GCA_030068015.2. Classification (NCBI taxonomy): domain Eukaryota; kingdom Metazoa; phylum Arthropoda; class Insecta; order Diptera; family Tephritidae; genus Neoceratitis; species Neoceratitis asiatica. The sequence goes on from CM061528.1 coordinate 70,216,420, forward strand.
AACTTCGCATACTAATGATGTATTTTTATAATGTATTGATCATTTGTCGAACTATATCTTATAGGCCTTTTCATTCAAATATGATATTCCTGGCTAAGAATCCGCCAAAAAATTAGCTAATATTGTGAAGTTTTGTATCCATATGAATTCAAATAATTAGTGACAAATAAAATCTTCGAAATCGAATTTTAGTCTTAGTTACTTTAAATAAATATTTTTTCTAGCTATTTCATCAAATCTTAATTACGTATTCAATCGAACCCCAAAATAAATTGAGTTCATCGCAAAGGTTCAACTAATTTCCTTGTCAGCCATTAAACAGTGAAAGTTGGCAAGTGTGCTTGTTTGAATATATACAGTACACTATGAACTATCGAAAAGTAAAAACAACAAAATTAAGAAACTTGTCTCTCCACATTATTCAACTGAAATGTGAAAGAATTCGAAATACATATAAACTGGTCAGAGGCTTCGGCTAATCTCAGTTAATGCCCCTAGTACTAGTTTCCTTCTTCTTTAAATTTTACGACTTAACTAAGCCAAGTTTTGTTTCACGTTACCTGAACAAATCAAACAAAGCAAAGTGTTCATTTAGAATATATTTATGTTCTTGGTGATTTATGTTAATTGGGTTGTAGATCTCGTTATAATTCCGGAAATTTTAAGATTTTCTAGCTCTCGGATTAAGCTTTACCTCTTTAGAAAGCAAACAAAAACAAATAATTTAATACAACTAAAAACAGAAGAGACAACCACAGACATTGAAATGAAGTTTTAAATAAATAAGTATTCAGCACAACATATGGAGAAAGGATAATGAATAGGCACATATAATGGAACAATTTATAGTCAAACTCTGTACAATATGAAAGAAAACGAAACGTACATATATTTAGGATATCAAGAAAATAAGAGAATGATTAGGCCATACGTTTCTTTTCCTTATAGCTCATCTTATATTTTTCCCTTAAGACACATTTTTAAAATACAAAAAAGCAAGAAATTTAAAATAACAAAAAATTGGGTATTTTTTTTAAAATGGAACGATTTTCCGTCATTCCTTGTCAATTTTGGTTTTTCGACAAACCGGTTTCGGCGTTCCGCCATCTTCAATGCCTAGTTTCGTTCTCGAACCACCTTGTCGGAAGATCAAAACAACAAAAGGAATCAAAATTGGGTACGCGATAAGAAATTTCTATTTATTCCCATTATTTCTGACAAGCCGCTAAGCCCTACAGCTTTTGATGTTACTTCATGATGTAAATTACTGCGGCGGTACGCAAAAGATTAAATATAATAAATCTTTAAAAAGTCATGAACCTCTGTGGCACCTGCTTACATATATTTAGAAATATACTGCACGAAAGTAGCGTGAGTCATAAAGGAATAAACAAGTGGTTCCTTCATACCGATCGCAAAAGTAGATATAATATTTCGACGGTCATTCCCATATGCCTGCCGGCAAGGCACGAGGAAAACCAGCCACTGTTGTTGAGATTGGTGAGCAAGGTGTTGTATTTCATTAATATATATTTTATGCTGCAGATTTGGTACGAAGGAGATGATCAGCGGAACGAATTTGCAGGGTACAAGTTCGAATTGAGGCGGAGAGGCATTTATCTACTCATTTTGCGATTACCTTGCAAAATTCGAATCGTTTGATGTTAATTTAGTTGCACGTTAAGATTAATTAATTTTCAAGCCATTTAAAGGTAGCGTGGTTGCTGAAGGAAATACTTTTTTGTGGCAAAAAATCGATGGTTTAGTTAGCTGACCATTTTATGTCTGCTGTAAATGTTGTTGTAGCAGCATTAATTCTATGTTGCATGATAAAATTATTTAATCGATTTTGTAGCATCTAGTGCTTTGCTTGCTGCGCTATAGTTATTAGTGTATTTCCGCCTGCTTTCCTCCTCCTTAATTTGGATTTCGGTTAATTTTGAGGCAGATGTGCTATTTTTACGAAGATGTCACACCAAAAGTAAGTGAATGTCAACCCTCTAATCAGATAAGTATTTAAAACTACTTTATAAAGAGCGATATTTTCCTCGTAGGAAAGGAAAGACAGGCTCAAAACTATACTCTACTAAATTTGGGAAAAAGAGACGCTTAATAATACGTTAAACCAAAATAACTCCGACAATAAAGGAAATATTGTAAATAATATCTATTTAATGGTTAATGCGATTGACGCAGCCGTTCCAGAGATTTGACAATTTTAGTGAACAGTGGTCGCTACCCATACAAAATACATGTAACAACAACAAATACATGTGAAATTGCAAAATACATTACGTTGTATATGGTGTTGAAAGAGAAAGAGAAAGAGTAAAAAAAATTGAAACAAAAAAAAATTTAAAATAAAATGGGGTTTAAGAATAAAAAAATTTCGATTAAAACAAATATTTTGACATTTATTCATAAAAATCTAGCAGTTTACATTAGATTTTCTTCATTTTTTTATGGGTGTAGCAAAGCACGCCGGGTCCGCTAGTTTTGTATAAATTGTAATGATTTGAAATATTTGTAGGCTTTGAGTATAGTGTTAAATTTTTTTCTCAGGAACTGTAAAATGAAGAAGTGAAACTTGCAGCATTGATTGATGTTATTAGCAATAGTAATTTCTGAATAGTTGGTATATTTAAATAACTAAAAATAAAAAATGTAATCACAAAGTTGGTGACCTTATTTTCTTTATAAATAATAATATCGAATGACTTAAAAGTCATTAAATGGAATATGTGAATAATTGAAAATGCACTCGAAATATGATCATATATGGATTGTTTGGTAAATGGATATATTTCCCCCTCCCCCTATCTTTCCCCTTCCGTCACTAGATTATTCTACAATTGTTCTCGTATAATTATAGTTAATGGAAGTGTTTCGTAATTGAGAGCTATGAATTGCAGGTAATATCTGACGTAAATCACCACCATTCAGATTTGGAGGAGCTTTGATTCGACCCCGGTACAAACTAAAGAGGTGTATGCTGAGGAAAAACTACTTTCGTAACAATTTTAAAAAAATAGCAGCAAGAAGAACGAAGACTACTAAATTTTGGGAAATTCAAATTAAAAATACAATTTTCTCGGTCCTTTTACTTTAAACAATTTCGAAATTTTCGAATATGATTTCTTTGGTATATCTACGTTTAAATCAGAACACACAAATCAAGCTTATTTGTCTCAATTCTTCCTTGAGTTATAGTATGCCCTAACTTTGGTCCGAAATATATAAGTACCAAAAGGAGAGGCCCCCAAAATTTATACCGACCGTATTAGAATTACGAACAGAGTTGATATAGCCATGCCCTGTTTGTCGGGACAGGCCAGAACGAACGAAATCGTACGACTATAATGTAGAGAAAGTCGGTACTCTACAGACCCTAATTGAAGTTAATATTGACAATGAATGTTATCGAAACAAATTTTTCGCATTAAAGGCAAGTTTTTAAAATAATATAAGATCTGCGAGAAAAAAATCTACTTGTTACCGGGTGTTAGGGTGTACCTAATATATTTGTATGTTCATTTCCATCTCGATTATTTTATGACGTTGCATGTAACTCTTAGCTAAACAACCTGAGTAAAGTTGAAGCTCATAAATTCGAACTACTTTGTTATTAAGCTGACACTGATTTCTGGCAGCTTCTAATTTCTGAAATCTTACATATAAGCAAAGAAATTAGGTAAAATTACTTAAAAAAATACAATAAATATGACTCTAATTACGTAAGATATATTTTTTCAGTTAAAAGTACAAAAAGTTGTGTTCATTTGACATTTCGGCTATTCAATTTTACTTTTAAATGCCAAAATATATACACGTATATCAAATTTCACACAGCAACTAGCCAAAGAGGACAAAAACACATAGTATATCGAAGAATTTACATATATAAATTAATAAACAAACAAATCAAATACACTCAAAAACTCGAATTTTCAATTCTCATTTAAAAACGCTAAAGTATCTTATTTTTGAGCATCGACTGTATACACTTTGTATGTAGTAGAGCTCTAGCTACCCGGGTATCGAACAATGCAGCTCGATGCTCGCTCGTTACTCGTTCGTTGCTCAACTGATCATCGGAAAAAACTTTTTTCAAAATTGCTTGTCAAAATTTCTTCAGCATTTCAAAGATTTCTATACTTTGATTAAATAAATTTAAAGTTACACAAAAAGGTGCTGAGTAAAAACTTGAGTGTAAAACTTGTGAAACACTTTCTTCTACATAGCCATTGAACATTGGCTAGTAAATCACAGATAAAGCATTCCTAAGATTAATATAATTTCCGAGTATATTGGATATGGATTTTGAAACATTTATCGGACATTTTACATTAGGAGAATATTCTTAAGATAATTCAAGAGAGGTAAGACAAACATCTTCAGGCAGAACGATGGTATCACAGCGGTTTAGAGAAAATGACGAAATGTTATCCCAAAATATTAAATCCAGCGTAATTCCAAATTTATTACGAATGGTATTGATTTGAAAAAGACCGCGGTCAGATAGGAGGTGGAAGTGGAGCAGATGTATGTAGGCTAAGTGCATGCTCATCAGCATCTCCCAATGTTTTTGTAGTAGCCTTTGTTGGATAACCTTGTGACGTTGAAGTTTGGGGATTTTCAGGACAAGGTGAATTAAATATCGTCAAGTTCATATTAGCAATCGGAGCAATGCTTTAAAACTATTGAGGAGTGTCCTCGGGTGAGTCTAAACTAGACATTCTTTACTATATTTTCTCCTTGTATTTTTGAAAAATTTGAAAGTACTTATCTTGACATTTCTACACTTTTGGCAAGGCTAGCGAAAACTTTTGACATCCTTGCCGCCATAAGGTCTTTAAATGAAATAATAATAAAATAATTTAAAGAAAATTACCAAAAAGTTAGAAATGCACTGAAATAAAAATAATTAAAATAATTTTAGGAACAAATACAACAGTACAGTTTAAGAGGCAATGTAATATATGCAGCTGATTGTTAAGCGAAAATAATTAGAGAAAATAAATAAAAGAAACTGATAAATAAGCAAATAAAATGAAAAAAAGTGCGACAGATCAAAATTTAGCACTTTAAAAAGCAAAAAATTAAAATAATATTGACAAGGAAAACTTTAGGTAACCGCACAGCACTAACGTTCGCTTTCGTTTGTTATTTTTCGTTTTGATATCAACGGACGCTTTGTACTAAAAAAGAATGGACAGCATATTAAATGAAAGTGGGCAATTTGGGCAATTTTATGATTAACGGGTAAGAAGCGATAAATAAGCACAGGAAAACAGTAGTTAAAAAGTTAAGTTCACTCTCGGAGTTTTTGTGTAAATTTTTGGTTTGGATTCATTTGCAAGACTTTGGAACGGGCGCGAAAACTCCAATGATCTATCTGAAATGATCAGTGAGGAGAAAAACATGACAATTTATTGATGCGGCAACTATTTAAAAAACTGAAAGCCGAATTCGAATTCGAGCGCAATAAAGTAACAATTAAAAGTAAAACCTCAACACAGGATTATTATATTATATATGATAAGAAACTGATCGTTAATGTAAAAATAACTACGTGTAACTGGCACTTCATTTTATCTATGATGTTACTCTGTCGCCATTTGCGAGAATATCTTTAGATTATGTCGAACGTATACGAACAGACATTCCCTTAAAATTTACTACCACCTCTACATCTACGTGATAAATTTTCACCTCATAAGTTAAAGGTGAAAATGCCGCGTTCGGCTTGTTATGGTTCTTAATTGATACCATAAAAGATATATTAAATACAATGGTGCAGCAGCACTCATACAACAACAAGCTCAAAATCGCTTTGGCAGTGCTCGCTAATTGATTACCATAAATAACGTGAGCTACGCTGACGTGTTGGCTGCAATGCAATGCAACAACCATTGTTTAGTAGTGAATCAAAATAACAATTATTGCTAATTTCCTTGGATACAGCTACATACATATATGTATGTACATTTAACATGTAAAAAGGGTTCATTTCCGGAGGAACCGACCAATATTTCAAGAGGCTTACATACATATGTGCAAGTGGGGTAGATTCTAGTAGGTTGAAACTTGAATCTCGAGCTAACGTTTTTTCGTTACAACTCGTACTCCTCTTCTACGAGAGCATTCTTGAAAAGGTATTAAGAAATGACATCTTATGATTAGAAACGCCGTGCGGCAATTCAAAGCAAAAAACCAGCATATGACGAAATTATACGATAGGCAAAATGCTTACCAGTGAGGTGAATACTGGTATTCATTTGCAAACAAACGAAGAGAAAGGTGGTAATGTATGAATATAAAATATCTAAAAGGAACTGTTGTTGGAAAAATGGTCAAAATTAACGAAAACCGTCATATAGAGCACGTTGAATATATAGCGGAAAAACTCCTCCATTTCCTTTCTTTGCAGTTCACCCTACCATTAGAAGTTTGAATACTTGAAAGAGTTAGTTATTGCGGCATCACCAATGGCCAGTAGACAATCAACACAAACCAATAACCATAGTTGGCCACCATATTAAAATGGAAACATTGCTGCACCCACTGCTGACTTCACGAAGACCCAAAAACTGTTGCCGCTTTTTTGTTGGTTGACTGGGCGCTAAACGTTGTCCAAATTAGACTTCCTATGATTACCACCTGTCATCAGGTAACACCATCGTATACTGGCACAAATCGCCCATTTAAGCATGGAATGAATTAAATACGAAAAAATGAGTGCTGTCGTATTTCAGATTACTATATGCGGGTCACAGCAGGCGCACTAATGTTTGAAGTTATTATGGCTTACCATCTCCATATTTGTTTACATTTGGATAAATGGATAATCAGTTGCGCATGCTTCTCTCGAGTTTATGGTGTGTGGTTGTTGTTCGCGCCAAAAAATTGCGGCTGTCAGTGCTGAATATCTCTTGTCAACGAATGACGCTTATCGACACCAAAGTGTCGGGTAAACAGTACAGGAAATGACATCCAAAGATTCACTTGCAAATAAGTCTGCACATTTTAATGAAATCTTAACGCTAAGTCGGTACAGACGAGTATGAGTTTGTACATGAAAAACGCCTAAAAATTGTATGTGAATTATATATGTTGGTAAAGCCCAATCAAAATATTCTCTCACTGAAAGCGAAATAGTAAAAAACTAGCAATTGAAATATTTGTAACCCAAAATGCAAACGATTTTCTGTTTAACGGAATTGTGGTTTTAACAAATGGGACTTTAAACTGTTTTTAAAAATCAGCTTCTAAAATGTTAAAAAAAGAGAATCTTGAATTAAAAATTATTTAAAAAAAATTAAAATGTTATTTCGATATTTCGTAAAATTAAAATGTTATTTTGATTTTTCTGCTCGACTTGCACTCTTGCTCTGATAGCACTCATTGACAACTTGGTTTTAGGAAACTGTGGAGCGGAATTCCTAACTCCCTAGCTACAACCGCCAACGGAACTAACGGTGTTTGGAAAGCAAATGTGGTAGGATTGTAATTTACGTACCTCAGTGGAGAGAAAAAACGTGCCGCTGCATGATGATAAGTGATCTGGTGACCGATGCTTAGAGTATACTGAGTGTCTCGAGGGATTATTTCTTCATCCTTTTGCTCAGCCCGACTTGCTCGCCTGAAGAACGCCAAAGTGGTGACAGCTAATGGCTAACTAGCTGAGCTATTCCATCATGGGGCGATAAAATGCATGGATCAACGTCTTTGTAAAATTTTGCCAGATGAATGCATACCTGATGATCGGAATCTAAAAGTGATCTGCCCATTTCAAAAAAAAAGGAGGGTCTCACAAACTGTTCCTGATATCTTGGGTTAATTCTCTTTAATATAAGGTACTGTGTCAGTCAGTGTGTTCAAACCTTGTTAGTGCTCTTTTGATTAGATATTCACCATGCACAGAATCACTCTTGCCAACAGCTGCTACTTTAAACTGAGAGAAGAAGTAAAGTCCTCTCTCGACGAACAGAGCTTTACAACCCGCACAACACCCCCGTCCTATGGTACATTGGATAGGACGTTGACGGTAAGGAAGATTAATGTTCCCTTGTGCAAGAGCAACTGCTAATACCGCAGGCGATGGAAAGACGGCCTTGTTCGCTTATCCTGTTGGATGAGAGTTTTCCAGTTTTGAAAGTATTCGATAAAAAAGAGGTATTCCTATATCCAGTAGCTAGATCCCCAGAAATATAAACGCTAAAATTTACTCGACCTGGTGTAATTAAGGAAAACTTAACTATTTCACTACTTTTATACATTATGACTTTTTGCTAGAAGCTTTTATTGTTTGGGTCACCCAAACATTAGAAGAAATTTACTGCTAAGAGGAGACCGAGCTTAAAAAAAAGTTTTGAAATTGTTGGTATGGAAACATGCCAAATATTAGGAACATGTTTTCCATATCCACTGTCCTCCATTCACGTAAATCGCACCATAAATAAGATTTCGAATAATTTGATCTCTGGTCCACTTCTCGGAAATGAAATTAGTAATAATTCTAACCTAAGGATAAAGCAGCAGCAGGCAGTAAATCGAACAATGAATACGATGTTTTCGAATAGGTCGGTCTCTGGTCTACTTACAAGAAGAAATATTATTGTTTATGTTAAATTAAGCGTAAAGCTACCTATGTACCGAACCTCAAGAAGATCGACACAAAAAAATACGATATAAGTCGATCCTCGGCTTTTATGTTTCTAACCGATTACCCTGAACTTTCAAGATCAAAATTAAAAAAATCGGTCCAGCCATTCTCAAGTTATAGAAAATATATAAGATAAATAATTTTACAAATATGAGCTGATTATTACAACATACTACACTCCAACTAATCTTAAAATAAATTTTATTTAAATAATTAATTTTAATTAAATTAATTTTTTTGATACGATCTCCACAGGGTTGCAATCAGTTTTCTTAGTTATTGTATTTCAATTTCTATTTTTATGCAATTAGAAACTTAATTGCTGCTAAACTTTCAACAAACTGATTTCGTTCTTATGTGGACAGTGTTAAACATTTGTATACCCACCGAATTTCCATATATGGACTTGTTCCTTCTAGACAGAAACATGGGCATACTTATAGCTAATATTCACACGAGAAACTAAGACTAAACTTTAAAAATATATTTAGTTCATAAAAATTATTTAGTGAACAGTTTTATAGAGTTTATATAGACCTTTGAGGTCTAGAACGAATAATTAAGACTTTGGAAAGTAGAGCTATACTATATCTACCACGATAATAACATTGCATATTGGACTAAAATCCAATACCTATAATTGTTTCCACATCATTGGCATCTATTCCTTTACATATGTATATAAGCGAAAATTCACTAATTTACATAAAAATGCAATAAAGTAGCTACAAGCTGAAGACACGACAATTTAATCTATTTGCAAGATAATAACAACAATTGTTTAAAATCACCAGCAATTTCAGACAATTTGCAAATTGAGTTGTTAAATGTACAATTCTCCCTCCCTTGAGATATCTCCGCTGCCACTTCATACACGAAACTAACTGATGATAAATATAAATAGTATATGCATTTCTAACAAATAACAAAAAAATCACTTAATCAACGCAGCATTTCAGGATGAAATAAATGTGGCTTGTGCTACCTGACGATAATTTCATTTAAAATTTAGCTCGCCTAATTGGATGCAGATTTATGTTGATGCATGAAAAATTTACGAGCGTATGACATTCGATGGCTGTAATAATAAAACAAAAGATATTTGTTGTTAGAGTTGTAAACGTGAAGGCGGTGTGGTGTAAGCTGACAATACATTCGCTGAATTAATTTTCTTACGACAATTTATTAACAAGATCGATCTAAATACTTTTTTTGTCCAGTCAAACATCAGTATGTTCAAGAAGAAACTTTGGTAATAATGAAAATGAAATTGAAAATACGATGTTTATACTCAGTGAGAAAGAAACGTATTCAAAATATGTAATTATTCTTAACTAAATGGAATGTTGACACTGAGGTGAATTCTCTAAATTTTTCGTTATGGATTTTACAGGCTATCAGATGGATATTGTCACCTTTTAGAGTGCATACGCTGTTATATAGGGTGTTTTTATAGAGGTATAGAACTTTAAGTTGGCATTACTTTTCAAGATGGCGACCGATTTAACAGCTGTCAAGTGATTTATTCTCAGTTTGGTTTGGCAATTCATCATGAATAGACTCACGCCTGAACAACACTTGCAAATAGTGCAACACTGCGTCCATTTGATCGTCGACAAAATCGTCCATAAGAGCAGTTAATTCGATTAACCATGGAACGTTTTCACACCACGTTTACTCTTATTGATAACTCGCATCCCCAGAGATGCCGTACGGTGCGTACAGAAGAAGCTATTGCTGCTGCAGAGCGTAGCATTGAGGAAGACCCGAATGAGTCCATCCGTCATCGAGCACAGGAATTGGATCTGTGTCTATCCACTTTATGGAAGATTTTGCGGAAGGATCTTGGTTTGCGTGCTTACAAAATCCAACTCGTGCAAGAATTGAAGCCAAACGATCCGTTGTTCCCGATTTTCATAAGCGAATTTTGTTTAGCGATGAAGCGCACTTCTGGTTGAGTGGCTACGTCAACAAACAAAAGTGCCGCATTTGGAGTGAAGGTAATCCTCAAGTGTATGTTGAAACACCGTTACATCCAGGAAAACTGACTGTTTGGTGCGCTTTATGGGCTGGTGGAATAATTGGTCCGTACTTTTTCAAAAACGATGATGGCCAGAACGTTGCAGTCAATGGTGATCGGTATAGAGCCATGATTACTAACTTTTTCATTCCTGAATTGAATAACCATGATGTCCAGGAGATGTGGTTTCAACAAGACGGCGCAACATGTCACACAGCTCGTGCCACAATAGATTTATTGAAAGACACGTTTTCACGCTTTGCACCTGTGAATTGGCCTCCAAGATCTTGTGATTTAACACCGCTAGACTACTTTCTGTGGGGCTATGTAAAGTCATTGGTCTATGCGGATAAGCCACAAACGCTTGACCATTTGGAAGACAAAATTCGCCGTATTATTGCCGATATACGGCCACAAATGTTGGAAAAAGTCATCGAAAATTGGGCTTCCAGATTGGACTACATCCGCGCCAGCCGTGGCGGTCATATGCCAGAAATCATATTTAAAATGTAATGCCACAAGATTACCTTTCGGATAAATAAAATTCATGTCAATCGAATAATCCATCGTTGTTTTATTGCAACTTAAATTTCAATACCTCTAAAAGAAACACCCTTTATAATTTAAGGGATCACCTCACACTTTATGAGGTTATTTTTTGCTTATAGTGGACCCTTATATGTCTTTATTCGAGTGCTATAATGCTGAAATTATTGAACCAATAATAAATTAATTAAAACACCAAAAATAAACGGGGCTATGTAGTTAATTAAAAAACTCATACGTATGCGTAATGTATATATTGGGATACCTGGAGTTATAGAAAAGGTTAAATAAATTTATAGTATAACATAATTTCACAGCTAAGTAGACGTTAGAAAGGCTTAACTCAGATTAGGGTTGAGTTGAGTTTCAAGTTCATGGGGAAGTCGAAAATGAAATAGATATGTAAAATCACATAATATAAACATTTAAATATAGGTCTACCATATACAATACGCCAAAAATTATTACTAGTTATAACAAATGTTTTTTAGGCAAGCCTTGCCTCCGGGAGAACGCGAAGCCAATGTGCATATATAGTTTAAATTATTTGGAATAATATTTTTTGATATGTTTAGTGCGAAGCGATTGGTACGATTTTATTAAACAAATAGTAATAAATAGTTAAAAAAAAACTTTTTAATACACAAAAACACTAATTATATAATATCATTAGTATTATTTGGGAAACGCTTAATATTTTATTTACGTAACTCAATGTATGTAGATACGTAACAATAATAAAAATTTCTATTAGTTCAGAAATTTACTAGTCCGATCAAAAATTCAGTAAGTGAAGTAAATGACTGACTAAGAGCATGGACAGTATTTTCCAATTTTAGATGCTTTTATACCCAGCTTTAGTTTATCAGTAATGGCATACTTGGCAAATGTTATAAAAAATGTAAAAATTTCGGCGCTCTCACAAGATATTGAGTTTCGTATCATATTATCTTTGGTCGAACGAAAAAGAACATTGCTAAAGCTACAAGCTACTTTCTCACCTCCTGACCAAACAGTTTTCCATTGTTGTCAAGAGAGTGAGAGTTTTGCAGCAAAAACAGCAATAGCTAGTCGTCATTTATTTGATAACGGAAAATAAAAAATACAAAGTATTTTGCAATGCAATTTCATTTACAATAATCATACATAGCCGAGGGGTGACCGCAATTAGAAAAAAGTAATTTAAATAATAATAATAACTTATATAAATTTGGATGTTAGCCTGGCCAAGGTTCGAGCCAATGACCTTCCTCAAATTGACACACACTGTAAATCATTCGGCTACTGTGACCGCAGTAGTTTAAATTTTTCTTCAAATTACTAAAAAGCGACACAATTCATAAAATAAATAAACGAAAGTTATTTTATTAGTAAATTAGAAATATATATCCGGTATATACAAAATATGCCATATACATCCATATATTTAAATGTTATACAAACTGTGATTTTATAGGGGTTTTACACGGCACCGCATTTGCGTTGTTCTTTCTCTTGTTCGTAATTCGCGAATTACCCCTTCCACACGGCGTTCAATTTGATAGTTCTTTGTCTTTTTAAATTTGTTTGTAAATGAAGAACTAAGTTCTTGGTAAGGTAAGTTCTTGATAAAATATATAAAATACTGAATTAATTTGATAATGTATTTACTAATTTAATATTTAGAGCATAAGTAAATAACTATAGGCACGACCCAGGAGCAGTGGCGTGACGTGCATACGGTTTGCCAAATTTCGAGCTCCTGCCGCAGCAGCGATTTAAACTGGCTACTTGAAGTATTTATCAATGCGCAAACAAGCAAAGCAAATACCAAAAAGTCTCAAATCTCAAATTGCCTTATAGTGGTTGCGCTCCCATAGTTTTGGTAGGGCAAAGGTTGAAGGCATAGTTGCCAAATAACCAGCAATGTCTGTGGAGGAAGTAATTTTTGTAGTAATCTTGCTTTTACACAATTTTAAGTTACCTTGGATTTCGCTCCCTGACCGAAATATAAAATATATATACATATATATAGAATTTCAGAAATAATTAAATGCTTTTATGAAAATTATTATTCTATACTACTTTATAATTGTACTTACTTTCTCTTGATTTTTGTTGTTATGTTGTCTTCCGCCAACCCGAATTCTTTATATGCTACCTTTCATGAACCTATAAAATTGATTGCAAAACGCAAAAATCGATTTCAACGATTTTTTGTGTCATTATTTATTTTAACTTAAGTGGATAGCACACAAAATTTCACATTATTAGATGCTTTATTGGCGGATTTTTGGTCCGGAACCTCATATCTGAATGATTCGGTTGTATGAGGGCTATGTGATATAGTCTTACGATTTCAATGATTTTTTGTGTCAATATTTATTTGATAAACGCGTGGGGGTATATGCTTTTGTGGTGAGTTTTCATATGACAAAGTTAATATACGATTTCATGAACAAGAAAGGTATAGAAAGTATGAAGCTAAGTTTTACTCTTTCTGATATTTCCGACGGAGTGGAGATTTTCCTCCTCCTCTACATCTATCGGCTCAGACGCCGTCTCCTATACCGTTGAACTATGCCAATGTAGTCTTATGCTATATCTTATAATGTTCTTGGTTTTTTGTTCCATAACTCTTCCCCAAATTCATAAATTTCTTATGCTCACTAATCAGATGTAGTCATCCATTCATCCACGATATAAAGTAGAACGGAGAATTTTGAGATGTCAGATGAAATCAGTGCCATCGGCTTACCCATGAAGTAGGTTATTGCGTACGTTCAAGTTCTTGTAGAAAATTGTACTAAGCTCAGCTTTTTTGATTTCTGGACTGTCAGTGCGTCTGTAAAGACGCAACATAATGTAGTAGAAAACTGCGGGTGTAGTAACAGAGTAGTACTATGCGAGTTATATGTTCTATTCCTGGAAATACCAAAATTTAATACTAATGAAAAAAATTATATATTTGCGAATTCTCCTCTGCCGGAAATTTTTTTGGTGTCAAATTATAAGCTTTCTTAAAAAATTCATCAACTGTTTGTAGTACTACCATTTGTTGGAAAAATCCCATCGCATCAGTGGTTATAAGCACCAATAATGTATTCATGTAAATGAGTATACAAGAAAACCTTTACCTTTTTACCTTTTTTTAATCATTCATAGTCGCTTCTTTTGATTTTATGTGAGTAAAAAAGTATTTTTTTTACCATATGCTCCTCGTTGAGCGACATACTGTTGGTTGCCCCATTGTATATTTCTGCTTTCATTCCATTTGCTTCTCTTTATTGTGCCACTGATTTTTCTCCAAAAGTAGGGGAGTCTTATTTTGTCCATATTTGTGAAGTTCCACATTAATAGGCAAACCGTTGCACGTCAGCAGATTATTAGTTATTGGATTATTGTTGTTTTTCTTATTCGTAGCTATGCTTTTTACCATTTGTTATTTATTGCCATGTTATTTCAATTCTTGTTGCTCTGTGTTAGCGCATTAGTAATTCGTGTTGGTATTTGCATACAAAATAACTTTTTAAATTTCTTTGAACTTCTTTATAGTAATGAAAATAGTAAAAATCATAGAATAAACGGAAAGTGAACCCTCGGTGAAAAAGAATTGCAGTGCTACGGTATGAAGTATGAGTACAGTGACCTGTAATTTCTAAGCATCTCAGAAAATTTTGATATTTTCATAGCTGCAAACTGTCACTAATTTAACTATTTAAAAATGAATAAGATTATTTTTTCTTTAGTGGAAGTGGGATGAAAGAAGTAATAAGGTGTAATAAGGCATAGTACATATATCATTTGTGTATTTGCAAGCACTAAAAGTATGTTATTATATTATATTCATTTCTTCGCCATGAAAATTTCTTTGGAAGAAATACTTATTTCTGGCTTAATGTGGAGGTCCAGGTTTTCAACACCTCTTACTTCTTCAGGATTCATACATTCAAACAGTAACTTCAGGGTATAGTCCTTCCAAAAAATAGGGGAGAAGTGGTGAAACATTGGTGCAGGATTTAACATTTCCAAATATTTCAAACAAAATCATGAAAATTTTCTGATTGAAGTGAAATTTATTTTTACGATTATAAGGCTTGTTTATTGAAACAGAAAGTAGAATAGATAGAACAGAGCAGCTGCCAAAAACACAATGGAGCAAGTTAGAACAACTCGGCGCAATAATTTCATTAAGCACTTTTCGGGCAACAATTTCCAAACATAAATGTTTGACATTTCTATTGTAAAAAAATTCTAAATAAATAAAATATTTTGTATATATCTCTTATAAAATAAAAATATTTTTTATTTTCATTATTATTTAACATAACGTTTATCTAACAGAAGTTATTTTCTGTGTGCGGTGAATATATTGAATTCATATTCTGGCCTCTTTTGTTTTCTGATTACTTCTGCCAAAAAATTATATTACTTGATTTATGTTACTCTACAAAAGGAGCTACAGCAGAAAATTGTGCTCGAAGTCGCTTTATTTCTGCTTAGAACAGAACAACATAAAACCAAAAAATTAAATATTTCTGAAGCACAATTTTTGGAAGTCGAGTTAACTGGCGTAACCTAGAAGAGCTCAATAAAGGAACTTATTATAGTAAATAGAAATAATTGTAACTTTTTCCATTATTTATTTGCAATCATTCAGAACTTTATCCACTGTGTAGTGGGTGTCGTTTTACTTACCGTACAAATAGCGTAAAATGACAAGTTGACATTTTTGGCACAGCAAAAGTCAATTTGTTTTATCTATCGTCCAACAAGCATAGTTGCAACATTTAACAAGCAAGCCATAAGCATACAAAATATACGTATATCTATGTATGTATGTATAATATATTGCTTTTACAATCCATTTACATTTTACATACCTACGTGCTGGTTATACGTAAGCTAATATTATTTTCACTAGTTTTGACTTTTTTTCTGTTAGACAAGAAGCCAATTTCACAAAGCGGTTATACTTACATGTGTTGTAACCATGTATCTATGAGAGTATAGTTAAATATGACTGCTGTAAACTTCCAGTTGAGTTCGTTGCTTAAGTCTTCTGTGTCGCAGTCGTTAAAGAAGGAATATTCATACATAAATAATCATGTAACAATTTGAAGCCACTGCATCACTGCATTTGTTGATTTTTGTCTCGCATGTGAAGGTTTTTCTTTATTATTTTGCGAATAGGATGAATTTCCTTTTCTTAACATTAAGGTTTTAATTGCGATTCTTACTCCCTATTTTTTCTCCATCCAGGATTTTATGTTTTGATTTATGTAATCGGACCGTTTCTCACAATTGGCATAATTAAGGATGTGTCTAGACAACTAAAGTGAAACGATTAAATTAAGCTATTTTAATAAATTTGATTATAAACTACTTCGGGAGTGTAATGCTTTTTAATTCATATCTATTCATGTAGTATATACGAACAATCAAGGGCAAACGAATAATTAAAGTGTTTAATAAAATTTAATAAGAGCTCGGAAAAGTTTTTGAATTCATATGCTCGAGCACACATTAAGCTCGAACCAGTTTGGCGAACTAACTGCAGAAATTGGTCCACAAACTACCAGGAAGATAAACTATTTCGCTTGAATTTCGTTATTTTCTTGCAGTTGCGGTTGAAGAATCTCCATCTCGGAAGTAAGTTTCCAATATTACCCAATTTTCTTCAAGCGTACCCATTGAACCACAACCGTAAATCGTAATCCTTGTACAGAATATCTTACATATCAAGAATGTCATGTCAGAAGATGTCAAGGCTTAAGTAAGCCATAGCTCAAAAGCAAACAGATAGTTAAATCTTTTATATACAGAAATATTTTACGCTTTTAAACCACTGGAGCCCCTCCTCTGATTTATGAAGATCGTCTTGAAATTTTTCCAAACAAATTAAGGGACCTATAACTTTCTCCAATCAGAACGGATGTTACCGTTAGTTTTGGATGTTGTTCAACATCCAGAACAACATCCAAAACTAACGTCGGTTGCTGCAACTACTGCGGATCTATTATGTCCCGATATACATATATTAAAATAATTGAAATTATCACCGATATATTTTTATTTGCATATATGCAGATGCAAAAATTCTCAACGTAAAATTGGTAGCAATATGAGTCATCCTAATTTAACTCATCACACATTTAAAGTATTCCACAAAAATCATCCAGTTTTGTGGTTCTCTCTTAAAATTAATATGGGATTTTCCAATATGAGTGATATGATTTCTTAAAAAAAAATACACTAATTTTTACGAAACTTCAAATGTTTTTAGTTAATGTGATTGATGCAATTAAGTTCTGAATATAACATCATTCCACGCCTTCTTTTGCAGGAACGAATTCGATTAACCCAATTTTTGAGCACTATTTCCACTAAGTCAAGTCGTACGTCATGAATATCATGTTCAATATTGTCTTTGAAAGCTTGAAGAAAGTCTGGTTTACAGTTAAAGACCAATGACTTCAAATAACTCCACAAGAAGTAGTCTAATTTTGTTAAATCAAAACTTCTTGGAGGCCATTCAATGTCACAATTTCTTGAAATAATCGAATCTCCAAACATTTCTCGCAATAATTCGGTTGTCGCACGTGCTGTATGACACGTAGCCTCGTGAAACGATATGGTTTTAAAATCAACTTCTTCCAATTGTGGTCATAAAAAGTTGGTTATCATCGATCTATACCGCTCTCCACAGTAAGTGCTACCAGCTTCATTTCGAAAAAAGTACGGACCGATAATTCCACCAGACCAAAAACCACACCAAACTGTCAATTTAGGTAAATGTAGTGGTTGTTCATGAATAATTTGTGGATTTTCTTCGCACCAGAATCGACAGTTTCGTTTATTTACCGCATGACTCAAATGAAAGTGAGCCTGATCGGAGAAGATGATTTTCTTAAAAAATCTAAAATTCAGAACGATTATCGTGATAATAATATTGAATAGTTTGTAAACGTTGTTCCTGCGTATATCTTGCCATGATGAAATTGTAAACATTACTGAATACAATGAAAAAAATATGTCAGATCATGGCTTTTTAAAAATGACCAAAACTACACTTAGAAATCATATCATCCCTTTATATGTCTAATGTTGAAGAGCAAAGTTGTGTAAAGAAAAACAAATAATACTGAAAAATAAATTTGTTTCTTTTTTTTTTTACAAAAGTGATTAACTTTCTAAATGTTAACTAACCATTTTGAATTTTTTCATATTAGAGGCACACGCAAATTCTTCAAAGGAATATAAATTTCATTATTTGCCTTACAGAAAAGAAGTTCTTGGAATCTATATATGTAGAAGGATCAGTGAACTATTAACACACATGGCTATATTTTATAGTCGGTTGATCTGTCCGGTTAAAAAAAATTATTACCTCTGCTACTTATACACTTCAGACCGAAGCTATACTTTTGTACACAAAAATAATATTACAATAAATTAAATATGTGCGTGCCTGTAATTTAGATTTAAAAAAATGTCTTCAGTGGAAAAGTAAAAAGAAATAAAAAACGTACAGAATTAAAAAAAAAACAATATAGTGATGTGTCCTACGCACTTTATGAGAAAAAATCTATTTTGAAAAATTTTGAGCTTTATTTATTTTTTATTTACTTTGTAATATCCAATATACAAAACCAGTAATATACTTGTAGAGGATTAAAACGTGTATATTAATAGACAGAGATCTACAAACTCTGCAATTGTTATTCATTTTATAACGCAACATGTCGCCTTTTATTTCTATATACATAAAAAGCTGGGAACATCAATTTGGTATTCCATACAAATATAAAAAAATTAGCCATATGACTTGAACATCTAGAAAAGCGAGAACGACTTTGAAGTCCAAGCTATTAAGCTTTCGAAATTCAATATTTTTCATCACATGACTGCCGTCATTTTTGATGCGCTAAACTATTACGAGGAGTGTTCGAAAAAAATACACTCTTGACAGATATTAACCCTTTGGTTCACGGAGAAGAAGATCATCAACGGCGAAACTACCACCCAGGTTCCCAGTTAAATGATTTGGTTGAGTTACTGCGACTAATGAATAATCGAAATATATTGCTAGTCCGAGGACAATATTTTGGTAGGAATACGTTTTCCAGGTTATACCAAATCAGACTAATTTCTTGGTGAAATAGATATAATAAATAACCCATAAATTTTGTTCGTGTATATATGTTTTTGTCACAACTCGGAACCAGGGCGATTCATTTAGATACAATTTTGGAGATTTCAAATCTAATCAAATTGAAATTAAAAGGTCATTTCCTCTGCGAGTGGCCGAGTCTCTCACAAATTCGTCACAGTGCACTTGGTATCATCAGTACCAAACTTGAAATAGTTGGCCACAAAAAGCTTAACGTAACATAACGATGAAACCTTGTAGGAGGATTACCGGGATGTAGCGATAATGCATCAAAATGGCGCCTTCAGCGCTAATAATGTCTGGGGACCTACAATTCGTGGGGCTGCACTCTTATCTTGGGCTCAACTTTGCTTTGTAGTCTGCGTGATGAATGAAATATGTTAAAATAAAGGTGAATTTTTAAGTAATTTTTATGGAGATATTTGAAAGTCTCTATAAAACTGGGTTATGATTTCTAAGGATAATCACCGTCGGATCGAAGAGAAATCGGCGTGTATCTTATGTCAAAATACTAAGTGCTCAAAATTTGGACAGGATGAGAAATAAATAAATTGCCACAAAAAAATATAATGACACAGAAAATGTAGAATAAGATAAATTAAATCAGAATTGACTAGTCAAAGAAAATTGTTAAAGGAAAGAAATTTACTTTCATTAGAGGTAAAACTATAGATCGTTATCAAAAATTATTTTTAAGAACTTAATTCTACTCTAAACTCAATATAAATAACAATTTCCTGAAACACGGAAACATGCATTTGTATCATGTATTTTCCTTTCTACAACAAATAATTCTCGTGCATAATGGACTAAGTTAGTAAAATCAACTATTATTATTTTTTCTCATGTTCTAAACTTGTGAACTTGTAAAACGGAAAATTCCAGCATGACATGACTTGTATGATTGCAAATATACAGATGAGCAAGTTTCAAAAGGGACACTAATCCCAAGAACAAATTACAGTTTATGCACTTGAAAGTACATGTGTATATTTAAGAGTCTTACTTGTATGTCGTACTCAAATGATTACTAAAGTATAATACAAAGGTACCTATGCAGTACTCATTTCTAATCACATCATGTCGCATCGCCTTATTAAACTATGATTATTAGTATATAAATATTCCGATTTATATGCAAATTTCCCATCTAATGGCCAATAAACATTTCAGCAAACGCATACCAATTAAATGCAATAGAAATCTTTAGCTTACTGTCGGGTAGCGACAATTTGAGTTGAGCCATACAAATACGCACACAGCTCCATTTCAAGTGGTCGTTGAATTACGCACACCTACCTGAGATGCGCAATACACAATAGGATGAAACAGCGTTGAAGTGTATGGAAGAGGCAACAGTTGGTAGCTGGCGGTTGCAGTTGTTAATATTACCATTTACATTTCAATTGCAAAGCTAATGCACTTACATATATCAGTAAATTGTTGTTATTGTTATAAGGAAGACAGCATATTGCATATTATATGTCTTGAGTTAGGAGGATCCGCGCTTATTAGAAACTTCAAGGAATTAGAAGTGGCGTGTGAAAGATGTTATCGCCCATTAAATGAAAGAAGCTACGTGCGATCACTTATACAATATATACGTACATAAAAATTAGTGGATATGTGAGGGATCCACATACATATATACATATGTGGTCTCGTATACGAAATTAGTTCTTGCTCTTTAGTGCCTATTTCACATTTGTGGCGTCTTTTTCTACCTTTCATGAAATGGTAAAGTAGCTTTGGTACGAAGTATGTTAAGTATGTTTTTACTAGAAGGAGAAGAGATGGATCCATCAAACCTGTACCGATGTGATCAGAATGGAGACCTGAGTTGATTTAGCCATGTTCGCCTGAGGCCTGTCTGTCTGTATGTCGTTCCGCCCGTCTGTTTGAACGCCAGTTTTTGAGATATTTGGTCATGAAACTTAGGACGCGTGTGTATTTTAGTAATGCATTGATCATTTTTCGGTACTGGCCAATTTAGTCGACTATATCATCTAGTTCCCATACAACCGATTCGGTCGGATATGAGGGTGAGAGTGTGAAACTTGAAACACTGAAAATAATCGAAATCGAGTTTTACTTTTTGCTAAGAACTTTATATGTTCATGAAAGGTATAAAAAATTTGGCATGACGTGGCACAGATCTTTCTTGTTTCACTCTATGTTTCGTAGCTTTCATGCGTCACGCCGTAGCTAATTGTTGCAATTTGTAATTGTAGAAAAGTCATGTGGCGCCTCTATTGTAATGGCACTACTTATTTGTTTCACACATGTGTGCCCTAGAAATATTTGAGTATGCGTTGAAACGAGTTATGATGTGTAATGGATGCCTGTTGTTAATTCTACCAGAGTAGCATGCTCTTCTCTTTCCGTTTATTCGTTTGGCAACTGCTTTGAGGATGAGTTTTTTCAGCTACAGCTTGGTAAATAAAAGTATTTGATTAAAATTGAATTATTGGTCACTTTTTAATTTGAAGACGACGGTAACTATATTAAAATAATGAAAATATTCTTAAATAAATTATCTTCATACAAGCGATTACCTAGTTTTATTTTCAAAAATCTTCCGTTTAAATATTTAATTGATTAAGATTTTAAAAAGAGGACACCACTGGATTACTGATAGGTTAAAACTAAATTCAATACTACCCCTTAGTAAGCACATGAAGAATTTTCTGTGTTAAAATAAGCGCCCGCAGTAACAGATTGGTTAGCAATTAGCAACATCGCAACACTGCAGGGAATGTCAACCTCTCCTATGGTATTTATGATATGAAACAAAAAGATCCTCAAAAAAATCCAACCTTTCGGAGACGCCTTAGAAAAAACTATAGGTTCTTTAATTTGTTGGAAAATATCAAGACATAAACAACAAATAGGAAGAGGAGGCTTATGTAAAAATTTTGTGCGTTTTGTTATTCACATACTTTTGCAAGAATTTACTAAGCAATTCAGGTCAATGGTAATTTTCCAACTGAATGTTAGTGCATATGTACTAAAATATATATTTTTTTTAAAAGGTATACATTTCGCAAACTAAAAATTTCTTTGGTAGAATTGCAAACACAATCAAGAAATTACTAACCTTTTCACATATCACCATTTCAATGCAACGCTAAACCGACAATGCAATTCTCTTCAAACACTTGCACATGGAAGATGTTTCACTTCTGCCATTATTCTTAAGGCCAATTTCAAAAAGTGTTTTTACCTTTTTTCTCATTTCATTTTTAAAGTCTTGTTAGTCATATTTTGTTATCCAATATTCATGATTCACTTCAACGAAAATATTCGCAAGAAAAAAGTGTCACATGTAAATAGATAAAATAACTTTACACATACAAACGTTGCAATACATACATGCACTCTGTCTCTTTTAAGCTAGTGAGCGACTTTCTTCTAGCTTACAATCATGCACGATCCATTCAGTAGTTTTTGCATCAAAAATATCTTTCTGGTGCTTTTGTTCTATTTATAACATTATATAGCAATACATTGAAGTTGTTGATATTTTTCTATACCATTTTACATCATCCATAATTTGTCAGCTTTTATTACGTCTTCATAAAATTTGTTCATTTATATAATAAATAATAAAAAACAGTAAATACTTAATACTTACATAAATGTTTATATATTTATTTACTACTTTTTCGATATCATTTAGTTAAAGAATAATTAACAAAGTGGATATATACATATAAATATATATAAATTATATATATTATATATTTACAATCATGTTTACTGCTTAGTGCTGGAAACTTTTTAGCGCGACTCCATTAGAGTAGGAGATCACCATGTGCGTATTGCTAATTCTCCTGCAAATTACGGAAGCTACAGTTCTAAACAGCCCACTCTTAACAACGTCTTAAACGTCTTGAGTAAAACTTCTGTACTGTACTAGAATAATTTTTGCCAAATCAAACGTACTTTAATAAAAAATCCTAAATCATTTTAGGGTCTCACTAAAGGTACGTGCTTATAGTCAGACAGTTTCTAATTTTTTCACTCAATTTCTATACCTTTCATGTACATGAAATGGTATATTAACTTTGGTCTGAAGTATGTAAGTACCAGAAGGAGAAGGATAGACCCACCAAAATTTATACTGATCGTATCAGAATCACGAGCTGAGTTGATTTAGCCATGTCCGTCTGTCCATCTGTCTGAACGCAAACTACTCCTTCAATTTTTTAGATATTGTAGCCTGGAAGAAATATTCACCTAATCGTTTAAACGATCATTTATCGGAACTGGGCAGATCGAACCACTATAGCATATTTACAACCGAATTTTTTAGATTTGAAATTTTAGGTCACAAATCCGACAAAAAGGTACCTAAGAACGTTAAAGTTAGTATACTACACAAATATAATGATCTGTATACTGACTGGTACTGACAATCATCGAAATCAGAATACTATATCATATAGCCGTCCATACAACCGGTTTTTTCAGATATGAGATTTTGGGCCAAAATCAGACAAAAAAAAAACATTTGGAGGCAGAAAATTTGGTGTTCTACGGACGTAAAATCATGTTTATATTAACACTGTGTGTAAAGTAAGGACAGCAGTCCTTTCTTGTTTAGATGTAATTATTCTCCGAGTTCTCAAATAAATTTTTATTGCCCTTACAAATGTTTTCTGGGTAACGTAGTCTATGTACCTGTAATGTCGTCCGATGATGTATTTCTCTATATAAGGTCCTCAAAAATGCATGCACACATGATCCTGTTAAAACACCTTGCTAGCGTGTACTGAGTTATTTAAGAGTTCTTGACTCATTTATTCAATTTATCATTTAAAGAAAGCAGTTTTCCCTCTCTATAAAAGTATCATTTTATTATACTTCATTTCGCTTCAATCCGTTGAGAGAGAGAGCAACAGGGTTGATGTAATATATACCGATTGCAGCAAAGCTTTTGATAAAGTCTCTCAGACACTGACTTATGGGGTATACTTGTATAAATGATATTTATTCTGAGATTAAATTGGTGTACAACTTTATAAATTTTACACTAAGATAAATGAAATCGTCTTGCTGCAAGCAGATTTAAACATAACGATTGAATGATGTAAAATTAAACGTTTCACTTACATTACATTTAAAAAAAATTCAAATACTTGTTTCCCCATACCATACAGAAAGCTACTTAAACCTTAATTTAGAACAGGTTCACCGTTTTATTGACTTGGATATATCTATGGGCACTAGGGTGAACTTTACATAAGCAAAAGGTATCTTGGCGTTTGTAAAACGGAGGTCAAAGGAATTCAATTAACCTTACTAATCTTTCTACTCCTCGGAAAATACTTCGCCTAATTTTCATTGTAAATTATAATAGACTCCATCTCTAGTCCCCTTGTTCTCTCTAAAATCAAATTTAATATTTCGTTTAAAATGTTCAAACATTTTTGTCTCTTGCTTCTGAAAACATGTAAAACGAACATTCTAGCATATTTGAAATTATTTTATATATTTGGTCCAGTTACGTGAATTTCATTATACTTGCAACAAATGCCGTGACAGTTATGCAACGATGGCAATGAAAGTCATCAGCAATATAATGTAATCAATATTCTGCAAACATATTTTACAGCTAAATATTTGTTCTGGTTAAAGTTGGTCGGTCAACAGCGAGTTTTTGGACTATAAATGAAAACTTGCTAGGTAATTGGCCTACCGAACGACAAGCCATTGATGAACGACAATCGAGTGGTGTTATTAATGATTTTTCTATTGATTAGCAGTAAAATACATGAAATTTAACGAATTTTGGAAGCATCAATAACAGTCTCCAGGTTACATCGATTATTACCAATCCGCGTGGAGTCTTGTGTCACTCCGACATATTCGGTGGAGGAACTCCTGTAGCTCGCTATATAAATGTTACTGATGAACGAGAGCCTAGAACACTACGGATTTGGACACACCACAGAAAGAATTTCTCAAAAGAAAAAAAAACAAAGTAACCGGTTTCAGATGAGAACTTTCAATGTAAATGATTAGCATATATAATTTAGAGTATCAACAGGTTGTCTGTAATGTTTTAGATGTATCTAGCCTAAATTAGTACTTTCAGAGAATAGTAGTGAAAGCCGGGTTAAAAAATGCCTGGATGATAGCAGCCTTTTTATGGCCGCACAATCTTCTAGTACTAAAGATGTGATTACTTTTTTAGTTGTTGATCTGTCCAGGTTTCGAAACCATAACTCCCCGCATGGCAGCATGCATTCCCAACAACGCGGTTTCTGCCCGAATAACATATGCGGCTGTGTAAACTGCCTCTGGAACAATTTATAAGAATAGCGAAGCATCATTCTATGCGGTTCGATATTAAACAATTCCCTTAAGTTTGTCAGAGTTCCAGTTGAAGAGTAGACATACATTAACTTCATATGCTACCTTTCATAATGTTCAATGTCTTTTACACTAATTAATAAGCGCCACATTTATCTTCTTCTATCAAATTTAAGTAATAGAAACAATGAAATGCCTAAAATAAATGGAGTTCATCTCAGTAGTTCAACTAATTTCCTTGTCAGCCTAATTTCCTAGTTGCTATGTGGGCGAGTGTGCGTATTGAAATGTAAGCTCTATACTAAAAGAATCTACGGCTAAAACGAAACGAAAACAAAGAAATAAAAATTGAATTTGCAGTAAGAGCAAAATACTGGGAATGCTATACATATCTTCTTTTCTGTTTAAAGTACTTATTGAACTTTTTATTATTCTGGGAAATTGTTATTAATTGAGTAGTAGCGCGGTAGCATATCGATCGCATCTCGAAGTAGAAGTCGTAGTAAAGAGTAAAAAGGCAAAAATAGGCGGTTAACTTTTTCCTAATTTAATATCTCAACACAGAGAATAAATACATATATTTTTTTCTACACTGAGTGCACCACAATCTCACTTGGAAGTACATATGTGCAGTTTCGAAATTTCGTGATTCTGTGTGCATACATACATATGTATAGTACAAGATGCGGTGAAGGTGTTTGCAATTTAGTCTGTCCTTAGGAGCAGTTATGTTGGAATAAAGTTGCTTACACACTCTTGTACATGTTAGATAGGTGATAAGTAAAAGCGCATATAAATACATTTACAACTTAACTGCTGAAACTAAAAATGCTAGTGCAGCCTGTAATAAGTACTGTTTGTATTTCTGTTTCTATGAGTATTTCTTGTTGATTATGCACGCATGTGTATAGCTAGGGAATATTGCCTGTTGTTGGCAGTGATTTGCAAAGTACAATCTTCTTAAATGAAGAAAAAACTAATAAATGGCAACTCCCGTAAAAATTAAGAGATAAAAGGCAAAAAGAAGATATTTTAGCTTGCACTTAAAAGGTTACATTTTAAAGGCAAATACAACAGAACTCTGATCTTTTGTAGGCTCACTATCTTTTCTGTCATTCTACATAATTTCTTCTTCTTCTTCTTAAAGTATACCTTTACTCTGCTTTGCTTTGAAGTGTGACGAAAATTCACAAATTCTTAATGGGACTGCAATCTTTGAGAAAAAAAATCTAAATGGTTGGGTCATTAAAATTATCAATTAAATAAAATAACAATGGACAAAGAAAAATCGTTGAACTAATCGGAAAGGGCCAAAATAAGGGCTTACAGAGAATTCGGTCAATATATTACTAAAAAAAATTAAAAAAAATAACGTAACGGGGAAAACATGAAGTATTAAATCAGGTATGAAGCCAATTAACCAAAATAAAAGGAAAGAAGAAAGTGGTATTTAAGCGTGCTTCGAACTATATATAGAGAGTTATATGAAATACTTAACATATTAAGAGTTTCAAATTAAACCATCGGAAGATGCAACGGCTCGTATTCTGCCTATAGAATATATTGTCTGGACTAAGCAATGACAGTGCGTAGTTTTTTCAGATGAAAAAGTTATATTTGGAGAACCATGATGGCTATTCCAACTACTTTCATAATCTGAAAAAGGAAGAGCATACTGTAGCTATCGAGCTTTTTCGGTGGCTAAATCTTTAGCAAAATCAAAATATATATAATTAAAACAAAATAGGTAATATATTTATCTTTGCTTTATTATATTGTAATGTAATGCATATTTGAGTAGCTATACTCGTATTACAGAGCAGGACTACTTTGATACCATGCAACTCCAATTTCTAGATAGTATTATGAATGCCATAGCATGTAAAGTCATACTCAAAGCGGCTGTCCTCGTTATCCTGGATATTTTTGGATCCTTGAAAAATAAGTTCCAACAGAATAACGCACCTATCCACACGACTTGTCTTTGTTCAAATGTGAAATACAAATAAATGTAATTCGAAGATAACCGATGAAGAATAATAAATTGTTTTAACAAACGACTAACTTAGACGAAATAGATTATGATTCATTCAACGAAACTAATTCTTATAACGATCAAGTACTTAATCCAACAGTGATTCTTAACAATGAAAAGTAAAATAGTGACAAATAATAATAACAGAGTAACACTGTTACACCCCAAAATAACTCTCATTTTTCCGCATCAAATAAACCTTGCTGCTGCCACTCTTGTACAAAGACTCGTTAGCTGGCTAGCAGCAAGTTGTATTGACCTGACTACCATGACATGCGCAATGTGCAAATTGAAGATGGAGCTCGGCCGTATATCGCTTCAGCGGTTTTTAACACCCCAAATTGATTGCAACACAAATAAAAAAGTGAAAGCTGAAGTCCATTTTGAGCAAAAAATAAATAAATAAAAATATGAAAAATTTACTTGGTTTAAAGTATTTGAACTTTGTTAAATGAAAGATATAAAAGAAAAACAAAATGCAAAATATTTTAATTAAAATTCTTAATAGCGTCTCAGGTGTTTTTATCTGATGATGGGCTCATTCACCATCTTTAACCCTCTGTTCGTCACTTTATTCGTGACTGGCGTTTGTATACTACATATGTATACTTCTATATATATCCTTAGCTTATTTCACTTAGCGGCATTGGTATTGATGTGCAACTGCTTTTGTCTTAGCGCATTTAGTTGTGAAAGACAACTGTAGTAACAGTTGCTGAGCAAAACCCAAACGTCCAAAGCTTCAGCAGACAGTAATAAATTGCTTTTCGTTTCTTGTGTTCCGATATGTTTTGAAGATAGACATGCGTTTGTTGACCAGCGCATGCGAATTTGTTCAATCATTTGTTCGATTTTGCATGTTTTTAACCAACTCTTGTTACAAGTGGATATAATTTTTTTTTAAATACAATTAGCTTAGCAGTTTACTTATACTTATATGCATTTATTTTTCTTGTTCTTTAAGGGATTAGTATTCTTTAGTAAAGGGTGTTTTTTATAGAGGTATAGAACTTTAAGTTGCAATAAAACAGCGATGGATTATTCGATTGACATGAATTTTATTTATCCGAAAGATAATCTTATGGCATTACATTTTAAATATGATTTCTGGCATATGACCGCTACGGCTGGCGCGGATGTATTCCAATCTGGAACGTCGAATTTTCGATGACTTTCTCCAACATTTGTGGCCGTATATCCGCAACAACACGGCGAATGTTGTCCTCCAAATGGTCAAGCGTTTGTGGCTTATCCGCATAGACCAATGACTTTACATAGCCCCACAGAAAGTAGTCTAGCGGTGTTAAATCACAAGATCTTGGAGGCCAATTCACAGGTCCAAAACGTGAAATTAGGCGGTCACCAAACGTGTCTTTCAATAAATCTATTGTGGCACGAGCTGTGTGACATGTTGCGCCGTCTTGCTGAAACCACATCTCCTGGACATCATGGTTATTCAATTCAGGAATGAAAAAGTTAGTAATCATGTCTCTATACCGATCACCATTGACTGTAACGTTCTGGCCACCATCGTTTTTGAAAAAGTACGGACCAATGATTCCACCAGCCCATAAAGCGCACCAAACAGTCAGTTTTCCTGGATGTAACGGTGTTTCAACATACACTTGAGGATTACATTCACTCCAAATGCGGCAGTTTTGTTTGTTGACGTAGCCATTCAACCAGAAGTGCGCTTCATCGCTAAACAAAATTCGCTTATGAAATTCGGGAACAACGGTAATCTCGTTTTGGGCCCATTCGACGAATCTACGCCTTACTTGATGATCGTTTGGCTTCAATTCTTGCACGAGTTGGATTTTGTAAGCACGCAAACCAAGATCCTTCCGCAAAATCTTCCATAAAGTGGATGGACACAGATCCAATTCCTGTGCTCGATGGCGAATGGACTCATTCGGGTCTTCCTCAATGCTACGCTCTACAGCACCGTACGCACCGGCATCTCTGGGGATGAGAGTTATCAATAAGAGTAAACGTGGTGCGAAAACGTTCCATTGTTAATCGAATTAACTGCTCTGATGGACGATTTTGTCGACGATAAAATGAACGTAGTGCGCGATACGCTTTCCGCGCAGAACCATTATTTTCGAAATAAAATTGCACTATTTGCAAGCGTTGTTCAGGCGTGAGTCTATTCATGATGAATTGCCAAACCAAATTGAGAATAAATCAATTGACAGCTGTTAAATTGGTCGCCATCTTGAAAAGTAATGCCAACTTAAAGTTCTGTACCTTTATAAAAAATACCCTTTATAAACAAATACGTAAAATGTCAGTTATTTATATAAATATGTAAACCAAACAATGAAATATATATTACGGATCAGATAAACTTGAAAAACGAAAAAGGCTCTGAAAATTTTGTAATGTCATTAGTGACAGAATTATGCAGAGTTTTATATTTCCACATTAAATGTGGAGGATTTTCATTTGATTTCAAAACCTTTCCTAATTATAGCCCTACCAAACTTCCTCAAATTACAAGAAAAAATTTACAAAACTTGATCCAAATAAAATATAAGCATTTCCGATTTGTTCAGATATGTGATTTGAGTCGCAGCTACATCACTTTAATGTACTAAACTTCCTTTTTGAAATTCATGGATATCGGACTATTATAATATATAGCCGTTTTTGGCACGCTCTTTTCTATATATAAATAGGTTAACAAACTCGCCAAGTCATGTTTTAAGTCATAAAACATAGCAACTATGCAGAAGCGGGCATTGTAGAAATGCAGCCACGAATCCCTGGAGGTTGTTACCTTAAATGACAAACTGCTAATTTCATTAACCAATATGTAACAATAAATTGCGATTCTAAATATTTTCACGCCACTTGCAATGCAACGAAGTAACAGCAAAAGGAAAATGTTGCCATTTTTAATCATGCTTCTATATTTGGGATTCATTTAACGGTAAGCATTTATTTGTAAATTCTATTGAAAGCTCCAAAGTTATTTGTATTTTTTAGAGTAATAAATATTAGGCCGGGAAATGGTGGCGGGTGTGTTGTCATATTTTGCATGAGAATATGTATGGGAATATTTAGGTGAGTTAACATACAAGTTACCGCTGCAGATATGACAAAAGAAAAAAAAACTATACAAAAACAACATAATTCTTGTTGGCCTTCTTTATATTTGTTGCTAGAAATTTTTATGTTTTAAGTGTTCAGACTTTAAAGTTGTGGAAAAAAGGAGAAAGGATTAGGCTTTGGTATTCCTATGATCCGGATTGTACCTTAGAAACATCTCGATGTTAATTACTTTTGTGTAGTAGATGCTGAATGATTCAAGCAAAATCAAACGTGGAGATATATAGACGTACACTCTGAGAATTGTCCTTGAATATCTCGAAAAAGTAAATTTCTTAATTATATTATGCACAACATTATGTAAATTTCATGCTTGCACACATTTTCGAATTATATTTCAATTAAGTTCCGTTAGGTATCGCTGTGTAATTTGCACTGATTTACTCTTTGAGATGTTGTCATATCTGGAAAAGCTGATACAATTAAATGATTGAGACTTTCATTAAGTACATTTAAATCAAAGTATAACAAAAATATGAATAGAAAACAAGAAAAAAAAGAACGGCTTTTACTGAAAAATATTAGATAATTCTGTTTTTAATATCCAAATCGACGGATTGGGCTTAGGTCGTCCAAAAATAGTATTTAATATACAAAATTATTATATTAGAAGGCAAGAAGTTGCAGATATGAGGCAGAAAACTACAATAATGCACAAAATTAATGATGCGTCCAGTCGTTCTAAGTGGACCTTAACGCAACTCTTAGAAGGCTATCAGAAACTTCTGAACAGTCTATGAAAATTCGCAAACTATTGTATACACAACAAGTAACGATTAAAAAAATATGTTGAAGTATCTTCAGCATGAATGCCTGCAAAAGAATCAAATATAGTTACGGAAATCTTCTCCGAGATCAATCCTTAGATGTTCACACATCAAAGAGAATTAAGGTTAAATACACATCTGTATACATGGACGAAAATCAGATGACGGACATTGAGGTTTTTTTTTTATTGAGCTCCTGCGGCTTTGACATAAGTTCCGGACATTCACTTTATAAACATGTCTATAAAAATGTACAAACAAAGGAAGTGGATGATCAGAATTTATTTCCTACAACTATTCTGCATTTAAGATTAATGGCAGAAAATAATAATGTATTGTTAAACAACGAATCACAAGAATCAACGATAATAGGACTTCTTGTCTATTATTAAATTTCTCAATGATGATTTTAGCAGAAAACAATTTTTAGTAAAGAGATGCCGCTGATATCCGTTACAAGAATCAAATAAAAAACACAATATTCAATTAATAATATGTTTATTAACAAAATACTTGGAACTTAACTTACCGCACTATTGATGCTGCAAATCGTTGAGAATAAAGTATAGAAGTTTAATGCAGAAAAAGAATAATAATTGAAAACAAGACAAAGTTGGATGAGCCTTTAAGGTGTTGGGCTGCCATATCGCTTACGAATTAAAGAACTATGTTCAAAATAAAATTAAAAATCTTCCAGTTGGTGATGAATTTTAGTTAAAAGACATATGTAAAAAAATTAAAACATAAAAAGAAAAATAATTTTGGAATTACAAAAATTTAAACCTTAAAAAAAAGCAATAAAAATAAAGCTAAGAAAAAGAAAAGTGGTGGTTAATAGGTTTAAGAGCCTTCTCGTGGCACATTCTGAGTTCTTAAACGAAATCGGATAATCCTAAGCGTAAATTCTACATTTAAAAGAATATTATCACAGAGCCTATTTGAAATTATTTTTATTAATATATTATTAATATTATAGTTAAAATTTATCCGCCATGCTGAATCTGCCGTTTTGAATTTTTGTAATTTAACTTCATATTCGCAATCAGCAGGAGCTCGAGCTCGAGCAAAATCCAAAATTATAGAAAATTAATTTTTCCAATTGCGGTCGCCCCTCAATAGGGAATGTGAAGCCCTTCGAGTGTATCTCTGACATGAAATAAAAGCTCTTCATAAAAATCCATCGGCTCTCGACCGAAATCGCTTCAGCGGTTGCACAGCGCCAAATATATATATATATATAAGCAATTTAAGAGTTATCAATTCTTGTCGCCGTGGCACGCGTGCAAATGACCGATGTGTCGAAGAACTACACTCAACCTTCTCAAAGTATAATATTAGTTTATGAAGCATTATTTGCCCCTATGGCCAGTTTGCTATATATTTTATTTTAAAATTTTCAAGATCCACATAAGCAAAATAAAAAAATATACTAACCGATAATGCACTTCCGTGAAAATTATTTCAAATAACATAATATAATTTAAATGAGTTAGTCACCACCCGCATCTGACGAACAATTACCCAGTTATTCTAATTATTTCTGCCAAATCACTTTACAGTCATCATACAAAACCTTAGCACCATCTATAATTAGTAACCACAAACCAGTCACCATCAGTCAACACCCATAACTTGTTGGCAACCTCATTGAATTGTGAATACCGCTACACCTACTACCATAAATGTAATACCACATTTCACTTTTTGCTCTTTCTGTTTCTAATTGGGCACCAAACCATTTAAAGCTTTGACGACACCTGCCAACACGCAGTTGTTTAGCGTCGCCGCTAAAGCGCAATCTGGTGTACAATGCATAAATTTTTTTTAGTTCATTTTTCATTTTTAAGGACATTTCTCTAAAATTTAAAAAGTGAAAACTAAACAGAGTTATTGAATAGGCTTCTCAGCAAGCGTTTCTGATCTAAAAAAAAAAGTACTTTGTTTTTCAAATAGGACAGCAGCCTCTCAAGCTGTTAATTATGTCTTCGAAAAACCAGTGAACGTAATGAATTGTGAATCGTGTTAAAATAACCTAGGGAGAAAGGTTCCTTGCGAAATAATATACCAACCAACCAAAACAGCTCACTACTCGTCCTCAGTCTTGGTCAATTCAATCTTGGTCAGAACGGACTTCTTCGAGTTAATGGCAGATTGGCTGAGATAAAACGAAAGGCACCCAATCATCATCCCAACCAAATCGAGGTTTAGCCGCTTATATATGAAGTTCCTCCACGAACTGCTTCTTCATACAGAGAGGCGCTCGATTCTTCAAATGGTCAGGCAAGAGTTCTTAATTCCGAAGCTCAAACCTCTGATCAAAAAGTGAATTTTTCAATGTAAAGCATGTATGCTCTACAAGAAAATACGGACATGCAAATAACTACCGCTCTACCTCCTGAGCGTTGCACCTGCTCATTCCCATTCTGCACAACGGGAGGTAATTTTGCTGGGCCATTCCAAATCAAAACTTCAGTGTTGAGGTGAGCCCTCAAGGGCTATGTTGCAGTCTTCGTCTGCTTTGCAATGAAGGCAATGCATCTTGAATTATGTTCAGATCTGAAACCTGAGGCATTTCGAGAAGCGTTTGCTCGTTTCGTCGACCGACCAAAGCATAAATTGGCACTACATTCCTCCCATCGCACCCCATATTGGTAGATTATTAAAATCAGCATTTAAAATCTTTTAGATTCATCTCAAAAAAGACGCTACATTACATAAGCATACCTTTGAGAATTTTCAACGCTGTTATTGCGAATTGAGGCAGTTCTCAACTCGAGACCTCTTTAGGCCATGTCATAAGACATCGCTGACCTCACTCATTTTATTCGAGACGCACCAATTATGGCCATTCCCGAACCGAACGCGAGCGACCTCTCACTGGCCAACCGATGGGAGAGGATTAAAGTACTGCACCATGTATGTCGTCGTCTTTGGATCTCAAAGATCTCCAAAAGAGATATAAATGGAAAAATCCACGGTGAGATCCTCAACCAGGCGACTTGGTAGTAGTCAAGAAAGACCCACTAGCAACCACCGAGTGGCGAGTCGCGCGTTCGCCGTGGGCCGGATAACTACATTCAAGTTTTGGATGTACGTACCAAAATAGATTTATCACGCGCCAACTTGTGAAATTGTGCTTATTTCCTAGTGATCATTATTAACTTACAGGATAAGATAACAAATACAAAATGCATACTTTCATCCAATTCAGGGCGTAACTATGTACCTATCCAGTTTTCTCTAATTCTTTTTGCATTCTCTTTTTGATCCTCTCGTTTTAGAAAATGGCAACAAGAAAGGCTGAGCCCCTACGGCAGAGACGGAAAACTGCCTCCAGTGCAGATTCTGCCATAAGTACCATCCATTGCGCATTTAGCGAAATAAAGCCGCCTCAACGACTCGCAGTAGTCAAGGCGCAAGGCCTGCATTAATTGCTTGGTGCTAACACATACAACGGGCGAATGCGATTCGCCAAGCAGCTGTAAACGATGCCACAAAGCACACCACACCCTGCTGCATAGAGATGTACCCGCGCAAACCGCCGATTCGCCGCGAAAAGATTCGGCTGTGCGTCACCCCCCACTCGGCCAAAACGTTTGCAGAGCATTATTCAACGTCCAAATGCAAATACGGCTCCCTCGAGGAAGGTAAACAATGCAAAGAAACGCCAGCAGCCACGGAATATCATCAAAAAGAAGACGCGCCCTATTGTACGCAACCGCACCACACGAGGTGCTATCGGAGACACGATACGGGCCCTGTAGAATCTGCATAATGCATTAGGCAACACACCCCTACAGGGCGAGGAGCATGTTTAAGCGTGATAAAACCAGCTTAGAAAACTTATGTAACTGCCGTGCGTGTAGAATAACCCAATTATCCCTATGTCCTATTTCCGTGTCTCCTTATAATACGCCAATCCTTTTGTTCGTTCCTTAAATACAACACATAAAGATTGATAGAAGTGACAACGATTTCGGTGATCATCTTAAATATCTTCTCATCAGACTGATGATGTGATTGAATAATGAACTCTAACTAAGCGGAGAAAAATTGGAGGCGTAGAAAAATCTAAGAACAAGAAAATGCGTGGTGAGGTTTAGCCAAATCGCATCAAATTTATTAACAAACACTATTTGAATGAGCTAACCGAGGTAACCTCAACATACGGATTTATATTTATTTATTATTATGATATTTATTCTACCTACAGAAATGTGTAAGTGTTTAGCGTCTTTTATGCAAAGTTATTCGCAAAAAGAGGTCGGAAATACTTCATGATATTGTACCTATTGCATTGTTTCGCATTGATTATTCATGAGTTAACCGCGTTTAGAATAAACCTTTTTCTATAATTTTGCTACTCGGATATAGCGACCGCTCTGCCTGTGTATGTAAAAAAATAATCGAACCAATCCATAAAATGCTCACCATCGATAGTTAAGTGATAATGGCAATCTCCCCATAAATTCAAATAAATTTGATTGTAGTTGCAGAAATAACAAGAAACTTACCTGCCTCATCGTATTAATTGGAGAAATAAAAATGGCTTGCGCCAAAAAAAATTCAGGTAATAAGACCATTAGCAATTCAGATCAACTAATTGGCTTAAAATTTATGGACCTGTATGGAAAATTTATGAATGTAATGCGACTAATTGGCTGAAACGGATTGGCAACTTTGTCTGTCTTGTTACAATATAGTGGAATCGATCTATTGACTAGTTTCATTTTTCTCCTTTTATGTTAAATTCAAACAAAATATTTGCTGCGGATAATGTGAATGTAACAGAGGCGCAGATAGTCACTGCCTGCAACAACGATGGTAATGATGACGCTGATGGTGACAGCAGTGATGATAATAAGTAAAGAGGGTCCCAGAAGTGGTATGAAAGAATTAAGTTTGTTTGCATTTATTTTTTTAAGTAAAATAGCAACTTGTGTTAAATAATTTGATAAAAAAAATTAAACTATTTACATGATTACCTAATTCAAATTTTCGAACTTGTTGCTCATTAAAAAAAATTACATTCAATCTGCGCTCACCACGGAGCGCATTTTCGATTTTTTCAGATATTTCGTGAGTCACAGCTGAAGGTCTTCCGCGCCTCTTTCAATCATGTACTGACTTACCACTCCTTTTAAACACGCGACACCACTTATACGCACTCGCACGAAGGTTTCCCCTTCCAAACCAACGGACGACGCCGTGTATTTCACACTTGGCGAAAGACTGAATTGACATTGTTCACGAAACGTGTTGTCGTGTCGACAGTTCTAAACGCTCAAAAATTAAAGCTGTTTTTCCAAAATAAAAAGTAACAACTTTTTTAACTTTTGTACTGAAATCTATATCTAGAAAGAGAAGATGTTCTAGAAGAGATTTGTATCATTTAAATTTTATTGATGTCTGAATCAAAATTATGATATTAAAATAAATAGTATTAGAGCAAAATATATTTTCAATTAAAATATTTACCTTATAACCTATATATATATATATCTATATATATATATATATATATATATATATATATATACTATATATATACTGGCGCTTTGTAACCGCTGAATTGGCTGAAGCGATTTTTGGCCGAGATCCTCCTCCAATTTGTGGTTTTGCGTCTTGATGTTTTTACAAACAAATGTAGGGACCTAAAGTTTATTCTAAGCCGCCTCCGAACGGCTGATAAATATTTATGAGAAGCTTTTATTTCATGCCAGAAAAACACTCAGTTAGAAAGATTTATTTTCTTTAATTTTGGATGTTGCTCGAACCTGGGACCGAACCCAGGCCTTCCGCACCAAAATCAATTACAGGCCGCAATAAACAATTAACAATATATAAGTGGAACCCGATACTCAATCCTGGTTATACATTTCTCCGACAATTAATGCCTGAATATATGCAGGATTGCAAAAGACTCACTAGCCCAACATTAAGAAAAATAGCGGCTAAATAATAGCGCACTTAAAAGTAGGTGGTTAGTAATGAATGGAATATTACCCCAACATCTTACATGGCTAAGTGGTAAAGCACCATGATAAAGTCAGGATCTGTCGTTAGAAGTCTGATGAGGAGATGTGTTGATCTCCGAAACAGCAGTCACTTCTACCATATTTCTTTGTTGTATAACAAAAATATTAAATTCATAACAAAAAAAATAGGTCTCTTGATTAAAGCTCATTATCTTGTAACCAAAATTAATTACAGGCTACATTAAGCTATTAAAAGATTTATTTCTTACCAGATCTAACGTTTGTAGACCACCATTTTTTTGTGGATTCAATGAGGAGAGCTAAAATTGCTTACATATCGTTTTTTCTTTTATAAGTATAAGGCAAAGATGTGCACAATCGGACAATAAACTTACCTTATCTAGTACAACGGAGTTTTCTCCAGTGCTTTCGTTAGACCTGCCACCAAGTAGAACATTTAAATAAATTATGTATTTCCTTGCGTATCAAACTTGTGTAGTTAAAATGGTTAAAAGAGATGAGAATTTGAGCTCACTTTCTCAATAAATGCCTTAATGATTCCGGGTGTGAAAGCACACATAAGCCACGTAGGTCGGCCAATAGGGAAGAAAAAGTTTAAATGCTACGCTAGAGTCATTTATCCGCGTGGAGGAGGTGAGAGCAAAGCTATAAAGTTTTCTGCAGATTAAACTAATACATAGTTATAAGTTAATACCTTGTATTGTAATTAATGGTTTATTAACTATTTGTTTACGCCTCTGGCCTAAATATTGCAAGCTGTTTTCAGTGCCCGGCGAATACTTAACATTATGTTAGTATTACGTTTTAACATTACCGCTGCTACCTTCGTTAGGATAAGCAGTTAACATTAACTGTTCAAAACTGTTGAGGCTAACGTTGAACTACAAAAGAAATGTTCAGCCATTATTATTTTTTCCTTTGTCGAACTGGGAAGATAGATCCAACCACCATAGTTTTCACCCCAGCAGAAATGTAATATTAATCTATGTCTCGCTACCAACTTTTCAATCACTAAATTCAGTAATAAAGAT
Organism: Neoceratitis asiatica; assembly: GCA_030068015.2. Taxonomy (NCBI): domain Eukaryota; kingdom Metazoa; phylum Arthropoda; class Insecta; order Diptera; family Tephritidae; genus Neoceratitis; species Neoceratitis asiatica. The sequence goes on from CM061528.1 coordinate 70,255,067, forward strand.
TGAACTAATTTATATAAATTATCAATAACACTGACTTCATTTCTTTTACAAATCATAAAACATCGGGGTCAACGGTCGACTGAATCCACCAAAACCAATCCTGCCCCCGATGTTCATTGGTCCTTCGACGCCGAGCAAATAGTTAAACTGAAATATATTTAAAGCCACCAGTCAAATCCCATTACTCGCCCGGTAAAGCAAAACATTGGGAAAAAATTGTGGAAATCAACACATCACACAACAACTTAAACACAAAAAATAAATGTTTATTAAAGGTACGTGTTTTTTTTTAATTTCTTTTCACTCTTTTAATTAAAAAAAGAATATAAAATTACGAGCAAAATAAGTGAACTACAGTGAAATAAATCCAACGAAGGTGACCTTGTGAATGTGACACACACATTTATACATATATATACGCACATACGAAAAACGCGGGCATTAAAAGTATACTTCAAAAGTGTCTTTGAAAAATCTACGGAGTGTTACACTTATTTCTGTTTCTTTTTAATTTAAAATTTAAATTCACACAAAGACACAGTGCTGCACAATTAGTCCGTATTGGACGTTTCAGCTGTGTCATTGTACCCATAGGTTTTCATAACCACACTTTTAATTACTTAAAAACCGTATTAGCAAATTCACATATTTCATTTCACAAATCATTTTAACAATTGCACAAGAAAGAATTATCGCTTAGACTTTAATCAAACTGAAAAATAAAAGTAAAATTGATTAAAGGTTATCAAATTTTTTAAAGGATTGTTTATATAAAAGAATTGGTTAGCGAGCAATACATACAGACACTTACGCATCTGTCTAAAACAAAAAGAAAACCAAATACACACACATACACAATCTCATATATATAGATATATATACATATATATGTATATATAGAAAAATATACAAGTTCAAAAATTACATATATACTATCTGCTTTGTGAATTCGTTTCATTGGAAACTTTCTGTGGTGGTTTATCGAATTTCTCGTTCTAAGGTATTATAATCTGGTTCTTCTCTTAAAAAATTTGCATTACGATGGAAACGTTCACGCGGTTAACAGACTCCGTGGTAGAATTCGACACGGATTTCATGAGCACTGCTATGAGTGAACATTCCATATTTTCCCTAAAAATTCAACGAAATGAATTAAAGGTTATGTGTGATAAAGTAAGATCTTTATTTGATGAGTTATTAGCTAACGAATCCCTCTCCTCTAAAGACCTAACCTCGATTCGAAAGAAAAATAAAACTTGCTATACCTTCTTCTTCTTGCGGCCAATGGCACAAATTAACAGTTTAAGTGAAAAGTTAGAAAAGGCTCAAAAAGAAAATGAGGATATGTCTCAAATGTCGCAAAATGTCCATCTTCCACCTTATGATACCGACGTATTTAAAGGAGATTATCTCTCTTGGCCGACCTTTAGGGACATGTTTACAGCTATTTATAGTGAAAAAAAGAATAAGTCTGGTAGAAAAGCTTTTCCATCTAAATCAGAAGAATCAAGTTGAAGCAAAAGAAATAGTAAAAAAATGTCCATTAACAAATGAAGGATTTAATACAGCGTGGAAAAATTTGAGCGATAGGTATGAAAATAAAAGAATTCTTGTAAATTCACAGCTGAAAATTCTTTTCAATATAGCGTCAATAGGAAGTGAATGTGGAAGTTCAATAAAGAAGCTACAGAGGGATATTAATAATTGTATATCATCCTTGCAGAATAATGACGTTGATATAACAAATTGGGATGCGATATTAACATATCTCTGCTGTACAAAACTGCCTGAAACTACCTTATCGCTATGGGAGAAGTCCGTGGAAAGGAAAACGGAAATTACCAAGTGGGAGGACATGGATAGGTGTCTTTCCAGCAGATTCCAAACCCTGGAAACAGTTTCAGGTTTGAGAGGAATAAGAGCACAGAAAGTGCAAAAAATCCAAAACTTCAGGCAATCGTCCGAGTTCTCACAAAAGAGATTAGGTGCATTTCAGACAAGTGTCGCCAAGTACATGTGCACAATGTGTCAAAGCGATGAACATAAAATGCATCAATGTCCCAAATTTCGAGAACTAGCCATAGCTGATAGGATTGCCTTTATAAAAAGCAATAGCTGTTGTTTGAATTGCCTGAAAGTCGGACATCAGGTGTCGAAATGCATTAGTAAGTTCAATTGTGCAACTTGTCATTCTCGGCACCACTCACTTCTTCGCGTGCTGTTAGTACTAAAAGCGACGAACAGTAGTGAGTTTTCCGAAGCTTTGGATACTTCTGCTTCAACATCCAAACAGGCTCAAATGCGACGAGACTCTACAAAAGACAAAAACAAAATGATTAACAAAGTTAAAACTCATCACGTCAATACTGGCAAAGGTGTCTTATTAGGAACAGCACGGGTTAACATTCATTATAATGGCACAAGTTATTGAGCAAGAGCGCTAATTGACTCCGGCTCTGAGTGTTCCTTCATTACGTAGAGACTCAGACGCAGAATCAACCTGCCAACCAAAAGGTTGATTGCTCAGGTTTCGGGCATCAACAATTCGGTTTCAGCGCAGGTAAAAGAAGCGGGTTCTATACAGCTGCGGTCCCTAATTGATCCTATGATTGCTATTGAGACAGTGGTATTAGTGTTACTAGAATTAACAGGAAATCTACCAACGTGTCATATTTCTGCAACCACAAGAGAGACGTTTCCTGAACTAGTTCTGGCTGACAAACGATTCTTTGCCAATGAACCGGTTGACCTGGTACTTGGTGGTGATATATATCCACAAATTATTCTTAGCGGTATTAAAAAAATGTTTTAAATACCAAGAAACAGTGTTTGGGTGGATATTGACTGGTAGCGCTGATACAATCACCCCAGTTAACAAATGTGCATCCTATTTCAACGAAGTTTCCTTAGACAAGCAGCTAAGAAGCTTCTGGGAAATGGAAGACATGCCTAAAGTCAAGATCTTTACCGAAAATGAAGAGCGGTGTGAGGAGCTATGCAAACGCACAACGAGACGAAACGAGAACGGCAAATACATTGTGTCACTTCCTTTTATATCGGAGTTTCCAAAGAGTGTTACGTTAGGGCAATCTTTACGAAGAACTTGTTCCCAATTTTACACCCTCGAAAAACGTCTAGCTAAAAATCCAGAATTACACAAGGAATACAATCGTGTAATTACTGAGTACGCGAAAATGGGACACATACAGTTTACGCTTATTATTTACCTCATCATGCAGTGCTAATGGAGGAAAGCACAACAACCAAACTGCGCGTAGTTTTTAATGCGTCATCGCAAACAGCTAATGGTATCAGCCTTAACGATATTCTTTACCAAGGGCCGACACTACAATCGGATTTGACTATGTTAATTCTCCGTTGGAGACTTTTTAGATACGTCTTCAATAGCGACATTGAGAAGATGTATCGTCAAATCCTGATAAACAAAGATCACACAAAATATCAGCGCATAGTTTTTCGACCTTCTCCGAATGAGCCGATTAGTTTTTATGAACTCAAGACTGTGACCTTCGGCATAAATTGTGCTCCTTACCTTGCGATAAGGACATTATTACAGCTAGCGGATGATTCCGAAAGCTCTTATCCTGCCGCATCAAACATTTTACGCAATCACATGTATGTCGATGACATCTTGGCTGGAGGACATACAATCTAAACTGCAATTAAAGCCAGAGACGAGGTCATAACCGTCCTCTATTCAGCCGGTTTTCCTTTAAGAAAATGGACTTCACATTGCAACAAGATACTTGAAGGAATTAAAAAATCAGATCGTTTGAGTGAGGATTTTTTAGAGTTTGAAGATACTAGCAGCGTGAAGGCGCTTGGCATAAGGTGGAATGCCTACTCCGATCATTTCCATTTTACAGCTAAACCAATTGAAAGCCGAACTTTCGACAAAGAGTTCTGTACTGTCAGATATCGCTAAACTTTTTGATCCGCTCGGTTGGTTAGCCCCCATTGTTATTGTCGCCAAGATACTAATGCAAAACATCTGGTTAGAGGGAACCGACTGGGATGAGAGTGTATCGCTAACAATACAAGACAGATGGCAAAATTTCAGAAAAAATTACAGCGAAATAAACAAGATTCGTATACCTCGATGGGTGGAGTATTCACCAAAGGAAAAAATGGAAATACATGGATTCTGCGATGCGTCTGAGAAGGCATATGCAGCCGCAGTTTACTTACGAGTTGAACAAAAGGAAAAAGTATTTATCAATTTGCTTTTGGCAAAGACTAGAGTAGCTCCAGTCAAAACAATTTCGCTACCACGTTTAGAACTGTGTGGAGCGGTTTTACTAGCTGAAGTCATAAAATCGATTTCCAGTAATCTAGACTTGGACCACTTGCAACAACATCTATGGACTGATTCAACGATTGTTCTTGCCTGGATAAAAAAGCCACCATGTTCGTGGTCTACATTTGTGGCTCATAGAATTACAAAGATCATAGACCAAGTAGGTAATCGTAATTGGCATCACGTCGATTCAGCTACAAACCCCGCCGACTTAGCCAGTAGAGGCGTCTCGGCGCAAGAATTGGTCGACAACGCCTTGTGGTGGCAGGGTCCTGCTTGGCTGCAGGAAAATAAAGAAAAATGGCCAAACTTGGATACAGATTTTACTACAAATATTGAGAAAAAGCGTGTTAATATTCATACAAAAGTAGTTAGTGGAAATAGAGGTGATATTCTTGATCGATTTTCCGGCTTTGAGAGTGATATCTTATATACTAAGATTCTTTCAAAGAACCCATCCGAAAACCAAGGCTTCATTTGAGCCGAAATCTTTCTTAATTTTAGCCGACGAAATTAAGGCAACGACAACGCGCTTAATAAAAATATCGCAGAAGCTACATTACGGTGCGGAACTCGCAAATTTGAAAAGTGGGGAACCGATCAGTATCAAAATAATATTACCTCTAAATCCTTTCAAAGACAGGGATGACGTGTTACGGACAGGTGGACGGCTAGGTGCATCCCTCGATTTAGCGTACAACGAACGCCACCCCGTTATTCTTTCGTACAACTGCAGGTTATTGCGTCTCTTAGTCCAGTTCGTCCATGATGTGTCATTACATGGTGAAAACCAACTAATGTTGCGGCTTATTCGGACGCAATATTGGATTCCCAAGGTTAAAATAATGATTAAGTCCATTATCCATAACTGCAAAATCTGTACGATTTACAAAAAACGCTCACAAAACCAACTTATGGGGATTCTTCCCCAGGAACGAACAACATTTTCGCGTCCATTTACTAATACGGGGGTTGACTTTACTGGACCCTTTGACATAAAAAGCTACCGAGGACGCGGATGCCGCATTTCTAAGGGTTATGTCTGCCTATTTGTATGCTTTACTACCAAAGCCATTCATTTAGAAGCTACAAATGATTTAAGTACAGCATCCTTTCTAGCAGCCTTTTCTAGGTTCATCGCCAGAAGAGGATGCCCAAAAAATATTTATTCAGATAACGGAACGAATTTCGTCGGGGCATCAAGGGAACTAAAAGCAGAATTCAAGGTATTTTTAGCTGAAACTCGTGATAACGCTTTATCGAAGTACGCACATCAGGCACTCAATTGGCATTTCATTCCTGCCGCTGCTCCTCACATGGGCGGTTTGTGGGAGGCAGGAGTTAAAAGTTTCAAAAGCCATTTTAGAAAGATAGCGTCTGGACTCAAATACACTTTTGAAGAACTTAACACGCTATTATGCCGAATAGAGTCATGCCTTAGCTCGCGGCCATTATGTCCAGCTTCGAGTGAGCCATCCGACTTAGAACCTTTAACCCCAGGACATTTTCTTAGTGGTGGACACCTACTAGCCCCACCTGAAATAGACGTCAATGAAAATCCTGCAACGATCCTTAATCGTTGGCTGAAACTCAAGGCATTACACCAAACATTCTGTAGGCGATGGAAGACAAAATACCTCGCAGAATTACAAAAGCTGATCAAATGGAAACATCCCCGAGCGAATATGAAGATTGGGGATTTGGTAGTGATAAAAGAGGATAATTTACCACCAAACGAATGGAGACTAGGAAGAGTCAATCATTTGCACTCTGGACCTGATGGCAACATACGTGTGGTGGATATTATAACAGAAAAAGGGCAAGTGACTAGACCCCTTGTAAACTAATATTGTTGCCACCGTGTGAGAATACCTACGATAAGACAGCCTAACAATCAAAGGAAACCGTTGATGCAAGAATATAAGATGCCAAAATACTGAAACTTCTAACCGATCATTGGATAGTCGCAAACATCAAAGTGTCGCAACTTACTAACCAGTTCCTTATAAGTTAACATCGATGCCACCATGGGAGAATCCCGATGATTGGACAGCATCACAGTCAAAAACAAACTTTGTTACAAAAATATGTAATACTGGACTTTATTATGCATTATCTGAAAAAACACAATTATATAAAATCTTTTACTTAACAGAAAATGACAAAATTACCGAAAAATGCGAACCGATCACTGGAGAGTTGCAAATAGCAAAGTATGTACTTACATATGTATATGACATTGATGCATTCGAAAACACTAAATCCGCGAAACCGGAACGATCACCGCCATAGATATTTCGCCCGTGTTTATCCACTTTGCTATCATCACCTCTCCCTGAGAGCTGTAGTGCCTCCTCGACTGAATAACAGCCGGTTAGTAGGCCACATAGACCAAGAAATGTACCACCATCCAAACTTGTACATGACATATGCTTGTAGCTGTCCGGTTCATAAACAGCCAATACGAAAACCGAACCGACATTTACCAATACGAATGCACGCCTTTCATTTTTCATAATATCAAGTGCATTCTTACCGAAATGATACTCGGTGGGATTTTGTATATCATATAAATTGGTACAATTACATCACGATTAATATGAATGACACATATTAGCAATCTCAAATAAACTCACCAAATATACTTCACTATTTTCTTGTAGGGCCATAGCTGCTGAATTTGCAAACGTAAATATGTATTTCTTTTTTAAAAGTAATTTCACGCATCAATCGCTGGAATGACAATTTGCGGACAATAATTCCAAACTTCTTTGATAATGACGAATTTCACGCAATGCCACTGTACCGAGACTATAGCGATGTGGTTTTTTAACGCCATCAGTTGATTTTCAGGCTGTTTGCTTATATGAGACATTAATTCCCACAACTATACACTTTGTTATTACCACAAAATTAATCACTATCAATAGTATACATTGCACGTCACCTTTTCATAAATGTAACGAATTCAACGAATTAGGCGTTTTTCTTTTTCTCACGTTGCCTTGTCTTGCCGAATTTATTTGTCAATGGCGAGCCGCCATTCACTTAAATTGTATTTGTTGTCGATAACAAAAAGGTTACTACGATACATTTCTTTAAAGTCCGCTTACACGATGCGATTGGTTGCCTCAGGACGAATTACGCAAGCCCAGGAATGAGCATGCAGAAAGTCGTGCGTGTAATTGTTATATGCCATTAACCAATAACTAATCTAGTTAGTAATTCTCAAAAACAAAAAACAATTAATATATAAACAAATAAATAACTACCATCACGATACTTTCTTTGAAAATTCACCGTTAATGTCAATAAGCGCAGATGACTATTTACAATTTTACTCATGATATTCAGTGTGGTATTGCTCGTTATACTAATAATTTAATTTTGGTTAGGAATTTGACATAACATTCAATGAAAAATGTAATTTCAGAACAAGAGAAAAATGACTCGTTTTTCAACAATGCGTAAGCGAGCTGAGAGGAGCACTAGCAAATACACAATAATATGTCGCTTTTGCGAAAACAAACACCCCGCCCGACTTTGCCCATTTTTTCGGTCCAAAGCACCAGAAGACCGATTACGAGAAGTTTTGCTACATAGGTATTGTGCAAACTGTCTTTCCGGATCCCATCGAGTAGCAGATTGTACCCATGAGGGGAGATGCCGTCCATGCGGTGAGCGACATCACACATTGCTACATATCGACATCACGTCTACGAAGACGCATCCGCGCAGGAGGGTTTTACATTCTACGCACTTCGATGAAGACAACGAGAGCGATACAATTTCCCTCGAAGCGTCAGAAGTTGGAGCGGAAACTGCTGCTTTCCGCCCTCTTCCTACACTAAGGGAAGGAAATCAAGTCGTAGTGGGAAACGTTTCAAATCAACCGGGAGCGGAACCTGTTGCTTTCCGCCCAAACCAAGATCTGGGAGTGGAGTCCAACGCACAACATTCATGTAATATCGGTGAACAGGATCGTTTTAGACCGCCTCTACGACACGAACGTAAAAAACAATCTGCAGCGGAAACGCAACATCAACCACGTCATCGTGAGGAGGTGATCAAACATCGTCAAAACAAGCGGAAAAATCTAGGGAGAGTGGAACCATATGCGTTCCAACCTCCAGGAAGACGAAATTTTAGATCTGGATTAATAGGAGCAGAAAGCGATGTCGGTACCCTTTCAGTGTCTGACGCCAGTAGCTCCAACTGCCGTGGTAAGAATCGAAGGAGGAGGGCGCCTACATTTGGTCAGAGCCTTGATCGATCCGTGCGTAAAGTCCTCAGTCATTGCCGAAGATCTTGCACGTGAGCTGCACCTTTGCGTAAAAAAAAAGGTTCACGAATTATCTCAATTATAATTACTAAATATGAATTAAACGTAAAAGTGCAAATGAATTTTTGAAAACCACATACCATTTTTTTATTTATAATTTACCATTTTTCAGCTTTGGATTATACATAAGTACGAATAACGCATAACTGTAACTTCTTATGCTACTTTAAAGTTTAATGTTTATTATATAGAATTATGAAACATGGTAGTTGGACCAATCTCATTTACAAATCTTGCATGCTGCAAGGGGGCCGGCATGTTCACGCCTCTGACCTAAATATTGTAAGCTGTTTTCAGTGCCCGGCTAATACTTAACATTATGTTAGTATTAGGTTTTAACATTACCGCTGCTACCTTCGTTAAGATAAGCAGTTAACATTAACTGTTCAAAACTGTTGAGGCTAACGTTGAACTACAAAATAAATGTTCAGCGATTATTATTTTTTCCTTTGTCGAACTGAGAAGAGAGATCCAACCACCATAGTTTTCACCCCAGCAGAAAGGTAATATTAATCTATGTCTCGCTACCAACTTTTCAATCACTAAATTCAGTAATAAAGATTGAACTAATTTATATAAATTATCAATAACACTGACTGTTCATTTCTTTTACAATTCATAAAACATCGGGGTCAACGGTCGACTGAATCCACCAAACCCAATCCTGCCCCCGATGTTCACTATTTATTAACCGTTACTAAATATACATAATTCTCTTTTTACATGGTAGATACATATGATCCTGAAAAATTTTTGTATAAAAAAGTAAAAAGATGATAAGATGAAAACCATTATAGAAATATTCCGAAGATATAATCGTTTATCAAATTAAAAATATGAATTAATTAATATCTATGGTTTCAAGAATACAAAAATAATTTTTTAGTATTAAAAAACGACCTTTAGCACGTATACTTCATATAAAATTACATTTTATAATTGTTTCGTCGAAAAGCGAATATTTTTGTGCTCATATTTCTTTATTTTTGAGATTGCATATTTAAAGTTTTCTTATACTGCAGAAATATGTTGGATTGGATTGGGAAGTAAAGGAAGACTAAGCTTATACTGTACTACTTTAGTTGCCTATGATTTCTGCGCGCTGTCTTCTTTCCGAAGAAACCAGGAGTTTCAGCTACAAAAGTCCATCTGTGTAAACGCAATTTAAAAAACAGAAGTAGTACCTTATAATATTTTTAACTTAGTGCAAGCAATATTAAAAAAAATTTGTTCAAATTATTGTGCTTACACGATTTAAATATATTTCATAAAATGAAATTATATTTGAGATAAAAGGAATAATAATATAAAAACTTACTACTATGAAGTAGTGATGAAGCGAAATATTCGTGTAAAAAGAAAGCAATTTTTTTTAACTCATGTTGTATTTCTTACGCAAATATTTATATTAATATCTTAAACTAAAATATTTTTAATAATCACTTGCAGTAGAAAACGAAAAGTAGTATAAAACTAAATCATCCTTCATAGGACTGGAAGTTATAAATTACGTGTGTTTAATAAACGCTTCCTGTCTTTGAAATTTGATTATTACTAGTGTTAAATTTATTTAAACTCTTCGAAGAATCTCTCTAGGTAACTTTTCGACACCGACGTATTTTGCGAGTCATATGAATATTTTAGTGCCAACTCATATGATACACATTTGCACTCGAATTGCAAAATCAACCGTATAAATATACTTGTATGTAAATATATCTACACTACAAATCGGCATACAAGAACCGAAATGAAATTTATTACCACATCAAGTCACCGCTGCTGCTACTTACCAACTTAAAGTGCACCCGAGTCTGCTGGCAACTGTTGTTGTAAAAGACTTCCTCGACTGAGAAGACTAAATCAACGCCAAGACTAAATCAACGTCAAGTAGGTGAAACAAAAATCTGAATACAGACCACACCAATTAGTAATACGATCTTTGCGCTTAATATTAATTTGCTTTTAAGTTACAAAAAGTAAAATAATCGTTTTTATAACAATAATCGTTTATATAATCGTTAAATGGTTAATTTGTTATAGAGTCTATTCGCAGTAGGAAGAATAATAAAAACGCTTGTAACCAATTCAACGGCAGTTGCAGAACGGAACAATTTATTAATTCATTTTGGTATATAAGAAAAAAGGGAATAAAGCAAAAACATAAGAAAACAGTGTTAGATAGTTATTAATTATTATCAGTGTTTGATAGTTATTCATTTTCAAAATAACTCAACGCTATTGTTAAATATGTTGAAAGCAGGTGGATTAACTTTTAAAAACCCGGTGTTGGAAAGTGTCAATAATTTATGAAGCTCTTTCATTTCGAGTTAACTATAGAATGATCTCGGATTCACGTAAATATTATTTCGAAATATTGTCATATACTTTTTGTAACACGACTTGTTTAAACTATTATACTTCTGTCTAATTATCGAATGAGAGCAATAGTTAAAATCGTTGCCGGTCTTTTTGTAGATCTTGAATTGTATAATCTCTACAAATTATCATATGATATAACTGCAAAATATCGCATATAAAGTCTATCCAAGCGCATTGTTTGAAATACTAAACCCCACTATTCATAAACTGAAATTTTGGAAAAGACCCACTAAAAAGTTCTACATATAACATCTTCTTGTCGGTTTTAAAGTAGCCTTTCATCGCATGAAAAGAAACAGCCTCTAAACTGCAGCTATGAGGGAATTTAGAATCCCGGGAAAATTTATCCGGCCATCAAAATAGAGATTAATGCTGAAGAAAATAATACGAGCTGAAAGCCGAACAAAGAAGGTACAATCTTCTATAAAGGTATAAAACTGCTAAGTATGCCTATGATATTTCTGTTTTCTGCAGATCAGGTAAAGAAGCAAAGGGAATGGGTCTGGTAGTGAATGAGGACAAGACGATATATCTCAGGTAGAAGAAGCTTGGATGATATCCACATCCGATAAGTCGGTATTAGGAGTTTTCGAGAACAATATATGGAACTTTGTGTACTTGCAAAGGAGGACTGCAGACAATAAAACTAATTGTAAGAGATATCCGATGATATTGACATAATCAATTGCAAATTAAGAGACAGTGGCTATGCTGGCCAGATCATATTCTCCTAATGGAGAACTCTAGCTTTGAAAATTTTCAACGCAGTATCCACCGGTGGTAGCAGAAAAAGAGGAAGACCTCCATTCCTATGGGAAAATCAAGTGAAGAAGAAATTGATAATGCACACGATATTGTTGACTCGGCCATAATCGTGTAAGCGATGCACATGCAAATTTATGCCAACTACTTATTTCTAAATTTAACTTTTAGCGGTTTCCTTTTACTTAGTTGGTCGCACTTTGGAATTTGCTCAGAGAGTAAGAAGAGTCCGATAATCGAAAGGGATAAATCAAATTCCAAAGGAACACAATAGGAATCCAACTTAGTAATCGTAGCAATTCCTCGAAAGCAAATAATATTTCTTTGAAACCTAACTACAGAGTAAAAGTCTTGATTTATTCATGTATAGTTAAAATAAAGCCAAGAAGGTATGGCTAAGTTTTGATAAAATCCAATCAAAGTTAGATGCGTAACTGTTTCGGTTCGAAAAACGGGAGTGATTGAATGATATGGGAGAGAGATGTAACGGGATCATGTGCTTTTAATAGTCTTATTTCTTAAACAACCGTTATCTGAAGGCAAGAAATTATGTGAATGCGTGTCACCGTATTATCCAGTAAAAATTATTTTGACTAGGAATCAGTATTTTCTGAAAAATTAACTGTAAATTAATTCTAGCAAATACTATGCGTACCGTAGAAGAGTTCACATTTTCAGATCTTCAATTCAGGATCTCTTATTAGAAAATTATGAAATAAAGGAATCTATTTGTTATTAAATTAAATTATTAACAATTTTTTCTGATCAAGATCATTACGTTCATCATAATCACTTTCCATAAAGTTATATAGACTTTTGAATTAGATCTTAAATAAAGTAGCAAAAATAGAAATAAAAAATAAAAAAACTAAGCTTCATAATGCAATAAACCCAGAAACAGCTCTTCAACATTCGTAGTTCAACTAACTCAAATTTACTAAATTAAACATATGTATTTCTTAATAAAAGGATAAAGAGATAAAAGGAATTAACTTAATTAAATATATGTTCACATATCTACTTCAGAGTATGTAAAGTACTAGGGAGAATTAATTGCGGATGAGTTGTATAATAATGCGATGACTTTACCCTCAACTAAGAAAAAAGTTGATTTTAATGATATTTTATTAAATACTACCTAAAACTTCGAAATAATGCAAGGCGAGCAGTCTAATATACGAACATTAGTGCTTATATCATTATGTATATATTAAAACTCGTAAGCGATTTGTACATATATGTTTATAAAGGGTGATCCATTTCGAAGTTCACTACTTTTTTAAAGAAAAAAAACAGAAAATTCAAGCTTAATGGGGAATGTTTATTATCATTCGAAAAAACATTCTTCGGCATTTATTTTTTTTAGATTATCTCATACAACTGTTGGCCGCGGCCACGTCTCAGATGGTCCATCCGCTGAGTCCAATTTTCGATGACTCGTTCGAGCATTTCGTCTGGTAACTGGCGACTGACACACATGATGTTTTGCTCCAAGGCCTGAATCGAAGCGGAATTTGGACAAGAAAAAGTCTAACGATGTAATATCACACGATCTTGGTGGCCAATCGACCGGCTCAAACTCACCTAAGTGTTCTCTCAATAAATCCATTGATTGATGCGATTGTGGGTAATGGCGCCGTCTTGTTGAAGCCAAAAGTCGCCGAGATCACGAGCTTCAATTTCAGGCAACAAGTAGTCGGTTATCATTGCGCGATAACGGTCACAACAGATTTTATTGGACAATGAATAATTGTTTCGCTGCAAAACACTGATATCCAATAAAATATGCAAAATATCTTTATGTAAGGAAAGTGAAAAATAACAAATTCTTTCATTTATGCAGTTTAGACATTGATGAGCTTTGCCTCTAAACACTCTTCATATGCCTTTTTAGGTGAAAATTATCTCATATTTATTAAATTTATATTTCCAATAAAACCTTTCGTTTATTATACTCATATTATTTCGATGTAAGCTTCTCACAAATGTATTTCTGACATGAAATAAAACATCAATACCACGAAATTGGAGAACGACCTCGGCCAAAAATCATTTCAGTAATTACAAAGCACCAATTATATATGTGTCTTTATATGTATATAAAAGAGGGTGTACGGCCACTTTCTTAAGCGCAATATTCAAACCATTTTCAAAACATATGCCTATGTCATGCTGAACATTTATGTATTAGAACCCTACTTTGCCAAAATTTGTAATATATCTATATTTGTTTGGTTACATTTTTGGGAATACACAGTCAGAAAGTTCATGGATACCTCAAACTGTCTTCAAATATGTTATGAACACTTGAGACAAGGAATCCGAGGTAAAAGAAGCCTCATAAGTTTATTGGTACCTATACAGTGGAGGGAACAATCACTTTTACCTCTGCTGCTTCGGTTTTCGTAACTTAGAATTCGATATGAGGCCTCTACTACATTCAGAGGAAATACCAGCTCCAACTATAGTTCTCCCAGTGAATCATCGAAGAAGCCTATAATGAAATGTCTAGCGATAGTAATATCGAAGAAATAGCATTTACAGAGGCAACATCAAACGATTCAACGATGGATATCGAACTATCAAGAGATGGTTAACTTCTTATTAGGGGAGCAAAGTGGATATACCAAATACAAAATACAATCATGTTTTTATTGCATGTGTGTATTTGTGCAAGGCATCAATACTGACCCCAAAGATATTGGCTTGTACGAGATATGCTGGAAATGAGAAAGCAGAGTGTTATATACCCACTTTTGGTTTTAAGAAATTAAATTACATTGCCATCTTTACACAATGAACTAGGTTTAATGAAACAATTTTTAAAGGCATTAGATAACATGCCGGGCTTTATACCTTTCATGAACATATCAAAATAATCCAATTATTCTTCCTAATTACTAAGAATACCGAAATTCACGCTTTTTGACGTCATATCAGCGCATATTGATTGTATGGGGGCTATGCGTTCAAGTAACCGAGCGGACAGACAAACAGACCGACAGACAGGCGGACATGGCTAAATCAACTCAGCTCGTCATTAATGGCTTATCTTCTCCTTCTGGTACTTACATACTGCGGACCAAATTTAATATACCATTTTATGTTTATGTTCATGAAAGTATCAGAATATTTTTAAGAGATACTGATTTCTCACGTTCATTGGCTTGTTTGGAACAACTTGCTTGGAATTCATTTTCCTGAAGTAAATAAAAACTTTCTGGGAAAGTACAAGTCAATTTGAAAAATGTAAGATAGAAGACATTAAACAGTTTCCCAAGAATTTTTGTTGCCGTAGCGAAGAAGAGGGCCTAGAAACTATTGAAGAGTGCTACCAGCGTCGTTGGGATGTTTGTTCTGTTTAAAAAAAATGTATATAACAGCTTTTCGGCACCAAAACAGTAATCAAAATTGAAACGTTGTTGAAAACGTAAACACTAGGTAGCTTTGCGGGTCGGTAAAGACAACCACGGCCAAGTTGCAAGTGAGAATCAATCCTTTTATAGTGGCGGAATTCAATTATTTTATTACTAGCAGTATGACATGCATTATGGATCCTTCGATCATAGCCACCTCCACAATAAACGTTCGTTTCGTGGAAGCAGGTAGAGCTGTGCTCGAGTAACAGTGGCTGAATTCCTTATTAATAATAATATATATACTTGAAGCTATCCGGTTTACTGGAAACTCTTTGCGCATTTTAGCCTTGGGCTATTGTGTAACGTTCTTCCGTTCGGGAAAAAATTTGTATATGTATATATATATATATATATATATATTGTATATGTATATATATATGTATTTGTATATGTATATGTAAGAGAATGTGATTGAATGATGATTTATTGTGTTGTTTATTTATATATAATTGTGTAAGTAATAAAAAAATAGAACATAAAATCTTACAGATGCACACAATTTCATATAAACTAACAGAAATACTTAAATAGATGCGTACGTACATATCAAATACATTTTTGTGCAAACCAATATGTCAATTCTTAAAGTGATATTTACTAAACTAATAGCCGCGATAGACGAGTGGTTAGCATTGCGTACTGCCATTCAGAAGACCTGGGCTCGAACCCAGATTCGAGCAACATCAAAAATTAAAGAAGTGTATTTCTGACATGAAATAAAGCTCCTCCTTGAAAAGAAGAATGAGCTATTTGCTATGGCTACTTTAAGTTTTTTCCTGACCGCAAGCAACATTCAATTAATGGAAGCAAGTGGCTATTGCCCTGCAGTATTTAGACTCCCACAGATTTGGCCGCGGCAAAGGTTGAAGGCCTAGTACTCAAATAAAAAAGCAATGTAGTTAATCACTATTTCAACCTCCGTCAGTTTCAATTTGTCCTACATTTCGCTGCCCATACAATGTAAGTATATCTGAATTTCATAAATTAGTTGTCAAAAATTTAGAACAATGCTAGCACAATCAATTCATTGCACACCGTTTCCTTCGAATTTTGGTCAATTACAGCGTGATTATGAAATGATGTTCAATGTCAAATCACCAGATCAGCAAAAAAAAAAAATGTAGATACCTTCGTCGTATAAAAGGCACACAACAACACAGTATTAAAAAAATAAACAACAATAATAAATAAGTTTAACAAAAAATGGGATTTATTAACATCAAAAAGTGAAATATAAATTATTTAAGATTTTATTACATATTATTAGTTTTACGTTATTAATGCTTTAAGTTAACAACAGATCCCTGGTACTTTATTTAAGATTTACATTGCACAGGCGGAAAAAAAGACAAATTTTATCAGTTATTTTGAGCGATTCTGCTTACGTTTTAAATAAATAAATAAATAAGTAAACAAAATAAAAATTAAAATAAAAAAAAATAAAATAAATAAATATAATCTATATATGTATATAAAAATCAATGCAAATCTTAATGAATGCTTATAACTTGAGAACCACCAAAACAAATTTGTAGGTGTTAAAAACGGATATTAGGAGAAGGTTAACGTGTGTGTTTTCATTAGATTGGCGCAGTCGTTCCAGCGATATGACCATTTTAATGAACATTGGTCGCTACCCATACAAAATACATGCAACAACAACTAATATATATAAAATTCCAAAATACACGTTCATTACGTTGTATGTGATGTTGAAAGAGAAAGAGTGAAAAAATTAAAATGAAAAAACAAATTTCAAAAGTTCTGGTTTAAGAATACATTTTTCGATTAAAACAAATATTTTGACATTTCTTCATACAAAGCTAGCAGTTTATATTAGATTTTCTTGATTTTTTTATAGGTGTAGCAAAGCACGCTGGGGTTCGCTGGTATAATATAAAAACAGCTGAAATGGAATAATGAAAATAATGAAAAGAAATGAAATAAAAACAGTTGAAATAAAATAAAATTAAATTAAACAAAATTAAATATAATGAAATGTAGTAAGACTAAATAAAAGCTAAAAAATAAAATAAAATACATTATTTCCCTAACATTTAAGTCTCAGTCGGGACAACTAAATGCAAAATTTTTAACCAATTAATCTCGCCCATTAATCTTGTGTACTCTATTGTATTGTAGGCCTTAAAAGGTTCCCACATATTCATTTGCTGAAGGCCAATCCAAACATACTAATATAAATAATAAAATGCGAAATAAAGTGAAATAAGGAGTTCAATTGAATGGTCTACTCAAAACTATCAAGAACAAATTCAATGTCTAAAAAAAACTCAAACTTCAATATACATGGGTATAAAATTGTACACAAGTAAAATATTTATGTCTGTATGTTAATTCCAGCAGACACAATGGTTAATTTCTGCAACTTGCTTGGGCACAGCCTTTGTTACAGCTGCAAATATTGCAAAATGGATCATAAATGTGAAGTACATATAGCGCACAGCGCAGCTTTCAATGACAGCAACAAAGGAAATATCTTGAAATAATTAATTATCAGATGCGTTGGAGAGACGATTGAAACTATGTGTAATGTGCGCCTTTCTTAAGTAATCTTGGTACACGAAGATTGTTTGGGAAGAAAAGAGCAAACAAAATATTTTCGCTTACCATAAAGACACTTAGGCGGTTCTTTCAGATTGGAATTTAAGGAAAATTGATGTTCACTTAACACTTAACCTTTTAGCGTAATAGAATTATGTAAATTGATACGCCCATCACTCAAGCGCTTGTTGCACTTTTTAAGGCAGCAAAAAATCTACAGGCGGTGGTTCGGGCGTCAATACCTGTTTGATTGCATCGACAAACTTACAACCATTGCATCTTGTCATTAAGGTCGCAACTATTCCTGGAGAATGGGAGTATTTTTCGAATATGCACTTACGTTTGTTTCTGGTGTTCGCATTCATTTAATGTACGAATATAATTACAATTGCACTATTAAGAGATATAATGTCGTACACAAGAGTAGCGTTTGCACCTTGTTTTTTTTTAAGTGTAAAACGCTTATGATATGAGAAAGGCAAACGAAATTGGAAGTATAGACCGAATTTTCAAAAATTTGTAGATTGATATACTAGAATAAAATTGAAACTTGATATAAAACTCTTCTGCAAACAATTAAGGAAGCTAAAAATAATTGCAAATTTTTAAATGATTCTTGAAGAGACATCGACATCTCAGCAACCAATATCGAACAGAAAATTATAGGCAAGTTCCGGAGTTTAGAATAAATCTTCTAAGAGAATATATTCCAAACGTGTTAATATATGTATATTTTGTATAAGCCCTCAGAGTACAGAGGACAAATTTGGTGGGTCTGTGATTCTTCTTCTTCAAATTAGATGGTGTAAGTGCAACTGCCCTTGTTTTTCCTGTGAAATTTAAATTGATGCAATGTTCTTAAACGTTTTTATATATTATGTTCTTAAAATTAAGGTTTTAATCGATACTACATTATAAATGTTTATAGAGATAATCATTAAAATACACCATACCCTGGATGTAATTTCTTAAATATATATATATACTTAACATATTCTTATTATTTATTTTCATTTGGTGTCAAAACCAATAATAAGAAAAAATCTGACATACTATACTCAAATTTTTGTATTGAATAATTGCAGTCCCTCCTCCCAATATCTTCGAAGAATGGGTTTAACTTTAAATTTTATTTTAGTAGCCTCCGCTTGCCACTGTGCAGTAGCTAAATTGCGACATACGCGTACATTAAAATAAACTCTGCCAAATCATGCGTTGTAGACGGCTTGTATTGCGAATATATTTGAAAATATTCCTCGAAAAGTTTTAAGTAAAGGAATCATTTAACCGTTTATCGGAGACGATGACGTCGGCGGCAAGTGTAATGACTTCTGACTGACAGAGGTACAAGGCATTCATTAATAAAATTCAACACGAGTGCAACTTTTTACATTTCCTTAGCTTCTCTGAATGTGCAACGCCTTGACAATAACCGGATTTGAGTTCAGAGCAGCAGCATAGTAGACACTTACAACTTTTAACAGCAGCAAGAGCAAGAGCAATAACAAAAACCACAACGACGATGCGATGGTAACATCGACACCAACAGAGTCAACTTTCGTTTGGTATTGCTGGTGCTGCATTGGGGCAGGGGTGGTTGAGAAGATTCAGCCGAGATGCTGTGATTTAATGAGTAATCGAAGAAACGTGCCAGCCCGACGGCATTGCAACAGATGTTAAATATTAAAGATGATGGATAAAAAGAACCGAACGCATAAGTAGATGAGGCAGTATAGCGACTATGTTGCGATTACTTTCGAATAAGTACATATGTATATGTACATGTGCGCGCGACTTAGCTGTATTGAAAAATTGTGTTGAGTATCGTGGATCAATGTCCGGCACTCGCGCTAGTATTACGGCTATTATGCGACTGAAACACAATCCTGATGGTAATATGTGGCGTCACACCAAAAGCAGCAGTGTTTTACTATATGTTGCACATTGTGACATGAAACTTGCTGCATCAAATCGCAGCAGATCGATCGTTTGTGCCAAACAAATTGAACGTTCAGCTATGCAAGTGCACACATAAAAAAATAAATAAATTCCACGCTAATGATTACAAAGAAAGAAAAACGTTACATCAGCAACGTCTGGCTAAAAATAGCACAGCATTGATCTGGAATCACATCATAAGCTTTGTCTGTTTTTTTCACATTTATCTTCCCATGATATCTATCTAGTATCTAGACATCTGTCTATATTAAGATTTGCGACTTAAAAATCTCTCGAAGAAACAAGGATACTCTGATTACTGACTAATTTTCTTTTATTTCGAAATAGCTTCCTTTTTCCATGGCTAATCGCGTTAATCGAGCAACTACAAATTAGATATTTTCATAATTACCTAGGGAAGCGTAAAACTGAATACTTATTGAATGTTAACAAATTTTATTACTAAACCGTTCCCCGCATTCATCCGATTCCTTCTTATCTTGTGGAGATTTTATCTCAAACATATACTTGTAACATATGTACTGTTATACATACAATAATGCTGAGTTGCTTTTTGCTTAGTGAAGGTAATTAGTAGCTTGTTTACAATCCATTCCGAACCACCGTAAATTAATGATACACTCCACGTTGTAAATGCTTAGGGTACATATTAAGGTACAGAATAGATAGAATTAGATAGTCGGTAGTGATAGCCTCGTCAGTGCAACCCAATTACTAATTAACTTTTGGTAGCTAGCGATTGTCGCCATAGTTTAATAAATGATCTATTATAGAAGTCTGCTACACCCTGTATACGTACCAGAGGTTTAATGCAGCACTTCTTCTGTAGTTCATCATTTGAGGTCTTAGCAATAATATTAGACAATAGCCATTCTGGAGGAATTTCAAATCCTTTTGTGCTTCTCTGGTCCTGCTCCCAATATATTGCCTTGATCGAATTTTAGTGTATTACACCTTAAGCATGGTGTACGAAACTAATATTTTTTTTTCGTGAAGATACTGACCTCGGATAAAAAAAAATTCAAACAAAAAACTGAGAGTCATCTTTTATAGATAATTACGATCTACGGATATTAATCTACTCATAGAAGAGACTCGGCAAATTGGTAGAAAATTCCGCAACACTGGTTCACGAAATGTTCAATAGGGTACCTTGATTGGAAAAGTATACCGTTATACGTAATGCGTAATCTCAAAATTAAGAGAAATAAAAATACATTCAAAAACAAGAAAAAAATGCTGCCTTCGGCTATGCCCACTTACTTTCCTTGTCAATATTTATTTGAATTTCCTGTGTAGTACGCTAAATTTCACCTGTTGGATGCTTTTTTGGCAGATTTTTGAGCCAAAACCTAATATCTGAAGAATTCGGTTGTGGTAGGCCGATCGAGCTGGTACCAGCAAATGATTACTGCAATAAAAAATTAGATATGCGTACCGAGTTAGTTTGAGATACTCGAAACCCGAGGGACTAGATTGCGATCAAACAAACGGATATGACTCGGACAATTCGTCTTTCTGATCGGCATACATTTGGTAGGTCTCTCTCTTTTCCTTCTGGTACTTACATATTTTGGACCAAAGTTAGTATACCATCTCATTTTTAATGGAAATAAGGAGTAGAAAGAAGCCGTGTATTGTTGTAAAGTCTCATTGACAGATAAAAAAGCGGTCAAGAAAGTGGCTGTTGGTTTTGTAGCTGATGCCACTTACCCAAAGAAGAAAGTACAAGATTCGTGATTTTGTTGGCTCTGCAGAGTAGAGTAGCAAAGAAGTTGACAAGAGAGATAATATGGACAAGAGAGCTAATATGATTTCTTTTTATAGCGTGCACATGTTACCGTGATCAAGTAAGCATAATGGGGGCTTATAGAATAAATTTAAGTTTGTGGTCATTATTGTCTTTGCAATTGGGGTGACGGATGACATGTAAATGCTCAATCAATTGTCAAAAAATCTAAGTTCTAAGGAGCAAGTGTTCATCCACATAGGAAAATATAACCTCAGTTGATTGTTCAGTCGAGTCGTTGACGACAGCGCGGACGTTTTGAAATGTTACACTGTTGGTGTGAATGATGATGATAGGATCAACGAAATTTGTTCGATTATTTGTACGTCAGTTCGTCAAGAATTTTTTATGAATTGGAGTATTCAGTAATGATTGTGGATTGTAAGATGGCTTAAAAAAGACTGACAGCGCCAAAAGATAATCACTTTTTCTTATGAAGAAGCTTCATGTACATGAAATGGTATATTAACTTTGGCCCGAAGAATGTAAGTACCGAAAGCAAAATTTATACCGTTAAAAGATATTGAATTTAAGTTTTGCAACAGAGTTAGGTCTGGCACAAGCAAAATTTTTCTTTAAGCCGAGGCAACTTAAGCAAATCCATTCAATTTTGTAAATTTCATAGCCCTAAAATTACCATTATAAAGTAATGAAAGATACAGTTTTGTTTTAGCACGCATTCATACTTTGTTTACATGTAAACACTTCTACTGCGAAATGTAGTTTTGTCACTTACACATTTTTGGCGGCTGTTGAAATTGCTAGCTCCTGTTCTTCAAAAGTTTTTGCAGAGAATTATTGTCGGACCCTTAGGCCCAACACGCGAACGATGAACTAAGTTGATGGTGGTCGATTGATTATGGATATATTATTATGCACATTTTGGCTTATTAGTTCGCAGTAATTCTATATCTAGAACATTTGAAAAAGCTCTCTAACCTTCCTAGATTTCATTATCTTTTAGTTCTTTTGATGTGTTAGAACACCGGAGCGTATTCGAAATCCAAAAATGTGTTCAAATATCTGATGTCCAGAGTATACGAAATATATGGAGGGAGCACTTCTTCAGCCTACCGAATGGTAGTGCAAATGGATGTCAAGGAGTTGGCGAACCGCATTCTCCAATCGGTGACAACTGAATGATCCATTATCCCACTATAAATAAATTCAAGTAGCAGTTGCCCGCTCGAAAAGAACAAAGTGACGGGAGTGAAACAAGGTGCTTGCCAATTTCTTTACAGAATATGGTCGAACGAATACATGCAATTGGAATCTAAGTATGCTCTTTCCAATCAATAAAAAGAGAATTCCCACACCCAGCGCCAATTATCGTATGATAAAAACTAAAGCATACCGTCAATAAACTGGTTGGACCTTATCAGTGCGGCTTTATATCGTAAAAATCTACCATCGTGAATATCTGCACCATACGTCATATCCTGGAAAAGACTCTTGAAAGGAGGATGGACACATATTCCTCTTCGTCGATTTTAAAATAGTCTCCGATAGCACCAAACGGAGCTGCCTCTACGACACTATGTCTGAATTAGTTATCTCCGTAAAATTTATTCTGCTATTTAACTGACTTTAAGCAAAACAAAACCCTCAGTCAGGATCGAAAACGACCTCTCTAAATCGTTCGATACCAAATGAGGTTTCAGACGGGGTGATTGTTTATCCTGTAATTTCTGTAATCTATTGCTGGAGAAAATAATATGACAAAGGTACAATCTTCTATAAGAGTATACAACTTCTAGCGTACGTCGAAGATATTGATATCATTGGCCTAAACAACCGTGCCTTTGGATGGAGTAGCCTGTTGAAAAGTAAAGTCTCAAACTCTAAAAAGTTACTAAGTATTTCCCGTATTGCTATTTGGTTCGGGGGAATGGACAATGAAAACATCTGATGAGTCGGTGCTAGGAGTTATGACGAAAATCGGAGCGACACGGACATAGTTCACCGAATTAAGAGACTGCGGCTACGCTGGCTAAGTCATGTAGTTCGGATGGATGAGAGCACTCCAGGAGACACTGTCACATAAGCGGTGTCTATGCCAGTAAAGAAGAAGTTTGTTTAATAAAATTGTCAAATTGCTTACACCTTTTGTACCGTTAGTCTCAATTAATCGTTGCAAGATGCTATACAATATATGGGATATAGATCTTGTCCCCATTTCTTTGATCAAGATTCAGACTTCTGCGAGACGGTTTTTATCAGCTGTTTCGTTGTGGTAATCAGCGTGCAGTGATTACTATGATAGGTGCTACTAAGATTGCTACATCTCCCACAGGATTTTCGATTTTCTTCCAAACAGTTTATATAGTCTTTTGAGAAGCTTTTTATTTCATGTTAGAAAAAGAGAAAATATATGAATTCTTATGAAGTGAGCCACCACCTCTTCTGTCTTTTAAAGATTAAAGCTATTTCCAAACCAGTTCCGGAATAAAGGCGTGATTCAAAATATTTTACCTTTGACATTGTTAGATATGTGATCTGCGCAAATGATACAAATATTTTCTCCTTTATCCGATACCCCATTTTGCCCGCGAGTAAGGTAATAGTAAGTTTAAACCTTTCTATATTTATATAAGATTTAGTGCCTCAACCGTGGCTCACTTCACAAACTAAATTATCCCTTTCAGCCCCAGAGACTTTCCTTCATATACTGGAAAGGTAAGCCTCTGAGTATTTGAGGTACCATAGGAAATAAGAAAAATGTAAAAAAAAAACTAATCAAAATGTTAATATCTTATCTGCAGCTGCACATTTCATGTGATTTGAATTTATTGTTTGAGTACTTGTTGAATAAGCGTAATCTGCTTACTTTAAATTGGGTAGCATTCGTCAGCGATGTTGCAGCCCATTGAGGCAGTGACATTGTCGGCGGTTAGGGATTTTGACGTTGCGACTACTGCTTTTCGTTGTACTACGTATTTAATTAAGTGTGTGTAGATTACTTTGCAGGCAACAATAAAAAATTCTTATAAAAAAATTTCATAAAATTCCATTCTCTTTGTTATACCCTCACTGTTGTTGTAATGAGTTATAAGTTATTTGAGCTGCTTGATATCTTGTTTAATTAAATCGTATATTTGTAAAAATAAGTTTTTCTCATAAGAATGATATTGTTTGTTGTATTGTAGTTTTATTTTTGATTACTACTTCCACTGTGGCATGTAATTTACCATGAAATATGCAATTAATTTATATTTATCAGCGCTTGTTAAACATCAAATTTAAAGTCGGAAAAGATTGAAACAATATGGATTATTTTAATTTTCTTTTATTCACCCAACGAATTTTGTAAGATACGAATAAAGAAAAACAAAAGCAATAAAAATTTCACTACTTAAAACAAAACTTCTAAAAGGCTTTAGTTTGATGTTGACTTTTTCCTTAAAATCAAATGTTTCACTTAAAGTTCAATGGCCTCAAATTTGTTGACCGTTGTATAGCGCATTGTACGAAGGACAATAGACCGTATCTACTGCCATTTTCCACGCATTGTGTCGTTTATGTAGTTCCTGCAATAGTGCTTTATATTCGTTTCAAACAAATAAATTCCTATTCATTACTAGTTTATATTTAGGATCCAATAGGTTGAACAATTCCAAATTTTCATTCAGCTCAATTAAAATGTTTGTATTTTGGTATCCACTACTTGCCTATCAGCGATTCTCGTTACGTAACATACTCTCCCTTTTTCCTCTGTGGGCTTAGTCGCCGATTTAATTTTATTCATATAAGAGCTTGCGCTCATTTAGCTGTTGCAATATAATTTCTGCGGCTGGGCATTATCTTCCTGTGCAACTTTCTAATTAAATTTGTGTTTCTCAATTTATATTTCATATATAGTTTGTAGGTATATCTGCATGTACGAGTATAATTGGCGTTTTGTGATCGCTTAAGCATTTGTTGTTTATCTAAAAGTGAAGGTACATAAAAATGCGCTGGGTACAGAAGGTGGATTTTTACGAGAAGTTTTTATATCATGTTATACATACACTCGGAGCTATTGGTAGTACCTGATGAGGAGTGACCTCTTTTAGAATTTTTTTTAATACTTGTAGTTTGGAAATAATAATAAAATGGCCTTTTCAGAGTGTTTGTAGACAAAACTTCTTAAAATTAGTAAATATACTCATATTATACACATATTAACTAGCAGACTGGTAACGCATTGTTGTGGCTTTCTGGATTTTATGCAACATTTTTCTAATAGGTATTGTAAAGAATATAAAATAGCCTCAATTAAGCATCATCTAATACAAAATATGAAGTTTTTATTATATTATAAAATTCTCGTTTTCCTTGTTATCTTATAATTCGATAACGGCTTTTTCGAAATCTATGTCTAAAAAACTGATGAAAGGTTTTTTTTTGTGTTCAAGCGTGTTCGAGATTAAGTTAGATCTACATTTTGCAGAGCTGTCATCTGTTCTGAAATTTATATTTGAAAAAGTGATAAAATAAAGGAAATATTACAATATGGGTATCAAACTGAATAGATTAAAGAAAAAATATTTTTGCGAAGCGCTGCCAGTTGTTAAAAATTTTAATAAAAAAGAAATTATAAAATACATTATACATTACTATAGGGATGTCGGAATAGAAATTTCTAAAGCTTAATGGTGGATAAATTTTTGATTTCAAAATATACTTAAATTGGTAAGTTAAATGAAATGTCATATTGAGAGTATTAAGCAAGAATTTTAGAGGCTTAAGATGTCACATGGTTTTTAGAAATTACATCTTTTTAAAATCTTAAATACAATCGAATTGTTAAGATAATAAATGACACAATATGGTTATCTAGTTGAACGTATTTAAGAAAGGCTTCTGAATGTTTTTAATTTAAAAAAGTTTTTTCACAAATTAAATATAACGGTATGAATATCAAAATAGAGAAATTTCAAAAGCTTTTTGAAGAGGGTTGGAACTGGTTTAAAAATTGTAATGCTCATAAATTTTCTTAGTGAAACATAATTTTGATTAATCTTGGAAGCACAAAAAATGCGGATCTGAAGTTGGTCAAAATGCAGATGCTAAAAATGCAAAAACCATACTAATTCTTTATTGTGAATGCACAATGGGACAACAAGAATTGTACGATGATACCTGCTGGAAATTACCTACTACCAACGCCGGCTGACCTCTTCTGTGTTACACTATTTTTGAGCTAAGTTAAAAACTTTTAATATTGCTTACAACAATAACCAAAAATTCCCTGGCAACACTTGCAACAAGACAACAAGATGTAAGTAAGTAAGAAGAAAGAGATGAGTGTGAATTTTTACAAAACGAAGTTGCGAATGAAAAGAAAAGAGAATGTTGCAGCTACACGTGAAACACAAGTTGCCAATGCCACAATAATAACAAACAACAATCCATCGTGAGCCCACCCCACTGTTTCGCATTACAGTAAATCAAAAGCGCAACCAAGAGCCAAGAAATTGAGTTTAATCGGTGGCGTATAGCAGATCAAACAGAAAAAATATAGGCAAAAATAAACAAAAAATAATACAAATAGTAATGCTATCATCTAGCTGTAATAGCAAAAGATAGAAACGGGGATGGCAAATGATTCACCATAAATATAAATAAAACCATTGAACTGTAATAAAGGTAACAATAACATTTTACATATTTCGGTTAACGTTTTGTTATTATTCCGTTCCAACTGTTTTTGTTTATTTCCTTTTTGTCAGTATTTGCTATTTTTGGAGCTTCAACAGCAATGGTTGGCTGTGGTTTGGTTAACTGTGTCCGATATATTATTTCTTTGATTTAATCATTTTTACACTCTTACGGTTTAATTAAATTTCTTTTATAATTTCCGAATTTTATGTTCAAAAATTAATTGTTTCTATTTTTATATTTCTGACAATAATGTAAGAGAATCGGCGCCAAAAAGGTATAGAACTCATCACTTCAGGAAGTGGCAGGACGTTTCAGAAAGCATTGATACCAACAATATACTCGGATGTTTCATTTAACTCTGTTATTGAATAAATAAAATTTTTCGTATATTTAATTCATTTAAGTATTATGACTCTCGAAAAATTATGAATAGTTATGAGTATGTCTTTATAAGGAGAAAGATTATATTGAGAGCCCAATGCAAATATCAGAGTCAGATATTTATGATGCCTCGGATTCCAAATTATCGAGCACTATTCCAAAAAAGGTTTTACTATTACCGTCTTACAATTGCCAAAATACCTTTGGCTTTGTTGACTGTTACACCTGTTACACCAATGTGAAGGTTGAAGTACAGTTTAAGGCCCATAGTGATGCCCATGTCAACAAATTGCCGAACCCGTTTTAAATTAGAGTTATATATTGTGAAAGTAGCAGACTGTACAGTTCGTCGGGAGAAGCTCATAACTTTTTTAAGATTTAGGATCCATGCTGTTTAGGTCTGATTGTAGCAGATACCTTCATAAGCCGAAGGATTATAAAGTTTTACATCATCTGCGTACATTGAAATATTTGAACATTTTTATCTGAAGAAATATCACTTGTAAATAATGAAAACAGAATCGGTCCTACATGACTACCTTGCGGACTTCTGAAGAAATAGTAATGGAATCTTAAATGTTATTTTTAAACACTATTCCTTGGATTCGATAGTGAAGGTATGAAGATGCTCACCGTAAAAGTTTTGGTTGGAAAACCAGTAAGTCATGTTTCTTGATAAAAAAACAAGTAACACACTTTGTCAAGAGCTTAGCTGAAATCGGTATATATATTTACATCAACGTCGCTGTTTTCTTTGAACGCATTGATGATATAAGTACGGAGCTCCATTAAATTTTCCGCTTTACTATGAGCACGATTAACCTTTTTCAAATGAATATCATCCATACATTGTATGGAGTCTCAAATTTAAAATCAAGGCCTCATATTCTTTGAATTTCTCTTTCAAAGCGGATAATTCCTTACCAAATTTTGAAAACTATTTTTTGGTCAGACGGAACATCTTTAAAACTTCAATTCTACATCTCAATCAGTTGCATCTAACAGCTTTGACGACAAATGAGGCGAAAGCAAAATAGCTCACAAAACAAATGCACAAAAATCAAAAAAAAAAAAATTATAAATTAACAATTTATACCTATACAAGTTTAAAGCAAATAAATGTGAGTTAATTTAAGCAAATTTTTACCAAATGAAAGAACTTTTAAAATCTTAGCTTTGATTGCTTCCAAAAAATTTAAATTAACAAAGTTTTATAAGTATTTTATAATTTAATATTCTACAATTATTATTATTCTACAATATTAAAGCCGAATATAATGTATTGTTTTCAAATAAATCAAACAGAGAAGGAACACAATTAGATATTATGGAATGTCACAGCTATGCCATAGAGCTTGAATAATATAAAAACGATGTAATTGAGTAAATAGTTTAGGCACAACATTTATTGCTTTTTTATTGGTTCAAATACATAACTTTCTTCGAAAATAAGGAGAATTGAATAACATGTATCTAATAAATATAGGACTGGCGGAATTGAAGTCTAACTGCACTTACGTCCCATGTTGTTATGTAAAATTTTTGATAACGCTCTTGCCATTTTAATACATATGAAGCCCCTATATCATACAACAATTAAGGTGGCTATGGTCAATAGCCAAATCAAATCGAATAAACATATTAATTTTATTATTTTTGTTTAAATCAAGTGCTCTCCTTCCACATCTACAACAGCCGTTTTCGGTGACGTTCATGACCAGCGTTCGCGTATTAAATAAATGCAATATTGCATGCTACATTAATATCAACTTTGTGCTACAAATCGCCTAACACATGTTACCATCACTAAGAGCTAGTTACCTGCCTGAGCTGATTTAATTTCTCCCGTTATTTGCTGGTTATTTGCAATCGACATTTTAATACTTTTTGAAAGTCACACGCTTAATTCACGAATTTAATTGAGTAAAAGACAACAACAACAAACTTCATTTGCTTATAAAATACAATTTATTATTGAAGAAAGTTTGGTATTTGTTACATGTCGCCAAAAGAAAAAGAAAGAAAAAAATTAAAAATGTAGAATCTCACTACGTGTGCTTCTCGGTCTTCCTTCAATCTTTGGTACAGATGACCATATGTAAGCGCTTTCCTTCCGGAAAAATTGCAGGTGAAGAGACTAAGAGTACAGAATATACAGGTGATCATGAAGAAATGTTCAATGGAAATTCAAACATATTTAGTGCAGCAAATAGTATCCAGCAATGTTTGCTAAGTCTCAGTGATAGTAAAATATCTTATACTCCCATGTTGTCTTTGTCAGAAGACAGAAATTATTGCAAATTACGGAGCTTGTCGCTAGTGTGAAAAATGTTCCAAAAAACACTGCATGGAGATATTGAATACATTTATGGAGCATGTTGAAGGGGAAGGAGATGCTAAACAGACCCAAGCAGTATTCACATTTAAGGTCAATATATTTAGATGTAAAGTAAACTCGCTGCAATAATTTATATATCTTTAATATCCAAGACGTATAGAGGTTAATGCTTGACATATTGAATTGTAGACTTCTTAGAATGTAATTAATTCATCCTAAATTAATATGAGGATCTGAAGAAGATCTGAACGGAAAAAAAATTATAAAAATGGCACTTTTTTGGTGGTCTCAATAGCTTTAACCAAACAGTTTTTGAAATGTGAACTTATTTATATATTTGATTAAAAATTATTACATAATCACACGAAATAAGTCCTTTCCGAACATTGTTTTTTTCTTTCAAAAAGTAGGAAGATTTATTTAGTATATGTACAGATGTATATTACACAATTTTGATTATAAATAGCTTAACATATTTTTGATTGTTAAAGTATGCACTCGGAAATCTTGTCTTCAGTTTGATGTATACTACGGGTTATGCTAGTTGAAACGTCAAAACTATTTTGACAAAGTCGAGCCCGACAATCAATCCTACTTATATACATTTCTCAGACAATTGCAAGATTGCAAAAAACTCACTAACCCAACATTATATAAAAATAGCGGGTAAATATTAGCGTACTTAATAGTTGTTGGTTAGTAATAAATTGAATATTACAACAACATATTACACGGCAGACGTAACTCAATGGTAGAACACTCGCCTGTGATGTCAGAGCCCGTGGTTTGATTCCTGGCAAAAGAAGTTTGATAAGGAGATGTGGTGATCTCCGAAACATTTGTTGTATAACAAAATATTCAATTCAAAAAATTCTAACAAAATAAGCCGTTGAATAAAGCTCATTTACTTAAAACCACAAACAATTACAGGCCACATTTAACAATTCATTTTTATATTTTTATTTTTGTAATAATTTCACTAATGGTTTTATATAGAAATCCGCAAAACATTACGAAATTGTTAAATTTTAAGCATTTAATAGTTTTCACTTATCCTTTTCCCTTCTAACATTAAATTTTTGGTGATTAACGTTATGGATTTGATGTCGACATTAATATGTTGTGTTTTAGATAACTTGTATTCATTTATTATGTCTGATGGGTCGTAAATTTAAGATTAAACTAAAAATCTTGAAATAAAGAATATTTATTATTGAGTAATTAGTTGGCAATTCAGCCATGGAAATTGTTGCATTTTGAAATTGAAATTCACCGTTTGATAGTGGACAGCGATACTTTGTAGGTTTCGTCAATTAAGCTTTCATATTTTAGACATTGTTAATAGAGATGGTAAATTTTGCCCACCGGTTGGAAGGAAACTATTGTGAGAAGATGAAACCCTTGCTGGTGATGCATAGCGTTTGGGACAAGCCACAAAAAAAACTCAACTGTAAGCAATAAGTCTAAAATAAAATGCCCTACTTTCGATGGCGTTTTAACGAGAACGATTTGAGGACGAGGAATATCCAGAATCCTTATTGATAAGGTGCCGTGCCCTATGCTATGGAAGAGTCAAAGATAACGAATGTGGGTCTCACTGCAACTGGTATATAAAGGATCCCAAAATCGGTGTTTAACGTAATATCTCCATAATGAAACATTCCCAAATGGAAAGGCTGTACTGTGGCTAATAACATATAAAGTTGTCTACAGTGCCAGAATCTAGCTAAATAACGCTTCAGCAATCTACATTGCAAGAAAGTCTTCCAAAAATCATCAATTTCATAAATTTTGCCTATTTAACGAAGAACTGAGAAGGTGCGGGCATCATCTTCTTTGCAAAATTTGGTCGGACGATGGCAGTTATCGGGAGAAATATTTTGTGAAAGATTTATTGTGATTTGCACATTAGCGACCGTGAATTCAATAGACATTAGAATAGAGAGCTGGACCAAAAAAGCCACAAAGATATAGTCTACCGAATTAAGAAACGGCGAAATAGCTGCCGTTTTCAGGGAAAACACTCCAGATTAGAAAGTTATCAATTCATTATTCCCTGGTGGAAGTGGAAGAAGAGAAAGACCAACGGTATAGAGAATATATAATAGAGAGCAACTTGGGTTCGAACAGCAGAAAAAGAAAACTCGGAAACTGTGTTTAACTCGGTTATAATTGCGAACAATCTGAGCCTAAGCCAATTAAAAACAAGAAAAATAGCTGTCTTTGGCCATGTCGAAATTTTCATACATTTCATGAACCTATAAAATTCATTGCACATTGTAAGATTCGATTTCGATGCTTTTTAAAGTCTATAGATTACAAAAATTTCACACTCCAAGACTCTTTTTTGGCGTTTCTTTGATCCAAAACCTCATATCTGAACATATTATATATATATTTTCATTATAATTATGCAATTCATTATGTATGTGTTGTATATCAATTCCGACAAATGATCGTTTAGACGTATAGGTGCATCTTCCTACCAAGTTTGATTGAAATATCTCAAAAATTTAGAGACTAGTTTGCTTTCAAACAGACAGATGGACAGACGGAAATGGCTAACTCAACCCAGCTCATGATTTTGATATGATTGGTATAAATTTCGGTGGGTCTATCTTCTCCTTCTGGTACTTCATGCTTCGGACCAAAGTTAATATAACATTTCATGTACATGAAAGGTATAAAAACGAAGAGATAATTTTCCTTTGAATATAGATAGATTCAATGCACCCAGAAAGCATATATAAGATTTTCCGATAAGAGTGATAGATTTCTTAAAAAAGAAAAAACACTAATTGTTAAAAAATTCAAATGTTTTTTTTATTTAATGTGAAATACAATCGAGACAAATAAGTTCTGAATATAACATCATTCAAATTGCCTCCAGGACTTCTTTTGCAGGAACGAATTCGATGAGCCCAATTTTTGAGCACTTTTTCCACTAAATCAAGTTGTATGTTAGAATAGAAAGTCTAATATTGACTTATAAAGCTTGTAAAGAGTCTGGTTTATTGCTTAAGACCTATTATGTACAAACTAATTTTATGTATATAAAAAACCTACACTATTTCACTCACGACCATAGATTTTCTCTTTTTCTTGTATTTACTTGGGCGCCAAGCCATTTCCTTCTTAGACTTGCTAATAATGCCACCTGACATCCTTTCTAAGACTAGCCTACCGAAAATGGCTAATATAAGAAATGTATGGTCCGCTTTTGAGCGCAATGTTTGTGATGGTCGCAGTAGGCGATTTGTACTTTTCGAAAGAAATATGAATTTTCAGTTGTGAGTATGAATATAAAATTCTTGTTAACTTTTATTTTTTTATTTTAGAAAGTTTGGTGCCTCCTAAGTTGTTAAGCAGACTTTGGTACTGGGTATTCGCGGCAGAATGTGTTGACCGTTGTCTGTCAGCTGGTGGAACACATCGCTATCATGGTGTCTCATAATCATATAGAAACAAGATGCACAGATCCGTATGCTAAAGTTATATACTTTTAATGAAATAAAATTGGTTAGGAAGGTTAATATCCCTCTCACAAAAATTTATTTTAAACAAAGTGCTCTTTAGTAAAATAAACAAATATTTGTGATCGTTATATCAAGAGATTTCTTCATTCTATACTGCCAGTGCCACATAAATATTTCGATCTTGATTGCATGCAGAATTTAAGTTCTCTGAATTGAGTTGTATTATGCCTAAATTGCAGCTAAACACTTTTCTCATGAAATTCAATTCATTTTATGTACTTATTTACAAAAATAATTATCAAGCATTTACATCTCGCCACTAATTGATTTTGATGTGTTTAAATTTACTTGATTTTCAATATATATCTTATGTTAGTACATTTGGGAAATATTTATAAGTCAACTACCTATCAACCGAAATATGTAGTGCAGAAGGTTGTGGCAAGAAATGAGTAAACTTAGAAAAACAAACACAAATGGAGTTAACACTTCGGGTAAGTTTGGAACTGAAAATCTTTTCACACTTCGAATTAAAAAAAAGAAAAGAAAAAACAACCATGCAAATAATACATTCACACACAACCACTGAGGAGTTAATTGTTTTTGTTACTAGTGGGTGTCTTACCATAAAATAGTGCTTAAAAAATTCAGGGCCTCGCCTGAAATTAAAATTTTGACGAAACGTTAAAAAGAGGCGCCATATTTGAAAACAATATTTGCTATTTCTATTACTATCTTATTTATTACCAGGACATAACTTAATTGACTTCATGTAACTTGGGATATATGAGTAAATGAAGGTAACGTCGGCCGCCTTTGAAGTAAAGAGTTCATCTTTATGATTACAACTTGTGGGCTATGGTGAAGAGAAGAATTAATAATAAACAATATATCAGACAAAATTAGCTCGCTACTAAGTATCCGACGGCATGCATATAATATTCTGATTTGTTACTATATGTACATACATATTGTGACGAAAATCCCATACCAAGGACAAACAAAACTGTTGACAATGTAAATGCAATTCCCGGAAGGACAGAAAATAAAGAAGCGGCCGTATAATGCAAATTACCCATACCAAGGACAAACAAAAGGGTAGACAGATTAAAGGAAATTTCACGTCGTTAAAGATGAACGGAATAGCGGCAGCTACCACAGGCAAACGAACAATCAGCCTATCCTTAAGCGCGTGAACAGAAGGTCATCTACAGGTATAAAAAGAGAGGCAGCCGTTATCACAAGGGAAGACGAGTAGACAACTTAGTGGAATTAACACTGCTGTGAGCTGTGTTTTTGAGAAACGGATAAGCTGAGTGAAGCAGATAATAATTGTGTATCATAAATAATTGTAAAATAAGCCGTTGGCTAAAGACAAAATTGTACAAATAAATTCCTGGCGGTTAAAAAGCCGAACAAATAAATCTTGGGAGTTTGTTTAGTAATCCAGTGATCGGACTCGAAGGATTTAAAAAAATAATCGAGGTGAATTTAGCAAATTCGTTACAATTGGTGTCAGAAGTGGGATTGCTAAATAAATTCCGAAAAAAAAACAACAACAAAATATTTGAAAATGGTCTAGATTCAAGATTTAACGATACTTCTGCTCAAAAAGGAATTGGCGAAGAGAGGATTATCTTCAACCGGGAATAAGGCTGAACTACAATCACGGCTGCGAGAAGCTATGGAAGCAGAAGGCATAGATTTGAGCGAATATGAATTCTTCCGTGAGGACGAGGATACATCCAAGAAAGAAATGGAGAAGGAAGAGGCTGTTGAGACTACGGAAGATTCTGAGCAGTCAGCAACTAAAGTTGAAGGCAAGGCTCCTAGCTCATCTACGAGTATGGACATGAACATGCTACTGGCTGCAATTTCGCAAAAGTTGGACGCCAACATGTCGCAAATGAATGCCAACATGTCACAAAAGTTAGATGAACAAGACTCCAAGATGTCACAAAAGTTGAATGATCAGGATGCCAAGATGTCACAAAAGTTGGATAATCTGGATGCCAAGTTGCTACAGAAGTTGGATGAACAGGATGCCAAGTTGCTACAGAAGTTGGATGAACAGGATACCAACATGTCACAAATGAATGCCCACATTTCATCGCAAATGCAAGACCAAGAAGCGCGTATTTCATCCCGGCTCATACAGCTTCAGGAGAGTATTGTTAAAGAATACACAGAACTCAAGGAGAGACAGGACGTAATCGAGGAAAGGCAAGACAGAATAGAGGAGATTATTCAGACCAAAGTCAACGAGTTAGAAGGTCGGCAAAGCAAAGTAGAGGAGCTAATTGCGACCAAAGTTAGCGGATTGGAAGGACTTGTCCACGAATTGCTTTCGAATCGTCCAAGCATTTCGAGGAACACCCCTAGCATAAAAGCACAATCCTTTGACGGCACCACTCCTTTTCACATCTTTAAGCTTCAGTTCGAAAGGACGGCTAGAGCAAATAGCTGGAGCATGGAGGAGAAATCAGCTGCACTATTTATGGCATTAAAGGGACCTGCAACGGAAATTTTGCAAATAATTCCTGCACACGAGAGAGATGACTATGAGGCACTAATGCGAGGCGTGGAAAGACGTTATGGTAGCGAGCATAGAAGACAAATCTACCAGATGGAATTAGAGAACCGCTATCAGAAGTCCAACGAGACCTTGCAGGAATTTGCTTGTGAGATTGAGAGACTAGCTCATTTGGGTTATGGAGATAGTCTTGGAGAATACCTCGAGAGGATAAAAATTCAGAGGTTTATCAGCGGAATAAGGAACAATTATAGCAGGCGAGAGGCGTATGCGAATCCAAGGCCAACATTTGCCGAGACTGTCTCGTATGCTCAGACAAAGGAAGCGGCCGAGCTTTTGTGCAGACCAGCATACAAAGCGAACTGTGCGAAGTTGGAAAGCCCAGATGTGATGAAAGGGATCTGGGAAACGTCGAAAACCGCCAAACTGATGAGAACCAGGATTTTCTACAACTGTAGAAGGCCTGGACACTTAGCTCGCGATTGTAATATGGGTTCTACGAGACAAATCGATAATAAGGCGAGCAACGTTACTATCAGCGGATATGTGGATGGACATGAGCGAGAACTAACTGTAGACACGGGCGCGTCAAACTCCATCACTCGATCCGATTTGATCACCAGGGAAATAAGCCCATTGCATGGAGCTAAGTTGAAAACATTAACTGGTGAGGACGCCAGAGTTCTGGGAAAAGCCACGTGTAAAGTCACCATTGGGAATATGACGGTGTTACATGAGTTCCTAGTAGCGGAAATCTTAGATGAAGTCATAGTTGGTGTGGACTTTCTCCTTGATCAAGGAATGAAGATCGACCTAAAGAAAAGAGTGATAGAGTATGGAAATATGCAGTTACCGCTAAGTATTGGCTACGATCATGCGTACAACAGAAATGATGTGCCCCTGGTAAAGAACGAGCAGCAGAAGGGAAATACGTACGGAAATGGCAAGATGTCTCGTGCCCTAATGAAGAAGTTGAGAGAGGTACGCAAAACTGTTGAGCAACGCCCTAAGGTTATGAACAACAAGGTAGAAGGATGTATTAAGGCGAGGAATCCTGAAAGCTTTGAAAAAGGAGATTTGGTAATGCTGCACGATTCTCCACGAAAGAAAATCTTGCACAGCAAGCGGGAAGGTCCATACAAAGTAATTGGACGAATAAATAGTACGGACTATCGAATCCAGAACGTTGGAAAACCACGAACCAAAATAAAGGTGGTTCACTTAGAAAGGCTCGCGGCGTTTGGAACAGATGGTATGTCTGATCGGGACGATCAGACTTAGGTGGAGGGCAGTGTGACGAAAATCCCATACCAAGGACAAACAAAACTGTTGACAATGTAAATGCAATTCCCGGAAGGACAGAAAATAAAGAAGCGGCCGTATAATGCAAATTACCCATACCAAGGACAAACAAAAGGGTAGACAGATTAAAGGAAATTCCACGTCGTTAAGGATGAACGGAGTAGCGGCAGCTACCACAGGCAAACGAACAATCAGCCTATCCTTAAGCGCGTGAACAGAATGGTTAGGTCATCTACAGGTATAAAAAGAGAGGCAGCCGTTATCACAAGGGAAGACGAGTAGACAACTTAGTGGAATTAACACTGCTGTGAGCTGCGTGTTTGAGAAACGGATAAGCTGAGTGAAGCAGATAATAATTGTGTATCATAAATAATTGTAAAATAAGCCGTTGGCTAAAGACAAAATTGTACAAATAAATTCCTGGCGGTTAAAAAGGCGAACAAATAAATCTTGGGAGTTTGTTTAGTAATCCAGTGATCGGACTCGAAGGATTTAAAAAAATAATCGAGGTGAATTTAGCAAATTCGTTACAATATATATATATATATATATATATATATATGTAGAGGTATATGTATGTAGAGGTATATGTATGTAAGTATTTATGTTTATATGTACATATATTTAAGATAAAATAGATTAATTTTGACATATTTCATTCTTAAATGTTTGGAATATAATTTATTTTTAATCAAAAAAAAAAAAAATGAAAAGGAATTTCAACAAGTTTAAAAACTAGAAAGTAATTTTTCTACAGTTACTATTAAATTAATAAAATAATATAAAAAAATTTCTATTAGTAGACAAAAAAATTAGTTATCGATTAATCAAAAACGGGAATCAATTTAAAAAATCGGAGTGAAGAAGCTGAATTGAAATTTACTTTTTCATATTATAAAGTTGCTTCATGGCTCACAATAGGGAAAAAAGTTCCAAAACACGCCCATTAGAGGAAAAATTAAAATAGCTAGCAATCTTTTTTTGCTAACGTTTTCTATTTAACATAGTTTAATTGAATTAAAAAGTTTCACCGTGGTAAAATCGGAGAATGTATTCAGGGAATATGAATATTCAAAGTTTCAAAGAGCGACCTTTAGTTGAATTTTATGTGTTTGAAAATTGCTTAACTGATGTCTACACAAAAATGTATGTAGAAAAGACATTTGAAAACTAAATAAGTCTATTTTTTGCAGCATATATAAGATATATATACATATATATATAAGCATATATAATTAATTCTGCGTTAATGCTTTTTTCTATACTATTTTTGTTTTAAAAAACAGAAGCGTTCAAACTTCTTAAAGCAAATTTGGGTTTTTTGAAAATCTTTGGATCATAACATTTTTTTACACTTTGTAGATCAATGAAAGTTCAAATTCATAAAGTGCGACCTTTTCTAAAATGCATGGCACCAAATTTAACTGGCGAGCCCTGCATTATATAAAGTATTTATATTTGAATTTACCTCTTCAGACCAAAGTTTGCTAAGTTGAACCTTTTTTGTAAGAAGACTATTTGATAAATACTTTTGATTTTATTAACCTATGAATTAATTTTATTCAGGCATGGGAAATTCATATTAATCGTTATAAAATATATATATGTATGTACGCAAAGTAAATTTTAGTCGCTAAGTATGACTAGTGTCGCCAAGTTTCGCTATTTATAATTTAAAAAAAATATAACCTTACATACAAACTATTAAATCTAGGAATGTGGTTGTATGCACGACATCGTAGGTCTGCCAAGAACATTGCGATAAAACTTTTAAAAATTTAGAAACCATTCATGTAATAAGAGATTCAAGAATTAACTATCTTAGCGATATTTTTAATTATTTTGAATAATGTCTGACCAAGTGATAACAAACTTACGGTCTTCAAATAAATTAGAAAACAAATAGAAGACTTTTCCAAAGATCATATTAAAATAGCAACATAAAAGAGTTTTTATTTATTTATGTTTAAGAAGCTAAAATATATGTGAAAGAAATGCAGAGTTTTTCAAGGTATTTGTGCTCATATATTTACCTTATAATAAATAAAGGCATATCTTTATTAAAATAAAAATCCTGAAAAAGACTGGTTAGTCGGTAAGTTTTACTACAAAATATAAAAAGTTTCGTATTTATTTTTATAAATCTTTTTCATGTAAATGGCTCTTCAGTACAAGGAGCAGTAAATATACGCAAATGAACGTTTTATAGTATATAACTTAGAGCATAAAATAAGAAATGCGTACCTTTTTCCCACTGTGCGATGATCAGCGGTTGCAGCACAGTCTACAGAATTAGTTTTCAGAAGACCTTTATTCTAAGTTAGCAGAGTTAGTGAAATTATATGGAGTACATTTCATATACATATTTCATTCATATATATATTTCAGTTATTTGGCGTTTTTGGATTTTCGGCCAAACCTTCCTCCAGTTAGTGATATAATACTAACGGATTTTCCATTTAAAATTTCAATAAAATTGGCTTCCAAGTTACCGAAATAACCGAATTTCAATACCGTAATTAAAGTCGTTTGTGTATAAATGTTAAAAATTTGTTAAAAATGCCCACCAGTTTTTTGGTTCTAAAGTTTAAGCTCTGATTTAATCTTTGTAGTCTGTGTCGTTTTGTCATAACATCTTAAGTCCAAAAATCGTATTTTGTGTAAAATTGTAAAATATTTTCAACACAATACAAAGTTTCACTTCTTTTTTAAAAATCCTTTCTTTTAAAACATTATCTTTTTTACATAAGATTTCAACAACTATACAATTTCAATTTCACCATATGCGTTTATTTATACTTAAGTTATTTATACCGGTAAAACAAATATTAATTAAATTAAAAGCTTAAGTATATGGAAAATGTTTGATTATTTTAAATTTGCTGAAAATCGTCTAATAAATATTGAGTAGATGTTGCCAAAAGAAAAACTTATAAGCTTCCACATGTATACATCTGTACATATATATGTTCAACGGTAATACTATTAACGGTTTTCGGTTGTTTGTCGGCATGGGGAAAGGTAGGTGAAAGGAAGTGTGTGGGAAACCTGGACTTCAGCTTCTCCTGGTCAGCAGTTGCACGTCCACAAAACAAAGCAATATTTTTGTACATTATCTGCATTTGCATTTACTAGCACAATAGACTGTTTTACATAAAAAGGCAATAAAACAATTGAAAAATGTAAATACAACAATTTTATCGCGAATTGCGAGGGTAAATGCAGCAATTGCTTAACGGCGTTCAGAGACAATTGGCAAATTGAGTTGTTAAATGATATTGTAGTTCCCCTTACTTCGAAAGCGTTGAAGCGTTCCAAAGTTTTTGTTTGAGTTTTGAGATAAATTGAAGACGAAAAAATACAATACATGTGTATCAGAGCAGAATTTCGGTGATAAAATGCCTAGCACCACTCACAAATTTCCTGTAACAAGCCTATTATCAATTCTGTTCTCCTAATTGATTTGAAATTTATGGAGCTGTAGTATGTGACGGTATTATTAGAAATGGCCAGTTTCACTACATTCGCTCATAAAGTTGCCTTTGCAGGGTTCGTCGCTAATAATATCGATCTATGTATACAACGGCAGTGATATCCGAGAAGACTGAAAAAGGGTATAGCTGATTTATAAGCTACGTCACAGGAAGAAAAGCAAAGTTTTGGATAAGTTTAGATAAGGTGTAGTATCTGTAGCAATCCCAAAATTTTAATGATCTGAAAATATATCATCTCAAAATAATTTATTCAAATCGTTCCGTCCTCTCTTTATGTAAGCACATAAAGGGTGATCCAAGTAGATGTACTTTTTTCAATAGCCCTTTTTATACAGATCACGCGTGAGTCGCGTTAAGCTGTCATGCCAATCTTTTCGGTATTGTTTGTCATTTCATCATGGAAAGACTTACGCCTGAGCAACGTTTCCAAATCAATCAACTTTATTACGAAAATTCATGTTCTATAAAGAATGTGTTTCACGCACTTCGCTCAACTTATGGTCAAAATAATTGGCTTATTGAGCGTACTATTCGCAACACCATCACACATCGTTAGACCTAGCATTCATTATTGGAACGACTTGGCGCAATTTAAGTCGAGATCTTAAATTGAAAGCATACAATATACAGCTTGTGCAAGAACTGAATCCGCTCGACCTTCCCAAGCGACATGGCTTCGCTCTATGGGCTCTTGAAAGGTTCCAAGAAGATCCGAAGTTTTCAAGCCAAATTTTTGTTCAGCGATGAGGCCCATTTCTGGCTCTATTGCCACATTTAGGACGAAGAGCAACTTGAATAGATTCAAGAGCTGCCATTTCATCTAGAAAAAATAACAGTTTGGTGTGGTTTGTGGGCCGGTTGAATCATCGGTCCATATTTACCCAAAAAAAAAACATATTTACCAAAAAAAATTTGCCAGCCGACTGTTCCGTTTTCCCACGCTTTGGAGAGGTTCATCATCGGATGACTGTCAATTGAACTTGGGAGTGAAATGATGGGGCCAAGCTTAATCCATTGTCACATATCGACGCAAAAATTCGGGTTTATTACGCTTGAACAGCTCCATCTGCTTCGAATCATCAACTTATAGTTGTTTTTGGTCAACAGTGAGCTCGCGCGGCACCCACTTTGCAAATTTTCGTTAATTTTAGTTGATATCTTTAGAATGCCTGCTATTTCATTCAATTTCAATTTATGGCCATTCAAAACCATTTTGTGGCTTTTTCGATGTTTTCGTTGGTAACAAAATCTTTTGGGTGTACACTGCGCTCACCGTTTTCAGTGCT
Source organism: Neoceratitis asiatica (assembly GCA_030068015.2). Classification (NCBI taxonomy): domain Eukaryota; kingdom Metazoa; phylum Arthropoda; class Insecta; order Diptera; family Tephritidae; genus Neoceratitis; species Neoceratitis asiatica. The sequence continues at coordinate 70,297,053 of CM061528.1, forward strand.
CATTTCACCACTCTAGCAGATCAATGGTTAATGGTTGATTTGTCTGTGGCAGAATCCGGAAACTCGTCATGATACCAAGTTTTTGCTTCAACAGTATTTTTTTAGCAAAAGCAATATTTTATCATCACGCGAAATGCCTTTTTATCTATTTTATCACAATACAAAAGCTGTTTCAGTCAAAATATTATAATTCACGAACTAATTATCCGACAACTGTCAAATTTATACACGCGTCTTTTGAGGGTTTAGGCTAAGTAAAAATCATAAATAAATTAATTCTAGTAGCACCATCTATGTGTCAGGCCGGGGACTTTTCAATTGAACTGTTACATACAATTCAAACCGATTGGACATATTATATTATGTTGGCGATGGAGTTTAAAGGTAGAGAGCAATAATTTTAGTTATTTGTTCAAACTTTACATTGATGTTTTGTATCTGTATTACATTGTGTGCATTAACAGTATACTTTTGTATTGCATCTATTGGTTTTTAGATTTTCGATTATGCACTCTATTCGAGATTAAATTTCGATTTATGGATGGGTGTAGAGTGTGGATATAATGACGTAGGAGGTTACTAAAAGCGTACCGGCATTCTTGTAACATTAAAGGGCGAACTTTTTTTAGGCATATATTTATTGTAGTAGTTTTTAAGAATTGATGTTGGATCATGCATGAAGCATGCTTTGATAAATATGTGAAAGATGTAACGTGGTTAGTATGGTTTTACTCTAAAAAAAAACTATGTAGGTTGTTTCATTAGGAGCTATGAAGTTACTTCTCTCCTCCTCTGTAGTTCTTTGAAGGATATTCCCAGTTATTTTCTAAAAGAAGTTACACAGTTTAATTGATTTTACACCGAGAAACACCTAGTTAAGGTATTATGGAAAACTTAATCATATGTGCATAAAAAATATTCGGCTATTATAAAGGGTGATCCAAGTAGAGGTGCTTTTTTCAATAGCCCTTCTTGACAGATCACGCGTGAGTCGTGTCAAGCTGTCATGATATTTTTGTTCAGTTTTGTTTGGCATTTCATCATGACAAGACCTACGCTTGAACAACGTTTACAAATCATTCATCTTTATTCACGTTCTGTAAAGAATAATCGGCCTACTGAGCGTACTATCCGCAACACCATAACCCATCTTGAGACCCAGCATTCATTACTGGATAATATTCGAGCGAATAGACTACGTCCAGCACGCAGTGAATAAAATATAGCGCCGGTATCTGAGAGTGTACACGAAGACCGTGGAGATCGATTCGGCGCCGTTCGCAGCAACTCGGACTGACGTATGGAACGACTTGGCGTATAAAATACAGCTTGTGCAAGAACTGGAGCCGCTCGACCTCCCCAAGCCCAATTTGAGCCCATTTCTGGCTCAATGGGTATGTAAACAAACAAAATTAACGCATTTAGGACGAAGAGCAACCAGAAGAGATTCAATAGCTGCCATTTCATCAAAAAAAAAGCGGTTTTGTGGGTCGGTGGAATCATCGGTCCATATTTCTTCATATGATACCGGTGAGAACGGTCAATGGCGGCTGTTATCGCGCCATGCTAACCGACTATTTGATGCCTGAAATCGAAGCTCGTGATATCCGCGACATTTGGTTTTAACAAGACGGCGCTACTTCCAACATATCGCATCAAACAATGTGTTTATTGAGAGAACACCTCGGGAGCAGATAATTTCGCGTTTTGGGCTGGTCGATTGACCACCAAGCGCGTGTGATATCACACCGTTAGACTTCTTCCTGTGGGGCTATGTAAAATCTAAAGTCTATGCGGAAAATTCCTCTCCGATTCAGGTTTTGGAGCAAAAAATCACGCGGGTCATTCGTCAGTTACCAGTCGAAATGCTCGAACGACTCATCGAAAATTGGAGTCAACGGATTGACCATCTGAGACGGAGCCGCGGCCATCATTTGAAAGAGATAATCTTTCAAGAATAAATGCCAAAAAATGTTCTTTCGAATGATATAAACATTCCCCATTAAATATGAATTTCCTGTGTTTTTTTTTTCTATAAAAATGTAGGGAACCTCGAAATGGATCAACCTTTTAAAAGGTATTAGATTAGGTCCATAGCCACATTGCTTGTAGTCTGATCGACTAATGTTCATTTCAATATTTTTGCCCTTCGTATTCTGCTCACATCTTACAAATTAAATTTCAGCTTTAACGCTGTAATCAAATATTCACTAATTAGCGAAATTGGAGCTTTTCAACTGTAACCTTATAAAAGTTAAACCAATATATTAGCTGTCAATTAGTAACTTATTGGCAGAAATGTTCAACGAAATTTTTGTATTTCAAACGTCCATATTGTTTATAAAAAATTTAAGTTTCAATAAAACTATATATACTTTGAGTATATCTCTAATTAAAAAAAATTCAAAAATTAAGTAAGAATTAGCTGTTAAAAGCGAATTGTTTCACATTCGAATTTCTTCAAATTAATTGAATGTAAACACCAAATTTAGTCACGAAATTGAAGCATTTCGAATTGTATTATGATTATTATAATTTAAGAAATTTTTTTGTTGTTGTTGAATATTGAATGAGTATATTTTTAGGAAATCAATTTGGTAATAAACACAAATTTGACACGCAAATCTGTGTGTTTATTCCTCAGAGTTGTGTTCACTTGTATTCCAAGATTATGTTCAAACTTAATACAGAAATGTTTTTTTCGATTTTTCTCATTTTATTATCATAAATACCATATGTACATACATTATAACGTGCACTCTTACCATCTTTGTTCACTCACGAATAAATCATATGTATCTCGTTACAGTCATTGGCACATATAAGTGGTGTTTTTAATATCGAATATATATATATATATATATATGTTGATGTAGTCACTGATCATGTATTATGAGGGCAAAATTTATACCCAATAAGTTTTCAATATTAATTTTACGATTTTTACGAACGTAAGGAAACTAAAAAAATAGATTTAGTTTAATGCGTGAGTAAAAAATTATTAGAAATTTGTACACAATCTCCACCTTCTTAACAAAATTTTTCTGTCAAAAATGTTTAACGCATTTGCAAGTAAGGAAAACAAAAATCAGCCGGGACTGAGCGTTATACACAAACGGTTTTTATTTAAATCAGTAGTTAATAAATATATTGTAAGATATAAATTAACACTAAATAGTCACCTACGTGATCTATGTACATATGTTAACATACATACATATCTGCTATCGTATATACAGAATATTTAGAACTTTCTTTGTAACTAGTAATGGATTTTTCTTAAAATGAGAAACAAAAATTCTACCCTCACGTGCCCATTAGCACGATGTATATCTAAATGTTTTTCTTTTCTTTTTACGTCAATATAATTAATGAGCATTTTTGTAAATTGGCTTTACTTCTGTACTGCTTGACACAATAGAAAATATTTTCCATAAAAATGCTTTTCTTATTAGAAATTTTGTTTGGTTTCTCCAAAAGAGTTTTGATATTTCATAAATCAAAATTCATATCATACGGACGGTTGATTGGCACCCACTGTGACCAAATTGCTGTTCAAAAAATTCGTGGAGTACATACCGGATAAGCAATATTGATGAGTGGTCAATGCTAGTTTATGACTACGCTTTGAATTACTGTTAATTGCAGTTGAAGGCATCCAAGAGTTTATCGATGCCACAACCACATGTACATTGCTTTGCTGTTTTTTGAGGTATTTATCAAATAAATGTTGGAATTTTTACTATTATAAAGATATCTAGATAGTTTTCCTAGCATTTGGCACAAAATAACAATAAATCCTTTCCAATATACAAATAACAAACTTTGTCGGTAACAATGGTCTCGAAGTATAAGAGACCGTCCCGATGAACATTTTATAATTGTATATAAATGAATTGTTAACCTTTATTAGGTATAGGAAATTTAACGGAATAATTTGAAAATACTAACTACTTTTCACACTTTTAATTACCAAATCTACGAGTGCACAAATTTATTTGTATAAATATGTATGTATGTTACACAAAAATGCATACCTGTGCAAACATTTGCGAAAGAGTAAGATTAAAAACATTAAGGCCAATTCCAACTATGTAATTTTAAAACGGTTAATAACTAAAATAAAATCAAAGTTTAAAAGGTACGTCTGTCACGTGCGGAGCAATAAACATAAATTATCACCAATATATTGGTATATGCAAATTATCAAAACCGCAATCGATAAACATTATACTCATAATTTAAACATAATAAAATTAAAAAAACTTGAAATTTACCAAAATTTTAAAATTGATTTCATTGAACTAGGAAATCCAGAAAACACAATTAGCCCACCATGCCATTTGGCCACTAATAAACAAAGCGTTCCTCTAATAGATAGATAAGAATGTTAATGTAAATTAAGGTGACATAAATCTTTAAAAAAGAAGCTCAATAAAATAAATTTGGATTAAATGAAAGCTCATAAAATTTAATAGTCAAAAACAAACCTATTATGTGATGACACAACAATAAAGGCAATAAAAACGATTTGCATATTCCATTATGTGAATAAAATTATAATAACAAATAACAACAAAATACTCACGATTTAATTTTTTATATTGATATTAATTAGATTAATCGTATTAGAAGGTACGCCAAATGCAAAAATTATATAAAATATATTTCTTTAAAAACATGTAGGTAATTATATCAATTAGGTATAGAATAGATGGTAGTTATAAAAAAATCACAGGAAATGTAGCCGTACATGCCCTATAAACCTCTTTTAAAATTCCGTTAAATACGTCAGGTAAATTTTGTTATTAAACAAGAAATGCTCTCAAAATAGTGACAAATTATTTCTAAATCAAAATGTGCAAAAGATTTAGCAATATTTTTACCCTTTGATTTTTTTAGACAAACAACATTCACTAATATTTAAAAAATCTTTACTTTAAGTAATGCTTAATATGATATCTTCTAACCGCGTAGGTAAAGAAACTATGTAACGACAGCCTTTACCTCTAAATAAAAATATATGGATTTCAAATATGGGTATGTGCGTATGTATGCAGCTGTATAAATATAAAAGTTTGACATAAATGTTGCTAAGAAATTATAGCAAATAACCTTAGCGGCATGTTGGCGGAGATAATTAGTGGGCATCTTGTAGTACTAGCAACATTAACCTAGATGAATGCACTAGTATGTGTGTAGATTATACGTGTAGTACATGTAAGGGTTTTTTTGTTGAATTACGGACCTTTCGGTGGTTTTATGAGGCCAAAATAAAGTTATATAAGGCCCAGCAACCACAAACGGGACAGAATATTGTGGTGTACTTGAGCAGTAAAATAAGTTTTTTTTTTCAAACTGTTAAAAAAATAATAAAATAAAGAATAAAAAAAAAATAAATAAATATATATATATATAAATATATAAAGTATTAAGATTAAAAGTTGTGAAATGTGAGAAATTAATAGATTCAAGTGCAATCCAAATAAAATAGCTTGGAACTAACTGGAGTTGGAGGTAAGCAAATAAATAAATAAATAAAATTTATTATAAAGATTTCTTTTGGAATTTTTTTACACAAAAAGTTATATATATATACATGTTTAAATGTATTTGTTAAGTGAATACACATGGAGTCAAATAATTCAATAAGAAATAAATATATTTTTACATAATATTAAATATGTTATATTTTCAGGTCGCCAGTAAAGCAACATAAAAGAGACCTCTGCGAATTTTTTCATTGAAACTGCGGTGACTTGGAGTCACACCAGCATTTGAAGAGGAGGATAACATCTACCAGTGCCACTTCTTAATACCAGCCACCTAAATATCTGGAGTGAAGGAAGAACGGAGACACACAACCAACACCATATCACCAACATTTTTTTTAAATTTTTATTATTACAAATAATTTTCTTACAATTTACCAATACCATAAATTTCCTCCAATTAATCTAAATTTTCAATTTGCATCTTATTTTTTTGTATTAATCACAATTTTTTTTTGTTTGTAATTTTACATCTAAGATTGGTAGTAGGAATAATTTTTAATATAGATATATATGAATATTTTAATTAGAATTTTCGAATTGACTAAGTCGAATTATATTATATTAATAATTTCTTTTAGTTTCTTTTTTTTCTATTATTTGTTAAATTTACCGTATTCCAAATTATTGTTAACGCTCTCATTCAAGTCTTTTTTTTTTGTTTTTAGTACTTTTTATTATTCTTTTTAAACTTCTCTCACTTTAATAATCTTATTCCTTTTGACTCATTCCATTATCACATTATATAGTCCATGGTTCTTCCTTTTTTTTTGAGAGACATGTGGCGTTTATAAAACTCCTTTTTTTGCGATATTAATTTCAATATTTTTTTTTACAAACCTTTTTTTTAATTTCTTTTACAATTGCTGGTTTGTTTTACGAATTATTTATATTTTTTTTAAACGCACCCTCCAACTTAAATTTTTTTTTATTTCCGCACTCACATGGCACTTGGAGCCATATCTTTCGACTCGAGTAAGATCACTAATGAATGATCCATATGTCAATTAGAGAAACAAAAATTATATATATTTATGTATATATATATATGTATATAATATAACTTGTATGTAGGTTATATGTAAGAAACTCTTCTCCCATACAGGTTCTTCTCTAGTATGTTGGTACCATCATCACAGAGCAGATCAGGTGAGTGATTTCTTTTTAATAACTCATATATGCCCAAACATACATATAATAGGCACGCGATAGGGACGCGAGTATAAACAACAACAACAAAAAAAGGGAGAGATTTGAGAAACAAAAAAAAGGGGGAAAATGCAAACTTTTTTTTTGCTTACATATATATATATATATATACTTTTTAATATTTTTTTGAGTGAGTGGAGCTTTATAAGAATAAGAGAATTAAAGATAAGAGAAGAGTACTAATTTATATAAAAAAAAATTATAATAATAAGTGATTGCAATTTTTAACAACAACAAAAAAATTTATATATATTCATATATATATATATATATACTATGGAGTTTATATTCAAATAAAAATTAAGAAAACATATTAATAATATGTATTGCTAATTTAGTATTTGGTGTGGGTGTTGTGTTTGTGGACATGAGGGGACATGGGTGTGACGACTGACCCAGGGACAAACTAAGACAAACAGACTGAACGACCGACTGACAGACTTTTTCAGGTATGGGGTCGTTGTAAGATGAGAGGAGTTAGCACAACGACCATGGCTTCACAATAACATTGTTGAAGAGGGCGGGTAGACTCCACCTGACTGACTAGACAACAACAAACGGACAACAGGAAGAGTTTGAAGAGAGACAGTCTTCAAACTCTTCATTCCGCGATTTTTTTTTTTCACCAATATATTCGGCATGATATTTTTTTGTTACTGTAGCATAGGCAAAGCGAGTGACCAACAACCCACCCCAACCGTTGAGCTAGTCCAGGAACCGCAAGCATGCCGATGCGTCACTCGACCTTACCACAAATAAGCAGCTACATAACAACTATTACTTCAAATTATTTCACAGAATTCTGCTGATCTCTTGATGTAAATTTCAGTAAATTTTTTATGATTCTTCCTCTTGTACCTTATTGGACTCCACTTACGAGATAACTGCTGAGTTAACAACAACGCACCAATCGTTTCTTCTTTCGCCATATGGCCCCAATAGGAGATACCAAGTGAAAGAAGGTCGTTCTCCACCTAATTCTTCCTACGAAGTGAGGATTTTCTTATTCCCCTATTTCCACTGGTGAATACTGCATCGAAGAAAAAGATGACCTATAAAGCGTCACCGCTATCTCTTTATTCGCTTAACTTTGTCAATGTTGTCGTATATTTCGAGCAGCTCTTCATTCTATCGGCTGCGGTATTTGCCGTTGATAATGCGGAAAGGATCATAAATTTTACGCAAAACTTTTCTCTCGCCTCCTACCACTGACTCATCAGATGGTGTCATCGCTCATCCCTTCGCCCTATATAATAGTACCGGATTATGAGAGACTTGTAGGGTTTGGTCTTTTTTTGGACATGTTAAAAAGAGTGATCACGCGTTGAATTTCAAGGGTGTTGAGGCCAATGATATAAACTCATGAGTAATTAAACTTTCTTATAGAATTGTACCCTCTCTATTTAACTTTGCAGCTTCTATTATTTTCACCAGCTTACTAACTGAATGTTAAAGAAGTCACTTGGTTTTGTATCGAGCGATTCGGAGAGATCCTTCCCGACCCTGATGGAGGTTTTGGTGTTGCTTAACGTCAGCTTACACAGCAAAGAGTTTTGCAAAAACTCAAACATACCGGCGTAGGAGCAGTTCATTATCCTACTGTCGAAGCCAGCTTAAAATCATTAAGAAAGTGGTATACACTGATTCTTTTCTCTCGGGCTTTCTCAAAGCTTTGCCGCATGGTGAATATCTAGCCAATCTTGGATTTACCAGATCTAAAGACTGACTGATAAGATCCAATCAGTCTATTGGCAATTGGCTTTAATCTCCCACACATTGCGCTGGATGCGATATTATTGATAAGACTTATCCAACGGTAATTAGCGCAGACGGTGGGGTCACTCTTTTTATGGATTCAGCAGAGCATACCTGAGTTAGAATCATAGGGTATGCCTTCGTATTCTGCAGAGACGCTGATTCATGCATCTTGTCAGTTCTTCGTCATCGCATTTGAATAGATCTGCTTCTTCGTAATCTGTTGCATCGTCATTCATTGGGGATTCTGATTACCCATCCCCAGGTTTTTCATCTTCACTGCCATTCATCAGATTGGAGAAGTGTTCCCTCAATAAATTCAGTATACTTGGGGTATTAGATAATAGATCATCTCTTTGGGTCGCACAAGAGTATGTTCCGGTCCTGAACCCTTCTCGAGAATTACCCTTGTCAACCAACTTCGCAAGCTCTTCATATTTACGCATCTCGTCCTTCTCTATTTTTGTCTACAAATGGAACTCACTTTTCGCTTAAGTTATCGGTATCTGTCCGCACATGATGTGGTCGATGGCAACCTTGCGAGAACAGTATGGTTTCCCCCTAATGCAACACGTAACCCTCATCGTACCAACTGTTCATTTAACTTTTTCAAAACCAATAGATTTGTTTACAGATATAGGTACGGAGCTTGAAATACCATCTCGCCGTTTCCTTATATTGAGTTTTTTCAGTGCCTTCAGAAATCAGGACTGCAAGTCGTGTTGAAAACCATTCAGCTCCCTATTGTGAATACAGCTTTTCGACGTCGAACCTTCATTCTGTTTTTTACGGGCATTGTGAATATCCAGCCAATCTTGCACAGAGGCAGGTGCGTACCTAAGCCGCTCCAAGATCGTGGTTCAAGTCAATGTTATATAATCGGAACGTGCGTACGTCAAGAACAATTTTCAAACTCAATTTTAACAAAGTGGCGAGGGCAGTGCATATTAAAGGTGTCCTTAGACACATCGTCCTTTTCTTCTTCAGGGTATCGGTGATATTTTGAAGAACTTCTCTTTGATGAGGGTTGTGGCGACACGTTTATCCACCGGGGTCACTTCCAGGACTCGGGGACTGAGGCTCTGTCCCACCACGAATCCAATACTAAATATCACTCCTTTAAATGCCCGCTAGAGTTTATGTCTCAATAAACTAATCGTTTCCGGCCTTGTTCCGTGCATTGCAATTCTCGTACAACATATATGCTTTGATTCTTAAGAGGGCATCAACAAGCGGGCAATGGCATCTTTGCAATTAAGGTATGCCCTTAAATCATAGTCCTTAATATGTTTGCATTCACCATCCGAGGCGTTGTGAGATTATTCATCGCAGCTGGTTTCTATGTGGAGAGTTCATCATAAACGAGTAGGTTACCAAATCTTTCACCAAGGTTGATCACGTTTCCAGGGTGCGATACATGGACTCAAGAGTAATAACTGAGTATAGCTCTGCGACTGTCACTGCATACCTAGAAGAATGACTACGTCCTGAGTTGAATTAGGTTATTTTAATTAACATTATAAAGGATATTATTTCATAAAAAATGTCAATATGAATTCCTGGAATTAAGCCGAATGCCATTGCTCTGATTTAAGCTTACGAAGAATAACGTAAGGTGCAGTCACGGCTTGAAGCCGGCTATATTACTTTTCATTAGGTAAAGTTAAGTTTAAAATAGCTGATTTCATTGCTTGATTTTTCAATAGTTATACAAATCATTGTGCTTTTGTGTCAGTTTGCTCATTGCAAGCAATGCCAATACCAGTTTTACAAACAGAATTGCACAAGCCTTCGAATTCTATCTATTTAGCATATAAACAAACCCGCAGAACATGTACCTTAATTACTGATGTACAAATGTCAATTGCTTAGCTTGTCTATGCGAATTAACTAATTCTTCCAACTTTTCGGTAGTAAATTCATTGTATGAAACTCTCATCAATAGTGCGTGGGTACTTCGTGTTTGTGACATTATTGCTTTCGAAAAATAACTCAATTGGATAAAAGAAATTCGGAAAAAATTAGAATATGCTTTGGTTTTGGTTTCGAAAAATCATGTGAAACTACCAACTAAGAGTGAATATTTTAACGAATTGTTGCATTTAATACACACACACAAAGTCTTTTGCAAACAAAAAAAACACAAAAATGATGTTATGCAAATAAGGCGCGAATAGAACCAAGAAAGAAATAAAATTAAAATAAAAAAACAACTTAAAACGAATTCAAATAGACAATTGAAATACAGTTGCATTTCTTGTCCGAAAGAAAACGAGGAAAAATCAATTTGCATTGCATTCTGTTACAAAAAGGTAGCAATCACGACTCAATATGGCGTAAAGGCGATAACACGAAATGTTTCAAATCGTAGAATTTCTGACGAAAAACTCTTCCCTTCCCTTAAGCTGCATCAAAGATCACTATAACTGACCCGACATCCGCCTGGAAGGGTTACTATTCTTCAAGATGTTCACAGCTTGTTACAATAGTGCTTTTAGGGTACTTTCGGTTGCACGCCATCGACAATTGAAAACACAAAATTTAGCGACTTTCTTGTCTGATCATTAGTGTTGTTCATAATTAAAATACTGCATAGACATGCAACAAAAGAAGTTAGTGATTCTAATTGAAACTTTCTGTAACTGGTAACCTCAGCAAATGTCACGTAACTTTCGTCAAAGCACAAACAAAACTTTTTATGTAAACTTGTAAGTACAGTAAGTACAACATAAAATGCAAGTGCAAATGAGCTGGATCTTTTGACTAATGAGTTAGTTATTGTGGACTAGAAGGGAAGGAGGGAATCTATATTGTAAGATTAATTCATGATGTATGAAAAAGTTTGTTTTACAATAATACGTGATTTTGGACTTAATGTGCAAAATTCAACGTTTTTCCGTAAGTGAGATGTTTTTTTTCTTAATTGGAAAAGAGAAGACCAAGGCTCGGACCAAAGAAATCGAGGTGTTAGCTGTGCTGGGTTAGGGAATATACAAGCACGTATACACGGGGGGAATCGAGATCTAGTCTTACCTTGTGCCAAGATTACTTGGGTCTCTTAATACAGCTTGAGCTCTGCGTTTGTAGTTGCCGTAGCCACGGCTCCGGTTATTTTACTAACGTGAAGGGAGTTCGTGAAGTTGTTGATTTAGTTTCTGTGTTTGCCGTTTAATGTCTGCCTCTAGATTTTGAGGCGCAGAAGTTTCGAGTTGTATTACTGTAATGAGCTTGTGCATAAATGCCTCGATTTTTGCTGATTCGAAAGACTAAAAAGATATGGAGCACAGACCCCAACTTGCCGATTAATTTTCCCCGGTGGGGACATTTGAATTAAAAACGCTAGTCGTCCACGCAGATTACCTCTTCAAATTGGTTGATAATGAGAACTTCTGAATTTTGGTTGTTGGTACAACATGAAAAACCATGTCCATGGCTTTTAAGTAGTTGGTAGCTACTAGACTGTTCGCACGCAGTGTCGATGTATATTTAGTCCTCTCAATAAAGGGCAGGTTAAGTTGCGCTGGGCGACTCCTTAGGCAGTATCATATAAACGATACTTTTTTCATAGTTCTACCAGACGCACTACCAGCGATCATTCGCTACTGCTACACTTCTCGATGTGTTTTGAGTTTGAAGTACATTTCTGTCCTCTTGGAAAATTGAATCAGGCGTTTGGGACCTTTTTTTACTTATGGATGAGGATCTTACAGTCTATTCTCGCCAAGTGAGATCATTCTCTCTCTGCAAAGCACCGCGTCCTCACAGATTACGTTCTGTACTGCGTATACCTCTTTCCCCTTCTCCCAGCATTTCTAGTTTTCGGTCAAGCCTGTATGCGAAGTTAGCAGGCAATACCCTTTATTACCTCTGATACGCATAGACCACAATACACAATAATTCATTTTCTCCGCCAATACTCTAATTACACCATTCAAGTATATGAAATGGTATATTAACTTTGGTCCGAAGTATGTAAGTATAAGAGAAAGGCCCATCGAAATTAAACCGATCGTTTCAGAATGACGAACAGAGTTGATTTAGCCATGCACGTCTGTCCGTCCGTCAATTTAACACTAGTCCCTCAGTTTTTGAGAATTTGAGCGAAGCGTAGTATGCGGGGGTATTTTTGTAATGTAGGGATCATATGTCGGAACCAGCCACATCGGTCAACTAAACCTCATAGGTCCCATACAACCGATTTGTTCAGAAATGGGCTTTGGGGTCATAAACATTTTTAAAAAATTTTACAAATTTTAGGGGCCATAGGCGATATTTTTCAAAAAGTTCCCGAAAATTAGCAACTTGTCTTTAAGATTCAAGTTCTTCATTATGTCCACGAAGAATTTAAAATTTTAAATGGAAATGCCAAAAATGACTAAATAAATGTCTTTTTAATTGATCTCTTATAATGTAGTTACCTGTACTGCACCTGCACGTAGATACTTGGCAGCTGATGGTAAGGGAAAAATTTCACTTCGCAAAGCACCATTGATCACGATATCTTTATAACTATCAACGAAGTCAATACTTATCTAGATGAAGCATTACGAAGTGTTCTCCATTTAGCTGTAAGTCTGCCAAAGTAATATCTATTATTCTACTAGCAAGTTTTCTATTCAAATACTCCTGTTCTACCCGGATAAGGGTTCAATAAATACTGACGAAGAGGAAATGCTGCATCACCAACTAGATAATGGGGGAACGGCTATATTTCTCCCGGAAACGGGCAATCTGGTGGAATATTGAGGGACTTACTTTCGATAGTTTCTGCAATTTTCGAAAATTGTTTCGCATTGATTGTCGTACGCTCGAATTTCAATGCATGTAAATGTATAGTTGGCATCATATATTTTCATCAGTACGATGATTTCATTCCCTTTATAATTATAAAACATCGAAATTGAATTCGTAGTTGATGTAATGTTAATATGCTTTCCATCGATGGCAACTATACAGTCGGCCATAATCCGCATTAATTTAAATTCTTCAGCAAAAGATAACCACCCCGTTTTGAAAGGTACCGTCACATAAAGTTCTGCTAACGAATTCCATATTACCTTACACAATCCAACTGTTATCCATCTGAACGTCGTTAGTCCAGATCTATGTGCAAGCGTATGAAATTGCCGACTGCCATCGTTGAGTAGATCATATCGGCAAGAAATATTAAATACCAGTTCATATTTCAAAGAAACATTTTTCCAATTTGTTACTTTTGTAAAAGAAAATTGGTTCTCATAATTCTTTTTCTCACGCACTTCATTGTCATCTCTCATTTCATAACATAATAGCTTTTAAAAATTTGCAATAATCAATAATTGCTGAGTAATAATACTCGTATAACGATCAGCATTTTTGTTGAAGTTCTTGATTTCCATCGCTCCTTATGTGTGATTGATGCCGTATAACGAATATATATGGGTGTTTCCATGGTTATGCACGTGACATTTGTACACGTTTAATTGAGTTTGAATGTTGTAAAAATATAAATATAATGGGAAGAAGTCACATCTTTTAGGATCGCTGCATTGCATGTGATGAGTTTTTTCCAAAAAGTATAAGTATTGGAAAATTGAGCACTAGGTACCCAAGTTCCAGTCAATCAAAGCTGACTTACGCACGTGACAAAAATGGAAGTTGCTTTTAGAACCGAGACAAAAAATGCGAAATTAAGCGAATTGTAGGAGATTTTTATAAAGGTTAATAATGGAGCTTCATAATAATGTTTGCTTCGAAAACAACTGATCATTGGTTGGCTGACATTACGCACGTGACACTTTTTACCTTCATATATATTTTAGTAATTTTAAATATATTTTCAGGAGTTTTTGACAAAAAAATTAAACTTTTATTCAAAAATGGAAAATAAAAAATAAAAATTAAGGTACTACAAAATTAATCCAACTTAATTTTTTCCTTAAGTGAGTATCCTGTCCGAGCAACATTTATATATCCGTTATCTTGGTAGGAAAAGCAATGCCTTTTTTTATTCCTGGAATGGAGCGGACATTTTCCCATTTTTCTTTTAATAGTGGAGAAAATTCTTCAATCTCTTTTGATGAGATATATAACAGACGAACTCCTTCGATGATTTTGCCAGCGCATTCATAAAATGCAAAGGCATCCGGTAAAATAATATTATTTGTCTTAACCGCTTGCCAAACTTTTCGCTTCACCACCGCGCCTATTCCATCGACTGCGCCTTTGCCATGCGAAGTCGCAAAAAAGTTCCACTCTAAATGCTTTAAGCCAAATTCGTTCACAAACAAAGGAATGCTGGTGAGAATATATTTATTTTTGAATTGACTGGTGCTGCCATCAGAGAATATGAAAACCGTGGAATTTCCTTCGAATTGACTTTGAATTTTGTGCACAATTTTTGTAAGGAAACAATAAACGTCAAATTTGTTGTGGGTAAGTTTGTCACTAATAGCAGCAATAGATTCAAAGTGAAAAGAGTAACTTGTTGGTAGCTGAAGTGAGCTTCTTGGACCTCATTCTGATTGATGAACCGATAGTTTTCTGCAAAATCGATTTGCAAAATTAATTCATCATCACGTAAATTGTTCTTTTTGTCCTTGAAATATTTTTGCTGGGCGCGCTTTATAAAATAATGAAGTTTAAAAGCTGGCAGCTGAATTTCCAGTTCATGTAACAAATCCGATAATGGCGCTATAGTATAGCTTAATATTAAGCCATCATTAACTTTTCTCCAATACCTCCAATTCACATTTTCTTCTATTTTGGTTAAAAAATATATAGGCACCAAATCATGTTTTACATCACGTATACATTTCTCACAGTCACTAATCATGCATTTTTCGTCCAATACATTGCAGCATGTTACTTTCAAAAAATCTTCAAAATGAGATGGAAACTGAGGCATAGCTTTATGACATCCCTGTAGCAAAAATGCGAAGTTCGCATGGTATTTACATACACACATATTGTTCGGAAGTTTGTCCATTAATTGAACGTGTTTGGGTCTATGGTGAAAAAATTGGGATTTACAAAGATATTCTGAAGTGACTTCGCTTCTGTACACTTGATAAGCTTCTGATACAGATACAATCATAAAGCGCTTTGCAAATACTTGCTTATTGTAGATTAAAGTATCCTTCCGGCCGAAAGCTTGAACACGTATGTCATCTCGGATATAAAATTCGTGGACTGCTTTAATGTTTTCCAACATGTTATCGTTTGAACATACTGGTGTCTCAGCTTTATTATTCGAAAGTTTGGGATACTTTTTATACAAAGCTTGTAGAACTTCATCTCGCTTTATTGCGTTCTTTGGTAACGCCCTCTCTACCTTCTTTATAGCTTTGCATAGTGTTTGTTTACACTTGTAACCACTTTTGGATTGGATATTTGAATTTTTCTTGGTTGTTCTACACTTTTTTTGTCGAACGCAATCTCTATTCCTTTTTTCTTTCAATATATTTGAATTATTTTTGACCTCCATGCCTTTCTCTTGCGATAGTCACGCATTCTTTCAGCTTGTTTTTTTCTATGTTCTTTAAGCTAATTTTCATCTTGCTTAAGCCTCTCCCTCAACCGATTTTGATTTTTAGCATTACTTGACATCTAATATTTATTGTAAAAGTAAAATAATATTTATCAAATGGACTTGAATTAAGAGCATTAAATTTTTCGTACTTACCATTACGCACGTGACAAAGTTCAAAAGTAAAAAAAAATTTAATTTTTGCATGTGGCTATTTATATTATAATATTATTTTAGTAAACAATAAATTTGCTTAACAAACAAAATAATAAGACACTTAAACTGATAATGCGCTAATTATGCCACTATGTAGTTCTTTTGCATTACGCACGTGACATACGAATGTTGCCAACATAGAAATGAAAAAATACCGTTATTGATGCACAGTTTGATCTCTTCTCTCATTTTTATGTTCGTTTGTAGTTATATCAATTACTTATATACCAAACTGCGATATTACATATATATTTATTTCGTCAGCAGCAATTAAAAGTAATACATTCTATAGCTTTTAAAGTGAATAAAAGAGTTATAAGTTTTGCATACAATTTTTTGGAAATTAAAATTATAAAGAGCTGAAAATTTTTTTGCATAGTAAAATATCAACATTTTTCTTGTATTTTCTGTGTCTATAAAAATTCTGAGAGCGTTTTGATTTTTTAAGTCACGGTGGACCATTTCATGGAAACACCCATATGTATCTTTAGTAGATTTAATTGTCTCAAAAGACGATTTAATTGCGCTTATCTCAAAATTATTACTTTGGTTGTTATCTTTATTTTAACACATTTGATGTGAATTGAGTTGGATTTGTAGAATTAAATTCCACACATTAATTCCTTCAAACAAATAGATTTAAAAAAAGTTTTATATATATAAAGAAGACAATATCAATAAGATCGGAAAGTTGACACGTTTTGAATCCACAATTTCAAGTATTTATCTTTTTCCTTTTATCTATTGTTAGATCATATGAAAACCCCTATTTGTGTATTCATTATGCACAAATGGCTTTACCTTTCTTTACATTTATATATATATACAATAGACGCTTTATAATCTCTGAAGCGATTTTTAGCCAAGCTGCTCTTCTGATTTGTGGTGTGCGTCTTGACGTTTTCTTTTTTTGTCATCAATCCATCAAAAAAGTACCGAAGGACGTGAAATACACATATATAATATATTAAAAATTGTTTCTGTAAATCATCGAAATCGGACGACAATAACTTATATAGAGCTCTCATGCACCGATTTGTTCAGATGTTAGGCTTTGGTCTAGGAGCGTGAAATTTTGTATTATGCATACATATTATGAATTGCATATTGGTAGTGAAAATCATTTAAATCGAAATACTATATCACATAGTCCCCTTACAACCGATTTGTTCAGATATGAGGTTTTGGGTCAATAGTTCCCCAAAAAGACATCTAGGAGCGTGAAATTTGGTATTCTACAGACGTCAATTCAAATTTATATTGACACTGAAAATCAGTGAATCCGAATTTCGCCATCTACAATAAATTTGATACAGTGACGGAAATGACAAATATGAAGGACGGATAAAAGGAGCGCCAGCATCTACCGTAGGCAGACGAATTATCAGCATGTTCTAGACAGCGTGAACGGAACGTTTGGGTCATGGGCAGGTATAAAAGATGCGGCAGCAGCTATTGGAGGCAGACGAGTAGAAAACCGAGTGGCGTTACCATTGGAGTTCGATGTGTGTCTTAGAAACCGATAACCGCTGTGTTCAGCGGATAATAATTGTGTGATATAAAAGAATTGCAAAACAAACCATTGAGTATAGTCAATATAATCGTTATTATCAAGAAGTGAATAAATGTTGAGTAAATCCTCGTAATTAAGAAGCCGAACGAACAAATCATGGGACTTTTATTTAAGCATCCACTGATCGGGCTCGAAGGATTTAGGAAATCATAGAGTTTAATTATTTAAAAAAATTAAAATAAAGAAATTATTACTATATGTTCATGAAAGATATAAAAATTTCGGCATGGCCGAAAACAGCATTATTTCTTGTTTTTATTTGAATTAATTTTCTGTAAGATTTTGGTTTGGTCAGGAATCGATCTCTTGACCTTCCACAAGTAAGCAAGCATTGCTAATTATTGCTGCCATCGGCTTTTCTTTAAGCTCTATTTTTTATTTTGATTATATTAGTATAACCGCCATCTCCTACTTGCCACGTCTCACTCACGTCAACGTTGTCCACAGGCTCTTTTTTATATAGGTATTTTCCTGCCACAAGCAAGGCATCCACATAATTTCTTGACATTTTAAAACAACTTACTTTTTATCACGTAACACAGCCAAAGGCTGCGTTTACAACCACAGACCAGAAAAATGTGTCCATATAAATTCGTTTTAGTTTTTCCTGTTAATTTCGTTAATCATACTACGAGAAAATCAAATGGAAATATTATATAAAAGTTAAGGAAAGACCTAGTTCGGTTGAAATTGGACATTAAATACCGGGTTCTCCAGTAAATCAAACTTTACCTATCTTATTCTTATATGTAGCTTTTTTGAACTAATTAAAAGCTTTGACTGGTAAGAATAGCATATGGGAATAATACATTTAACAAATTTGATTGAATTTAGCGGGTAAATTTTTGTGTTGTTCGAAGCTCATTTTATACGAATATAATGCCTAATACTTACACGCCGGTATTGAAAAATATTAATACTTCCATCCATAATTTCATTGGCCTTATTTATAAGAGCTTTATA
The DNA here is from genome assembly GCA_030068015.2 of Neoceratitis asiatica. Taxonomy (NCBI): domain Eukaryota; kingdom Metazoa; phylum Arthropoda; class Insecta; order Diptera; family Tephritidae; genus Neoceratitis; species Neoceratitis asiatica. The sequence continues at coordinate 70,315,828 of CM061528.1, forward strand.
CTAAAATAGGACGTTCTATGCGAATTTTTTTTTACTGATTTGAATTTTAGTAGGATTATTATCACTAAATATTATTTATAAAATATTACATTAGTATTTATTAAACCGTCATTTTTTCATCGCACGCGGTAATAGAGTGGTGCGTACTGTCATGGAGTGGTTATTGGTGGGTACTCTCATGGATTCGTATCCTAGCCTGACTGAAACCCAAAATTATACAATAAATTTAAATAAAAAGCACTTCATACATACCAAGCACCCGGCTTGAGACGATTTAGAATATATATTAGGTCGCTCTATGTGTTAAGAAAGCATCAAGACAAAATGGAACAACTCGGCCGAAAATCGCTTCAGCTCTGTTTGTTTGTAAGTTTTTTTATAAAATCCTTCTCAAAGTTGTTAATATATATTACTCATATTTTTTGGAAGAATCTGAAACATTTCTAAAATTCAGTATCATTTCAAGAACATCAAAATATTTTTAAAAATATGGGTGTATATCTATATACCAAATGGACAAATAGGCATTCCTAAATCGCTTTTCAAACCATTATTTCTAAAACTTATTCACTCTGTTTGTGTACTATAGTCTGGTTAAAATCAGGCACAATTATTACTCACGATCTTCTTTACCTTCGGAACACTTTTCTGCTTCAAACAACCTAGAACTAAAATTTAATTTTACCTATATTATATTGGCTTAATTTTTGCATTAGCGTGGCTGTAAAGTACATAAAAACTCAAACAAGAATATTCTCCAGCCACAGCTGTGAAGGCAGAGGCAAAAGTATAATATTAACATGACATAGCAAGTAGTATACCCGCTGAACATTGATGTTGAATGAAATGAGTACATAATAAGATGCAAACTTATGTTTGTATATGTGCAATTCAATAATTACTACATCCAGTAAGAAAAGTTAAGTGAGTTGTAAACACATATATCCTTTCAAGTAGAAAGAAAAGGTGTAGATATATTTTTTAAATTTTGTGTCTAATGCTTCGTTAATTTCTGATTAAACTAACACTAAGCCTAAATGCCCCAGTGATATTCTTAACTCAACCTTTCATTGCAGAATCTTTCCAGCTGAATAAATTGGTAGCTGAAAAGCTTAAATTTTAATTAATGACAACAAAAGAATATGAATGTGCGTGAGAATAATTAATAAGATAATATTCGCCTGAGAAAATAATAAAAAAGATTGCTTACGGAAAATTCTGAGAAAGAACTCTTTTAAAAACGTGAGTATATTTCACCATTCGCTTCATCTTATCCTTTTCATACCCTTCAAGAAATGATATATAAACTTTGGTAGGAAGTATGTAAGTACTGATCTACACAAATTTTTCCGATCGGATCAGAATGGCGAGCTGAATTGATTTATCCATGTCCGTCTGTCTGTTAAGTTCAAACCAGCATTGAACGAAAATTAGTATTGTCCGAACCGAATAAATCGGTCGATTCTAGCATATAACTCTCATGAAAAATTATTTGTTCAGACATGTGATTTTGGGTTATAAATACTACATCAAAGCATCTATGTTAAGAATATGAAAATGAGTATTCTATACTCATATTATGAATAAATTATTGCTACTGAAACTAATCGAAATTGGAGTAATATATCATATAGTCGCTATGCAACCGACTCATTCAGATATTGGAAGACTAAATCATAATATAGTCTTCATACAACCTATTCGTTAAAATATGAAGTTTGGTAAAAAATCTGTCTAATCTGTCTGTCTAATAACTTTTCGGATATAGTTAAAACTTACTTCATAACAGTTTTGGTGGTTACCAACAAATGGAGGGACATGCGTTCAAACAGACGGACAGACGGACAGGCGGACATGGAAAAATCTACTCAGCTGGATATTTCATATATTACAATTTGAGCCATAAATTCGTCAAAAAAGTATTTTAGAGCGTGAAGTTTGATATTCTAAACTTCAAATAAATATTTGTACGGAAAACCATCGAAACAGGAATATAGCCCCATATAACCGATTCATTCAGAAATGTGGTTTTGTTTCAAAAAAAATTTTAAGGCGTGAATTTTAGTATCTTAAACACTTAAATTCGAATAAATATTGGTACTAAAAATCATCAAAATCATAGGACTAATCAAATAGTCCCTATACAACCGATTTGTTAAAATAATAAATCTGCTCTCATATTTTATGCTTTTTATTATGGTTTGTCAATTTTTCTAACCGGTTGGAGGCGTACTATACTGAAAAGATGAAACCCTTGTGGGTTGCGCATAGGCTTAGGGATAAATAAAGGACCCCATTTTCGAGGACAACCAACGTAAAATTTTAGGGATCAAGATTTGAGCACAGGCATTCGAATTTTCTGGTACCCTAATTTACAAAGTGGCGTTGCCTAGCCTTGATGCCCTTGTAAAAATAATCATCCATTCATAAAATACTATGAGTCAAGGCTTAAAAAGGTGAGTCGAACTCGAACCCAGTGCTTCCGAATTGTTGTACGCAATGCTAACACCACCGCTATCGGCTATCATTTACGCACCAAAATTCTTCTTAAATTATTATAGACATACACACTTCAGCATCTGTATGACGACTAACTGATAAACGCCGTTCTATTTTAACATTCGTGGCCGAAGAATTGAAGTCCTGTCTTGTCTTTTTTTCAGTACGGAACTTCTTCTGTAAGAAGAGTTTTTATTTTTCACTTACGATCTCAAATAGTAGTTCTTAATATATAGCTCCATAAGATTCCTCTTCATTTGTGCAGTGAATGCGGTGGTTGCATATTTCTTTTATTATATAATAATGACTTTAGTCCACCCCTTGCTTTTCACTGTAAGCAGTTTAGGGGTTGATCTTTGTTTAGCACGGAAGGACCTTAATTTTTTATTTCAAGATCAATTGAGCGTTCTTGAGTCCCTTAGCACATGAAATTGTCTACAAATTCGAAATTATGACTGCTAACACTCTCGGCAGCCCTATTATTTGCATACTAACTATTTATTTGGTGTCAGGGGATATTTCATCTCTTCCTCGTTCACTAAAAAAGGTGCGAACATTTCGCTTTCGTGCACTTCAATCTTTTACACAAAATGCTAGATAGAATTAGAGCAGATTGTTGAATAACCGTTCTTATGATTTTGGCAGAACACTTAAAACAACAAAATTCCATACCGTGTCAGTTCCTCACTGCTATACGAGTATGATAAATACTTATAGTTAGCTGGTACATCATATATTTTCACCCCTTTGCTGTTCTTCAAGCGAATAAATGCTGTTGGAATTTCATAGTCTCTGGATTTGGTTTGGTAGTACGGATGCACAATTTCCAGTTTTTCATTATCACCGCCGTTAAACAGACTGTAGAAGTTGTCTTCCATAAATTAATTACAATCTGAACGTCAATGACCTAATTATTTTTTAAAGACCTCACACTAATGTATATTAATCTAATGTTACACCTTTTCTCGAACAAATTTAAGACAAAGTACAACATAGAGCTCTTGGAAATAAGTTACTTGCTAGAGACGTCAGGTTCATTTTTGTGTCAGCTGAGTACTCAATATGTTTCCTTTTATGATAATCCCGTTATCATGTTCGTTGTTGTTGTGTTTTAATTCGAAAATGCCATCTGCACTAGGTTGTCATGTTCGGTGGTTAATTGTGCTGGCAAGTACCTGCGTAAGCGGATATCAACTAATCGCATCCAATTTCTATCGACTGTTGTAAACTGTTCCTTATACCCATTTTTGCAACAAATATCAAGCTTTCAATTGTCATAGTATTAAACTCAAAAGTAAATCGGATTATATTTATTTACAAAGTACTTAATGTCGGAAGTAAATCCGAGGATAAATGTCGTGATCAATTGATCAACCAAAATGTATAAACCGATGAAAAGGGAAACTGGCAATGCTGTTTAGCCGAGTGAAAAGTGAAAGAATCAGTAACCTTATACTCTGTCGAAAAGATTACGAAATTTTTTTTTCATATGTACATTTATTTAGATATACATATACGTATAAAACTCAATGTCTGTACTTATGTAAAGTTATGGAATAAACAAAGTTTGAAGGAATTTAGTTTAAACTGTTGCGATAGGAATTGCACCTGGAAATTTTTGAGAATTGGAAAAGTGATGGTGTTGATGGAAATATAAACAACTATACCAAGATCAATCTCTGCGGGTTTTTCGTAGTTGCTACTCAAAAATAAATATCGAATGTTGCGATAGTTTTTATAAGAAAAATTATTCAATGCGTGCAGAAAAAAGTTGATACTGTTTTCACCATCCATTATTAAAAGTTCATTTCACATTAAAAGTAACTTGAGTTCGTCGACAAGTGTTTGAGTTTAATTCTATATTATGTATTTTTGGCGATCTTCTCGCTAGTCTACGGCAGTGCGTTATGAGAAATTTAATATAGTAATGTTGATAGTAAACGTCAGGTAATACGTTTTTAAATGCAAATTGTATCTCTACTGCTGTTATTGCCGTTTGTACTGCAATCTCATAGTTGTTGCAACTAGCACCGTCGCCGTGGTTACGTTAATATCGTTACGTTCGATTCATTAAATTACAGCTTAAATTAATGAGACGAATGCGTTGCTCCTCCAAATATTGCATATGACAATTTCGCTCGTGGCATATTATTGTTGCTACCACTGCTACGTATCTTACCGAAAGGTTAGTTGATTTTAAAGATAGTAAGACTTGTTTGAACTACAAACTATATTTTATGTTTATATTCATTGATGGTTTGCCTTTTTATTTTGTGGTAACGTAGTTATGGAGATAAAAATTTAATTTTAATCAACAAAAGAATTAGATTCGAAACGTTTTAATCGTAAGCAATCCTACATTTTTTTCAAGACCGAGAAGACTTGCAACAAATATATTCTTCGTTGTTATTTTGGGTTCAAAGTTAGTTTCTACTACAAATTTTCGAACTCAGACCGAGGTAACGCTCACAATCCGTTGTAATAATCCGTTGACGTGTAAAAGTTTGCTTCAATGTGCACCTGTTGAAAATAGCAAAAAAACTAATAAATTTTAGTTCGCCTTCTATATGAATAACATCTTATTGGCATATTTTTCGGAAAATAGAGCTAGGCTGAAATGCATGAGTATAAAAAGTTTGAGAAGATTTCGCTTTAGAAGTGAGAAATCGAGCATTGGTATTCACCATGCACCAAACAGACAGTAAAAAGGCGTTGAGAAAATAATCGACACATACTAAGTTTTAATCAGTTTTAAAACTGACTTCGACAGGAAGCAAAGTATCGGCCAAGATCACTTTATAATCCCGACTTAATCCAAACAATTTTAAAAAAATCCAGACGAAACACAATCCCAACACTAGTTAGAACAGACTTAGTGAAATCCCGGCCGAAGAAAAACAAGACCAAAGCCCGAAAATATAAAATTCTGACATCAAAAAGGCTATTATGTACATACATATATAGGATTGATTTATAACTGCTGAAGCGATTTTCGCCAAGCTCCTACTTTGATATGTTGTGTACCGATAGCAATGCCAGCGTTCACGAGGGAAAGCATTTACGGGGTATTTATGAGTCTCTGTGTAAGAGCGACGGTGAATACCGCGGACGATGAAACGATAAGGTGTATGATATATAAGTATACAACGACATTGACATAATTCAGCGAATTAAGAGAAAGTGGCTTCTAGAGTATCAAATTCCTTCTATTAGAGCTGCTGACAGGTTCCTAGAGATGTTCGTTTACCGGTTAAGTGAAGTATTAATTAAATATTTAAGATTTAATTTTTTTTATTTTTTATTTTTAAGTGTACTGCAGGTTTTCCTTCAGCTGTTTGAATTGCGGAACGAGAACGAAAATTTGAAAATCTTTCAGTTTCCTATCTATTCGCTGTTTGCTCAAATCTTGATTCACCAGATTTTGCTGATTTTGTGGGTGAGTATTTGTGTGTGTTTGTGGCGTGGTGCCCACCCACAAAATATATTTATTTATTTGCTCTTCGAATTTCTGTTGTTATCGCCGACTTTTGCTACAATCATTTTTAAGCATCCAATTTTTTCTTATTGTCTTCAGAAATCTACAAAAAATTTCTATTATCTTTATTTCCGTCTATTTTCTCCCTAATCATTTGACGCCGCTTTGTTTCAAATGTTATTAGTAGAATTAACAGTTGGCGAATTTTCGCATATGAAACGAAATAGAAAAGTTAACAAAACTTATTTGATGTGAACACAGCCTTTTTTCCCCTAAAGCTTTCTTCTTTTGTTAAATTTCAAAGAATTTCAGCGAAATTTTTTTCTTAAATTATATTCATTTCGCTTAAGCAGTAGTACAGTGAGTGCTGCATTAAATTATTAATTAAAAATTATTATTAATTAAATTATTAAAAATTATTTAATAACTGTGAAGCATCTTTCCAAAAGTAAAATTTATTTCTACTGTATAACAACAATTTTCTTTGAATAAGGAAATCATCAGGTATCCGCTCTATTCATAATAATGAGGTGTTATTAACGCTCTTAGGGGTAATAAATATTTAAATTATGCTTGTCAACACGTACAGAACACACATGCGCTGCGATAAAATAGACGAACAAATTTTACGACAAAGAAATACTGAAAATAATAGAGGCGACATATCCACACGACCGATGAATGGGGCAAACACCAACGCTACCAAGGTTTAAGTTTACAAAAGACGAAAATCTTTTTTTGAGCAGATTTAAGATATGAATTACAATATGCTAATGTGTGGTGTGCGACAAAAGAAAAAGAGTGCGTTATAAGAAACAACAAAAACATTTTGACAATAAGACTGTCTGTCTTCATGTCATCGACGACAGAGCACCAAAGCTGTTTGTTTGTGGCGAATGACAAGACACCAAACTCAGTAGGCGATCGTGGAATGAGCTCAGGCATCACCTAAATTGTCACATTAGCCACAATATTTAGTATTGTCAATTACGTGGCACCTTCAACACCTACGGTGAACACTCTGCATGGCGAAAGATTGTATCTGATGTCAAGCGATTTACCTCAGATTTTAGTAGTTAATTTGTGTTAAGTGCCTTTAATCAATTTTTTAATATGTATTTATTTTTCGTCAATAATGGAAGTTCTAAAAAATTATACGTCGATTAATGTGAAAAATGCTTTCCAGGATCACTCTATATAAGGTCTACGAGCTTTCTATGTTACAATAAACAATTCAAATACGAAAGTTGTTGAAAAGTATTTAGGAAATTGCTCCTTTATTATTTAATTTGTCACTTTGGTCGATTCTGGAAATAAAATTTTCATTGTAATCATTTCAATATTATATGACAAACTTAGCACTATCCCATTGTTCCATTAAAGTTTTCCTCTCTTTGCGCTATTCGCTTTACTGTTTTTATTTGTTGATCAGCACTAAAACAAAACAGGTTTACTAGAGTTCCAAAACGAATCCGAACGGTTGCACGTTTTGCGGTTGTTATTATATTAGCACCATTATTTTTTTTCGTGTTGTTGTTACATTAAGTTATTATGATTGTAGTTGCTGGTATTTCTCTCGTTATTACATGCTCTTACATTTTTCGTCTCGGCTTTAATTTTTTTTAAATCAGAAGCAGATATATTTGCTGACTTACAAAAAAAAGAGATAATTTTAGTTACGAATATACAGTGATATGTGCATATGTATGATAAGGATTTTGTTTAGCCAACTAATAAAAAAATCGAATGATCTCCTCCGACTTTTTTTTTTTTGCTGAATAAATTCAAAAGTTTTTCTTTTAAACCCTTTCGTTTTCATAAAGTCGTCTATTGTATAGCGACAAATAATTCCTTCGTAATTTTGACTACGAATTATTTATTTTCCACAGTTTGCAAAAAAAAAAAGGCAACCCTGTGCCGTGTTGTTATTATTGTTTGACTTGAATATGAATATGTCACAATTCTGCAACGGGAGTGATCTCGACCTCTAGCACAATTTTATGGGAAATATTTGCATAGCATGCAGTTCCTAGACACAGAGAATCCCTCTAATGTTTATACCTTAACTAGAAGTCCCCGGTGGGTTTCGGTACATCAAAAAATCGTTTATTTTATACGTATTCATAATTTTTTTTAAGGAATATTTGCTTAACAATAATTTTTCAGCAATACCAATACATTACGAAATGGTTAAACATTTCTTACGAAAATATTTGGCTTTTTAAACATCTTTATTCGTAGCCAAAATAGTAATTTATAATGTAACGGGTGATCCATTTCTAGGTTCCCTACTTTTTTAAATAAAAGGGATAGAAAATTCAAATTTAATGGGGAATGTTTATTATCATTTGATAGCACTTTCTTTGGCATTTATTTTTTGAAATTTATCTCTTTAAAATGTTGGTCGCGGCTACGTCTCAGACGGTCCATCTGTTGAGTCCAATTTTCGATGACCCGTTCGAGCATTTCGACTGGTAACTGGCGAAAGACACGCGTGATGTGTTGCTTCAAAACCTGAATCGAAGCGGAATTGTCCGCATAGACTTTAGACTTTACATATCCCCACAGGAAAAAGTCTAACGGTGTGATATCACACGATCTTGGTGGAAAATCGACCGGTCCAAAACGTGAAATTATCTGCTCACCGAAGTATTCTCTCAATAAATCCATTGATTGACGCGATGTGTTGGTAATGGTGCCGTCTTGTTGAAACCAAATGTCGCGAAAATCACGAGTTTCAATTTCAGGCATCAAATAGTCGGTTATCATTGCGCGATAACGGTCGCCATTGACCGTTCTCACCGTTGTTTCGTGATATCGAAAAGGTATGAGGGTCGCTATAATCAGTGTATCACCATTGAATAGAACTATGCTGAATACAAAAAAATCAATTTTGCCAAAAATTTTGTTTTACTTGGTAGGCCGGGGACTTGTCCATTGACCTGTTACTTATATAGTACGGCCGAATTCGTGTCCTTAGCGTCCTTAAATAAAAATTAAAAAAATACATACACAAAGTCGGTATCGATGCGCTTATTTTGATGTTCCTTAAGATAAATTGTTACATGCTCGGTATTATAAATTTATTTAATTTACTGATTTGATTATTAGTATCTTTACCGAAAGCTATGAAATATTCAATCAATAAAATAAAACAGAAAAAAAATGAAAAAAATGTTAAACACAATAATATAAAATAAGATAAAATTAAACAAAAAAAAAAAGAAACAAAATTAAATTAAATAAAATCAAATAAAATTATGTTATATGAAATAAAATTAAATTAATTAAAATAAAGTAAAATAAAATAAAATATATAGTACAATATAATAAAAATTAATCAAATAAAATAACACAAGAAAATAAACTGGACTAAACTGACACAAAACCATCCAACGAATGGCTGAGGCTAACAGAAATTTTCTCTGAAAATAAAGGTTTTACTTGCGCTATACAGGATCAAGTTATTGCAACTAAAAATACTAAAAAGTACATCATTCTCGCCGCTATTGAAAACCGATGATGTCAAAAACAATTGAAAATATTCATAACAATACCGGTGCGTGTGCCCCTCTTGCAGCTACCGAATACCTGGAGCTACCGAATATGGACTAATTACGGAGGAGTGTCCATATTTCAAATACAACCAAGAAACAACATTATAGAATAGTTTAACAATAATTTACTTGGATCCATTAAAATTCGCGGATCATTCCTCTCCACATAATAGGATTGACATTACGGTTATCGTAAAGCGAGAAAAACGGGAGCTGTCAATAGCTAGAAAGGAGTGCCAAACACGCACAACCTGAAAATATCACACCCTGGCACGTAGGGTTGAATCTAAGCACAAAACTGAATAAACTAAATATGATTGAAAAGAGGCACGTGAATGTAAATAATTTTACTTTTCTACTAATGTAATGTATATCAATTTAATGTATAACAACAATAGTTTGAGGTATTTTGTTGTAAAAAAAAAGAAGAAGAAAATTAAACAAAATGAAATAAAATAAAATAACGCTATTAAGCTCATTTTCAAACTTTCTTTTACCTGGACATGACCCAAAACATTCCGACACATTTTATTTGCCAGTGAATGTTTATATATAATAACTGCTCAACCATGAAAAATTAAAAATGCAATAAAACGAAGGATAAAATTAAAAGGGAAACTCTCACACTTCGCACGCAGCATTGTAAAAAACAACAAAAACAAGGGCAAAGTCAATAGTAATTTCAGTAAATAAGTACAATATTTATAAAACAGAAGTAATGAATGTACAGGAAATCTTATGGAAGTAATATAATATGATTTTTTTTAAATAATTAATCCCCGAGGCTGTCGTTGATGAATGGAAGGGCGTGTGAATGAAGTGACGAATTAACACTTTGCCTAATTACAGAAATTTGCAAAAAGGGCTGCTGGTAATGAAAAATATCAAACAAAAATAGTCTGGATTTTGATTAGAGAAACTCCATACAAACTTAACTCATGAAAATGCTTGTTGAGTAACTACAACTATGGATATGTATATCAATTAGACGATGACTATGGTCACAATGTTGGGCTACAAACAAATAATTTGCGCTTGCTGCTGTTGTCGCAGCGGGTGGTGTTGGAATTTGTGATCGTAATATTCTATTGACAGATACTCCAAGTAAGGCGCTTTTCAGTTCATGCTTTTAGTTACGTTTGGTGCAATCATTCATCATTTAAATATCCATAACAAAGTGATTTATTTCACTCGGAGGGGTTGACATTCCTTGCCGAGGAGCGACCATAATTAAAAAAATTAATTTTCTAAAATTTTGGTCGTTGGTGACACCATGATCTAAAATCTGTCCTTCTGAATGGCAGTAAGCTGTACTAACCACTCAGCTCAATTACAGCAAAATTTATTATAAAAGTTGACGTTAAAACTGGTATAAAAGTCTGTTGTTGATAGGATTTTAATGTTTTATATGCAACAAAACTGGAAATTCAAAATTATGATGAGATACTTAGCAAACAGTTTTCGTAATTCAGATACAGAAAAAAACAATAATTTTTTTTTTCATGTATAAACGTACTAGCGGATTCGTATTCAAATATGCCTGTTATTCATGCACTGTTATTTGAATGGTCGTTCTTTTGTTTTTTTATAAATCGAAGTGTGAAAAGATTTTTAGTTCCAATACCTACGAGAAGTGTTATTTTTGTGTTTGTTTATATATCTTCTTTTGCCACAATCTTTGTCTGTAAACTGCGGCTGTTAAGCAGTTGACTTATAAATAATTCCTAAATGAACCAAGACAAGATGAACAGAGAAAATTAGCAGCTAAGAGTTTGTTTATAAGATGTAAATGCTTGATAATTATTTTTATAAATAAGTACATAAGATGGAATTGAAACTCATGAGAAAAAATATTTACCTACACACTTATGTATAATGCAATTCAATGAAGTTAAATTCTTGAAGCCATCAAGATCGAAATATTTCTGTGCAACTGGTAGCATTGAAGTAGGCAATCGGGAAAAAAAGTTTCAAAAAGGATTAAAGTAGGCCTGTGAAGTAGATCACATTTTGATTTTCATTGCAAACTTTTCAAAAACCTTTTATTATTTTATTAAAAGCGTTCTCGTTTAAAAATATTTTTGGGAGGAAGAATATTTAAATAACTGTAATACATAAAATTAATTTATAGATATTTATGATCGTTATTGTATGTATATCTATAGTCCTTGCCCTGTCGAATCGAATCTTACAATCAAATAAAATTGGCTTGCCAAAAAGGTTAAATATTCTTGGTAAAACAATTTGAAGGTGAAATGTTCCAAATGCTGAGAAACAGCGTTCAACACTCGCTGCTGCGAAAACCCATCGCCAAAGCCTGTTTTTCAACTTAGTAGGCATCAATTTTTTCTAAAACTAAAAAAGGCAACTCAAAGATTATATATTCACACATACAACTGGTTAATCATATTGGCGCCTAATGCGAGCACCACAGATACTGCGCTCAAAAGGAGACTGCACAATTACTCCAACCTCAGCATGCACTCCATTCTTGCTTCAGCCATTTACGGTAGGCTAATATTAGCAACTTTGATGGCAGGTGGCAATATCGACAAGTCTGAGTTGAAAATGGTTTGGCGCCAAAGTAAATTCAGGAAAATAAGAGAAAATCCACTGTCCTGGGTGAAGAAGTATTTTTATTTTAATGTCGTGTTTGTTCTATGTCTTTCCTTCAAGTATATAAAAATTTATTTTTCTTTATTAAATTAATAAACTTGCTGAAATCCAAAAAAATTATCTATGCTGCCAGAGGGCGCTACAGCAAAAATAGTTAAAAAAAAAAACAAGATAATACTTATATGCCTTTTCAGTGGTGCCCGACCTTTTTTCTGATGTTTCCTAACCGCAACGCGATTGGTAGGCTCGAAGTAGCCTCATCATGACGATGGGATAGTTGCTGCAAAAAATTTTAAATAAATTTAATAGTTAATTCTTTTCATCAAACTTCCCAAATCTATACTAATAATAAAAAATTAATTGGAATAATTCGAAATAATTATTGCTTTTAAAATTAATTTTCGTAAATATAATCAACCAATTTAATATAAAAAAGTCCATAGCCAATGAATAAAATCTTATCTCCGCCCGACAAGAAAGATAGCCAAATTTATATTCGCATGATCTTCCTCCACGTCCATCAGAAGATAACTTTCTAAGCTGAAGTGTTTTCTTCCAACGGAACAAGAATTTAGATTTTCCCGTTCCTAGGATATACCATAAAGGCCGTAAATCTGTTTTGGTAATTACCGTCCAATTACAATAAATCTTATGCAAAATCTTTCTTTTGAAACTTCTAGTTCCGGTTTATCATGAATTAAGTGATATAATGCAGAGTTCAATATTTGTTCACCGAGCGAGGAGATATTTTATCTTGTCCTGGTCCACCACCATTTCACTTCCTGAAGCCAGCTCGTCCACCTTTTCATTACCATTTACATCTATACGATCTTGGATGGGATCTTGGATATAAAATATTGCACCTGCTGATGCATCCAACTTGTCCGTTCTTTTCCACCATATTAAAATAGCTCACTCGGGAATCCATTGTACAGTTGTCCGAACACTCAATCTAGCTGGAAATTCTGCAGACTAAAAGTGTTTATTAAAATAAAATAAAAAAGATTGCGTGCCTGTGTCGTTGATGTTAGGATTTCGGAGCGGTCGAACATATAAAACACCGCAGACTTCTTTCGCTGAACACTACATAAAACTATATATCAGCCAATTCAATTTGGCTTTTGCTCAAAACCACTATCGGATTCGGGTTCTTTTATTTGAGACCCACCTTCTTCAGCCTTGGCTCGTCCATAGCATTTCATGAATGGATTACGATTTTTACAAGGACTCGAAAATGGGGTCCTATATTTTAGGGTTGATATTTATTTTCATTGTAGTTGAGTTTTTATGTAGTTCGTTCCGAACCCTATGCGCAACTGACAAGTGTTGCACCTTATCAGTATAGTACGCCTCCAATTAGTTAGTAAACTTGACAAACCGTAATAAAAGAGTCTTAAATATGAGAGCACATTTATTACAAGTATTTTAACAAATTGGTTGTATCAGGTACTATTTGACTAGTCCTATGATTTTGATGATTTTTAGTACCGATATTTATTCGAATTTAAATGTTTAAGATACCAAAATTCACGCCCTCAGAAAATTTTTTGGCACAAAACCACATATATGTATGAATCGGTTATATGGCGCTATATTTCTATTTCGATGATTTCCGTACAAATATTTATTTGAAGTTGTGAGACTAGAATATAAAATTTCACGCTATAAGATACTTTTTGACAAATTTATTTATGTTTGTTTAAACGCAAAGTAGTTCCTCAGCTTTTGAGATATTTCAAACAGACAAAAGTTAACTATGCAAATCTTAAGCACAGTAGAATCTTATAGTATTATGTATATCAACTTTGCAATGAATTTTCCTTATTGAAATAGACGCCATTCATGAACAACAGTAGATTAAAACAATTTTTAGTTTTCTTCTAAGCCGATGATTAAAATCATTACATCAAGGAGAAAAGAAAAGTTAATATTATTCGTGTCACACCTTTTAATTTTATCTCGTCTTAACGCATCTTCACACCTTGACTTATATATTCATCTAAAAATTTGTTGTTACCTTTCGACGTGACAAAAAGCATGATTTGGTATTGCTATTGTACCAGACTGGTGACGAGCCATGCAATTTTAAATAACTCATGTATTCGGTCAAAAACATTAAATGAGTATAAGACGGGTCGCTTGCCCTGAGTCATTGCTAGCCTTGATGGATACTATTTACATAATCTGCTTAGGAGGCATAAGGGGTTATTCGCAGATAATATATTTGAATTTTCAATGAACATGTATTTATTATCATCTGTATATTCTGTGTTTATGTACTCTTAGATTCGTCAACTGCAATATTGCCTGAGGGAAAGCGCTATGGTCATCTGTACCAAAGATTGAAGGAAGGTCGAAAAGCTCACGTAGTGAGATTCTTCATTTTTAATTTTTTTCTTTCTTTTTCTTTTGGCGACATGAAACAAATACCAAACTCTCTTCAATAATAAACTGTACTTTATTAGCAAAGGAAGTTTTCTATTGTTATTTTTTAGTCAATTAAATTCGCGAATAAAATGTAACTTTCGAAGAGTAATAAAATGTCGATTACCAATAACCAGCAAATAACGGGAGAAATTAAATCAGCGCAGGCAGGTAACTAGCACTTAGTGATGGCAACAGGTGTTAGGCGATTTGTACCACAAAGTTGATATTAATGTAGCATGCAACATTGCATTTATTTAATACGCGAACGCTGGTCATGAACGTCGACGAAACCGGCTGTTGTGGATGTGAAAGGAGAGCACTTGATTTAACAAAAAATAATAAAATAATATTTATGTTCGATTTGATTTGGCTACGCTCAATATATCTGAATTGTTGTATAACAGAAGCCCTTCATATGCATTAAAATGGCAAGAGCGTTATCAAAAATTTTCCATTGCGCCTGTCAATATAACACCATTTTTTTGCTATACTTATACGCCCCTTACATGGGACGCAAGTGTAGTTAAACTTCAATTCCGCCAGTCCTATATTAATTATTTGGTATATGTTATTCAATTATCCTTAGTTTGGAAGAAAAATATGTGTTTGAACCAACAAAAAAGTGTTTTAAAATTTTAATTCAATTTGCCTAAACTTGTCTTGGCATTAGTTGTTTATTTACAATTGTTTTAGATTTTTGTCCATTTGTGGGCTTTCCCTTACATTTGCCGTCACAGCTGTTCGATTCACCTAACGATGGCAGGAGAGAGAGGCTGGTCCTGATTGAGATGTAGATTAACGGGAATTGAACTTTTAAAGATGTTAAGTCTGACCAAAAATTTGTTTTCAAAATTTTGTAAGGAATTGTCCGCTTTCAATGAAAAATTCTAAGAATATGATGTCGCTTAAGGATGCCAGCATCCCACCTGGTCTCCTAAAGCGGACACTTTACTCGAGTATAGTACTTACCTAATCAATGCGTTCAGAGCAAACAACAGAGTTGATGCAGTACATATATACCGACTTCAGCAAAGCTCTTGGCATCAAGAAACTTGACTGGGTTTCCAACCAAAACTTTTACAGTGAGTCTTTTCTTACCTTCAAGATCGATCCCAAAGAGTAAAGTTTAATAATTACATTTCAGATTCATAACTACTCATAATTTTGACAGAATCGTGACATTAAAAAAATGAAATATACGAAAAATTTTCACGATTTTATCTATTTTTTATTTATTCAATAACAGAATTAAATGAAACATCAGAGTATATTGTTGGTACCAATACTTTCTGAAACGTCCTGCAGCTTCCTGAACTGATGAGTTCTATACCTTTCTGGCGCCGATTCTCTTACATTATTACAAATTCAATTGTCAGAAATATAAAAAAATAGCAACAAATAAATTTTGAAAATTAAACAATCAAATAAAAAATAAAAGAAATTTAATGAAACCGTAAGAGTTTAAAATGGGAAGATGGGAAAGAAATAATATATCCAAAAAAAAAAAATTAATAAAAACAATTGGAAGGGAATAATAACAAAACGTTAAGTGATCTTAACAGCAATAACAATAATAACAATGAGAATAACCAAAGTATTGCCAAAAGCAACCAAAGTACGAAGTTGGCATACAACGCGTCAACAAGATTTCTATTTAAAAATTGGCTGTTGGTGTTGTGCCGTTTTTGTATTTCCTAGATTTTGTCTATTTTGACATGATTTTTAAGAGGTTGTACTTGTGCTTACATAAACCTTCTCTTCTTTTCCATTTACTATCGTTTGTTGTTTCAAAGTGGTGGCAACTGCAGCCGCAGGCATCTCAACGGGCCATAATCGTAAACTCTCAGGCTGAAATAGAAAATTGGCTGCCGTAGAAGCTGTCGAATTTTCATTATAGCTGCTTGACGCGTTCAAACCGCCCGAAATATGTAAAATTTCATTGTTACCTTTATTCCATTTCAATTGTCTTTTTTTTTTTTTTTTTTTTTTGGTCGATCATTTGTTTCCTCCTCTGTTATTACAGCTAAATGTTTGCATTACTGTTCGTATTGTTGGCGATTAATGTTTTTCGTATACTTTTCTCTTTGATCTGCTCTACGCCCTACATTAAGTTGGTTTTTGTACACTTTTTTTTTTTTTTTTTTTTTTTTTTTTGCTGTAACAATAATCGTTTTCGTGTGCACAGCAACCTATTGGGTGGAGCTTTCCGCCTTCTTCTGCAACGGAATCAAACATTAATAGCGAATTTAATTTTTTTTTCATTTGTGTTTCACGTGTAGCTGCAACATTCTCTTTTCTTTTCATTCGCAACTTCGTATTGTGAAAATTCACACTCACGTCTTACTTCTTACTTACTTAGTTCTTGTTGTCTTGTTGCAAATGTTGTCAGGGATTTTTTGTTATTGTTGTAAGCACGATTGAAAATTTTTAACTTAGCTCAAAAATAGTGTAACACAGAAGAGGGGAGCCGGCATTGGTGGTAGGTAGTTTGAATCAATACCACCAAAGCTGCCTCAGTCGACTATTGAAAATTTGCAGGAAGACACAGATGAGCTTTTTGTTTTAAAATTTTCTCAATATATTTTTATAAAACTCTTCTATAAATGTGTTTGTCACCTATCTTTTATCCTAAACGGCTGAACCGGTTTGAATGGAATTTGGTGCTTATAGATGAAATTCATTTTTCTTATTCAGCATAGTTCCCTCAAGGGTGATACACTGATTATACCAGTTTTGTAGTACGATTTGTCCTTTGTTTCAAAATAAGCCTCAGTTTCGGCAATCACCTTTTCATTCGACGAAAATTTCTTCCCAGCGAGCATTCTTTTGAGATCTGGGGGGCCAGATCTGGAGAATACGGTGGATGCGGAAGCTATTCAAAGCCTAATTCATGGATTTTTTCCATCGATTTCACTGCCATGTGACACTGTGCATTGTCCTGGTGAAACAGCACTTTGCTTTTCTTCAAATGCGGTAATTTTCCGGCGATTTTGTCCTTCAAATGATTTAATAACGCTACGTAATAGTCGCTGTTAATGATCCTTCTCTTTCAAGGTAGTTAGTGAAAATTATTCCATGCGCATCCCAAAATACAGACGTCACAACCTTTCTAGCCGACTGCTGCGTTTTTCCACGCATTGGAGTAGGTTTATCGTGTGCAGCTCACTCGGATGACTGTCGATTGTTTCATCCATTGTCTCCTATCGATGAAACAACTCGTATTTATTACGCTTGAACATCTCC
Source organism: Neoceratitis asiatica (assembly GCA_030068015.2). Taxonomy (NCBI): domain Eukaryota; kingdom Metazoa; phylum Arthropoda; class Insecta; order Diptera; family Tephritidae; genus Neoceratitis; species Neoceratitis asiatica. The sequence continues at coordinate 70,333,645 of CM061528.1, forward strand.
AAACACTACTCCGAATCATCAACTTATAGTGAGCTCGCGCGGCACCCACTTTGCACAGAGCTTTCTCATAACCAAATATTCGTGAATTATATAATGTGCACATTCAGTTGTTATCTTTAGAGTATCTGCTATTTCATTCAATTTCAATTTATGGTCATTCAAAATCATTTTGTGGATTTTTTTTAAGTTATTTGTCGGTAACAACATATTTTGGGCGTGCCCTGCGTTCACCGTATTCAGTGTTCATTTCACCACGTCGAAACGTAGCATACCAATTATGGATGGTTGATTTTGTTGTGTCAGTGTCCGAAAGCTTGTCATTAAGCTACGTTTTTGCTGCAACTGTATTTTTGCCCTTCAAAAACCATTATTTTATCAGCACGCGAAATTTCTTTTCTCCATTTGTTCCCAATTATAAAAGTTGTTTCACCCAAAATGCTATAATACAAAAACTAATAATTTGATAGCTGACATATTTATACAGTCTTATTTTGAAAGTTAGGGCTAACTAAAAATCATTAATTAATTGTGGTAGCGCCATCTATGTGTCAGACCGGTGACTTCCAATTTCAGTGGTTTCTCAACGGTCGAAACCATTTTTTTTGGGAAATGGTCATTTTCTAAAAGATCGCACTTATAGTTCAATCTACTTCAAATTTGGTACAAAGCGAACTTTTACTCAGGAAAAAATGTATAACACTTTTCTTTTCATGAAGTGGAAAACTCGAAAAACTCGTTTTTGTAGTTGGATATAAGAATATGAATATGCATGTATGTATAAAACATTCTTATACGTTTTACTTTATTATGAACTACCCTTGTGTGTTTCGCTATACCAAAAAATATATTGAAAATAGTTAATTATTCGTAAGTTTTGCTTAATATTAAGAAAATATTTGTAAAAAAAAAATTTTTTTACAATACTAATGCATTCTACGAAAATATATATCAAGAATCATCAAACTATTTTTTCCCCTTGTGCATTCACCATAAGCATTTACTTTAGTTTCTGAATTTTTGGCAGCTGCATATTGACAACATCAGACAGCAGTATTTGCTGTGCTTCCACTTGGCCGAAAATTAAATTTAAAAAAAAAATGCGACAAAAATTATAAAAAATATGTTTCACTCAGAAACTTAATGAGAATTAAAACTTTTAAACAGCTTTCAATACGTATCAGAATGGCGACAAATAAAACAAAGTGCACAACATATTTGAAAATTTTATTTGTATTTTAGAACATTTTAATATCTGATGTAAGGAATTAAATTAGATATAATTTTAAATTTACTAAAAATAAAAGAAAACTTCTTTACCTGGTCTTCATGTGATTCGTTTCAAAAGAAAGAAATTGAAGCTTACAAGCAATATGACAATCGTTAAACAGAGTTGCACGAAAAGGATTATTAAATCAAATTGGTATTATGCATGCAAACCCAAGTATTCGGTATATGAGTTAAAATAATACTCGTTATTTTCTATAAGTTAGTGTTTAAAAAATATTAATTTGTAGCAGCTAAAACCCTATTTAAAAAACTTTTAAAATCATTCTATTTTGATACCCATATCGTTATATAATTTGTAAAAAAAAACTTTCAAATTAAAAACGTTTAGTAGTATATAAGTATGTAATATATTACCTTTATTTTAACACTTTTTCAAATATAAATTTCAGAACAGATGGTAGCTCTGCGAAATGTAGATATAATTTAATCTAGAGAATATTTAAACACAAACAATACTTTCATCAATAGCGATGCAGACATGTAACTTGGGTTCAGTCATAGACACATTTACCAAAGATTTTATATGTTACATAAATAATTTCAAAACAGATGGCAGCTCTGCAGAGTCAAATACTTTACTATTCTTTAGTTCTCTAGAATACACACACAACACTTCGTCTAAATCGGTTTAGCCGTTTAGGAGGATTTTAGTCACACGTATGTGTATTTGTATAAACGTATAAAAAAATAGAGGTTCTGCCGTCCCTTTTCCAAATATGGGAACACCTGAACTAACTGCATGAAAGTCGAAATATCCTGTATAATTTTGGTTGATTTCGATAAAGCCGTTTTAGAGTTATAACCCATCCTAACCTTACCACCAAAATTCCTCCCCTGGTGCATACTCTCGTCTATATTCATCACATCTCTACTGAAGCATCCAAAGGGGGACACGGCCCCAGTTGCATATCAAAAGTTATTCGCCGAATTCAAAAGTAAATAGAAAATACCTGGCTGAACCTTTATTTTCACCGACGATTCCTTTGCTGTCGTAAAAGAGGCTGGAACTATCATAAAAACTGGAATACTTTCCCCTTACCATTCAGTTTTCACCGCCTAAGCATTCGCAATCAAACTCGCTGTTGAATAAGCTCCCACAACCAAAGCCAAACATATAATCTGCACCGACAATAATTCGCTTTTCGGCACAATACAAAACTCAAAAAACAAAGAGTCACTTGTCGAAAATATCAGATTAATGCTGCACCAATATAACACCAAAATAAAAGTAATGTGGATCCCAGGCACTGCGGCATTATCGGCAACGAACATGTGGATACTGCCGCCAAAAACATATCTCGCTCACCTTCCTTCCTGTTAAACCCAATAGTGAAAGCAGATATAATCAGACTAACGAAAATCATTACAAAAAGAATATTCAAGAAAAATGGGTATCGTACTAGCACTACTATAAAGCTATTAACCCAAACCGCTCCAGATCTTCCCCCAAGTACAATCCCGTCCCAAAAAGTCAAAGTATATACGAGACTACGACTAGGTCATACTATGGTCACCCACCAGCATCTATTACAACGGAAAGCAGCTCCAAGTTACTCTGCCTGCAACTGCACGTTGACAGTGATCCATACTCTCGACAGCTGCACTAAATATACAAATAGCAGAAGAAATATAAATATTTGGAAACACAAACCCCTCGGATGTAAATATAAAACAAATTAGAATTAAGTCAGACCGATAGCCTAGTAGCTAGTGCCTAGCCAATGTAATACAATTATTTATGATTATATTTCATCCAATTAAATAAATAAATAAATAAATAATAAATTAGTTTTGTTTCTGTATTTTTAGCATCTATTTTTTGACCAGCATCAGATCCGTATTTGTATTGCTTCCACCTGGACGCAAATTAAAATTCACTAAGGAACTTTTATTCAAATTTTTAAACTAGTTTCAACCCTCTTCAAAAACCTTTTGAAATTTCTCTATTTTGATATTCATACCGTTATATTTAATTTGTGAAAAAACTTTTTTAAATTAAAAACATTCAGACAGACGGGAACCATTTTCAAAATTATATTTGCATAAGCCTTTCTTAAATACGTTCAACTAGATAACCATATTGTATCTTTTATTATCTTAACAATTTGATTGCATTTCAGATTTTAAAAAGATGTCATTTCTAAAAACCATATTAAGCCTCTAAAATTCTAATATAATTCACTTAATATAACATTTCATTTAACTTACCAATTTAAGTATATTTTTTATATTAAAATTTTTAACAACTAGCAGCGCTTCGCAAAAATATTTTTTCTTTAATCTATTCAGTTTGATACCTATATGTAATATTTCCTTTATTTTATCATTTTTTCAAATATCAATTTCAGAACAGATGACAGCTCTTCGAAATGTAGATCTAACTTAATCTCGAACACGCTTGAACACAAAAAAAACCTTTCATCAGGGTCTTAGACATAGATTTCGATAAAGCCGTTATCGAATTATAAGGTAACAAGGAAAACGAGAATTGTTTTTAAATATATGTAGATAAGCACATATTCGAGTTGTACATACGAGACATTCACATTAACATTTAGGTGAAAGATTTTGATGAATATCGACTTACACAAAGAAATACGTAGCTAGATCAATAATATAATAAAAACATAATATTTTGTATTAGATGATACTTAAATGGATTTTTTTTTATTCTTTGTAATACATACTAGAAAAAAATTACACAAAAAGCAGAAAGCGACAACAATGTGTGACCGGTCTGCTAGTTAATGTTTATCACTATCGGCAAAACTGAGTATATTTACTAAATTTTAACAAGTTTTGTCTAGAACCACTATGAATAAGCCATTTCATTTTCATTTCCGAAAAAAATTCTAAAAGAAGATAGCCCTCAACAGGTTCTACCAATAGCTCCGAGTATATTTATAATGTGGCGAAAATGCGAAGCGAATGACAGATGAAAGGGAGGAGCCGACAACTGGCATTTTCTAGAGCGTAAAACCAGACGATTATCGTAACGACGCGATTATTCCGGGGGTTTCGTTTTCAAGCAGCAAACAAGTATATAAGGGCGACACACGATTGCGGAGTAGTCAGTCAGTAATCAGTCGTGAAGTAAACGCGTTGCAGTAAAGTAATAAACAGTACGTTGTGAAAGTTGTATACGAGTGATTGTAAATAGTAAAGTAAATTGTAATTGAATTGTGAATTACTGAGTAATAAATGGTCATTAAATAAAGTCTTTATAAATAAAGAGACTGCAACTTAAGTTGGCGATTTTTATTTAACAATCCAGAGATCGTACCCGAAGGATTTGGGAAATCATCGAGGTTGATTCAGCAAGATCGTAACAATAACATGAAATAAAAACTTCTCGTAAAAATCCGGTACCTTCACGTTTAGATACACAACAAATGCTCAAGCAATCACAAAACGTCAGTTGTATTCGTACATACAGATATACTTACATACTATATATAAAATATAAACTGAGAACGATAAAACAAGAAAGTAACTCAAATTTAATTACAAAGAAAATCAAGTTCAGGATTAAGAAGTGACAGATGGCATAAGTTGTCATAAAATGCATGTGTATATATTTAATCATTTTAAGATGGAGTGACAGGTAATGCAGGCTTTCGCGGTTGTTCTAGACTTTGCTCGTATATCAACATTTCTTTACGAATATTATGCATACTTTTCTTATATGAAGTTGCATAGGAAGATTATATAAACCGCGGAAATTAAATTGTAACAGTTGGAAGATAGCAAACTCTCATTTGGGTAAACTTAAACCGGCCACTAAACACACAGAAAAAGAGGATTAGTACTTGAAGAAATTCGCTCATTCAAACATTTTAAATGGAAAGAGTGGAACTTTATATAAAATAATAATGAATAGTAATTGTAGGGTTTTTTGAAATAATAAGCAGATTAAACAAATTCTAGAATAATTTCGCTCTTCTTTTCATATTTTAATACTTTACGTTTGAAAAGCATGCAGTTAGTTAGCGAAGAGGATGAGAACAGCGCAAGCGTGTCGTCGGATACATTTCGGCTTAGACTTAGACGTTTTCTTTGAATTATTCATTGGTATTGGTAGAGAAAGAAGGTGGAATCTACTCTTTTCTACCTGACTCCACTTAGTGTTTTTAATTGGTAGATGGTAGAAATTAATGATATTATTTTGTTAACACTGCTATACTCGCTTGCACCAATTCAGAAGAATTTTGCAATTCTCTGGATTGCAAGCTCGCTGACGCATGCTACCCAATTTAAAGTAAGCAGATTACGCTTATTCAACAAGTACTCTCACAATAAATTCAAATCAAATGAAATGAGCTCCTGCAGATAAGATACTAAATTTTTTCTCAATTTCTTTAAATATTTCTTATTTTCTATGCTACCTCAAATACTGAGAGGCTTACCTTTCCAGTATGTGAAAGAGAGGATTTGGAGGGATAAATTAGTTTGTGAAGTGTGTCACGGTTCAGGCACTGAATCTTATATAAATATAGTCGCAAAAAAAGAAAATATCTGTATCATTTGCGCATAGCACATATCTAACAATGGTATAAAAAATCAGTTCGTCGCCTTCATATTGTATTTGGAAACTAGTTTAAAAAAAAGGTAGAATATTCAGTCTTGAATCAGACAAAAAATTGCCCAAACTTTTCTCTGATTTTATTCCATCGTAGTTTGACTATGTTTTCCAATGGTTCCGTAACTGGTTTGGAATTACCTTTAGAGTTCACATATTTTCGCTTTTTTTCATAAAATAAAATCTTCTCATAAGCATCTATCAGCCGTTCGGACGAAAATATATATTTCTGTCAAGCAAGAAGATGCCAAAGTTAGTACTGGTAATAGAAAGGTGTTTGTTTCTGTGATTTTATTTTTGTATTTTTTAAATATGACAACAATTTGACTCTAACAGCTTTTGTTTTTGAGATATTATTACTACCATAACTAATCCTTAAATGTTTTGATGGATGCATTTGCATAATTTCGAAAACTTTTGTATATCGGATTTTGTAAAATTTTTATATCGTCAATACTAGAGTATGTCATTCCTGTCTCCTTTTTGCTGTTTGACACCAATTGAAGATAACAAGTCCTTCTCAAATTTATCTTTCCAACTCGTTTGAAATCGAACAGCTCAACTGATGCATACACCTTGTCAGTTCATCGCCGCAGTACGTGAATAACTCAACCGGTTGTTTGAAGGAAATTGCTACTCGAATTTTTTCATAGCCGAGAATGGAACATCTGTTCCGTAGTGATCGATTGAGGAAGCGATTTCGCCATCTCCTGGAGGTATATTTTCATTGCCATTCAGCAGGCTATAGAACTGCTCCCTTCATAAATTTAGTATACTCTGGGCACCGGACGGTCCGGTCTTGAAACCTTCTGTAAGTCACCGCATCTAACATCAAACAAACTAAATTTCAAATGCTCCATAAATAGAATCACTGCGGACTAATATACCTAAATATGCATATTAACAGATCCATAATCAATCAACCACAAGAACTTAACTGATCGTTTGTGTGTTGGACATGAGAGCGTTTTCATTACCACTAATGGAACGAAAATATCTCAACTTTATCTGAAAAAAGGAAAGAAGGGCTATTTTCGGCCATGCTTTATACCTTTTATGTACATATCAAATTTGTTGAAAATTGTAAAATTCGATATCCATGACCTTCAGTGTCAATATTAACTTGAATTCACTTTTATAGAATTCCAAATTTCACGCTCTTAAATGCTTCTTTGTCGAATTTTTTACCCTTCCCACATATGTGAACAAATCGGTTATATGGAGGATATATGATATAATCTTCCGATATCTATAATTTTCAACACCAATGTGAAGTTCATTACATGTGTGTATAATACCAAATTTTACGCTCTTAGATGCTTTGTGGACGGATTTATGTCACAAAATTCCAAATCTGAAAAATCGGCCTGATCCAACCAGTTCCAGTGCATCTGTTACCACAAACTAAAGAACTAGATAGCATTCAAACAGGCGGACATATGGACATGACTGAAATCGTCAGTCTGATACGATCGATATAAATTTTGGTGGATCCATCTCTTTCCCTTCTGCCACTTACATACTTTAGACCAAAGTTAATATACCATTTTTCCATTTGGCGCTGTCAGTTCTTTTTTTTTTTTGCCATCTTTGATGAAAATAAAGCATATGCTTTCACCAATCACTTTAAAGCCATATTTCAGCCATTTAATCTTAACGGTGACAACAACAGACAGAGTGTCAAAGTTTTCATCAACTCTCCGTGTTCAATGGATGACTATAATCGTCGTTAAAATCTCAGAGGTTCTGTCCAATATTTCATGGATGAAAAGTATAAAGTCTCCTGGTCATGATAATATTGATGCATGTACAATAAAACATCTTCCAAAGAAATGCTAATTGTTTTTAGTATCAATTTTTAGTTGTAGCTTTTAGGTTCAACCACATACCCTTACAGTGGAAATGTGTTGAAATATTAACGGTATCAAAGCCAAAGATGTCTAAAAATTAGTTATTCTCATGCAGGCCAATAAGTTTACTAACGATATACGATATGCAGCAAATATTTGATAGAGTCTGGCACTCAGGACTGCTATACTTGTATAAAATTAGAAAGATACTTCCCACCCCGCTCTATCTCTTTCTCAGATCTTACCCAAGCCATATACTTTTCTACGTTAGAATTCGAGTTATAGTTTCAGATATATACGAGGTAAAGGCAGGAGTTCCACAAGGTAGAGGAATTTTCACTGCAAACATTGCTATATTTTCTTGTTCCTTTTCTGTTTTCGGTACTTCAAATATTGTACAGAGGCAACTGAAATAACTACAATCCTGGCTTAGGGAAAAAGAGTGCCCAAACCAAAGCTTCAATCAAACCGTAATTCCCAGATCGAATAATGATAAGTACTTTGGATTTCATTAAGATAGGAGAATAACGTGGCGTGAACATATTAGATTCAAAAGTACTAAGACCGATATGTTGGTTGCTTGGCCCCAAGTCTAAACTTAGTCTTGAAAATAAAATGCTTCTTTATAAATCGATGTTGAAACCATTCTTACGGAATTCAAATTTGGGGTACAACAAGTAAATCTAGCGTGGATGTGATGCAGAGATTTCAGTCAAATACACTTAGAGTAATAGCGAATTCTCCATGGTACATAAAAAATATTCATTTGCATGAAGATCTAAAAGCACCCGTGGTTATTGACGTAATAAAAAAGCTTAAGCTTATATCGATAGACTAAACAATTATCCAAACACAGCGAGGAAGTCAGAACGACTCGACAGGGAAATCAACTGAGCATTCAATTCTTGTGTCCTTGCAACTTTGAGTTGATTCACAATTAATTACGCTTTTACATGTCACCCGTCACCCCAATTACATAGGCAATAATGACACAATAATTTTTTTTTCTGTAAACACACATCATCAACATTCAAATGCTTATTTAATAAGGGGAATATGTGCACGTAATAAAAAATCATATTAGCTCTTTGTCGAATTAGCTCTTTCGTCAACTATGTACTGTCTTACATGCATTTCAAATCATATATATGTAATAATAGCTGAGTTCTTAATACCAGTACTAGTATACATATGTATATTTTTGTTATTTTTTTTCAAGCTTATTTACTTTTTCTTCGCCTGAACACTCTTTAGCGCCACCTAAATGTGATTGAAGAGAATTAGATAAATATTAATAAAACAGAAAAACTTCAAGAAATTATAAATTAACTACATATAATTAAAAATATTATTTGAAATACATTTTTTTATCTTTACTTCTTTTATAATTAAATTAAGACAAAACAACTAAGTACTTCTTATAATTCTTATGGTATACCATAAACTATACATTCTGGAATTTTAAAATGTAGTACAATTGACAGGGATGATTAAAAAAGCTAATCTTAGTTGCTCATGTATAATATTTCCGCTTCCCAAAGTCCTTTTTTTGGATTGGAACTGACGAACGAGAAAGATGTATATTTAACAAGTATTTTCACGCTACTACTACTGTGCATTAACTAAAGTTACTTAAAGTTTATAAAATAGTACGTGTTTGATCAATTTTACAAACAAACAAAAATTTAATGAAACAAAACAAACTTAAAAGTAAATTAATAAAAACAAATAACTCCCGTTTCGGGAAACTTGAATAGCTGGGGACATCACCAGAATTCCCTAAACACCAGTAGCATTTGGCTAAAATTAGCTCCTGCCCCAGCGAAGTTGTAAGTTTTATCCGGAGATCAGGAAGATGGAGCAGATTGATTAGTCAGCGTAGCAAGAGAATTGATATGTGAAGAAGTACCTATTTAAAAATTATAAGATACAGGAAGTAGCGACAAAGAAAATGTAAAAATTACTTTTTAAATTATTTTTTTATATAATGAAGAATAGTTAAATTAATGTTAGTAAGCTCATCTAAATATTTAAATAATGATACATTCATATCATTAAAAGGGGTGCTTTTACAAATTTTAGTTCTTTTTTTCTTTTTCCTATTCATAACTACATAACTTTAAGTTCAGCTCAGCTTAGTCAGCGGCTCTCTGAAGAAGAACAAGATTAACTGAGCGATGAATACACATTTTATTAGTTCAGCGTGTTACTATGCATCGAGAACATATAGTTAATGTTTTTTTTTATAAAAAATGTAATAAATATTATTTTATACAATTTGAAATTGAGAACATATATATTTATTAGAAGTGTTTGAAAAAAAAAGAAACGGCAATTTAAAAAGTATAAAAAAAGAAAAAAGTACTATAGCAATTCACTAATGGTTTTTGTAAGTTTTATTTTGCGAAAAATAATTTAACAACAACAAGTGAAAAAAAGAGGATATTATTTGATTCGCTCAAAATAAGAATATAAAGTAAAGTGTAAAGAAAAATGTGTAAAACGGTAAAGTTACTAAAATCGAATACAAAAAGGTACTCGGGAATAAAAATGGGATAATAAAATATAAATATAAAAAAATAAGAAAGAAAAGCAACAATTATTTTATTGTTGATTTTAAATTTAATAATGATTTCCTAAAACTACCATATCAGAGTATCAATATATATACGGCGGAACCCATCGAAGGCCTTCGACGGAGCATCTAAGTATATATATGTAAGTACAAAAAAAGATCTTTTATTTGAGGTTAAGTTTATTATCTTTATTTTACATTGCCATTAAAACTTCGTTAAATTTATTTGTGCATAAACAAGTACCATATTAAAAGCGTTTATTTTCATTTATACGTACAAATAATATCAGTTGCAGAATTCACGGATCCTTTTACAGAAAGAAAGTAGATTGGTAAAATTAAATTCATCAAAATATGTAATTTATTTTATTCCAACAAAAATACTGTGTTTAAATTTAAAATTAATATTAATTGAATTTAGTCAATAAAGCATAATTATGAACTATTAAATCATAAAATAGTGGTCTGAAATCGGATGTTTTGTTGGTAGTTTTAAAAGGGGCTTCTATAACAACAACGAAACCAATGGTAGGGTGGGCCTGCAGCAGCTAAGACAGCATCAATGGCTGCTAATACATTGATTTGGGATGAAGATTCTCTAGGAAATCTAGGAGGTATGGAAGGACAGTGCGTCGGTTCAATAGTTTCTTTCTTTATGTTCCTGTGTGCCAATTTTCTTTATCTTGTTTGTTCTTTTCGATGCCTAATTTTCTGGTTTACTCCTGAATGCCAGTATAAGCCGAACTCCCCCATGACTGAAGCAGCTGGAAAGCTAGTGCACACAACTGGTTATAAGGAGGTTGAGCGGAACCGGAAGCCAACTTTAAAATTGCATACGTGTAGGTTGGTCGAGGTGTCGAAAGTTCATAACAACTACTCTACTACTTTACTCTGCAGAGCCAACCACATCACGTTACAACTTATCTCATTTCGGCCGGATTCTTGTACTTTCTTCCGTGGGCAAGTGGCATCATTTGAGAATCTGCTACGCAATTAACAGCTTTTTATCGCAGCATCGATTTTGCAACAATTCGCGGCAGCCCCGCGGATATATTTGTGGACATGTTGTTTTCGATGTGCTCTGGGCTACTTCTATGTACTCCTCGTTTCCACTTCAACATATATACATATTATGTACATATTTTGTTTATATACAAATTTGTATCTTTCCCGCCGTATATCTTTAAGTACCTTTCTTATGTAAGTACCAGAAGGATAAGATTTTCTGGTACCAGCTCGATCGGCCTACTACATCCGAATTATTCAGATATGAAGTTTTGGGTCTAAAATCCATCTAAAAACATAGTATTCTAATCTGAAAATTCTAGTAAATATTGAGAATTAAAATAAGTAGGTATAGCACGGGGTATGTTTCTCGAAGGTATTTACCGAACATTTTGTAGATCAGAATTACTACTTACAGTTGTAAGAGACTCATACAGCAGAAGTGTGGAGCTATTTCGAAGGAGAAGACAATGAGTCAGAAGTCAGGCTATCCTAAGATAGACAGATGTCTAAATACTAGGTAGATATGGGTCGGTATATGTGAAAAAACGGACAGATCTTAAGATGTGATTTTCCTACGTAGATTTTAATTAACTGCAAATTACTAAGCAATTTTTTTAAAAGATTTCATTCATGTCCCAGTCACGAAGGTATTTACATTCTTTTTTCAACTACACTCTGTTTGACAAACACGCAATTAATTTAACTTAAGTTTTTTTGTATTCTTGATCAATGCTGTGGTATTCTTTAGCCAGACGCTTCTGATATAACGTTTTACTTTCTTTGTAATCATTAAAGTGGAGTCTTTTCTTTTTTTTAAATGTGCACTTGCATAGCTGAACGTTCAATTTGTTTGGTACAAACGATCGATCTGCTGCGATTTGATGCAAGCTTCAAGCCACAATGTGCAACATATAGTAAAACACTACTGCATTTGGTGTGACGCCACACATTATCATCATGATTGTGTTTCACTCGCATAATAGCCGTAATACTAGCACGAGTGCCGGACATTGATCCACGATACTCAACACAATTTTTCAATACAGCTAAGTCGCGCGCACATGTACATATACATATGTACTTATTCGAAAGTAATCGCAACATAGTCGCTATACTGCTTCATCTACTTATACGTTCGGTTCTTTTTATCCATCATCTTTAATATTTAACATCTGTTGCAATGCCGTCGGGCTGGCACGTTTCTTCGATTATTCATTAAATCACAGCATCTCGGCCGAATCTTCTCAACCACCCTTGCCCCAATGCAGCACCAGCAATACCAAACGAAAGTTGACTCTGTTGGTGTCGATGTTACCAACGCATCGTCGTTGTGGTTTTTGTTATTGCTCTTGCTCTTGCTGCTGTTAAAAGTTGTAAGTGTCTACTATGCTGCTGCTCTGAACTCAAATCCGGTTATTGTCAAGGCGTTGCACATTCAGAGAAGCTAAGGAAATGTAAAAAGTTGCACTCGTGTTGAATTTTATTAATGAATGCCATGTACCTCTGTCAGTCAGAAGTCATTACACTTGCCGCCGACGTCATCGTCTCCGTTAAATGGTTAAATGATTCCTTTACTTAATATTTTTCGAGGAATATTTTCAAAAAAAATTTGCAATACAAACCGTCTACAACGCATGATTTGGCAGAGTTTATTTTAATGTACGCGTATGTCGCAATTTGGCTACTGCACAGTGGCAAGCGGAGGCTACTAAAATAAAATTTAAAGTTAAACCCTTTCTTCGAAGATATTGGGAGGAGGGACTGCAATTATTCAATACAAAAATTTGAGTATAGTATGTCAGATTTTTTCTTATTATTGGTTTTGATACCATTCAGGATAAAGTGTATTTTAATAATTATATCTATAAACATTTATAATATAGTATCGATTAAAACCTTAATTTTAAGACTCCGGAACTTGCCTATAATTTTCTGTCCGATACTTGGTTGCTGAGATGTCGATGGCGCTTCAAAAATCATTTGAAAATTAGTAACTGTTCTTCGCTCCCTTAGTTCTTACCAGAATTGGTTCTAGTATATTCTAGTATATTAATTTATAAATTTATTAAAGTTCGGTCCACATTATCAAGTTTGATTGTTTCGCTCTTATCATAAGGGTTTTGTAAAGCCATTCTTGGGCGCAACTGTTTATCTCTTAATTATGCAATTGTAATTAAATTAAAGCTTTCTTGATATACGACATCATCCACAGAAATATATTGGCCTAAGCAACAACAAGTCATAGAAAGTGTTTCAACATGATAGAGTGCATATTCGTACCCATGTTCTCCAAGAATTGTTGTGACCAGAAGTGACAAGATGCAATGGTTCTAAGTTTGTGGATGCAGTCAAATAGGTATTGACGCCCGAACCACCGCCGGTGGATTTTTTCCTGTCTTAACAAGTGCAACAAGCGCTTAAGTGAGAGGCGTATTAATTTACATAATTATATTACGCTAACAGGTTGTGTTGAGTGAACATCAATTTTCCTTAAACGCCAATCAACAAAAAATGGCATAGGCGTCTCTGTGCTTGACAAAAATATTTTTTTTTTGCTCTTTTCCTTCCAAACAATCTTCGTGCACCAAGATTTCCCAGATACGCGCACTATATGTAATCTAATTTTATGATCCATCTTATGTTTGCTAATTACAATATTTGTGATCTCCGAATGAAATTTCCACCCGATCATCACATCTCATCGGATTAGACAGCGATTTGACTTACCTTTTGCCGAATCTCCGGATGGGCTGGGCGTAGTGTGTTGCGCCCTTTTAGTAAAACCGCAGACACAACTATTTGCGGAAAGTTGTTTCTCCATGGGTGACGTTGGTGGGAGTGGGGGGAACACTGAAGGCGTTCTCGGTAAATTCCGAGCTTTATAAAAGTTAACAAGAGTCCGGTGGTCCACGGACACAAAGTCGGGAGGCCTGTCAATGGAAATTATTATGGGCAAATGGTCCGATGGGAGCGTCAGCATAGCAAGCGAGATATGGCAGTTGTCCATAAGCCTGGTAGGGGCCTCATGGTTCATTGTGCGGAATGTCGAATCGTTAATGTAGCAAAGGCTGTGGCCAAGCCAGTTGCGGATGTTACCCATTGTGTCTGCTGGAATTAACATAGGGGCATACAAATTTTACTTGTTAAAATTTTATACTCATGTAAATTGGGGTGTGAGTTTTTTTTAGATATTGAATTTGTTCTTAATAGTTTTGAGTAGACCTTTCAATTCAGCATCTTCTTTCACTTTATTGCGGTTTTTTTTTTGAGATTTTAATTTTTCTTGACTAAGTATTTATATTAGTATGTTTGTAATTGGCCTTCAGCCAATAAAATTTGTGGGAACATTTTAATGTCATGTACGGCATCAGCAGTAAAGTACACAAGATTAGTGGGCGAGAGTAGTTGGTTAAAACTTTTGCATTTAGTTTTACCGACTGAGACTTAAAATTTAGGGAAATGATGTATTTTATTTTATTTTTAAGCTTTTATTTAGTCTTACTACATTTCATTATATTTAATTTTGTTTAATTTAACTTAATTTAATTTAATTTGGTTTTATTTTATATTATTTCAATTCATTTCATATCATTTTTTTCATTACTTTTCATTTCATTTTTATTGAATTATATGTATTTATTTTATTTTATTTTATTCAAATTAAATTGTTTTTATTTTGCAAATTTTTTTTTTATTATTTAAAATGTAAGCAGAATCGCAATGTAAAACATAAATAAAAAGCTCTCTTGGGATCTAGAAGGACAAATTAATAAATAATGCAAAACTAGTAATATGTAATAAAATCTTGAATTTTTTTTTTATGTGAATAAATCCCATTTTTCTTTAAACTTATTTGTTATTGTTGTTTATTTTTTTAATACTGTGTTGTTGTGTGACTTTTATAAGATGAAGGTATCTACGTTTTTTTTTTTTTTGTTGATCTGCTTATTTGAAATTGAACATCATTTCATAATCACGCTGCAATTGACCTCAATTCGGAAGAAACGGTGTGCAATGAACTGATTGTGCAAGCACTGTTCTAAATTTTTGAATACTAATTTATGGAATTTAGATGTACTTACATTGTATGGGCAGCGCAATGTAGGACAAATTGATACTGACGGAGGTACAAATAGCGATTTACTACACCGCTTTTTTATTTGACTACTAGGCCTTCAACCTTTGCCGCGGCCAAATCTGTGGGAGCCTAAATACTGCAGCGCAATAGCCATTGGTTTCCATTAATTGAACGTTGCTTGCGGTCAGGAAAATACTTAAAGTAGCCAGAGCAAATAATTGCTGCAAGAGCTCATTCTTCTTTTTAAGTATAGACACGCCAGCTACTTTGGGAGCTAAACTATTATTTGCTGGTAGTGGTTATCAAGTCTTTGAGTAGAATTTAATTTTCCCCGAACAAACAAATGTATAATGTATGTATAGGTAATATGTGTATATTAAAATATAAAAAAAATTGAAAAGTTTCTATTTCGCAGAATACAATATTTTAGTCTGCCCATTTAATATTAAAACTATGTGTTTGTATTGGTAACAGCAAAAACAACAGCAAGAAAAATACCCCAGTTGAAATAAATTGCAGGCATACAAAAAGAATGCATGATGAATGTATGAAGAAACACTAAGGATTTCTTAATATATAAATTAAAATTTCTTCTAACATTTTTCAATCAAAGAAATATCAAAAATTAAAAAAAAGTATGTCTGAATAAATAAATACATGTATGTATAATTGAAAGTTAATACCACAATACTGATAAAATTATAATATATAAACAAAAAATGTATGAAATTTGTTATGCATGCTTTTTTATTACATTTGAATAGTAAATGCATGCATGATCTCCTAGGAAATCCCTGTGTAAAAAAGAAATATACATAAGTTCATTTATACCGGTATGCATAAATAGCTTTTTGTTCATGCATCTTACATTAAATGTATACAATTTCTACTGGGACAGTAAATTATTTTTTAGTTTAAACAAGCTGGGCAATCGTTTAAAATACCAAGCGTTTCTATTTAAACACGTTGCGGCAGAAAACTAATTGGCAGCCATAATGTGCAACAAGCAAAACTGTTGCATACTACATTTCTTTGATTACATGATGCGCAGCAGCAGCAACAATCGTGAAAAACTCAGATATATAAACTCAGATATAAATACAAGGCAGCGGGCAAAAAGTAAACAAATTCACATATTTTTTATCTACGTTTTATATCAGCGTGATTATATTAAATTTCTCATCACGTCGTGCCTTAGCTGAGAATTTTCGGTCGGATTAAAACGAACAAAAAAAAATCCGATTGCATCTACAGTTGCTAGTTTCTAGAATGCAGGTTTCAGAATTCATTTTGACTAACAGTAACTTCCGTGCCCTTTTCTGAAAAGTTTTAAAAATTTAGTTATTTAATAGAATCAAGAAAAAAGATGCCAATAAATGAACTACAAACTGGAAAATAGGTTAAGCAATAAAATATACATAGGTCCCTTAACTTTAAAGTAGTTTCGTAATGAACGGTTGCCTTACAAAAATTTTAACTTTTGAATACAGTAAATATAGTGAAATTGTAATTTTTCAAAATTTACTAAGGGTTAACACACGCTGAAGCGGTTTTCGTTTGAGCTCTCCTCGAATTTGTGGTATAGGTCTTTATTTGTTCCCTAGAATGGCTGAATGTTTTCTTGAAGCTTTTATTTCATGTCCGAAATATACGACAATAAATTTCTCTAAATATTAGGTAAAATTATCAAAATCAAATTTATGACATTACTTCCCTTAAATTTTAATTCCATTTTATTGTTTTTAACACGGTTGGTATTAATAAATAATAATTATTTCTACAAATGTGGTAACTGCTTATGTTACCTGTTTCATTCGATCCCTAGAGTGTCTCCGGTATAAAAATAACAGTCGAAAAAGACAGCGCAGTAGAAGTTGATCTAGGTAACACTGAGACTAAAAAGAATCACGAGAGTTTATTTATGTAATTAATGGCTGAGCTGAAGGTCTCAAGCACACGTGTAAACGGCAGAAAAATAATATTCCAAGATATATGCGAGGTTGGCGTACAACTTCTTAATTTTTTGCGATAAGAAAACTTCATATCCTTAGTAAAAAAGGTGTAGAAACACTGAATTTTATAAAGAGAGGCAATAATTTCAATGTCAATGAGACCGTCTAGTATATTAACTGTCATCAGAAATAACATTATTTCTTTTTAAACTCAAGGCGAATATAAGTAGATGAAGTTACTACTGTAGCGAATTAAAGGTTTTCATTCAATCAGCATTGGAATTGTTAAAATTACTTGTTAATGTATGCTTTTTTGGCTTGAATTTCAGTTGATTTTATAATTTTAAACACTAAAATCTTCAAGATTGTGATTATGTAATTATAGTTTCGGCAGAAATGCCGAATTACATAAATATTAATTACATTAATACTGTTAGTTTCAACTCATAATTACCTTCATGCCTTCTTTGAATAATTTTATGCCGGTTACCAACCATTAAAGGCAACAAAACAAAAGCAATAAATAGCACAACAACTAATATGCTGTCAAGTATTTCCAACGGTTGTGCGACTTGGACTTATTTTTACACTGAAATCCCTGTAAAAATTTCTTCCACCAAACAAACATTTACTGTAGAGGTGACCATGATCGAAGGCTCGACAGTGCCTTATTTTTCTGTGCTTAGACATGGAATTTTTTTAAGTATGTAAGTACCAAAAGAAGAAAAGATAGAACCATCAAAACTTATACCGATATGATCAGAACAGACAGATTTCGAGTCATGGTCCGACCAACATCAAAAATTATAGAAGATTAATTTAATGAATATTGGAACGAGTTCGCGTCGTCCCTTGTTAAATTTGGTTTGGAGACAAACCGGTTTCGGCGTTGATCGTTCAACGACACTGAAGATGGCAGAACGCCGAAACCGGTTTGTCTCCAAACCATATTTGACAAGGGACGACGGGAACTCGTTCCAATATTCATCAACTTTTCACCCTGTCCGAGAATCAACTGAACAAAACCAATCAAGATTAATTTAATTAAAAAATTATATTAATTTCTCTAACTGCGTTTGCACCTCGGCAGGGTATGTCAACCCGCTCGAGTGTATTTCTGCCAAGAAATAAAAAGCTCGTCACAAACCCCCATTGGCCGTTCCGAGACGACTTAGTTTAAGCTGTAGGTAGGTGGGTTTTTGGAAAAACATTACACACACCACAAATTGGAGGAGGACCTCGGCCAAAAATCGCTTCAGCAGCTACAAAGCGTCAATTATATTTATTTCATATACATGAAATGGTATATTGACTTTGGCCCCATTAACAGAAATAAACAAATTTTGTTCAATAAAAAATGTTTAAAATTCTCGTTTCAATTTCGGCGAACGAAAGTTTATTTTAAATATATAAACTTCTAAATTGATTTGGAAGGTTGTTGTTGAAATATAATAGTATTTATTAATAGTATTTTTAATAATTAACTGTTAAAAATTTGATTTTATATTCACTAAATGACAGCTTTTAATCTATTACAAATCAATATAATTAACATTTAAATATATTTGCCAATAATAACAGTTTAAACAGTTCGACGTATCATTCTTTTAATTTAATTCTTGTATTTGCCGATTACCTTTGAATTCCGTAAAATTTCTCGATCACTATTTTCTTACCAAAATCGTATTAAATAACTGTTTTCATGGAAAATGTACTCGCTACATTTAATATAATAAATCCATCTTCATTTAAAAGTTATAAAATACACTGATCTACATGATCGAGAAGTGAAGCCATCAAACTCAAAACAAAAGACTGATGCACTTCGTGAGAAAGTGGCATATGTTTGAGCATTATGAATTTTCCTAAAAAAATTATTAACATGTGTATCAAATGTAACGAAATTTGAGAGAGCATAAATCACCTTCTGAAATCACCGCCATTTAATTGTGATTTTACGACATCGCTCAGGGGTTACTCGTAACAAAGGAATGTATCATGGAACTTCTAATTCCTTAATTGTTTACACATACTTCACTTGACACGTAAAAATAGAGGGTTGTTTTGAGTGGCGCGAGTCAATCGCATTCGAAAAGCTAAGCGTAAGCGCGTATGGCAATCGTATCGATATTAAGCAAATATATTGTTTCGGGACGGAAGAGACAATAGGAATAATTAGTCATGCTTCATAAGCTGTCAGTGGAACAGTCATTTTTATAATGATTTGACAATTGAAAACCGGTTTATAATCTACATATTCAAAAGGAATTTCTATAACTAGTTAAGAAAGATTAAAACGAAAAAAAGTTCCTTGACCTATATCAAACTTAGGGAAGCGTTGGATATAAGTCGATATAACCAATTACACAGGCCGGCTAAATTCGATCTATGGTCACCAATCCTGAATCATGCGAGAAGAATCTCTTTCTCTGTATAACAAAATGAGAAACAAAAAAATTCTGATAAAAAGTTATAATTTTCTTAATTCTGATTATTTAATACGAATTTTAAACTTTCCATTTTCACCTCACTCTTGCTTTGTGCACTCATCGTGAAATCGCCGACTGGAGCGAAGAGACGTTGCCGCCTTCTAAGGAGAGCGCCTTAGTTTAGAAGGGCGCAGGATTAACTCGGATTAAAACGTTTTTAATTTAGTTTTAAGATTTGTACCTTGCCTAAGTAGGTCTAAGCAGATTGAGTAAGAAACAAATTCTCGCCTTCACAATTCCGCTTTTGTGGCAAGAAATATATTTAAAGTTATCAGTATCTATTTTTTCAGAATTTTTTTTTCGTTTTTTTTTCAGAACATTTAAATTTTTATACTTTTCATGTACATGAAATGGAATATTGACTTTGGTCAAAAGTAGGTAAGTACCTATAAGTAAGTACAGATAGACCCACAGAAATTTATACCGATCGTATCAGAATATACATATATATATATATGTATATATTTAGCATATATACGACCAATTTTTCAGATTTAAAAATTTAGGTCATAACTCCTCAACGAAATACGTATGAAAGGTAAAATTTGGTATACTACACATATATAATAAAATGTATTGTATATATGTATATTCGTTCTAAAAATCATCGAATTTGACGGACCATAACATATAGCTCCCTTACACCGATTGGTATAGATATGCGCTTGGTACAAAAATCCACCACAAAAGCATCTAGGATCGTAAAATTTGGTATATGCACACATATTATGAAATCCATGTATGTAGTGAAAAACATTTAAATCGAATAGCCCACATATAACCAATTTATGCAGATATGGGGTTTTGGGTCGAAAATCCGAAGAAATCATCTATAAGAATTAAATTTGGTATTTTCCAGTTTATCTTGACACTGAAAATCTTTGAAATCGATTTTTTGTTATTTACAATAAATTTGATATGTCATGAAAGTGATAAAGACTGCGATAAGCAAGAGGACAGCCTTTCTTTCTTAAAATGTTAAAAAGTTAAAAATTATAATAAAACTTGTAAAAGTTATTCGTATAACTAACAACGAATAATAAGAATAATAGAGTAGAGAGAGAAAGTGTAATAGAGAGTATTCTTCGTTGAAAACCAGCAAGGGATCCGAAAACGGGTGCAAACCATTTCGTACTTACTATTAAAACATTCAACACCTTAAACAGCGAGTACAAGACGACTAAAATTCAAAGACGATCGAATATTATTTTGTTACAAATATATACCATCTTCTTTATAATATGTTTATATAATAATATAATTGGTCCTTTTTAACCGTTGAAACACTAATCCGCCGAGCTAATTCCTCCAACTAGTAGCGTGTGAGGGGCGAACGAAATTAGAGAATTTCATTTTCAACAATTTTGGATGTTGGTTGCACCAGAACTACCGGCCTTGCGAATGGCAGAGCGCACTGCTAACCACTCGGTTATTACGGCCGCCAAAAGCAATTTCTTTGCCTTCGCTTATTTGCCACTCTACCTAGACTCCCGTACTATTGTTCCAGACATCCAACCATCTCATGTTCATAAATACTTTACATTGGATCATAAATTTGATAAAAATTTGCCAAGCTAAAACGTTACTGTATTTAATACCTGAAAATTTCTATGTAGCTCAAGCCACTTTTATTCCTGTAATTTTACGACGATGCAAGTAAGTTTCTTGTTATTCACTTAAATTGTTATTTCTTTATCGCCAAACAATAAGAAAATTTACGCTGCGATAGGAGTAGCTGCCTAAAAAAAATTGTTTAGAACTAAATTTGTCAATTATTTCTAAACGTTTGACTAAAAAAAATGTTGCTTTATTTATTTTTGGTACGCCGAAGGAAAAATTTAAAAACAAATTTTAATTAATGGCTTCTGGTTGGAGTAAGTTCCAAAATATTTCTAACGTTGGATAATTTTTTATTATATAATTGAACTTAGATACGAGGGTGGTTTGATAAAGCAGTGATTTTTTGAATAATTTTTTTTTGTCAAATAAGCGCTTTATTTGTCAACATATTATTCTTTTTGCTCTATAAATTTAGATAAACGCTTTTCCAATTTTTCTATTCCTTTCAAGTAATTGGTTTTTTTCAAGACACTCAAATTAGGCATTTGTTTCTATGATGAGCTCTTGATTCGATCCGAATCTCTTAACGCCTAGCCATTTCTTAAAGTTTGCAGTCAATAAAAAGTCCCAGAGGGCTAAATCTGGACAATATGCTGGGCAGGATAGCAGCTTGTTTCCAAATTTATGAATTTTTGCCATGGTGACTAAATATGTGAAAACCCGTGCATTGTCAGTTGAGATGCCTACAACCTCAGCCTCCATACGCAATTTTATTCTCCGATCGTTCAATACCATTCCATGGATTTTATTGAAATTTAAAAATTCACTGACTTATCAAACAGTTCTCGTATTTTTGGAACATATCGGTCAATATCACATTTATATCCTTCATATCATTTAATTGAATTTATAATTTAACATATACATATGCATGTACTACACACATTTCTATATACACGAAGTATGAGTGGAATATGCACACTCATAAACACATACATATATAAAATATTTTCCAAACTCAAAACAGCCTTTATACTGACGTTAATGATTTATATGTTTTTCCAAATGATAACTATTTTTATCGATCCATTGATCTGTGCTCCCCTTCATTTAAATTATGATAATATAGAAAAAAACCAACTAACGTTCCGGCATTTGCTCGTCTAGACATAAATATGACATTTCTCTAATGTCGAATGCAAAATTCGTATGCATTCAAAGTGTAATAAAAAACTATACCAAGACATTACTTTATTTTGAAATCAAGAAAAACCTGCAGCTTTATATTAGCACTATAAATGGTGTTGAAAATATAAAAAAATTGCCCGATAGTTTGTTTTGTAGATAATTACAACAAAAAATCAAGGAATTCGAATGCCACAAAAACAAAATTCAAATAAATAAATAATTTAAATTGTTTCGCATTGATTTATCTGAAGAACCCTTTTTATTTTAATCAAAAATGTTAAGTAGTTTATTATTTATTTAATTTTATTCACTATCTTACACGACATGTTCAATGCGATATTTTGTTTCATCCTATGTAATTAAACATCCCAAAGATGGTTATAGATAAGTTTTAGTATACTCAATGTGTGTATTCGAAAGAAAAAAAACATAAAAAATGCCTTCAATTATAATAGTTTCATAATAAATTTTATTTATTATTATCATTCTGACAAAAATTATTGATGGAATTAAACTGGCTTCTGAAACAGATCTGTTGGATTGGTTTTCGGTTTCCTTCACAGCAATTTGCCTATATTTTAAAACGTAAGGAGTTTTTAGCCTTTTCTGCGTGTCCTTTGGAATCGATGTGAATAATGTTTTGTTTTCTAATAGTTATATTTCCATTTCTCTTGTATTAGATCTTCTTTATATTCAACCAATGCTTCCGTGTCTGTCTAGCTTTCTGCTTTCTTTCCTTAGTTTTTATTTACACTTTTCTAATTTTGTTTCATCATTCTTTAAGATCTATTTTTTAAATAATTTTTCTATTTTTTAGTTAAGGACCAATGTTCTAGTCTGAATAATAATTTCATAATATCTTAAATATGTAAATAATAAATCAGTAGTAAATTATAATAGCATTTAAAAAATTATCATGAGTTTCTCTTGTAGTCATATTTACGTATAAATACAGATATTAAAAAAAATATTCAGAATTTAAATTTTTGCATTTACGATGTCGGACTCTACAAAATTTGTGTAAACATAGAATGTAAAGAGCTGATTTTTTTTCTTTTAATATGCGATATAAATATCTGCTTATTGCAAAAGTTTTACGCGCATTGTACAAATACTTTGACCACAGTGATAACAAATGTTCTTTTTCACGCATGTGACATCGAAATATACTCTAATTGAAAAAAAATATTTACCATAATTAACATTCGTATCGTTTAATTTATATTTTTTCGTATATTCTTAACATATAATCCGATATTTAAAACAGCAAATGTCATTATATAATGTCTTTTATAAGGATCATTAATCAAAACAAATCATGCAATAGAAATTAAATTAAATTAAATGCAATAGAAAGTAAAAAACAACTTTTGTACTTGTTTGGCTTTGCATTCGAATATTTCGCAATTCGTTAGGAATAAATGCAAAATGTTTTTAAATTAGTTAAATTTGATAGATTTCATTTGCAAATATGTTAAAATAACCTACTTTGATGGACTTTGAATTTTTCAGCTGCGGTTGACATTCCAGTGGAAATACCCATATACCTTCATATGAAAATTCAACAAAATCGAAACATAAAAATGTAAATCTCAATACGATAAGGTATCTGGTCACGCTTCTTGAAAGAAATGAAATTCAAGTAAATCGATCTATTAGGTCTGTTCAAGCTTCACTTCCCGGAATAAAACGTGAACTCATCTTAATTTAGGCAAAAAGTTAGCTGTGTATTAAATTTCAAGTAAATCCTTAATTAAGAGTATTTTGTTCATAAAAACCTTCTCTTGGCAGCTATTAACATTTAAAAAAGAAATTGGCGAATTCTGTTTAGTTGTTCTCATTGGTATGAACTATTTATATTTAAGATGACAGATGGCAACTCTTTCAAAAATGTCGAAACTTTGAAAGAACACTCTCCTGGTTTCAATGAAGCTATCCCGAAAGCTTTAACAAAGTCGGCTTAGTGGTTTCGTGGTGTTTAAGCTACAAACCTACATACTCATACATACTTAGGCTGCTATCGTCAACGCAATATGCCAATCATACATGCAATGCATAATATTCGTAAAGGTCATTGCATTAATTTAGGAATAATATTAAATTCATAAGTGCAAACCTGAAATACTTCATAAGCATGATTTTTCAAAATGTGCAAAATTTTGTTTTACATTCATTGCAGTGGAAAGAAACGAAAGGAATCAAAATAATTGCATAACCAGTGAAGTAAGAAATTTATATGAAAATACTAGCAGATCCGGTCACACTTGGTTGTAGCTCTCTCAAAGAAATAAAAAGGTTTTAATTAAACATCAATGCTTCGAAGTGAGTCAAACACACCATTCGGATCCTTGCTTATTCACAATAACGTTAAATATATATAAATAGCTTGTAACCTGCAGCCGCAGAATGATAACAATGTGTAGCGAATATGTCTACACACGATCTTTGCCTATATCCTCAACACACTAATTTTATTTATATAAATTTCAACTAAAAAGAACTCTAGGTATTTATTGATTATACCTTAAATATTTTGGCAAAGCAGTCATCTGTTTTAAAAAAGGTTTGCATTTTGCGTTTTCGAAAATAACCATACCATTTGATTTTTTATTACATGTCTGAAACACCTTAACTATTTATTTATATTTTCATAAACAAAAGGTTGCAAAACGATATTTTCAAATATTTGTTTTAATATAAATACATAATATATATTATATTGTATTTTATAATATGCTTAGTTATTTTTGTTTCCGAAATATGATAAGTCTAATTGGCGAAAGGTTTTAGTAGAAATATTAATTTAATAAATATCAGGTTATTTACTCTTGAATAAAATGCGAATAAACTTTTTAGGAGTATTTGAAAAGTAATGAATTTTGACATGCCCTAATATACAGTGGCGGGAAAAAGTCCACATACATCCCCTATTTTCGCTAAATTTAAAGTCCAAAAAGTTTATTGGTAAATTTAATGATACAGTTTATTCAACTATTTTACATTATCATAAAAAACAGCAAAAAATAATTTTTCAACATGAAATAGTAAAGATATGACAAAAAAGCGTAAATCCAATTGACAACAGTCTACTTACAATATATACATAACTTATCTTAGCCCAAAAGCTTTTGTTAATATCAGGTAACATAATCTTTTTAGTATTTAGTTGTTCCACTGTAACCACCAATAACAGTTTGAAGCTGACGTGGCATCGCAGCTACTAAATTTGACAATTCTGAAAGAGTAATACTGTCCCAAGCTTCAATAAGACGTTCTTTGAGTAATGCTGGGCTGGAAATATGATTTTTTCTAATTTTTCGCTGAAAATTTCTCCCAGACATATTCAATAACATGCAAATCTGGGCTTATAGGTGGTGTGTGTAGTTGCCTTGGAGCATGATAAAGCAACCAATCATTAACAATATGGACCGTATGCTTTGGATGATTATCCTGTCTACGTCAAGCTCCTAACTATCCACCAAAGGCTTCAGAATAGCTTCCAACAATTACTTATATTTCAACCGATCCCTATTACCCGTAAAAAAACAAGGTTTCCAACTCCAGATGCCGCAACCGCTCCTCAAACTATTACGTTGCTGCCACCATGCGTCACTGTTGGTACTATATTTTTAGCGTTAAGTGCCGTGCTTTCTTCTCTCCAAATTTTAACTCTTCCATCACTGCCGAATATATTGAATTTCGATTCGTCTGTAAACAAGAATTTTTTCCAAAAATCCATTCCCATGTCTAAATGTGCTTTAGCGAAGTCCAAGCGAAGTTTACGATTTTTTTCAGATATAAGAAGCTTTTCACGTGGCATTTTGCTGTGGAAGCCGTTATCGTTCAGAGCTCTTCGAATTGTTCTTAATGGACACACTTTCTTGATGAGTTTGCGATGTTTTCGGCACTTTAGAATCGTCATTCACTTCCTTCAGAATAAAGCTGATATCTCTTCAAGTTAGCTTCTTCGGGCGGCCAACACGCGGCTTTTTTTTCGGTGGATCCATTGTTTTCAAAGTTTTTTACAATGGTCGGTAAGATTAAAATTTTTAAATTTCATCATACGATTTCTTCTCTTTTCTGTGCTGAATAACCAAGTCTCGTACAACACAGTATTCGACATAACTGCTAGTAAACCCGCGGTGTATGTAGGCTCTTGTCAAAGACATTTTTGCGTTTTTTCACCTTTGTATATATTTAGGATGCTTTAATTAAAAATTAGAACGCTGGAGTGACCATGTAGTTTACTACGTAAATGTGCCTGTGCTTAAATATTACTTGTATATTAAAAATTTAATGTGGTTGAAATAAAGTAAGGTAAAAATTTTGGATTTTTCAATATTTGGTCACAGTAGTTATCGTAAATTTTAATTTCAAAGTAAAGCGCAACAACATCTAAACTGCAAAATAAAACAATATGTTATTTTCTACCTGCTTTACAAAACAATATTTTACATTTCTTATTGGATATCTGCCTTTTGCAGCGAAATGTTTTTATCACCCTATAAAATCTAAATTTGATAAACTACCAAGCGAAAAGGTTAATAGTTCGTTTTCGAAATGATACTTAAAACACAGCTGGAATTACATGCATTAATGCCTCTGTCTGTCATTACTTTTATCGATATAGTGCACAAGCAAGCAACTATTCTGAGCTACAATATCAACCTTTCCATGTCGATTCAGAAGTTTGTTTAAGGATTTTATTATTATTGTTTATTGTCTTTATATAAAATTGAAAATTAATACACATGCTTCTAAACATAAAAGGTTACCCATTTAGTGGTTTCGAATGTCCATGGCTGTATTTTGACATCTGTTAAACTAAACTGTTAAACCAAATATGGTTTGTTTTATTTAAAAGTCTGCGTTAACAGCGTTAGACCTTTTTTGTGGGTCTACGCGAAAGGCCGTGTTTCTGCGGCTAAGCCTTTAACTATTGAGCCCTTGAAAACCAATATTCGTGAAGTTAGAGCTAAGATACCGGCAAATTATGTGCCAAAAAATGGTCGAAAATTACCTCAAACGGATCGAAATTTGCAAAGAATCAAGAGGCGGTCATTTTAATGATGTTATGTTTCACATATAACGCCAAGGTTTAAACTTTATAATAAAAAAGGAATTTCATGAAAAATATATTTTAATGCATTTTATTTATGTTTATTTTGGAAACCGCAAAATGCATTACCCGATACATACAAACATATCGCTTTCGAGTATTCACGCACATATAGTGATATAAACGCTTATGTTTGTAGATCTGAATCTGTTTCATTAAGAGTGCTCGGCTTGCATTCTTTCGAACTTTTAGGTGGTCTTAAATAAAATACAATTTAGCTGCTTAACTACCTTCTTAGTTGGGGGTAAAGTCATCGCATTATTATACAACTCATCCGCAATTAATTCTCCCTAGTTCTTTACATCTCTGAAGTAGATAAGTGAATATAAAATTAATTAAGTTCATTCTTTTTTCTCTTTGCATTCCTTTTATTTTTATTTTTTTCTTCTACTTTATTTAAAACGGTATTCAAAAGTCTATATAACTTAATGGAAAATGATTCTGATGAACTTAATCGCCTCGATTAGAAAAATTTGTTAATAATTTAATTTTATAACAATTAGATTACTCTACTTCATAATTTTTTAATTAGTAGTCGTTCATTGAAGATCCGATAATTTGTGCACATCATTTGCGTTATCATTTCGCATGAAACGCATTTGCTAGAATTATTCCAGAAACAGCTAAACTTTCAGAAAAATATTTGCTCCTAGTCATACAATTTCTATTGACTATTAAAAGACACACCCCCTTACACCTTTCCTCCATATCATTTAATCGCTCCCGTTTTTCGAACCGACACAGTCATGCATATAATTTTGGATTTAATCAAACCTTAACCATACATTGCTGGCTTTTAATGACACTTGAATAAATCAAGACTGTTATTCTGGAGTTCGGTTTTAAAGAAAATTTGTTCGCTTTCGAGTAATTGCTCGATCGCTAATTTCATTGCTACTATTGTGCTCCTCGAACTTGGTTTATCCGATTAACGAACTCTTCTTACTCTATGTTTTCTGGGCAAATTCCAAAGTTCGAGCAACTAAGAAAACGGAAATCGGCAATCGTTAAATTTGGAAATACTTATTTCTACTGCTTCTTTTTATAGATTGGCATGTGCAAAGCTTACACGATTATGGCCGCGTCAACAACCTCGCGCTAATAATCAATCATCATCTTCCCTTGGTTTTTCCTCTTTCTCATCTACCTATACTGAGCCGAAAACTTTCAAAGCTGGATTTCTCCATCCGAAGAACATGATCTAGCCACCATAGCAACTGCATCTTAATTCGCACTGGAATCTGCCAACATCATCAGTTATTCGTATAGCTTTTCATCGTCTACAGTATTCAGCGTTGCGAGCACGCAAAGGATATATATAGTTTTCGAAAACTCCTAGGACCGACTTATCTAATGTCGACATCGTCAAAGTTTCTGTATCATCTAGCACGGCGGGGATGATGAGCGAATTGTAGAATTTTGGTTTCAATTGTCTACGTTCCTTACCAGATTTATTCGCTTCACTTCTTTGCGTTATCTGTAAAAATCAGAAATATAATTGGCATTCGTTGCAATTTTACACCCTTATAGAAGATTGTACCTTCTCTATTTTGCTATTATTATTTTATTCAGTTAAAGGGAGCCACACAATAAAGGGTCACCTTGTCTGAAACCTTGTATGGTAACCAATAGCTCGGATAGATCCTACTTGATTCTGACGGATAAATTTTACCGGGATACTAAATTTACACATAGCAGCAGCTGAGAGGCTGTTCGTACTATGGAAGGCTACTTTATAAACGTCTTGGGGATGTTAGATGTTAGATCTTTTATCACTACTTTTTCCAAGATTTGGGGCATGTTGAATAACTGGCTGAGTCTTAAGGCACAATGATAAGGTCCAATCAGTTTGTTCAAAATGGGCTCTAGTCCTTCACACAATACGCTCGGTTAGATCTTGAAGCATATCCCACTATAATTGGAAGAGATCGGGGACTACCCCTTTTTATGGATTCTTAAAACACGACTCTGGTTCAAAACGTCAAGCATGGAGCAAATTTTTCCGTGAACGCGCCGTTTATGTAACTGTCTGATGTTACCGGCTATAAATTCTGAAAATAAAAAACTAGTAAATAGCATTTGCGTAATTAGTGGCTGTATGCTATAAACAAATATCAATTTTTTTTTAAATGCACTAACTTACTAGGTGAACAAAGTTCAAAGGGAGATATTCACAATTAACACGTTTTCTCGAGCTTTCATAAAACAAAAGAAACGGGAACGTAGGAAACATTCATATACATATGTATGTACATAGTTAACTTCCAAGTATACTAATTAAATAAATTATTTAAGCAAATGTGGTTTATTCTATTAACACTTGCATGTAACTTTTTTGTAGTTCGGCGCTAATGGGAAACAAAGAGTGACGCTAAGCCTTTCTTCATATGATCTTTCAACTGAAATTAAGGTCTTTATTTACTTCTTCTTCATTCCCTTGTCAAGTCTGGAGAAAGAAGAACTATCTTTAGTAAGTCCACCTCATCAAACCTACTGGTATACACTACCCAGGTCATAAATGGTTTCAAAAATGGCTATCAAACCGATGTTATTTATACTGATTTCAGCAAAGCATTTGACAAAGTCTCACATTCAATACTTCACTATAAACTCGATATGTTTGGGCTTCTACCATCCTAACTCATATGGATTTAATCATGTTTGACAGGTTGAAAGCAAAGAGTAATTTTTAACTCTAATACTAGGGTGTACCTCAAGGCAAAGCCCAAATGTGGCTCCTCATTCTAAAGAACTTATGTACGAGGATGATGTGAAACTCTTTAAATCAGTTCGTTCTATAGAAGATAGAGAAATCTTGCAACTTACCCAAATAATTTGATAAGGTGGTATGACGTGAACTGTATGTCGTTAAATTTAAACAGGTGTAAATATATGTCCTACTCTAGAAAGTCTTTGCAATCCTTTGCCTATATGAGTCAAAATCATAATGTTGAACAAATTACTGGCTTCATTGACTTAGGTTTCCCAATGGACAAAAAACTATATTTTTGAAATCACATACGGGGCTATTCTACATTTTGATTACGTTCCCGCTCTCCGTTCCACCACAATCGCTATCAGGTATTCTGAGTTACGATCGAATCGAAAGAAGAAGAGGAAGAGAGAATACATTTTCCAAATCAGCTGGTTGCATGTGAATGTGTGAAATTGAAACAAAACAAAGCAAATAATTGCAAAACGTTTTTTACAATTGAAATAAATATAATTTTTTGTTTGTTTTTAACGTTAAATGGAATCAAGAGAAACTGAGCTTGTAAACGTTTATATACAAATTTCGTTATTTAGATTCAAAAAAACTTTAAGCTGAATGAAGATGCTTTCAAGTATGTTCTGGATATTTTTTCACAAGAAACTCAATCAAGTGCTTTGACATGTAAACGAGTAGTAGCTGATTTGCGATTTTTTGCGGAAGGCTGTTATCAACACAGAGTTTGTGCAGTTTATAACATAGGAATGTGTCACACAACAGTGTTAATGTCAAGGATCAACTGTATTTCGGCAACGTTATTTCAAAACTCTCTAATTTTTCATGTTGCTCTTGTGTTGTATCAAAAAGCGCCATTAAGTTCATAAAACTATGACTTACGACTTTTCCAATTATTAAAATCATGTTTTATTTACATTTTTGTTAAAATTATGTTCTTTAAGTATACGAAAATATACAATCGAACTGTTCACCGCCAACTAAATTGCAACGTACAAAAACGTAGCTCCGATCGAAATGCAGAATACATAGAATTGAATAGAATCGAAAGTTTCGAAGATTAATCGAAACGGAACATAACGCAGAATACCAAATCCGCTGAACAGAGAAAATTTCGATTCGAGTCGAAATGCAGAATAGGGCTGATAAATTCTATCGCTTATAAGCTTAAAAGAGTCCTTACTTTCATTAAACGGCGGGTTAAGGAGTTAAATGACCCATATATTATCGAATTGCTGTACACTTCACTCGGTAGGCCCATTTTGGAATATTATTCCGTTGTATGAAATCCACACTATCAATTGCAAAGTTCCAAATTGGAGCTTACACAAAAGCAACTCCTATTATTTAATTTAAGTAATTTACATTGGGATGCAAATAAAAATATCCTCTTTATAAAAGCCGATTAGGCTTACTATTCTGCTTTCACTCCATAGTCTACGAGAGAAGTTTTGTTTTAACTAAGCTGATAAGAGGTATTATCAATATTCCATTCCTACTTAGTGAAATTAACTCCCTTTAAGCCAATCAAGGTACTTTAGGCCCCTCTCCCTGTCTTTATACAAAACAAATTTTGAAATGCACGACCCATTCAGATGTTTGTGTAACGATTTCAATTCTCATTACGTCAGCTTTGATTCTTCTGACCCACTTTTTTTATAAAGAAATATTTACTGAGAGTTTTAAATTTATAAATAATTTCTTAATTCTCAAATTTTCTTAATCGCAAATTACCTTCTTATCTTCGCGTTCTTTATTTCCAGCATTACTCGAAACCATAGACGTAAGGAAGTGTCTTTTCTTGCTGCAAAAATGTGTCGTATGGAGAATATGTGTTCAATGGATCAAACGCATCGAAGATATACAAATAATCAATTTCTTCTTCTCTTCTTCTCTTGTTCTTTAGCGTAGGCACCGCTTACGTGATACTGCTCATCAACAATAGTGCGCCAACTACCAAGTGGTACCAGGTCGCACTCCACCTGATCCTTCTAAAGAGTGAAGGTCTTCCTCTTCCATCTGTTTCCACCAGCGGGTACTCCATCTCTTTATTTGATGACAGGAGATATTTCGTCTTGTCCTCGTTCACTACTTGACCCATTCGCTGCGCTTCTTTGTTTAACTTACGGTGCGGTTGTTATGACCAATTATGTCAATATCATCGGCATAAGCTAACAATTGCACACTCTTGTAGAAGATTGTGCCTGGTCTGTTTAGCTCTGTAGCTCGTATTATTTTCTCCAGCATCAAATTGGAGAAATCACACGATAAACAGTCTCCTTCTTTGAAACATCGTTCGGTATCGAACTGCTCGGAGAGATCCTTCCCAATTCTCACTGCCCTTCTGGTATTATCCAGGGTCAGTTTACATAGCCGTATGAGCTTTGTTGGGATATTAAATTCAGACATAGCGGCGTAGAGACAGTTCCTTATCCTTATGTCGAAGGCAGCTTTAAAATCGATAAAAAGGTGGTGTGTACCGATTCTTTTCTAACGGGTCTTCGCCAAAATTTGGCGCATGATGAATATCTGGTCAATGGTGGATTTTCCAAGTCTAAAGCCACACTGGTAAGGTCAGATTAGTTTGCTGACGGTGTGCTTTAGTCTTTCACACAATACGCTAGATAGAACCTTATATGCGATATTAAGGAAACTTATCCCACGATAATAACAACTAGGGTTCCATTCGTCAGGTATGCTTTCGTCCGACCATATTCTGCAAAGAAGCTGATGCATGCTCCTTATCAGCTCTTTGCCGTCGTATTCGAATGGTTCTGCCGGTAAGCCATCGGCTCCCGCCGCTTTCTTATTTTTTAAGCGGGCAATTGCTATTCGAACTTCTTCATAGTCAGGTGATGGCACTTCTATACATCAATTGGGGTTTCGGGTTCGCCATCTCCGGGGTTTTCACTTTCACCGCCATTGAGCATGTTGGAGAATGTTCCCTCCATACATTAAGTATGGACATCTCTCACCAAATTACCTCCATGATCACTACGAGTGTTTGCTCCGGTCTTGAAACCTACGAACAACCGCAACGGATTCGCCTTCTCACTTTAGCTCACCTCCAAACGGATGTTTGTTGGCTACCCAGAGGATACTTGGTCTAAGACCGGAAGTCGTGAGCTGCTTGAATCATACTTAAAAGAATCGTTTCTGGCCACTCACAGGTAAATGGCAGTCAGAAGCTTTTCTCACTTGCGTTAATTTCTACACATGTCCCCATCCTCCTCAAACATTCATTTACATACATATTGGGACGAAAATCCCAAATACGAAGAACAGATTGAAATAAGTGACAATGTGAATGCAATTCCCCTAAAGGACAGAAAATAAAGCAGCGGCCGTATAATGCAAATTACCCGTACCAAGGACAAACAAAACTGTTGACAATGTAAAGGCGATTCCCCGAAAAGGACCGAAAATATAGCAGCGGCCGTATAACGAAAATTACCCTTACCAAGGACAAAGAAATTGGTAAACAACATAAATGAAATTCCGCGCGGTTAAGGGTAAACAGACAAACGAATTATCAGCCTAGTCTTGATCGCGTGAATGTTGAGGTATAAAAGAGCTGCAGCAGCTATTTGCGGACAATGAAGTTGAAGACTCAGTCTTAGTGTGTGTTTGAGAAACGGATAAGCTGAGTGAAGCAGATAATAATTGTATATGATAAAGATTTGTTAAATAAGCCATTAGCTATAGCTATAGCTTCCTGACTGTTAAGAAGCCGAAAAAATAAATCTTGGGAGTTTTGTTTAGCAATCCAGTGCTCGGACTCGAAGGATTTGGAAAATCATCGAGGCGAACTTAGCAAATTCGTTACAATTGGTGTCAGAAGTGGGATTGCTAAATAAATTCCGAAAAAAATATTTGAAAATGGTCAAGATTCAAGATTTAACGATACTACCCCTCAAAAAGGAATTGGCGAAGAGAGGATTATCTTCAACCGGGAATAAGGCTGAGCTACAATCTCGGCTGCGAGAAGCTATGGAAGCAGAAGGCATATATTTGAGCGAATATGAATTCTGCCGTGAGGACGAGGAGACATCCAAGAAAGAAATGGAGAAGGAAGAGGCTGTTGAGACTACGGAAGATTCAGAGCAGTCAGCAACTAAAGTTGAAGAAAAGGCCCCTAGCTCATCTACGAGTATGGACATGAACATGTTATTGGCAGCAATTTCGCAAATGAATGCCGGCATGTCACAAAAGTTGGATGAACAGGATTCCAAGATGTCGCAAAAGATGGATGAACAAGATGCCAAGTTACTACAGAAGTTGGATGAACAGGATGCCAACATGTCACAAATGAATGCCCACATTTCATCGAAAATGCAGGACCAAGAAGCGCGTATTTCATCCCGGCTCATACAGCTTCAATAGAGTGTTGGCAAAGAATGCGCAGAACTCAAGGAGAGATAGGACAAAATCCAGGAGAGGCAAGACAGAATAGAGGAGCTAATGGAGACCATAGTCAACGAATTGGAAGGTCGTGTCCGCGATTTGCACTTGAATCGTCCAACTACTTCGATGAACGCTCCCAGGATAAGAACACCCTCCTTTGACGGCACAATTCCGTTCCAGGTGTTTAAGCTTCAATTCGAAAAGACGTCAAAAGCAAATAATTGGAACATTGAGGAAAATCCGCTGCACTATTCGTTGCGTTGGAAGGACTTGCTGCGGAAATTTTACAGACAATCCCGGAATATGAGAGAGATGATTATGACGCATTAATGCTTGCCGTGGAAAGACGATATTGAAGTGAACACAGGAGGCAAATTTTCCAGATGGAGTTGGAGAAGCGCGATCAAAGACCCAACGAATCTCTTCAAGAATACGCATCCGAAATTGAGAGATTGGCTCATCTACCTATTGGAGACGCATCTGGTGAACATCTGGAAAGGGTAAAAATGCAGAGGTTCATCAGTGGAATAAAGGACATTTACACCAAACGAGAGACATACGCAAATCCAAAATCAACATTCTCCATTCGAATCCGACTCTAACCAGTCGTTAAACTAAAACGAGCCAGCCGAAAGGGGCGTATGCTGGCTCCTGCAATTGCATGCCCCATAATCTCCGTCTCTCAAATTGGTAGGAAGGCGAGTAACGTGACAATTGGTGGTTAAGTGGATGGACATGAGCGAATACTTACTATTGATACGGGCACATCGCACTCCATCCTTAGATACGACCTAACACCGAAGAGGTAAGGCCATTGCCTGGAGCAAGATTGAGGACGGCAACTGGCGAGAACACCCAAGTTGTAGGAGGGATAACATGCGAAGTCGCGATAGGAAACGTTGCTATTTTACACAAGTTCATAATCGCGCAGATTGTTGATGAAGTCATCATAGGAGTAGACTTCTTGCTGGACCAAGGAATAAAGATCGACATGGATAACCGAGTAATGGAGTACAAAAACATGGAAGTACCACTTAGCATCGGCTATAATTCTACATACTACAGCAAGCAAGTGATCCTTGACCACAACGAACTGATCCCACCAAAGTCAGAAGCTGTTGTTTGTGCAAAGATTGATGGAGATCGTGGGACAAACAAAATATGGGTTGTCGAAACAGCACGAAATCCCACATCGGACGTAATCATCGGTAAACCACTGGCTAAACCAAAAAGTGATGGACTCATCATGTGAGAGTACTAAAGGAATTTATATCACCAATGAAACTTCGAAGAGGAACTGTATTGGGGCAATGTCAGCAGGTAGATGCCATTATTAACTGCGGAGATTCACCTAAAAGCGGTTCCATTGACATAAAGGATATCAAGGACAACGTAGACGAATGAACGCAAGGGTTGGAAGAGGAATACAAGAACAAGGCCAAGAAACTTATGTGCAAATACTCCAATATATTCGACAAGGATGGCAAAAACCCAGGCAGGACCAACGCTGTGAAACATTGTATTGATACTGGTGACGCTAGGCCGATTCGCCTGGCTCCTCGAAGTGTCCCACTAGCCAAACGTGAAGCTGTAAGCCAAATAATAAAGGAAATGAGTAAAAGCGGTATTATTGAACCATCCGAAAGTCCATGAGCTCGCCGGTAGTGCTCGTGAAGAAGAAAGATGGCCAGCTGCGGTTCTGCGTGGATTATAGAAGACTAAATGATGTGAAAGAAGGACAGCTATCCTTTGCACAGGATTGATGATACTCTAGACTCGTTAACTGGCACGGAATGGTTCTCAGCACTCGACCTTAAGAGCGGCTATTGGCAAGTGGAAGTAAGTGAGAGAGATAAGGAGGAACTGCCTTTAGTGCTGGAAACGGTCATTGGGTAATTCACGGTGATGCCCTTTGGACTATGCAACGCTCTTGCAACCTTCGAAAGATTAATGGATCATGTGCTTAAGAGACTGCATTGAAAAACTTGTTTGGTGTATCTTGACGACATCATCGTACTGGGCAAAAGCTTTGAGGAACACTTCGACAATTTAGAGGAAGTTTTTCAGAGGATAGCTAGCGCTGGCCTTAAACTTAGTCATAAAAAGTGCTCGCTATTTATGAAAGAGGTTAATTATCTAGGTCATCATGTAACAACCGAGGGCATCTGTACAGCAAAGGAAAAGATAGAAGCAGTGAAGGATTGGCCAAGGCCCAGGAATTTACATGAATTACGGAGCTTTTTGGGCCTGTGTACTTACTATCGCCGATTTGTTCCGAATTTAGCCAGTGTTGCTAATAGTCTCCATAACCTCACCAGGAAAAATAGATCCTTTGAGTGGTACAAAGAACAAGAGGAGGCCCTCCAAGCTCTGAAAGAAAGGCTCTGCACTGCGCCTATGCTAGCGTACCCTGTTCCAGGTGCAACATTCATTCTGGATACAGATGCTAGAGGCTATGCCCTGGGAGGTGTACTTTCACAAGTGATTGATGGGCAGGAGAAGATAGTTGTCTACTATAGCCGGTCTATTGGGAAACCGGAGCGGAACTATTGCATAACACGGAGAGAACTATTAGCGTTGGTGGATTGCATCAAACATTTCCACAAGTACCTGTATGGCCAACGCTTCCGACTTAGAACAGATCATGCAGCGCTAAAGTGGCTACTACAGTCCAAGAATCCTGAAGGACAGCTAGCCCGATGGATTTAGAGACTGCAAAGTTATGACTACAGTATAGAGCACCGCAAAGGGAATACTCACGGGAATGCTGACGCCATGTCTCGTCGACCATGTAGCTTGGAATGTAAGCACTGCTCCAAAGCGGAAGGCAAAGAAGACATAATAAACGTCCGATTAATGACAATTACACCAGCGGAAGAGTGGGAGTCAAGTCATCTACGGAAATGTCAGCAGGAAAATCCAGAAGGCATTACGAAAACGCTGGAAAAGATCAAGCAGCGGTTCTACTGGGTTGGTTGTCGTCAATCTATCGCTGAGTGGATTGCTAACTGCAGGGAGTGCATTACAGCTAAAGGGCCAAAGTCACGAAGTCATGGTCAGATGAAGCAGTATAACTCAGGGGCACCATTTGAGCGGGTTGATTTGAAGTTTGGAGTAAGTGGCGATGCTAGAAGGATTGGGGAGAAGGCGCCAAATGCCCTAGAAGAAGAGCTGAGGAAGATACGTGCTCTTGTGAGACAGCGAACCGAAATTATGAGCAGCAAGATAAAGGCCAGATATGATAAAGCGATGAACTGCGAGGGTTTTCAAGATGGCGATCTAGTGGTGCTGTACAACCCACAACGGAAGAAAGGATTGTCCCCGAAGCTGCAATGCAATTGGGGAGGCCCCTAAAAAGTAATAAAACGGTTGAACGACGTAGTGTATCGAGTACAGACTGCTGGAAAACTAAGGACCAAAATGAAAGTGGTTCACCTAGAAAGGCTCGCGGCGTTTGGAACAGATAGTATGTCTGATCGGGACGATCAGACTTAGGTGGAGGGCAGTGTGACGACAATCCCAAATACGAAGAACAGATTGAAATAAGTGACAATGTAAATGCAATTCCCCGAAAGGACAGAAAATAAAGAAGCGGACGTATAATGCAAATTACTCGTACCAAGAACAAACAAAAGGGTTGACAATGTAAAGGCGATTACCCGAAAAGAACCGAAAATAAAGACTCAGTCCTAGTGTTTGTTTGAGAAACAGATAAGCTGAGTGAAGCAGATAATAATTGTGTATGATAAAGATTTATTAAATAAGCCATTGGCTATAGACGAAAATTTTAATTACTGTACAAATAAATTCCTGACGGTTAAGAAGCCGAACAAATAAATCTTGGGAGTTTTGTTTAGCAATCCAGTGATCGGACTCTAAGGATTTGGAAAATCATCGAGGCGAACTTAGCAAATTCGTTACAATATATATCTAAATACATAGGTATATATAAATATAATTGAACCGTTGTAACCACAGAAATACATTCGGAGAGGTTGACATTCTCTGCCGAGGTGCGACCGAGGCTAGCACAATTTTTTACTTGAATTAATACTCTATAATTTTTAATGTTGGTCAGGACTCGAATCTATGACACTCCACATGGCAGAACGTAATGTTAACTACTCGGCAATTGCATGGCTTTAAATGATCTTAATATGAACTGCATATGGTTTCCGATCTATGCTGTATGGTGTAAGTCGCTGATCGAATTTCAAATTTGTGTTATGTGCACTGCGACTGCATACCTACTAGGTTCCAGTTCACAAGAGCATTGTAAGGAACAAAATAATTGATTGCTAAAAGTGCCATCAATCTGAGTCAGCAGGTGAAACACTCTGCTCGATAAATTTGCACTAGAGTTGGAAGAAAGATCAATGTCAGATATAATTCTTAACGGCAGACAAGACCGCGAAATCATTTGAAATGGCAGTGAGGGGAAATTCATCTCCTTTTTGCTTACGCAGTCTTGAAAGGACTGCAAGTTCACACGTAGGAGCGGAATGGGCAGTGATACATGCTGGATATGCATGGAGGCAGGCATGTGTGAGACGTTGAAACACCTACTCTGGTTCTGACCGGCCTTAACGATAATACGTTTAAAACTGTTCAGAGGACTAAAAGAAATTTGAAAACTGAATATCGGGGAGTAGCAACGACTTTGCATTCGAAATTGGTGTAATAAAACTGTGAAATATAAACAAAACGTAAAATTACAAAATATTTTAATTGAAATTTCTTATTCAGGTCAGAAACGCTATTATCTTCTTTGTGATCATTTACGTTCAGTACATTAAACAATAGCGTTTTATCACCCCGTTAGCGGTTGTATACATAAAAGCGAATGGATACTAACCGCAGATATCGTATTACCAATTGATGGTTAACTCTTGGTATTGATATTGGCGCTTAGTCTTCTCAGCCGAGGAAGTCGTCTGCAACAGCAGACTCGGGTGCACTTAAGTTTCAGCAGTTGGTAAGCATCAGCGGCGGTGGCATGATGTGACACTAAGGTAATAAATTGCATGTCGGTTCTTCGATGCCGATTTATAGCGTATTATACATTTATATGGTTGATTTTGCAATTGGCTTGAAAATGTGTACCATTTAACTTGGCACTAAAATAATCCTATGGCTCGCAAAATACGTCGGTGTCAAAAAGTTGCCTAGGGATTTCTTCATTGAGAAAGTGAGCTGAAGTTCTCACCTCTTTTCACCATTTTCCACTAGCTACTCAGCCTTTTAATATGCAAGAAAATACATAAATGTCCTACTTGGTGTTAGGTGTAACGGAAGCTCTGAAAACTTCGTATACTCAAATACATCATCATCCGCATAGTAGAACTCAATACTTCAATCGTTTAATAATATAAAAAATTAATGTGCTAATGTCCTATACAAAAACACAAATATCTGCGATAAATTAAAGACATTTATTAATTTCGCCACAGTTTCGTTAAAATATGAAATTTCCCATATTTGCAATCCGCTAAATTCACGATAGCCTCTCGGCTGCATACTTCCTAAAACCAGCACTGTCGACGTTCCATTGCTATTAATTACTGCCATAAAATTCCTAACTATAATAACGGTGTAACAAATACAATATTCTGCACCAAAAATAGCAAGGAATACCAGTGAGTGCAACCTAACATGGATTCTGTTAATTTAATTATCAAACATGCAGCCATAAATTCCACAGTTAAATATTTTCACACCTCCTGCATAGCGGTTAATTATCGCCCATAAATAAAGCATCGCAGTGTTGGCAACATATTCACAGCAGAAGCGCGAAGAACACCTACAAATAGAACTCAAGTCTTTAATCACAAAAAATCTACATTTTGTAGTTCGTGCTCCAAAAGATATTACCATAACTTAAAAATTTTGAAGTTTTTCACGGAAATCTTTACACAGAATAGTAAAATATATATATGTGTATATGAGTATTACACCAATTTTCAAACGCAAACAGTAAAGATTATATATGTGTGTAAGTATTAATTATTTTTAGCCTTCCGTTCAGGTTAATTTGATTACAATAGGATTTGTTATTGAACATTTTTGTTTTTCAAAACACTATATTAAATAGATGAATATTCATACATACATAAATAAATGTAATATTAAAAATTTATATGATTTCAAATTTTACTTTTTGATAAAGTGAAGGGCAAACACCGAAAAGAATGAGAAAAATTATCTAGAGATGCATGACTGATTTAAAATTTTTTATTAGTATCAAGTGCTTTTTATGTCGTTTTATAAGCTAAAATTCGAAATATAAATACCTGTGAAATACACGAGGACAATACCAATTAAAATTAATATCTCAAATAGTATCTTACAAACAAAATTTCAATTGATTCAGCGAAATCTCATTTCATTAAGGAAATTTTAATATTTCAATTGAAGGAACTTGCAGTAAATGAAATAATTTATCACTTGTATATATGGGTTGTGAAAAATTTATGCTGCATGAAAGTAATTTTCGGATATTTTTAATTTTTATTTTTGCTCTTGATTTTGTAAATTTTAAATTGGCTTTTAAGATTAAGATTTTTAATTGTAGTTTTCTACATTATGTAAATTATTTTACATATAAATTATTATTATTTTGAAATGTTTAAATACTTATAAAATATTTTTTTGTAATCCAAATATCAAACAAATATATTTGTCCATAGGAAGCTTCACGGATAGACAAGCTAAAAGCTTTTTATGTTCCAAATGTCAGGCAAATCAAAGCAAAACTTCGATTATTTCAAATAGATTGCTCCCATCTCCACTTTTCATAAAGAAAAGTTTCCAGATATTGATCTAGATATAGAACCAACTATGTTCCAAATCACTGGAAAATTGAACCGAAAATAAAATTTTATCGAAAAGATCGGTCCCATGTCCATTTCCTGGAAAATCTTTTATTACTTTTTATTTTTTTTATTTTTTTGTGTTTTTTTTAATTCTTTTCGAAACATATATAAAAAAATAACCTTGAAATATAAATTCTTACATCTTCATATTTGCTGTTCTTTTAAGCAAAGATATGTGTGTATATATAAAAAGAAGTTGCACCAACCAGATTACCCTTTTAAAAAATAATAATGTGATAAATAATAACATAATATAATAAATAAAATTCTAAGTCCTCACTTAAATTACTATCCTCAACTTTATTAGATTTTCTTATCACTTTGAACTTACCCCTATCCATCTTGTTATCATTTCAAAAATCTCATCTCTTCAAATGTTATTTTTGTATATTGTCTTTAGAACTCAAAACGAAAACCAAATGATTTGCAGTATAAGTCTTAACATTATTTAAAACCAAATTTTAAATTAATATTAATTAAATCAATTGGATGTATGAGAATGCTTTGCAGTCAACAGTAACGGCATCAAGATAATACATTCGCTTAAGAGCTATTCGCTTCGCTCCTCTCTCCAATTTGAAAAAAAAAAATGAAGTGGTGACCTGAATACCGTCGGCATACGCCAGGAATCGGACATTCCTGGCGTACGCCGACGGTACCGGTAAAAGATTGTACCTGGTATATTTCGCTCTGCAGCTCGTATTATTTTCTCCTGCATCAAATTGAAGAAATCACACGATAAAGAGTCACCCTATCCGAAACCTCATTTAGTATCGTACGGCTCTGAGATGCGGGTCATGTGTAGAAGTTCACGCAAGTGAGGAAAATTTCTGACTGCCATTCACCTGGGAGTGCCCAGAAAAGATTCATTTACAAAGGTTCACGCAGCTCACAACTTCCGGTCTTAGACCAACTATCTTCTGGGTAGCCAACAAGCGTTTTGGAGGCGAGCTAAAATGAGAAGGCGAATCCCCTGCGGTTGTACGTAGGGTTTGGGACCCAACACAAAAAAATTATACTCCAATGAAAAATCTCGAATGATAGATCCCCCTTTTGATAACGACCCCTGCAAACTTTTAAAGGATCAAGATTTGAGGGTATGCACCTGGAATTCTGGTCCCTTAATTGGGAAGGTGTCACTGTCCCGCTCGTTGATGTCCTCGTAAGACTAAAGGCTGACATCACCGCCGCCCAAGAAATGCGATGAACTGGACAAGGACGGAAGAAGGTGAAGGTGGTGTTGGGTTTGTGGTGAAAGAGAGACTCCATCGCCGAGTACTGGCATTCACCCCGGTGGATGAACGTCTAGCCGCAATTCGCATCAAAGCGAAGTTCTTCAACATATCGTTAATTTGTGCATACGCCCCGACAGAGCAGAAGGATGATGGGACCAAAGATGCTTTCTATGTCGAAATTGTGCTACACGATTTCAACGCCAGGGTGGAAAAAGAGGTATTTTTGGCGCAACAATCGGAAAATTCGGCCTTCACAACGAAAGATCCCCAAACGGGCTAAGGCTAATTGACTTCGCCGGGGCCCGAAATATGGTTGACTGTAGTACCAGATTCTAGCATACGAGAATTCACCAAGCTACATGGCTGTCGCCAGATCGTAAAACACGTAACCAAATCGATCATGTTTTGATAGACGGAAGACATGTATACATTCTAGATGTGCGTACGTTCCAAGGACCAAATATCGACTCGGATCATTATCTTGTACGCACCCGCCTCTGTGCGGCAAATAACGCCCGTCAACAAACAAAAGGAAGGAATCCTTGTGTACAGATGCTTCGAAAACAATTGGTTTTCAACAATACCAGAAAAGCAGCTGGTAC
Source organism: Neoceratitis asiatica (assembly GCA_030068015.2). Classification (NCBI taxonomy): domain Eukaryota; kingdom Metazoa; phylum Arthropoda; class Insecta; order Diptera; family Tephritidae; genus Neoceratitis; species Neoceratitis asiatica. The sequence continues at coordinate 70,377,168 of CM061528.1, forward strand.
GATTTGAAATATCCAACTGCAGTGAAGAGAAAGCAGACTTCCTACCTCGCAACTTTGCGATCGACTATAACACGTGCGGGGTGGAACAGATACCGGGAGCTGAGAAGCTGACCGACAAGCTTAATGCTCGAAAATTCTATGAGAAGATGCGGCAACTTACAGAGGTTTCAACACCGGACAAAACTCGTGTAGGGACCATGAAGGTAATCTGGTAACAGATTGCTCAATGGCAGTGATGCGTAAAACATCTGGAGATGATGAACCCGAAACCCCAATCGATGAGAAATAGCGATCCTTCTTCTTAGAAGCTAGAGATCTACTATATATATATATGTTCTTTCATTAATTCCATACTAATTTTCTAAAAAAATTCTCAGCATTTCTAGCAAAATTCAGTTGGAATTTATTGTCCTAAGATTTTTCCAGTTTAGAAACGATAACATTGCAAAGAGTTTTCATATATATATTATAATATAACAACATTTTATCTTCATAAGAAATGAAGATAGCCATGTAGATATTATTTTATTAGTTCTTCAAAATCGAGACTTCTATTTACCACATGATAAAATTAGGTTTATATTCTGACGGAAATCCCAAATACAAAGGACAGACAAAAGGAGTGGCAGTGCGTTGGAAATTCCCAGTACAAAGGGCAGACGGAAAAAGCGGCAACAACTACTGCAGGCAGACGAGTTAGCGCATGAACGGAATGTTTCGACCATCGTTTGGCATGAACGGCGCGGCAGCAGGTATCGCAGGCGAACGAATAATCAGCATATTCTTGAGCGTGTGCAGAAAGTTTGGACCAACATTAGATATAAAAGGAGCGGCAGCAGCTATCTCCAGGCAATCAAGTTGAAGACTCAGTAGTAATAATACTGGTGAAAACTAAAGCGAATAATAAAAGATTGATAAAGATTTGTAAAGTAAACCATTGTGTATAGAGAAGAAAATTGTAATTATTGAGGACTAAATAAACGTTTAGTAAATTCCTGACGACTAAGAGGCAAAACGAATAAATCTAGGAAGCTTTATTTAGCAATTCAGTTATCGGATTTGGGAAATCACAGCTACGAAAAAGGTTACAATATGAAAGATAGAAATGTAGTTCTGAGTTACGAGGATATAAACAACAAATTCTAGATATTAAAAAAAAATCTTACAAAGTAGTTCGCTTCTAAAAATTTAAAATAGTAAATTTTTTTCTTTAACTTTAATTTAAGGCTAAATTGAGACTTACATATACATCGCAAGACCGAGCCTCTTAGGACACCAATACATAAAATGCTCCTTCACAAGAGCTCACACGACATCCTTTACTTTAAGTTGATACCATATAAAATAGAAACTGCAAGCAACCAAAATACTTAAATCCAGATTAAATTTGCAACGGTAGAGCCTCTGTGTAAAATCCAGATATTATTAAATGAGTAGCGCAAATTGTTTTGCTGCCTAGACCAGAAATGGGCATCAAAATTGTTTGGTTTAAATAACTGTTTGCACTGGAGACAGCTGTGATAGGAAACTCCATAGTTGTTATAATGCTGCTAAGCACAAAATCGTTTAATGCCGTAACAATAAAACCATTGGTTCTCACCTGTCAATTAGTTGTGAGAACCTTCAGTGCTTCAAACCGTCTTGACACCATTATTAGTCGACGATACATTGTACATATAAATAGTTATTTGCTCTTGTTGTTGTTTTGACGTTAGCTAGTTGTCTGTCATTGTTGTTGGCCAATTGCTTCTGTAAATGTAATTAGCACAGTCTTGTGCAGCATCACAAACTTGGCTATCTCTGAAAATATCATGGGCGACAGTAATATTGACAGCATAAATGTGCCACATGTTCTCTATATAATTTTTTGAGACATAAAAAATTTATTTTTATTGGATTATTGCTTGGATTAGGAATTTCATTTGTGATGAGCATGCAAAATAATGTGTTCGAAATTAATGATGTGTTTGAATGCAGGTAGCTCAGCCAAATTTATAACATAACAACACTTAACAAATTTCATTTATTTATTTTAGTCAGTATTTCCATACTATTCATTCGTAGATTCTACTTTTTCAGAAGTGAATTTTAACCCTAAATAATTTTTTTTAACCAAAAGTGTGTATTACTAATTTTAATAGTATTAAAATCAAACATTTAATTGGCGTTTGGGCCAAAAAATTTAGGAATTATTTGTTAATTAATCATTATACATACTTAATATACGGTGCATTTGGAAAATTGAGTTGAAAGGGCGAAAGAATTATTATAAATATATTCAAAGGCGTTGAATTATTCTACCGAGGTTTCACCATTTTCGATTCCGTTCCAAAATTTGTCCCTAACTGGACCAAGAGGAGCTGTTAGGTATGCAATTATAATTTGGATTTGACACTAAAATTTGTGGTCCTACGTTTGAATACGAAAAGACTTTGCTACAGGTGACTGTGCTAACATACAATATTATTTTTTTATTGCAATAATCAATATTCTGAACCAAAAACTATCAAGAGCAGAAATCGAAATTTCTATACCATAATCGGAGGTATGTAAAACTCAGAAGGAGAAAACTTAGCATGTATGAGTAGCATATAATTCCCATATAAGAAATCGGATATGTGATTTTTTATCATATTTTGCCATTAAGCAGCTAAGGATATTAAATTTGGTATCCTGCTGAAAAATCATAGATAATCATGCATATAGGTATAACATTCAGTTTACGGTTTCTCTAAAAAAAAAAATAATTAATCATCAGCAGAAGTAACAGGTTATAAATGCAAATCCCGAAAATCAATCGTGGTTGCCTCACCTTAACCAAGTGCGGTGCGTACAAAAAATTAACTTCACTTACTATGTTGCATGGATGGTGGTCAAATCAACTAATGTATGTAATTAAATATGTTATCATTTTGACTAAAACTTTCAATGCTTCACATGTTATTATCATTTAGCTACATATGAAGGCCTAATTTACAATCCTGCTTATAAATATACTGATACTAACTCCACCTACAATTTGGAAAGTATTTTAGTGACTGATCACCTGTCTTTAAATTTTTTCGATACTAACAACAACGTAAGTCTTTCGTTTTGTTTGTAGCTGAAAGCAGACTCACGAAATAATCATTTACGATTAGTGCAAACCATTACGTCCTTAACATTATAAACCTCTTTCTCGTGAGTATCTTCAAAAGAGAAAAATCAAAATTCAAAAAAATATTTTACTTTTTTCTGTACAGGAAAAATATTTAAGAACAAAAGCAAATTGCAAATGAAAATATTTATTTTCTTTTGTAGAATCTTTAATTCAAATACCTTTATTCTCGTCGGTGTCTGTATGGAAAAAGTATGTTCAAACTTATGCTTGTATAAAATTTAAAATGAAAAGGTAAGGTAAAATAAAGAAACTTAATATGGTTACAATGCAAATATTTCCGATACAAAGAAAATAATCTGCGGAATTCGCCGTATTATCGCTAATGAGCAACTTTGATTTGATTTGATTGTTGAATGAATATAAAAATTTTTTCTGCTTGAATGACGCCAAACAATTAAAAGAAATCACGAACTGATTGGGTAGAATGAGAGAACGATTTAAATATTGGGGAAAGAAAGCAATGTAAACTAATAGTTTTCTTGCGAAGGCTTAATTCAGAAAGTTAAGAGGAGCTTTCCTACTGTCAATTAAGCTAAAACTAATTAGTTTATTAAAAGCTGATTATACCTCAGTGCCTTCAGATTCATAAGATAATCGAATGTCATTTCAACTATATATTAAAAATAATATAACTGTAATTGTAATGTAATATCTTGTAATTCAATCAATTCAATGTTTAATTTGTATGTATTGCATGATTGCGAATGGTGCCACAAGGCCATAGTTCTTGTTAATTAAAACATAATTTTATTGCTTGAAATTTCACCTATGTTGAATAAAAAAGAATTTTTATTTAATTAATTTCTTTTACTTGCAAAGAGTTTTTCAATATCATATAGTAATGAGTAATTTACTTGTGTTCAATTCTCACTAACCCTTTAACATTTTTTCAACATTTAACAACATTTAATTTTTTAATATAAATCATATTTAGCAAAGAATTTTTTTCCGAACATGAACTAAATCTCTTGAATTGTAGATTATTTGCATTTGCTTTGTGTTAGCGAACGAATAGACAGAGAAGTTGTGTTTAAGGTTTAGTATGAAAGTTAAGAAAAATATTTACTACCTCCTTTTTAAAGGAAAAATAACTTAAATTTTTATCAGATGGTGAAGAATTTCTCAATTTATTCATTGAGCACTATGCTCGTTAGAAAAAACACGGTCTTGAACCCAATGTCATCAGAGGCACCTAACGTTGCGCAGACGCCAAGCGCAATTGCTGTAAAGAGCCGGGATGGGAAGACTCAAAAAACAGTTCAGATATCTGATATCTGATCTGGACTATAAAATAATGAAAAATTCTATTGCAAACAATAAGCACTTTAGCCGTACCGCTTCACTAACCACTTGACAATTTTTCTTGCAAATATATATGAACGTAAATACTTTCATAAGTGCATATATGCCAGAATCCAAATATGTGAAATAGGAGGAAGCAATCAGCGGGTGTCTAAAGTTTTTCGAGGACTTAGCTCCTCGCTTAAAAAATTTGTTAGCGAAAAATAAATTGATAATATAACAAGATTTAGTTAATTTCAATAAAAATAAAAAATAAATATAAAAAAAATTTTAAATTCATATGAATATTTATGAAAAACATTGCACAACAACTAAAGAGAATAAAATTTTTGCTAATAGAAATTTTACAACAAAAATTGCTATTTTACCTAATCGATTTAATAAAAAAAGTTTCATTCTCACACCCACGTGGATTCTGTGACCTTTGTTACCTATTATCATAACTACTGTAACCAAGATCCTCATCATTACCATTGTTGTTGCAGGCAGTGACTCGTATCTCTACCGCTGTTACATTCACATAAGGTGCGCCAATTATTTTATCTGAATTCAAGATAAAAGGAGCAAAATAAAACTAGTTAATAGATCGATCCTACTACATTGTAACAAGGCAGCTAAACGTGGTATCGGATCACTCCATACTTCTCTCAAAGTAGCCTATCCATTTGCGTTGCCAAGATTTCAGTCAATTCGATCGTTGTACATTCATAAATTTTCTACACAGGCCCATCAATTTTCAACCAATTAGCTCAGCTGAATTGATAATGGTCTTATTACCTGAAATTGTTAGTGGCGCAAGCTATTTTTATTTCCACAAATTATACGAAGAGACAAGTAGTCTCTTGTTATTCCTGCAACTACAATCAAATGTATTTGCCTTTATGGTCAGATTGTCATTATCGTTCCTGGTAAGGGCTTCTGAAAGTAGTGAGCAAATATTATTTAACTACTGAATTTGCCAATTGTCTCAAACTGGTGGTGCGCATTTTTAGGCAAGTGTTGTCATTATTTTTGCAATTCTATTTACTATTGCATTCACAGATTGCAGTTTTTTGTTGCCTTTTTATGCTAAAAATGCAATATAGAATTAAGTTTAAAAAAATTTACATTTATTTCAGAAAAGAATACTTTGAGTTTATTACTTACAATCGAATGTTTTTTAGTTACATTTATTAAAAACATTTAAACAAAACTTTCCACTCGACATTGAAAAGCACGTCCGTAGTATCAGAACGTTTATGTTACAATCCACTTATAGGGTAAGACTTTTTCTCCTATTGTAAAGGATTGATTACACTGGGCAACAAAATCGAAACCTTTTTCATCAAATCAAAAAGAATAAAATTTTTGCTAATAAAAATTTTTAAAATATATATTTTTAATATTACTCAATTTCATATCAAATTTAAACGTAGTAGGGTCACCACACAATAATATATCATGTTAAAACGTGTACTAATTAGGTTTTATTGTGGCGTCAAATCATCCATCATCACCAATTTTCAAAAAAATTACAAAAACTTACTCTTAGAAAAATCGTATTGCTTAACTTACCATAAATACTTAGAATTTTCTTTAATATTTGGCTTTTGGTGGGTCGCATCAGAGTCTCCAACAATTTGCTAGTATTCCCTTGATAACACTTTTCCATTAAAGAAACAATTTCTGATTTATGGTTACCAAGAAGTTCTGGACAACATTCACAAGTCATTCCCATGCAAGTTTTTTCTGGTCATTTAGGTTTCATTCAAATTTCTTATCCTTTATTAATTGCCGTATTTGCGGACTTACAAATATTCCCTCTTTACAAAATTTTTTATCAAGTCTAGCTTTAGGAACAATGGTGGTAAAATATTGTCATCATGGTTCACTATACCTTTTATTTGAGTAAAACAATCATAACAATTATTTACTTGATTCTTTGCTTCCGTCCACATCATTGGTATAGCTAATCGTAAATATCTAGGTTTAGCCCAAAAATTTAAGCTAAGCTTAACCTAATAGAAGTTCCACACAAGTTACAGCTTAGCCCAACCTTATAGAAGCTCCATACAAGTTACAGAGCATTTACTTTAACTCTTCACAGGAAATCCAAAATAGTCTAAATTTCACTTTTCAATTAATGATCTTCGCCGAAATTTAAAAGTTAACTCTCCACACACAGGTTCGTAACTATAAGGATTATTAGAAGACTTTCGTGGGATATTTAATAGGTAATTAACGCAATTATAACGTAAGTTATTTGAACGCAATAGTTATACAGTGAAGTTATTCAAAGAAAGTAACGTGTATAAGAACAGGAATGAATATGTGGGTGTCACAAAAAAGCTGGATGTGATTCAAACAAAATAATTATTTATTTTTAATGACATAAAGAAAAATCATCAAAAAGTTCGCTGGTGACGAAAGCAGTGTTTCCCAGGGTTATTTTTACACATACACAGGCAGAGCGGCCGTAGTGTCCACGTAGCCAAAATTATAGAAAAAGTGTTTTCTAAAGCTTTGTTATTTTTATTTAACTAAGCACTTCATCTAAAAACGTAACTATGAAATTTCATATCTTTGTAATGCTATCTTACACTCTGATAGCAAATCGTGCTACTTGACGTCAGACAATAGCACAATAACTAAACACATTACATTCGCTGGTGTTCAAGAAGCCGCGTCCGCGTTACTATTTTAAAAGCTAGCAACTTTTTTGATCACAGCTATGCACAGCAATGATAAGTACGCAACCATAGACACCGATATTAACTTCGTATGGTAGGTCGCTTGCTGAGAAGCGTATTCAATAACTCTATTTAGTTTTCACGGCGCTAAGCAACTGCCTGCTGGCAGGTGTCCTCAAAGCTTTGAATGGTTTGGCGCCCAATTAGCAAAAGAAAGAGCAAAAGTAAAATGTAGTATTGCGTTTATGGTAGTGGGTTTAACGATATTCGTATTTCGAGGAGATAGCCAACTAGTTATGGCTTTGATTGGGGTTGACTGGTTTCTGATTACTGATGATAAATGATGAATTGGAGTTGTTTGACGACAATTACCTATTACTGTGAAGTGATTTGGCATAAATAATTAGTGTAACTGGGAAAAATGTTCGTCAGATGCGGGTGGTTAATAACCTATTTCATTCACATTATATTATTTGAAATAATGTGCACATAAGAGCTTTATCGGTTAATAATATATTTTTTATTTTATTTATATGTATGTATTTTGAAATTTCAATATATTGTGGCGAAAATGCGAAACGAATGTCAGATGAAAGAGAGAAGCCGATAATTGGCATTTTCTAGAGCGTAAATCGAGAACATTCGTTAGCGAGAATGATTCGATTATTCCAGGCTTTCGTTTTCAAACAGCCGACAAGTATATAAGGGCGACACACGACTGCAAAATCAATCAGTCATAAAATAAACGCGTTGGTGATTACATTACAATGAAGTAGTAAGAAACAGTACATTGTGAAAGTTGTAATTCAAGAAATTGTAAACAGTGAAGTGAATTGTAATTGAATTGTGAATTACTGAGTAATAAAAGGACACTTAATAATTTCTTTATAAAATAAGAAACTGCGAACATATTTGGTGACTTTTATTTAACAATCCAGTGTTCGTACAAGGTCGTAACAATTGGTGTCAGAAGTGGGATTGTTAAATAAATCCCAAGGTATAATAATTGAAAAATGGTTAAGATTCAGGATTTTACGATACCTCCTATCAAGAGGGAATTAGCAAAGCGTGGATTATCTACAACTGGAAATAAGGCAGAGCTGCAATCACGGCTGCGAGAAGCAATGGAGGTCGAAGGCAACGACTTGAGTCAATACGAATTCTGTCGCGAGAATGAAGATGTATCCTTGAAGGATACTGACAAGGAAGGGGCTAGTGATTCTGCGAAGGAGTTGGAGCAGCCCTCAAGTAAGATTCAAGAAAAGGCTCCTGGCTCATCTACCGGTATCGACATGAACATGTTATTGGCTGCAATTTCACAAAACATGTCTGAAATGAACGCCAGCATTTCACAAAAGTTGGATGCACAGGATATTAAGATGTCACAATAGATGGATGCACAGGATGCCAAGATTTCACAAAAGATGGATGCATAGGATGCCAAAATATCTGCAACGAATACTAGCATCGCACAAATACAGTATAATCTGGTGAGAGACAATGCAGAAATTAAGGAAAGGCAGGACAGAATCGAAGAACGGCATGATAAGATAGAGGAGCTAATTGAAGCCAAAGTCAACGCATTGGAAGGTCGTTTCCGGGGATTGCAGTTAAATCGTTCAACCACTTCAGTAAACGCTCCCAAGGTAAAAGCACCACCTTTTGACGGTAAAATTCCCTTCCAAGTCTTTAAGCTGCAGTTTGAGAAGACGGCTGAAACAAATAACTGGAGCATGGACGAAAAATCTGCTGCACTATTCGTTGCGTTGGAAGTATCCGCGGCAGAACTTTTGCAAACTATATCCGAATATGATAGAAATGATTACGACGGCTTGATGCGAGCCCTAAAAAGACGCTATGATAGCGAACACAGAAGACAAATTTACCAGATGGAGTTAGAAAAGCGCGTACAAAAAGCCAACGAATCTCTACAGGAATATTCTTCGGAAATTGAGAGATTGGCTCATTTAGCCATTGGAGACGCATCGGGTGAGCGTCTCGAAAGGGTGAAAATACAAAGATTCATCAGCGGAATAAAAGACATTTACACCAAGCGAGAGACATATGCGAATCCAAAGTTAACATTCGCTGAAACAGTTGCGTATGCTCAAACACGTGCAACGGCGGCACTCATAAGCAGACCAGCATACAAAGTCAATAAAGTGGAGGTTGAAACACCAGATGTGATGACCGAAATATTGAGAACTCTGAAGTCGATAGAAGGAATGAATCGTTCTGGTGTCAAGAATCAAGCTGAAAAATGCTTTAAATGTGGGAAACCTGGTCACTTCGCACGCGAATGTAAAACGGGTTCCAGCATACAGGAAGGACAGCGAAAATGAAAGGCTGAGGAGGATGAACCATCAACTTCTCAGTCGCTAAACTAAAACGAGCCAGTCTAAAGGGGCGTAGGCTGGCTTCTGCAGTTGAATGCCCCATAATCTCCGTCTCGCAAATTGGCAGAAAAACGAGCAACATTACTATTGGTGGATATGTGGATGGACGTGAGCTAATATTAACAGTGGATACGGGCGCATCACACTCCAACATTCGAACTGACCTGATCGCTAAAGAAGTGAGACCATTACCTGGAGCAAGATTGAAAACGGCGGCTGGTGAGGACACCCATGTGAGGTCACAATAAGGAATGTGATGGTTTTACACAGCTTTATAGTCGCGCAGATTGTAGATGAGGTAATCATAGGAGTGGACTTCTTGATGGATCAAGGTATCAAGATCGACTTGAATAACAAAATTATGGAGTATAAGAACATGGAAGTACCACTGGCTATAATTCCACATACAGCAGCAAACAAGTGGTCTTAGAAGGTAGTGAACTGATTCCACCAAAGTCATAAGCAGTTGTTTAGGAGAAAATTAATGGAGATTGTGGGACAAACAAATTGTGGGCAATGTCAAGAGGTAGAATCCATCATCAAATGCAATGATTCATCTGGAATCGACTCTATTGGCAGCAAGGACATAGAGAAAGATATAAATGCATGGACACAAGGGTTGGAAGACAAGTACAAGCACAAGGCCAGCCAGATGATCCATAAATACTGCAACATATTCGATAAGGATGGCAACAAACCAGGCAGGACCAACGTAGTGAAACATTGCATTGATGCTGGTGACGCAGGACTAATTCGTCAAGCTCCTCGAAGCGTTCCACTAGCCAAACGTGACACTGTTGGCCAAATAATTAAGGAAATGAGCGAAAGCGGTGTTATCGAAAAATCGGCAAGTCCAAGGAGCTCTCCGGTAATACTCGTGAAGAAAAAAGATGGTCAGTTGCGATTCTGCGTGAACTATCGGAGATTAAGCGATGTCACAAAAAAGGACACTCAACACTTGACTGTAAGAACGGGTATCGGCAAGTAGAAGTGAGTGAAGAAGATAAAGAGAAAACAGCCTTTAGTGGTGGCAACGGTCTATGGCAATTTACGGTAATGCCATTTGGGTTATGCAACGCTCCTGCCACTTTTGAAAGAATAATGGACCATGTGCTCAAGAACTACATTGGAAGACTTGTTTGTTGTATCTGGATGATATCATCGTTTTAGGAAAGAGCTTCGATGAACATCTGGAAGAAGTTTTCCAGAGAATGTCTGGCGCTGGTCTTAAACTAAGTCCTAAGAAGTGCTCTTTATTCAAGAAGGAGGTGAATTACTTAGGTCATCAAGTAACCACGAAGGGCGTTTGTACTGCGAAGGAAAAAATAGAAGCAGTGAAGGATTTGCCAAGACCCAGAAACTTGCATGAATTAAGAAGTTTTCTTGGGCTGTGTACTTACTATCGCCGATTTGTTCCGAATTTCGACAGCATAGCCCATAGTCTCCATGAGCTCACTAGGAAAAATAGATCTTTCAAGAGGAAAACGGAACAAGAGGAGGCTTTCCAAGCTTTAAAAGAACGGCTATATGCACTGCACCTATGCTAGCGTACCCGGTTCCAGGTGCAACATTTATTCTGGATACAGATGCTAGTGGATACAGATGCTAGTGGTTATGGCATAGGAGGTGTATTTTCGCAGGTGATTGATGGGCAGGAGAAGATAGTTGCCTATTATAGCCGGTCTATTGGGAAACCAGAGCGGAACTACTGCATAACGCGGAGAGAACTATTAGCGTTGGTGGATTGCATTAACAACTTCCACAAATATCTGTATGGTCAACATATCCGCATTAGAAAGGATCATGCAGCGCTGAGGTGTCTACTACAGTTCAAGAATCCCGGTGGATTGCTTGCACGGTGGATTGAGAGGCTGCAAAGTTATGACCTCACCATCGAGCACCGCAAGGGTAATACGTACGGAAATGCTGACGCTATGTCCCGTCGACCATGTAGTTTGGAATGTAAGCATTGCTCAAAAGCCGAAGGTAAGGA